>OX457128.1:19623227-21035727 GCA_949752895.1 Dendrolimus pini
TTCGGTACGTATTCACTACATTTTTCCAGGCTTTCGATATTATGGCAGTTTATATTGAGGACTTTATCTGATTCAGATATGATGTCAATATTGAATTTTATAGAATACGATTATTTCACGTGTAGTATATGTAGAAAGAGAGCCTGGGGATGAGTGTAATACATATGGAGACATGTAATATTGCATAAACGTTATGTGATTAATGGGACAATAAGTATTTAACAAAAATGGGTATATACTGTTTTTATGTTTAATGTGTAGTGGGAAATGTGTGTAGTGAGTGTTTGTGTAAAGAGTAAAGCATACATGTAATATAGTGACATAAAAACTTGCGGGCACATGGCATATACGAGTGGCAGTAATAAGACTTACATCTAATACAGAATTTAATTCACAACGATGTCCGGTAGATTTAAGACACAACGTATTTTTTGAGGTCATTAAGGCTATTGATTTTAATCGCAGGCTTGTTATCATTTTCACGGACAAATATCCCTCCGTTTTTAACCCAGCAGTATTTAAATTTATTAGCCGCAGCTTGGTCCCTGGCTTCACGAAATAACACTCGATGGTCTTTGGTAAGGCGCTCATTTATGTATATTTTCTTGGGAGACCCAGGGACTATGTCTTCGGATGTGAGATTTTTTCTAGCTTTTGCAGCGCTGATTATTTCATTTTTTTTCAGGCGTCGTAATAGTTTAACGATTATTGGACGTGGTTGCTGTTGTCTTGTAGTCAATGAGTGAGTCTCTTGCGAACGTTTAGGACCGATGCGTGACATGTAGTCAATGTCTGTTTCAGCAAGTTGTATGCCTATTTTCTGTGATGTCACTTGGATGACGTGGGCTAGGTTCTCGTTTTTTTGTTCCGGAATGCCAATTATTTCTATTTCATTTCTTAGTTCGTTCTGTTCTTGGAAGTTGAGGCGCTGTTGAAGTTGGGTTACTGTGCATTTAAGATCAGTAATGCTCTTTTGGGCTGTTTCTAGTTCTTTGCGGACTTTAGTTTGGTTTTCTAGTGCTGTTGATGACATAGCTGTTATTTGATGTTTGAGTTCAAGAAGTTCCTGACCCAAGAGGCTAATTTCCACGTTTTGCGCTTTCATGTCGCTGATTTCCTGCCTTAATAGGTGGATTTCAGTTAATAGTGTGGGATCGGTGAGATCGGTCAGACTAAGTGAATTTTCTTTGTTCGGCTTTGTTTTAGGTTTCGAGCTACGGGTAATAGAATGCTTTGCTGTTTTATTGTTAATGTTCTTTGACCCCCCATCTGTTAATTAATATCAAGTTTACTTTCTGTACTTTATACAACGCGTTGTAAGTTGTTCATAAATTTAATCCAGTTTCAAACTTTGTGTATAACTTGTGACAAAATATTTATTTAAGTAAATAGTTCACATCTATGAAAAGCAAAACTGTTAAGCTGGCTATTAATATTCTTGGTAAAATTAATATGATCCAACCAGTCTGTTTAACCGTAGTTTGGGAAATTATTAACAAAGTTGTTAATCCGTCAAACTTCAGTTATTATGTTACCCATTCGAAAATTTTGTGAAGCACTTGTAAAATTGTGGAAAAGTAAGTTTTGTTTTAATTAAATGCGTGATCTTTCTATGCGGGTTCTTTTACGTTAACTTTAATTAGATGTACTTTACTACTACTGGTAGTATCGCCCTAAGAAGCCTTTGTTTGGTCATAATCTGCTTTTGTAATTTTTCTTCTGCACTTCGTATTACGAACAACATCTCTTATTATAAGACAATTGGTATGCATTTTATCCTGCACTACGTCAAGTCTGGATTTCTTATCCCTATCCTTTCTACCGGCACCTGGGTTAGGTTGTATGGCTGGACAATAATTCCCCACGTGTTAAGTCGGATTCCGTAAAACGTGACCGTACTTTTTTCAAACAGGTTTACGACCCAACTGTGATTTAAAGTGGTAACCGTCGCCTATGGACATTAGCAACAACAGGGGTGCTGCCAATGTGCTGCCGGCCTTGAAGGAGAAAATGGAAACTGACCACTGATGACGGAACTCAACTCAAAGTTGTTATGGTGGCATACTTTAGACCAGACTATATCACAAACATGACGGATGACGCGAATACGAGATTTCCGATCACGATCCTTCCGCGTAACACGTCATATCCACCACAGCAACATATTCAGCAATTATAGACATACTATTACATTATTGAATATCCCCCAACTTTAGTGTTTTGCATTTCCACTACACAATTGTGTAACGGCACATAGATCAAATGTTACAACGTATTTCTTATATACTGTTACCTTTTTATCCGGGAGGTATATAAAAGAATGAGACGGATTAGAAGTAACAAATTTATTTCAGTTTAACAAAACTATACAAGGAACAAAGGTATTTAATAAACAGAACTTAACGTATAAGTATATATAAACTAAGGTGTATGCTTCGAAGGTTAAAGGCTCATAATATATTGGTGGAGCTGCCAGAGGGCAAAGCAGAGACGGACGTTTGGGGGAATAAAAATGTGGGGTGTCAGGCAACAGGCTTGAAGGTTCCATTAAGAGATGGAGGTATACTAGAGGTATTCCGATGTTTTCAGATCAATTTACTTTCGGTGGTGTCAAAATCTAGGTGTTCCAATAAGTTTGATTTAGGTTTAAGAAGTTGAAGAGTAAATGAACCAGCTTAGCTGGATTCCAAGCGCAGCAGGCGGGAATTACAGGAAGGCTGGGTGCGATACGTCCCGAGCCAACTATGTGGTGATGAGCAGCCTAAACGGCAGGCCGCAGATAAACAGCTCACTAGATGGGTGAACTTCAGACTGGCTTAATATATTCGACAGCAAGGCAGGCAAAATGCAGGAGACAGGCGAGTAGTTTTACTCGGGCGGACGAACCGCGTGGCCAAGATCAGCTAACACCGTCCAGATCATGGTAAAGAAAGGTAGACGTGCGTCGCTCCCTAGTAAGGTAAAATCGACGCGTGTATCACTGCGGACGACCGGCAGCAGAAAGAAGCTATCAAAATGGTTGACGTTGCACTAGGATAAGCACTTCACTATGATCGCTGGCCCAATCGCAAAGCGACGGCTTTATTTGTGCCAATCCCGTTTTGAGACACACTTCATAGAATTCAGAACGAATCAGAAAACAATAATATTGTCGTGTCACAACATTGACATAACTCACATTTCAGGTAGGCAGGCGAGGTAACCGATTCATACCGCCTTGTTAAGGTTGTATGCGATGAATGAACGATATTCCATAGTGAATAACTATCGTTTGAATGAAACAAATTAATAGGTTTAGAATGTGAGAAATGTTTTATTTCTAAAAGAAACGAGGTGGTTTGGGAAAATAAGTAACTTAACGGTGGGACGATGTTTACGAATGGGAATATAATCGTAGTTTAAAATGGCGGGAATTTGAATGGGGATTTTAAGTGAGTAGCGTCGCAAACCGCTACGTCACAGTGCCCCTTGTGACGGTACGCATCATCATGTATTTATTATTTTCTCACTTATTAATTATTATTTTTTTATAAAGGAATGGCTGTTCTCCATATAATGTATTCCCTCCTTTATTTCGCATAATATATGTATTTACTACTAATCTCTTTGTATGATATAATCGAATTTTTCTTAGTTTGAAACTTTGACAGAGAAAAGAGAGGACTTGAATATTCGTGTTTGACAGAGGAAGACAATGAAAAGATTATTCTCGGAAAAAAATGTGTTTTATATATTTTTAGATGGAGAAAGTCTAATTGAGATTTAAATGGATAAACTAATCGCTATAAATAACAAAACAATCAAAGTTCAATATGTATACGTCGGATGTGGTTGTTATAAATTTCGCCAAAGAGCCAAGCTAAGTCTTCAAGCTTTATTTAATAGTTATATTAACCATGTAGACTTACCTGATATCTTGCTTGTTATGTTTTCAGACGTTCTTCTGACGTGATCACGTATTCTTGTCTTTTGTAATGTATTAGTAGTTTAATAAAAATTGTTCGTATGCATACGATTTGAATTAATCTTAAAAGCCTGATTAGTAATGTGTAGTTACAAATAACTTCTATTCTTAGAAGTACATATTATAAGTAACATTGATTTTGTTACACTTAGCTGGTAGTCTTTAGACGTATTAGGGTTCCTCAGATCCGTTTCTTCAAAACTATAATATTATAGGAACGTTTCTATAATTTGTCTAGGCATAAATGCTATAGAAATACATAAGCCTTTAATATGAAACCTTACATAATCTTATGTAAAAATAGGAAGGCTCGTTTACTATCTACTGTCCTATATAATTTTGAACTTAATTAATTACTGTCCTTAATTTATATATTGTATGGAGAACGAGCTATATAAGGGTGAATTAATTTAAAGTATGTCTTAATTGACTTGTGCGTTATTAACAGATAAGAATTTTTTGTACATTGTTTTAGTTTCATAGTTAACTAAATGATTAAGGGTTATTTATAAAGCCTCAGTGTGCTAATACATTACTTAGGAGTTATGATACATAGTCTCTTGCGGATAAAAATGTATTAATCTAATTTCATTTAAGGAGCCTTAAATATAATATTGTCTTAGGAAACTTAATTAAATAATATTACTTCTTCATAGCCGGGAACTATTGGGAGATTTTGATGATTCTTTCAAGTAATATGATTAATAGTTACTCTGCTATGGGAGATTCATTATATGTTAATGGAGACTTATAGGAGTTCTTGTCTTGCTGTTGCACACACGTTGTTGGACCTGATTATGGACTCTTACTTGTTGTGTTTGCTGATTAGAACTGGAGCGTTGATTGTTATTGTCCGATTATTTCTGTTTCAGTGAGCTTGGAGTCAGCCTGCGTAATGAGTTTTCATTAGTTCTGATATCGAAGGGATTATTATTGACCTATGGCTGTGAAGTCGGAGTCTTGATTTATAATTTATTAATTAGTCTATTTTTATATGTGTATATATTTATATATGGTTCTATTACATTACACTATAACATTACACTATACAACAATCATGCATTCCATATGGGAAGGCTAATTGACTTTAGAAAATTTAAAGTCTATTTAGTTTTTATTGAATTTTAATATTTTAAATACTTTCTTGTTGAGAGAGTCTACTTTGGCACTTGGCTTTGTTTGGTGCAAAGGAGTTGTTGATTACAATTTAAATTTTATTAAAGGTTTCTTTTGATTAATTATATTTTCTTAAACAAGCAGCTCTACTGTTACCAAATGTGTATAAAATAGGCATTTAAATATTATTACAAACTGAAGTGACGAGATCGGGTGAAAGCACATATTGAAATTTTTTATGAAGATTCAGATTAGGACCGGGTTTTATGAGCTCTGCAACCTTGGACAAAGGGATTCACGACCCACTTGTTTATTGTGGCAACGTTCCCTTGGATAATTTCGACAATTATCAAGGATTACCGCGCGTACAGCTTTTAAGCAAATTTAGTTTGTTTTTTTATAATATGTGTATTCACGAGACTAAAAATGGTTTCACATATTAAGATTAACTGAATTGGTAACTGAAGGTTTGGAACTTGTTAAGTCGCGGATCAGCCTGGAGGCGCGTGGGCACCTCGATGACGCCCTAGCTGGTTAGGGGGATGAGCTACCGTGTTGCAGGAGGATCAATCGTATCAAAACTTATTTTCTTTCACGATATGTGATTTCATGAGAGTCTTAGATGTAGTTAGGCCAAGTGAACTTGACTGAATTAGAAAGGATGATTAAAAATATCTACATTTGAGCATTGTTACCAAAGAAGACATCTTTGATGCAGAGTATCACCATTTTATGTTAAATTCAATTTTAAACTTTACTTTTACGGTGCTATGCTCTCATCTCTTGGATGCTAGGGTCATTAGACGGATGTAGGGTTTTGCCAATTCACTTTAACTTAAACTTTATTTTAACTTTCACGGCGAACCTGAAACCTGTCTTTGACAAGGGAATTTCAATAAAAAACTTACTTTTACGGTGCTATGCTCTCATCTCTTGGATGCTAGGGTCATTAGACAGATGTAGGGTTTTGCCAATTCACTTTAACTTAAACTTTATTTTAACTTTCACGGCGAACCTGAAACCTGTCTTTGACAAGGGAATCTATAATATGAGTGAAGTTGTCTCTCGCCAAACTTTAATTTAAAATTTACTTACAATTCATAGAGAGACATTCTGAAACTCTCATACTGACAATTTAGGGATGGGAATCTTACGAGATGTAGAGAGTATCACTATTTAAACTTCAATTAACCTTTATCTTTAATTTACTGTGATATTCTTATTACTGCATCAGGGGAGGTCTCTGAGGTGACGTTCCTCATAATGACAATATTATTTGATATTTTGGAAAGGTGACTTTGAGATGAAATGTTCACTTAAGTCTTTTGGCTTTTCCAACTCATTTTACACACAAGGCACTCCAAATGGGTTTCTTTTAAATGGATAGATCGTACTGCTGGGAGTTTCTTGTCGGCTCTTCTCGCCAGCAATAGTACGTTGTGAACCGACACTAGTTTTAGATAATGTTTATAATTGATTCAATAAATATTAATTAAAAAATTGGAGGTTCTTCTTTTATCTCGATATGAGCTCTTTTATTGATAGCTAATGCGGTGGCATAACAGAGAGGTGGTTAGGAGGGGTGCCTTACACAAAAATATATAATTTGTTATGAATCTACATTAGAATATCTTTTGGCAAAATAAAGGCACGGGCGTACTCAGGTGATGAGCTTATATCATGAGTAATACATTTATCATAATTTATAAAATGCATAGCATTTTACACTTACAACATACTACTACAATATTATATATATATATATATATATATATATTTTACATCAACCTTTGATAGTCTTCCTGTCCTCTGATCGACACTCTTATATAACCTACCTTGTGAACATAGGGTTAACGGTATTGCGACGAGGGTTCCTGCTACTAGATTATTACGATTTATGGCCAATATTACAAGAATTTATTCCATGAATAAGTTTTATTAATTTACACTTTATAAATTCTTTATTTCTCACTCTATGCTTCGGCTTGAGTATGTCGTTCCATAGTCTTTAGATTCAAAAAGGGGGTTCGTTACACCCTCCCCTCAAGGAATTTTGCCCTGTATAATTCTGGCTGGCCCTCCAGCTTATAACATAGGAGAATAAAATGTCATGAGACATGAAGAAACAAACTACAATCACTTATAGTGTACACGCAAGTGTGACGAGTAAGAAATCAGCTAAATAAATCCGATGATATCAAAAGGAAATTATTAGTGATAAGATAAAAATATCTATCAAAAGTCAACTTGGTTATATAATTAATAACCCAAGGGAAAAATAACATTGTTTCATAACAATATAAAGTCATATCCGTGAAGAAAAAATAATAATAATCTATTTATGGTAAGTACAAACAGATGACTAGTAATCAGTCTCAAGAAACCAAGAAATGTGTGTGCCTTATATTCATCATCGAGTAATCCTTTCATACATTCTCTGTCAACCCTCTTCAATCGATCACTTTCAAACCTTTCATATATCCTAATCCTTCATCATTCATACTTGAAAGAGTATTTGGGTTCCACTCCCAAAACTCGAAGACACAAACTCGTTTTAAGTGCTGTTTGACTCTGGATATATTTGGTTATTAAAATATGGAACAGCAAGAAAAAAAAATCTCTAAAACAAGAGAAAATAAAGTGTTGGAACTACCACGCCTCTAAATACGTGTATGCTCGTCCAACGCTGGCAACAATGTCAGCATAGGTCATTACTCCATAAAGACCTCTACGTCCCTACAGCTTGGCGGTCTGCAGCAGACGGAACAGATTTGTTCTACATAACAAATCTGTAAGGATAAAAATCCATATAACAACAATAATACCTGCTGTCCAAGAACCTAAATAAAATCCAATACCCTAGAAATATCATATTTATCAATGAATAGCAATCGACTAACTTCATAGTAACTGAAATGTCCATATGACTCAGGTAACTACAGTAGACCGATGCCTAACGTATCAATTTGTTTTATAAAAACAAAGATAAACAAAAGAAAAGTCCGGTTATATCTTACAACCTAAGTACTAAACTAAATAAAACCAAATAGAAAGTAAATAACTCCAAGATGAATTGTAAACAAACTATACATAAAAATGCATAACTATCTATAGTATGAGATGGAACGCGGAACGCTGCCGCGAGCGCCGAGTTCAATGAACTGCGCGACTCTAAGCCATGCTGATAACAGCGAACTAACTCACGATAACTTCGTGGTTACAAATGTCAACTCCAAGTAATAACGTACTACGTTGAAATATCGTTTTGAATAAAGTAATGAATACTATTCAAATATGAATCAAATAAAACAAAATGTTTATTCTAATTTAGAGTAAAACAAATGCTGATTCGCAATGTCACTCGATAATAAAATTCTTTCAATCTTCGTACAAAATACGAACACAAGAACTATCGTCTTGATGAAAATAGTTTACTAATAAACTTGGGATCGAGACCCTAATACGTAGTATAAATGATGGGATGATGCTCGAACTCTATTTAACGAAAGTTTCAATTATTTATTAACAGGTGAACCTGACTAAATGTATAAAAAATGTAAGTTCCATATAATCTGGATGAGACTTAACTAAGTTAAATATACATGAGTAAAAGAAACATACAGGAATAGAAGTTATGTACAACATTAGTTGTAAAAAGATACTTAACAATTTTAATTAATTGTTAATTTACTTCATAAACAATTAGTAGTAAATTGTATTTACTACAAGAATTCATCCACAGTATTTTGTGGGCCAAATGAAACGATAGTAGAAATTTATATATATAACACATGTTAGTGTTAATGACTGTGTTGAAAAATACCAAGAACTAGTAAAAAGAAAGTTTTGGTTAACAACTTAACAAGTCATTTATTGATGATTTAATGTATGTAACGTTAATATTTTATAGTTGGTAATAGTGTATCTTTGTAGAAAATTTACCATTTCTATATTAGTATTATGGTAAAATGATTTGTACATTATCTTTTGTACAATTCTTTTTTTTGTGCATTGTTGTCTGGTTCTGGTAACTAATTGGTCGCTCCATTATTAATAAACGAGAGTCGAAATATAACTCCAGACAACAATGCGTAACGCAGTCGCGAAGAGAAAGAGAAAAAAAAATTAAATATTTAAAAAAATTGTTGGTCGGCCAGTCAGTCTGTGTTCACCCTTATATTTATATAAGACAATAATAACAGTTAACTTTTAAATAAACAAGTTTAACTGTATGTTGAACTAAGAGGACTAATTAAAAAAATTATTTAAGTCTGTCTGTCAGTGTGTCGCTGCCTTTATATTTTACACACTTATTTAAAAATTTGACTTTAAAAGAAAAATGGTAAAAAGAGCCTTATAGAGTACAATGATATATAATATAAGCTAGTAAGCTGCCTATCTTGATATGATTACTATGAATCATTAAACTTAAATTATTCTAAAAATAGAATTTGAAGACAAAATTGTATAAGTAGATATGTTAACACACAGAATGTGATTTTGAAAAGATACAATAAAATTAATGTTGGATTGTTGGCTTTGTTTGTTGCAATGGAACAAGCAATATAATGCAATAAAATATAATATATTATACTATAGTTACTATAGGTAACTATTTGTTGTTGACACAACTTAAACAAAATAAACAATAAATATAAATTGTTTATACTCCCAAGCCAATAGTATTTGGTTTAAAGACGGTTTATTTATTACTGTAGGAAATGAACCGTAACTTTTTGTATTTAATCACAACTTGCATAACCAACAAAACACATTTATTATAATATGATACAGTCTTAATTATTTATCTATTTGCCTTGATAGCTATACAATTTTTCTTCTTTTGTTAAAATTACTGTGCTCTAGTATTTTCAAAAGTTTTATGATTATTTCAGTTATGTTGTAAAATTTTGTGTTTTCAAAGAATTCTAGCTAAGTCTACTTGATACAAATTATTCATTAAATATCGCTGGAACTGTAATATAATTGATCTATTTGTATAACTTTCAAGTTAAATTTAAACTATTATTTACTATTAACAATTTAAAAGTATTGCTAAAATGTATGACAACCACAAGAAATATTGAAATATGATTTCAGTCTTTAAATAAAATAAATTGTACTTTATATAATGTAAAATGACTAGATATTTGACTATATTTGTATAGAAATGAACATTTAAGGTAAAATGATTTAAAATTTGAAATTTAATTTATGTTATTAAGAAATTACAAGTTGTTTTTGATATTTACTATAATGTTATTTTAAAAGTACTGATTATATATATTATGACCTCAAAGTATGAACCTCTCTCTTAATAAGAATTAGCCTGATAGTTTTAATCCGATAATAGGGGTAAAAATTTGCTTGACAAATTAACTAATAAATCCACGAATTGGGCGCCATTGTTACCTTTTTATCCGGGAGGTATATAAAAGAATGAGACGGATTAGAAGTAACAAATTTATTTCAGTTTAACAAAACTATACAAGGAACAAAGGTATTTAATAAACAGAACTTAACGTATAAGTATATATAAACTAAGGTGTATGCTTCGAAGGTTAAAGGCTCATAATATATTGGTGGAGCTGCCAGAGGGCAAAGCAGAGACGGACGTTTGGGGGAATAAAAATGTGGGGTGTCAGGCAACAGGCTTGAAGGTTCCATTAAGAGATGGAGGTATACTAGAGGTATTCCGATGTTTTCAGATCAATTTACTTTCGGTGGTGTCAAAATCTAGGTGTTCCAATAAGTTTGATTTAGGTTTAAGAAGTTGAAGAGTAAATGAACGAGCTTAGCTGGATTCCAAGCGCAGCAGGCGGGAATTACAGGAAGGCTGGGTGCGATACGTCCCGAGCCAACTATGTGGTGATGAGCAGCCTAAACGGCAGGCCGCAGATAAACAGCTCACTAGATGGGTGAACTTCAGACTGGCTTAATATATTCGACAGCAAGGCAGGCAAAATGCAGGAGACAGGCGAGTAGTTTTACTCGGGCGGACGAACCGCTTGGCCAAGATCAGCTAACACCGTCCAGATCATGGTAAAGAAAGGTAGACGTGCGTCGCTCCCTAGTAAGGTAAAATCGACGCGTGTATCACTGCGGACGACCGGCAGCAGAAAGAAGCTATCAAAATGGTTGCCGTTGCACTAGGATAAGCACTTCACTATGATCGCTGGCCCAATCGCAAAGCGACGGCTTTATTTGTGCCAATCCCGTTTTGAGACACACTTCATAGAATTCAGAACGAATCAGAAAACAATAATATTGTCGTGTCACGACATTGACATAACTCACATTTCAGGTAGGCAGGCGAGGTAACCGATTCATACCGCCTTGTTAAGGTTGTATGCGATGAATGAACGATATTCCATAGTGAATAACTATCGTTTGAATGAAACAAATTAATAGGTTTAGAATGTGAGAAATGTTTTATTTCTAAAAGAAACGAGGTGGTTTGGGAAAATAAGTAACTTAACGGTGGGACGATGTTTACGAATGGGAATATAATCGTAGTTTAAAATGGCGGGAATTTGAATGGGGATTTTAAGTGAGTAGCGTCGCAAACCGCTACGTCACAATACATAATAGTCAAAATGGCTGTGGCATAATATTTAGACAATCGGAGAAACGGGCGAACATGACGAAGTTATTATTATAAATTTAATTTCAGACATGATAGATGCAAATATGTATTAGTAACGCTTAAAATTGCGTTACAAATTAATAACGAATTACTATTTGTTGTTTTTCCACTATTCGCCATTCGGAGAAATAAGGAGACACAGACCACAGCCAGGTGGTAGGGTATTTGCCCGTCTTGATGGCTACTACCCCTGGTCGAAAGTATGCCGCCATAACAACCTTGTGTTCCGGAATTAGTGGCCAGGTTCCAGTCTCCCTTAAGAGAGCAGCAGCGCATTTGTAACGCCTTTGGTATTACAAATGTCCGTAGGCATGGTAACCACTTTCTATCAAGTGGGCCATCTGCTTTTCTCCTGAACTGATGCAATAAAAAAAATGAGAGCCAACATCAAAGCACTATAGTCTTTATTGAGTATTGCATTCAGGATGCTATTGTTGCTCCCGCGCACTCAGCTCATCAGGGAAGCTGTTTCGTCCCGCCAGATGGTATCGAAGGCATCTGTACGTGCAACCAAAAACATTACGGATGCGCATGAGCTGCAACAGCAAACTGCACTCATTATTCTCATATAAATGTAGAGCTTTGTAAGCTCATTGGGCATTGTAAGCCCGTTGGGTATTGGTCAATCAAAAACTCGCCAAATACCCGGATGTACAGTTATGAAGATTTCACTTTACCCTAGGTAACCCTATTTTTTTTTATTTAAGTCATTATAATTATGCCTTTACTGAAAATAAAATTCTAAAACAAAACATACTTTGCAATTGTACATAATATACAAATATTACAAAAATCTAAAACTAATTATAAATTAATATCAACTAAAATTAAACTAAAATATAAATAAAACTAGACTTATAAAAAAAACCCTAAAAATAAGTTTAAATAGATAGATCCGATGGAGATAGAAGTTTGGAATCGAGATAACTCTTTATATATACTTACAGACTAAAACTGTTAACCTGATTGTGCAGAAAGGTGGTCTTATTATTATAATAATTTAAATTGTAAGAATAATTAAAATAACTCTTAATTATTTTAGATTATTATTATAAGTTTGGAAAGGACCGCGCTTTTTGAAATGCTACCTCTCGTATAAATGAACAAACCCACAATTAAATAAATACTAAAAAATTACGAGCAGTTCAATCCCAATTTCAGCTAATTACTTTATACGAGTATAACCTAATATTTCATTAAGTACATGAAACAATACTGAATTGCAACGATGTCGAGGTCGGACGGCCGACGCAGTGAAGCAATAATAGGGGAGACTGGGCATTGTCTGCCCCTAGAGCGTGGACTTTATTATTTCTATTGAAATGAGTCGCACTCGCTTTATATGATTGTAGAGTTGTAGTCGATCTACAAACGAAAGAAGCGTAGAATGTTAATCGATCTACTTAAAATAGCTTTGAGCGTTTTTACGCGTATACTAAAACGTTAGCAGTTGTCGGGGATGGTTAAGTAACTTTTTATTACTATTTGATATTGTTGTTGAATATTATTAAGAAGAAATTTCAAGCTAATTAAATAACATGTTGTTATATACAAGTTTAAGCATCCTTGAAATAAATACACAATTATTTGCCTAGAACTACTATAATTCGGGGTAGGACGTAACAGTAGAGTAATACTACTATAAGAAAAGGTATAAACATTATTTTTTTTTCAATTTTGTGATAAATATTTTCCAGCAGTCTCGTCGTGTGGTAAATCAAAAGGCACGTAGTCAAAATGCAGTAAATATGTATTTTACTGATTTCTTCAGCGCTCCATCCGGTTGTAGTCTCGACGTAAGTGGCTCAGTACAGACGTGTGTTCTGCATTCCATTCCATTGAGCTAACATTGCTCTACGGCTCCCTTGACTTATGAATCGAGATAAGCAAAAATAAAATCAGCCAGTGTGTCAAACAGAAGCATATTCATGTGCTAATATAATTTCTTGTGGGAAGGTTCCGGCACAGATTAGTTCGGATACTGAAGCGGAGTTTGTACTTTAATATTATAAAAATATTCTGTAAAACAATGTATTGTATTTAGTCTTAAAATGTTGTACACATTATACTTTTTGTGAATAAATTATGTCTTTCAAGACCACGAGCCATAAAAACGGCCCGGACTTTTGGAGGGCTTGCCTGGGGCCATGGGGAGGCCAACACGTAGAGGCCCCTTAACAAATTTAATGTAAATATGTGGCGTGACACTGACCGGCGATTATCCCTGTCTACACCATACAATAATGCACCCAAGGACAAGCCCCGGCCAGTGTAGGACTATTGTGGGAAATGAAGACAAAAAGTACCGGGCTATTGGGGTGAACTGTTAGTGGTACTAGCGGTCTGGGAATATGGGGACTATGGCGTCTGCCCGTCGCAATGTTCGGGGAACATGGAAAAATGGGCAGACGGTGACTCGCCACTCCCTGCATGGGCCCCAAAAAATGCCATAAAAGGCAGGGGCAACATGGGTATGAGTGGCTAAGGGGTGTAGAGAGGTGGGCTGCAGGTTCACCGAAGCTACTTCCGACATTAGGCCATTTATCACTTCCACCCCTGGAGCTTGAGTCTTAGCTCTAGCGATCTCCACTCCGTGCCGGCTGGCTAAGGCAAGCACGGAGGCGGGGGCCTTGTCTTGGCCCCCAGAGTCAGGTACGAGGTGTCGCCACTCACCTAAGGCTTCGCCACAAAGCCCCCCTGCAGAATTCTGTAAAACAATGTATTGTATTTAGTCTTAAAATGTTGTACACATTATACTTTTTGTGAATAAATTATTATTATTATATTAATGCATTCCCTGGAAGAATACGGGTAATAAAACGACCCAAATTTTTGGAGGACCAACAGGTATATTTTATTATGTTTGTTACATAATAATGTTGATCTTTCCATTGCACAGACGTACAATGTAGTTAATAATAAGGTAACTTTTTCCTTATAATGGCTACGTTTACCTAATGTTTGATTCATTTCTCAATCATGCAATAAATATTGCGAGTAAAATAAGAAAAAAAAATCCTACATCTATCATTGCATTACCTGTATTACATATCATCTAAAAAAATCAAATACCCCATATTCCTCTCGAGGGTTATAAAATTGCCATCAAAAGATTCAAGCGAATGGAAAAATCGTATAAGATTTTTTGTAGTATTTCATTCACTTTACCCAAAAAAAACGACAAACTGTTTAAACAGTCACGAGGTTTCCACTTGACGTCACTTGGGAAATACGGGCGCACAACTTCGGCGAAGAAAAGCTACAGTGAAAGATTAGACTCTTACTTGAACGTATGCTGAACGTAACTTTTCAGGTTGTTTTGCTCGTACTGACATTTGATAGCCCGTACGAACTACACTTCTTTTCTTAATTAGATATTTTATTTCATACAAATTAAAATAGAATAAACTAAAATTATTTTAAAAATTAAACTATACTATAAAATAGAAACCTAAAATTAAATACTAAAACTAAATAAAAAAAGAGAGCATAATTGTAGATAAAATATTGGTCCCAAACCACTGTCACTTACCGGGAACGTTCCCAAAAAGCAGGCCGCGTTACCACGCTTTAAGCAAAATACACGCCAGGCTTTTGCTCGTGTAATCAAAATTATTATGAATAGGAAACTAATTTTCGTAAATAATTTCTACGCACAGTGGATATAGTTGGAAAGTTTTCTAGTGTTAGTGACACGCACAAATATGATAATTATTATTTTAGCTAAACATAACGGCCTTACTTATAATAATCTCGTTGAGAAACGATTAGGCATCTCTTAAGTAAGAGAATCAGAATCAGTCCCTAGTCAATTAATATCTTTTTTTTTCACTTATAAACGTGTATTACCTGTTGTTTACCTAAAAGGAGCACAGATAAACGAAATTTGAATGATTTAACGTAGGTTGCACCCAAAATATTCGACTAGAGAGGTGTTTATGGGTAAGATTTTCACTAATCAGTTGCTGAGTAGTTACTTAAAATTTAACAAACGTTTATAAGTAAGGCCATAAGTATCTATACTAACATTATAAAGAGGAAATATTGGTATTTTTACATGTTTGTAACGAATAAAATCACAAACTACTGGACCGATTTCAAAAATACTCATTAGAATGCTAAATTATCCCAGATTAATATAGACTATATTTATTACTTGAAAAAATTAGGGTTCCCTACTAAAACTTAAATAAGTTAACTCAATGTGTAAAATAAAATTGTGTATGAGTGATGGTCTAAATCATCCCGGGACCCACTTTTTATTTTTTCAGAGCAGGATAACGTCTGCCAGAACCACTAGTTTTTATTATATATTATTATTATCTATATTTATGTTATAATAATATGTTGTTATTATAGAAAAACTTTACTCATCTAGTTTGTAGTTAGGTCGTTTTTGACATCGCGGTAGAAGGGAGCTGAAAAACAGCGTTGTGTCGGATTAAAGACCGGCACAGCAATAAGCTGAAAGCAAACCTCATTTGCTGAAAATGCGGCGTACGTGTTCTCGAAACTTGTTTCTTTCTTTTTACTATGATTTGTAATTAGTGTAAGTACGTCGCTATTTCTGTAAATAAAATATTTTTATTTATTTCGAACTTTTAATCTTGCCTGAAATATCTATAGTTTAATTTATGGTTAGGTTTATTTTTTAGTTTTTTTCTTCTAGTTTATAGCTCTACATTTTTTTTTAAATACCTTTTTCTTAGGATTTCATATCTGTTACAATTCCATAAATAAAGTCCAAGACCCAGGCAAACTAAATATCGGTCAGAGCTACGTAATTATAATCTCATCAATAAAATCTGTTAAAAAATGTTCCATTTATAAAGTGTTAAACAACACTACTCTTTATGTAATCAGATTGGATAAGCTAAGTTTAACAACTGTTTCAGAGCTTATTCAGTTATCTAAGTAGGAAGCTGTGGCTTTATTATCATCAACAAATCCCCCGGGAGACAATTGTATTGAGTCTGAAACAACGACAAAAGGCTTACCTGTTGTTTCGTATAATTACAAACTGACACGTGTTTGTTATTTGAAACAAACTCTCATAATATAAACATTATGAGATTTAAGACGTATTTGATTTATGTAATAACTATATAAGAATTAGATATACTTACGTTTACTCCCAGGAAATCTCAGGATTTCCCAGGTTAGCCGGACCACCGTCTGAACGGATATGAAGATCGTACTACGGTTTCATTTTTATCAAAATAGCTACGGAATCCTAAAAAAAAAATTCGTTGCCTTTTGTTATTTCTCACGGTTTGTGTGTATCACGCAAAAGCATCTAGATGTTTTTTTACTAAATTTGCCAAAGTGATATCGTCTATTATGGAATGAAGTAAAGAATGCTTTTTATATTCTTATCCGATGTTAGGTACATGTAAAAAATAACTTCGTCAGCAAAGAAAATATTCTTGAAATGAATATGTCTTATACAAAGAATAACTACTGTGTATATATTATATAAAACAACTATAATGCTGTTACGACCGACAAGACAAATTCACACCTGCAGAAACACATTTTATTACCTTTAGGCATTTGGACTTCTTTTGTTTACTTTGTGTTAAAAATTTGTGATTAAAAAAATCAGCCCCTTTGTGTATTGTAATCTTTTACGGCCTATTTTTGTATTGTGATAACTGCCAGGTGTCTTGGATTTAAAATACAAACTGATTCTAAGAAATTCGGCCTACGTGGCCGGGCAGACATCTTGCATCTTGCATCTATCTCTATCTGTGCAGTATAAAACAATGCCCCAATGGAGAGATGGGGCAGTCAAGCGATAACCACGAGCGAAGCAAGACTTGTGTACATTCGGTAGTCCGTCACTATATTTAGTGACAGACTTTGAGTGTGTTATTGAATTGTGCATTACGTATGGACTGGTTATGTTCAGTTATATTTGTACCTATATTATACGTGTTTGTGTAGACTCTATAATAATTCCAACGGCATTTTAATTGGAGTCCTGCAACTCGTAACAATACATACGAATCTACATTAAAAACAGCGATTATATTATATTTTGGTTTAAATCTCTTTGTAACAAATAAGAGAACATAATCCTCTGAGGGCTATAAAAATAAATATTGGCTCATAAAGTTATTCATCCATGTAATTCAAGTTTCGGATACATTAAGCAGGTCTAGTTTTATTTTAATATTTTACTTGCTTTCTTTTTTATTATAAGAAAATTGGAAAATATTACTTACTACCAGTGGTACCTACCTAATTTGATTGTTTTAGAATTAATTTATTTAATTTACTTTGTGGAACTAAACCGTGGCACCACTTATAGGTACTTGCTGAAGATCAGTGCTGATTGTGAATCAAGTATTATGCTAAGCAAGGGCCTTTTTAGGACACCATAATTAATTAGTATATCTATTATTTGATATTTGGATCTTTTCCTAAATAAATTTATTTTTCTTTAATTACATATTAGTTATTTCATATTAGACTATATTATAACAGACTAAGTAAAGAAAAATGAAAAATGATAATCTTTTAGTGATGTAACTTTCAAAAGACTCTAAATATGGCCGGCTCTGCACACACCTATCCTGCAAAAGGAATTGTGGGTGCCTACTGCCAGACTAACCACCCAGTCCACCAGCATCCTTCTGCGTCTGGTGAAGCGCCACGCAGCACAACCATATGTATACCGCCGTGACGCCTCAAGGCCTGTTCCTAATAGGGGTGTCTTTGAGACCAGAATACCTCACGGCCTTGAGTATGTCCTCCTGGGGAGGTCCCCCAACTTTGACTTGGTCCCACTATATTATTATTGAGAGGAAATTAGCATAGCGACGCTGCCGACCTCCTGTCGAGCGCCGTGTAGTGGAACCCTTACAAGGCAACAGATAGGGCTGTGTAGTAATTGAGGTCACAAATTATTCCCGACACGTACAAAGAACATATACGAATCTCGAAGAATAAGAGACGGGCTTAGGCCAGCGAGGAACAACAATAGCCTCGCTGGAAGATCGTCCTTTGAGACGAAAAGCGTTTCATCTCACTCCTTCACCCTATACGGGTTATCTTAAACCCGTCTGCAGCATCAGTCCGCGAGCTCAGCATACATTATCTGTCTTTCGACAGTCTCTTTATGCGACACGACGACCTCAGGATGAATGATGATGAAATGGATAGCAAGTTATAGGAACCTACCAATAGATGATATCATTATCGACCGGGACACTAAATTTCTGGGTGAACCCACATTGTCAGGTTCTTGTTGGTTCTGTTAATGTCTAAGCCTTGAGAAACACCGAGGTAATCTTATGGACGGTTCTTATATCTTACTATTCAGTCACTTCCCTTATTATCGGTTAACTTTTTACATTACTTGTTGGAGCTTATGTCAAATTTTTTTACCGATAAGTACAGCAATGCACGTAGCATGAATAGTCGATACGATATAAGAACTGGCCCTTAGTGGATTCTCTTCTGGAGTTTCCAATTTCTTCTATTTAATATCCAAGCAGTGGAGTTTGTAGAAAATAGTCCCATTTGCAAACAAAAAAATCTAGATCTTACTAGTTGAGGGAAGATTTTAGTCAGGTAAGTTTACCATTCATGATGTTCTTTCATCATCAGCACGTGATAATTTTACCTAGTAAATCTTGCTGTAAAAAAGTTTTTCTAATATACATTTTTCTAATTCAAGAAAGCGTCTTGAAAAGATAGGTTGTTGGCATTCAAATTGTCTTCTCAAATTATTGTTATACAAACCTCAGGGTTTATAACGTGTCCTCCATTCCGTTCTCTGAAACCAACACACTTTATAGGACGTACGTGAGAAAATATTCTCCTTGTTTTTTTTTACATTTACTTATTTCAAACCTAAGAAAGAAATCTTAATGTGACCTTTTCATTTTATGTTTCTTTTAAGTGTAATACACATTATACATCAAAAAACCAATTTCTGAGTTTTTAGAAAGTGTTTTAATTGGACGTAGTTATGCAAACCAAATCTAACTTACAGCTCTTTTGTTTGGGGATGAAAAGTCCATGAATGACTGCTCCCGGGGAGACGCGGCGAGGGCTATAGAGACTCACTACAACTCTAGGGAGAGGAGAGAGAACCACACAAACTTCAGCCATGAAGTACTCATTAAACCTCTCTCCGTGTTTCCTCCTCTACATTGACCGAGTCACGGAAAGACTTGCAGAGCTCAACCGCAGCCGGCTGGATGTTGGACCAACTCTAAAAAAGATACAAGGGTCCACTTGCATTTGGGGATGCGGTAGAACTAAACGTCTGTTGGTGAAGTGAGTTTACCCTGCTTCCCGGGGTATTCTCAAGCCTCAACATGGATGTAACTTCGTTCTAAGCCTCATGTTCTACCAATCACAAGCGCAGGCACATGGAAGGTAGTTTTAGGTTTAGTGGTCCATTGGGGACGACTGTACCATACCCACACAAGCCGTACGGCGCTTATTCGCTCCACGTAAGGTCTAACAATTAAAAAGGACTCGGTAGTGTACGAAATGAATTCAACAAAAAAAACTGCATAAGATGTTCTCGTCGCGTGCACGCCGGTAGAGACGATATTTCACAATACCTCAAGAGTACAAGTTACAAACTTTAACAAAATGGAATTAGTACACAAAACAGTTCCAATTCGCGTGTTTTATATGCACTGCAAAAATCCAATATGTTTATTTTTCAATTTATTTTTAGAAAATGGATAATTGTAACTAGTGACTTATCCGAAACAACAAAAACTTGAGACTTCATTGTGTTTTACTCACATATACTGCATTACCTCATTGTTATATAAGCTCGACTATACCTCAAAATAAAGGAGGGTCTCAACTGGAATCAATGCAAAACGAGTTCCCTAGTATATTCTGCTTAGCATCAACTTCAAAACTGTCTATAACAACAAGTAAGTATCAAATAGTTGTAGATAACATTTATGTTTTTGTTTTTACTTTGATACATTTCTTGAATTCGGTTTTGTGTTTTTAAACTTATTTACTTTACACCATTTCTATAGCTTTAATTATTGTTCTGAGAATTAATGAAATGAAGTTACACTCCTAAATGTATATCACGATACACCCACATATATTTTTACCAAAACAACTATATACCTGTTCATAAGTAACATATTTCATACACTCAAAAACCCTCCACACATAAAAGCGGCACTGTTACGTCATGTCGTAATATCAGTATTTAACAAGTGGCCTAAATCACAACCTGTGTAACCATTAACAAGAAAGATATGAACCGATTGTGTTCTCGCTAACACACCGCCGGGAAAACCGGCAATTAGATGAGCTATGTTACTTTGTTGCTGACAGCTTATTATCAACACGTCTGTTTAAATTGTAACAAAAAAACTGAGTATTCCTTGCAAATATTTTATTTGCGTTAATGGCTGTTGGTGTCTTTGTTTATGACAACTTATCTATATTACATCTTTATGGAGATTCATCCGTGTATCCGTTGTATTTCATCCGTGCAGGACCGGAGAAAGAATACAATTTCCTGCGGCCGGGCGGCCTGTTGTGAGAGGCGACAAAACAACCCACAGCCAGGTAGAGTATTTACCCATCTGGATGGCTACAACTCCTGGTGTAGAATACACCGACATAACAATAAACTTGATTGTGTTCTGGCATTAGTGGCCAGGTTCCAATCTCCCTGTAGGGAGCAGCAGCATATTGGTAGTCCCTTTGGTGTTACAAATGCCTAAGGACGATGGTAACCGCTTCCCATCAGGTGGGCCGTCTGCCTGTCTCCTGAGTATTTCTTATAAATGGGTAGGAGTATAAGCCGAACATCTTATAAAATCGTTATGTCGTCTGCGTTGCAGTCGGTTTTAGTGTCTCTATGTATATGAATATCACATTTATTTCAAAAACGACTGGGTTTGTATAGATAAATTTGATAGATAGATAGATAGATAGATAACACTTTATTGTACACCATTACAGAAAGCTTCCGAAATAGTATTATTCTAATTGTGTACAAAGGTCGGTTTTATCGCTAAAAGCGTTCATTTAAAATCATTATCATTTAGTATATTTTTAGGCTATAAGCTTTTCTGTATTTTCTGTAATGGTGAACAATAAGGTGGCTGCTACCCACCAACTGGCGCATAATCTTGGAGAGCACTGTCGTGCCGGTTGGTGACCGGACGTGGACCCGGCAGTGCTCTCCGGGGAGGACCGGGGGCTCTTCCGTGCCCCGCACCAGCTAGTCACACTACCTGCAGGGTTGTGTGGATATTTGCATACTCCGCTTTGTCCTCCTTTCGCTGATAATAATGCACTTCCTAACTCTCTTCTTAAAGTTATATATATATTTTACCGCCTGTACACACCGCCCCGCCTCACTTTTACAACCGCACCGCTCGCCAGCGACGGAATATTCACCCCCATTGCCTTGAGCTCCCACGCTCAACTACGCAACGGTTCTCTAGAACAGCGTTACTCTAAGTGTGTTCCGTGGAACCCTAGGGTTCCGCGATACCCCTGTAAGGGTTCCGCAAGAATTTAGAAAAAAAAATCATAACACCTCTCTGTGCAAAACTACGCCTCTCATTGATTTTTGGTGCAAATTCCGTGGTGAATATCCAATGCTTACCAAAATGGCTCTGAATATTCTTCTCCCGATCCACATATTTGTGCGAAACAGGGTTCTCAACCTATGCAGCCACGAAAACAAAATACCGCAATAGACTGGACGCCGAACCTGATATGAGACTTCAACTGTCCTCTATGAAACCTGATATCAACCGATTGTAGAAAAATAAGTACACATGTCAGAAGTGAAACTTCTTTGGCAAACTAATTTTTAAGTCTTGTTTATATTTATACAAATCTAAAACTTTAGATTTCATAGACATTCACTTCATATTTTAGTTGATTTTTTTTTTAATGTTTTTAAATACAAGTTTTTGAGATCCTGAATTTCATGTAGCAGCAGAGTGCTAGCCAAGACAAGTAAAACGAGCCCAAACACGACGGTTCTATCTTGTTTAGTACAGGAGTTCCTATGGCCACCTACCTTCCCACTCCATCATCAGATCAGCTCCATGGTACTATATTATTGCATTGTCATCGACCTTTGAGAGGTGTGCAAAGTTTGAATTAAATCTGATCGTTCAAAGTAGGACAAAATCGAGCTCAAAGGGGTCGGTTACAAACATACATATATACAGGTGAAGCTAATAAAAGCGTGTAAAAAATACCTAAAATCGCGTGCGCTGCGAAAACTATTAATGATAAAATAAAATAATGTACTACGACTTTGCAGAACACATCATTATTTACAAAAAGTGTCGCGACAGCATATGTCTGACTATTATAGTTATGCCATACTAAGTGTTCTTTTATTTCAAAAATTTAATTAAAATGCCGCGCTTAAAACCCGTTAAAACATAGTTTTATTATGTATACATGTCGCGAAAACTTAAGAAAATATTAAAATGCCGTCGCTAAAAAGGCTCTTTATTTGTATCTTGGTATTAATCCTTATCAAAATAAATTACTTCATATTCAAGACTGCTTCAATACCTTTATATTTTAACTTTTTGAATTATTTAATTCAGACATTCCATTTGAAAGATATCACGATTTTAAAAATGTAAGACAAAAACGCTAATATTATTATTATTGCGTTTCATCCGTAAAAAATGTACCCTCATGCGCCTCAAGAAGTTTCACTTCAAAAACAGTTTCATACCTCCCCTCCCATTAGATAGTTTTTTTTCTTTTTCAATATCTTCTATTATTATACTTGTTATGAAGTAAGTAATAAGTATCTGTTACATGGTAGGTACTTTTATTATGCTTATTAATAAATGAATATACTTTTAAAAATTATTGTATCATTGTAGGGTTCCATCAAGTGGATCTCTTTTCAAAAGGGTCCCGTGACCAAAAAAGATTGAGAACCGCTGCTCTAGAACATTTATTCCGCATACAACAATGATCTGGAGGGAACTTCCCGCCGCGGTTTTCCCTTTGCGCTATGACATGGTGTTCTTTACGAAGGGCGTTATAACATTTCTTATAGGCCGGCATCGCGTTGGCGACGCCCCTGGTGTTGCAAAAGTCCATAGGCGACGGTAACCACTTTCCATCAGGTGGGTCGTCTGCCTGTCTGCCTGATTCAGGCTATAAAAAAAAAGTGTTATCTATTCTAAACAATTTTGAATGGAAAATTCTATAGGGTGGCGCAATAGAACGTGCATATTGCATCATCTTTTTTTGCGGGGTAGAAAGTGCGCGGGCGGGGGGAGCCTGCATCGTTGGGTAGGCGGGCTCATGGAGTTTTAGTCACTATGAGTCACTTCGACGGGAAGCGTCGCGCATTTTGCGTGCGCGCATTTTACGAGAACTCTCGTTCATACATCGTTACTAGGCGTTTATATTGTTCTGAATATGGACTACGGCAAATTAGTGAACCTCCGAGTGCTAATTTAATTAAAATATGGGTCCAGCGTTTTTAACCGACTTCGAAAAAAGGAGGAGGTTCTCAATTCGTCGGGACCTTTTTTTTTTGTTCCTTTTTTTATGTATGTTCGCCGATTTCTCCGTCATTTATGATCCGATTTACGTGATTATTTTTCTGTTCGACGCGTAATAGCTTCCAATTGGTCCCCTAAAAATTTTACATACTTTGGCCCAGTAGTTTTCATTTTATGAACATTTTTCATGAAAATAATTTTCACTCCGTTCCATATGTACACCGATTACTCTGAGATTTATGATTCGATTTACGTGATTCTTTTTTGTTCGACGCGGAATAGCTGCCATGTGGTCCCCTAAAATTTGACATAGTTTGGCCCAGTAGTTTTCATTTTACGAACATTTTTTTGTTCCCGCTTCTTGGGACCTATATTTTTTAAGAAGCGCGGCACCATTCGTGGGTCCACCCATACATAGCTAGACACTAAAAAGTAACAAATAAAATTTAAAAACTTCGTTTAAAAAAACCGACTTCAAAAACTAAAAAACTAAAATGTATAAAATAACTTATTTCTTAAGCTATTATTATTAATATATATTATCTAAAACATCTTGAAGTCGGTGCAAAGGAAAACATAAAAATTACTATATTTTGAAAATTACTAAGCACCGACTTTAAGATGTTTTAGATAATATATATTAATAATAATAGCTTAAGAAATAAGTTATTTTATACATTTTAGTTTTTTAGTTTTTGAAGTCGGTTTTTTTAAACGAAGTTTTTAAATTTTATGAAGAGACTGGTTCAACGTTTAAACCACAAGCAAAAGGTCGTCCAAGAACATCTAGGACCGACGACAATATTGAGAGAGTTATGCAGTCTGTACGAGGAGATCCACAAATGTCTACTCGCAAAAGATCGTCTGTCTTACACTTATCGCGACTAAGTTTGCAACGAATTTTAAACTTGGATCTTAAACTGCATCCTTACAAGCTGCAGTTAACACAAGAATTGAAAGAGTCTGACTTCGGAGCAAGGCTCGCATTTGCTAATGAAATGCTTAATCGATTTTCCAATTTTGACAATATCCTTTTCTCAAATGAGGCCCACTTCTATATCAATGGGTTCGTAAACCGTCAAAATTGTCGTTACTGGAACAGTGAGAATCCCAAACTCAAGCACCAGAAACCACTGCATAGTCCTAAAGTGACAGTATGGGCAGCAATCTCTGGTAGAGGAATAATTGACCGTTTTTCTTTGAAAATGCGCGGGGGCAAAACGTCACTGTTAATACCGAACGCTATATTGCGATGTTGGAAGGTTTTTTGGCTCCAGAGCTTGAAAATTCAAGAATAGTGAATTCTAGGACTTGGTTTCAACAAGACGGAGCTACCTGTCACACATCAAATGACTCCATGGCGGTTGTGAAACAGATGTTCCCTGGCAGACTGATTTCGAAAAGAGGTGATATCCCATGGCCCCCACGTAGTCCAGACGTCCCGTCTCCTGACTTTTTTTTGTGGGAATACCTCAAGAACAAAGTCTACAGCAATAATCCGAAAAACATCGATCAGTTCAAGGAGAATATCCGTGGTGAAATGGCAGCAATTACACCAGCATTACTGAAGAAAGTTTTCAATAACTTCCGTTTGCGATTAGAGGAGTGTCGTCGTAGAGAGGGTCATCATTTAGACGATGTTATTTTTAAAAAATAAACTTCAGTTATTTCTTAATAATACCTCAGTTTTATTTTAACTATACCTTTTGTATTTATTTTTTAATCAATATTTTAAATATGCACGTTCTATACAATGCATCTTAATAAAACAAGAAAGTTTTTTAAGCAAATGCAGCATAATGTTACATTGAAACGCCAACACTCGCTGAAATGTTAATTCCCTTTCACTTTGCATGTTAGCGTTCCTTTAATTTATTTAACGTATTCTCAAAAGTACTTCAATTTAGCTTACCTTTCAGAAGTGCGATTAATTTGTCGCAAAGTTAGGTCTTACGTTGATTCATGAATATTCTTTCTCTAAACATACATAATTCATTTTTCACCTCAACAGAGTTGTGTGTAATTAAAACACATTAAGAATTAATTAAATACATTTTCTTTTCAAATAATTAATGTAACGTATTTTCTTTCTGTTCCGTGGTAGTCAGTTAAAATCTGGAATGGCTTGATGATTATAGTCCGTTTTCTATATTGAAGAAACTGTTCATTTTGCTTACTATCAAAAACAATAAATACAATAAAATTAATAAATTATTGTTCGCATGTAAGTATAATATGTAATTTATATTATTATAATCAATTTAATTATTTATATCTATATTAGTTTATTAATGTTATCATTTTCTTTTTCTTGAACTAAGATTAAAGAAGTTTTAATTGAGTTAAACCGCTAAATATTTATTATTTAATTTTCTTGTAATGTCTCCTTGGACACCGGGTTGCCTGGAAGAGATAGCTATAAGCGTATAAGCCATAAGGCCGCCCACTGTTTAATGGAAATAAATGTATTTATATTCAATGTCTAGCTTTAAGTTATTATGAACAATAAAGAGTTTTCATTCATACAATTGTAATTGGCCCTAATTCCAAAAGCGTTTCTATAACATATAACATGTTCATCGTTTCTTACTGTGAAGACAGTTTTTTGAATAGTATTTGGTTTAGTGCACGATACAACAAAAGAAACATATACAATGGCTAATTAATCTAACAAGCATGAGGAAAATATTTCCCACTGTAATTAAGTTCCAATATGAAACTAATATCCATATTTAATAAACAGTCCATATTTGTCCCATTAGTACATCAATAATTTATTTCGGGCACCTAAATATCTTCATCAATATGCATTTCAATTTATTTTGTTTCAAGCTCAATATTGTCAATTACGAATTGACAATCGTAATTGATCATCTCCTAACTAGATTCGACATAACCGTTGCATGATTCGTTATCAATCACATTCTTAAAAACCTGTTTTATAAAACAATATTTGTGCAGAAACCAACGCTTGAGATGACAAACGCTAAAGTTAAATTATTACATCGCATACATACGAAAGTACTTTCTTAATTAGACGGACTGTCATCTCAAGAATAATATTTGAGATGCCTTAGAGAACATCAGGCTAAAATTAACGTTGAACTAACCATATTTGATATAATAAATGAATGAGCAATTTACTGATCTTCGTTTCTCTTTTAGTTTCAAGTCCATAATTTCGTATATAATGGCAATATCGCTCTGGATATCCAGGGCTTCATAACAAATGGGCGTATACGCAAAAATGCCATTTCTTTGTTGTTTACTAAAATCTATGCATGTCACAATTTAGTTACACTTGTATCTTATCAGTATACAAGTGTACTTAAATATACAATCAACTAGTTTTGTTTTATCCACAATTTTGTCCCTTGTGTAAAACTGCCCTTTTGTCTGTACGCCCATTTGTTATGAAGCCCTCGATATCATTCTTTTTAACAACTCTAGACTCGAGGACTCGAGTTCTGTAGGTACTCTTTTTTACAACTTACTTTCTAGATTTAATTTTTAGAGTTTATACGCGCATACCTATTGGGTTTTTTTGGTGTGACATTAATTTCGTCATTTTTGTGTTGTGGTGTACCTTACGAATAACTTATTATATTAATTAATTCTAATTTTAAACTTATACTAATGTAGAGTGTATCTGTTACATGCTGGTGTTGTAAGGAAGTGCATGTGTAGTGTGTGCCTTATGTCTATGCCTATATATTATCCTATCTAGTGCCATGTGAGTTTTTTCCTTTCTGTGTCTTGCTTATAAATTTTTAGGCTCTTTGTGTGTCCTTGGTTTGTTTGTGAAGTATGCGTGTAATGCAATGCGATATCATATTTTAATTGAATTAAATCATAAAATCAAAAAGACTTACCAAAGTGCTGTTCCCGTACAAGGTATCGTAAGATTCAGTCTTCGAGGCGACGTTCCTTATTTTGCATGGTTTCTTCAATGGAGCCGGCGGCTGACCTTGCTTATGAGACGGCGATGCCTGGTTCGCACCAACGTGATTCGTGTTCGCATTCGCGCTCGCCTTATTCTCTTTTTCCTTCGCCAATTTACTATTATGGGTTAAGTTGTTCTTGGTGAAGTTGCCGATTTGCTCGAACATATTGGTGAAGTGTTGGGACATCATTTTGACTTCTTTTTTGTTACCACTTAACCTCACTTAACCGAAACCAAATGTTAGGTACATTGTTTAGCACAATAATTATTTATGTTTAAGTATCACTGAACTTTATTCACATTTCTGTAAATAACATAAAGGAAATAAAAATTTGTCTCGAATTTGAAAGTAATTTGAACACTTCTTTATCTTTGAGTTATGAGTAAAAATCCTACTAAAATTAAGAAATTCACGCACGTTAAATTCGTATTTAACAAAAGAACATTATTTTTTAAGTGATAATTGAAATTTGAAACTCAATGAAACAAAAAGCGACACTACAAAGAGATAAATCTATAGGACTAAAACTGCGAGATAATGAAATATAATACATTATTTTTAATAATTTTAACGTAGGTCAAACAGATAAAGTTGGAAATGTTTTGAAGTTTTTCGTTAATACTTGAAATGTTGTATTTTAAAGCTTAATAGTATACGTCACTAAATTTAGAATCCCTCCCACCCCTTGCCAGCCTTTGTTTCACATACACAATTTTTTATACAGATAATTTCATATGCTTTATCCAGCATTTATCCGTGCAGAAACGGAGAAATAATATAATTTCCTGCGGCCGGGCGGCCTGCCGTAAGAGGCGACAAAACAACCCACAGCCAGGTGGCAGGGTATTTGCTCAACTGGATGGCGACCACCTCTGGTCTAGAGTATGCCGCCATAACAACCTTGTGTTGTGTTCCGGTATTAGTGACCAGGTTCCAGTCTCCCTTAGAAGAGCAGCAGCGCATTTGTAGCACCTTTGGTGTTGTAAAGTCCATAGGCGATGGTAACCACTTTCCATCAAGTGGCCCGTCTGCCTGTCTGCTGAACTCCTGCAATAAAAAAATTTAAAAAAATATTATTAACGTAAATTCGCTTATTGAAATAATATAATACTATGTATTTAAACAAATGTTCAATATAATATTATTGATACTTCGAGCCGGGTATGAACCAACTACCTACAGCTACAGTTCACTTTGATACATTTTAGATTTATAATCATTGTCTTCAATAATTATCTTGTTTGTTTCATTTACATTGGTGTGTTGTTGTTATTGTACTCTCCACATTATATGTAATATATTGAAAAGTAAATATTGTTAAGGTTGTTACCTTATATATTTAACCAACTGTTTGCGTTACATAACCGATCTAACAAAGACTCGTCGGCACCTGTAAATCTGTCGTCTACAAACAGTTAGGCTATTGTACCAATAATTACAGCAGTCTTGTGAATATCGCTTCATTCAAACTCATTTGTTAATTTTATTAAATAACCGATGTTATATATATTGTTACGAGTCGCGGGACTCGAATTAAAATACTGTTGGAATTATTATGGAGTTTATTAGAACTATACAAACATGTATAACACAGGGATAAATATAACTGAACACAACAAGTCCAAACGTAATGCAGAAGGTCGTAATTCAATAAAACGCCCAAAGTCCGTCACTTATTAGATTTCCGATTGTAGTACACACGTCTCGCTTCGCTCGTGGTTATCGCTCGACTACCTCCTACCTTAATCGCGTCCGCCCGGCCGCGTGGACCGAATTTCCTAGAATCAGCTTGTACTTTAAATTCGTAACACCTGGCTAATGATCACAATACAACAATAGGCCGTATGCCAATAAGTAAACAAAAGAAGACGACCATAAAATAATTTAAATGCTACTACTACTAGTTCAAATGCCGGCGAGTAATAAACGTGCTTTGTTTCAGATATGCAGGTGAGTTTTGTGTTTGTCGGGATCTGAGTTGTAACAATATATTGCTAAAGTTGGGACTACTAGTATAGAGATTTTTAAAAATTAAATAATCTGTCACAAATTATCAACAATCAACATTTACCTGTTCTTAAACCATATCAGGCTGACAAGTATAGCAGTAATTTTGAAATAAATACTAAAATGTAACTAAAAACTGTGTCCTATGTATACGACGACTGATACTTAAATGAGCATTTAAAAAAACATCTGTCCGTCTCGACTAGGTTCTGAAGCAGTTCTTTTTGTCATTTTTTTCATTACATATCTAAAGCGGGTGATAGACATGGCAGCAAGTATGTGTAAAAGGACGCAAAGCCATAAGTACGAGTACTTGCTCGCATATCTGTCACCTGTTTTATATAAGTAAGTTTTAATTTCATCTTGGACATTTTGACGCAATATATAAGCGTATTGTATTTATTTACATAGGTAAAATAAACACCTGGCTAACTATTGCAACTAATCTGTAATTATTGCTTTCATGGTCCGTAAAACTGAAATATTTTTAGAGTTGAACATATTAGCATCATATAAAGCAAACCTTAGCCGTATTGTTTTTCCATGGTTGTACTAACTCATTAGTGTTCCAGTACAGCGTTCCGCAAACTTTTGTGTTCAAGGTACGTACATCTAGGACAACGAAAATATTTGGAGGTACACCATAAATAAAAATCATTTTTAAGTAATATTAATCAACATTTATTTATTAATCATCGAAACAATATTTATTATTAATCAACAAACCTAAAGTTTAAATTGCAGTATAACCTTATTTTTTCGAGGCGCACCAATTAATGACCACGGTACACTAGTGTGTCGCGGTACTTTGCGGAACACTGTTCTAGTACACACGATTTCTATTATATCTATGGATTTTATAGACAGGTCCAACGAAGGTTAAATGTAGATTTCATTTCCTTTCAGATCGGGCTCTTTGTAGACGAGTTGTCGTCGTTCAGTCGATTGCTAGCGAAATTAACGCCATACGAATTGACGGTGAACAGCAACCAACAACAGTTGGTCATCGCTGGATATGTGTATTTGCGTCCTAAAACACACAACTACGGCAGCATTCGAGTTCTCAGACCGCTACGAATGCTACGATACAAACATTCGAGACGTGTTGGAACAAGGTCGACATGCGAAACAAAGACGTTGAATACAAGCGATACTGTCACGTCACTAGGATCCGGTGCGAATGGAAACTTGGCTGCAGTGGCGTAGCTTGCCTTAGACGGGCCCTGTATCAAAATGTATTGAGGGACCCAAGGGAAGGGGAAGTTTAAAAAAAAATGAAAATAATTATATATTGATTATAAGTTATTACGTATATGCTCCTAGGAACTAAGTTAGACAAACAATTCAAATCAATCACTTTTCTCGCATTTTTGTCGGAAAAGCTATTTGTCAAATCATCCAAAACTGAAGACGCTTTCATGTTCTCAAGATTTTCTGTCTCTATAGACATTAATGACAAGTCTGATAGTCTTCCTGTTGGCCTACCAGTTATTCTCAAAAATTTTATTTTTCTATAAAAGATTGTGGATAACATATTAAGAATTTTTGATTACACATTTACGGGGCCCCTGTAGCCTGGGGGCCCCGTAACATTGATACGACTGTTGCAGCGGTGACTACGCCCCTGCTTGGTTGAACAACCTCCAGGCATACGAACAATTTACTTAAAGATTTTAAATGTGCCGAGAAATAATCTAATTGTCTTCTATTTCAGAAAGAAATAACTTCTTAGACGAAAATATGTACATGTATATTTTGTTTTATTAAATAAAATTGTAGTGTCTGTGACATGAAAATCAATCCCAAAGTTTAAGTGGAACCTGTTACCATACTATGCGAATTAAGAAACAAAATGTGCACATCGACCGAAACCCGTGAACCACTATGGACAAGTGTGGTGATTATACCACCTGTTGGCCTCAAATAAAAATGTAAAACTGTTATTTTTTTTCAAAGTTTAATCCATCAGATATGGGAAAAATCATGGTTAATTTATTTATTCCATTTAGTTACAATATCAATTTTTTATACCTAAAGTGATATTATAAGCACTTTATCTTTAGCCTGTCGTTGAGTAAAACACTATCATGAACTTGCTGCAAATTCCCACAAAACACAAGTGATTAATATATAAATTTGGATTTTCTTCGCAAATCTGATTCAATATGCGAAGAGCCCTGGATAAACGTGCTTAGCAATAAAACAATACAGAATGATTCAAAGTTGGAGAAAGAACAAAAATTGAATGCCAGTAAATCGTAAAAGGGTCAGGATATCAGGATGTACGAATATAATATATTACGCAATAAACATTTCTCAACGAGGTGCTATATTCGATGGTACTATTTTTCTGGTTGAAAATATTTAGTTTATATTAATAGGTTGGGGAAAAAGTCTTTTCGCATATAGTATGTATGAACTTGTAATAAGATCTCTTTGGCTATACCATTTCTATCTGGCTGGTTTTGGTATCATTGAAAGATTATTAAGATTTAAGATTAGAAGATTAAGATTTAATTTTAAAGAAGACAATTCCAAATTCAAGTTAGGAAAATGTGCGATTTTCATTTGTTTTTCTTATTGTTAAAATGAGTGAATCCAATGAAGAAATTCGATACATTTTAAAATTTTACTACAAAAGAGGTAAAAATGCAACACAAGCCGCGAAATAAATTGTGATGTTTATGGACCTAATGAGAGTAGCGCAAATTTGGTTTAAGCGTTTTCGATCCGGAAATTTTGATATCAAAGATGCACGTCGCTCTGGTCGCTCTGTTACGGACAAAATTGATGCCATTTTTGAAAAAGTGGAGCAAGATCGGCATATTAGTAGTTAAGATGAAGCTGGAGAACTAGGAATTGACCACAAAACGGTTTTGGCGCATTTGAAAAAAGCTGGGTACACAAAAAAGCTCAATATTTGGGTGCCTCATGAGCTCACTGAAAGAAACCTAATGAACCGTATACTCATTTGTGATTCTTTATTACGACGTAATGAAACCGAAGTATTTTTGAAGAAGCTGATAACTGGTGATGAATAGTGGATCACGTACGACAAGAACGTGCGAAGAAGATCGTAGTCAAAGGCCGGTGAGGCTTCACAGACTGTGGCGAAACCCGGGTTAACTCGCTACAAGGTGGTGCTGTGTGTATGGTGGGATTGGATGGGCATTATTCATTATGAGCTGTTACCGCCAGGCAGGACCATCGATTCTGAACTGTACTGCGAATAACTGATGAGATTAAAGCAAAAAGTTGAGAGAAAGCGGCCGGAATTAATCAACAGGAGGGGTGTGGTTTTTCACCATGATAACGCTAGACCTCACACATCTTTAGCCACTCAGAAAAAATTACGAGAGTTTGGCTGGGAGGTGTTAATGCATCCGCCGTATAGTCCTGAGCTTGCACCTTCAGATGCTCACCTGTTTCGGTCCCTGCAGAATTCCTTAGGCAGTGTCAGGTTAACATCACGAGAGGACTGCCAAAACCACTTGTCGCAGTTTTTTGATCAGAAGCCCCAAAATTTTTATAGCAATGGGATCACGTCCCTACCTACAAGATGGCAAAAAGTTATTTAACAAAATGGCATCTATATACTTTAGTCAAATGTAAATAAACTTTATAAAAAAACCTTTTGAATTTTTATATAAAATGCGAAGAAACTTTTTCCCCAACCTAATATTATCACAAGTTGCAGGACTCAAATTAAAGTGCCGTTGGAATGATTATAGAGTTTATTAGAACTATACAAACACGTATAACACAGGTACAAATATAACGAACACAACAAATCCAAACATAATGCAGAAAGTCGTTATTCAATAAAACGCGCAAAGTCTGTCACTAATAGATTCCCGATTGTAGTACACACGTCTCGCTTCCATCGTGGTTCTCGCTCGACTGTGGTTCTCGTTCGACTGCCCCTCTCTCAATCGGGCCATTGTTTTATACTGCACAAATGCAATATGTCCGCCCGGCAACGTGGAGCTAATTTCCTAGAATTAGCTTGTAAAGTACAATCATCCGTAATACCTGGCTAATGATTACAATACAACAATAGGCCGTATGCCAATAAGTAAATAAAAGAAGACGATCATAAAAGAACTACAATCGTTTCAATTTTATTAGTTCTAATACCGACGGGTAATAAATATGCTTTGTTTCAGATATACAGGTGGATTTTGTTTTTGTCGGGACCTGGGTTGTAACATTATGTTGTATTCAGTACAACTCGAACGGTATCTATCGTGCATGTTACTGTTAGAAACCTTCACGAAAGTACTCAGCCATAAGTGTATAAAGTTTCAACTCAAGGCCTATTACAATATACTACTCAAAATATTTTTAAACAAAATAATAAAAGAATTTCGTGTTACATATTCAAACTGAATGCATATTACAATTCCTAACATATCGTTTTAAGCATTATATCGCAAGTCATTAAATACTAAAATCTAACGTTCCATTACCCACGGTTGAGTTGCTAATAATTATTTACCCATCAATTACAAACATCCATTTACGTATCAAATATTAACAACTGTAACTAGTTTATCACCATTAGTAATGGAAAGCTATTTGTAATTCTCAAACCCTTTGGATATTGCCACTGAAGAAGTGACTCTATAAGTTGTAGATCGAACATCTCTGTACAAGGATTGACTCCATAAAAGATCTAGATCTAGCAGCTCTGTAAAAGGAATTTAATATAAAGAGTGACTCCTTAAATGATGTGTAGGTCTAACAGGTCTCGTACAAAGAGTGACTCTATATTAGATGTAGATCTAGCAGCTCTATACAAGGAGTGTAATATGACAACTAACTTACAGTTTATAATTGCGACAGGCTGCTAGAGCTGCTAATTCTACATATTTTATGGAGCCACTCTGTATCAGACAAGGAGTGGCTCCGTAAAAGATATAAATCTAGCAGCTCTGTACAAGGAGATAATATAAAGAGTGACTCCATAAAATATATGTAGGTCTAACAGGTCTGTACAAGGAGTGATTCCGTAAAAGATGTAGATCTAGCAGCTCTATACAAGGCGTCTACTATAACGACTGACTAACAGTTTATAATTGCGACAGGCTGCTAGAACTGCTAATTCTACATCTTTTATGGAGTCACTCTTTATCAGACAATGAGTGGCTCCATAAAAGATATAGATCTAGCAGCTCTGTACAAGGAGTGTAATATAAGGAGACACCATAAAAGATGTGTAGGTATAACAGGTCTGTACAAGAAGTGGTTCCGTAAAAAATATAGATCCAGCATGTCTGTACAAGGAGTGTAATATAAGGACTGACTCCATAAACGATGTGTAGGTCTAACAGGACTGTACAAGGAGTAGCCACTCCTTGTACAGTCCTGTTAGAGCCTTAACGGAGCCCCGTAAGAGTAAAAAATATAGAGCCAGCATCTCTGTACAAATAGTGACACCATAAAAAATGCAGATCTAGCAGTCTGTCCCAGTTTTAAACTGAGAGAGACAAATATGAAGTAAACGAATTTTCAGCTAAACGTGTTGCTAGGGAGTTTTATGTTGCTTTTTGTCTTTATAACCACAATAACACGTTGCGAAGTGGTGTACATGGAATAAGAAACAGACAATCGTAAAACAACAACAAAAACATTTGAAAAGAGAACCGACCTTCTAAAGAAGCACTATAATTAAAATATGCCAGCTTATAATAAGGCCAGGAGTACTTACTACACGAATTATCGAAGTTTAGTTTCTAACCTATTCCTCTCGTAATTAAGTGTTTTCTCCCAAAAAATAAATAAATCTTACAGTGACCCGTGTTCTAAGACGCTGAATGCAGTAAAATTTAAAACTAAAATAATTCAAGAATTTATTTACACATTTTTCTTTTCAAACTTGATCTTTAAACTTCGGAACATGGCGTAAACTGTCTATAACACTGTATTACTAAATGCAAAAGTTGTACAGCAGACAGTTGGAAACTTTCTTATCTACGTCTCTATATCGATGCTATAACAATTATAATATGTTAGCAATCGCTGCTTGGCGAAACCTCGCCACATTTTGTGTGACTCTTGCCGCATTTCTCAACCGCTGTATTAACCTGCGTTCTGGGAGGTACCGGCTGTGCCGTGTCCAGCTTATCCACTCGTTAAAGAAACCGCAAGACGTGAAGAAGGGCTCACGAGGAAGGCGTGTCTGCCGGTGCGAAGCCCGCATCGTTTTTAGCGTGTGTGGTATGGCGCCCTATCCTGTAAGTACTTTCCTCTTCTTTATTTCCGCCAGCATCCCGCACTTACTCTAATTTACATGGGTAAAGCATATTCCTTAGTACCTATAATGCTTAGGAGTCACGCGTACAAACATTTTCTGTAGTTTATGTAATACTACGTTCATAAAGTTTGCGACAGTATTCACAGATTTAGGATGTTTAATTAATTAGGTTATATTAAGGACTTTAATTTCAGTATTTTAGAAATACATTTCTTAATTAAAGTTTCAAAGTTGTAAGCAAAAATTTGAAACGGATAACTCTCAAAGGATTTTCAACTTAGGAGAGAACAAAAAAAAGCGAAAACATTAAATGATACAGTTAACACAAAAACTTTTGGAAATAAACATATTTCCGCAACGATATTTAGAGGGCGAAGAATAGAGAGAATGAAAAAATTGCTATGATAAAATTGTTTTTAAGAATCCAACAAAACAAAGAGTGGCTGATAATAGGCCTCGTGAGACTTTCAAAGGAGTTTGATCGGGGGAAAGTTGGCGTTATCATAACAAAATTTTGTTCAAACATCCATTTGTGATCGCTTCATTGATTTATCTGAAATGATTTCGATGAAAATATGTTCTATTTCGTTTTTATTCCAATAATATATTTTGTTTTCGTTGACGAGAAAACGTGTATTGCGACAAAGCGGGAAAAATTGACCTCCGTTTTATTGTATTACAACACAATCGCATTATTTCGCTTGGATACCTATAATTTTAATATCCATACTAGTTTGTAAGATATATTTTCACATTTTTGTACAAGGAACGTTTCACTTGAACTATATTTTATCTCCCTCTTTTTTGTCTTCTCTTTCATCTTTTCCCAATTATTTGGGGTCGGCACAATATGTCTTTTCCTTACTATACTCCTCTCATATTATGTTTCACACAATCCATCCACTGTTTTTATTACATTTGAACTATATTTTATCTTAAATGATTATGAGGCTTCCAAACAGTTAGTGTCTATGTTTCCTACACGGATAAATGTAGGGTACTTTTTATCGCTAAAAATGTTTCGATTCGATTGAAAGAGTAAATATTATGCTCATTCTGCAGAACGTTTCGGCTAAAACTTGGTCACATTTTCGTATTTGAATAAATCGTAACATCTCTAATTATTACTTCTGTGTTTATGTTATCGAAGAAAATGCCAATAAGCAACGGTGTCCATTGGTCCATGCTCCGTTTTGGGTCAACCACAAAGCCGCTATTCAAATGATAATAGTCGAGCCGACCACAGGACCTCGGTTTTGGAATAATGGCTTATCTACTACAACCCTGTACGGGTGTGTTTAATGTTAGTTAAATTATTTGTGTATCATACAACTGAGATTTAAGTATTTTAGTGTATCATAAGTTAATAAACTTTATGTGAGAGATGTGTGGGCTTTTCAACGAAATCACAGAAAAGGTTCAAGAGCTTCAGTAAACAAGTTTAAAAAATTAGTAAAGCAACGTTTGTGTGACAAGGCTTATTATATGATAAAAGATTTTCTAGACGTCAGCATCGAATGGAAATAACACGTTCGCTATCAAGGTCTTTCAATGATTATTCATAAGAATTACTTTGTTAAACCTGGTATTAGTTCAACATATATTTAAAAAAGAGAGACCACAAATACACTGTTTTTTTATGTTTGCTTTAGGAAAACTGGCAAGGACTGGTGGCAAGTCCACCTGGTGATAGGACATCTGCAACACTAAGAGAGCCGATGCGTTGCCTACCTCGTTAAGCCTATTTACGCCATTTTTGAAGAGCTCCACATTATAGCGCTCTGGGAAAACCGCAAATTATAATAAAAATGAAGTGAAAATATGTTGCTGGGGACCTTGTTGCACCGCTTCTTCGCCTTTAAGAGTAAATACAATTGTTTTGGAAGGGGTGGTAGATTCGTGACTTCCAATAAATAAGATACCATTCACTTTCATTTTTCATTGTAAAGGTATCAGTTTTTGATTTACTTTCAGGACGCGATAATGGGGTAGATCACAGTCAAATCAACTGAACCATTTTTATTATATACGAGTATATACAGAATGTCGCGAATTCATCGGTTTTGTACGAGTGTACAAAACTACTAAAATTATTTCTATGGTGATATTTAAAAAGTAAGACCATAAAATGTATTTAACTCCTTTATTATGAAACTAATGTTGATATTTAAAAGTAAATATAAAAATACAGTGATAACCGCCATTCGCAACTGGAGCATAAAAATTATGTTTTCAGTGTGTCTGAGGATCTAAGTGCATCTTAGGATCTTTAGGATCAGGGTATCTGAGACAGGACTTTAAAATCATGATGTACGCTTAGATCATTAATAGGTAGACGGGTTCAAGGCCCTAAAAGCAAGGCCGACCAAAAGATGCGGTTTTGGAATGGGATACCCATCGCGATGCAGTGCGTTACGAGGTCGACGGGCTACACAAGAGTGAAAAAAAGCTTCACTCCATTTAACGCTTTTTTTATGCAAACTCCGTCTATATATTAATAGTCTAAGGATGTATGTTGTGTAATGTCTTAATTATTAAAGACAGTAGATATGAAAATACGTTTCCAAAGTGGTAAAGGGTGCCCAGTTAAACCTATACTATATCTATTATTTTTTGACTAAACAAATATACAATGCAAAAGTGGATGGATGCAGAAGTCGCGATAGGCCACGAGACACCTTCCATGATCAAATTGATCGTGTACTAGCAGAAGGTGATGTCAGGAGCCTTAATAACAGACGAGCGTGCATGACAAGAGCTATGAATGTCAAAGAAGCAAGTGAGGTGTGTAAGAATAAGCCTGAATGGCGCTCTGTTGTACGTGCCTACCCCGCAAGGGACCTGGCGTGTAGTTATGTCTGTATGTATTTTATGTATCTATTATTTCATTCAATTAATTTAAAAAAAGTCTATTAATATTTAAATAAAGTTTACAATATGATCTACAATGACAAAAGTTTAACTTTTAAGTAAGCAAAGACATTTCATCTCAATTTTACTACACTCAAAATAATTTTGTTAGCAAAGGCAATAAATTGCCTTAGGGTCTAAGAAATAAAATTGTGTCAGCTCAAAACTTAAATAACAGTCGTTGAAGGAATTTAATTAAAAAGTGATTAAATTTCATTATTCCTTGAGGAAACAAGAAAATGGAGTTATAGAAGTTTAATATTTCCAACGAAATTTTGAAACAAGTTGTCATGCTTTTTAGAAGGGCAAGGGACAAAAGATTTTGTTTTTAAAATCAAAATATGCTTAGGAATATCCATACAATTATAATGTAACCATGATGGAAAATTTCAACAAGGCAGTAAAAAGAACGATCTTAACTGTAGAAGCTACACGAAAATGGTCTTAAAACACTTTATAAGAGAAAATGTGTGATATTTTGAACCACGGGAATCACGCAGAAATTTTCCCAGGAGCGGTTTGTAGTTGCTCGGGTGCTTAAAAATTAGCTTATTTCACACAGTTTTCACTAAAACGATAACTTACATACTTTTATAATTGCTGTGGTACTTTACGTTCCGGTAATTTCAATTCAATCGAGGACGAAGTCATTAATATCTTAACTTGATTTAAATTTGTTTACTGTGTTCAATATATATCATCACAATATATATCAACATTGTATTCTATTTTAGTATTGTACAAGCGAAACAGCGTTAGAATGTTCGCGACTTGTATACATAATAAAATTACTAGAAACTGCGCGAGAAACTCCTCAGCGCCGCTTCTTCTCTTCAAGCTATAACATGTTGCGAAGCGGTGGTAAATTAGATTAGACTCCCGTAAAGTAAATAATAACCATAGACAACATTAAAACAAGTTGGCGGTAAGCTAAATAAAACTTTAACAATACTCATTGACACTTGACACCTTTATCTGCCGTGATCACAGCCACTGAAAAGTGCCCGAAACATCGGAATAACAAAAATCAAATAATTACCGCGCTTAAAACGTAGTTTCCTTAATAATATTTTTTAAAGCAAGTACAGCAGACAGACGGACCGTCTGTCTGCTGTACGGCCCACTTGATGGAAAGGAGTTACCGTCGCCTTTGGACATATAGGCATACCTGGGCAATATCACAGATGTCATAAACGCGCTTCCAGTATTTAAACAATTTCATGACACCCTTTTTAAACAGACCCCATATCGTAGCGTGGTGGGAATAATATCGAAATAGTTATAATAGTGAAAAATAAAAGTGTGTTTGGTACTCATCGTTATGCACCGTTGAAGTCCTCGAAACATACACATGTCGGCAAAGAGAGCGATTATAATGAAGCAAGAGCATGAATACCAAATCGCAACTTGTTTGCAAAATGTACACATGAATATCTTATTACGAATCATACGTGTTTCTTTTACAAGAACAAAATACAAAAATGAACACCGCATTCTCTAGAATCGTATATGACATGAAAATATAACTTCTTTGCATTGTATATGACACAACCAAATTACACATTGCGTGTTAGTAAATCAAAGCAATCATTATAAACATCAGCCCATAAATGTTCCCGCTGTTCTACAAGACGAATTGGCAGGTTGCATATATCGGTAATCTAGATATTGTTATTGAAGACATGCAGATGACCCGATGCAAAGCGGTTACCATCACCTACATGTAAAACCAAACTCAAGGTTGTTATGGCATCATACTCTAGATCTAGACCAGAATTTGTAGCTATCCAGATGGGCGAAAATCCAACCACCTGGCTGTGGACTATTATACGCCCGACTGCAGAAAATTGTATTCTTTCTCTGTTCCTGCACGGATAAAAGAATGAAGACAAAAATAATTAGGTGTATAGTAGTTTTAATATACTACTATCTCCAATAATATCGGGATCCTTGGCGTCGACATAACTATATAATAATAATAATATCTGGAAGGCAAGACTAAACTTGCCTCCAAAAAGCTTGGTGTGCTAAACAGGTCCAAGCAGTACATCACTCCGCGGCAACGACTTCAATCAGAACGTCAATCAAATCAGACCGCATATGGAGCACTGGTCATATCTATGGGCCGGAGCACCAGACTGACACCCTCGACTCCATCCAGCGTCGCGCCGTTCGTATTGTCGACGATCCGATTTTCATCAGGTGGGCCGTCTGCCTGTTTGCCTGCTTCAGGCTATAAAAGAATAATATTCTAAGCTTCCACAGGATACTGTAATTGGTGTTAGAGATCAATTTGAATTTATTTAGATTTCAGTAAACGTTTTATAATGTCGCAGACATAGCGAAGTTTGTCTTTCATGACTTGAACATTATATCATTTCACTTTAGTGGAGGTTGCTGCTAAAGTTATAGGTGTAATAATTCACCTTTTGTGGCTATACTTATCTATACCAGGGAAACGAGGTCATTTAATAGGATAAAATATCCTAAGTGTTAATCCTGAATATAAACTGGCTTTATGTCGAGTTTCTTTTAAATCTGTTTAATAACTTTCACCTACTCCCCATAACAAGAGATAAGAAAATTGTAAGTGATTTTTGAAATCTACTGCTGATTCCCTGATTTTTTCTTAGTTCTGTAATTCATTGTACCTACTCTTCTATAAATTTATTATATTAAATATCCATGCCCGCGACTTCGTCCGTGTGGAATGTTTTCGCGGTTCATACGCAGTAAAGTTGAAACACTGTGATAAGGGGTGGGCAGGATTGTAAATTACGTGTCGTCACATTTTCCTAATTATATCGTTATATATAAATAGCTAATAATTGAAGCTTTAAACGCGAAATTTGAAGTAGTAACGAAAAACTTCAAAACATTTCCAAGTCTATCTGTATAAGCTATCTGTATAATTATTAAATATAATGCTTTATATTTCATTATCTCGCAGACTTAGTCCTATAGATTTACGTGTTTATCTCTTTTTAGTCTCGTCTTTTCCTTTTATTGACTTTCAAATCATAACGATTCCAAAGAAGTTTCACTTCAAAAACCTAAAGAGTAAAGAGTAACTTTGTAACATCAGCTATCTATTAGAGAAAAACCGGTCAAAATCGGTCCAGTCATTTCAGAGATTAGCCGGAACATCCGGGCAGACAGATAAATTTTAATAATTTTTTTGCTAGAAGTAAATACTTTACAATTACATATGCATTTAGTCAATAGTTATTATTTTGACATTACAAACAAACACTTCAATTTTATTTATCTGTATATATATAGAATGATATAGATAACATCATAATCAAAGCAATCACAACGATTTTCTTAACAATAAAACAAAATTATGATCTCTACAGAAAGAAATATTTTCTCGCAGACCAATACTTTTATCCGAGTTAAGCAAAATATACGATACAACAAAATAAGTTCAGCTAAACCTCGGATACTTATTTACAATACAATAAAAGCCAAATAAAAGCGTAAAACAGAAACGCCGGGGCCGTAAAGGCAAGTAATGAAGAATTCGACGTATATTTGTAACTGTAGTTGATTCGCTCTTTTATATTTAAACGACAACAAACAGGCGCCTAAGATATTTTATATCAAAATTCCTTTTATATTAGTATCTGCAGAGTTTACATACAGTGTTACGTGAATTAAAATAACATTCTTTTAGCACTACTTATTTTACTATAGGGTCCCCGTTCGGCTTTGTAGAAGATATGGATATCTCAGTTCATAAACGGCCCACTGTTGGTCTAGTCTAATGGTCTTCAAACTATTTTGTCGCGTAGACCCCTTACCAATTTCTACTGCATTCAGTGGACCCCCTAGCTTTATTACTGACTTCAAAAAAGGAGAAGATTCTTACTTCATCATGTATTTTATATACGTTCAGCTATAATTTTTTTGTTTCTGAATTATTTTTAGCAATTTTTGGGTTGGATTCAATATAGTTTCTAGTTGGTATTTCATATCTTATAAGTGCAAACACACATTATCATATTTTATTATTCTATTTATAGAAAGTTAAAAATTACAACACGACTTGTTTAAATGGAATTCACTATTGTGGACCCCTGTTTACAGCTTGAGAGTGAGTCCCCAGATTTTGTTTTTCTATGATGTGGAACCCTTGAAGTCCGATGTGGACCCGCAGGGGTCCATATCCTCTGCGTTGCAGGTAGACCGGCAAAGGCTTAGCCCGCTCAACCACAGAGGCCGTCATATGTTAAATTGTAACAGCAGAAAGCTTGAATAAATAAATAAATAAAAATAAGAACCTCAACCAACCCCATAAACAATAAAAAATGCAATAAATTAAAATTAAATTGCGCCACGCACAGACTTACAACAATTAAGGAAATGCAGACAAATGACTCACTTCCGCTTGGAAAAATCTTAGACAACCCAATTATTTCTTACAGTTAGCGAAGTTAAATACAGGATACGCTACCATTATTTTGTATGAATTAAGAGATTCCTGTAGATTCAAAAGTATGCATATCTAAATACCGCCACAAAAATTATATGTAGCGACATTTAGGTATATAACAGGAATATTAAGCCAATATTAGGCGGTTCACTTTTGTCTTTCAATTCAATGTTATCGAATTGAATAGTGAATTTCTCACTGATCGATAACAAATTTTATGTAATTGAGAACCTCCTCCTTTTTTCGAAGTCGGTTAAAAATGTATGATAGTTTTTTATGGAGCCGTTTGTAGTTGTTCGAGTGTATAAAAATTAGCTCGTTCCGATATTTTCACTAAAACGAAAGCTTACATTATTTTTTTAATGCTGCGATTTTTTCTGCCCTGGGAATCCCGCAGGAATTTCAAGTCAAGCGTGGATGAAGGCGCGGACATAATCCTAGTAATATTATATAACGTTATCCGTGCAGAAACGGAGAAATAATATAATTTCCTGCGGCCGGGCGGCCTGCCGTAAGAGGCGACAAAACAACGCACAGCCAGGTGGTAGGGTATTTGCTCGACTGGATGGCGACCACCTCTGGTCTAGAGTATGCCGCCATAACAACCTTGTGTTGTGTTCCGGTATTAGTGACCAGGTTCCAGCCTCCCTTAAGAGAGCAGCAGCGCATTTGTAGCACCTTTGGTGTTGCTAATGTCTATAGGCGATGGTAACCGCTTTCCACCAAATGGGCCGTCTGCCTGTCTGCTGAACTGTTATAATAAAAAATTGCTCTTTCACTTGACTAATGGCTAGTGCCTTTATCTTGCAAACCGTTAATTTGTCATAATACTAGTGAAACTCCGTACAAGTACCGTCAACATTCTGCCAATGCATAAAAGAATGGATAGGAGATATAAAAACCCAGCATGAATGAACTCTATATAAATAAAATATTACGCCTGTATACATCCAATGATTGGTTATAAAATTGTTTGGGTGCGTTGTCAATCGAATTCCTTACGAGTCGGAGTATGACGTGTGTAGTGACGTCACATAATTACGGGCACATAGAGACCGACGCGTCGTTTCTTTGGAAATTCTTGTGGTATTTATAATATATAAAGGTTAATGAGTTTTGAACAACGTACATTAGTGCATTTGTTGATCTTAACTTTGATTGTGAACTATGAACTGCGATTGTTTCGTAGAATTTTTTACGCGTAATGTGTCATCGGTAAATTGGGCAAGTTTCTTATGGAAGTTATACTATTTATATCTTAGCCATCATATTTTCCATAACACACTCATGCCTAGTATCCGTGCAGGAACGAAGTAAGAATACGATGTCCTACGGTCGAGCAGTCTGTCATAAAAGGCAACAAAACAACCCATAACTAAGGACATGGCATTTGCGCAACTCGATGGCTACCACTCCTGGTATATTTTCTTTAAATAATATATTTGTCTTTGTTCCTTCTCTTTCTGGTCTACCAGTCTGTTCAGTCCAGTCTGTGTCAGTTCTCTGGTCTGGTATGCCGCCACAGAAACCTTAAGCTGTGTTTCAGCCTTATTGTCCAGGCCAGACCCTTTCTTCGAGGCCGGCCGCACATTGATGTAGCACCTTTGGTGTTGCGAATGTTCATGGTTGATGGTAACCGCTTTCCATGAGGTCAGCCGTCAGCCTATCCACTGTATAATTATGCAACAAAAGACAACCTTATTTTCGGCTGAATACACTTTATCGATTTAGTAAAAAAATCATAACTCATAATGTACAAAGCCTGATTTTGTAAACATACATTTATTACAATAGTTGAACTTAAGCCATTTTTACTGCATGTATAGCAGAAAGGCTAAGTTCCAACTGGTTGAAAGCGATTCACGTCGCTTATGGATATTTGCAACACCAGAGGTGTTACCAATACGCTGCCGACCTCCAAGGATGTTTAGGACACCTTTTTGAAAAATGAAAACGTCAGCTGTGAACTCAATCTTGAGATTGAATCAATTCTTGAGAATTGTTGGGTACATCAACAAAGCAGCTCAAGGAAGTGGAATGGAGAAAGAAGACCATTCTGAACAGTTCTTCTGAACACCCTATTATACAGACGGTATAATATATCTAAAGTAAAACAAATTTGTTAATGGTTCGAGTTGGTTTGTACAACCCGTTTAAAAATGAAAAATAAATAAATCAGTAGGACTAGTTTCGACCAGCAGATTCCGAAAAAACAATTTTTAAAATTTTTGTGTGTCTGTCTGTCTGGAGAGCTTGATATTAAAAAAACTACAGAACGGATTTAAATGAAACTCGAAACGAAAGTAGCTTATTTGCCGGGTTGTAATGTAGGATACTTTTTATCCCGATAAATCACATCGTTTCCTTAGAATAGACGGATTAGCAAAATAGATGGCGTTGCAATCGCGTAGCGGCGGGGAAAACGCTAGTTTATTTTTTATATTACTTTTTGCTCCCGCTCCTTCACGAGCGTGGGACTCGGACATTATATATGTATCATCAAAATTGTACAAGTAGGCAGGATGAATATAGATTGCTTTATATCCTTGAAAATATAGATAGATAGATAACATTTTATTACTCACCAAATATACAATTTCAAAATACACAATTACAATATTGCCATGGTAGAAACAAAAGGCGGCCTTATTGCTGAAAGCAATCTTTTCCAGGCAGCCTAACTTAAGGAATAATTTAACCTAATCTGGCGATGTAAGTGGTGCAGATCTTTAAATATATCATAAATAAACATACTTAAACTACGGGTAACTATGGGTAGCAAAAGAGACTGTGCAAGCATAATTTTGGTGGCAGTAGGCAGAAAATCTCTCAGCCTTCTCAAGGACCTAGAAGACAAAAAAACTCCGACTTAATTCGGAGAGGTGACACTTCCAAGACAGATCACTATCGATGACTTCGCCCAAATTTTTGACAGTGGCACTCAATGGCATACAAGCTCCACACAATGTTGGGTAAACTTGCGTAATCTACTTTTGCACGTATTCTGGGGCTACCGATGATTATCACTTGAGTCTTACGAGGATTTAGATAGCTTATGTCTAACCTGTTTTTTTAAGAGATAATTTTATAAATTAAAATTTACTTCAATTTACTGTTTAGAATCTAATCTAATTAACCATCTAAAATTACTTTAGATGGTTAATTTAAAAAAAAACTATTTTCAATCATTAGATGTTGGTTAAATTATCTATTTTTATAGTAGCGGAGCGGAGCGGAGATATGGTCTAAGGTGGAGCACCCTTATCAAAAAGATCACACGCAACTTAAAGACACCCATGTGATAAGTATAGGAAAAAACAGACTCCGGTAATGCGTTCCACTCTTTCGCAGTGTGCATGATGGAGATGCGTAATGGCCGGTTCCTACATCTTATTTTGCTACCGATCGATGGTGTAACAAGTGAATGAGTAGTAAAATACAGAAAGACACTTAAACAGTATTATGTAGTATTAATATATCTTCTTAGGAAAAACCATGTGGGAGGCTAGATTAAGCGCAAGCTCATACCTCGTCGAAATTTATAGTGGATGAAAAAAGCTCAGCGAACTGTATAGGCGTAAACGAAAACTAGAAAGAAAACAATCTGTAATTGCGAAATGCACTTTACTAGAGATTATTTGTCTTACACACTGTTGATGATTGCAACATAGCAACCAATAGTGATCTTAAAATTGAAACATTACAAATAATATAAGCTTTAAGGAGGCCGTCGTTGATAGTAGATATATTTCTGATTTCTGAAAACCGTATCTACATATATTTGATGAATTCAAAATATATATAGAAAGGTAAAGAAAGATAAAAGTTGTTTTATCTATAATACTCGTATTTTAAATCCTAAACCTGCTGTGTTTGACATTGAAGCTATTAAAAAAAAACTGTAATACACTATATAAACAATGGAGAACACGATGGTTTTTTTTTAGATTTCTTGTCTGTTTATTTGTTTGTTCGAGATTCAGGTAAAAACTACTGACCCGATTTCGATGCGATTTCCGCTCATCGACAGCCAATTCTTAGACTTAAAATCTGCGCTACTTTATATCATGGGGATATATATTTTTTTGAGAATGATTTAAAATGGCCAGATTTAAAAAATCTAATTCCAATGTGATTTTTTCACTGACCGATAGCCAATTTTATATATTAAAATATACGATATTTATCCCGGGGATCCGTGGGGATTTTCTCGGGAGCTGTTTGCAGTGGTTCAGGTGCATGAAAATTAGCTTATTTTCATGCACAGTTTTCATTAAAACGATAGCTTACATTATTTTATAAATGCTACGTTACTTCGTGTCCCAAGAATCTCGCGGTGGATGCGTGCGTGGAAGAAGTCGCGGATAGATCCTAGTATTGTAATATAATTTATTTATTTTTAAAATCTATTCATTACTTAAATTACGATATAAATTGTATCATAGACGTAATATTTAATTAAATGAATGTTTTGCATTTATTGTCGTGTTAGGCATTTGCTGACGTATTTATTATGCTTGCCTTAACATTTATATAGTCTATTTATAGACTGTTTGAAAGTATGATATAGCAACCAATAAGCTTAATAAATAATTAACTTGGAAATGACATATTGCTGAAGTTCTGTGCTGTGCTGTGCATTTTTGTACTGTGTTATAAATTTTCTCAAAATGCACTTGTAAGGTTTCGAAATTGTAGAGCTGACTTGGATTCAAGACAGAAATATGCTTAGATGACATTTATAGGTTCATAATCAAAAGTATATGAGCATAATTTATTTTATAGATGCGAACCAAAAATATTGGTGAAAGAAAGTATAATTTAACACTACCAATCAACATATATTAGTTTAAATGTTTCTAATTTATTATAGCTTATTTTTTTAATATGTCTAGACGACAAGTCTAGATCCATTCCTAGAAACACAGTAGTTTTATTATCTGACTATTTGAACCAATAATTAATCAAATGAACGCTGGATCCTAAATTTAATCTTTAAATTTTTAAATATTTTTTTTATCTATATCTACTCGCTCTTTTATTTATAGGACTTATTAGAATATAAACTTTTGTATCTGGTATAAGTAAACTGTAATGTTCTTTTGAGAATAAAGGTTCTTTAAACCAAACTAGGAATAATAAACGGCCTTAAAGATATAAACTCACGTACTTTTAAAATACATATAGGTACTCGTATACCTACTATTTTATTTTCAAATAGTGGTGATTCTTGTGTAGTACAGAAACTTTGATAATTAAGAATATTTATAATTTATTTTAATAATCTTTGTATATTTCTTATTTATATAATGTAGTTATGTTTGTTACAGTGAACTGACTAATTTTAAAGATTTTTAAGGATTTTATGTCATTTAATAATATAAGCTTAAAAGTTTGTGGTCATTTAAAAATGATTAATTATATCTACATAAATTTGGCTTATTGATTATAAGCGCAAAGAAGTTTATTATATATATAATTATATTGAAAAAAAAATATTATTTCACATAACCTTAATTAAATATATTAAATAACATTAAAATTCTATATATTAGTCTAGTTAAATAGAAGATTAATCATATGAAAAAATAAAAATTCGAGACATATTTTCATTTCCAACTTCAAAAACTTTCTTACTTCGCAAACTTTTTTGTCGACTTGTCTAAAAGTTCGATAAACTTTGTTATCAGAGTCTTTATATACTTTTTATGAATTATAATACTTTGTGATGATCACTACGATTCTACAATGCATTCCCGGATGCGACCGTTTAGCACGGAGGTTTCGCGGCGACTGCTGTGCTTTTTCATCGGGGGTCGTCGACGACGTCTGCCAAGCATTTCTTCGGCGCAGTTAATGCGCATGCGTAAACAAATCCCGCCCATTAAAACTTTTTCAACCGGATGAAAGTAACCCAGCGTCAGGGCTAACTTTTTTCTTTCACCTATATAGGTCAAGCTGTATTGTGCTTATACATATTTGAACTGCTAATCATGGTTTGATCATAATACAATGATAATATATTCGTTATGTAGAAAGAGAGTCTGTATGTTTTACTTTCATTGCCTTACTATTATTAAACTAATTATTACCCTCTCAGCGTTGAAACCCGGTTCAGAGCAAACAATACCAATACATGTGTTCAAACTGAACATATATAACTATATAGTATACTCTACGTAAATACCCTGAAAACTTTCCGATAAAAAATTCAACTAATGTGAAATTTAGTTATTATTTATTTAGGTTTATGGCTTGGCAACTAGGCCTTTAAGCCAGATCTTAGTTTACAATATAGCTTCTTCATATTCTTACGCCTATGTGTAGCACAACTGAATTGTAGGCAATCAGCTAGTGCCATTCAACGGAGTTCTTGTGACAACTCAAAAGGCCACATTTGACTATACAGTTCACATTTCTCACAAAACACATAATTACTACTCAAAAACTATCAATACCCTACAACTATTGTTCATTTTAGAGTAATTTTACACATTTTTAGAGAATAAAACTGCACAGCACAACATCTCCTTTCAGTTCCTGCCAAAAACTCCTGTGAAATTTAGTTAAAACCAGTAAATATCCTTTATACATAACACTAAAAATGTGCTACAATAACTATATCCATTTTCCTACAAATTAATCAGTTTTTAAATTTCCTTCAATATCTCTTTCGTCTTCCTTGAAATATTATGTTTGGTATGGTGTTTGTTTGACGACACACAACTTGTATGTTTAGATAAATATGTATGTTAATATTGTAATTCATGTAACATTTTCCTTTATATTTACGTATATAATAGTATATTATGTCTATTACATACCTACCCCCATCCACACCGAGTTTTTTTGTTCATCCAAAAATCCAGACGGAAGATATCACTCCCAGCGATAAGAACGCCCATTGTACTTATCATTACGATAGTATGTATACATTTATTTTGTAACATTGTGTGCAATAAAGTACATTCTATTCTAGGGTGAAGCACGTCGATTGCAGCGCCGCGTCTGTGGGACTTCTTTTGTGGCGCATACCATACTTCTTTTATTTTTTTAAATTAAGAATTCCAGATTCAAAAGATGAACAGTTACCGCGTGATGCAAATACAAGATACAAGTGATAGACATTCCTAATCTAATTGTCTATGTGTGAGGTCTACGGTAGGTCTACGCCACTAAGAACAATTATTATTGTGACCTAATTTGGCGTGTCACACCATTAGGCACACTACGGAACATTGTTAGTGGTTTGCTCAATGGCAATACCTTTTAATCGCGAACTTAACAATCTTTAGAATAATTCATATTTTCCTTAATTTATTTTATAACTACGTAAAATATTTTAAAATAAATTGTGGATTTATTTATATATCTTATATAATTCTTAATTACCCATAGATGCTATACAATAACAATTTACTTTTAATATTACACACGAAAAGATTATAAATATTTAAAAAATATGTTTTTTTTATTGCATGAGTTCAGCAGACAGGCAGACGGCCCACTTGATGGAAAGCGGTTACCATCGCTTATGGACATTTGCAACATCAAAGGTGCTACAAATGCGCTGCTGCCCTCTTAAGGGAGACTGGAACCTGGTCACTAATGCCGGAACTCAACTCAAGGTTGTTATGGCGACATACTTTAGACCAAGGGTGGTAGCCATCCAGTCGGGCAAATGCCCTACCACCTGGCTGTGGGTTGTTTTGTCGCCTCTTACGACAGGCCGCCCGGACGCAGGAAATTGTATTCTTTCTCCGTTCCTGCACGGATATAATGCAAATAATAATATATATGTTCTTCTAGTTTAATTTACGTACCTATAGATTTAAATAAAAAGATCGGTAAACTTTAAAGATTTTAAGGATTTTCTATCTTTTAATTAATTTTTTTATAGCTTGAAGCAGGCAAACAGGCAGACGGCCCACCTGATGGAAAATGGTTACCGTCGCCTATGGACGTTTGCAACACCAGGGGTGTCGCCAACGCTGTGCGAACCTCTAAGAAGTTTTATAACGCCCTTCTTAATGAACCCCATGTCATAGCGCAAAGGGAAAACCGCGGTGGGAAGTTCCCTCCAGGTTATTGTTGTACGCGGAATTAATGTTCTAGAGAACCGTTGCGTAGTTGAGCGTGGGAGCTCAAGGAAATGGGGGTGAATATCCCGTCGCTGGCGAGCGGTCTGGTTGTAAAAGTGAGGCGTTGGCACCAGATCAAATAGTTCGCGAGTTCGGGAGTGTTCCGCCCCGTTATACAGGCGGTAAAATACACAGAGGGACGCAAAGTCTCTCCGAAGGCTAAGCGAATCTAAACCGCCTGTAAGTATGGGATCGTCGACGATACGAACGGCACGACGCTGGATGGAGTCGAGGGCATCAGTCTGGAAGTGGGTGCTCCGGCCCATAGGTGTGAGCAGTACTCCATATGCGGTCTGATTTGCGCTTTGTACAGCGCAGGTCGTAATATAAATTGAAAATAATAAAAAGAAAATAAAAGCTTTAAATTTCGAATATTGAGATACTGATAACTATGGCTACGTTCCACAAGAGACTCGCAACGACCACGTTCACGACCGCGATTTTTGCCGTTCCTCTTGCTTGCGGGCATTGCAATCATAAACTCTAGTGGAACGGATTATGGAGCATTGATGTCATAAACGACGAAATACACAAATGTCATTGGTTGATTTCAATATTGCGCCTTTTTCAATGTCAATTGATAGAGAGAATTAATGGTCTGTGGTCAACGCTCACTTCGGCCCAGGTCTTGACATGGGTCGTTGTGAGAGTTGTGTGATAATAATGGTGACGTTTTCGCTACGAACATAACGATCGCGGTCGTCTTGTATAATATGGAATGTATAATGTGGAACGGCAGACGGAGCATTTTGGGCGTTGTGAGATACTAAAGATACGCGCTTTTGGTGGGAACTAAATGGAGACGTTGTGCTGTGCAGTTTTTTTTACCAAAAATATGTATAATTACTTTAAAATAAACAATAGTTGTAGGATATTGATCGTTTTAGAGTAGGAATGATGTGTTTTTGTGAGAAATGTGAACTGTATAGCCAAATGTGGCCTTTCGAGTTTTTACAAAAACTCCATTGATGCCCGGTTTCAATATTATAAAAACGATTCGTTTTTGATACCGACGGTTATAATATTACCGCCTGGTAACTCTACTGGTGTTTCTATAATGAACTGTCCGTAGCTAGTTACTCATGAAAGTACCAACTACCGATGGGAGGGATTTTCAAACCGATCGGTATACTTTTTGTATGGAAAAGACAGATGAAGTGTTTCTATATTATAACCGATGGTTGTCAACACTACTATTCGTAAGAATTTTATTACCACCCGATTTCGGCCAGTTTTGTTTGTTTGGCGAGGTTAGCAGTTTATTTGTCATTATAAATAGGTGATTTTAAATTAAATTAAACTATAATTTTTTATAATAAAACTACGTTTTAACGGTTTTAAGCGCGGTAATTTATTTGATTTTGGTTTATCCGACGTTTCGGCCGCTTTTCAGTGGCCGTGGTCACGGACCACAAAGATGACATTTAATCATCTAATTTTTTACTTCTTCTTTTAACTTGGATTTAATTCTTATTTATATCTTTCAAATTTGCTATTTCTGCTTTTAACAGTAATAATTCTAATTCCAGTATTGCTCCACTATTCATCCCTATTAATATTATAAATGCGAAAGTAACTTGTCTGTCTGTCTGTTACCCTTTCACGGAAAACTACTGGACCGATTTAGCTGAAACTCAGTATGTATACTTTTTTGATGTCGAGAATGAACATAGAATACTTTTTATTCCGAAAAATGTGATAGTGTTAGATGTGTGATGTTGTTTTCGTAATTTTCGTCGACAAATGTTTACAATAACAAAGTTCTGAGTTGCCAGATAAGTCTTATATGGTTAATGCCACCTTTCTAATAATAAGGTCAAAGGTTCCAAGGTCATTAATTAGACTACAATTTTTTGGTATTCTTGGGCTTCACCTGCGATAACGTTATAATTATTGATTGTGACCTAATGCGTCTTAAATATAGCGTTAAAAATAACACCGTGAATAATTATAACATTATTAAAAGATAACATATTAGTATGTACTAACTGTAAATATTAACGTCATTAACAATAAATTGCAACATCGTTTCAAATAACACATTAAATCCAGCGCTATATCTGTGTGAAACGGTCGCGTTGCAAAAAGTTCCCTAAAACAATTGAATGAAAACAAAAAATCGGACAAGGTTCCCACAAACTTTACTTCATTTGACTCTGGAACCACAAAAACCGTTATTTTAGTCTCAACTTATTTAAAAAAAAATGCGATCGAAAACCACATATCCCTTTAACTAGCGAAAAATTTCTGAAGTGACAACACTGTTTCATCTTTTTTTTAATACTAAGTCCAATGACATTAGAACAATGTTTTTAACTTACTGCGTTTTGTTCATGCAACATTCATATAAAATGGCTCTGTAATTGTAAGTATTTTCAAATCAGATTCTTGAAAGCTTAATTTTTAATGACAATCGTATATGACAAAAGTCACTTCTTTTAAAAATATATTTATTTTTTGTTATAGTTATACATCAACTCATTGAATTACGTTGCGTGTTGTTACTAGAACTATGATGCGTTAGCAAAACGCTTGGGAGGGAATTGGTGACTGATAACCGACAGTATTTGTAACTGACAATGAGCTTGTGAAACGCTCGTATAGCCCTCTCAACCATCGGTTATTGGTAGCTTCAAAATCAATCAGTTACTATTACAGACAACTGTCCGTAAAATATAGAAACCGGGGGTGAATGGCATCGATTGTAACCTATTATACAATACAACAGCTGCGCCTGACTTAAAGGCCTAGTTGCCAAGCCATAAACATAAAAAAACCAAACATTTTGTTCTTTATTTTAACAATCCAACAGTAGAAATCAGTAAACAAAGAGATTTTATATTTGTTTTGTATTTTTGAACATCAAAATGCATATATGCATGCCATAGTTCGACGTACGATCTGTGACGGTACGCATCATCATGTATTTATTATTTTCTCACCTATTAATTTTTATTTATTTATAAAGGAATGGCTGTTCTCCATATAATGTATTCCCTCCTTTATTTCGCATAATATATGTATTTACTACTAATCTCTTTGTATGATATAATCGAATTTTCCTTTGTTCAAAAAATTTTACAGAAAAAAGAAGGGACTTGGATATTCGTATTTGACAGAACAAGACAATGAAAAAATTATTTCTCGGAAAAATTTGTGTTTTATATTATTACAGATGGAGAAAAACTATTTGTGGACAAAATGATCAATACTAACAATAAATAACTATATCTTCGATATGTGCGCTACAAACTTCGGTGCTATGGATTTCACCAAAGGGCTAGTCTACGACTTCAAGTCACCAATTAATACATTAATAATTTTACTAATCATGTAGATTTGTCTAATATCTTGCTTGTTGTGTTTATCTATGTTTTCAGGTGTTCTCTTGGACTGTTGTAATATATTACTACTAATAACTATATACTAATAATTTACTAACATTTATTTAGTCTGTGTTTGTTGCTTTTATTTCTGTTCTCAGATGATCCAGAGGATGTTTTATGTTTGTATGTTATTAATGATATATCTAATTATGTGTTTATTGAATATGTATTTTATAATTAATCATATGTGTGATCGTTGATATTTTTCTTGTGCTCTAATTACATTATTTTGCAGACAATTCTAATGTCCTTTCTTTACAGAGATTTTACTAATAATATTATGTAAATAATTTAAACATTTCAGAAATTATGAAATATTTACATTTAATGAGTGTCTGTATGTATAAACCTGGAATTATCCTTAAAACTTAGCTAATAATCTGTAGCTAACTACAGCAGTATATATTAATTAGTTAGTATTGAGTATGGTATATCTTGTTGTTAGTCTTTAGACATATTGGAGCCCGTGGATCCATTTCTTCAGACTTTTAATTCAATAGGAACATTCCTTTGACTTATATGGACACATATATGCTAACATACATAAGTATTTACTGTGGAGACCTACATGATTATATGTAATGAAAGACAGACTTGTTTACTATCTATTACTGACCTTCTTGGTTTAGAACTTAACTAATTATTGTCCTTAATTTGTATATAATATGGAGAATGAGCTGTATAAAATTAAATTAATTTGATGTAAGTCTTGATTGACTTGTGTGTTATTAAGATATAAGAATTGTTTGTACATTGTTATAGTTTGATAGTTAATTAAATTATTAAGGGTTAATTGTAAAGCCTGAGTGTGTTAATATATTACTTAGGAGGTATGACACATAGTCTCTTGCAGATAAAATTACTAGTTTATTGAATTTAATTAAGGGGTTCTGAAATATAACTTTGGTTTTAGAAACTTAATGAAATAACATGACTACTTCATAGTCGGGAGCTACTAAAGGGGTTCTGATGATTCTTTTAGGCAATATAATTACTTATTAATTTGTTAAGGGAGATTAATTATATGTCAATGGGATTTACTTGTAGGAGTTCTTGTCTTGTTGTTGCATACATGTTGTCGTACCTGACTGTGGTCACTTACTTGATGGGGGTGTTGATTGTTAATGTCTATCTGCTCTTGTCGCAGTGAGCTTAAAGTCAGACGTCGTATCGAGTCGAGATTGTTTTGAACATAGGCAGGGTTATTATTGACCTAGGTCTGTGATATCATAGTCTTGGTTTATTATCTATTATTTAGTCTATTCATATATGTGTATATATTTAGATATATTTTATAACACTACATTATTACACCACACTCTACAACAATCATGCGACTTGTTTGGGAAAGCTTGACGGACTTTAAGAAATTTAAGGTTTGATTTTTTTTGGTTTGTTGTACTGATTTTAATGATTTAAATACTTTCTTGTTCAAGAAGGTTTGCCTTCGGAATTTGGCATGGTTTAGTGCAATAGAGTGGATTATTATAACTTCAATTTTTTTAAATGGGGTTACTTTTGAAATTATTTGTTTGGACAAATTTTCAATTAGTTACTTATTTCAATTTATTGTCTCCCAATACTTTACTTCATGAAATATATACCTACAAGCAAGTGACTCTGTTGACGCTGGATATATGCTAAATAGTAGTATAACTGTAACGAAACAACAACTAGTTAGATGTGAAAGCACATATTGGATGTTTTCATAATAAGTCAGGTTAGGTCCGGGTCTTCTAGAACCTCGGAACTTTGGGCGTTGAATTCACGACTCAACGCTTATCGGGAGCGATTTACCTAGGATGGTTATTCGACAATTATCCAGGTTTCTCACGCGCGCAGCTTTTAAGCAAATTTAGTTTGTTATTAATAATAGTTATATGTGTATTCACGAGACTAAGATGGTTTCACATATTAGGTTTAACTGATTTGGTAACTGAAGGTTTGGAGCCAGTTAAGCCGCGGATCAGCCTGGAGGCGCGTGGGCACTTTGGAAGGGATAAGCTACCGTGTTGCAGGAGGATCATTCGCATCAAAATTTATATCTTTTCAAGATATGTGATTCCATGAGAGTAATTGATGTAGTTAGGCCAGGCAAATCTGACTGGACTGGAAAGGATGATTACTAAGAAATTATATATGAGCAGTGTTACTGATGTTGACACCCTTGATGTAGAGTACGACCATTTCATGACTATTTTAAATTAAACTTTACTTTACGGTGCTATGCTCTCATCTCTTGGGTTATAGGGTCATTAGATGGATGTAGGGTTCTGCCACTTCACTTTAACTTTAACTTTCAATTTAAACTTTACGGTGGAATCTGAAACCTGTCTTTGACAAATAGATAACAAACAATACGAGCGTAAGGGAATACTCCAGTTCAATACCAATTTAATTTCACTTTACGGAGAACTTTCCCTGAAACTGTTACACTGAGATCTGTCTTTGACATAGGGTAACAAATAATATGAGTGAAGGTGTCCTCCACAATTTTATCTTTATCTTTACTTCATATTCACGGAGGGACTTCCTGAAACTCTTACACTAATAACTTAATGGGAATTTTATGAGATGTAGAGAGTATCACTATTTAAACTTCAATTAATCTTTATCTTTAATTTACTGTGATATTCTTCTTATTCTTTACCCTGATATCTTGCATCAGGGGAGGTCGCTGAGGTTATATTCCTCATACTTACAAATTTATTTGGTATTTTGGAAGAGTGACTCTGATGTGATAAGTTCACTCAAGTCTTATGGCTTTTCCATCTCATTTTACACATAAGGCACTCCAAATGTGTTTTCTAAATTGTTAGGACGTACTGCTGGAGAGTTGCTTGTTGGCTCTTCTCGCCAGCGATAGTACGTTGCGAACCGACGCTAGTTTTAGACAATGTTTATAATAGATTCAATAAATTTTAATTAAAAGATTGAAGATTCTTCCTTTGTCTTGACGTGAGTTCGTTTACTGATAGATAATGCGGTGGCATAGCATCAGCCGGGCGGTTAGGAGGGGTGCCTTACACAAAATTATATAATTTGTTATGAAATGTACTTTAAAATTCCTTTTGGCTAATAAAGGCATGGCGTACTCAGGTGATGAGCTTATGTCATGAGTCGTTACATTTGTCATTATTCATAAAATGCATAACTCTTTACACTTACAACATATACTACAAAACATATATATATATATATATTTATAAATTATGCACCAATCTTTGAGAGTCTTCCTGTTTCTTGATCAACCCTTCTATATAACCTACCTTGTGAACATAGGGTTAACGGTATTACGACGAGGGTTTCTATTACTAGATGATCACGATTTATGGCCAATATTATAATTGTTTATTTACTTAATAAACGTTATTAATTTTCACTTCATAAATTCTTTTATTTCTCACTCTATGCTTCGGCTTGAGTATGTTATTCCTTGGGCTCTTTTAGGGTCGGGGTGGACGTCACAGATCTACGGCTCCCCAAGTATGTACCTAACCTTTATTGCAGCAGAGTTTTATTTTCTCTTTTGAGCTCAAAGACATACCCTAAAAGGGCTTTAAAAGTGTAACAAGCTTACGTACCACGAATCTTAGAAATTAAACGGTTTATAGATAGGTATAAAAGCGATGACTACCACGAGTTGAGCTTCTGTTGAAAATATTTACAATTTTATCACTGGTAGGGTGACAATGAGATGTTACTAATTCAATATCAAATATTTGATAATTATAACACAATTGTTAAGGCCAAAGCCTTACAGCAAAAAAAAAAAAACAAACCGCAGTGACAGTGACGTGTCACATTAATGTCGTATTGGCGTTCCCGCTCCCCTTCCTTCTCTTCCCCGCGCCCGCGCTGATAATGCACTGCGCTGCCCGCTCCCGCAAAATTTGATATTTTCATAAAAAGTCCAATCCAGAGTGTTTGTATCAAGTTGTATGTGGTGTTAAACCAAGAAGATTCGAAGAAAGAACACGGGCCGGCCCAAGAAGCTTAAAAACATCAAAATTCAAGTGAGTGATAACAAAGTTTCCCAACCATATACCTACAGTCCATTGTTTTCAAACCATTTTGTGGTCAATTCGAGCCAAATTCCGCATATTTCGGTTACTTAATAACCTACATAACATATTTCATATCCCCGTGTTCCTTTGTTCGTACCAAGCCCCGCCATCTTAAGTTCGCGTCCCGCATTCTATTATCGATTTAAATCATTAATCTCCGCTTTCATATTTCATATATTTAACCGCGCCGCATATTAATCATTTGCAATATTTTAAAACCGCACTGTATTTTCTTTATTTCACATAAAATAACATACCTCCGCTTTGGGTCATATATTTTATATGTATGTAGGTACCTTGATTTACGAGGTGCATATTACAATACACAAACCTGTGTTATATTTCTTTAAATTACTCTTTACACATACACTTTATATCTAAACAAAATTCATAACTATAATTTGGTATAAACTATATTTTGTAACATTTTGTTATTGCACTATAATTTTATAATAATACCACAGTCAAACAAGTGTTTTGTATTGTGTTTAGTTGTTGTTTTCACTATATTTTACACAAGATTTGTGAGTATTTGTTTATTTAATTTAATTTCAACATGGCAACTACTGGCACAAGTAAAAGAACTGAAACTAAGATGGATTGTTCAGATCCTAAGTTAAAAATGTTATTGGAAATAGCATTAGCTAAACGTGAGTCTTTATTTAGCCGTATACAAACCATTTATGACCGCTCTCAGTTAGTAGACAGTTTGGAGAATAGAGAGAGGTTTCTTTCTGGTGCGCTATTAGTTGATACTCTTCGCAGTGATTTTGAAAAAGCCCTTTATGACTATAACTTGTACAATATGCAGGTGAATGTAGGATCAAGGGTAGACTACCAGTCCTGGGAAGCCTTTGAAGAATTGTATTGTCACATTAAAAGAGTTTTATCTAATATTGAAAATAAAGATAAATTTGAAAGGTCAGTGACCCCTAATAGGTCACGCCCATCTTTGCCTCCAATTGAACTTTTGTCTTTTGATGGAGATATCCACTCATGGCCTATATTTTATTCAACTTTTGTGTCTATTGTCCATGATAATCCTTGTTTGTCAGACTCTGATAAGTTATATTATTTGTTAGGCAAACTGACAGCAAAGGCAAAGTCAGTTTTGGCTGGCATTACACCTTGTGCTGAAAATTATGCACTTATTATTGATTGTCTTAAAGAGAAATATGATGATAAGCGCATGCTAGCGTCCGCTTATATTAATCAAATTTTTGAATATAAATCTATTTCTACAGCATCCGCTTTAAACCTAGAAACATTTTTAGATAAGTTTGTTACTTCTGTAAATGCATTAAAAAACTTAAAATTACCAGATTTAACAGATTTTATTATTTTACATACCGCTTTGAAGAAATTAGATGCAGACACAGTTCGCTCTTTTGAGATGCATTCCCGCAAGGATAAAATTCCTGAATTTAAAAATCTAGTTGAATATATTAAAGATCAATCTAGAATATTGCAGCGTTTTTCTCTTTCAACTTCTACTTCAAATTCCAACAATAGTAATACAAAACGCACACATAATTTTAAAATTCCACAACCGCAGTCATATGTCACTATGTCTGATACACATAAATGTTTGTGTAAAGATTTTGTACATGATCATTTATATAAATGCCCTGCATTTGGGAAAATGTCTTCCAATGAGCGCTATAAGGTGGTGAAAGAGCACAATGCCTGTGTTAATTGTTTAAGCTGCAAACATAAGGCAGGTAATTGTCATTCAAACTCAAAATGCAGAATCTGTAATGGTAGGCACCACAGTTTACTCCATTTTGATACTTCTAAATTAAACACTGCCTCACACTCGCATGTTGAGGCACAGCCTGTAAATAATATAACCATACAACCTTCTATAACCGCTCGCTTACAACCACCATTACCAGCCCCCATACCTCACACTATTTCTTCGCCATCTTCGCAATCTTATATAGCTAAGGAGGCTTGTACTACTGTTATGCATTCTACAAGTAATATTAAGACTACGGTTTTGCTTGCCACAGCCTCAGTTATAGTGTGTGATGCATATGGTGTGCAACATAGTGTGCGCTGCATACTTGATAGTGCTTCGCAGAGTAATTTCATTACATCAGACTGCTGTACTCGATTGGGCTTGCCAATGAATCCGGAGCATACAAAGGTAAATGGCATTGGTGGTTCTGAGAAATGCATAAAGGGAACTGCTGTCTTTCAGTTTTCATCTCGGTTTAATCCTAACTTTAAGTATAATATTTCATCGATGGTTATTGATAAAATAACAGATAATTTGCCATCTGTGCCGGTGGATGTTTCCGCTTTAGCTTTTTTGCAAGATTTGCCGCTGGCCGATGACAAGTTCTATGAACCCGCTCATATTGATGTTTTGATTGGTGCTTCTGTGTTCTCACAATTGTTGCTACCAGGTGTGATACAATATAATACCGCGATTCCGCCCGCTATACAAACTGCTTTAGGTTATGTTATTATGGGTACTGTACCCACTCTTCCCGCTACATGCACTCGCAAGGACAAAACCATAGTATGTTGCAGTACTATGTCTACTAACCAGGATTCACTTGACATGCTTATTAAAAGGTTTTGCTATATTGATGAGTCTCCTTTAGATAATCCGCCCACTCAGTCTCCTGATGACATTGAGTGTGAATATTTCTTCTGCCAGTCTACTGAACGAGATAAGACTACTGGAAGGTATATAGTGTCACTGCCCTTTCGTGATGATGTCTGCGCGCTCGGTGACACATACGCAACCGCTCGAAAACGCTTCTTTGGTTTGGAAAAGAAGCTGGAATCCACGCCCTCGTTTAGAGCTGCCTATGATGCAGTCATAAGAGAGTATTTAGAGAAAGGTTATTTATCACCTTCTCCACCAACTATTATCAAGGATCCATATCCTGTATATATCATACCGCATCACGGCGTTGTCCGTGAAGATAAGTCTTCTACCAAACTTCGCATGGTTCTAGACGGTAGTCATAAGTCAACCTCAGGGTTATCCCTGAACGATCTGCTGCATAATGGGCCTAATTTGCAAGGTGATTTGTTTACAATTATTTTAAATTTTCGTCTTTTTGAAACCGCTCTTTCCGCTGATTGTAAACAGATGTTCCTACAAATTATAATGAATAAAAACGATCGCCGCTTCCAACGTGTGTTTTACCGCTTTCATCCTACAGATGAACTTACTATATTTGAATTTAATACAGTTTGTTTTGGACTTAAATCAAGTCCATATCATGCACTTCGCGTTATAAAGCAACTTATTGCTGACGAAGGAGATTTGTTTCCTTTGGCAAAAGAAATTGCTTCTCGTTATATTTATATGGATGACATTGTCTTCAGCGCTAAGTCGGAGAATGAAGCTTTGCTAGCTGCTAATCAGCTGATTGAACTGTTTAAACGAGCTCAGTTTGACTTGGTTAAGTGGACTAGCAATTCTGATTTTGTTATGAATTATTTGCCAAATTCTCACAAAGCCACTGAACCTGTGGAATTAGACAAATCATCACATGAAAAAATCTTAGGTCTCTATTGGTCTAAGTTGGATGACTGTTTTGTTTTTAAAGTCGCTGTGCCAGACAATAAATGTACGAAACGTATTATACTGGCCACTGTGGCAAGATTATGGGACATAATGGGGTTCATAGCGCCCGTTATACTCCATGCAAAACTTATTTTAAAGAAATTGTGGATGTCTAAAATTGATTGGGACGATTGCCCGCCCCATCACATTCTAGAATCTTGGACTAAATTTAGGAACGAATTGCCGTTTCTCAACGAATTCAAAATACCGCGACATTTGGGAATTTTTGAAAACTGTGAAGTCCGTCTAGTCGGCTTCTCAGACGCTAGTGAACATGCATATGGCGCAGTCGTCTATGCTCATGTCACACATGATAGTCAAATACATACTCAATTAATCTGTGCTAAATCTAAGGTTGCTCCCATGAAACCTATGTCTATTGCACGCCTGGAACTTTGTGCTGTACAATTAATGGCAAAGATCATCAGATGCATTCATGATAGCTATAATCCGAGATTTCCCGTTCATGAAATTTATGCCTTTACCGATTCCAAAGTTACACTTTGTTGGTTGAATTCTTCGCCTCACCGCTGGCAAACTTTCGTAGCCAACCGCGTTGTCAAAACTATAGACAATTTAGCAGCGTCTCATTTCCACCATGTCGCAGGTGTCGAAAACCCTGCCGATTGTTTGTCTAGAGGCCTTACACCCGCAAAATTGCTTTCGCATTCGCTATGGTTACATGGCCCTTCCTGGCTCACTCAGAATCCTGCGGAGTGGCCTGTGAATAAGATCCACGAAATAACCTTAGATAATATTCCGGAAGAAAAGGTAATTGCACATTCAGTTATTGACACAGAACCACAAGTATCGATTTTTCTAGATATAAGTGGACGCGTTTCTTCTTGGAATAAACTTATTAGAATTTTAATATATGTTTGTCGCTTTATAAAAAGGCTACCACGCTCTGTATCACTTGCAATTACCGCATCAGATATAAACTTCGCCGAACGACTGATAATACGCGACATACAAAAACGACATTTTTCGGCGGATATTATAAATTTAGAAGCTGGTAAAAAATATTCGCCAGCATTGATGAAACTTAAGGCTTTTCTTAAAGATAATCTTATTCATGTAGGCGGTCGGCTATCTAACTCTGCTGAGAGTTTTGATTGTAAATTTCCAATTGTTTTACCTCGCCAAGACGCGCTCGTGGAGTTATTAATCGATTATTATCATAAGAAATATTTGCATGCTGGTCCTCAGCTACTTATGTCTTTAATAAGACAGAGATTTTGGATACTGTCTGCTAGACGTATCATTCGTTCTAGAATACACAAGTGTAATATTTGCTTTAAATCAAAACCGCGTCCGAGATACCCTTTAATGGCTGACTTGCCATCACAAAGAGTGCTGCAAGTAGAAAAAGCCTTTTCTCATACTGGCTCAGATTTTTGTGGCCCATTGTTATACACGCCTATACGTGCTCGTGGCGTGAAATCGCGCAAGGCATATCTTTGTATATTTACTTGTCTAACAACCCGTGCACTTCACATAGAAGTGGCTACCGATCTTACTACAACTAGCTTTCTTGCTGCATTAAAGCGCTTTCTTTCACGACGTGGCCCAGTACAATGTCTTTATTCCGACCGTGGAACGAATTTTGTAGGTGCGAGTAATTATTTACGGGATTTATATGGTTTCCTTGATAAGGAATATCGTCCGCGTTTAGAAGAGGAACTCGCAGAGAATCGCATAGAATTTAAATTTATAGCCCCAGCGGCTCCCCATTTCGGAGGGTGCTGGGAAAGCATGGTTAAATGTGTGAAGAATCATTTATTTAAAATAATAGGACAACAAATCCTTGCTTACGAAGAATTAATCACGGTTGTGTCGCAAATAGAGTGTCTTCTAAATTCACGTCCCCTTACTGTACTTAGTTCAGATCCATCTGAACCCTCAGTATTGACCCCCGCGCATTTTCTAAATACAATACCGCTTCGAACTTTACCTGCACCTAGTGTAGACTATACTCCAATTAATTTACTTCAGCGACATTCGCTTTTAGACAAATTAGTACAATCTTTTTGGCGTCGTTGGAGAACCGAGTATTTACACGAGCTACAAGCGCGTCAGAAATGGACTCAACACTCTACTCCTATCAAAGTTGGTACTGTTGTTATCATCATTAATGATAACTCTCCAGTTCTTTCTTGGCCATTAGGTGTGGTTGAAAATGTTCACCCTTCTAAAGACAACGTTATTCGCGTTGCCACGGTAAGAACAGCTAAAGGAACACTGGTTCGACCTGTGGTACGTTTGTGTCCCTTGCCGACGCAATGATACTTATACTTATTATACCAAAATTATTTAAAATACTATTTTTAAAACTATATCTATAACTATTATAACCGCACATAACTTATTATAATACATATATATCTACATTTTATCTCGCAATCTTTATTTTGTTTAATTAATTCCGCTTAATATACATTTAATTTCATTTAAAGGTGACCCTTTAAGGGCGGGGGAATGTTAAGGCCAAAGCCTTACAGCAAAAAAAAAAAACAAACCGCAGTGACAGTGACGTGTCACATTAATGTCGTATTGGCGTTCCCGCTCCCCTTCCTTCTCTTCCCCGCGCCCGCGCTGATAATGCACTGCGCTGCCCGCTCCCGCAAAATTTGATATTTTCATAAAAAGTCCAATCCAGAGTGTTTGTATCAAGTTGTATGTGGTGTTAAACCAAGAAGATTCGAAGAAAGAACACGGGCCGGCCCAAGAAGCTTAAAAACATCAAAATTCAAGTGAGTGATAACAAAGTTTCCCAACCATATACCTACAGTCCATTGTTTTCAAACCAACAATAATAAAATTAGTTAAATACAATAATGGAATAAATACTGGGAATTACAACCGCCCCCTAAAAAAATAAATCGCTTCAATTAAAAATATTCTTTTTGTTTTTTTTTTACTTTATTTTAACGAGCCGATATATCTCATAGGTATTATGAATAAAGAGATATATAATTAAATGACACTACAGATCATTCCTATCGTGTTTTATGATATTTTCTTGTTTAACATGATTGATTTATGAAATAAATTTAAAACTTTTGAGTAATTTGATATAAAAATACCTGTTTCTTTTAAAAAACTAACCTCAAAACGCATAAGAAAACTGACCATATTCGCGTATGGCGGCGGCTTTTGGAGAATTGCAGTGAAGTTGACACGTGTCTAGGTAAACTGATAGGTGTAATATATAGCATAAAATTCCATTTTGTTTTGATATTGGTCATATTCGGAATGCGAAGTTGCAAAAACAGCTACTCTAGGCCCTCCCGATGCCGCATCCTGTCATATAGGATAAGAACTATACTACAGAGGTTTTTACTTCATAGTTGTTTCTCCTGGGCCTCAAGTCTGTTATTACAATCGTGCTGGAATAGTACTAACTAGCGTCATAAATACACAATAATTACACCACTATAATTGTTTTTGTATACAAAAGACAGAGCCAGAGTTCCGATGGCCCATTTCCCCCGCCCGCTATGCCATCTCCATTCCATTCCTCCTGTCTAACCTCTCTATTCCATCCTAATGGACTGACAATGCGGTGGTTTCGCCCCTGGTGTAGCGAAGATCTATAGGCGACTTTTCCTTTCCATTAGGTGAGTCTTGTGCCTGTTTGCCATCATCGCAATAAAAAAGACAAAAGAAACTATTAAGATGTCATTATGAGACGCCATTGAACGACCATTCTAACACAATTGTAATAGCAGACTTGAGCTCTAGTATTCTTCTTCTATGTTATTATTTGTGTAAGTATTATGTATTAATATGTCACAAGGTTTCATATAAACGATATCTATAGGTATCCTACCTTCTACTTTGACATTATTCTAGGTCACCTTTTGTACTACATAACACAATTTTTGCTTTTATTTTTCTTTGTGGTTTCGAAAAACCTTTATGTTTGACCCAGTGTTCAAAAACAAGAATTCTAATCAAAGACGATAACTAGTGTGGAATTACGTCGTTACGTGTTTCTTCGTTCGTTAATTGACCTTATATTATTATTATTTCTAAAATTATTTATTCCTTACATTGCTGTTACAAATACGTCCAATATGTTAAATTCAAAGATTCATACAGTATCGAAACAGTATAATAGCTAATCAAATTACACAGACAGTAAGTAATAATACGTTAATATCACATTTTTACATTTAAAATTTCCTAATTTGATAAAAAAAATAAAAGCTAGAGCAAAAAATACAGTTCTATTTTTCTTTGTTTTACGCAAAATACCTTCGGATTAACAAAAAGCCTCGGCTTACAGAGATCGAGGCTGTATACTTTTGTTCAGGCGCTATTCTCTGTGTTTGAAAACATTATGAGCCTACAATCCGATAACAAGCGAGTTGTTTGAATAGCTCATGGGTAGATTCACTGTCCTAGATAATTGGTTTAATGCTTGATATATTGCTCTACGTTCATTTTTATATATTAAAATTCACAACTGTTAACTTCTAACTACCACTCAGTCGATGAAATCCGCTGTATTTCATCTTTGGATGACAAGGCTTTCTGATCTATCTCATTACTTTACAGTAGAAATACAAAAATTTCTACAAAGGTTAAATGAAAAAGTTATGCTTAAGTAAAAAATATTTAGCATTTAAATAGAATAGAGACATTGCGTTTGGAATATAGTTATTATAGATAGATAGATAACACTTTATTGCACACCAAAACATAGAATTACAGAAACAGACCATATTTACAATATTTTCAAGGCAATACAACAGGCGGCCTTATCGCTCAAAGCGATCTCTTCCAGGCAACCTAAATGATTATAAGATATTAAGATCTTGGAATATCCATAATTGTCTTTCAAAAATAATGTAAAAACCTCATTTGGTAGTCAATATGTTCTTATATGTACTTCTTTTTAATTAGACTATAAATATTGAAAAGCAAACAAAAATTTAGCTTATAGTTTTCATCTTAACATTCAATATCCATCGTTTTCAAAGCATACCGTTGTGAGCCTGGAGTTTGCGTACTTCTTCTTTCATTATTATTATTCAGTTCAACGTACATCGTTTTGCTGACGCTGTGGCATACTTTAGGCTACTTTAATATTATGATATTAGTATAAATAATGCTCACAAACACTTTGTATTTGAGTTGCTATCAAATTGCTAAGAGTTGCTATTAGTCGTAACATACGACTTCAACTACCACTAAAATGAACCTAAGGATCAGCATCCAAGATCTAATACTACGAGAATAAATCCCTAAAATTAACAAGGTGTATTTTCTTGACTGTACTATAAGAAAGCACCAGCACTCCACCACTACAAGCAAGAGCAAGTGTACGAACTTATACACTTATATATCTTTTAATTATGGTTCTTTTTTTATATATTTCTTTAATGATGTTATCATAAAATAAAAGAATTTACAATGAAAACCACTTGACTCAAACATTGTCTGAATTACACTACACGCCTAGTATTATTATTTTTTTATTATATTCTATTATTAGCAAGTCGTGGTAGCGTAATGGTTAGCGCACGCGCCTCTAAATCGAAGGGCGCGGGTTCGATCCTGACCGGAACGTATGCACCTCTTAGTCAGTTGTCTGATCTAATGTGCATATTGTTACAATTACCACGTGCTAAAAACGGTGAAGGAAAACATCGTGATGCAACCTGCACATCGAGATAACCGATGTGTCAAACCTGCCAAGCCGCCTTGGACAAGCGTGGCGGGTATACTGTCCGTTCCCCGTATAATGGGAGGCCCGAGCCCAGCAGTGGGACATTTATGGGCTGACATTATTATATATTATTATATATTCTATTATTTTCTAAAGTCTTCGCGACTAGTGCACATAATAAAACTACGTTTTAACTGTTTTAGGCGCAGTATTTTATTTGAATTTTATCATACCGACGTTTCGGCCACTTTTAAGTAGCTGCAAATAATAAAATAAAAATCAAATAAAATACCACTCTTAAAACCGTCATAATTTAATTTTATTATTATACATGCCTGATTAATATATGCGTGGAAACAGAATAATACTATTTTTCCATATTATAAAGGTCAGCCAGAGATATACGAGGTTCCATTAGTAATGATCCTAGCACGGATGGGACGCCGTCTCCTCCTTCTGCGAGCACGTCATGTTTGCGAAGGAGGAGGCGGAACGGGAGCGTGAGCGCACCTCTTTGCTCCGCTCCCGACAAAGGAGGACGCGCCGACGCCGGAGGTCGGACCTAGACCTTCGGCCACCGTAAGCGGGCGGCGCGGGTGGGGCCTGTAGGGGTATAGAGGTTCTCACTCACCCCCACATGCCGTCGAGATGAGAGCGCGAGTGTTCCGCACGCGCTCATCTCTCTTCCCGTGGGGCGCGTTACAGACCGCCCCACGCCCGGAAAAGACCGAGAAGTCGCCGGGGGAGTAGCTCCCCCGGCATCCCCCGATCTGGCGAATCCCACACTCTCACCGGGTCGCGAACATCCCCCCAGGCTTCTGCGCCTGTCGCGGCTTAGTCCTCAAACGGATTTCCCCTGGCCAAAAAAAAAAAAGTAATGATCCTAGCACACATACATTTTTGCTGTCTTTAAACGCATTAGAATAGACGCCGGATATAAAATAAAAACATTGCACCTGTAAAACATTGTAGTTGATTTTGATTGTTGGAATTGATTAAAAGTTATTAAATGTTTTGCATCACATAAGTATTTAACAATATGGATCAGTATGTCAATGTAAAATGCACATCCGTTATTTTTTAAGTGAATTATTAGCTTCACGAATATTTCAACTACTTATTAACACGAGAATGAATGTTTGAATTAATCTGGTTTTTATTTATTTACCTAGATTACTGGACCGATAACGTTACTTGCTTCATTTATTTCTTTGTTTAAAATATATACCGCTTTTTGCAATTGCATGGTCATAGTTCATTTTGTTAAAGTTGTGATATCTACATATCCAAATATTGAGAGTTTGTAAATATTAATAGGATAAACATGAAATCGCTGGTAAGTTCTATGTAGTATCATTGTTATATTCTAACCGTGGTGCAATTTTTAAAGATATATCTTATTATACTACCTATATTAATTCATAAAGCGTACATCATCGCTCGAGTTATCTTCCGCAGGTATCCTGGGCGAAGAATTCAGTTTGATGCCATAAAAAGTCTTTTGGTCATCTATGTCCTTAAAAATACTTACTCCTATATAACGAATTTCATGTTATTTAATTTATTTTAAAAACGGCGGAGAGGGGTAACACGAACTCAATTTTTCACAAAAGATATACGAGAAGAATAATCAGGTTTCTATCGAACTTTGAGATTAAAACATTTAATTATTTAGTATATTATTATAGCATTATAGCATCCGTGCAAGAACGGAGAAAGAATACAATGTCCTGCGGCCGGGCGGCCTGCCGTAAGAGGCGACAAAACAACCCACAGCCAGGTGGTAGGGCATTTGCCCGACTGGATGGCTAACTACCCCTGGTCTAAAGTATTTCGCCATAACAACCTTGAGTTGTGTTCCGGCATTAATGCCTAGGTTCCAGTCTCCCTTAAGAGAGCAGCAGCGCATTTGTATCACCTTTGGTGTTTCAAACGTCCATAGGCGATGGTAACCGCTTTCCTTCAAGTGGGCCGTCTGTCTGTCTGCTGAACTCCTGCAATAAAAAATAAAAAATTCGACCAATATTTTGATAAATAAAGAAACTCCATATTGCAGACTCGCAATTATTGTTTCTTTCTATATTATAGTATAGTCAGTCTTGAGAAGCATACCATGCCGTGTTTACTCTCGACGCTTGTGTCTTTAGCTACAATGTTGTCGAAGTTCATAAAGATAACAGCAACACAACAAAAAGAACAAGAATAAGCAAGCATAAAAATAATTATCAACCCAATTAACTTTCACCTTGATATATCACTAATTAGTACACAACGTTCACAACATACAGTCAAGTATTAACATTTGTAGTGACAATTAAAAATTAATTCAAACATAAAGTTTGTAAAAGTTCCCGTATCAGTTAAAACAATTGCAACTAAGAAGCAATAGATTATTGGGAATAAACAAATTCTTACAGAGACTCATTATCTTCATGGCTCTGGTATGCAGTGCGATGACACACCCACCAGGCAAGAAGTACGGTGATATATCGCTGGGCCCAACCACACCGAGCAGTCAAACAACATTTTCCCAGATGACAACTAATGCTGACCAACAAACAATTATTATGATCCTCAGTGCTATAGATACCGGGACTGGGGATTCCCGTCAACTCTTCGATAATGTTAGAGCATAAATAATTAAAATGTTCAAGTAAAAGCACAATATTATGTAATTTAAGTTAAGAACGTTCCCTCTCAGTAATAAAGATGTAAATAAAATTAGTTATTTACGCATCTGTAACATGAGTACATATCAAGAGTATACCAGTAGCATATGCCAAAAATGTTTTATATACTAAGTATATAATGAATATACTTATCCATAACCAGAGAGCTGTTTCATATTTCGTACAGTGACTCATTATTAACATGTAGCTTGACAGTGCAGCCAGCTTTCTGAGCACGCGTCTCTCTGGCAATGATAGTCATGGAAATCAATAACGCATGTACTTTATCATAGTATAATATAATAAATAGTATAATAAATATTTGTTGTGTCATATCACATCATTATCATTGGAACTGAGCTCTTATAGGTAGAGCATCGTCCAATTCTCTGGACTCTTTTTATTTTCACCTTTTTAAACATCTGGAAACAGTGTTGTACATCTTTTCCTTTCATATTTATTTCTTCTGACATAGTTAAATTATACACTTACGGACTAATTCATATTGAGCTTGTTCTTTCTTCTGGCTTCTTGTTTTGCCAACAGTAAAATTCATCACCACTCTAAAAGTAATGATTAGGCAAGTGCGTATCAGTCTATGAACAATGAATAGTTTCGTAATGCTGATATTAGATGAATCAACCAGATGGAATCATTTGATTGAAAATTTGAGGACTGAAAGTACAAGACGGTATTCAATGACATCGAATGATTCAACTTTATGTTTATATGAATCACTTTTTCGAATCCTACAAATTAAAATATAGAACCGAATCATCTAATTAAATGTGACGAAAATCTGCTGTTTTTTTAACAAGCTTACTTTTGTATTATTAACTAGCGGCCCCGGCAGACGTTGTTCTGATCTGAAAAATAAAAATCTAGGACTCGATCCCAGCGACATCTACCGGTTCTAATTGTGTATCTAAACCATCCGAGAACCCACTCAAACACACAAAAACAAAGTCACCAAAATCGGTGCAGGTGATTAGGAGGATTCTAGAACCCGATGTCAGCGCCACCTACCGGTTCCAACGGGATAAAAAGTATCCTATGCCCGTCTCCTGGTTTCAAGCTACCTCCCCACCAATTTTCAGCTGAATCGGTACAGCCGTTCCTGAGTTATAAATACTGTAACTAACACGACTTTCTTTTATATACATAGATGGTTTTCAAATTTTAATTTTATCCTACAAATTCATTACAAAATGATAGCCATACTAATCTACAAATGCGTTTAAAAGCGTACCTACATTTGCTCTTTGCTCAAGTAATGACCGAGTTTATAATGAACCCCTGCACGTTTTTATGGCACTCGTTTGAAGGCTGTGCAAGTGCCGTACGTACGGATTAAGGGGCGATAAACTCTATAGAAAATATTTTGAGATTTGCTGTAATAGTCTATTAGGCGCCTACATTTCTTGTTTGTAATGTTTCCGCTTTGAAGCGCGTTTAGACCTCTTTAGGTGCAAATCCAAATCTTTTTTATACTTAAAATTTTGATCGCTGATCGCTTGTGTTGCAAGATATCCACCACAGTGGTCATAAGAACCATAGTGCACATTAATATCATAGATAATAATATTTTAGTCGATTTAACAGATAATTCGATTTATAATTAAATTACCATTTTCTACCGGTTACCTAATTTTATAAGCCACTAAAAACACTAAATTATCGTCTAGATAATTTAGTGCATCAGTAACTAATTATTATAATTGTTTTTGTGATCCTGGCAACACTATGATGTAATTGCTATTTTTAGGGAGAGTTTTTGGCGGGAACTGAAAGGAGACGTTGTACTGTGCAATTTTATTTTCTAAAAATGTGTATAATTACTCTAAAATGAACAATAGTTGCAAGATATTGATAGTTTTTGCGTAGAAATTATGTGTTTTTGTGAGAAATGTGAACTGTATAGTCAGATGTGATCTTTCGAGTTTTCACAAGAACTCCATTGAATGGCGTCGGTTGTAGCCTGCAATACAACTGCGCTACTATACGAAAACCTATTAATTAACATGTTTCCGACTGAAAGACTTTGATTCTATGGTCAAGAATAAAGTAAAAAAAAATGCTATTTTTAGCAATGATGCAATGTTATTGTTTTGTAGGGTAGCATTTTCGTATAAAAGGCAAAGTGGCGTGTAGACGGTATTCACAGCTTACTATGCAGTGTGAATAGTCACATCAAAGGCTGAACAATAATAAAGGGCAGACTCTGCCCAAATAGTTAATATTTGGTATTTTCTTACCAAAATCTCTGCAAGACTGTTACACTTGTTAGGGTTCGCTGTAGTCAAATCATCAAAAGTAGGAGTTGGTATCATACATGTAATTCTCAGATACACTTGTGGCGGCTAGACGGTTACCCCATACATATCATTTTTGTGGTTTTACTATTGTTATTATATTGCCACATATACACATAGTTATATTATCATATTGTTACGACCGAATTCACACATGCGTCTTTAGAAACACATTTTATTACCTTTTCGACATTTTAACTTCTTTTGTTTGTTTTGTGTTTAAAATTAGTAATTAGAAAACCAGCCCATTGTGTACTGTAATCTTTATGGTAGTCATTAGCCAGGTGTGATTCTTAGAAATTCAGTCCACGCGGCCGAGAGACATATGGTATTTGTGCAGTATAAAGCAATGCCCTAATTTTGAGATCGGCAGTCGAGCGATAAGCACAAGCGAAGCAAGACGTGTTTACTACATTGGATAATCTGTTCAGTGACGGACTTTGCGCGTATTATTATATTTGTACCTGTGTTATGCGTGTTTATATAGTTCTAATAAATTCTATAGTAATTCTAACTTAGTATCTTCTGAGAAAAATTACTGACTGACAAACCCAGATAGACAGACAACACAGAAATTCAGTGTAAAAAGCATTTTATACTTCGTTTTCTCGATGGATCTCCTACAAATAAAAATATTCTTGGGCAATTCTTTTTTATGTGCAAACACTCCATCCAGATTGACAGGTATTTCAAATAAAACAGAGTATTGAGACACGAGACAATTGTCCCAAAGAAATGACGCGACGACTTCGGTTCTATAAAAAGGAACGAGAACAAGGCCAAGTGCGTAACAATAGAGAATATACTGGTATACCGTACAGTAGAAATAGAACAAGCAGTGGAAAGTATACCATAGAGATGATAAACTTTATCTAATTATTTTAATGTCGTTTGACAGACACTTCAATTTCTTTCATTAATATGTGTTGTGTATTTAATAAAAACACAATTAATAATTTTTTTGTTCTATTTAAATCTTTTGTGAGCACGTCCGTGTTAAGAAAGATAGCAGAGAGGCCGTAGATAACGTTCCATTGTCTTTGGTAGAAAGAAAATGAAGCGTTTGGATTCATTGACATTAAATTCTACGTTCAGATAGCACAGAATGGAATGGAATGCTGCGCCCATGATTTTTTATGTTCTATTCTATTCTTGTTGGTATTGGCTCTAAAGTCTTTGGCATTGATTTGGCCAATGTCAGAATAAAAGCGACAGGGGATAATATAGGAAGCCTAAAAAATAAAAAACTTGGACGGTATTCTTGTTGTGTGTGAACCTAAGGAAGATTTTTATGGTTCGATGGTCAAATTTTGAAAATGGGTAACGTTTGTAACAGGTAACTGCAAGGTACCCTTTCTATAAGTTGACTGTCAAGAAGTGGCCCGATTTTATTTATTAGTATTACACAAATGATACTTGTCGACCTTGCACTGTATAAAGTGCTCAAAGCTTTCATTAGAATCTCACATAACTTTAAGCATAGCCGCCACCGTCAGGTACATATGTGGCAAGACGAGTTAATATCCAGTCACAGCAAGTACATCAACAATTAGAACAAACTTTCACATACCTGAACTAAAACAAAGATATGTGAGGAATTGCAAGGATTATATAGTATTAACTAGCTGACCTAGCAAATTCCATACTAAAAAAAATAAAAGAGCCCCATACCTAACAAATACATTTTTTTTTTAAACATTAAAATTGGTTAAGCCGTTTCGGAAGAGTTCGATCACAAAAACCGAGACACGAAATTTGTATACATTAGTAATAGGAATAAAAAAACATTGTAAATATCTATGTATTTTTACGGTTATATAGATCGACATATGTTAGTAAAATTTAACTTGAAAATTCGTGTTCTTTTCTAAATCAATACAAATTGGATCCCCCATCTAACTTTGACCTAAGAAGTGGAAAATTAAAAAATAAAATTAATTATAGAGTTTCTGAAATCCTCTCTGCCAATCAATTTTCTCAAAAACTACTGGATGAAATTTAGAATAAAGTTATATATTCCACCACCCACTACCCATTTGTTAAGGAACTTTATAATAAAATGAATGAGTATGGTTAAGTGAAGTTAATCGCTTACAAAGTCGTAAAAGAGTCGCCTCACTTTAACTATTTAATTATATTGGTTAAAAATCTGAACAATTTTATGTGCTCGAGCTTAAAACACATTTGCTGTGAAAAGATCCTTTAAGTAATTTTTGTTATAATTCTTGCAATTCGCATCGGTAAGAGGACTTTACTTGTGGTGAACACAGATCGCACAGATCTGTGTTCACCACAGTGCGTGAAGCTATAAGCGAGTATGCTCCTTGCCCACGAGTGACAAAAGTGGCGGTGGCGCGTGGTCACCACCAACCACACGTCTGTGGCGAGTCCCTACAAAACCTATAAAAAAGTGTGTGAACTGTTTATCGCTGGCCACCCGTGGATATGGTCAGAGGCCCAGCGTGATTGGACGGCACGCTCACACTAATCGTTTCCTCAAACCTGCACACTATCGCACTGTGTATCTACTACATGTTTGACGACGAGTAAGAATAGCCTGCTCGCATTCGTGAATTGCATGATCCGTACATTTCCGTTGTCTAGATGACAAAACAGTTGACGATTGTTACTTCTACTGACTCTTTCACTGTTCGGGCTTTGGTACGCGCTGAATCAATTTATTTAATTAAAACATTTAGGTGACAATAAATTGTTACATACACAGTTTTTATAAACAATTAAATTATTTAATTTAATTTAAAATTTTCGTTACATATTTTACTAACCAATATGAGTAAAACCTTATTCTAAAGTGAATTTCTCCAATATGTTTTTGAATTATGTTATTATATTTTTAGGTCTGTAGATAAAAAGAAATATTATCAAAAGTTAGATAATAATAGAGAGCATATCTAATAAAATGTAATATAATGTAAACAATAAACAATTATAGAATTTTGCAAGACGTTCAAGACTGTGCTTTTAGTGAAACAAGTTCATTAACTGACACAATCTGTCATCGAATATAATAATATTGGTCACACATTAGATGTGTACAAAATCTTTTTTAATATTAAAGACAAATTTAAATCAAGAAATCTTCATTTAAATGAAAATCGTCTGATCTAAACAACTAACACAGTGCGAGCAAAACTTAAATATATCCTTTATGTTACTACACGTCGTTGTGTGAGGTTGGGGCGCATTGGTGAGCTCTTGAGTTGCAAATATTAATTAACTCACAATTCAGATAACCACATCTGCCCATTAGTGGCCCCTCGTAACTGTTGTGTGCCCAGCAGCCACGCACTGGTAACCACGTTACTGCGTGGAGCTCTAGATATCGACACGTCGTTGTACAGAACAACGTAACATTTGACTGTGCCTGCATAAACTCACGAAGCTTCTCACGAGTCGTATTTAAATTTTGCTCGTACTTAAATCTACTATATCGCTATTTATATCTATTAAACAAGACCAATAACTCCACAAGCCGCACGACCTCCAGCGTTTCCTGTCTTTTTTGAAAGAGGATGATCAGTCCTTCCGTAATCATCAGGTCCATCGTGTAAGACCACAGCCCTACCGATGATGTTCCTCGTACCACTGAATGCGATCAGACGGTCTGTTATGTCAATATGGGCAGTCTGGTCTTTATCAAATTCGATGTTACCCAAGTCACCGACATGGCGATTCTCGTCCTCAGGGTGCCCATGATCTTTCTAGAAAAATCAATCGTATAATGAATATATTGGTATAAGCCGTAACACCTACCTCTAAATCTCAAAATATTTTAAAATACACAATCTGTTAGATCTAACGCTAGAATTTGAAGTACGGGACGAAAAAAACAAGAAATTGCTACCCGCGACATAGACGCTTATACGCAATTACATTATTGTTAAGATAAGCCAATACTAAACTATTAATTTATCTCTTTCAATTTGGACCAATCAATCAGAATGAGTCATATAAACTTGAATTTAAATTGTCGTTGGAAGCCGTTATGTCTTTTCATTTTGTGTCTTTCAACAAAATCGATTCAATTTCGTTTTCTGTCTGCTATCAGTATTAAGAGGATCACAAAATATCACGTTCTCAATAATAGCAATAAAAAAATGCTATACTTCCGTTTAATATTAAGCATCTATAAATATGTAGAAGTACAATAATTATGAAAACGATTCTGTGTGTGCCTCGATGACTGCCTTTTCTTACATAGTAGGTACAGTTATTCCCTATGAGAGATGAGAGTCAAAGAAAACGGACGGACGGTGTATGAAACAGTTATAAAAACGACGTATGCTAACACTTTGAGTCTCGATAGGTAGGCAGCGCCTCGTCTCTCTATCGTATTGGAAATATCAATGAGCAACTGTAACCGCGTATCATCACAAGACATGATCAGTTTATCAGCCAGTATGACTAAACAATCTTCAATTTACATAAAGTTTTTACCATTTTATGTATTACATTCCCCTGTTCCACCTGAGTTAGTTTTATGATTGTGTCCATATACCTATTATTTATAACGTTAAAAACAACATGTTCACGATTACCTACATTATGTGTGTTACATTATCGGATTAATGTCATTAACAAAGTCGCATCTCTAATAAAGTATTAAAACCTTGGCTACATCTGCGTTATGTATTTGATACTGTGTAAGATAACCCTGCTGCGCCCTAATGTGCAGCAGAGATACCGGCTAACAACAATCTTATGGATCTATCTGCGTACAGCAGAGCTTTGGAATGCGCTACCAGAGTCCGTGTCCCTCGGAAAGAACAATCTGGGTGTCTTCAAGTCTCTTGTGAATAGGTATTTCCAGGTAAGCATGCTCCATCTACGACCGCATCATCTTCTAATATTAAACGTGATCGTGGTAAAACGCGAACTTATTTATCATTAAAAAAACAAATTATTGTTATAAAATGCGTTCCAGATTCAAAAGATTGTTCATTATCAGTTTGATTGAATTTTGGAGCAAAAATTGTACTTACATGATCGGGATTAAAATGGGCACCAGTTGAACCGCATCCCTGCGTAATGTCACCGCTCTCGTGGACGTGGAAGCCGTACATACCAGGAGGCATACCTACAATGATACCTTCGATATGGATTTTCTTGTCAAGCAGCTCAGTGAAGGTAATATTACCTTGGATGTTATTACCCGCTAAGAGAACTCTGGCTTGGTTCTGCAAAAATAATTTTATATACAATATACATGTTATATTCGGGGCTGCTTGCATAAATATCCTTAAATTTATTTAAGAATCACTAAACGCATTTAACACCCTTAAATACGATTAGCGTCTTGCACAACGCAAAATTTGTCGCTAAATATGTTTAAAGAACTGTCAATACGTTTTGTGTTAATCGTATTTAGGCAGTTTAATATGATTAAGTAATTTTATTTAAAGGCGATCGTTATGCAAGCGAGCCTAAATCTTTATAATTATACAGGCTGTTTCAGCAAACGGAACACCTACTTAAACGGTTGAAAGAAAGGGCATAACCCTAGCGTACTCTTACAAAAAGGAAAAAAACCTTATAAATTTAGTTTTAGAGTTATGACTGTTCAAACTTTCACTTCTTATCACCATAATTTCGCATAAAACCAGGTGGAATGTACAGTAAACAATTTTAAATCGAACATATTTTTTTCATACAGTTGTGGATATAATTAAAGAAGAAAAAGTTATGAGGACATAATTTACTATTCTCGTACAAAGTAGAATAGACTTCGAAGGTTATAAGAGAATAAAAATTTACTACCTTATTGCGGACATTAAGGATCGCACAAAGTAATGTAGCTGGACTAAGGCGACAAGCCCAGCAACATCATGTATTAATACTAGCCAGACCTAAAGAAAAAAAATTAGCAAGAAAGAAAACGACTTCTAGAATAACTGAAATACAAAAAATAAATATTTTCTACATCTTGAAAACGGTGCAAAGTAAAACATAAAAAATATTATGTATATGTCACCGTTCAATTGCAAATACCATTTCAGATTATAATCTATCTCGCGAGATAGTAAACTGTCGAAATATTGTGAACCTTAAAATAATGCTTACAATTTAACATATTATTTTTCCGTAGATTATAATCTATCAAAATTGTAAAATGGCATACGATGGAACGCATCTCGCTCCCTGATTGGTCGGTCTTACAGTAGGTCGTTCTGTATCCATAGAATTAGAACACAGGTGTCAGTCTCGGAAATGTGTCGGAAATGATTCCGGCACAGCAATATGCAGAATGCGAACCTTGGTTGCTGAAAATGCGACGTACATATTCTTAAAATATGCTATGTATATAATAATAAACTGACGGACTCATAAACTGCATCAAAGTTCAGGATTACTTTGAAATGATTTTTTTAAATAAGTATGCAAACTTTTTAGATTAAATTATATAAATATGGAGAGACTGGCTCTTAATCTCAAAAAAAGGAAAATTTAAAAATAGATCTGCAGTAAAACAAATGAATATAGCCGGGAAAAGAAAATTTACTCGTAGCATCAGATTTGCGTGTTATTTATAGCAAAGTTTTAAATTGATTCTCAGTGATTTTTTATTCTTTTTAACCGACTTCGAAAAAAGGAGGAGGTTCTCAATTCGTCGGGATCTTTTTTTTTTGCTTTTTTTATGTATGTTCGCCGATAACTCCGTGATTTATGATCCGATTTACGTGATTCTTTTTTTGTTCGACGCGGAATAGCTTCCAATTGGTCCCCTAAAAATTTTACATAGTTTGGCCCAGTAGTTTTCATTTTATGAACATTTTTCATGGAAATAATTTTCACTCCGTTCCATATGTTCGCCGATAACTCCGTGATTTATGATCCGATTTACGTGATTCTTTTTTTGTTCGACGCGGAATAGCTTCCAATTGGTCCCCTGAAAATTTTACATAGTTTGGCCCAGTAGTTTTCATTTTATGAACATTTTTCATGGAAATAATTTTCACTCCGTTCCATATGTTCGCCGATAACTCCGTGATTTATGATCCGATTTACGTGATTCTTTTTTTGTTCGACGCGGAATAGCTTCCATGTGGTCCCCTAAAAATTTGACATAGTTTTGCCCAGTAGTTTTCATTTTACGAACATTTTTTTGTTCCCGCTTCTTGGGACCTATATTTTTTAAGAAGCGCGGCACCATTCGTGGGTCCACCCATACATAGCTAGACACTAAAAAGTAACAAATAAAATTTAAAAATTTCGTTTAAAAAAACCGACTTCAAAATCTAAAAAACTAAAATGTATAAAATAACTTATTTCTTAAGCTATTATTATTAATATATATTATCTAAAACATCTTGAAGTCGGTGCAAAGGAAAACATAAAAATTACTATATTTTGAAAATTACTAAGCACCGACTTTAAGATGTTTTAGATAATATATATTAATAATAATAGCTTAAGAAATAAGTTATTTTATACATTTTAGTTTTTTAGTTTTTGAAGTCGGTTTTTTTAAACGAAGTTTTTAAATTTTATGTCAATTGAATTATTGTTACCAGCAGAATTGTTGGGTTAGTTTTTTAACTCATCGAGAGTTTTTGAACCATAATATGGATACTTCGTCCGAACAAGCGGCTCAAATTGTAGCATTGGTGCGGGAGGGCTTGGATCAACGAACGATTGATAGAAATTTAAATTTAAACCAGTCTACGGTTTCTAGAATATACAGAAGGTTTGTGGAGACAGGTTCTTACAGAAGGAGACGTGGTACAGGCAGGACTCGAGCAACCACCGGTCGTGATGACCGATTTATTGTTACAACTTCCCTGCGAAATCGTTTCCTCACGTCTGTTAACATCAAAACAGAGCTTAATGAAGTGCGTGGGGTAAACGTGAGTGCACGAACAATAAGAAGAAGGTTAAAGGAAGCGGATATCACCCCTTTTAGACCAGCAAATGGTCCAAAGTTGTCTGTAGCTCACACACAAGCTCGCTTAAGATTTGCGCGTGATCATTGAATTGGACAGAAGAGCAATGGACCTCCGTATTGTTCACGGACGAGTGTAGGACATGTTTATATGGTGCAAATGGTCGCAGAAGAGTCTATCCTCGACGTGGAGAGCGATATGCTCGAAGTTGCATTGAGGAGCGTGTTCCTTTTGGAGGCGGTTCCTGTATGGTCTGGGGTGGCATATCGATGAACGGGCGAACAGAACTTGTGTTCATAGACATGGTCCGTCAAAACGGTAATAGAGGGGGTTTGACTGCACATCGCTACATAACAGAGATCTTAGAAGGTCACGTGGTGCCTTACATGGGATTCATAAGCGAAAATTTTACTTTAATCCAGGATAATGCTCGGCCTCACGCTGCTGCACAGGTTCGACAATATTGCGAAGAGGTTGGGATACGTACAATGAATTGGCCAGCACGCAGCCCGGATCTTAATCCCATTAAGCATGTTTGGGACAATTTAAAAAGAGCTGTATATGCGAGAAACCCTTTGCCCACGACAGTGGCAGCACTAAGAACAGCACTTTCAGAAGAATGGGACAATATTCCGCAAGATCTTTTAATAACCCTAATAAAATCTATGCGGAACCAATTAGAATCCGTAATAAGGGCACGTGGAGGTAATACACCTTATTAAAACATAAATAAACCCTTGCATAAAGTTTGTGTCTATTGTCAAAACCATTTTTTTAATTAAACCAATTTTCCTTAAATTTCTGTTTTTTCTTCAAAAAAAGTCTTAAGGTCCTTTCCAGTACACAAACTTAAACTTAAGGATATGACCCTGTTTTAAAGTTCACGAACCAATCTAGAGGTTTCAATTTAAATCTGTATAAAAAGTTTGCATACTTGGTTAAAATATTTATTTCAAAGTCGTCTATTACTTTAATGCAGTTTATGAGTCCTTCAGTGTATATCAGGAATGTAATTACGTGTATATTTCTTCAAATAAAGTCTTTTTCTTTCTTTACTTGTACCTGCTTATGAAAGTAGGTATACTTGTATAAAATCTAAAAAGTTTCGACGCTCTATATTTTTTTTTAAAGCATCTAAGTTGATTTGACGGTCCGCCCCCTTCTTCTTCTTTTTTAATTCACTTAATACAATAATATTACTAAGAAATACTTACTTCGCTTTGGGTGTGACCCGCCCGATGGTGGGCTTGAACTGAGACTGTGACGCCCAGAAAGAGCAGGCAATATAAATGCTTCATTATTATAGTCTGTAAATTGTTTAAAATATATTTAAACACAACTATCTATAAAATATGTTCTACTTCATTAACTCAAGAATATACACGAATTAGGCAATAACTAGCTGACCCGTGCCCACTTGAGTGGGCTTCATTAAAAAATACACGCACACACTTACGTAAATGAAATATAGCCTATGTCTCTCTGGAATAATGTAGCTTTCTACTAGTGAAAAATTTTCAAAATCTTTTGAGCAGTTCAAGAGATTACTTCCTACAAACAAAGTCACAACACGTTAAACACTTAGAAGATAATAGATGGCGCTGTGCAATAATTGAGCTCGCAAACGATTTCCGAAACGTACAAAGAATATATACAAATTTTCAATAGTAAAACATGGGCTATATATAATATAGCTATAATAATAGCTTTCCATACAAGATTAGCCTAGGCGTGTTGCTGGAGAGTTTCTTCCGCCGCTTCTTCTCCTCCAGCTATAACACGTTGCGAAGCGGTAGTAATGATAGACTAGGATCGGCTCCGCCGGCGGAGTCGATGAAGAGTCCCCAAATAATCACTTCAGCCTGTTGGCTTAGCTCTTTCAGCCTTTTACGGCTTGTTCCCAATATAGAGTCAATCCCCCGCAGCGGTCGAGCCGAGGTCGAACCTCACAGGAGTGCCTCCTCGAGCGTGCTGCTTCCGGGCTGAACGCCTCCGCTCCCACGGAGGCGGGAAGCCCCCAAAGCCCGGTATCGCTGAAACAGCCATCTGCGGCTATTCAGCTGAATCAGCTTTAAAAAAAAAAAAAAAAAAAAAAAACATGGGCCTACACCTGCGTAGCATAACAATAGCCTTGCTGGCAAATCTTCCTTTGAGATGGAGGAGCATTCCATCTCGCTCCTGCACCCTAAACGGGTCCATACTTCAATGTTGAGTTGTATACTCCAGGAAATAATATTTAAATGCAATTTTGTTACACTAATTACTATTTGTTTTTTTTTAAGGTGCAATTATTCTGGCACACCCGTGCCCACTTCACTGGGCGTCATTAAAAAATTTAAAAATATTTCACAAACTCACATATTTATCACTAGAGACAAAAAATATTATTACTAGGGAAAAAATCTTGTAAGTATTCTAAGTATAATTAATTAATTAATTGTTTTATAAAGTGTAAACAAAAAAATTTGCAGTATTATTTTGTTAGCCATTTTAAAGCTGTACTTTTAGTATGTTAGTAGATAATTACCATTTCATGGCTGATATGAAGATGGAATATTCATATTTAAATTTTTACCAATCAAGGATATCAATATAATTGGCTGACATACATACATATTATTTCAACAAGGTAAGAATATCGAGTCAGCAATCAGAACTAATATTTCATTTTTTTAAATATAAGGACAAAGTAATCAATCTTTATAATGAAGGTAAACCAGTGCATATTAATAACTTCTATATAAACTATCCACGACTTCGTCTGTAATAATTTATTACAATGTGACTAGAGAGTGCATCTTAAGAACACGTCATAATCCTAATATCCTAATTAATATCTGAAATATTTCATCATACATTTTAACAGTTCAGATTTTGCAAAAACGACATGAAGACATGTTAAGAGCACTTCATAATCTTAATCTCCTACTTCATTCACTTCAAATACTTCATCATACACTACTTACATATCACTTCACTACATACCTATCACTTCAGATTTTGTAAAAACACTCAAATAGGGTAAACTATACCATCTTTGGTACCCAGTAAATGTAATTAAGATATTATGAAATCTTAATATTATTTATTTAATAACCAAAAAATAATATTAATTGTATCATTGTATGTATTTTTTATATATTGTTTGGCTACAAAATAAATAGAAATTATTGAGATTTTTTAACGTTTTGATAAATTAATACAGTGCCAATCATTGAGCGGGTTGCCAACAATAGTATAGTTCACCCACTCACATTCATATACTCCACAACTCACAGGAGAATTATGAGTTGCCCACACAAATTATAATTTTGAGAACCGTCTTTAGCCGGGTGTACAAAGGGCGTGTGGCACTCATGCGCAAGAATGGAAGGGTCTCAAGCCGATTGACTTCAATAAAAAAAACCTTGAAAATATATAACCTGTATTTCCTCAAGATTCAATCTACCTACTAGCAAAGGTTCATTATGATGAACAAACAGTTCATTCACATGTTTCATATTAGTATAGATACAATAGTGGAAAAAATAAACTGGTTTAGTTACGGCAACATTGCACAAGATTTTATAATTAGGAGCGAAATAGTTTACTGCTAGTTTTTAGGATTCCGTATTCATTTTGGCCAAAAAGAAAAACTTTAAAATTTCGTAATATGTGCCTGTCCATCTGTCATAACATGTATATAATTATATATATGTCACATTTTTTCTTGAAGACTATATTGTCTCTATGTGGGTGAGATATGTATAAAGAAAGAAAAAATTTAGTGACTTAAAAAAATAGAACGCTGTACATAAAATACACATAACACATTCACAAAGAAAAATATATTGTTTATGTATAACGCTGTTTATAACTAATAGTGTTGTGATAAAAAAAAAACTTAAGCAATGAGTGGCTGCCATACATTACTAAGGGATAAAAGAAAATTCATTGCACGTTACATATATATATATATATATATATATATATATATATATATATATATATTAGGGCGGGTCAAATTGTATGGAACGATTTTTTTTGATGAAGCGTATAGCAAAAACGTAATCTATAGATGATTCTGAGAAATTTTGCTCAAGAGACCATAGCTCTAAGTCGGATTTGGAGCCCCCTAAAATTTCAAAATAGAATTTTCCATATATACATAGAACAATTTAATTAAATCCGTCGTATAAAATATATGTATATATATAATTTATGTATTTATTATTAAAATGTAAGTAGTTCGTACTATATGTTACGTATACCACCATCGCCATTATCATCTCAATTCATTCCTGGGGTTGTCTGGAAAAGATCGCTTTTTAGCGATAAGACCGCCTTTTGTACATAAGTAGATATAATTTTAGTCTTTAAGTTCATGATTGTATTGGTGTACAATAAAGTGTTAGCTATCTATCTATCTATCTATAATCGGATAGAATTATAGTAGATTTCTCAATCTGGGCTTGTTTGAAAGGTATTTTTATCACCTTTCAGAATCTGTATTGATACCTGTAGAATAAGTCGTCAATGGCAGCATTGTTCAATTGAACAACTTTGTAACACTGAATAATGACGTTACAAAATAATGACGTTTACTAACACTAAACGTTGCCAAGCTTGCTTTTTCTTCTTCCTTAATCGTTCATCGTGCAATGCGCACGCAGTTTGCCAAAATACTTAAATAAAAACTCGGTTATCACAATACCAATATTTTCTTTTATTTTTAAATTTAGTGTGACACAATCAAAGTGTGCAGTGATAATATCAAAGTTATTATGGATAATCAAGAACCATCAACATCGTCTGCGGTATCTTCGCAAATGGAAGCAACAACATCAACAAGTTTTGACTCTAGATTGACTAACATGCCTCATCAGGATATTGTTGTTTTTGGTTTATCAAGTTAATTAAATGATCTTAGTTTGCCTACTAAATGTGACATTTTAAAATATATTTTTTTAAGTGATCGTGCTAAATTTGAAAACAAAAATTTTTGGACAAAAAATTCCTAATATCACTACTCAAAATAAAAAAAAATATTGGTATCAATACAGATTCTGAAAGGTAATAAAAATACCTTTCAAACAAGCGCAGATTGACAAATCTACTATAATTCTGTCCGATTTTATGACGAATTTAATTAAATTATTCTATGTATATATGGAAAAAAATATATTTTGAAATTTTGGGGGTTCCAAACCTGACTTAGGCCTATGGTCTCTTGAGCAAAATTTCTCAGAATCACCTATAGATTACGTTTTTGCTATACGCTTTATCAAAGAAAAAAATTAACCCGCCCTAATATATATATATATATATATATATATAAATTATTTCTAGTAAATATTTTGGTAGTTAAATAAAAAATAACTAACTGACGCCTGTCGGTGATAACTGATCGATTGATAATTAATCCGTTATCGACCACTGAGAGTTGAATATTACTACAGTTTTACAGTACTAATATAGCTACTCAAACGGGGTTGGTGGTATAAGGGTGAAAATTAAGAGTTGACTTCTTTAGTGCCAGATCATAACAAAATTTAAATAAAAAACATTGTCTAAACAAATTGGAATGGGCCACCCTTATCACTTAGAGGTATAAAAAATAGGTACCTATTCTCAGACCTACAGAGTGGTAGTATATATATATACACAAATAATATCATAAAAATATGTATATACATATATATATATATACACGCTTCCTAGGTCCTAAAAACATACACTATCTTCATCGCACTCAACATTCATCGCCACTCCGGAACCCACACAAACTGACACACACCTGGCCGAATTCTATATTACTGTTGGTCATTAAAACTTGCTTCAATGAAGATCTCTTTAAAAACCTACCTAACTTTTATACATATAGTATTATCTGTGTACCTTCCTACAATGTTCTATAAGTCTATATAGAAACGAATTAGTTTTAAAGGTCATGCTATTATTACTCAGTCCACTTACCATTGTTTTTTTTCCTGTTACAGTACTAACAAAGATGACAATGATAGGACTAAAAAATGAGATAAAGGAGGAGGTTCTCAATTCGTCGGGATTTTTTTTTATTGCTTTTTTTTATGTATGTTCGCCGATTACTCCGTCATTTATGATCCGATTTACGTGATTCTTTTTTTGTTCGACGCGGAATAGCTTCCAAGTGATCCCCTAAAAATTTGACATAGTTTGGCCCAGTAGTTTTCATTTTACGAACATTTTTTTGTTCCCGGTTCTTGGGACCTATATTTTTTAAGAAGCGCGGCACCATTCGTAGGTCCACCCATACATAGCTAGACACTAAAAAGTAACAAATAAAATATTAAAACTTTGTTTAAAAAAAACCGACTTTAAAAACTAAAATGTATAAAATAACTTATTTCTAAAGCTATTATTATTAATGTATATTATCTAAAACATCTTGAAGTCAGTGCAAAGCAAGACATAAAAATTACTATATTTTGAAAATTACTAAGCACCGACTTTAAGATGTTTTAGATCATTTATATTAATAATAATAGCTTTAGAAATAAGTTATTTTATACATTTTAGTTTTTTAGTTTTTGAAGTCGGTTTTTTTAAACGAAGTTTTTATTTTATTTTTAAATAATATTTTCGATTAAACTATTAATGCCATTATTCAAGTAATTTATCAATCATCACTAATGTTTTCTTTATTCAAATTAGTGATTCGAAATGACTGATAATAAAAAGTGTTATCCCCATATCCATTACTAACTCCTATGTATTATACATATGTTGTGATGATTGTTTGTTTCTGTACAAACTCTTTGTATAATTATGTATGGTCGGTTGACTTGACGTAGAAACAGGTTAGATAATGTCATATAAAGACAAATATATACCTATGTGTTATTTTAATAATTAATTTGTAGATATATAATAAAATATCGAAATAGCGATATAACCACTAACTCCTCAATTTGTTTTTTACGACTAAACAGATATTAATTAATTTGTCAAAAGGTGCTCCCTCACTGCGAGCATTCAACTGTAATGTTACAGATCCGAGCATTACATCAGTGAAAGAGAATATCCGAGCATTACAGTGCGCAACCTATAATGTTACAGATTCGAGCATTACAATTCGCAACCTGTAATGTTATAGACTCGAGCATTATTACATCGGTGAGGGAGGAGAACCGAGCATTACAGTGCGCAACCTATAATGTTACAGATTCTAGCATTACAGTGCGCAACCTGTAATATTACAGATTGGAGCATTACATCGGTGAGAAAGGAGAACCGATCATTACAGTGCGCAACTTATAATGTTACAGATTCTGACGTTACAGTGCGCAACCTGTAATGTTACAAATTCGAGCATTACGTCGGTGAGGGAGGAGAACAAATCATTACAGTGCGCAACCTGATGAAATGATACAATCTGTAATATTTTGATCCAACTTGTAACAGAGCGACCGCTCCGTTTGACGTTGTGGAATCAACTAAATGCCCAAAATCGAATCATAAATGTTTTGTTCCAGGCGATGCTCGCAGTAGGGGAGTACTTAAAGAGATAAGATTGTAATCTGAATAAGATTGTAGACTACCTTTCGTGTCAATACAAAATCTTGAAACGTATTAAATAGGGAATGAAAGTTTATATAAGGAATTCATACTTCTTCAAGTTAAGGTTATGAAATTTATTATTTAGACTTTTGGTATAAAGGCCTTGTTTTACTGTTACTCTTGTTTTTGTAATTCCATTCAGAAAGGAATAAAAAAATACAAACAAAACTCACGAAAATTGTTAGTTGATAATAGTAATATTATCTAATATAAAGAAAAGAATGATAAATCTTCACAGTTTAGAAGATCAAAAATTATAGATATTTTGGTTTTTGAAAAGAGTAATTCTCATTGAAATACATGATTATTCCTTAATACAGTTGGAATTTAATTTAGTTTTAACTTATACATCACTGATAAGAAATCTTATTCAATAAATAGTTATTTAATAGGAGTAGAAACTATTAAGTTTTTATTTCGATGTAAATGTGAGCAAGTCTATATAATTATATCGAAGAACAGTAGAGTTTCTCAAAATGAAGTATACGCACCCCTTGTTGAATCTTATGGATACTAGGAATTTAAATTAATAATGAAACAGAGCAAAATTAATCCCAGAATCACCTCAATCTGGATTAAAAACAAGCCCACTACAGCACACAACAGTAGAGCAATATGAAATCAACTGAGATCTTTATTATAAACTTACAGAATGCCCTCCCCCCCCCCTCTCTCTCTCTCTCTCATAGATTTTGTACTGTAGTGCCTACTTATGACGTCATTTGAAAAGCAATTTTAATTATTTCTTCCATGATACTTTTAAATTACATGATAGCACGTTATTTTAGCACTTGTTTTTTAATATTTAAAGTTTTTGTTAAGTATTTCAAGTGAAACTTCTTTAGAATCGTTGTGATTTGAACGCGATGAAACGAAAAAGCGACACTAAAGACTGCGGAAGAATGAGATACATTCTTACATTGTGCAGCACAGATTAGAGAGTCAATAACACCGATGATTAAACACAGGTCCAATTTGGACTAAAATAAAAACTAAAACTGTAAAAAATTAAAAGTTAAATATCACTTTCACTGAAGTAGGTATATTTTGAATTATAATATATTGATGGATGTTGTCTAAAGGCATTATTATATTTACATTAATAAAAATTAAAGAATTATCTGGGAATGTATATCCTCCAAAGTTTCACTTCTACTGCATGTGAACTGGGGACACACATTTTCTGTAACTTGTATCCGCGTCCGTATCAATTTGATTAATGTAAGGAAAAAGAACACATTATTTACACATTTTTGTGTTGATTAAAAAAATCCTTTGTTCTATCTATTAACCAGTTCTTAAAAGATTCGCTATTGCCTTGAAATCTAATATTGATACGTAGAGCTATAAACTTTGATAAACTCCGTCGTAGAGCTTCAATGACTCACGCATGCCTATTATGATAATTAAGGATACAACTTAGTTATTAGCTTTAACAGTGTACGAATTAATCTTCGTAGGAAAAGTGGATTTTAGGATTATAAGAGTCTTATCAAGTTATTCATGTCAAGATTTATTTTGGTTTTGTACACACACAATAAATCGTAGGACGACATTACGCCGTTAATAAACATTTCACAAGAACCTAATAACTTGTTGTTGTGAAATAAGTATAGGTACAATACGATATATGAAGAGCGAGTTTTGAAATATACGTGTACTTTGAATATTACATTTGCAATATGTAATTAATTGCTATACTTATATAAAATTATATTGTTGACTAGCTTCTGCCCGCGACTTCGTGGTGGTTCGCGTGGTGCGGTTTTTTAACTACCCCACGGGAACTCTTTAATTTTTCGGGATGAAAAGTATCCTATATTTTGACCAGTGATATAAGCTACCACCATACAAAATTTCATTTAAATCGGTCCAGTCGTTTCGGAGATTAGCCGGTACAAACAGACAGACAAACAAAGAAACAAAAAAAATTGAAAAAATCTCAATTAGTTCTATTTCACTTCTTACATCCCCCTGATTCGGTTTTTAGCATTTTCCTTCATTGCACAGAAATTCAACCTCTACAGGTTTATTATATGTATAGATTAACAAGTCATAGAGGAATTTAAACGTATATATCTTTAAATTATATACATTCAGGTTGACTACCCCTGTCTTCTAGAATGGCCGAGGAAACGGAGTTGGTTAAAAAGCGAGCCAGTTTTAAAGGGCGTTTATCTACATTAATTAGCTATGTGGATTCGCTTTGAATAATAATAATGCAACGTTTATATTGCAATAATTGATGGATTATTGCAATATAAACACAAATATAGGTTATTTGGCCTGCCCTTAATTGAAACCTAAAATAAACAGGCTACTTGATAAACTTTAAATCACGAAGATAATGTCTTAAACTTTGTATATAAATTGTGATGACCTGTCCTTTGTTATATAAACAATACTGATATTGAAATAAAAATAATAAATATGAATGTTAAAGGTGACCAAACACCACTCACCTTCGACGGTCTGACGGCGAATGATCCTATTTGACTTGCGTATGCGCGGCTCAATGCAACTATTATGTGTATATACTACTGGACGAAGTCGCCTCAGATTAAATACGGTGACGCAGAGAGGTCGTTATATAATTTTTAATATCTACAAAAGACGTTGACCATTTCTTTCGGCTGAGTCGTACTTACTTTTCACAAAGCGACGCTATCTACTGAAACTATGCTAAGAGACTCCCCATATTATTCGGCACGGATTCGGAAAATTCAAATCAAAGAAAGCTTTGTATTTTCACTGGCTCAATACGTCGCATGAAGCGGATAAGAATTATGTTTTCGGCGTAAAGTTATTTTTTACTGGTACCTATTTGCTGAATTCCTACCAAGACTCCTGAAGTAGTTTATTTTTTAATACATAAGTGTATTTAGATTACATAAGTGTAATAACGTAGTTTAAATAACGCAACTTCAATTTTACTGGTGTACTTAATCTTATACTCTTATATGAAGAGTTTGTTTACTTGAACGCGCGAATCTCAGGAACTACTGGTCGGATTTGAAAAATTATTTCAGTGTTAGATAGCCCATTTATCGAGGAAGGCTATAGGCTAAGTATCATCACGCTAAGCCTAATAGGAGCGGAGCACTAATCAAGAATGTTTCAAAATCTGGAGGTTTTTTAATTTGCTTTTTTTTAACTATTCCACGTGGACGATGTTGAGGGCAGAAGCTAGCTGTATACTGCTTACTCGAGCCTACTCACCTCAAGATAGACACCTAAAGAAGAACTAGCTGCCTTCTTACATCAATAATCTAGAAGTGCAGATTGCCTTAGATTGTGTCAGTTCTCGCCCCCCCCTCTCTCTCTCTCTTTCTCTCTTTCTCTCTCTGCCCGTTCTATTAAGTTATTAAAACATATTTTTCAATCTAATCCAAATGACTTGTAGCGCCATTTGATTATATAGGATTTGAGAGCTTCACTGGGCGATTATCTTTCATATTATTCTTTTGCCATAAACTTTATATTATAATATTTAATGGAAGTGACATTTTATTTAGATATATCTAAAAAAATATTTCTTCTGCGTTATATATTCTTTGATCGTTGAGAACACAAACAACTTGATACTGGTTATTCTGATTGTATAATAATAGGACCAGCAGCAGATGACTAGTTAATAGTAACTTCCAGACCCACTGAGGCTAAATACGTGAAACGGTAATTTAGCTTCGTAAGACCAAAGTAGTTAAAGTTTTTATCTTATTAATCCTTGGGAACATCCTTGTTAAAATAATGTTTTTATTGCATTCCTTAAATGCAGATGAAGTCGCGGACAATAGGTAGTTTAATTAAATCTGCCCCGATGAAGTGAGATTGGCAGCCTTCTTATTTATTAGAAATCTGGCCAACTGGCAAATGGATCACCTTATTGAAAGTGGTTTCCATCGCTTATAGAGGTTTGTTTGACCAAAGCCCCAATTCTGCTATTATTATCTCGTCAAAATCACCAGACAGTATCCATACAGGAACAGACCGGGTGGTCTGTTATAAGAGGCGAGGTAACAGCCCACAGCCAGGTGGTAGGGTACTTGCCCGTGTGTCCCCATAAAAACCTTGAGGTGTGTTCTGGCATTAGTGGTCAGGTTCCAGTCTCTTCAGAGCGCATCAGCGCATTTGTAGCACCTTTGGAACAAATATCCATAGGCGATGATAACCGCTTTCTATCCGGTGGACTGTCTACCTGTCTGCTAAAGGCATGCAATAAAAAAAAAAAAATAGCTCATAAAGTTCCAACTAATAGACTCGGGCCTCCCATTATATGGGATCTAGCTATGACACATGGTCTAGAGTATGCCGACATAACATTCTTGATTTGTGTTCCGGCAATAAGGGCCAGGTTCCAGTCCCCCTTTAGAGAGCGGCAGCTCATTGATAGAACCTTTTGTGTTACATAGTTCATTGGTTGTCTGGATGTCTGCTAAACTCCTGCAATAAGTAAAACAACACTATCGTCTCTATCGTAGGTTTGCCTTTTGTATTCTTTTAATTACAATGGCGTGTCCGTCGCAAGCCACTCAACATTTATAAATAATTTAAACAAGTGAAAACTTGCGATATAAATGTTCAAAATTTTGGTTACTTTAATATTCATTTCGACTAACCCCATTTCTGCTAATAGTATTACTAAATTTTTTCCACTATTATTCTACCGCGGAGATATCGACAAGATATTGTGGATTTAGTAGAATACGAATTCCTTTTCATTTCACGCCAATCTTCAGTGAAACTTATAGAAAACGGTTACATGAGCGCAGCATCTTTTATTATAATATCTAATATTTTCTTAAGTTTTCGCGACTTGTACACATAATAAAACTACGTTTTAACGGTTTTAAGCGCGGTAATTTATTTGATTTAGGTTTATCCGACGTTTCGACCGCTTTTCAGTGGCCGTGGTCACGGAAGACAAAGATGACATTTGTCAAACGTGTATTGTCAAAGTTTTTATTCAGCCTACCGCCAACTTGTTCATTTTAATTATTTAGTTTTAAATTTTGTTTATGGATATTATTTACTCTATGGGAGCCTAATCTAATTTACCACCGCTTCACAACATGTTATGGCTTGAAGAGAAGAAGCGGCGCAAGAAACTCTTCAGCAAACATGCCTAGTTCTAAATTTTTTTTATATAATATTAAAATGAGTGGAAGGAAAAAATAAAAGAAATTATCAGTCAAGTTGGTATATTATTTTTTATATTTTTTTAGCGGTAGGCTGAATAAAAACTTTGACAATACACGTTTGACAAATGTCATCTTTGTCTTCCGTGACCACGGCCACTGAAAAGCGGCCGAAACGTCGGATAAACCTAAATCAAATAAATTACCGCGCTTAAAACCGTTAAAATGTAGATTTATTATAATATCTATATTTTTTTATTTCACCCTTGAAGGACTATTGTAGGTAGATTATTGAAAATGTATAGATACATTTAGTATGGATTCATTAGATAGATACATACATATAATATCGTAGAAGATGAATACTAGGAAATAGGTATTTTCGAAAAGCTCCAAGAACGTGACTAGACGACTCTACGTCCTAAAAACGTCCAAAGGAGGTACTTTGGACGTTTTTTGTACTCAAAACACGAATTATACCAAACCGATTATAAATGTAAAATATTTTTTTATTATTATTTCTTAACAACACAATGTATGCGAAAACAATATTGTAATATTTTTTCCGATTACAACAGCTTTACAATAACAAATTAACAATATTTATAAAATTATCTGTAAATGATAATATAAATTCGTAATTTCGACCTCAGAAACATTTTACTGTAACTCATAATATTCGCCCTCATAACGCATTGGTAAGGGGAGGGCCCTTACCAATCAGACAAGCGAAATCAATGACTACATTTAAACGTATGGTCACTGACCATTATTGGTCTATTAAATAAAATTCTTACAATACATGAATGTATGTAATGTAATAGTTTATTTAGATTTTATTTTAGTTTCGTATACCAACAAAAATCGTTTCTTGTAATATTCTTTAAAATCTCTTTAGACACTGGGTTGCCTGGAAGAGATCGCGATAAAGCCGCCCATTGTTCTAATACAAATGTATCCATATCAATTGTCTAGATTTAAAATTATGGTGAGCAATAAAAAGTTTTCATTCATTCATCTCAAAGGAGAGCCGATTTAGGAATTCTCCACAATCGTGGGTGCGGGTATGAGGAACCAATGAGAACGTTATCACTGACGCCCTTGTGACGGAAGTGGAAAGCTCTTTATGGCTTGTATTTGCCGAATCTTTGCTGACTAATACGGGGACTCCCTATAAGTCATTTTATAACAACCTATGAATTCAAGGCGTGAGTACAACGCCTCCCGCCAACGTTCATATAATTAAACTATTTTATAATCACCACAATCGCCTATTAATTCATCTGCTCATGCTTTCGGTGTCGAGTTCGACTTCGCCAATCCCGGTGAATTGGGGGGCAAAGCGGTAAAGGCTTTCGAACCCGAGCATTTGCTTGGGTTTTTGAGCCACCGTAATGTCGGCGGCTCACGTTGGCCGATCAGCGCCTTTCCGTGACCGTTGTGTACTTCGCGTTGGCTCCATCAGCAGCATGGTCGGCCAGTTTTGGCGTCCGATGGCCATATGAGGCATCTGGTGGCCTGTTTTCGACCTCACAACACGGCCCTAACCGGGCGTATAAGGTCACACCCGCCTTTGATTTATGTACTTGTCGAGTACACTGTTATTCGTCTCACCGCGCGACGGGCGGCAGCATTTCTACCTGACAACTAACAATAGCTTTTGGCCAATTTAAATAATATATACATAAATTTTATAGGTGGCAGAGCCATGCTGGAATCATTACCTTGACTGCAGCTCTTAGGGCCGGCTCGGTGTAATACAATGCTCTCAGAGAACATCGGCGTGAAACGATTAGCCTTGAACTAATCGTGTTTCGTGCAAGGAGTAAAACTTTCGAAGATCCACTGCTCCTCCCCTACCGCATTGAAGAGAGTGCCCCGTATAGGGTGAAGAAGTGAGACGGATTGCTCCTCCGTCTCAAAGGAAGATCTTCCAGCGAGGCTACAGTTATGCCTCGCATGCCTAGGCCCATCTTTTAGTGTCGAAATCAATCAATTATTGTACAGCGCTATCTATTAGCTTGTAAGTGTTCCACTAAACCATGTTGCCTAACCCGTCACACTATTCCAATACCATATCCCATCCACTCTATCCCATTCCTCCTGTCTGATCCCTTTACCTCATCTTCCTATCCTATCTCCTCCATCCCATCGTAAAGATTGGCAACGCATTGGCTCCACTTCTGGTGTTGCAACGTATCTTGACCCACTATAACCACTTTCCATCGGCTGGGTCCTCTGTCCGTTTGACAGTTACGCAATAAAAAGTATATTATTCTGATTTACAACCTACATAATTATAATACTATAACATTTCATTAAAATCCGTTCAGTAGTTTTTACACGGAAGAGTAAAAACATCTATCCATCCTCACAAACTATCTTCCTCATAAGTTTATATTAAACTACAACATGTTGCTAAGTTTTATAGATACAGTATATTTATGCTGGTAAGCTTTTTTTATGGTGCCGTAGCCAGTATAAACCAGTAGGCATTCTATGCCACTGCAGAACCCTGTACGTAGACCGAAGTACTTTTGGTTGTTTTTTTTTATTTATACGTCCATTTTTGCCAACGCTTTTTAGCAGATTCAAAAACAATACTCAATCTCTAAATCAATATCATAAATTAATTCTTTTCTACTTTTTGCTTTCCCAACAAAAACGTCTTGTTCTTCAAAGTAACTACGTGTTCTTTCTTTTATTAAAAAGGATTACAACCAGCCCGTCCATTTTTATTTTACTTATTTTTAAAACCGGTCCCCAGTTTTTATCATCTTAATAAACAGGATCAAGGTATGAGACTAGACACGAAGTTTATGAACATTGAATAATAAGATATCATGAGTACATTGTAAGACCTTCAAAACGACTCTGGTGAATGTCATCAGTTCCAAACTTGATAGAATATAGATAGATGAAGTAAAAAACTAAAACCTCTTTTAAATATTCGCCTTTAAAAGACTTACATCAAAACATCAATATAATGCTATGGCTGCATTCAAAAGGTTAAGAATAATATTAGTTTTGACATCGTTTTTAATATAGTTATTACACTGTGCATAATACAGGGATCCTTTCCCTTTAATTTTGGGTACTGTAAATACTGTAATAACAAAATGTGAGCCGGAATCTGTAACCAGACTACGCCTACCCTCTACAAAGTTCTTCATACAGTACTGAAGGTTTAGGTTTCGACCAACTTCGACCAGTAACTTAGGATTCCACCATGATCTCGCCTCGCCTTATCCTAGGGGATTAGACCAAAGCGAAGAGAGTTATCTACTGAAGATGGTGCAGATAACAGAGTCCTTCGCCTGTATGTTTGGAGACTCAAAAGGCGTTCTTCATAGGCAACTACTTCACTGCCGCTAATCCTGCGCATCAGTGCTTGAGAGTGCCACGGGAAGCAGAGCAAACTCACTTCGTCAACAAAGGTTAGATCCCCTGCACCCCTAGATGCTGGAGGACCCCTGTAGCGGAACCACGGGAGGATATTTTGCGCATATCTGCTCTTGCGGAGCCCCGACTGGAATCAGTGCCCACGAGACGCATACGCATCTTTCTCCCTCTCTCGTTCAGCGCCTGCACTAAAACGGGCGTCGAAAAGTTCCCGCAGCTGGCTGCATAAATGTTTCGCAGCCAGGAAGAGGAGCCGACCCGGGACTCCGTCGGGACCCGGTGCTGTCTCCCTGTCCCGGAGCCCGACAACGTCTGTGAGGATTTTCGGTACTGATTTTAATACTAGGTTTTAAATTATAAAATGGTTTCATATCTATAATTTGGAGGCAATTTGGTGGGTTTTCCTTAACTTAAAACGCCTATAGAATTATTAAGAATAAATCACGTTACGTCTCATATCATGAAGATTTATGGTATAATTTTTTTTTTAATTAATAACCAGTAAATACCAACGAAAACTAGTTTCGTTTGCATCCCACTTTCGACCTTTTGCGGCAACAGGGGCCTTAAAAAGGTTATTATTACACTACGCTGATTTTCATTCAGTTTGTCTAAATCATGACCACGCCCAATCTACAAAATGGCTGGATCACGGTGTTTTTAACACGAATTTAGTTTTGGCAAGATTTAAAAGTCCTAGTAATAACGCTCATAACCACTACAGAATCTTTTATACTGTGTGTAATCTACGTGCTTGGCCGATGATTTCATTTCAAAAATGTATTTATTATTATGTTGTTTTTAGCTAGAAGTGTTGCTGGGGAGCTTCTTGCCGCTTCTTCTCCTTGAAACAACGATAACACGTTGCAAAGCGGTGTACATAGAAAAGGAAGTAGATTTAAATGGTGACTTGCATGTGTGTATGAATCTCAAAAAGTGTCCTCCAGTGGAACTTGTCTATAATATTATAAAATTCTAAACTAAGTCCATTCCATTGAAAGTATTAATAAATCACTGTTAAAAACACGATCCACAATGTTTTTTTGAATTCTTGTCTGTTTATTAGGGATTCATGTAAAAACTACTAGGCCGATTTCGATACGGTTTTCGCTGATCGACAGAAAATTCTTAGACTTAAAATCTGCGTTACTTTATATCCCGGTAATCGCGTGGGATTTTTTCTAGGAATGATTTAATATCTGGTTAGATTTAAAAAACGTATTCCAATGTGATTTTTTCACTAGTCCGATAGCAAATTTTATGTAATAAAATGAGTCATAATTTTTATACCGGGAATCCTACAGGAATTTTCCCGGGAGCAGTTTGAAGTTATTCGGATGCATTAAAATTTGTTTATTCCGACACAATTTCCACTAAAACGATAGATTACATTCTCTTTTTAAATAACACGGGTCAACATGAAATTTGACTTTGATTGCAAAGCATTAAATTTCGGTAGTTTAGGTCGTAATAAGACGGAAAAAAAATATATGGCATGAAAAACTTTGCTTTTGTGCTTAGAAGACTGATTGAACGAAATTTTTAAAAATCTCGGATTTTAATTTTTGATTGAAAATAAAACTATTGAAATAAAAATGTTTATTATTTTTATTAAGTTTTACTATCAAATTAGCTTACAGAAAAGTGGAAAATAACTTAAAAGTGCACACTTCTACTTTTTCTTTTATTTTCATAGCTACTTTCTCTCAATAAACCCCAAATATAGTCGCCCATCATGTTTTCATTGTATTGGCCTTGATAGCGTTGTTCAAAATTCATGATATCCTGATGGAAACGTTCTCCTTGCTCTTCGGAATAGGCTCCCATATTGTTTTTAAATTTATCCAAATGAGCATGCAGCATATGTACTTTTAATGACATCCTGCAGCCCATGGCCTTAAAATTTGTAAGCATATCCTCAACCAACTTTTCGTAGTTTTCAGCTTTATTATTTCCTAAAAATCCAGAAACTACTGCTTTAAAACTGTTCCAACTTGCTTTTTGAGTACGATTCAGCAACGTTGGAAATTTTTCATCGGCGAAAATCTGTCTTATTTGCGGACCAACAAAAACCCCAGCTTTAACCTTTGCTTCCGATAACTTCGGAAAAAAAATTTTTAAGTATCCAAAAGCAAACTTTATACCGAAAAAAGGTATTTTCTTTTCGTTTTTGTGCATAACTAACTGGAAAATAATAGTATAAACTTTAGGACAAAGAACGAAAAATTTTTTGTAGAGTTGTGTAATGCGATGCTTTGTGTCCCGGGAATCCCACGGGAATTTCAAGTCACGCGTGGACGAAGACGCGGGCATATTCTAGTTCTAATAAAAACTTATGTTTTTGAATTTGGTACATTATATTTTTCTCAGAAACATGATATAGACAAAGACAGTTTAAATATTTTTTGAATCATTACATTTATAGAATTGTAGATATATACAACCCGAAAGAGTTAACTTGAGACTTCGCTCGGATGACGTAAGCGCGAGGTACTGACGCATCGATGGCGAGAGCGGTAAGAAGGCGGGGGCCGGGAGGGGAGCGCGCATTCCGCTCAAGTATCAAGTTAACTCTTGCGGATAGTACATTAACAATAAAGTTTAATAATAGAGAACAATTTTAATAATACAATGTAATAAACAGTAATAGTGTTGTACTGTGAATTAGTCTGCACAATTTAGATTTCTCGCTGTGTTGTTCAAGAACATATGTTTAGTGGAAGTAGTTCATTGTTTGATATGTTATCACTCGTCCAATGCCCAAACCCTTGGTGAAGAAATTTAATATCAACGAATATCTGAGCCAAGCCATTTCTAATGTTTTGCAATCCCAATAACTCCACAAGCAACGCGATATCCAGCGTTACCAGTGATCTTTGAATGAGGATGATCAGAGTGTCCATGGTCATCGCGTTGTGAGTGTAGAACCAAAGCCCTACCAAGGATATTATATCTGCCATGGAGTGCTAATATATGGTCATAAATATGGACTTTGGCTGTGTTGTTGACGTTAAACTCGACGTTATGCAGGTCACCAGCATGACGATTCTTGTCACAAGGATGTCCGTGTTCGTTCTGTAAAAAACAGTCAATAATTAATATATAACATTGACGTAAATAAGCCGTCGTAGCTTAGTGGTTATTGCACGTGTCCCAAACTCAAAAGAGCCTGCCAAGCCGCGTTGACAAGATGGCGAGTATGCTGTCCCGTTCCGCTATAATGGGAGGCCCGAGCTTAGCAGTTGGACGTTTATGGGCTGTTATTATATTATTATTATTTGTATGTCTTGGAAGACCACGGGCCATAAAAATGGCCCGGTCTTTTGGAGGGCTTGCGCGGGGCCATGGAAAGACCAACACGTAGAGGCCCTTTGACAAATTTAATGTAAATGTGGCGGACACTGACCGGCGATTATCCCTGTCTACACCATATAATAATGCACCCAAGGACAAGCCCCGGCCAGTGTAGGACTATTGTGGAAAATGAGGACAAAAAGTACCGGGCTATTGGGGTGAACTGCTAGTGGTACTGGGGGTCTGGGAATATGGGGACTATGGCGTCTGCCCGTCGCATTGTTTGGGGAACATGGATAAATGGGCAGACCGTGACTCGCCACTCCCTGCATGGGCCCCAAAAAATGCCATAAAAGGCAGGGCCAACATGGGTATGAGTGGCTATGGGGTGTAGAGAGGTGGGCTGCAGGTTCACCGAAGCTACTTCCGACGTTAGACCATTTATCACTTCCACCCTTGGAGCTTGAGTCTTAGCTCTAGCGATCTCCACTCCGTGCCGGCTGGTTAAGGCAAGCACGGAGGTGGGGGCCTTGCCTTGGCCCCCGGAGTCAGGTACGAGTTGTCGCTACTCACCTAAGGCTTCGCCACAAAGCCCCCCTGCGGGTATATTATTATTATTATATATGTATGTCTTTCAAGACCACGGGCCATAAAAATGGCCCGGACTTTTGGAGGGCTTGCGTGGGGCCATGGGGAGGCCAACGGGCCATTATTATTATTCTTTATTGCACGAGTTTAGCAGACAGGCAGACGGCCCACCTGATGGAAAACGGTTACCATCGCCTATGGACATTTGCAACACCAAAGGTGCTACAAATGCACTGCTACGCTCTTAAGGGAGACTGGAACCTGGCGACTAATGCCGGAACACAACTCAAGGTTGTTATGGCGACATACTCATACATACTCTAGACCAGAGGTGGTAGCCATCCAGACGGGCAAGTACCCTACCACCTGGCTGTGGGTTGTTCTGTCGCCTCTTACGACGGGCCGCCCGGCCGCAGGAAATTTTATTCTTTCTCCGTTCCTGCACGGATATCTTCTATATTAATGTAAAACAAGCTAAAATTACAGCCATTCCCAAAGTCTTAAAGTTAGTTTGTTAATAAGTACAATGCCCTTACTCCAGGTTTTTTAACGAGGTCTAATCCGTCACGGACACCCTACTGCCCAGGGATAGCAGTAAGGTACTCTTCGACTCCCGACGGCATGCTCGGACCTACCAACTAAACCACCTCGGTGTTCCAATGCAACGCCGTATATCAGTTTTGGTAGCCAAAGACTTTACCGATAACCGTGAAGGTGTCGGCTCATTGAGCCCCTTTTCGTACAGACTGAGTGTTATGCCTTCACTGTGTACGTCACAAGACGCGCGTGCAGGAATACATCGCAACGCCATCTCAGGGTCTTTATTGGAGCTTTGATTCCCCGTCTCACCCAAGGCCTTTGCCAGGTAGAAGGAATTGATGGCCTATACTCCACCTACGTTAATATTAGTGACTGCGTCCAAACGCTTCTTTATAGCGTTCTTATTTAAAACATTACGATTAGCTACATTAGTAGCTAATCGTTACTAATTAGTAGTACTAGTATATATATTATGAGTTATTGGTTATTCTTTAACGTCATTAATAATGTTGCATCTCAAATAACACATTAAAACATTTTTACGATTTTAAATAAAATAACATAAAAAAGACCTTGCTTAAGTCTGACAAAACTTTTTCGTCTGTCGGAGGGCCTTAACTAAAAAGCCCATCCTCCCTTTTACGCTTAAGGCTAAAATGCATAATTTAGCGTAACATAATTATTACAGCGCCATCTACCACAAAGTGAACTTTCTACAAGTACATAATTAATATTTATAGCAGCCGTAATTGATTAAATTAGCTACAGCTAGATTATCAGCCGACACTCTCTAACCCGACGCCATTCAACAGATTTATATATATAAGTATTATATATGTTCAACACTTCACTCGATTGATCGCAATCATACCACATAATTTGTTGCATATATATATATACATTATTCTTTTGTAAAAATTATCAACCTAAATATGATGAAAATAAATCCATTATTAACAAATTCAATTCGGAGATTAATCTTTTTATAGATATAATTAGGGCTTTATTTGTGGGGGCACGCAGTGCTTTAAAGGAAATTTCGAAAATATCGAAAATTTCCATAAAAACTGGAAAATAGTTGAGAAAGGCATTACGTTTGAAGAAAAGAGATTCGTACGTCGACAAGTAAGTTCCATTCGAATGAACGAAATCTTATCCGGGCATTTAGCGATTATTTAGTAGACAGAAAAGAAATAAAAAATTATGGACTTTCAACTTTGGAGAATTAGCGTGCCTCCAAAAAAGAAGTGACTAAAAAGGCCTGGGTATAATCAACCAGTGGCCCGCATCAAGTACCTAAGAAGGCACCATTACAATACGACGTCGACGCCTGTGCACACGTGGATACAATCATTTATGAACGGCCCCTTACTACGATGTCAAGTATAATTAAATTAAATGGATTTTCACACAATTATGAAGCGAGAATAGTACTTACGTTATCGGGATTAAAATGAGCACCAGTCGAATTGCATCCGTTGCTAATGTCACCATACTCGTAGATAGTCAATCCGTATTCACCAGGAGTCATACCAGTAATTTCACCTTCGAAAAGGATGTTATCATCTGAATTCACAGTGATGGCAATGACGCCTTGGACATTTTCCCCAGCTAGGACAACTGAAGCATGACGTGGGGGCTGCAAAAATATATGCCAGTTATAAATTTAAAAATACAGACAAATTTACGGTATATTGCATTACTACATTCAGATGTTCATAACTTAATTGTCTAAAATTTTGTATTGTAAATTATTCCTAATTATTTATTTATATAGGTAATTATTTAGTGCTTACCAAACCTAGTTAAGAGCTTCACGTCGCAAAGATGAAAATGTATTGCATAATAGATGGTTATGTAGCGAAACGTGGGCTGACCACGCTGCAATAAAATCAACCAAGGTAGTCTTTAAGGTAGATAAACTCTAAAAACATATGCTTAGGTGGTTCGCCTATAATATGCGCAAGGCTGAGCACCACGTCACCACAGGAACCTTTATCTACTTGTAGATGGTACGCAAACCTCCTCAACGTCTAGGAAGGTGATGATTGAACGTGAATTAGTTTATCCGTGCAGGAATAAAGAAAGAACACAATTTCCTGTGGCCGGGCAGCCTGTCGTAAGAGACGCCAAAACAACCCGTAGCTAGGTAGTAAGAGTTTTTGTCAGACTAGATGGCTACCAAGCCCTGGTCTAAAGTAGGCCCCCATAACAACCTTGAGTTGTGTTGTGGTATTATTAGCCAGGTTCCAGGCCCTTTAGAGAGCGGCAGCACATTAGTAGCATCTTATGTGTTACAAATGTCTATAGGCGACGGCAACCGCTTTCCATCAGGTGGGCCGTCTGCGTGTCTGCTGAACTCCTGCAATAAAAAAAATGTACTTGCGGGTCAATGAACTTACAATAATTGAGAACTTTTAAAATACTTCAAAAAGTCGATAGATTTGAAAGGCAGCAATAGCCTACATTCTAGATGAGATCTAGCTAGGCAGAAAAAAATATTTTTTATTATATAAAAGACTTACCGGTTTATGGTCGTTGACCTCATGAATACTATTCTCGTGAGCATGACCCACATGAGTGTGACATTCATGGATATTATCCTTGTGAGTATGATCCTTATGAGTGTCATGTTCATGATTATTATCCTCATGACTATGACCCTCATGAGTATGACCCTCATGAGTATGACCCTCATGAGTATGACCCTCATGAGTAAGACCCTCATGAGTAAGACCCTCATGAGTATGACCGTCATGAGTATGACCCTCATGAGTATGACCCTCTGGAGTATGACCCTCTTGAGTGTGAACCTCTTGAGTAATAACCTCTTGAGTATGAACCTCTTGAGTATGGCCCTCTATTTTATGACCCTCTTGAGCATGGCCCTCTTGAGTGTGGCCCTCATGATTGTGAACATCTTTAGTATGACTCTCATGAGAGTGACCCTTGCAGTCATGAGCTGTTACAGCAACGGCAACGGCCACAAAGAGTATGTAATTTAAACACTTCATTATTAGATCCTGTAAAGAATTTAAAATTTTCATATACGATATTCATAATACCAATTTAACTATGGCAATAATACACATAAAGAAAAATACTTTAGGCTGCTATTAATCATCAAAGGTAGAAACGTAAAATATATTTTTAAATAATATATCTTATTATTTTTATCGATGCGTTAATGTTTGATGTATTATATCAATTCCAATTCTTAAAAATAATTGTACATTAATTGATAGTTCACGCTCCCACTAAAATCAGTTTGACAGATGTCAAATGCAGCTTTATAAAACGGGCGAACTGTATATGCAACAATTGTTCCGAAGAAAAAATCTAAAAAATACAAATTGTATATAGTACTAATCTTCAAAAGATACCTGTCAAAATTTCTTGAAATTCTGATGTGTGGTCCCCGAGCTAGAGTAATTTAAGTGACGCTTGTCTTGATATTCTCAAAACAATGCGTTCGAAACAATTTCGTGTGTTGATTTATCATTGTTTTTGACGAAAAAAAATACAGTGTAAGCTCAGCAATGGCTTGAAAAGTTCAACGGGGACTCTGCTCCATCAAAAACAACCGTTTCTCGGTGGTATGCTGAGTTTAAAAATGGTCGTACAGACACTGAAGATGCTGAACACTTCGGCCGGCCAAATGAGGTAGTTACACAGGAAACCACCAAAAAAGTCCACCAAATCATTTTTGAAAACCGTAAATGAAAATTGCATGAGATAGCTGACATCATACGGCAGTATGTACGCTATTTTGCACGAACAATAAAATTTGTCTATGAGGAAGCTGTTGTCAAAGTGGGTGCCGCGTTTGCTCACGGCGGATCAGGAACGACAACGTGTCGTTGATTTCGAGCGCTGTTTGGAGCTAAGTATTAGGCTTCGAATTGCTTCCGCACCCACCCTATTCACCGGATCTAGCCCCCAGCGACTACTACCTGTTTGCAGACCTCAAAAAAAAGCTCAAAAAAAAAAGATTCTACTCCAACGAGGAAGTCATCGCTGAAACGAATGCTTATTTGATGCCAAAGATGAATCGTTCAACAAGAAAGGTATTGAAAGGTTAGAGAAGTGCTGGATTGATTGTGTTGCTCGTGAAGGAGATTATGTTGATGAAAAAAGTCAAGTTTTGCCAAAAATATGTGTTTTTCTTAGTCCCGGGAAATGCTGATCCACGTAATATATATAGTATTATTTATGGTTACAAAGTCTTACATCGACATTAACGTTATGTCCCGGATCAAGACTTAGCACACTTTTATCCCAATAAATATTCTCGTTTCCGGGGATAAATAAATATATCCAAAAGATGGTAAAATAAAGTTCATACTACGGTCACATTTCTTTGGTTCTGCCTTTGCAACTCACTACGAAATTCATGGAAACGAGAATAAAGAGTCCCTGGTATTATTAGTTTATGTAAAAACCACTACTCCAATAGAAATACAAATATAGACATATCGCCCACCTTTAATTAAAACCTAAAACAAATACACAATAGGTGATAAAAATTTAATCGTAAAGATACTGTCTTGTATTTTGTATAAAACTACGATCAGACATCGTTTCTTAAATAATAATAATAATAATAGTTCTGATATTGAAATAGAAAGAAGTATGAATTTTGAAGATGGCCAACACCTTACCTTATACAGTCTACTGGCGAATAATCCCACTTACATACAATGTAATTATTTTTCCTTACACCTATATATACGAAAATTAAACGTCGAACTGACCTAAGATTAAAAACGTCTACGCAGATGGGTCATTATATTTTATTTTATTTACAGAAAATTGGTGCCCACTTTTAATATTATACTGTTACGAGTTGTAGGACTCGAATTAAAATTCCGTTAGAATTACTATCAGAACTATAAAAACACGTATAACACAGGTAAAAATATAACTAAACACAACCAGTGAAAACGTTAACACGCGCAAAGTCCGTCACTACCGTCTTGCTTCGCTTGTGACTATCGCTAGACTGCCTCACCCCTCCGTTGGGGCATTGCTTTATACTGTACAAATACAATGTGTCTGGTCGACCGCGTGGACTAAATTTTCCAAGAATCGCACCTGGCTAATGACTACCATAAAGATTAAAATACATAATCAGCTGTTTTTCTAATCACAAGTTTAAAACACAAAGTAAACGAAAGAAGACAGTCAGGAAAGTTTCAATATCATTAGCTCGAACGCCGGGGGGTAATAAATGTGCTTTGTTTACAGATATGCAGGTAGCCCAAATTGTAACAATACAATAAAGAATAATAACGGATCGCATATGGAGTACTGCTCACATGTATGGACCCTCGGAGCACACGCTTTCCAGACTGATACCCTCGACTCCATCCAGCGTCGCGCCGTTCGTATCGTTGACGATCCCATACTAACTGGCGGCTTAGAACCGCTTAACCTTCGGAGAGACTTTGCATCCCTCTGCGTATTGTATCGCCTGTACAACGGATAGTGTTCCGAGGAATCATTTGATCGGGTGTCAACTTATACAACCGCTTTGCCCGCCAGCGACGGGTGTTTCAGACCCATTTTCTTGAGCTCCCCGCTTAACTATGCAACGGTTCTCTAGAATATTCATCCGCACACAACAATGATCTAGAGCGAACTTCCCGCCACAGTTTTCCCATTGCGCTACGACATGGGGTGTTTTAAGAAGGGCATAATAAAAATTTTTAGAGGTTGGCAACGCATTGTTGTCACTCCTGGTATTGCAAACGTCCATACGCGGCGGTAACCGCTTTCCTTCAGGTGGGCCGTCAACCTGTTTGCCTGCCAGGCAATACAAATAAAATAAATAAATAATATCCCATAAGCGTCTCCACTGTTAGAGCGAACGGACAGTAGTATATCACACTTTTTCAAGGCAGATTAATTAGTTTGACAGATCGCTTATCCCATTATGCAGGTTTGATCATGATGATTTTCCTTCACCATTAGCACGTGATAACTGTAACGATATGAATATTTAGTCAGAAAATTACTAAATCTATTTCAAATCAGAACTGTATGAGAGCAATTATCATCCATCCCCTCTATCCCATCTTCCTATTCCAATACCCTATGCCAGCCCTTCAATCCTTTCCTTCTATTCCAATCCCCTATGCCATCCCCAGGACTGATAAGGCGTTGGCTCCACCATCGGTGTTGCAAACCTCTATGGGCGAAGGTAACCATTTTCCATGACCTGGGCCGCCAGCCTTTTTGCCCGCTTCTCAATAAATAAAAAAGACGGTGTGACAGAAGTGATAACTTATCTAATCTAACGCGAGAGAAAGAGAAGTTAGACAGACTGGCGCCGTAACGAGTTACGTAACGAAGCAGTTTACCGTCACATAAGAAGTTATCACTTCAAAAACTGAGTTATAATATTTCATTAATAGAAGATCATATTACACATAACTGAAGAAAACATTTTCTTCTGCGTTATATATTCTTTAGTCTTTAAGACTAAAGCCAATACAAAAAAAACTAGTTCGTATGATGAAGGATAATAGGACCAAAACACGAATAAAGAGTCGTGACTTATAGGAGCTAAAAACGTAAACAAGTAATTATTATTTATCTTCATAAAACAAAAATAGGTAAAGTTGTTTAAGCAGTCCTCGAATACCTATTTCGAAAAACCCAAACATTTATTTTGGTCCTAATAAAACTTGCTCGGTTTTTAAGGCATGTTCATAGTTGTTATAATGCTTAAAAAATTACCATAAACTTTGACTATTTCTTTCAATTCTGATAATTATTATGAAATATATGGGGGCAATAAACCTAATCCTTCCATTTCTCTCAAAAAGGAGACAGGGAGTTTTGGGCCTAAGAAATGTTATCAATTGAAATATGGCTTAAAAAAGCTTTATATTTTCATATTACAAAATTAAAAACCATCATACCTAAATTCTATCTGGAAGACGAGAAATCTTAAAAATAAGGCCCCAAGTAATATAAGTTATAGTAAGCAGTAAGTAGCAATAATAATATGGAAACACGATACACCACACGATTCATTCATTCAAAATAACAAACTATTACAAGTATAAAAATTATCATCGAAGTTGAGGGCATATCCTAGTAATAAATTAAAATCTTTAAATCACTCACCGTCTTACAATCTGGGACCAAAAATCTATGAAAGCGTAGCTGTCTCCTTTGACTGTGTGAAACAGAAAAACTGTTGAATATATTAAAATATAACAAATTTTTTCAAGTCGTAGTAGTCAGTCATTTTATAAATCTATAATATTTTAAAATTCTAAAATCCTGTGTCTGAAGCTATTTAAAAAAAAACAATTCGGTAGTTGACATTTTTTGAGTAACAGCAGGTCTATTTTAGCCAAAATATTAATATTTCAGCAAAAAAACAACATTAACATATTTAGTTTAGCAATTTTATAAATATTTTGACATTTCGTCACAAAAACGCGTCAAGCTGTCATGGCGTCTCGCATGACGTCACAGTGTGCAAAACAAACATCTGTTTCATTGAAGTGTTATCTGAGAAGTCATTGATAACTTCTTGTGTTTTGCACACTATGACGTCACGCGCTCTGATCGGCGTTCATTGCCACGTGGCTAATGGCTGCAATATAACAATTTTATTTCTCAAAAATATCAATTAATATTTAATATTTTAGTTAAAACAATTTATTTTTGTCATATTAAGATCGTAATCTACGATATTTAGTAAAATCAGCCTATATTTTTCATGTCAACTACCGCATTGCAATAAACTATATAAACAATGGAGAAGACGATGCATTTTTTTAAATATCTTGTTTGTTCGGGATTCCCTAAAAACAAATGGGCCGATTTTGATATGATTTTCACTGATCGACAGCAAATTCCTAGACTTAAAATCTGCGTACTTTTTACTTTTTAATCACGCGGAAAATTTTCGAGGAATTTTTTAAAATGGCCAGATTAAATAAAAGGAATTCCAATGTGCTTTTTCACTGATCTATATATTATCTGAATATTTCCCAGAAGTGGATTGTAATTGTTCAGATGCATAAAAATTAGCTTATTCCGACACAATTTTCAATAAAACGAATGCTGCGGTTTATGACCCGGGAATTTTAAGTCAAGCAAGAACAATGTCGCGACCATATCCTGATAATAACATATGCTATGCTATGTATATGTTATGTGTGTGTTTTCGGAATCTAGTGGTATTAGCCCCCGCATTTTTTTCACATTACTCAAACCATTACAGATTTATTACAGTATAGATTAGCATACATAATTTTCGTCCATGGTCTTAAAAAAATTGAGGTTGTATGACTTGGCTCTGGCATCTTAGATCTCAAGATATTTTTGGTTTTTTTAACACCACCTTTTTCTGTTCTATTTATTCAGTTCTTTATGTATATATAATAAATTGTGTATTATATTTAGTTTATTAAACCTTTATATTCTTTATATTACTACAATAGAGTTTACCCCGCGGCAACGCCGCGTGAAAAACTCTAGGTAGTAGTAGTAGCTCTATGTTACGTACATAAAAAAATAATTAAGTGTTTTATAAATATAAACCTTCAATACTTTCGTTTCTTGTTCAATTCAATACAATTACAAAAGAACTAAGAAAATACAGTATAGGCAATTGCACAGCAAAACAAGACAGAAACTTCGTAACCAACCTGATTTGATAGGTACATAATACGTTATCAATGACATATGAGCAACCTGATAGAATAGATTTACTAATAGACACAAACAATAGACCACTGCCGATCCTCGTTATTCTGCTCACAGTACTGAACAAACGATCAAATAACAAATCTTAAAACTTCGTCAACTTATGAAACCACATCACACGAATGAATTGCGAACTGCATCCGATGCGCGAGTCTAGGCTATTTTCCACTACATCTCTCTTTGGATGTTCCATTTTCTTCCTTCAGTATGAAATAGATTGAAGTAATATCTTGTAATTTATTATAGTTAGATCAATACTTACTCAATATAATGTTCCAGTTATAATATTTTTAACCGACTTCAAAAAGGAGGAGGTTCTCAATTTGATCGGTATGTTTTTTTTATGTATGTACACCGATTACTCCGAAATTTATGATCCGATTTACGTGATTCTTTTCTTGTTCGACGCAGAATACCTGCTATTTGGTCCCCTAAAAATTTAATATACTTTGGCCCAGTAGTTTTCATTTTATGAACATTTTTCGTGTAAAAAAATTTCACTCCATTCCATATGTACACCGATTACGCTGAGATTTATGATCCGATTTACGTGATTCTTATTTAGTTTGATGCGGAATAGTTGGCATTTGGTCCCCTAAAAATTTTACATAGTTTGGCCCAGTAGTTTACATTTTACGATCATTTTTTTGTTCTCGTTTCTTGGGACCTATATTTTTTAAGAAGCAGTGCACCATTCGTAAGTCCACCCATACATAGCTAGACACTAAAAAGTAACAAATAAAAAATAAAAACTTCGTTTAAAAAAACCGACTTCAAAAACTAAAAAACTAAAATGTATAAAATAACTTATTTCTAAAGCTATTATTATTAATATATATTATCTAAAACATCTTGAAGTCGGTGCAAAGTAAAACATAAAAATTACTAGGTATATTTTGAAAATTACTAAGCACCGACTTTAAGACGTTTAAGATAATATATATTAATAATAATAGCTTTAGAAATATGTTATTTTATACTTTTTTGTTTTTTCGTGTTTTTTTTTAAGTCGGTTTTTTTAAACGAAGTTTTTCTTCATAATCTTTGTCCAGCCATGACTTGTATCATATGTAGAGAACTCCTTATAGTCTCTAAATGGGATAGACAAAAACATTTCAACCCCATAAAGACACAAGTCTGCGTATTCTCTGCCATGAAACATCCATTCTTGGTGCTCTTCTTCCTCTTGACCGTTTGAAACGGTCACAAGGCCCTTGAAGGAAACCTCTTTGCCCCGGTTTGTATTCGACGGGCCGTACCCGTCCGTGGCGGGGTTTGTAGCTGTTGCAGCCTTTCCTCATATCGGTGGTCTCTCAACGACTCTCGTTACAAAGTCTCCGGCATCCGATGGCCATTCGTTGGCGTTCGGTGGCTACCTCAGGCTTCGGGTGGCCACCTGCAACCCCCATCGATCCGTACATATCAGTTTCAAGGAAAACTTTACCTCTTACCTCTAAGAAGATTACTGGAATATACGATAACAGTATTTTTTTAAGTTTTTGCGACTAGAACACTAAATTATTCGTACATTCATAAAATAGATAATAGTAGTTATATCCAAATAAAAACACATAAATATATTTAAAAATAAACTTGACTAAAATAATCAATTGCACTCTAGATTTTTGCTTATACTTTAGTCGTAAGGTTTTGTAATTATGGTAATTTGTTTTGTGCATCAATAAATTTAAAAAAAATACATTTTAACGATTCTAAACATTTTATTTGATTTTTACTTTTATTTCGACATTTCGACTAGTTTTCAGTAGCCGTGATCACAGAAGTCAACGATGTCAAGTAAGATGAGTTATTTCTGTTTATAGTTATTCTTTACACTATGAGAGCCTAACATAATTTACCACAGCTTATCGTAAAGAATAAATTACCCCAGCGTGGGCGTAACTACGTTCTAAGTCTCACTCTCTTCCTGCCATAAGCGCGGGGCACATGGGAGGAGGGTGGTTTTAGTGGAGTATTGAGTGTCATCGAGTCTCCACACAAGCCGGCGATTTGATTCTGGTGCTCCATTCGTGGATGTCACCTCTCGTCGCTTTGGTCTAATCCCTAGTAAAGGACCCACCCGGTAGTGTGCAAAATGCATTTCCCCCGCCTCAAAAAAAAGGATAAATTATGTTTGTATAGGTCAGTAACACAAAGCAACCAATCTATGAGTGTGTCTATTGTGTCGCCATGATTAAAAATAAGCACACTGTGATGGAGGCAAGCGCTTGTAAATAGACTTTTTCCCGATTTCCTATAGAAAATTCATTCATAGTTGGTGCTCCCAATCCTGAATAGAACCAATTTCGGCATCGCCGTTGTTAAGTGATTTATGTACTTTCCCAATAACATGTGATTTGACGGGTTATGAGTTTTTATTCAATAAGCTATAATTGATTCCGTTCTATGTACTTTTTCCTTTACAAATTTTCATTACTTTTAGAAAGAAAGAAAAAGATTCATTGACTTAAAAAAATACGACGCTATAAATAAACACATTCACAACATTTTTACACAAAAAACATATATATAATAAATAAGGCTTGTACGTCGAGTTTTTTAGTCAACGAGGTTGACAACTCAGCATTGTGCTGTATCGATTTTTTTTAATCCCGATAGAGCGCTAATTTTCAGTGCCAACCTCCATACACTTGACCCAATAACATCTCTATACATATCGAGAGCTTCATAAGATATGGGCGTATACGCAAAATTGCCATTTTTGCACTTTTGGTAACACTATGAATATATTTTACTATGATATTCCCGCGAGATTCCCGGGACACAAAGTACCCCACGATTTAAAAAATAATGTAAGCTATCGTTTTAGTAAACACTGTGTTGGAATAAGCTAATTATTATGCACCCAAACAACTAGAAATCGCTCCTAGGAAAATTATCGCGGGATTCCCGAGATAAAAAATATTATATATTTTATTACATAAAATTTCTTATCGATCAATCCCAGGATCAGAAATAGTGCAGATTTTAATTCTAAGAATTTGCTGTCAATCAACGAAATAACAAGAGCGAATGGACAAGAAATCTAAAAAAATGCATCGTTTTCTCTATTGTTTATATAGTGTATTCCAGTTTTTTTAATAGCTTCAATTTTATACTATTATTGATTATAATATAAATAAATAATACTTGCACACACTTAAATAGGAAACTGACATATTAATCGTTAAATTATACAAAATACCAAGTTTAGAAATAACGTGGTTCTTAAAATAAACCGTTATTATTAGCGTTGCTAGTTTAACCATATTTTTCAATCTGTGCACACTACACTAATAATTACTATTATGCAGGTGTCTTTGTTTGGATGTTTAGGTTTCTTCGTCCTTCATAATCAAGTTCAGTGAATAATAATCAAAACAACAAACAACTTCTTATTCAAACAATGGAATTGCTAAGTGGGATACGGTCTCGAAAATCACGCGAGCGTAGCCACGTGGAAAGTTCCAGTGTATCTAATAAAGAGGAAAACTACAGTAAATATAAAAATAAACATAATAATAAACTTTAGACATAAAATTAATTACATAAATCACGTGAAATCTGTCCTTGAGTTTTTGTCGCATTACAACAAAATAGCAAAATTATTATTTCAATGAAATTCTTGGAATCTCCACCATAAAGTTTTTACTGTGGCTGATGAAGATTTTTTACTGGCCACAATATACTATTTTTGAATATGGAACATTGAGGTTCTTTTGTTTTTTTTGTCTGTGTATTTTTCGCATCTATTAGAATCGTCATATACTCTACACACGTCCATTTCTTTTATTTTATAACACTGGTCTACAGTAGTTTTGTTGCCCTAGATATGAAAATGATTTTGGGTCCACTTATGCACACAATTCATGAAACTATCAATGATTTTGTTAGATTTGCTCAGTTTTTTTTTTAAATCTTTATTTTCATTTTACATTACAAAAATCCAAAAACGAGAAATAAAATAACAGATATATTTATAATGTCAGTAATATTTTGAGAAATTACGATACATCGAAGTAAATAAAGAGGAAAATGTCGAAAATATATTTCCATAAAACGCCTTTTATGAGCTTTTCTTTTATGATCTTTCAGGTGACAATCTCTTTTCAAAGACCAGCAGGAATTAATAGTTCAAAATATAAGATATGCAAAAGTCATGAAAATACGAGCACATTGAGAACTTTCATGAATATATTCGTAATCTGGGCACTTGAAAACGTAAAATTTTGCGATGATATCCAGGGCAACAAAACAAAACTTTTTTTTGTAGAGCTGTGTAATTAAAATATTTTTTTATAGTCCACAACCAATTGATATTTAAAGATGTGTTTTAGAGAAACGTTATTCTTTTATTTATAACTAGAGTACTGTCGCGAATAGACATTTGCAACACTAGAAATGTCTTCAACGCGCTGTGGGCCTCGAAGAAATTTTATGACACACTTTTTAATAAATAAAATATCAATGCCCCCAAGGTTTCAGGACTCTTCTACTCAGAACATGACCTACATAATAATACATATAATAAACCTATAACCTGAGTATGGCGGTCAGAGTTACTACATCCTCTGACCAACAGCTCCTTATGCTACAGCAGCCGAATAGGTCGCATACATAAATCTCGTATTTTTTTAGTATTTGCCGCAATGAAATAAAAATTGCCATTTAAACAAAAGAATACAAAAGTTACACTCATTGCTATTATGGTCAAAGTACTGCCCTACTCTATGAGTATAGCCGTCAGCATTTATAAAAAGAGTTTTTGTCGCGAACTGAAAGGAGATGTTCTTTGTGCTCTGCAGTTTTATTTTCTAAAAATGTGTAAAATTACTCTAAAACGAATAATAGTTGTAGGATATTGATAATTTTTGAGTAGTCATTATGTGTTTTTGTGAGAAATGTGAACTGTATAGTCAAATGTGGCCTTTCGAGTTGTTACAAGAACTCCGTTGAATGACTTTAGTTGATAACCTACAGTTCAGCTGAGCTATACATAGGCTTCAGGAAATGAAGAAACGATATTGTAATAACGGCCTAGCTGCCAAGCCATAAACCTAGACAAATAAATAATAATTAATAAATACGTCGTCCAAATAAGTGCTCATTCATCTGTCAGCACTGAAATAGTTTAATTCACTTAACTTAAGAATCATAAAACCGGACAGCACACATAATATAAACCTTTGATTGATTATAGAGGTTATATAATCAAAGAAATAAACTGTAGCAAAATACAGCAATCAGTGAAAAAGGCATTCTTTTATTTTTTAACCAATCGTAATTTTAATTAAAATAAACAAATACATCCTATTCTAAAAATATATATACAACTTAACTTATAAAAAAAAAAAACAAACTACAAAAGTAAATAGGTCCCAAATCACCGTCAGTTGGGAATGTTCCCAAAACGCTGGCCGCATTACCACGTTGTATGGCAATGCTTATGCGTTGCCCAAAATACAGGCCAGCGTTTTGGTTTCGTGAGACATCTATCAGCCGTTTTGATAGGTCTCGATAAAGGCGATGGGCTTCTGGACCCCATGGCCCGAGAGTTTCGACACCAAAAGCCGCAAATATGTATCCACTGCCAATGGATGCATATTTACGGCGTTTTAGGTCCTCTTGTCGGGCGGCAGCTGCACCAGCTACCACAGCCGTATCGGGAAGATGGGACGCTGCCAAAGTGTCAACGCACGTTGCGTCCCAAACTAATGGTCGTCCCATCTTCCATGGCACCAAAGACATCCCGTCCGGTCTCTTGCCATCGTCGCGACACAGTCCATTTGGCTCTAAAATGGCCGGGGTCCCGGTGGTGACAAGAGCCCGGCGGATAATGTCATTTAGTGCAGCATGGCGTGGTATTCTGCTGGCACTTCTGGCGCACGACAAGCCATGGTAACCTGAACCACTGACTTTATCTCCGCATTGACAGTGATGAGGGACTACAGCCGGTGCCCCCAGTCGAATAGAGGCAGCAATCCTAAATGTGGTGTCATCCAGGAATGTGCCTAAATTTGATGAGGGCAGCGCCTGAAGCCACAAGCCTGACTCCCATGTTGAGACTGCTAAAAGACGGGCTCGCTCAGCTTCGTTGACACTAGAGGACAAGAGATTTTCATACACCAACTTGCTGAGCGGCCCGTCCCAAAGCTTCTGTGATTTGGGCTCTACTGGATAATTTTGACTCGGGCATGCTAGTGACCATGCGTTTCTGGCCTCAGCCAAGTATGGGACCTCAAAGTCACTTGGTGACGGATTTATAATTTTGCCAATGAGGTCCACAGTGCTATAAACTGAGGACAGAAAAGCAGGTAAAGCTACGTCTGAGATTTTGCGTATTCCCAAACCGCCTAGCCTAATTGGCAGGGTAGCTTGGGTCCACGTGCGGTCTTCAAAATCGAGTGGTAAATTTAAAATGGAAGTGAGCGATTGTCTAATGGTGGAATCCAAAACATTTAGAATATTCGGGTGCCTCCACAGGGGAGAGCACCGTAGGACGTACATAGAATTTGGAACAAATAAGCAATGCCGAATAATAAAATATGCACTGTGTTTACTTATTATTTTTAGGTTTTCTACTTTGTGCGTAAAATTTTGAATTTTGTCCTCAAAGAAAGAGTTAAAAGGTTCTTCGAAGACAGGTGCCCCGAGGAGGGTCAAGTTTGTTTTACTAACAATTTTTAAATTTGGGGCCAGATTTATAATTCCAGAAACGGGGTAGTCACAATTTTCATTTATGAAAAGTTCACATTTTGAAAAATTTAGTTCCAGATCTATTTTGCCGAATTCTTCAGTTAGCATAGTCAAATCATTTTTTAGTGTATCTAAGTCGCCTCCTAGGGTACCGTCATCTAAATACCAAACGTTAAATTTTGAATTTAGCTTTTCTATGACTGGGTGAATGGCTAGTGAAAAAATTGCAGGCCCGAGCGGGTCTCCCTGCTGGCAACCAGTAGCCGAATAAATTAAATGGTTTTTGTATAATAGAAATGAATTTTCGCCGTAACACTGCCAAACGTATCTGTAAATTTTGGGAAAATGTCTTTTGATTTGGTTCAGCAGGGTAGATCGGTTTACCGAATTAAAAGCGTTTTTCACATCCACCTTAAGGATCGCTTCACAACTATTGCTGGCAGAGAAAGCTCTAAGAGAATGTACCGCCGCCTCGCAGCCACCTTTTGTACCGAATCCTAATTGATGTGGTAAAAAATAGCTGGAGCTTAAATCTTTTATCGCTCGACAGCATATTTTCGCTGCGAGACGCCGATACGTCATGCCGACTGCTATAGGGCGGATACTTCTGTCTTTTTTAGTTAGCGCACATAAGTTGGCACCATAAAGGATTGGCAGTATTTCTTTCGTTACAGTACCAGAAAGCATCAAATTAACCAAATCTGTCATATCCTTCAAAAGTTTCTCGCCGGCGCTACCAGTGTCCCCACTCAACAAATCTTTTAAATGTTGCGGAGTGAGGCCGTCTAGTCCGCCGGCAGAGCCACATCTGAAGGACATGACGGCTGCAAGTACTTCATCTGAGGTTGCGCGTAAACAATCTATATCATTTCCCTCGTCCAGCAACTGGGGACCCGATCCTGAAGGTGGATGTTTGTCGGCCAAAGCACGGAGTGTAATCTCATTGCATGGAGCTATGTCATCATCTGAAAATAAAATCCTTGCGGCTCCCTTAATATCACCGTCGGATAGCTTGGATTCCACAAGCCGCGTTAAACGTCTTGTGGATTCCTTACGCTTACCGGAACTACTTGGATTATCAGTGAAATCTAAAATTTTTAGTTGCTTACAATTTTTCTTAATTTTGGAGGTTGCAGTACTTCTATCATTCTGTGTTATATTTAAAACTTGGTAAGGGAGCAATAATAAATTCTCCCAGGTACATAAAGAATTTTCATTTACTACTTTTCTTATTGTTTGAGAAAAGGTTTCGCATACTGTAATTCTGGCTGCACGGGGAATTCTTTTTAAAATTGGCAATGTTTGTTTGCATGTTGATATTTTTTTCCAAAAAGGTGTAGGGGTTGTGTTGTCGTTTGATTGCGGTAAAGGTAAAGTGTTTGAGGAGTCATCTTGATCTTTATGTGCTTTACCAAGATGGATCCTCAAACCTCTTATGCCTTTAAAAAAACGTACCTGGGAGCATTTGTTACATTGGATTAAATTATCAGATGATGTATCAGGTTGTGGCTGTAACATGCAAATTAAAGAATTAAAAACTTAAGAAACACGTAAAAATGGTCATGGTACATATATACATTCATACAAGAATAACTTATGATGTAAATTAATGTTATATATACCTATGTGTCCGATGTTTCAACTAGCAAATAAATATTTATAATAATATATACATACAAAAAAAAAGTTCACAATTCACAAAAACGGTAGGAGAAGATATTTTGTTTCGTTGCCTGCTTCAACTTCCTCAAAATCGTCACATTCTCTTTTTATATATGTTATTTGTTTTTCTTGGCTTTTTAAATCTTTTGTCCGTAAAACTGTAATGTAATTTAAATCTCTCTGTAATCTTCAAACTCGTCATGCGGTTGTTGGGTGTATATTTATGCAGGAATCCAAAATTACAATAAATCTGGGTGCATCCAAACGATGAATACGACAGCGTAGGTAACCATGGATGAAATCATGATGTTCCTGTGTCGGCTTTTACTTTCTATTATAGCTTTATTTTCTAGCTTACAATAATGTAATAATTTGCTCCAGAGTGTTGAGAATGTCCTTATTGTTTCTATTTTATGGAATTTTAAATGATTTTCTTACAGAATTTTATGTTGACGGTGACAACGTCAATCAGATAAAAAAAAGTAAATACACAGAATCATAATTACGAACCATGTGTATCTATTAATTTATGGTTCACATTCGAAGCCAATTTTATCCAATGATTGGTCATTACAACTTTTATTCGTCACGAAATCGAATACAAAATCAGTTTTATTTTTTATTCAATCTGTTCGCGGGGCATGTGCAAATAAAAGCAATTTCCAATTTACATAACCCCGTACCGCGTGCCGCTGCAGAATAGTTGCTATCGATCCAAATTCAAATGAAGGCCTGGAATCAGTGCTGAAAAATTGATCTGCGGATGCGTAAAAAACAGTGTGAACCTAGAGCAGTTTGTTAATTTATGACCGGTTCCTACATCTTACTACTTACTGACATTACTTATAGGGGGTGTGGTTGTCAGTTTGTGCTGGTTCGTGTTTTTTAAACGTTATTCAAAAATATTACTACGGATAATGGCGCGCGCAATGAAATACATGAGAACAAGAAGCGAAACAAAATGGCCGCAGACCATCTCACGCGCAGCAAACTTCACACCGCGCTCTATAAACGCGCTCTATAGACCCTATATCGCAGTGCCGACGGAAAACCTCTGATGGGAGCTTATTCTAAATCCCTGAGGTGCGTAAGAGAAACGCTTGTTATAATCCTGGTTCTTACTTGTTCTATCCGTGCAGGTATGGAGAAAGAATACAATTTCCTGCGACCGGGCGGCCTGTCATAAGAGGCGACAAAACAACCCACAGCTAGGTGGGAGGGTATTGGCCCGACTGGATAGCTACCACCCCTGGTCTAAAGCATGTTGCCAAAACAACTTTGATTTGTGTTCCGGCATTAGTGACCAGATTCCAGTCTCCCTTAAGAGAGCAGCAGCGCATTTGTAGCACCTTTGGTGTTGCAAATGTCCATAGGCGATGGTAACCGCTTTCCGTCAAGTTGGACGTCTCCCTGTCTGCTGAACTCATGCAATAAAAAATAAAAAATAAACTTTTCCATTTAATCATAACAATATAGTTTTATAAGGATAATAGGTAACAAAAATTTCGTAAATATAAAATACCCATATTGCTTTAACTACACTTTTTATAACAAAAGTTTAATTCACGGCAACATTATTATAAGGAAAAATCATTTCTTCTGCAATAAGCTTCATCATACCTACAATCTAATTAGGGTTGCCAACCTTATTATAATATATATTATTGGCTAAAATATTGTTACGATTTACAGGTCTCGAATCAAAATACCGTGGGAACTACTAAAGAATTTATTAGAACTGTACAAACACGTATAACACAGGAACAAATATAACTGGACGCAACCAGTACAAACTGCACGATTCAATAACATGCGCAAAGTCCGTCACTGTATAGCCTGTAGAATGTACACACGTCTTGCTAATATCGTTATCGTTGCTTGACTACCTCACCCCTCCGTTCGGGAATTGTTTTATACTAACTATACAATACAACACTCGACCGCCTGGGCTGGATTTTTTCCAAGAATACTTAATCTGCACATGTGCGGCCATAAATTAGTACAATAACAATAGGCTATTGTCTAATTGCAAATTTTAAACACAATGTAAACGGAAGAAAACAAAATGCGGGAAAGGTAATAAACCAGGTGTTCATTCGCTTTGTCGGCGTGTAACAATATCTTACTATATTTTATCCAATTGTATTATATATTATAGGAAAATACTATAGTAGTACGAAATGTACTATATTTTCATCGCGGTGCGCTTTTTGTTCAGATACTTATAATTATTTTAAAAATAATTGAACTTTGCTGGCTAAAGCAAAAAGTAACAATAAATAAATGTGTATTATTTTCTTCTCTAACTAAATAAAAAAACTACATTTTCTTCTAAAGAAGGTGACAACCCTAAATCCAATCCAACTGAGACAGCCTGCGACTTGTTTTGAGTGGAATTTTTACTCTATTTGATTCCTTTTAGGCTTGGCGCAAACGATAACTACCGATGATCGACTGTTGCGTAACTATGTTCTATATCTCAGTCTTTCCAACACAAACAAAGCGCAGGGTCGACAGGGAGGAGGGGGTTTTTAGTGGGTATTGAGGTTGCTCGCCCGTGCGGCATCGCTCTGAGTCTTCCACACTCCTCTGTGTCACGCCATCGCGGACGGAGCGCAAACAAAGCATACTGTTGCTAGCGTTATCGCCCCCGATGGATGCGTGCCGTTTCCTAGTGACGGCCCAGAGAGTGCGTAAATCGGTCAGCATTTTCCCTCGCCTCAAAAAAAAAAAAACGATAACTACCGATGGCCAGAGACTTGTAGTACACGCGCTTTTTTATATATTTTTAGAGACTCACCGCGCACGTGTGCCCGCCATGCACCAGTGACTATGGTCGATAAGCCCGTTTACGCGCAGCCTTACTTATATGTAGATACTTATTACGTCTTATATTTTTATAGCAGAAATACAGCAGACCGTTACCGTCGCCTATGACCGTTTGCAACGCCAGATATCACCAACGCGCTACCTGCCTCGAAGGAATTTTATGGGATGGGCGCTATGGGAAAACCTCAGCTATTAACTCATTCCAAATCCCCCATGGTACGCGAGAAAAACGTTCTTAAGGACCGTTGCGTACATAAGCGAAATAGCTCAAGGAAGGAAGGATGAAATGGTTAGCGGTACATTGTTAGAAAGAAGACGACGGGACCATTTTGAACAGTTCCTCGGAGTACTCCTCGTTATACAGACGGTAGAATATGCAGGGAGACGCGAGGTCTCTTCGAAGGCCAAGCGTAGATACACTGTCTGTGAGTATGGGATTATCAACGAAGCGAACGGCTCGACGTTGAATACAGTCCAGGGAATTAAGCTGCATGGGGGGTACTCCAGCCGAAAACTGTGAGCAGTACGTACATCATATGTGGCCTCACCTGGACCTTTAATATATCGATCGACGGGATATAGCTAACTGTATACTTCTATTAAAAATTATTTCATCTGATATATATCTCAACTTTAACGTTCTGCCCAATTCTGTACTTAACAATTTGCCAACAAATATATTACCTTTTATTTCTAGTTCGAGCAAGCAATTATTCAAATAATATAACCAGCATGATTTTGAACCTTTTAGGATCAGTACTTCAGGAGCTAAGTGGTGTGTATAAGGCATTTATTTTATGACCACTTTTATAATGTGGCCTAATAATGGCTGCGTGTTACATAATCAAGATTTTATTCGTGTAATTGGCTTTCTGTATCAATTTCATAGATTTATTCATGTATATTAGCTGTAGGTTTTCCAACACTAAATAAATAATTTACGTTGCGCCACGTGAAAAAACAGCGACGGTGACGCGCTGGAGGTTTTCAGTCGGCGCGGCGCTGCTGGAGTGACAATTTCAGGCTTTTCTTAAATTATTCTATTTAAATGGACTCCATCTATGTTTGCTTTGAAAAATAGTCACAAACACGAACTAACCGGGAATGAATAGGTTAATAATTTAACTAACCGTTTTAAAGAGTCAAGTCGTTTTTAAATACTAAAATTGCCTATAAATATAATGTGGAAATGGTTTACAACTCAACCAATGTCTTGCTACTATACCCGCCGCATGCAAGTGGCGGCAGCGGCGCAAATGTCGAGTGTACACTCGTTCAAAATCAATATGACTGATATGAAGATGAGAAAATGTATATCTGTACATTTGACTGTCCACTCCCCTGTTGTAAAAAATTGACTAGGTGCGTGGCAGTGCACACACAATGAAGGTTTCATACAGATATATAATAAATAAAATATTGTTACAACCTAGGCGTCGACAAAGACAAATTCCACGTACAGATTTGCAGAAGCACATTTATTACCCGTCGGCATTTGAACTAATTGTAATTATTTTATGATCGTCTTCTTTTGTTTACTTATTGACTGGCATACGTTTCTAGAGAACAGCCAATTGTTTTATTGTACTCTTTTTTGGCCGTTTGCGCTCGAGTTATTAGCCAGGTGTGGCGAATAAGTCGATTACATTTGTGCAGTATAAAACAATGGCCTGATTGAGGGAGGGGCAGTCGTGTGAGTACCGCGATCAAAGCTAGACGTGTGTATTACAATCGGGTATCTAATAGTGACGGACTTTGCGCGTTTTATTGAATAACGACCTTCTGCACTACGCTTGGACTTGTTGTGTTCGGTTATATTTGTACCTGTCTTATACATGTTTGTATAGTTCTAATAAACTCTATAATAATTCCAACTGCATTTCAATTCGAGTCCCGCTAAACTAGTAACAATATAATATCAGCCCATACACGTCCCACTGCTGGGCTCGGTCCTCCCATTATGGGGGAACATGCAGTATACCCGGAAAAAAAGCCGCATTAGCTAATGATTACCGCACTCGTCCCCAGTTTTTCTGACCTAATGTGCATATTGTAACAATTACCACGTGCTAACGGTGCAAGCAAAATCCTAAAAATTAATTTTTGCCTACTATGTTCCCACTTCCCAAAAACTTTAACAACGTGCTAAGTATTAAAACTGAAAACTAATTCGGGGGCGGATTTAGCTTCATCCCACTTCGGAAGCAGGTTTGCAACGCCATTACCGGCCACCGGCCTGCGTTTTATAACAGCTAAAAGCCTCACCGTAACATCGGCTGAATATTATGACCAGATCTTTAAATGCCAACTTGAGCTAGATCACGTTGTGAGTCTGACGTGTCTAGATTCACTGGTAGACAAAAGATATTGCACTAAGTTTTATGTGACTTTAGAACTATAAAAATTAACAGTCAAATTACGAAAATAATGGACGTTTCTCATTTCTACAAAACCTTCCATGGTTCGTGTACTATTACGCACTTGGCCGATTTTATTAATTATCTACAATTGGATAGTACATGTTTCTATCTAACTGCTGTGGCTCCACGACATAAAATGAGTCCTAGTCCGCGAAACAACAATACTCCACTCCTTTCTGTTAAGCGCTGTCTCCTATCAGTGACAGATTTGAAGCTCACAGAGATCAGCCTTTTTTTTTTTTTTGTTTGAGGCGAGGAAAAATGCTGACCGATTTACGCACTCTCAGGGCCGTCACTAGGAAACGGCGCGCATCCACCGGGGGCGATAACGCTAGCAATAGTATGCTTTGTTTGCGCTTCGTCCGCGATGGCTTGACACTGAGGAGTGTGGAAGACTCAGAGCGATGCCGCACGGGCGAGCAACCTCAATACCCACTAAAAAACCTCTCCTCCCGTCGACCCTGCGCTTTGTTGTGAAGGAAAGACTGAGATATAGAACATAGTTACGCAACAGTCGATCCAGCGCAACAGAGATCAGCCTACACTATCTCACTTCAGCGATATCTCAGGCGACCAAGTAGTCTCTCCACGATTGTGCCTCGTTCTTTGCAGGTTGCCAAGCCAGCGCAAGCGTTGTGCATCGCTCTCACCTATAATATAATATAATATATATAATATGGGTCATCCAGCAGGTCTTCGATTTCGGTATTTTTTTACGTAACCGCCAATCGCCATCGCTTTTCCGTGACGAACCCGGGATATTTCTAAGGACTTTTCTTTACAAATTCTATCAGCTTATACTCCTCTTTAAGTGTTAGAGTTCAAGCCTCACATCTCTACCTAATAGGTGGTGCTCTTCTACATTAAAACGTATGAAAAAAACATTTGCGGCGGTCTCTAGAAATGCATTCTAGCATTTGAGAGGTTTTTCAAGTTACTTGACAAAACATTTGAAACACACTTATAAAAACTTTCCAATACTTACTTGTCTTCTTTAATTTGGAATGCAATACAATAAATTAAATTTAGGCAGGGCCGGATTTAAATTTGTGTCGCCCTGGGGCCCTGAAGAAAATGCCGCCCTATGACTTAAAGTTTATTTTAATAGTTTTGATATCTTATTTTTTCAGAATTAGAATAACTAATTGATTGCAGGAAATTGATTATGTATTATATATTATATATAATACATAATAAATAAATATATATTATTAATATATATTATATTTATAATAATATATTATATATTGTTGGATAATTCTCCAATTTTAGAAAAATTCATTAATCAATGAAAGTTTCTGTTATCAAAAAGACATACATAATTTGAAAATATTTTTAATTATTCAAAAAAACTACATAAATTTATCAATTCCAGAAAATAAAAATATCAACTTTAATTTTTGCAAACCTTTATGGAAATAAATAAATTAAACTATTTGAATAGTTTTTACTTCAATTTCCTATATTATAATATACAAAATTTTAATTTGATACATAATACTTAAATTATATTTCTTGAAAGATAAAATGTTTATTTAAAAGAATTAGTTAATTATATATTGTATAGATATTTTTTTCTCACTTTCCAAAATTTGCCGCCCTGGGCACTAGCCCCGACTGTCCCTAGTGTAAATCCACCACTGAATTTAGGTCGATTAAAATTCCAAATATTCTTCCCTGATTTTAGTCACCTCAGCTTTCAATGATACACAGCGCCTGACAAAAAGTTAACAGCAACATTCCGCAGTGCGTCATTGCGTACTCTTGATTGATTGATTGATTGATTCTTTGAAAGCAGATGCAACCAATTTGTTCCCTGTTTACACAAGCTATGCAAGATGTATGCAATTAACGCGAAATAAAACGATAACTTACATCAATAGTCCATTTTTTGTCGTGGTGAATTACAATTATGTACTGTCCACCGCTCAGGAATCATAGTAAGGGATATTTGGGACTAAGCCAAATGGGGTGGTAAATGGTATATTCGCCATTCCCGTCACTAAGAATACCCATTAAAACACCCCGGTGTTCCTTCCTTACTTTTGCCTGGGACGTAGGTAAATTCCATGGCCACCTTTTTTAACCAGATGTAATCCGACACCTTACTACCCAGGGATTGCTGTAAGTACTGTTGGACTCCCGACGGCATGCTCGGACCTCTCAACTAAACCACCGGTGTTCCATCGCAACGCCGTAATGTCAGAGTCCCAGAAACCAAAGATACTTCCGATATCCCAGACGACGTCGGCTCATGACACCCCTTTTCATACAGACTTGTCTGAGTGTCTTGCCCTCTCTGCATAATTCGCCAAACGCGTGTGCAGTAACACATCGCAACGCCATCTCAGGGCCTTTATTTCGGGCCAGAAGCAAAGACCTTCCCCGTGAAACCGCCGAAGCTCGTAGGGCACGGCCACCTTTACCAACCGTTTGCAGACCCAGTCGGCTAATCAATAGATAAAAAAAACATTTGTCTAGTTCTAAATATATGATATGATATGACGCAACGGAAAAATGAAAAATGTATATCTTTATTCAAATATTTATTATTTTAAGGAAATTTCCTTGTTTGCGCAACTTAATTATAATTAATTAGAGTAACAATGTGTTTGCTACTCAATAATAACTACTTTTTTTTATAGTTGCGAGCGAACACTAAAACAGATACCTAATTTAATGTAATGTTGGCATAAAGTTGGGGGGGGGGATCATCTGGGATAATTTTACAGTTATAGACCATTTCACGCAGTGTAGCGATTGGTGTAATACGTTATTTGTGATGCGATCTTGTTTTTAATTATATATTAATGACATTACATATTGACAGATAAGATATGTTACATATCTACACTAATGAGGATATTAATTAACGGCATTATTTTTAACTCTATAAATAAGACGCATATGGCCACAGTCAATAACTTTAACCTTATCGCAGATGCGCACCAACATCACAAATATAACAGTTGTATTAAAAAAAACTTATTGCCAAGAAAACTCTCTCATAAAATATTGTTGTATATCTAAGCGTAAAACCTTGCTTTCGTTAATTTAACACGAAGGGCTCAATTTATTTTGTCGTTGAAACGTTTTTATATCGCGTGACCACTTTATATTGACCTTAGTCCACCCAGCTGATCCTACTTCGATTTATGACCTATTCAACTTTATGTTCTTGCAAACGCCACCGAGAGTTCGTAACACAGATACAAAATATAAAAATGTAGAAAGAACCGACGAAAGAATCTTTAATTCGATCTACAAAGATAAGGGATATAGTGGCACCGAGAGCTGGAAATTTATACCTCTCTACATTAAAATAAAATAAATTACACTAACAACTTATCATTAAAAATAATCTAACTTATGAATAAATAAAAGTAATGAAAATTACAAACAATATATGAGTCCCAAATCGCCGTCAGTTGAGAACGTGCCCAAAATGCTGGCCACATTTCCCCGCTGTTTAGAATTTAGAAAATAAATAAGTTTTAAGTACTATTTTCTGTTATTAAAGTTACTGTTTAAATAAAACCCTAGGGCCGCTTAGATTGTTGTTCAAAGGGTAAAGCCGGGTTTGTAAGAGAAATCTGCCACCACGGTATTTTCTACTTTTACTATCGTCTTGTTACCAAATAACAATAATTCAGCCAAATTTTTAGCTTTTCATATCAAGTATATTTCGAGTTTTTTTTAATTAACCTGTTTTTCTGTTTTTTTTATAGCAAAACTAGTTTCTGCCGGCGACTTCGTCTGCGTGGAATAGTTTTAAAACAAGTAAGTTAAAAAAACCACCCGATTTTGAAACATTCTTCATTGATGCTATAGCCTTCCTCGATAAATAGGCTATCTCACACTGATAGAATTTTTCAAATCAGACTAGTAGTTCATGAGATTAGCGCGTTCAAGCAAACAAGCTCTTCAGCTTTATATATTAGTATAAGAATATAAATTAAGCCTACATCATAATAAGATTTATAATAACTTTATACGTGATACATCCATTTTCTCTAAGCCTAGGTTTAAAGCCCTCGGGGCCTAAACACCTTATTGTTTTATGTGAGTGGAAATGTCCAATTGGTCTATCCGGTTTTGTCACCCTTTTTATCCTGGTGAATGAATTTCTTACAAATAGCGTTTAACAAAATTTAGCAATTTTTTATATTTTAACTAGTATATGCTCGCAACATCGTCCACGCTTGACTTGAAATTCCCGCGTTAATCCCGAACAGACAGACAACGGTCAACATCATCCGCGTACATGAAGAAGTCTGCAAGTGTCACAGTTTCTGGTAAATCATTCACAAGCAACGAAAAGAGTAAGTTGGAGACGGATGAACCTTGAGGGACTCCTTTTGGCGACGACAAGTGGTCCAATTTTATTTGACTACTAGTTGCAACTACTACCTGGGCACGACATTGCAGCATGTCAGCTAACAGGTTTATAGAATAGAAGACAGTGACAAGTTTAGTAGTTAATTTAATGAAAAGTTTAGTGGGCAGTTGTGTGTAGGAGGACTTTAGCAAAGTTTAAAAGGAGGTCCAAAAGCGAGCTACGTGCGGTAAATTCGCAGGTGAGCACCGCTGCAGCAGGAGGTCGTCTACGCAATATCGGCGACGGTATTTTGAATGAGACATATCGTCGGTACAGTGCGTTGTTAGTTGTGCGTGTAGGGGCAACCCTGTGGAGAAGAATCACGTACGGCTGTGTAAGTCAATAAAAGCGTTTAGTTAAAAGAACTAGTGTTTCCTTCTAATCGTAAGTGAGTACCCCGCTCGCACGTAACAATACCAAAATTCTATCGTTTTGCTTTTTGATTTTTGTAAAAGCATCTATTTTATTATTCATAAGTAATATTACCTACTGATATTCTAGTAATATGCCGATTATGAGACTTGAATTTTATAAACCTTAGAGAAATTCCCAAGTTTTACGGCTATCAAATTAAGAAAATATGTGTGTCTGTACAAACAAAGAGTAACAATTTCAAAGGTCCCATTTCTTCCAGTCACTGTCCGCAATAGAGGGAACCCTCGTCGACATAAGACTGTAAACGAAATATTTCGTTGGCTCGCAAGAAAATTCACTGAAGCAAATAAATCTTCCTTTTTTACGAAAATATATGTCGCTGAATTACTTTTAAATCCATACAGATTAAAACTAAAATTGAAGTGTCTGTTTGAAATGTCAAAATAACAGCTTTTTACTTAATGCATATTAAAGTATATACGGTAGTTATATCAAAAAAAAATTTACAAAATTTTTGTCTGTCTGTGTCTGTAGGTTCCGGCTAATGTCTGAAACGGCTAGATCGATTTCGATGGAACTAACTGCTAGATAGATGATGTTATAAGGTACTCCTTATATTTCACTCAAGTCTAAGTTATAGTCTAAGTTACTACTTAGACTATAACTTACACTTGAATGAAGACGCAGGCATGGCTAGTATTGTACGAGTCTTTGAATAATTGTAGAGTTTTAATCTTCTATTGTGTGTTTAACACATGTATAATGTATGTATACATGTATAACGTAGAGGTACTGGCTAAGGCAATCGTATTTCAAACGACGAGGTAGATACGAATTTTGGCCGAGAAGCATATTTACCACAGGCAGTATTTCGTAACTGATTTGAATATTGATCTAATTAGGTACTACGTGCTGATGGTGATGAAATTACACAGATGAAATCTGCAGATCAATATAAGTGATATGTAAAACCCACCAATTGGTTTTGGACAAGTGGAGTGGGTATACCATTTATTTCCCTAAAATACGTGGAAAAGTATGTGAAGTTTATGCTAGCTAATTGTATTATTATTATAAGCTCCTGTGAATCCATTCATAGCAATATATTGTAAAAAAAATGTTGGTGCAATTTAATTTAATTATTTATTTATTTTTATTGCAGGAATACAGCAGACAGGCAGACGGCACTTGATGGAAAGCTGTTACCATCGCCTATAGACATTTACAACACCAAAGGTGCTACAAATGCGCTGCTGCTCTTTTAAGGGAGACTGGAACCTGGCCACTGATGCCGGAAAACAACTCAAGGTTGTTATGATACATACTCTTATACCAAGGGTGGTAGCCGTCCAGTCGGGCAAATCGGGTGGGAGGGCCACCTAGTTGTGGGTGGTTTTGTCGCCACTTACGACAGGTCGTCCGGCCGCAGAAAAATAGAGTCAGATTGATCTATAACGAAGAAGTATATTAGAACAATCATCGTTCATTAAACATAGAATAGAATATTCTTTATTGCACACAAGAAAATAATAATACACATGAATTAAGAATCATATAACTAGTACAATCGGCGGTCTTATCGCTAACAGCGATTTCTTCCAGACAACCTTCTGGTGATAATTTTACATTTTTAATAATGGGTCGGTATTTCGTGCGCATAATTTAGAATATATACATATATTACAAGTGAAAAATAAATAAATACACATACATATTTGTATACAAATATATGTACATAGGGTTACATAGACATACATAAATTACTGTTTACAAATTTAAATAGTGATTTTTGAGGAGTTTATTAAAAGATGTAAGTGACTTAACAACATATTTATCTAATAAACTTAAATTAACAATTGTAATTTTTTTTAATGTAAGAATATATTCATCTATTTGTACATTATAGCAATTCTTTAAAAGTATTAATACAATTGTTATTTGGCACGAATACTACTAATAACATTCGTAACTACCCCGCAAGGGACCTGGCGTGAAGTTATGTATGTATGTATGTATGTTATTTGACATTTCTGTCCGATTAAATAACTACACTATCATGATTGGGCGTAAACCAGCCACGTTCGGATTAGCTTTGAGCATTCAACATTGGGATTTGCTTTACATCGGGTTTTGGCTATAATGTTAATTACACGCGGTTGTAATTATCTCAATGACTGAACATGGACAATGGAGTATTTCCATAAAGCCCGCATCCATCCATCCGAATCCCATTGCCTTCTGTCTAATAATATTATGTACAAAGCATAGCCAGTCAGACTAGTAATAATCCATTATATTTTTTTAAAAGTTCCGAATCCAACTGGCCTTGACGCTAGAGTATGACGCCGTTACAACCTTGAGTTATACTATTACCATATTCCAGACACACCAAAGCCGGCAGGGCATTGGTAACCTTTAATGCTGCACATGATCTGAGGTTCAAATTTCCATCAGGTCTGTTCGTTTGCTTGCTTCAGGCAATAAAATATATTGCTGTAGTTATTACCATAGAGTAAATAGTAACCATGAACAAAGTAAAAACTAAATAATGAAAATGAACGAGTTGGCGGTAGGCTAAATAAAACTTTAACAATACTCATAGACACTGACATCTTTGTCTTCCGTGATCACGACTATTGAAAAGTGGTTGAAATGTCAGAATAAAAAAATACACCACTTAGAACCGTCAAAAGGTGAACACTGATCGCCGATCGCCGATTGGCTGATCGTCCATCTCCATCCAATCAGTCTCATTTCACCTCACCTCACCTAGCCGAAATCTTAATCTTAACCTTAAATCAACGCCACCACCCTCCACTACTGCCAGCAGTACGTACGTGCGTGCGTAGCTTTATCATTCATATTTTTTTGCTGCTACTTTTACACTTTAATGTAAATACTGTAAATTGTTTATTTTATGTGTATGTGGTAAACAATAAAGTGTTTTCTATTCTATGCTATTCTATTTTGTATACTAGTGGCGAAAACTTAAGAAAATATTATTTTTGCTGTGCCGGAATATCTTCCGACACAGTAAGATACTGAATGCTAACCTCATTTGCCGTATTGCGGCATATACCTGTAAATATTTTTTTTCGTATATTTTCTAATTTGTTTATGTCGCATTTGGCAAATAAACGTTTTCTTTCTTTATCTTTCTATCTTTCTATTTATAAAATAGCTTATATATCTCATGACAGGTACCTAGATAAGGAGTTATGTAATATATCTCGAAACTTCCTTAAAAATTATAAGCATAAAGTACATACTACATTGTCGTCCAAACCTGTTGCTTGCCGATGCTGGCCCAATTTCATACTGTCTAGTCACCTAACATAAATTTATTATGTTGACAGATTCGAAAATGTTTTTCAATCACTTTGATTGCCTCCATTAATCATTTTAAATCAGTGCAAAGATTTTATTTTGCAGTTTTGTATTTGTATAAGACACTAGCTGCTTTCCACGACTTCATGTAAGTATATATACATACCCATGATTTTTTTCTTCTAAATGAAAGTTATAATGGAACTTAAATTAGTTTATTAAGATCTTTATTTCTTACCAGAATCCTAAATATGAATTTTCATATCGCTAACTGAAATATATTATTTAGGAAAAAATGTACCTATCTTTATAAAAAATTAAGACCCGGCTTTTTTATTTATTTGAATAAAAAAACAGTATTGTACAGAATGTAATAATATGAGTCTTATACTTAAGTAGGTTCAATTAATACAACACCAACATCATTTGCCACATATTGAATTATTAATAATATACTAGCTGCCGTAAGTAAATCAAAAGAGAGAGAAAATAAGTTGATATACAATAACTGAAAAGAAGAGGAAGAAAGGGGATCTCACTAGAACGCAGAACAGGAGCCAAAACCATGAGCTCTATAATCGTGAAAAAATAACAAACAGACTGAGTTATGTACATTTTTTTTAATTATTAATCTTGCCAGCAACTGACATGTTAAACGACTAGTATATACACAGTAAGGCTCTTATACTAAATGTACAGCGTTTTACAGGCAACTATTATATATATTGTCTTTATATTGTCTTTCAGCGAGGAAACGTAGCCAGCCTTCTGGGCACCTTACCCATAGAAGACGGTGATCTGGGCTCAGTATTCTACTTATAGTCTTGAGGGACTATGGGTAGAATACAATACAAATAAGTTAAGTTTTCTTACATTGTATTCAATGGTATGTAATTTTATAATTGTTTTAATAAATTGTTAACAATAACTTTATGTTAAACTTGCAAAAATCAGGGTAAACGAGGGTAAAATGGTAGACTTAAGTTTTGTTAATTAATAGTGACTGAATATTTTTTAATTTTGTATTACTATTGTAGTCTAGTCGAGAAGTTTATTTTCTGCGAATAATAGTTACCAGTCTCCTAAAAATATGGTTGATGGCTCATTCGATCCGGAATAGCATCTAGAAAAAGTCGTTTTTTGGATTTTTTCTCCCAATAAATATTACAATTGTTATTAACAAAAAAGTGAAAAAAAATAGCCGTTCAGCTTTTTGGGAAAATCTCAAAAAGTATGAGAGATATCTAAAATATTATAAAAGTTTCTGAAAGAGCAGGAAATTTTAGTAAAAAACTTCTCGACTCCCGAAATGGTAACACCAATATTTATAATTTTTATCTAACGTTGAAAATCGGGTTCCGCGCGGCAGTTTGGACATGCGCGCGCCGCTACTTTGATGAACGCAAGTTTTAAATATAAAAAAATTGCAATTAAATATTAATTTAAAAATTGAAAAAATTGAGGTATTATCTTAAAACTTCAAAGAAAATGATCCCGCGAGAGTAAAAGTTTTATCATTATTATTTATAAATTTATTGAATTCTTAATTAACCATTTTTTCGTGGGTCTCTGTTGTTATAAAAGGTAAAAGTTGACAAAAAATTTCAATAAATTTTTCCTCTCGTGGAGCCCTTCTTATCAACTTACTCGACAAGATTGCGTGAGAAAAATTTCAGAAATTTGTTTATTTCATTAATTATTAATTTTTAAATGAACAAAATAATTACAAACTTGAATAAAAAGCAGAAAAATTTATTGAAATTTTTTGTCAACTTTTATAACAACAGAGACCCACGAAAAAATGGTTAATTAACAATTCAATAAATTTATAAATAATGATGATAAAACTTTTACTCTCGCGGGATCATTTTCTTTGAAGTCTTAAGATAATACCTGAATTTTTTCAAATTTTTAAATTAATATTTAATTGCAAAAAAAATAATATAAAACTTGCGTTCATTAAAGTAGCGGCGCGCGCATGTCGAAACTGCCGCGCGGAACCCGATTTTCAACGTTAGATAAAAATTATAAATATTGGTGCTACGATTTCGGGAGTCGAGAAGTTTTTTACTAAAATTATCTGCTCTTTCATAAACTTTTATAATATTTTAGATATCTCTCATACTTTTTGAGATTTTTCCAAAAAGCTGAACGGCTATTTTTTTTCACTTTTTTGTTAATAACAATTGTAATATTTATTGGGAGAAAAAATCCAAAAAACGACTTTTTCTAGATGCTATTCCGGATCGAATGAGCCATTAACCATATTTTTAAGAGACTGGTAACTATTATTCGCAGAGAATAAACTTCTCGACTAGACTATTGAATAACCTGCATATACGAGGAATAGGCGAGTTATTGAAACCAAGTGCTGTTTTACGCAATGGCGGTACAAAGAGATTAAGGGATTTATATTATAGATATTAAAAACGAAGCTTTCGACTACATGTATTAGATTATTCAGACGCATGTTGCCAGCTTTCTGTACAATTGGACACATATTCTGCTAGCAGCGAATTTCTACAATGATTTAACAAAGTTACATATTATGTTTGTGTAAGACTACCACTACATCCGTACCACTGTACGTTTGTCACAAAGATAACAATTTGTTAAATTATTTGTCTTGAAGGTATATTTTCATAGATCCATGCTTGCACTGGTCTGCATTGGTCCCTTGGGACTTCAACCAAAATTTGAGTTCGAATGGTTATTTGATCGATTAATGTTGACTGAGTACATGCTCGCACGTCTATCACCCGCTTAAGATTTGACTCGGTACTGATAGGCATTCCATTTTTTAATAAAATAGGTTCCTATTTGACCACAATAACGCCTAATGTAGAACTATGATGCGGTCGAAGATGGAGCACGCTTACCTAGATAATTACCTATTTGCACGATACTTAAACATACACGGAATGTACTTTTCAGGAAATACAGACTCTGGTAGTGTATTCCACAACTCTGCCGTACGCAGAAGAACCGTGAGGGCGAAATGTTTCGTTTGCACTGGTTGTATTTCCATTATGAAATAATGGCGTCTGGTCTACGCCATCGCGTTGTCGCCCAAAGATAGAACAGTATAATATCATAAATATCCCACTGCTGGGCTCGGGCCTGCCATTATAGGGGGAACAGACAGTATACCCGCCACGCTTGTCCAATGCGGCTTGGCAGGTTTGACACATCGGTCATCTCGATGTGCAGGTTGCATCACGATGTTTTCCTTCACCGTTGTTAGCACTTGGTAATTGTATCAATATGCACTTTATATCAGAAAACTAACTAAATGCTGCATAAGTTCCGGCCAGGATCGAACCCGCTCCCTTTGAGTTTGGGACGCGTGCGCTAGCCATTACGTTACCACGACTTGTACTTGTGTAAGATGGAACAGTATAAACCATAAACAATGGACCTTAGAATACTACAAATAGCAGAACAACAGGTTGTCTATAAAGCCAGTATCTTTTGTTTCCACGAGTGCTTAAGTCGTCAACAGAAGTGGATGCGCGCCGAAGATACGCCTAACTTGATTGATGAACTCTTTGCACGTCACGATATGTCTCTAGATCTATATAGAGCAGAAAAACCCCCAATTTTCCGTTTTGTAGAGATTAACGTAATAATAGTCCTTAAACTTCATATTGCTAGGCTTCGGCTTCCTCATTTTTGAAGACTGGACGGTATACCCACCATGGTTATTTAAAGTATAAACCAGCTTAGTATACGGTCAAATAATTGACGCGTTCGAAATTGCACGAGTGCCCTATTGTTATTGATTTTTCATTATTATTATGTAGTTATATAATTTTAGTTGAATAATGCTATAGATATTAATGTATAGTGTAATTACCATATTGACTCTTCAAGTGATCAGAGGGCTGGTGCCTACCTCGGACAACGGATCAGTATGGCGATTCAGCGAGGTATCGTAGCCATCCTCGTGAATACCTCAAGCATAGAAGACGGTGACCTAGGCTCCATATTCTACATGTATTCTTGAGAGACTATGCGTGGAATACAATATAACTAAGTTATTTTTCTTATTGTATTAGTTTATAAAGTCATTGTAATAATTCTAATATTACTTAGAAAGGTAGATAACATATACGTGTAGGTGTGTACACGTATAACATCAGTCGGCATATCGCTTATCCTGTGTTGAATGGTACTGCCAGACAGAGGTATACTTTTTAGTTTTTTGACCAAACATAATCTTCGCCATATCTAAAGCAGCTGGTAAAGTCAAACTTTCAGAATAGTATGAGGTTTTCCTGGTTTAGCCACACGAGAGCTACGTGATAGCAACGCTTTCTCATTTATGCGGGGCGGAGGCGGGGCGGCCGGCATTGGCCGTGGTCGTACGTATGCGCGTAAATTCTTTATATACTGGCAACGCATTTGATGAAAAAAAAATTGTGTATTACGTACTTAATTATATAATTAAACCCTAATTATGAAAATGAATAAATATGTTGGATTGAATATTTGTCAACGGGTCAGGGGGGTCGCGAAATATTTCTTCATACTAAAAGGGCCGTGTCATGAAAAAGGTTGAAAAACACTGAAATAAACTAAGAGTTTCACGCCGATATTCTATGACAGCATGATATCACATCAATCGAGCCGGCGCTACGAACTGTATTCAACACAATTATCCCAGCATAGCTCTACCACATTGCCATATTTTATTAGATATACTTTTCTTCTTATTATGATGATACAAAGTTCAATGCACAGACACACCTAAAGTTGTACATTTATAAACAAAAAGGAGATCACAAGTGTAAAAGCAAACCAGACTACCAAATGGGTCTTTGAACATGCAATTAAATTCTTGCTAAAGAATCGTTTTAATTTATTTCTATTGAGGTATACAATGTATAATAAACTTATTTAATAGTGTTATGGAAAAAGAATAACTATGTAGTATTTATCAAATTTTAAGTAATTACAAAAATCTAGTCTTATAAAAATCTAAGCATCTCTTGTCTGTAAATTGAAGTTATTTAAAAAAAACAAATAGAATAGACTATATAAACAATGGATAACAAGATGCATTTTTTTTAATTTCTTGTCTGTTTGTTCGGGATACATACATAACTTCACGCCAGGTCCCTTGCGGGGTAGGCACGAACAACAGAGCGCCATTTAGGCTTATTCTTACACAACTCACTTGCTTCTTTGTTCGGGATGCCACGTAAAAACCACTGGGCGGATTTAGATGCAGTTTTCGCTTTTCGACAGCAAGTTCTTAAGCTTGAAATCTGCGCTACTTTTCATTCTGGGAATCCCGCGGGAAATTTTCCGGGAGCGGTTTGTTCGGGTGCATAAAAATTAGCTTGTTCCGACAGTTTTCACTAAAACAATAATTGTTATACTTTGTGTCCCGGGTTCTCGCGGGAATTTCCAGTCAAGCGTCGACGTCACGGGCATTTTTTAGTATTATATAAAAGACTTAAAAAATAAAAACTATAAACATATTTATAGGTAAAAATTATTAAATGACTTAAATTCTGAGGTTATACAAATACAAGTTAGGCAAGTAATAAATCAGACCAAAAACACTTAGCTTAATTAATTTGGCATTCAACTTATATAGATCTTTTGGATTCCATATTCAGTTTTAAGAATTAGTAGAGCTTTCACGCGACCAAAAGGCTGGCGTCTGTTTTGCTCAAAAGCTAAGTATTGCTCTTGATACGTGCGAGCGGGGGGAGGGGGGGGGGGTACGCATTTGGGATTGGAAGGAAACACCAGTTCTTTTAACTAAACGCTTTTATTGACTTACACAGCCGTACGTGATTCCTCTCCGCAGGGTCGCCCCTACACGCACGACTAACGACGCACTGTCCCGACGATAAGTTGTCTCACATAAAATACCGTCGCCGATATAGCGTAGACCATCTCCTTCTACTGCAGTGCTCACCTCCGAATTTACTGAACTATCCACTAAACTTTTCACTAAATTCACTACTAAACTCGCCACTGTCTTCTGTTAAAGTTCTCTTCCGACTCTTCCGTATCGCACTTGTCGCTTCGCCGTCTTGAACTGGACTCAATTCTAAACTGCTCGGTAGACGCGCCTTACGCTGCTTATATACCCGAAAGAACCCATCATGTCGATATTCTTTTCGTTATTCTTTTATTTACTATCCATCCCTTCCAGAATCTTCTACCTTTTTCTAAATGTTCTGAAACCAGCTACATTGTTCCATCATCACTCGCCACAGTATTCAACGTGGTAACGCCGCCAGCCTTTTCGGGAACGTTAATTTTTGTATTTAACCGTTTTAAGAATGATAAACTTAGACTTTAATATGTATCGACAGTTCGTTTCATTTATTATTAAATAGAGATTAAATAAATCAATCACGCATTCTGTATTGCTATTATTTGGTGTTTAATATTCCTAACAGATTGTCATCAAACATCTATTGTGTCAGATTTGCGTTGAGTAAAAAAAAATCGTGTGTACCTGCATAAATGCTAATTTACGTATTATAAGATGTTTCCGGTGTTGTTAACGTGCCTACATGGACAGTGAACGCCGTGAGCAGTTTCTATGACATTATAGGGTTTGCCAGGTGGTAAAGCATTTTCCGTCTGGATGACTACCACCTCTGGTATAGCGTATGTTGCCATCATAATCCTGAGTTGTATTCCGGCATTATTGATTAGGGGCCATCTACATATTGTTGTGAGTTGCAGGACTCGAATTAAAATGCCGTTGGAATTATTATAAAGTTTATTAGAACTATACAAACACGTATAACACAGGTACAAATTTAACTGGACACAACCAGTCCTAACGTAAAGCACGATTCAATAACACGCGCAAAGTCCGTCACTAAATAGATTACCGAATGTACACAAGTGTTGCTCCGCTTGTGGTTATCACTCGACTGCCGATCTCTCCATTGGGGCATTGGTTTATACTGCACAAATACAATATGTCTCTCGAACGCCTGGACTGAACTTCTTAGAATCACACCTGGCTAATGACTACCATAAAAGATTGCAATACACAAAGGGCTATTTTTCTATACATATAATAAAATTGTAGAGGTCAAATTTCTGTACAATGAAAAAAATGCTAAAAACCGAGTCAGGGGATGTAAGAAGTGAAATAGAACTAATTTAGTTTTTTTTTAATTTTTTGTTTCTCTGTTTGTTTGTACCGGCTAATCTCCGAAACGATTGGACCAATTTCCATGAAATTTTGTATGGTGATAGCTTATATCCCTGGTCAACATATAGGATACTTTTGATACCGAAAAATTAAAGAGTTCCCGTGGGATAGTTAAAATAAAAATTAATAGTTAAAATTAATTACTTAAACAGCTTATAACAGACTGAAAGTAATTTCTCTGCAACGTAACATAATAGAAGCCAAGATTTTGACAGGGTGTTGTGTCTGTGAGAGAGTTTTATCTTATATATATAATATAAGCTGATAAGTTTGTTTCTTTGTTTGTTTGCTTGAATGCGCAAATCTCAGGAACTACTGGTCTGATTTGATATTTTTTTCCCTATTAGATAGCCTATTTATCGCGGAAGGTTATAGGTTATAAACCATCACGCTAAGAGCAATAGGAGCGGAGCACCAACGAAGAATGTTTCAAAATCGCGGGATATTTTTAACTTACTTTTTTAAAACTATTCCACGCGAACGAAGTCGCGAGCAGAAGCTAGTTGATAATATTTGTATAGATTTACAGTGTGTGATTTAACATAATTACCGGGAAATACACACGTAAAACGATCTTGATACATACATTTTCACTCCGCTAGACACCTCGATTACTAGGTCATTGTCAAGGCATACTCGCCGTAAACGCTAGACCAATCACGCAATGTACCTACCACACTCGTAACGTGGGTAATTTACCTGATCTGTATGAGTAATACAAAAATAACCTTTTTTACTTAAACTCATTTACAATTCTTAGCGTGTTTTAGTTTAGATATCATATTACCTAGTCCAGTTGAATTGATTTAAAGAATTTACTGTCTTTATATGCATGGTAGATTGTTTTGTATGCATAAAGCGGTATATAAAAAAACCCAAACTTTGCTCATTAGAATGTGAACTGCCGCTAGTATATAGCCTTTCAAATACAATAATAATTCTTCCTGGTCGGAGGTAATAATTATTTCCTTATTTGTGTTTTTTCTAACCTTTTTTTAATTGTTATAGTTGCACTTACCTTTTGTTTATTGTGGACAACGTGGATTTCAATTTTATCACCTAATGTATACGTATAATAATACGCGTTTGTACTATTACATTTAAATGTAAAGAAATAAGGAAAACATGTGTAATAATTACTTAAATTTGCAGTTTACCTCAATAGCCCGGTACTTTTTCTTCTCATTTCCCACAATAGTCATTCACTGGCCGGGGCTTGTCCTTGGGTGCATTACTATATGGTGTAGACAGGTATAATCGCCGGTCAGTGTCACGCCACATTTACATTAAATTTGTCAAAGGGCCTCTACGTTTGGCCTTCCCATGACTCGTCGCAAGCCCTCCAAAAGTTCGGGCCAATTTATGGCCCGTGGTCTCTACAAACATACGATATACTACATATTTGCGGCTTTTGTGATCGAGACCCTGAGACTATGAAGGATTTAGGACGATTTCTTGCCAATCTTCTCCTGTTTTTCGAGAGATTATATTCCCATATTCCCATCTTCTTTCTGGTCTCCCCTTGTCCTTTTTCCGTCCGTTACCGATCGTTGTAACACTTGGTCCTTGTTCGTTACTGGGCCCCACTATGTGACCTGATTGCTAAAGGGGTTGATAATACCCACATAAACACACAAGCAATCTGTTATATCATCTCTTATGTTACGAGTCGCGAGACTCGAATTAAAATGCCGCTGGAATGATTATAGAGTTTATTAGAGCTCTACAAACACGTATAATACAGGTAAAAATGTAACCGAACACAACCAGTCCAAACGTAATGCAGAAGGTCTTAATTCAATAAAATGCGCAAAGTCTGTCACTTATTAGGTTCCCGATTGTAGTACAAACGTCTCGCTTCGCTCATAGTTCTCGCTTGACTGCCTCCCCCTCCATCAGGTTATTGTTTTATACTGCACAAATACAATGTCCCCGTATCTATATCGACTTAATCCGCCACACCTGGCTAATAACTCGGCCACAAACTGCCATAAAACAATACAATAAAACAATGGGCTGTTTTCTAATCACAAATTTTAAGCACAAATTAAACAAAAGAAGACGATCATAAAAGAGGTACAATGAGTTTAAATGCCGGCCGGTAATAAAATGTGTTTTGTTTCAGATATGCAGGTGGATTTTGTTTTTGTCAGGACCTGAGTTGTAACACTTATAACATCTACAGCTGTGAGTAATATGTAATGCCTAAGGACATAAGAATTCAAGTCACATATTCTTGACTTATTATTTATAAGATACGAACATAATGGTCAAAAGAGCACACATTTGAGCATTTCGCACTACGCATCAAGGATGCCGCGTATAATTTTCATATTATGTGTAACATATAGGTGTATTTTATTTAGATTTGTATTCTAGGCGAATTCTATTGCTTACTAAGTACAAATATAGATATTAGATTCTCAGGGCTATGATTGTACTTGTCCTTAAAATCAAGTACGCGAGAGACCGGAATATACTGGTACTGGTATAAGGGTAATTATACTAGTAAAATAATATGAACAAATCCGCCGGGGTACCTTCCATTTTGGAACCAAACGGCTTATGCCGCAACGATGGCAAGAGACCGGATGAGATGACGCTGATTCCCTGGAAGATAGGCCGGCCCTTAGTGTGGGATGCTACTTGCGTTGACACTCTGGCGGCATCCCATCTTTCAGGTACGTGCACTACCGCCGGTTCTTCTGCAGCCGAACAGGAGGCCCTCAAGCGCCGCAAATATGCCACCATTGGAAATGGTTACACATTTGCGGCATTTGTGGTGGAAACTTTGGGTCCGTGGGGTCCTAGCGCCCTAAAGGTCTATCGAGACGTCGCCAAACGTCTGGTAGACGTCACACGCGACCAGAAGGCTGGCGTCTTTTTTGCGCAAAGACTAGGTATTGCTATCCAACGTGGTAACGCCGCCAGCCTTTTGGGAACGTTCCCGGTAAATGACAGTGGTTTGGGACCATTAACTCATCTTTAGGTTTTTTTCCCCCTTTTTTATTTAGTTTTAGTTTTTATATAGTTCATAATATGGTTTGTAGTTTATATTTAGGTTTACACTAGCTGACTCGGCGAACTTCGTACCGCCTTATTCAAATAAATTAATAAACAAACAAATCGAGAAAACATGGCAAAGGGCTCATAGAATTTGAAAAATATATATAGCCTATAACCATCTACGATTAATTCCACGTCGAATGGTTGTGGTTTCATGCTGATCGGTCCAGTAGTTTTCGAGTTTACCTCGGACAAAGAAAACAAACTTTGCTTATATATATATAGATAGATAGATAGCCATAAACCATCTAGGAAAAATTTCGCATCGAATGGTGGTAGTTTCATGTCGATACGATCAGTGGTTTAAGCGTGATTGAGCCTCAAACGAACACCATTTTCATTATATATATATATAGATATATATATAGATATATATATATAGATATAGATAAATAGCCATAAACCATCTAGGAAAAATTTCGCATCGAATGGTGGTAGTTTCATGTCGATACGATCAGTGGTTTAAGCGTGATTGAGCCTCAAACGAACACCATTTTCATTATATATATATAGATTTATAGGTTAATTTATTTTTAGTATTTCATTATATGTTTTAAGTTACTTTATACTTGTGTCTTATCAAAATAAATATATCTATAATTAATCAATAATCTCAATATTAATTAACAAGTCTTTCTTTCCTTCTTTAGTCTAGTATCCTACTTTAATTATTTGTGGCGCTATTTTTAAATACTTTCCACTTGCTATTATGGCGCCATCTTAATTTGCTGCCCTTCAGTGGACACTTTTTAATATACTGAGATGGTTCTCCTTACCTCTGCCCGCCATAAAGTAAAGTTAAAATGTCTCTCTATAATTTCAAAAAATATGCCAACATTTACTTATTATATACTTATTTATATACCATAAATAAACGTTTTTGGAATATTTATTTGTGCGTTGAAAGATTGTCTCTATGATGCTTTATCACGGCTCAACGAGTTTTAATGAAAGTGTCAAGATTACAAATAAGAATTTTAAGTAAAACTAGGATATGCCCGCTATTTCATCCACATTCGACTTGAAATTCTTACGGGATTCCCGGGATAAAAAATCTCACACATTTTATTATAGCTATCGATCAGCGAAAACCGCATTGGAAGTATATTTTTTTATTTGAAAACGGTCCAGTAGTTTTTACGTGAATATACAAAAGTGCATTCGAGTTTATATCCGTTTTTAGAATTTCACGTTTCTATTACTAGTTTTGAAAGTGAAAACAGCGGACTATGTTGTTAGTTGAATGAATATTACTCCGAAGCGAAAGCTTGGAACCTTACAAAACCTTTGCAAAGCATATATACCCTTTTGCGATCACATTGGCCCTTAGTCTTGGGTCACAACCTGTGCACCTGCGCACGCATTAACATCACTATAACTCAGCGAACAAAGATTTTATTACAGCTGTTAAAGTTGAGTCATAGCATACAGTAAACGCCAATACCTTAAACTACTTGTTAAAAGTGACTGTCAAGTAAATGACAACTTTTAAGAGAATATACTAAAAACGTATTAGTGATGCGTTATAGGATATAGGAATAATATGGAACACTCACTTGTTTGTTGGGTTTGCTGGTTCGTATTTGAATTTGTATTCTTTCACACGTTATACACGTTAACGTACTTCAAGCGGTAGCATGGCAAGCCTGCATGACATTTTACAGATACGTAAAATGAACATATAATTTAAACATTGAAATATTGTCGTTTGTTAAAGCTTACTCGGAAACGTATTGGCGAAAAACGACTACCGCAAACATAATGGCAATGGTGCCATTTATTAAATGAAATAAAAGATTTATTCTTGTATAAATGTAATTAGATAGAGGTGTTGTTCTTAAAAATATATCGTTTCATTTTTACCGTAGTTTTAATGGGGTGCAAGCCAAGATGTAACAAAATCTCTACATTCATATTTGGAATGTTACTACATTATGATTTTTGGGCGTTATAACCCCCACTAAACTTTGATGTCCTCTTCAGGCTGCCGAACGCTGCAAAGCTCCTGATTTTGTTTCCTTAATATAAAAAAATATTTAAAAGCTGATATAAATAATTGACATTGTCTTTTATAATATTTTCGTATTTTAACCTCTAGTTATTTTTAGTTGACCGATAACGTTATCAAATGGTGATTGTGTTGTTGTTGTCGGACAAGTAAGTTATAACATATAACTTTTTGTTTATTATTAATTATTTCAAGGTTTATCTAGAGTCAAAAAAAGATTAAAAATCACGTTGGACAAACTTTGTTTACAATATTGATAATAAACTAATTCATTTTTTGTTTCAATTAGCGATGAAGTTATTAAAGGTCAAAGAAAGAACAATTAAAAATATGCAATCCAAAACATAAGAAGTAGGCATTTTATGGTTTTTTAGTTAATAATAGTTATAATCAGCAACACTACTTTTCGATACTTTTTCTCAAAAAAATAAAAAATGGGCAATCCCAATATAAATTCAGACACGTGTTACAATAAATCCTAACATTATTTACATATGAAAGAATAGGAGGTACAATAAAATTTGAAGCTTAAATAAGTATAATGATATAAATAATATTAATAACTATTTAAACAATGTTTGTAATATTAAACTCCTGTAACTTGTATTTGTGACATAATAAGGACCAAAAAGTCGTGGTAGCGTAATGGCTAGCGCACGCGTCCCTAACTCAGAGGGCGCAGGTTCGATCCTGGCCGGAATGCATGAACCACTTAGTCAGTTTTCTGATCTAATGTGCATATTGTTACAATTACCACGTGCTAACAACGATGAAGGAAAACATCCTGATGCAACCTGCACATCGAATAACCGATGTGTCAAATCTGCCAAGCCGCCTTGGACAAGCGTGGCGGGTATACTGTCCGTTCCCCCTATAATGGGAGGCTCGAGCGCAACAGTGGGTCATTTATGGGCTTATATTATATTATAAGGACCCATGTACATGTTTTGTAATTCTATAAGGTTGTGACGTTTTGTAAAATGATAAAAAGTATGTCGGTTCATTTGAATGTCTGCTCCCTTACTGGATGTGAACTATATACTCAAATTGTTAAATTATTATAATAATCTAGAGCTGGAAAATGTAAATAGTCAGGATTTTTTAGTAACTTCAATGTAAACTACTATTCGTCGGCTATTTTTTTATACATTCAAAAGTATTGACGTCTGTAATATTTACTTCTAGTGGCATTAAATTAAACACTATACTTATGAAGCCTTAATGGCTACAAATATAATTAACGCGTTACTAAGTCGTAAAAATTGAGTCCCTTCGCCTCTCTAACTTTTGAATAGGGGAACTGATTGCGGATTGTTACCCTCATGTTGCATGCGTACTGTTGGGCAATGCTAAAATCCCGAATTTCACCATTGCTGTGATGAAGCTTGTTTCCTGTGAAATATATTGAAGAATTCAATTGAAAAGTTTTTTTTATAAATAATATAATCTATTGTTTACCTCATTTTACAAAAATAAATTCCGAAGTTCCTGTGATTAAAGCACCTGAAATATATAGATAGATAACACTTTATTACTCACCAAATATCCAATTTCAAAAATACACAATTACAATATTGTCATGTTAGAGACAATAGGCCGCCTTATCGCTGAAAGCAATCTCTTCTAGGCAACCTAACTTAAGGAATAATTTAACCTAATCTGGCGATGTAGGTGGTGCAGATCATTAAACATATAAATAAACATACTTAAACTACATAAGTTATAAATTAAATACATACATATATATACTCATATATATGAAATAGTCTATAATATAAGAATTAGGCATAATCATTTAAGGAAAAGTAGTGTTTTCTGAGTGCTTTCTTAAATGTAGGCGATGTTTTGGCCTCTCTGACAGTAAGAGGCAGCGCATTCCAAAGTTTGACATCCCGCACTGTAAAAGAGTTATCATACAAGGATGAAAAATAACTTTTATTATTTTAGAAAAATCTCAACCTTCATATATTTTGTCTTCAGCGAACTCGGAGACATACTTATGACGTCATAACTATGTACTTGTAAATAGAATCAAATCGAGCATTGATTATTGTTTAATATTATCATATTTTAAAAGTTATAATGTAGGATGTTATTTATATGTAAATAATATTATAGTTTATTGTAACATTCCTATTGTAAAGTAAAATTAATATTTTTAACCAAAATTGATACAAAAAGATTCTTTGACCAATTTTTGAGATGTAGGGTAACTTAATATTTACTTAAGTTTACGCGACTTGTATACATAATAAAACTACGTTTTAACGGTTTAAGCGCGGTAATTTATTTGACTTTGGTTATTCCGACGTTTCGTCCGCTTTTCAGTTGCCGTGATCACGAAAGACAGAGATGACAATTATTATTGTTAATTATAGAAATAATTTTGATTATAGTTTAAACAAAATTAATATCTTATTGGAATTGTTAAAATTAAAAATAAACCAGTATTCTCATACAAAATCATGAAGGCAAATACCCAATTACCACGTTCTAGAGGTGTAAGGAAACATCGTGATGTAATTTGCATATCGAGATTCATAGGTGAAATAAATTCGAGGAGACCCGAGCTTAACAGTGGTTTGTTTATGAGCTAATTATATTATTATAGTTTTTGGCACCATGTCGAGCCAAATATTAATAATAATAATTATTGAAGACCTAATTAGACTAATCACATAGTTAGCGTTAAGTGTTTGATATAGCTTCATTGTGATGTACAGTTGCGGTATGAAAAAGCTCATCACCCTGAAGTCTACTTTTGCTTACAAAACGAACAGTCTGACAACATGTCACGTTTATAAAATATAGAAACGTGAAAAATAAAAATGCAATGTTAACAGACACTGAGATTAAAAACAGTTTAGATCATCAGAAACAAGTAAGATATAAACAATTTTCTTAGACATGATAGAAAATCAAACAACTTTGATCTGAGTAATTCCAAACTTTATTGTCAAACAGTTAAATATAATTTTCTGTGGCTCAGTCTGTTCTGTAACTTAGTTTAAAAAGGTAACATGTGCTAGTGGAACGTTAAATGCATTAGCATTTAATGTTCCGCTTCGAAAACTGGCGAACCTTTTCATACCACGACTGTACTAATAACCCTAATATTTTATTTTTTATGTGATGTTGTGTGAATTTATTTTGTAAATGGCATAAAAAAATATTAAAGTTGTAAAAGACTCATAAAAACTCATTATTAACAAATTATGTACCATGTTCAAAAATAAATCTAGGTTTCAATTGGACACCAGGTTTTTTATATTGCCATAAATCGAAGGTAAATATTAGGATTAAAAACCCATTATTTTGTCTCTCATTACGTAAATGTTACTTAATACAAATAGTTTTCGACCCCTCGAAATATTATCACATATTTGATACTTCATTTTTATGACGAACGAGTGTTCTACAGGTGCATTAGTTTCGAGACGTTTTTAGTAGAATTTGTATATTTACAGTACTTCTAAACATGAAATATAAATTTCCTTGAAATTTAGTATTAAAAATTATGTTGAATATTAATATTATCATATTAAGTACCTGCCTATAATTATATACAAAAAGCATTAGTTTATTTATTTACGTATTGATTTCCTTCGCCTCTCCACTTCTCACAATTTGCGCTCAGACACATCGTAGACTCCTGACACCTGCACACACTTCTTCATCCTTTTACGATAACTCTTTTACAGTACAGACTGTCAAACTCTGGAATGCGTTGCCTCTTACTGTCAGAGAGGCCAAAACATTATCTACATTTCGGAACTCCCTTCGAAAGCACTAGTCTTTAAATAAATATGTCTAATATATAATACATTTACTTATTTATCTATTGTAATATTATATTAATTAATATAAGTAAGTTTGTAATATATAAAATTATTTTATAAATAATAAGTGCTTGTCACATATAATGTTAACAAATATATTTATCTAGATTGTTTTGTACTATTATATTTATATATGTATTAAATTTATAAAATAGTGTATGTATGTATATTTAAATTGTACAGTCCTATCTTTTTCTGATCCACCTACATCGCCAGATTAGTTAAGAATTTCTTTTAAGCTCGGTTACCTGGAACAGATCGCTTTTAGCGATAAGGCCGCCTGTTGTTTTGCCAAGAAGTGTTGTAGTTATGCATTTTGTTTTTGTTTTTTTGGTGAGCAATAAAGTGTTATCTATCTATTTACGTATTGTCAGTACACTACTACAAACGCAAAAACGTCTCGAAGCTAATTTATCTGTACTTTCAGATCTCTAGCCTTAATCGTTCCTGAAATTATCAACATTTTATTACACTTAGGTAATAAAACATAAAAACAAAGTTAATACTTATTTAAACATTTATTACTAACTTAACAAAAATAAACGCTATATTAACCAATGGCTAGTGTAACTTTGGCTGGCAATCACCGAATTTTTTATCAAGAATCAAGCTCCAATCGCATCAAGGCAGACCGATTTTAAGTACACAAAGCCAATTAAAAGTTTCTCTGATCACAAATATTCATTATCGCGTGTTCCACATACACTTTGTTCATCCGGCGATTTGCATTTTAATCTCTAGTTTTTAAGAATAATTATTGATAATACACGAACTATATAACACAAGGTTATCAAACAATTCTATGATGCGTTGACATTCGGCATAGATAGCTGAGTAAATATTGCGACACTACCTATATCTAAAGAAGTTGTCACACTAACGATTCGCGAGCTTGTCTGTAGCGAGAACATCGCGGTCTGGTAGATAGCTTCATCGCTTTGGTGATTGGTGCGTGAAATGTAAAGGCCACTCTCTTTAGTATCAAAACCTGCTCATTAGATGATTTTTCATAAAAGACTTCAGACTTCTGAAGGATTTTAGATCTATCTTCTATTTTAGATAATGAGAAGCTCGTAAAGTTTGGCGCGACTTATACATTTGTATCAAATGGGATACCAATCTAGAACCATCCAATAGAATGTAGAGCCAATGTTTCAATTTAGATTTTAGACGTAAACACTATTATATTATTTACACTATAGTATAAATGACTTTGAATATAAATTAAAAACCCTGTGGTATAACTGTTTTTAAATTCATTCAAAAAACCCTTAAGAAAAGTGTATAGTGTTGTTTTTATTTACATGTTTCAGGTCTGGAAACGACTGCGATCTCCATGTACTGAAAGGTCCCTGTATGGCCTAAGAAGGCTCAAACTTACTTTACACCTACATTATGAACATCAATTTCACTGAATTTGTAAAGTAATATTCAATCACTTATTTCTATCTACTGACAACTTAAAACCATTCAAACCAAGTTTCTTTATTTTACTATTCATTCTTTTACCTCACTATTAATTGAATATTGACATTACTTGTGTAGAATTTATGTTAAATTCTGACCTGTCAGTAAGATATAGCAAAGATGCGAGCTCTTATAAAATTCGCTACATTATTGGGAACACGCTCGTTAATCGCTAGTGTGGTAACGCTCTAATATAGACATTGGTGATAATCATATCATTTATGACTATAGATATAATTGCGTTCACTAATTAAGATGGTATTGTTAAATACATATATAAATATGAGCAATAACTAACAGTGGCTTTTACAAGAATCACTATTTATATTGTTTTTTTTTATATAAAGTCAGTTGTGAAAAATGACAGATAGCAATTTTTTTATATCAAGAGAAGATTTTTTTATATCAAGCTTAAAACATTGGATCTGTCGAATCATATCATCAACAGGTACACTTAACACAGTGGTAGATTCGGTATTGGACTGGTAAAGGCGGTTTAATTTAAATCTATGCCGGAAAGATAAACTTATAAAACACCTGTAATTATATGTAACTTCATGCAACAAGTTACGTTACGATCTTTAATAAAATCTTGTGTTTAATAAAAACTTGTATAAAAATAGCGAAATAATTTAGACACAAAATAGATGGGATAATCTAAAAACTCAAGCAATATTTACATTCGCATGAATCTAAGGGCCGCTTGCATAAGGTTGCTTAAATTTATTTAAGAAACACAAAACGTATTAAATACAATAAGCGTCTTGCACAACGCAAAATTTGCCGCTATATATGTTTAAAGAACTGTCAATACGTTTTGTGTAAAACGTATTTAGGCAGTTTAATATGATTAACTACTTTTATTTCAAGGCGATCGTTATGCAAGCGGCCCTTAGTCATGCAAATAAAATGAAAACAAATCAATTATAAATCTCTTAACTTACACCTTGCCTTAAAGTGAAAATTATATTGCAAACCAATCTTACAAAAATAATTTAAAAATGCACTAGTGCTGTAAATGTTAACGAACATTTTAAAATTAAACATAGAAATACTGTCTATTCACTGACACTGAAAGTTCTTAAAGAATACTGTCAATGATGGATTTGCAAAATCGTTTCAAACCAATGGCGACACTGTACAAAAATAAAAGAAAATAATATTGACTAGCTAGATTTTAACTAATTAGCGTAAGAGCTCATCAAATTCTAAAACAAGAGAACAACAATAAGACAATTTTACTATAGAACGTTCAATAGTATTAGAACAAAAGCATCTTATGGAATGACTAATAAATTAAGAAAAGTTACCTTATTCACACTTCCACAATTTGCATGATAACACCTGTTCGCTACATTGATTACAAAGACATTATTATTCGATGCTCATTTATGTGTTTTCATGTTTTAGATATTGATGATTTCGAAGCTTAACCTGAACACATTAAATTCTATGGTAAATATCAACCCATCCTCATTATGTTTCTGCGTCGGAGCAATCGCTCCATTGCGTAGAACACGCGATCTGACCCTCAATAGGGACACACTATACCTCCAGTTCCAGGCACGGCTACTGCGTCCGGATAATGCACCCTGCATATATCTTTAAACGTTTTCCCTTGTCTCGGTGCACGTTCAGGGTTTCTGTTGCCGCCGTAGCCATTGCTATAGCCGTTGTAGCCACTGTAGCCATTGTACCCATTATAGCCACCGTAGCCATTGTATCCGTAGTTCCCATAGCCACTGTAGCCGTACGATCTACGTGGATTACCGTTGATCGCGTCGTAGATAGCATCAAAGAAGGGGGCGCACTCCACTGCAGCAGCGGTCACGACGAGCAGGATAAGTAAGCAGCGTGTAGACATCGCGGAAGGGTGGGTATACAATTGTGTCAATTCGATTGACGGTCAGACTGGCCTTGTTGTGCGGAAGCTTGCTCCAGTGGCGAGTAATCGCGAATGGTGCCGGGTACTCATGTAGTCGGTTTATATATCGGCCTCGGATCATCCGACAGCGTGCAAACGGGTGCGTACGCGACGGGTTCACGGTCTATACCCTGGACAACAGGGCCTTGGACTAAGAAACATTTATATCTTGAATATATAGGTACAATTATTCTTTGAATTGTTTGTTGTAAACCATTTTGAAGTGAAACTTAAAAAACTATATAGACGGGGTCTTACTATTTTTCGCTCTCGAAAAAGAGTTACGGCCGCGTGTTCTAATGCTTACACTTTTAAACTCGTGATAGGTTTCATATGGAATATCTAAATCTAAATTATATAAAGTAAGTAAGTAGTTATAAAAAGATATTGAAGCAGTCTTAAATAAGAAGTAATTTATTTTGATAAGGATGAATACCGAGATACAAATAAGGAGCCTTATCTAGCGGCGGCATTTTAATTAAAATTTTAAAATAAGATAACACTTATTGTGGCATAACTATAATAGTTAGACATACTGTTGCGACACTTTTTGTAAATAATGATGTGTTCTGCAAAGTCCTAGTACATTATTTTATTCTATCATCAATATTTTTCGCAACGCACGCGGTTTTTTTATATGCCTTCATGAGTACGAGACTACTTATGTCATTTTGGGACCAATTTTGTTTACAAATTAAAGAATTTACTCATATACATTTTTTTATAATTTTTGGAAACATCTAAACCAAGCTCTTTCAGACTACCTTCATTAAAAAGACAAAAATGTCTAAAACATCGTAGTAACCTGCTGTATCCTTGCCCTAAAACCCTGAACTGTAAACTAATAATATATCATTAAATAATAAATTCGAGGAATCAGTCCCAAGTGGTCCCCCTATCTTCGGCCTTGAACAAAATTGCTTAACAATATATGAAGTTACTGTACCTACGTAACCTAATTTCGTAAGTAGGAAGAGTTTAGAAAAGCTCATAGTGTACATAATGGTTGGTATTATGCTAGACATTTATCACGGTATTTAGGTCTGTCTTAATAATTTTATGGGTAAACGCTTTATGGGCATAGATTTCGATATTGCTGTTATAAATAAACATTTTAGACGTGCCGTAATAACAAAGTGCGATATATTGCATTTTGCTATATTAAATTAACGTTTAGAGAAAGAAATAATTATCTCAGATCCGTGCTAATATTTTAATATTTACAACTTTAATAGTTGCAAACGTTAATGAACATTAAAAATATTAATGTGATTTACGTGTAATTTTGTGATATTATATATTTGGCTTCGTGTATATATGTCATGTTTCTATTTGTAACAATAGCAAAGAGCTTGGAAGAGTACATATTTAAGTAGTTTAAGTGTGTGTATTTAATTTATAAATTATGTAGTTTAAGTATGTTTATTTATGATATATTTAAAGATCTGCACCACCTACATCGCCAGATTAGATTAAATTATTCCTTAAGTTAGGTTGCCTGGAAGAGATTGCTTTCAGCAATAAGGCCGCCTTTTGTTTCTACCATGTCAATATTGTAATTGTGTATTTTGAAATTGTATATTTGATGAGCAATAAACTGTTATCTATATATTTAATTGTAGTGTAAGGAGTCATATTAATATTCTTATTTTCTTTGACTTCAGCTTCAAAATTTATAATTATTAGATTAGTTACTTTCATCTTAAAATTGAATGTTTTGATTTGAATTTAATTTTTCTAAAAAGTTTTCAAATTTAAACGTACTTACTTAGGTACGAAGAAACGATACCATGGACATTTTGCGAACAATAGGAAATTCTTAATTATCAAGGCACGACTTTAAAATGCTGCAAGTATTATTCCTAGCATACTTTTTCTTTAACCTATATGGCACGGTTATACTTTACTCGACTGTGATATAAAATATTTTGAATACCATGACTACACACTCCTGTTATATCTTATAAGAAATTTTATCAATCCATTATGTTTATAAAAACCTATTACAACAAACTAACAATAATTATCTTATAGATATTATGTAATATACATAAATTAAATCTAAAGCTATATAGCAGATCACTGCCAGAGGGAGCGTGCATAGAAGGCTGAATGCATTATCACGCTGCAAAATAGACATGAAAACATAGGGAACTTCTTGTAGGTAGTAGTCAAATATACTACTAGTGGATTAGATGATTTCCTTGCATAACACCTTCACGGCATGCCGAGGGGGCGTCGTGCAATGTTAAGGTAAAACGAAGTCAAGTTCACCAAGAGTCGCGAACATTCACCTCTGCCCGCAAATGCTTGGCATTCAAGACAACACTAAAGAGCGGACATTAGGAACTTGATTTATGGGTGCGAAATGCGAGAGTTTCGATTGTAAATCGATATAAAGTTGAGGATAATATACTGCTTTTAGACGGTTAAGGATTCCAGTGGTCGTGAACGAAATGAGCGCCTGTCTAATACCAACTTCTTTGTTAAAGTTTCACAGGCAACTGGCCGTAATTTTGTTATGTTCAAAAATTCCTGTACCTACATATCGAGGGCTTCATAACAAATGGGCGTACAGACAATAGTGAAGTTTTACACAAGGACCAAAACTAGTTGATGGTATAAGGCTGAAATTTGGAATATCCTTCTATTTACAAACAATTGCATACTGGTAAGACTTTCTAAATTGTAACCTGCATAGATTTTTAGTAAACAAGAAAAAAATGTCATTTTTGCGTATACGCCCATTTGTTATGAAGTGTGTGTGTAATGTGTGTATATATGTGTGTGTAAGAATGAAATTTATCAAGTAGATGTTATACATGGTATACACCAATGTGTAAACGTCGGGTGGATTAGTAAAATCATATAAAGTTATGACAATATTTATGACTATGATATAATAAAACCAGTTTACATATAAATTATAACGATGTTTCCCCGTAACTTCTTTATGACTAATGACTTAATCATTATATTGTATAATATTGACTTTTGCAGGATGTAAAAATGCTAATTTGATAATTATTTTGTTCCAGAAGTACCATGACATCCAGACTGTCATCTTACAATTTTTACATTACAAAAACAAACATTTTTGTGGAAAACTAGAGACCCTGACCTGGGGATACCTTTCATCTAAACTTAAAATTAAGACTTTAAAATTTTCACAATATTCGAGATGATGTAATGGTCATCAATCAGTCATCATCAATCATCATCAACGGTCAAATAGTAAAATGTTACCTACAATATTTTATAGATTAGTAACATTTTTGGCCAAAGGAACAGCTATCAGACTTGTCATTACACATTATTGTTTATAGAGGCAGAAAATCTAGAAAAACTGAAAGTCTTCATCTATAAATGATTTGATAAATAAGTTTGCAGAAAAAGAGGCGAGAAAAATGTATCTGTGATTTGAATTATTTGTCTAATTTAGCTCTTAGGAGGAGAATTAAGTATATAAGTAATAACTTATAAATATATAATATAATAACAGCCCATAAATATCCCACTGGGCTCGGGCCTTAAACTATAGGGGAATGGACAGTATACCCGCCACGCTTGTCCAAGGCGGCTTGGCAGGATTGACACATAGGTTATCTCGATGAGCAGGTTGTATCACGATGTTTTCCTTCGCCATTATTAGCACGTGGTAATTGTAACAATACACACATTAGGTCAGAAACTGCCTAAGGGGTGCATGCATTCCGGCCAGGATCGAACCCGCGCCCTTTAAATTTGGAACATGTGCGCTAGCCCTTATTATTTTAATTCAATTCGAGCATTTTTTGTTTCTTTTATAAAAACTAAACTAACTAAACCCTTCCTTTGGGCGCTCTTCTACAGATTTTGACACAAGGCTCGCCTAAAGCAAGCTACGCCACTGCTTTCTAGCCATTATTAGAATATACATCATGAGAATGACACGTGGGTCCTTTAGCAACTAAGCTGCCGTGACTGGTCGTAATATTAATTAATAAGGTTTAGTTAATGTTATTTTTTATTTATATTAATTTTTAATATTATAAATAAAGTCCCACTCACTAAAATAAACAAAACGTTGCTCTTTATTACGAGACGCGAAACTTGTAATCCAACTGAAGCTAAATTTATTAGGAATTTTAATTGGAAACCAATTTAGCCCTTTTTCACCCACCAACCCTATTCAACGGGGATTACTCCCCTATTGCTTCGGACTTGTTTTCCTTATCAAAGCGTGACTTGCAAAAATACGACACAACAAAAGAATATATAATTGGAACTCGTAATTTTGAAAAAACTTGAACATACAAAAATAAAATTTAAATAAAAACAGGACTTCAAATTTTCATTGATTTGGTTGATTTTAAAAATATATTATATATACTACAACAAAACGTCAACAAGTAAAAGAAGAATAACTTACAAAGCCATTTAGTCATACAAAGTAGTAGTACAAAGGTACAGGTTTTTTTCTGAGTTATTACTTCATTACCAGTTTCTTGATCTTTTATTAGATAGATCAGCACTGCCATGATATGGGTATAATTATTTATACAGCACGAGATAAAAAAATCATGATAAAAAAATTAAGTTATTATCAATGGGCCTATCATCTACAAGCACTTTGCTATTGCTCATTATAATCTAAGTATCATGATGATGATTCGTCATTAAATGAATGAATAAATTCAAATTAATGACAACTACCTACATTATTCAAGAAGCATTCTAAACACGTGAAAACTAAGTAATCGAATTACTAGTGCTAAGTCCTTAAACGCACTTGGTGGTAAAATCGCTGCGGTTGGCACGATTGAGCCCCAGAGAGGGTTCCCAAAGTGGGAGTGCATCAGTGTTCCACATGCGCGCATCTCTCCTCCCGTAGAGCGAGCTACAAACCGCCCCACATAAGAAAGAAAGAGGGAAGCCGCCTAGGACTTGGTACCTGTGTGGTGGAAGAAGCCACCGCCTGCCAAGGCCCGCTTAGTAAGTCAATATACCCATGGCTCTGGCATGAGACGAAAAAAGTAACACCGAGGAGTTTAGGGGGTAATTCCGAGACAAGTGGTTAAACATATGTTCGGAGGTACTATTACCACCTCAACGTGACGATTCCGACCCGCTCCAACTGCGTGTCCCCGCGGTGGCTGGTATTCAGATTTCCCTTCGTTAAAATAATGTTCACCTAGTTATGTAACTAAGTACACATTATTTTAAGTGAACAGTGGCCACGATGGGACACCGTGACTAGCGAGTTATGATGTGAATGCATGCATATTGCTGACTTTTTACTTCTTCTAAAAATTATCTCCTCCGATATTGATTGTCCCGATCTTCTAAGTAAGGTCCACTTTAATATTCCAGCAAAGTCTATACGATTTAATCAACTTATAAATGTACCTTTAAGTTTTACTAGTTACAGACAAAACTCATTTCTAGTGCGAGCAAGTAATTATTTAAGTAATGTAAGTCAATACGATGACATTGACCCATTTGTAATCAGTATTTCAGGAGCCAAGCGGTGTCTAAGCCTTAAATTTTTCCACAGTGACTAAACATCTTGGTGCCTTTTTTACGTCTGCATGTTACTTTTAAGCAATAACTTATTCGTGAAAACCTGTCATTGGCTTTCTTTTGTTAATTATAGTTATCTAATCAAATGTATTTAGCTGTAGGTTTCCCATAAATAAATAAATATTGTGTATTTTTCATCTGTAACGGTATTGTGCAATAAAGAGCACAGTATTGTCTTGTACCCTTCCATGGAAAAATAATAAACTGGCCGCATGCATTCCGTCATAACTGGGTAGCCAGGGTGGCTAATCGTGGCCGGTGTTTAAAGTTTACAAATATTAGTCAGATATAGCCGCTGCGACCTGGCCGCCGTAACTTGACCGCCTAGTGCGTTTGAATTCTAACAGTATGGCAATACAACAAGGACATCTTACTGGCCTTTCAAGTAGCCTATCTATAAGAGACGGCGACCTAGGCTAGGTATTTGATTAGTAGTATTTAAAAGGGATTACATTGCTGTATTCTACTATACAGAATACAACATTTAGGTTATCATTTAACCTAAACCATAGAAGAAACTTTTCTCTCCATTGCTCTGTTCTTAGTACCTGAAAAAATACCTCAATTCTCCATTTTTTGACGGCGCCAATAATATATTTCTCTTTCGTTTTCATGCAGAAAAATAATACAATTTTTTTATTGCATGAGTTCAATTAGCAGACGGCTAACCTGGTGGAAAGCGGTTACCATCGCCTATGGACATTTGTAACACCAAAAGTGCTACAATTGTGCTGCCATTCTCTAAAGGAAGACTGAAATCTGCCCAGAACACAACTCAAGGTTGTTATGGCGGTATACTCTGGACCAGGGATGATAACCATCCAGATGGGCTAAACTCTACCAACTGGCTGCGAGTTGTTTTATCGCCTCTAGCGACAGGAAGGACATTGTATTCTTTTTCCGTTCTTGCACGGATAAAAAATCGCATACTCTTATTTGCTAGTATCTCGCAATTAGAAACTTACCTATATTTGTTCATATTTTGGTCCTTCTATGAACTATGCAACAAATAAATTGGTATTTGTAGAACATTAACCACTCTCAAAATGTATTTCACAAACATGGCTAGTTTAATAATAGTTTCGATATCAGATTCGTACAATCAATGGATTGTTGCACAACCAATCGACCATACCTACACTTTTGCAATATGTGCCTCAAATACTAATACCATAAACCCTGTTAAAAGGGCGTTAGTGCGTTAAAGTACAATGGAACAGCAACTTTAGGTAATGAAATGTACAGTATATTATCGATTGCATCGTAAATGTTGTTGACAAATATTTTCGGCAAGAATTCAGTCGCATACCAAAGCACGCAAACAATTTGCGCTCGCAGATTGACATTTACCGTTGAAATGTTAGGTTAATCAACACGAATTAGTGGATTCATAGCGAATGTTGTGCTTTTCCAATTTGATTTATGTTCATATGAAAAGATTCGTCGCCCTAAAATCGACTTTTGCTTGCACAAATAACAGCACCACCAACATTTTAATAAACGTTACCATTTGTTACGTTTATAAAATTTAGAAAGGTGATAAAAGAAAATTGCAATGTTGACAATGACAGACACTGAGATTAACAATAGTTTCAATCATCGCAAACAAAGAGGATATAAACAAACTTCTAACACAAGATAGAAGTCAAACAACTTTGATCTAAGTAATTTCAAACTTTATTGTCAAACAGTTAAAAATATTTTTTGTGGAACAGTGTGTTCTGCGACTTAGTTTGAAAAGTTAACATGTGTTCGCGAAATGCTAAATAAATCAATTTGAAAACAGGCGAATCTTTTCATACCCTGACTGTACTTGTAGCATACGAAAAATAACAATAACGAACCCGAAAAAATCGACCAAATGCTTGTCAGACCACGCAGAATGAGGAGCTTAGTATATGTGAGAAACGTCCACTGTCTTTGTCATTTGGCTACAGAACCTTTCTTTATAAGCAATTTTAGTCTAAAGTGCTGCATATCTCAAAACCCACATTTTGTTAATGAAAATTTGAAATTGAATCTATAATAAACACGCCTATGTAAATGAAAGAATATCAACCGTCAGTTACAGAAGGGAGCATCCCCAATGTTTAGTTTTTCGTGATTTCCTCACCTACATCGTTGTGTAGTGAAATATGCGATACACACACTAAGCAGGAGTCAAATTTCATCCAAATAGACCGAGTAATTTTTGATAACAATGAGTGTGGCATAGATAGACAGACTATATATACTTATATATATAGGGTATATATATAGGGTAGTCGATAGTACATTATTGAAGGTTTAGTAGGGATCCCTAATTTTTATATAGCCTATATTAATCAGGGATAATGTAGCATTTGAATAGTGAAGGAATTCTTGAAAACAAACCGATTTCGAAGTAGTTTTTGAGTTTTCGTTACAAACAAACAAAAATACAATTCTTTTCTCCTTATAATTTTAGTACAGATAAATTGTTTTAGAAAAAATGTAAAAACAAATATTTTGAAATTAAAGCTGTGTATGTGTACATAAATATACATACAGGTGTGATATAAAAGTATTCCCAAACATACATTCAGTGTATTCTCACAGAGGTCTAAGAATATACTTCAATGGCTTGGAAAACAACACCCAAAGGGCCCTGAGATATTTACACAGGATCCGGCTTCGTTGGCTTACTGTTATTGATACACAGTCACTCCTACACGCCAGGTAAACTGTAATGACTTGCTTCCATGCAATTCTTGCTTATAGGGTTCTTTAGCCCTTTTAGCAAAAACGGCACCCATATGAAATTATCTGAAAATGAAAATATTTATTTCTTAGGAAACACATGCACAATTTGTAGACAGTTGCTGGAATCATCGGTTAATAACATAATAATCATAGCAAAATATTATATCATCTATCTTTGTATATCAGTCTGTTCAAATCAAATTCATTTACTTACAGGAAACATGGACACAAGATATTGATAGAATTCGAACGTGGTACATGTTTCACATAATAAAGTTATAAAAATATACTTAGGTACATAACAAAATTGATTATTTCATAATAACAGCCCATAAATGTCCCACTACTGGGCTCGGGCCTCCCACTGTAGGGGCGAACGGACAGTATACGTGGCACGCTTCTCCAAGGCGGCCTGGTAGGTTTGGCATATCGGTTATCTGACAGGTTGCATCACGATGTTTTCCTTCACCGTTGTTAGCACGTGGTAATTGTGACAATATGCACATTAGGTCAGAAAACTGCCTAAGTGGTGCATGCGTTCCGGCCAGAATCGAACCCGCACCCTTTGTGTCCAGGACGCGTGTGCTAGCCATTACGCTACCACGACTATTATTTTTTATATGTCGTGTAACTATCTGGTATATCGTAAACTCATTATTTGATGGGATAATATAATGATTAAATAATTTTCTCTGAAGCTACAGGATACTCTGATAAGAATAGTATTATTATTTTTCCATAGTACTATGTAGATGAATTGGATTATGAAATTTGTATGCCACACACACACGCACATGCACACACATAAACACACACACTGTGAGGGCCTCAATTCAACCCCCTGCACTACTGTAGTCAGATTGCTAATAAAATCAAGATCAAGGGTTGGCTGCTGCACCTAACTGAGAGTTTTTTTTACTGTACATATTCAAATTCAATTGCAAAAGTTTTATTCAAAATAAGTTCCACTGGAGAACACTTTTTGAAGGTCATACATGTAGGTTAAAATTTAATTTTGCTTCCTAGCCTATGTACTTAAATTGTGTTCCCGGTATGTATTGACATATTTGTTACCCCGATATACAGATGTCATCACGATGTTGTCCTAAACGTTAACGCGTTATAACAGTACTATTATGTAATATTAGGTCAGAAAGCTGCCTAATACAACACCGGTATTCGAACCCACCCCACCACATCTGAAACGCGAGTGTGTTAGCCACAAAGGTACCACGGCTTAACGTCAAGTGCCTTATATAAATATCTAAAGAGGAGTTACTATATTATTTTAGGTCTAAACTAAGGTTCAGTAACATGCAAAGTTTATGCAGAATGCGGTTGGGCGCGTGCTTCTGAATGCTGATACACTTTGTGGTTAGTCTTTGAATAAATTTTAAAAGCTTGGCATACAAGTATGTTTAACATTATTTACTCACTACAGCCGGCTTTAAAATAATGCTTAAAAATATTGCTTCAAGTTTTCATTCATACTTCTATCTATATTTTTCTAATAATATACAATATTCAATTCATTTTGATGCTTGTATGCTTGGGATACAATGGCTCTCGCTCCCGGCCGTGGTTCGTACCATAGTCGGGAGCTACAGTGGATAGGACGGAGACTTGAATCTTCCTTTTGCGAGCTGAAAAGAAGGAGGAGGAGCAAGAGCATGGGCTCACCTGCTCCGTTCCCGCCAGAGGAGAACGCGTCGGTACCAGAGGGTGTCTTTAGACCTTCAGCCGCCGTAAGCGCCCTGGGGACAGTTTTTCACCAGCCGTAAATGATGTCGAATTGGAGCGCGCGGTCACCTCTCCTCCCGTGGGGCGCCTTAGAATCCGCCCCACGCCAAAGAAAGTACGAGAGGGCTTGCGCTCTCTTGGCAGTGAAAGACCCCTTTAGGCCGCCGCCTGCCAGGGCTTCGGGGAGTGGCAAGGCCATACGCCCGTGGCCCTGGCATAAAGGCGAAGGACGGAATACCAAGGGGTTTTAGGGGGTATCCCCGAACGTGGCGTGGCAAGAGCATATCTTGTTATGGTGCTAGTGCAACCCTAACCTGGCGAATCCCACAATCCCCAACGCACTTCCCCTGCGGTGGGAAAGCTAAATGTCTCATTTATATTAATGTATGTTTGAATTTTGTTACAATTACTACGTGCTGAATATAGGGTACTTTTCATCCCAGAAAATCCAAGAGTTCCCATAGGATAGTATAATAGAGGCGAAACTTATTTTTCTAAGCAAATTTATACGCCCTAGTTCATACTACATATAATTCATTTTAACACACCAATGTAGAAAGCTTTGTTTGTGAATGTTTGTTGTATATCTCTGTTTTCCCCGCCATGAACTTGGATATAAAGCATTTTTTATTAGCCTTGGTATATCTGTACAGACAATTTAGACACCGTAGATGAACATCAGATTTGTAACCTGAAAAATATGGGGAACCAAATTTTATTACAGTTGTGTTGGTCGTTGTAAGTCAATCGCAGTGCATTGCGGGAAGTAGACGTCCCTAGTTTCGCGCCACTTATCACTGTCCTCCGCTTTCCTTCATTCAACGCCCACTGGTGACTTTACGCAGCTTGTCAGTCCACCGGGCTGCGGATATTCTACAGTAGACACGACCGGCCCATTGCCCATCTTGCAAATTTTACGAGCTATGTCGGATGCCTTGGAAGTCAGGTAATAACCTCTATTAGATGATAATTGTGAGATAAAAGAGCACAATTTGCGCATCTTGCACAATTTGCAGTATGTCCTTCGATAGCTTAACTGAGCCAGGCACCAGTATAACACTCTCACCACACCTTCTAATTTATTATTATAAGGTTTTACACACGTCGCGGCGCAGTGGATTAATTTTGAGCTCTTATTTAGAGATTGTGAACAGAACTTTTAGTTTGTATGCGTGCATAGCGGGCGAGTTTTGTAACGTCTCTTTTTGTGGAACGGAAGTGAGTAGAGGGGTGAGACTTTAAGTACGGAACAGGAAGGAGCAGAAGAATGAAATGAATGGCGTGTACAATAATAATATGAATATCTATTGAATAACATCACGAGTAATATATTTATGGGTGTTAAAAAGAAATCTGTACAAATAAATACATTTGACCAACAGCTCTTTGAAAAATATATTTACAGCATAAACTCTATTGGTGAAGATCATACTTTTATACCTACCGACTTTTGTAAGGAAAGAACAAATAATTTTCAGAATATCTGAACTTAAAGTTTGTAGTTTCCACTAGAAGAATAGTTAAGTATGCTCTGAGAATAGTAAATATATTTTAAAGCTGCTCTTGATAGCGATAGAATAGTCTGTTAAAGATCTATAAACTAGTGGCTACGTTATCTCAGATAAAACGTAGTCGTAATTTTTACTTCCAGTTGCAGAAATAAAACAGGCTTTTAGTGAAGGTACGCTGAGAATAGTTCACTTAGTCCATATTCATGTCCGTTAAATATTTCCCAGAGAATACCAATATATTTGTTTATGCGGTTTTTTATTCGTGATAGTCGTGAGAAGTCGTGGTAGCGCAATGGCTACCACACGCGTCCCTAACTCAAAGTCGTCCCTCACCGCATGCACCACTTGGCAGTTTTCTGGCCTAATGTGCATATTGTTACAATTACCACGTGCTAACAGCGGGGAAAGAAAATATCGTGATGAAACCTGCACATCGAGATAACGGATGTGTCAAACCTGCCAAGCGGCATTAGACAAGCGTGGCGGGTTACATTTCCGTTCCCCTTATACTTAGTGTTAGGACCGAGCCCAATTCTGCCCAATAGTGGGACGTTTATGGCTGTTATTATCTTAGTGGTTTTTAATTACAAGTCAAAACTTGAAAACATTTTGTGGGAATAAAAAGATTTATTCAAATATACCTTTTAATCACTTTAAACAATTAATTACAATATTATAATTGGGAGTACATGTTATTTTATTTAGGTTTATGGCTCGGCAGCTAGGCCTTTTAGCCAGAACTTAGATTACAATATAGTTTCTTCATTTATTTAAGCCTATGTGTAGCACAGCTGAACTGTAGGTTATCAGCTAGTGCAATTCAACGGAGTTCTTGTGACAACTCAAAATGCCACATTTGACTATACAGTTCTCATTTCTCACAAAACACATAATTATTATTCAAAAACTATCAATATCTTACAACTATTGTTCATTTTAGAGTAATGTTACACTTTTTTAGAAAATAAAACTGCACAGTACAACATCACCTTTCAGTTCCCGCCAAAAACTCCGGAGTACATGTAGACCGCGAATGAACGAATGGAAGGGGCGATGACGTGTGAAATAAATCGGAGGCAAAGGTTTCGTGTCTATAATTCCATCGCATTTTTATTTACATATATCAGAAGATACGTAAGTATTGATAAAACCTTAAAAATTAAACATAAGAAATTAATGTAGTTTTTATTATTTTGTGATAAGGGTATGTACGATCGAGAACACTTAACATAATTAATATTCATTCATTTATTCCTAAATCATTGAAGCCAATTGGTATGGTTCCCAGAAAGCCTAGCTACATTATTTTGACGGCCTCTGAGGTTGAGCGGGCTAAGCCTTTGCGGGCCTACCTCACTGCAACGCAGATGCTCCGGGTTCGATTCCTGGTATGGTAAATTTCGGAAACGTATTTTCTCCGTTAATTAACCAAAGTCTGGGTGTCTGGGATCGGCCCCAGAGTGGTCCGTTGTATATTACCCATAACACAAGCGTAACTTGCTTAATTTGAGGATATACAATGTGTGCGTTTGTCTGCCGATTATTATTATTATTATTCACATATATATTTTATTATCCAAATCTTTTACATTTTTCTTATAAATATCTTATAAAAAAATATATATATTTATTTATAAAAAAAATATAAAAAACTGATCTTCACCGGCAGTGGGGCCTAGGGTCCAGACTACCGGTGGTTAAGGCTCCAGACACAGGAATCTCCTCACAATACGGGCCGTGTCCAACAGAGCTGCCTTCTGCATCCGACCCTTCAACCAGATACCAAGCGAGAGCCTTTCAAGCCTTATTATTATTATACATTTATATGTCTTTCAAGACCACGGGCCATAAAGATGGCCCGGACTTTTGGAGGGCTTGCGTGGGGCCATGGGGAGGCCAACACGTAGAGGCCCCTTGACAAATTTAATGTAAATATGTGGCGTGACACTGACCGGCGATTATCCCTGTCTACACCATATAATAATGCACCCAAGGACAAGCCCCGGCCAGTGTAGGACTATTGTGGGAAATCAAGACAAAAAGTACCGGGCTATTGGGGTGAACTATTAGTGGTACTAGCAGTCTGGGAATATGGGGACTATGGCGTCTGCCCGTCGCAATGTTCGGGGAACATGGAAAAATGGGCAGACGGTGACTCGCCACTCCCTGCATGGGCCCCAAAAAATGCCATAAAGGCAGGGGCAACATGGGTATGAGTGGCTAAGGGGTGTAGAGAGGTGGGCTGCAGGTTCACCGAAGCTACTTCCGACATTAGGCCATTTATCACTTCCACCCCTGGAGCTTGAGTCTTAGCTCTAGCGATCTCCACTCCGTGCCGGCTGGCTAAGGCAAGCACGGAGGCGGGGGCCTTGTCTTGGCCCCCGGAGTCAGGTACGAGGTGTCGCCACTCACCTAAGGCTTCGCCACAAAGCCCCCCTGCGGGATATTAATATAATTATTATTATTATATCGTTGGATAGCCATACTGATCCATTGTCCGGGGTAGGTTTTCATTTATACTTGACGACTACCATTCATAACTTCTCTCATAGTTTTTATTGATTTTGTAGTAACTAAAGGGTTGCCAGTCAGCAAGAAAATATGGCTACCGTTGGAACGTTCCCAGTTGAATACGATTTGGCACTCATATATTATATGCAACAAGAATAAAGAATTATTGTTATAATTTAATTTAATTTATAAAGTCTTTAACTCTTTTCTTTCTATTTTATTGTATTCGTAAAGAGAGAGCTTTATAGCGTATTTCAAGCTTTATTCTAGTCGTGTAATCATGAAAATTGTGGCTGAGTAAGTTAATTGCAATTAAAACGTAGCCGGCGGTGGATTATGTAAACGAAACCAAACAGACAGCGACAAATTGCTATAAGGGTGGCAATGAAGCCTTGAGACGAGAAGATTTTATTCAGATACTGTTTTTATCTGAACATTAAACAATTTATTCAGTAAGTTGTAAGCCCGCGAGGGTTGTGAAGAAAGACATTCATAAGGCAAACCATTGATTGAAATCTTTTGTATGGAAGTGACGCGTGACCTGTACTTGAGCGACACAAGCAAGAGCTACGTGTCACAGAGATGTGTATGTTGTGATAGATGTATGGACTCGTGCGAAAAGACCGCGTCAGGAACTCCCACATCCGCGGCAGTCTTCATATCCAGATCCCGGTAGAAGGCGAAGGCCCCACAAATACTGGTTTGACGTTGTGAAGGATAACATACCAGTGATCTTATAATAGAGGATGCTGAATATCGCACGAAGTGGAGAAGAAAAAGTAGGAAACCTGATTCTGGACGACGGAATGATCGCTCCGAACGCAACCGAGTTTTAACGCTCGGATGATGATGATAACTGATTGAAATGACAAAGAAGTTGAAGACTCGACTAAAAATCACAGTGTCCTCAATTTTATATGAGTGTAATCAATTATAACGAGCGAGATAATTAAAATTGCCAATTTGTTTGAAATGCATGATGTTAGGTATTTTACTGCCTGTGTTTAATTACGGTTCTGCACATATGTTGGCCACAACGAAACCTTTATTTTTTGGTAATGTCTGTTCAAATACATTTTTATAACACAGTCATTTTTCTCTAGAACTAATAGATAAGTCTAAACGTTATATTATTTAAAAAATTCATACTCATTTAGGCGGAGTCTTTTAACTTTTTACTGGGCAAGTCCCTAAAACAATTCGATTTCGCATTAGTACTGTATGGTGTTGTTTTTATTGTAAGCGCTATCGCACCTGACTTGGCTTGAAAATTCCTTTTCACCTCTCAGTTTAACCCTGTGTGAAAATTGGCATGTATAAAAACTCAAGCTCGCTTATTTGACAAAATCATAATTTTCGAATAAACATCAAACTGACCTACATGAACACTGGTGATAATCCCCAATAAGACTAATGTATTGGAGAACTTTTCCAAGAGACCTGACCTTGCGCACAGGTTCATTACCTCGTCATTTGTCTGGTGCGCGTACGCACCCGGAACTGCGCCCGCGTCTCTCGTCAATCTAAATTGAATTAGATAACCATATCGTAACCGCTTTGTGCATCGACTTGTTTCTTATCAAATCGAAAGCATTTTTTTCCATATTCTTCAATTTGCTATATAGTTTCAAAATACAATACGTTTACATTTGAAACTGTAGAATGAACTCCCGCGGTTTCCAAGAGCACAACAATATGAGGATCAAAAAGGGCGTAAACAGATGTTTAAAGTCTCAACGACAACGAGGTGGGGAACGCATCGGCTCCCTTGATGCAGATGTCGACGGGTGACGGAGACCACCTACCACCAGGTGAAGCATTTGTCAGTATGACAAGCAAATATTAAAAATTACATGTAACACACAAGTTGTACGGTGCACGGACGTGGCCACTGCCGGCAAAACTAGTCCATAAACTCAAAGTCGCTTAGAGGGTTATTTTTGGAGTCTGTTTTATAGATAAATTCGAATAGTTTATATCCATTAAAGAATCAAGGCAACCGACATTTGGCACCGACTCGCATAATTAATAAGCAAGCTGATGTAACATAAGAAAATCGCTCGTGTCAGGACCAATAAATAGCCAATGATGCAGATGAGTTCTGGAGTGGAGACCGCGCTTCGGTAGACTAAAGGATGCCTTTTAGCCCGGTAGACCGATGATCTACGTTAAGTCGTAGGTAGTTAACCATAGGTACTGGTTGAAAAAGGCAGAGGGCAAGATATGTGGTCTATACTTGAGACATCCTGTGAGTTTACCTAACTAGATAAATATAAGTTCACTGTTTTCATTGACAATCAAGACGTATACTATATCTCCAACACGTAAGAGATGTAGACCTAAATAAAACATTATAGTCCCTATCATATTTTGTGTATTTATATGTAAAGTTTTATAATTATCATTATTTAATCAATTATTATGTATAAGCAGAATGTGATGTCAGGAGCCTTAAGAACAGACGAGCGTGCATGACAAGAGCTATGAATGTCAAAGAAGCAAGTGAGGTGTGTAATAATAAGCCTGTATGGCGCTCTGTTGTCCGTGCCTACCCCGCAAGGGACCTGGCGTGAAGTTATGTATGTATGTATGTATTTAATAAAACTACGTTTTAACGATTTTAAGTGTAGTAGTAATTTGTTTAATTTTTATTATTCCTACGTTTCGGCCACTGCTCAGTAGCCGTGATCACGGAAGAAAGGATAAGAAAGGATATTAAGTGTCAATGAGTATTGTTAAAGTTTTATTTAGCCTACTCGTTGGAGCCAGTACCGACAAAAATAGAATTACCGCCTAAAAATAAACAATTTGGCGGTAGACTAAATAAAACTAACTATACTCATTGACACTTGACATCTTTGTCTTCCGTGATCTCGGCTACTATAAAGTGGCTGAAACGTCGGAATAATAAGAAATCAAATAAATTAACACGGTTAAACCCGTTAAAACGTAGTATTATTATGTATACTAGTCTCGAAAAATTAAATACTATTATCTTAATTTCCCAAAATATAAAATCTTGAAAAAATTTATCAAACTCGGAACAGTTTTTAAAGTTACGAAAAATATACTTCTACTATTCTAGAAATTAAGGAAATCTGATATTACACGAATCGTATCTCTCATTCCATATCATTGAATACCAACGTGTCCTTCGAAATTCTTGCCTTGCAATTGAATCAATTTGGTTGATCCGTCTAATATTAGCAAGACGTACAAAAACATATTGAATTAATAAATCGATATTACAAAATTGGTAACATCTAACTATGGGTAATATATAACAAATTCCTACAAGTTATTTTACAACAAATATTTCTAAGAATTTTCAATCATAATAATCGTGTACCGCAAATATCATCTCAGAGGCGGTATAAATACATTTTTCCTTGTTATTAACGTTAAATATTTACGTTATTAGTGTCAACGAGCTTATTCCAACAAGTCAACAATGATAACTGGGACCAAGGGTACGCGGATGACGTGTGCAAATGAGGATGACTCAGCTCAGACACAGAGCATCGCAAATCGCCCGGCCTCGGGACAGCTTCGCGGCATTGAGCTGCATTTACCAATAGTCTGCGTTACACACTGTCGAAACGGGGTAAGGCGTTTTCTCGCTTTTTTCACATCTTTAATTGAATCCGGGTTTTCATTTTTACATAGTCACAATTAAGTTCTGAATAAATGCATTTTGAGGATTACAATTTTAAATTAAATCTACTCTCTAATTTAATGTCGGAAACCATTTAGTATCTGTATATCCCGTGAAAGTTGTAACCGACAGTAAAAAAGTTTAAGCATTGGCCAGTAGGCAAATGCTGGAAATTTTATTTCGATTACATTTAGCAAAATAGTAATTTAGCTTACCTCTGAATTACTTTGTTAATTTGTCATAACGTGTTCATAGTTAACGTGCGTATTTATACTAAACTTTCCTTTCTAAACATACAAGTTTAAAGTGATTTCTTAAGTTTTCACGACTAGTACACTAAAACTTCGTTTTAACGGATTTCAGCGCAGCATTTTGTTTATTTGATTTTTATTTCGACGTTTCGGTCACTTTTCAGGAGTCGTGATCACGGAAGACAAACGTAGTTTGAATGACAAATTTATTTTAAAAATGCAATTCAAAACATAGAGACGTACTCTTTTATTTTCTAAAAATACAAAAACGTTTCTTTTTTGCTTCTTTCTTTATTGTTTACCTTTTTAAATGTGGTGAAATAGTTACTGTTATGCAATTAGCCAAGTTATAACCAAGTGTAATAAGATTTAACTATCTTATTATATTATTAAATGAATTTTTGAACATTCTAAACTTTCTAAATTGTTACCACATATTATTGGCTAAATGGCCATTATGATTGGCTAAATAGGAACATAATTTGTGTAAAAATGCCCATGCTTACTAAATGCCTTCAACACATTTTTATTTTGTAAATTTGTAAAATACGCAATTTTTATCTTAATAATAAACCAGCAGGAGCTTAGGTGAGTACCGACACCTCGGGCCTGACTCCGGGGGCCAAGGCAACGCCCCCGCCTCCTTGCTTGCCTTAGCCAGCCGGTATGGAGTGGATATCGCTAGAGCTAAGACTCAAGCTCCAGCACTGATAAATGGTCTAACGCCAAATGTAGCTTTGGCAAACCTGCAGCCCACCTCCCGACACCCCTTAGCCACTTATACTCATGTTGCCCCTCGTCAATCGTCTGCCCATTTTTTCCATGTTCCTTGAACATTACTATGGGCAGACGCCATATTCCCCATAGTTCCCTGATCTATAACTCCACTAGCAGTTCATCCCAATAACCCGATACCTTATGTCCTAATTTCCCCCAATAGTCCTGTTGGTAGGCTATTTGCCCGACTGGATGGCTACCACCTCTGGCCTAAAGTATGTCGCCATAACAACCTTGAGTTTTGTACCAGCATTAGTGACCAAATTCCAGTCTCCCTTAAGAGAGCATCTTTGGTGTTCCAAATGTACATAGGCGATGGTAACCGCTTGCCATTAAGTGGACCGTCTGCCTATCTGCTGAACTCCTGCAATAAAAAAATAGTCCTACACTAACCGGAGCTTGTCCTTGGGTGCATGATGTGGTTATATGATGTAGACATGGATAATCGCCGGTCAGTGTCACGCCACATTTACATTAAATTGGTCAAGGAACCTCTACGTGTTGGCCTTTCCGTAGCCCCACGCAAGCCCTCCAAAAGTCCGGGCCATTTTTATGGCTCGTGATCTTCACAGACATACATTATAATAATCTTTATTTTCTCCTAAAATTACAAGTTTTAGTTAACAAAATGAATTGTTATAAATAACTTATCCCATTATATTAACGAGTCCATTTTGTCACACGCGTTTGACAGAGGTCGAGCGTCGTGAGATTAGGAACAAATTCGGCGCATAATAGCTTTAAGGCCAACCAGAGTAATGATTGATGGAAAAATATGTTTGGCAATGGATTGCGTTTATCGGACGAGTCACGGCTCCCGACTTGCAACACTCTTCCTGGTTTTGTTTGTCCCAGCGACCTTACTGCACACGGTTTTGTTTCCTGGAATATTGGAACGTCGTTTATTTATATTGAGTGTCTTGAATTGGAATTAAATTACAATTTCCGTAAATGTATGTTAAGAAAGCAATATTATAAGGCCCCGTAGGCATATTCCCAAAAGGGTTTTTTTAAGAAATCGTTTGTCCGTCCATCCATAGAATATCTATCTATACCTAATGTTATAAAATTTAAGATTAAGTATGTAAAATTAAGTGTCTGTACATTGAAGTAATTTAATAAAGCAACTGGAATAGACTATATAAACGAGGGCAAATAGGTACGATTTATTTTTTAGACTTCTTGTCTGTTTGATTCGGATTCACGTAAAAACTACTGGGTTAATTTTGTTGCGGTTTCACTGATCGACAGCTAATTCTTGATTTGAAATCTGCGTTACGTCTTATCTCGGAAATCTCTCGGAAAATTTCCTGAGTTTTTTTTTAAACGATCAGATTGAAAATAAAACGATTTCCAATGCGGGTTTTTCACTGATCGACAGCTGAATTTATGTAATTAATATGTTACTTTTTATACCGGGAATTTCGCGGGAATCCCAGAAGTGGTTTGAAGTTGTTCTTCGGGTGCATAGCAATTAACTTATTCCGACACGCTAAAACGATACCTATCTTACATTCTTTTTTAGATGCTGCGGTACTTTGTATCCTGGAAATCCCACAAGAATTTCCAGCCAAGCGTGTACGAAATCGAGCGCATCTCCTAGTACTATAAATTATTGGATCTACGAGTATGAAAATAAAATTCACATTTGACAGAAAAGTGCTTATGTTATATTATTATAATGTCGCTACACAATGGTATAGCTAAACCGAAAAAAAAAGATTGAGACGGCTAATAGGGTAGGTAACAATCGAACCAATTAACAGTTATCATCGTCTTTGAAAACCTTGCAGTCTCTTAGATTTATTTACCGAGTAAAACTGCTTATATTAATAACCATTTAAATACTATAACCTAATTAAAACTCTTCGTTTTGAGTAGCGTCACTTTACTTTATAAGTACGGTATATTAGCGTCCGCTGTTTGGTATGTATGTTTTTGTTTATTGTATCATGTCCATCGTCTACCCGATTATTTGTGGGTTTTAAAATAAGATAATATATTTACTAATTTTAAGATTTTTAAAGGTTACGAGTTAATATCGCAGGACAGTACTACGTAAATGCCATCATTTTTCTTATACCAATTACCCCCCACTGCCTGAAATCAACCGACAATGATTAGTATATGAATGAATGACCTCTTTACTTATTGCAAGTGCTAGGGACTTGAAAATGTACTGACAGTTATAACTCTCACAGCATGTATGCAATATCGAACTTGTAATTTTCCGGTATAATTTAATATTACAACCTAGAAAGTATGTAAAAGATCGTCACTAAGTAATAAAAGACTATCTTGTAATTTCTATAGTGAACCAGAGCGGGATCTAGGATGCTAACCTTCCTTTCTCTTGTGCTATTCACACATGAGGAAAAATTAAAAAAGAAATAAGGGCAGTAATTATTATAAAGACTGCAAATTTTGGAATACAGCCAGCATCGCCGAAGAGTTTACACATCTGAATGCACCTATCCCAAAAACTGCTCATCGATCAGTTTTGTTCTGTTTCAGGTCGGATAGCACGGTTATCAAAGACAATTATAAAGCTACTTCCTATGTCACGAACTAAAAAAGTTAAACTATTTATTTGGTAAAATATCACAGGTTTTAGTTAGTAGTGCATAAACAATGAGAGATTTACACGTGCATTCACTCACGCATATTAGTAAGGTGTATCCTATTAAAACTTTACAATTTTGCGGGTTAAAATAAACATATATTCATCCCCGTCACTAAAATACTTATATACCAAATTTCATCAAAGTTGGTTCATGGGTTTTGCTTTAAAACTGTAACAAACAGACTCACAAAGAGACATCTACCTATAGTATAACTATATATAGTGTAAACATATACGGTCTTATTCATATTGAGTTAGAGTAAGTTTGTAGACTTCTATAGGAACCTAAATATTTGTAAGAAAAAAAAGTGTATAAATATACGACACTAAACTATATATTCTGATATATACTTATGTGACCAGCGTCAAGCATCAGTAGTTGCTAATAAGTAGATAGAAAATAATACATATTAAGTTAGGGAATATACAACAGTTGGATCAGGCCGAAATTGCCCTTGTTTTCTTGTATAAGCGTCGATAAACTAAATAGGCTAGATTAGACAATATAAATGTTATTAAGATTACATAATATATGAATATACAATCGTATATGTAAAAAAACTATAACGTATGAGTATATCTAATGTCCTATTTACATTTGTAAAAAGAATAGTAAGTAATTAAGTATAAAAATTATAATAATATTTTTAAGTTAAAATTGTAAAATTTTTGGTACGGTGACAAATAAATAAACTTATATGACTGATGAGACTCGAAAACTCAATAACTACTCTCCACGAAAACCACCCTCCTCCCGAGTGCCCCGTGCTTATGTCAGGAAGAGCGTGAGACTTAAAACGTAGTAACGCCCATATTGATCCTAGCTCATCAGTGCTTGAGAATGCCCCGGGAAAGGCAAACTCACTTCGTCAACACGGGTGAAGACTCCTCTGCTCCCTAGATGCTAGAGGGTCCTGAAACTTATATGACTCGGGTAACCTCGTTCAACAGGACTAAAGCTTTCAATAAAAAAAGAACATAAATAAGCCTACGAACTTAAGCTGATTATGAATAAAACCGGTAGTATAATACAGTATAAATATGATAATTCGTATCTCAGCAACGTAACACGCGTGTTCCCCTTTCCTATATTAAATCAACTTCATTTTCCTGCATAACGGGAATGCGTTTCCTGACGTCTCCGTATCGTGCAGGATCGCATCCAGACGGCCTTCCCAACGACGGGACGTATACGAACAACACATGAATAATGTATTACATGGGATCATATGTGCAAATATGAAAAAATGTTTGAAGTAGTACGGTGTGTACTTTCCCGATATTTACTTGATTTTTTCACCATTATTTTATTCAGTAGATACAGCTTGTTTATGCTGAGAATTACTATTTCATAAAAATTTATTTCGATCACTACAATGTGCTAAAATTTGTTCAGTAATATATCATAATATTTTATTCAGTAACACATACTAAACTATTATGTTCACAATTTCAACTGAAAGGCAAACATAATTAAAATTTTAACACCGTACCCATTGAAAGTCATACATATAAACAGGTCTTTGGGGGTGCACCTGGTGGCAGTGCCCTTAAAGGAAATTTTGAAAATATCAAAAAATTGCCATAAAAACAAAAAAAAATGAAAGAATTTGAAAAAAATTATAGACACAGTTTTCGAGAATGGGGATTGTTCACTTTTTTTCAATCTGGCTATTTGAAAAACCATTTCGAGGAATAGTGTCCCTAATCATTTCTGTCTAGTTAAAATTCCAAAAAACGTACGATCTTCTTGTATTTTGTAAGAAATGCGTTTGACCTTTATTTGACCTTACTAAATCCAATCAGGTGGGCCGCCTGCCTGTTTGCCTGCTTCAGGTGTAAAAAAAATCTTGCTGTACATTATTTGATTTAAGTTATGTAACATGGATTTTCCCTAAAGACCACTTTAAAAAATTTAACGATAACTATAGAAAATAATAATGGTTGAACACGAAAAATTATGAGCCTAGCGACAAAATACACTAAAATGATCACGATACGTAATGAGTAATGACAGTGATAGTTAAATAAGTAGCACAGATTACTATGATTAGATATAGGTAAAACTTGCTTTGATTATTTTTGTTTTCTAGGCAAAGAAATCAATATAAACTTGTGCCTTATGACGTCATCGGAGAAATAACTTTAAAATCGAATTATAAAAAAACTAACGCTTAAAATACAAAAATATTCAAATTAGTATCTTAAAATACCCTATTTTACGTAATAAAAATATAAAATTAGAGGGTAATTTTTTGTGAACAATCCCCATTAGCATGTCCCCAACATAAATCACGTAAATGTACACTCCCCTCGCATAACGGGGGTTCGATTACTGGAAGGAAAGCATGTTCAACTTAACAGTTTTGTGAGAAGTACCCCCAATTCAAGAAAATAACGACAGAAGCCTCTGCGTTCCAGGGCGCTAGGCCGGCAAAGGCTTGGCACAACTCAATAGGCGCGGATTGGGATCCTGGCCAGAAAACATACACCATTTGGCTAATTTTGTGATCTAATGTGTCTAATGTGTGTGTTGTTACGATTATTACGTGAAGGAAACGTAGTGATGAAACCTGCTCATGGAAATAACCAATGTTAAACCCACCAATCAATTTTGGACAAGAGTCGCGGGTATACTGTCAGTTCGATTATAAATGGGAGGCTCGAGCCCAGTAGTGTCATATTTATGGGCTGTTATTATTTATTATAGTTGAGCTATGTATTACTTGAAAATAAACTTATTTAATCTTTCAATTTTTTTGTCTAAATTATTATAACTAATAAATGCACTAAAATAAAAGTAAATTATAAACTAAAATATCTTAAAAATTAAACTACGCTATAAAAAGACTTAAAAGTAAATACTTGAGTTAAATTAAAAGGGGGGTATAATTATAGATAAAATATTGGTTCCAAACCACTGTGACATATCGGAAACGCTCCCAAAAAGCTGGTGGCGTTACCACGTTGTGTAGCTATTAAAGATAAATTAGCTTCGAGAGGTTGTTACGTTTGTAGTAGTGTACTGTCAGCACATAAATTAATAAACTAATACTTTTTATATAATTTTATAGGCAGGTACTTAATATGAAACTAACAATATTAAAATAATAAATATAATTTATAATACTAAATTTCAAGAAAATTTAAATTCAAGTTTAGAAGTCCTGTAAATATACAAATAGTACTACAAAATCAAAAATGTCTCTAAGGTAATTTATATGCTTTGTATTACTGAGGTAACATTAGCTTTTGCGATGAAATTGAGAACATTTGAATATCTCTCGAAAAATCTAAAACAAACCTATGTTTGTATAAAAAGAAGTTAGTTCCAAGGTATAATTTCCTTCGATTTGTGTCTTGCATAATTGCATCGTATGCTATCATTCTTCTGGTGTCATCTGACGGTATTATCCACAAGTTGACAATGGCCCATTTCAAATATAGGAATAACCATTTTCGCGTGGGCTGATGCCTAGTTCTCCAATTTAGGTTAAGGTTAACTATAACGACAGTGTATTTGAAAAATCCTGTTTTTGTTCATTGTAATGGATCGGTTCTAAGCTGACAAGAAAATTAAAAACAGTATTTTCGCAGAAACATTTAAAGATGAACTGAATGATGATGAAGAATATGCTTTATCTCCCCGACAAATATAGTTATAATTTAAAAAATATCGAAAATGATTACAGTCTAAAGAAATATGTGTCCAAGTTATGGAATGAGCTCCCTCCCGCGGCTTTCCCAGAGCGCTACAATATGGGTTCTTCAAAAAGGGCGTGAACAGATACCTAAGTCTCAACGAGGTAGGCAATGCATCGGCTCCCCTAGTGTTGCAGATGTCCATGGGCGACGGTAGTCACCTATCGCCAGGTGGCCCGTTTGCCAGTTTGCCTCCTAGCAAACATTAAAAAAAGTTTTAGGTCACTGTGAGGGTAGTAATAAGTGCGTCGATGATGGTTGTCTTGTTGGATAGCGTCACGAACCACTGGCGAGAGCTCAATCGCCGGGGGCCGAGAGAGGTCTCGGGCGAGTACAAAATAAGACGACGAGTGGTTCTACTCTTGCAGTATGTTAATTTCTTAATTAATCCTAATTATGCTTAAACTAAGTATATATACATACCATATATCGTTTACGTGCTTTGCACACCAATATTCTAATAATAAATATTAATATTATATTTAAACATTTGAGATTTAATGATACATCTAATGAGGCATTTTTAATGAAACAAACAGATGCCCAATCTTATCGACAGCTCAACACCGGTATCTATTATCTGTATTTAAAAAGCATCACGTTCATGTATTTGCCTTTAATTGCACCAAATTATACATCAATAAATTCGTGGATGAAACGTGACCCAACAATACACATACATGGTGAGTTTTTCAGGGTAATTTGAAGGATATTTTGCTGTGCTATTTTAATTTCCAATAATGTACATTATAGATGTAAATTTACAATAGTCGGCTATTGATTGTAATTATTCAGTGAAATGTTCCTTTTCGAAACAACTCTCTCCTTTGGTATCAGCTAAAAAGCACAATGGCTAAGCTATTTGGTTGATTTTATTATGATAAAGCTTCAATATACGTGTGTTTGAAATTGGTTAAACAAACATATTCAAAAATATTTGAATGGCTATATTTAAAACTTACATGAAGACATAATTTTGAAAGAAAAACTAGATAATTTAAAGCCATTCTTTATGTTTAACTTATTAATTTCTACTCATTACAATTAAAACTATTCAATTTTTAATTTAATTCGACATAATATGCTTTCAACTAATTGCACTACAATTATAATTAACAATTTTAATAAGAAATAAAGTATAAAAATAAATACTAAAGATAAACAAATTGTGACAGTATAGACATCTATGAGCGTGCTCTCGAACCACGTGTTATGCTTGACAGGCAAAGACGGCGGCGCTGTGCCGTGTGGTGCAACGTATTCCGTCCAAATGATGGCACTATCTATATTCACATACATAATCCTAACTTATAATATAGAAAAGGTGATAAAGAGAAATAAGGGCTAGTAAAGTATGTTGCATGTATATAATGTTATATACATTATATACAGATAACGCTAGACCTCACACATCTTTAGCCACTCAGCAAAAATTACGAGAGTTTGGCTGGGAGATGTTAATGCATCCGCCGTATAGTCCTGACTTTGCACCTTCAGATTTTGACCTGTTTCGGTCTCTGCAGAATTCCTTAAGCATTGTCAGGTTAACATCACGAGAGAACTGCACAAAACCACTCGTCGCAGTTTTTTGAGCAGAAGCCCCAAAATTTTTATAGCAATGGGATCACGTCCCTACCTACAAGATGGCAAAAAGTTATCCAACAAAATGGCACCTACATACTTTAGTCAAATGTAAATAAACTTTATAAAAAACCTTTTGAATTTTTATATAAAATGCGAAGAAACTTTTTCCCTAACCTAATATAATATTAATATGTGTTAATGTCTATTTACTTTGTATTGTGTAATATCTATGTATCCTATTACCTACATGTATTTGATTTGCACACCACCGTCATACACTCTTGATTCCTTCCACACAATCACAGCCTGGGTTGTCTGGAAGAGATCGCTCTAAACTAAAGCGATAAGACCGCCCTTTGTTCCTGCCTTGACACGAAATTACTGTCAATGATTTACTTTATTTGTATGTGGTGAACAATAAAGTATTGTCTATCTTTCTATCTATCTATACTGTATCATTGATGTGTGTGCACCCTTGGGGTAGGATTCCCAGCCGCCACTAATACCATCGAGATGGGGACGCGCCAGAGACCCATGTGCGCTCACGTCTCTTTCCGTGGGGCGTTTTACAGACCGCCCGATGCAGAGATATTAAAAACACGGCCGGCAGTGGACGAGGCCGAAGGACTAACGCCTGCCAGCGGCCAGACCGCATACCCATGGCCCTGACGTAAAGCGAAAGATGCACTCCAAGGAGGTTTTAGTAGGTATCGCCGACTCTGGTGGCCATAAAATCTCCTTAAAGGTGCTATTGGAACGAAGTTCCTTATCGCGCGTTGCATAAGGGGGCTAGACGGAAAAAATTAAGACCAAAAGTTGTAACGACGCTTTTTGCTATAGTTGTAAGCCGTGCGGCGTGCGCGTGTTAATTAAGTTTCTATTACATTATATTTGTTAATAATAATAAAAATATTATTATAACTTTTTTTTAAAAAAAATACAATTCCTTCACTAATTAATCGAAAGGAACTTCGTTCCATCCGGGTGTCCCTTGACACCTCTCAAGTTTTTATAACTCATCATAGCGAATCCCACACGTTCCCAACTACGCTTCTACCCTACCGCAGAGGTCCTCATTCGAATTTCCCTCATTAAAAAAAATTATTGTTTAGTAATCTATCCTATAAGTAAAACAAAAGATTAAATTATGACATTTATTACTTCATAATATTATTATATTCAAATTCATAAATTAACAAATAATTAATTATCTTAATAGACACATAGCTATCTAAAATAATCTTTTCTGAACTATGTAAAGGCATACTGCTAAAAAGAATAAAAATGCAAAGAACATTATCACTTTGTCTGTGAACTCCCTTCTACCATACTTAGTCAGTAATTTACTTGACTGTGATATTGTACCAGCTGTGTTTTCCAATTCAGATTGAGTACCCTGCAAGTTATTGTAAAGGTCAGTTGTAAGAATTTAATACAATCAGGAGTTATTTGGTTCACTTATAATATTTTGGTCCTTCGTGCAGGATACTATTTAGCCGTCTACAAAAAACAATATAAACCACGCCAAACACGGGGTTAGGCACAAAAGATCGTGCAATAAGTTATTTTGTTTGTGGCAATCTCAATTATGCAGGGCTATAATCTCGAAAACCGGAGTTTTCGTTTTCCTTACATATATTTCCTTCAGCTGTCATGCACATAACGTTCTTCTAGAATATTTATACCGCATACCATCTTAAAAGGGAAGCATTTTCGACGATACCCCTGATGGATTATTAATATACCTGGTGTTGCAAACATTCATGGGCATGTCCACTTTCTATTAAATTATTGGAAATTGAAAAAATGGAAACATAATCTGCAAAGTGAATACTACTCAGCTATCGTAACCAAGAAATTAAACTTACATGCACAGTTGAACTAGATGATACCAAACTATCTAGGGTCACTTGACTTTTTTGTGTTGTATCAGCTAGTTGTCTGCTAATTGAGAGCAATTGTTCAGTCACACCTATAACAAAAGAAAAAATTGTTATGGCCACACTCAGAAAGCTTACAATATAATTAATTTAAAGAATAACCACAATTTCTTATTAAATTATTTAATGTCTTTATCACTTAAAATGATTGTGTGTAAAGTTCACAATTTGCTTAATTAACAATAATCTATGTGAATTAAAATAACTTTACCAATTTTGATGAATATTTGTGCGTGTGTTTGAGTGGGTCCCCGGATGGTATAGATTCACACTTGGAACTGGTAGGTAGCGCTGGGATCGGGACCTAAATTTTTATTTTTTCACAGCAGGACGGAGGAGCAGGAGTTTATATGTTTTTATTCAAACTGAGTTCTGTTGAAGAAGTTTTTTTGATAGTCCTATATAAAAAATAACAACTGGGTACACACCTCTTCATGAGCAAATATGTTTTTTGTTTTGTTTTCGTCTCTATCTTTATTTTTAATTAAAGTGTTATACAAGTGCTTTTGCTATAATTCATGGAGTTGCTGAAAAAGCCCCAAAAATAAAAACTCTAGTGTCATTTATATAGTCAAAGTATCAGTTTTCTATCACCTTATTATAAATATACAAACATGTTATTTTTATAATTAATCTATTTATTTATGACATGCCTATTCGTTTATCCCGTGCAGTAACGGAGAAAGACTACAATTTCCTGCGGCCGGGCGGCCTGTCGTAAGAGGCGACAAAAAAACCCACAGCCAGGTGGGGTGTTTGCTTGACTGGATGGCTACCACCCCTGGTCTAAAGTATATCGCCATAACAACCTCGAATTGTGCTCCAGCATTACTGACCAGGTTCCTGTCTCCCTTAAGAGAGCAGCAGCGCATTTGTAGCACCCTTGGTGTTGCAAATTTCCATAGACGATGGTAGCCGCTTTCCATCAAGTGGGCAGTCTGCCTATCTGTTGTACTCCTGCACGAAAAATATTTAAAAAATTCACAATATATCTAATTAGCCTTATCATGAGACTTTGCTTGTGTTAGGTTAACATCCATACCTCATATCAACTATCCCATTCTGTACAAACAAAACATAATTGTCATAAACAAAAAAGTTATGAAAAGAGCACATTTAAGTACCAAATAACTACATAGACTTAGCGACTTATGGAAGTACATAATTAATTTCTTGTTTTAAAAAAATAATTTTAATACCTGATGACATCTTAAACAAGCCATCCCTGTCAACTTTCTTCTTTCTGTTTCTGACACCAGTTTCATCATTATCCACTGGTTTCAATAGATCTTCTCTCTGAGCCTTTTCTATTGCAAACATACTGGCTATGTTGGCTTCTTTAAATTCTCTGAGCAGTCTGGAATAATTAATAAAAAATGTCATAAATACTATTTCTCTACTACTATTAATGAATATAATATTGAGCCTTTACTACCATTTTATAGTACCTTTGGATTTAATATTTTGTTTTAAGACTTTCAATTTTTGATTCAGTAGGGTTGAATCTAAATAAAACTCAAAGTCTAAAAAAGTAAAGAAGAAGAAAAGGTAAAGGCACAACATGGAAGGTCCAAATTTCATTTAAGATAAAATAGTGGCAAAGGCACAATATTTATTTTAAAACTAGCTGCGCCTCGCGGCCTCATCCGCGTGCTGATGGAAAATCATTATATTTTTAATAATTCACACTATATCTTTATAAATTATAGCCTATGTGTAATATTATAGTAGTTTCGTTAGCACTTTTTGCGTGAAAGAGTAATAAACATACATCTATACATTCTTACAAACTTTCACGTTTATAATATTAGTAGAATAGTAAGGTTGAATCTTACATAGTGCTTATTGACAGTCATAGTCTTCCACCGCTTCCAATACAATATAACAGGGCTAACTAATCTGTATTAAATGTGTAAGTAACTTGTTTGTTTGTCCTTCTCAACTTTTTATGTTATTGTGATAAATAAATTTCACATAAAAAATAAAAACTTCGTTTAAAAAAACCGACTTCAAAAACTAAAAAACTAAAATGTATAAAATAACTTATTTGTAAAGCTATTATTATTAATATATATTATCTAAAACATCTTAAAGTCGGTGCTTAGTAATTTTCAAAATATAGTAATTTTTATGTTTTGCTTTGCACGGACTTCAAGATGTTTTAGATAATATATATTAATAATAATAGCTTTAGAAATAAGTTATTTTATACATTTTAGTTTTTTAGTTTTTGAAGTCGGTTTTTTTAAACGAAGTTTTTATTTTTTATTTGTTACTTTTTAGTGTCTAGCTATGTATGCGTGGACCTACGAATGGTGCCGCGCTTCTTAAAAAATATAGGTCCCAAGAACCGGGAATAAAAAAATGTTCGTAAAATGAAAACTACTGGGCCAAACTATGTCAAATTTTTAGGGGACCACATGGCAGCTATTCCGCGTCGAACAAAAAAAGAATCACGTAAATCGGATCATAAATCACGGAGTAATCGGCGAACATACATAAAAAAAAGCAAAAAAAAAAAAAAAAGATCCCGACGAATTGAGAACCTCTTTTTTTCGAATTCGGTTAAACAGAAAGCATACCTACTAAAAAGAATTCACAATGAAAGTCTCATAAAGAAACTACATTTGCATGTTCCTCCGAACCTTGTATGCCCTATAAAATTATTACACTCGCCTTTGACACACTCATTTCACTATGCAACTCATTTCTTGTTAGAACAAACAACAAATTCAACAAATTCAAGTTTGATCATGTGGACATACTTATTTGTGGATATTCTAGCATCCATTAATGCAAAGTTAGTCAAATTTTATATTGATAATAATTACTTTCCTGTTAGATAATTATATAGATATAAACAATTTTCAAATCTTATTTTTAAGTTTAAATTTACTTTTTTATTTTTACTGTCACCTGTGGAGGCTTATCAGTAGCTCATTTTTTCCTAGCTGTGTACCTAGTTTTTAAAACTATAGCTGTTAGCCCTCTAAAAATTAAACATTACATACAACATGCTAGAATTAACTTGAGACTTTGCTTGGATGATGTAAGGGCGAGGTACTGATTCAATTGTATGCATCAATAGATAGTGTGGTAAGAAGGCGGGGGTCGGGAGGTGAGCGTGCATTCTGCTCAGGACTCAAGTTAATTCTTGTGCACAATACTTACCCCGCCAATTGATGCCTCTGAGACTCCAGCTCTATAGCATATTTTGAATCACCCGATTCTTTGCCATAAAGATCTAAACTTTCCAACTCGCTCCTCAACTGTTCTATGCGCACTCTCCCTTTTTCATTTAACTCACTAAGTGATTCCATTGAATCTCTACATTCTAAAATATCCTGAAAAAGATATGAAACAATGATTATTTTATTTTATTATAAAATGAAATTTTGTTTAGTTTTTTTTTAAATGTAAATTACATAAAATTAATTTTTAAATTCATATAACTTATATCCTATAAATAATAATATAAAAAATTACAAATATTATATGAGTCTAGGATCACTATTCATAGGGAACATGCTGGCCACATTATCCCACTGGATAGCAAGTTATGCCTTGCCCTGAATAAACCTTTGACCATGCGAGACATCTATTAAGCAAGTTGACCATTCTCAATAAAATCAATATGGTTCAGGGATGCCATGATTAACGTGACCATTTATAATTTTTGTCAAAGCGGGACATCTGCGGCATTATATAATAATAAAAAGTTTTTAGTGTCTTATAAGTATTTTATTATATAAGATAGAATAACACAAAATAATCAATGCACTAAACACAAAATAGTACACTGAGAAAAATGCAGGCTTAAATTTCACCAATTTTTATTATGCTGTTTACTAAACTTGAAACACCTCACCCAGAGTAGAAACAGTTATTATAAACTATTGTTTCAAGTTTGTTAAGCAGCTAAAAATAAGTGGAATTTGAAATAAATTTATCATTTGGTCTGTTTGCAAAACCGAGACTATGTCGGCCTCGCTGGGGACAGCGGGACTATGGCGGCCTCGCTGGGGACAGCGGGACTGACTGCCTGAAAGCGGGACTGTCCCGTCCAAATCGGGACGTATGGTCACGTTAGCCATGATACAACACCACAAATATGTTGTATACATTACCAGTAGATAAATATAAATTAGATACTTACAGCTATTTTGTATATAAAAACAATATTTAAATATATATAGATATATCCATGTAACTCTTACAACTACACAGGACTTTATATTTGATTACAATGATTGATTTGCAGGCCATTAACAAGCAAATATAATCTATTCATTACATTTCAGTTGTATAGACTAATGATTTTATTCATATTGAGCTAGAGTAAGTTTGAAGGATTATTTATGGTTCTTAAAGAAACCTTCAATCCAATTAATATGAATAAGACCATAGGACTTTGCCCAAACTACATACACCACAATTTAATCTTAATATTTTGAAATTAGATTTATATTTATATATATCTATTAACTTCTTATTTAATTTTAAAAAGCTAAAAGTTCGTCTATTTTTATCGTGCAGCAAGGCTGAAAAGCTTACCTGGATAATGGCTTTCACCTGAAAATGATATTTTGCTAATCGCTTCACATAGTTTTGGTATACAACGTCAGGATTTTCTAATTTGGTAAATAGTTTTTGATAAATCTCACTAGTACTTATTTCGGTTTTTATATTCATGACGATATTTATTAATAAAATCCTATAACATCTATTTTATTTTATTTTATGTAGTTTTTTCAATTCTTTTTACTCTATTATGATTTTATTTTTGGGATGACATGACAACAATGCACTGTTGCCAGATGACCATATCAATTAACCCCAAACTTTTTTCAAATAACCCAACGTAAGTATTTGGAAAAAAACTCCAAAACAGTTTTTTTTCTACTTTGAAGCAGAAATAAAAAAGCAATACCACTGTCGTGGCGAGAACGTCACTAATGACGTCATCATTTTTGCTAACGGAGTGCTCACAACGACACGTGTACAATAGGTGGGTTAAATAATCGTTCTATTTGAGTTTACGATTGTGACTCCAGCAAACAAGTGGAAAGGGAAAAACCGCGATTATGAACGTGGTCGTTGTGAGTCTCTAACGGAAAGTAGCCTATACGATACGAAGTATACGAGTAGAGACGGCATGATAAATAAATAACGTAATCGAGCGAGCGAATGAATTGAATTATTAAAATGAACTATTGAGGTAGGATTCACTAGTAGCATATAATTCTAAGATAAAGTAATAGTACTGTATTATAACTTAGATATAATAATTGTAGTGATGAGAATAGTGTTTGTGGACAAATTATTGGTACTTAAAATAGCTCCCAAATTTCTTTCACTCTATGAATTTGTAGGCATCCCCCAACTGGTAGCACTGCAACTATGACATGACATTGTTTTTTTTTATTTATGGCTTGGCATGACGTTTATTATCCATGACCACGGTTTATTATCAAGAGACTCATAACGACCACGTTCGCAGCCGCGATTTTTCCCATTCCACTTGCTTGCCGGCGTCACAATCGTAAACTCAAGTGCAACAGTTTTTCGATCCATCTCTTGACATGGTCCTTTATGAGCGTTATTTGAGCAAAAATCATGACGTCATTAGTGACGTTTTCTCCACGTCCATAACGACCATTGTCGGCCTGTGGAACGGCAGATGAAGCATTTTGGACGTTGTAAGACACTGAAGGAATGCGGTCCTATGTTTCATGACATACTTATTTATCTTTTGACAGTCACAGCAAGGTCCACTTTTCATGGGCGCTCAGAACGACTACCCTCACGACAGTGTTTTTCCCCTTCCACGTGCTTGGGGCCGTTACAATCGTTAACTCAAGTAGAACGGATTATTCAACCCACCTTCTTACATGGGTCATTGTGAGGGCTGCGTGAGCAAAAGTATGTAATCATGACAACATTAGTGACCTTTTCGCGGCGACCACAGCAACCGTGGTCGCTATATGTAACGGATAAAATAGGATTTTGGGCGTTGTGAGGAACAAGAAGAACACGCCCTATTAATATCCCAATGTGTACCCCATTGGGCTAAAGATCGCCAATGATAGGATTACTCAGAGTACATTGTATATATAAAGATTACTCTCGTTCGTTGCATACGTCGCCATGTACAAGATTTTGTTCGTATAATAAATCGTATGCAACATAAATCGTACTGTGTGATATCGGGAATGTTTCATTTTTATTTATGATTGGCCTTACTTATCACCTTACTTACTTACCTCTTCAACATTAAGCAATTGCTCAGCAAGTGAATAGCATTAATACGGATGTATTCATTATTCTAAGATAGGAATATATCGAAAACGCCATCTATTTGAATAAAGAACAAGCTCGATTTTCATGATCCACGACTAGAAACCATTTAGATTTTAATTAATAATATTAAATAAAAGTCACACATTTTTTTAAATACAATTTATTGTACATCATATATGTAAGTATTATGTTCAAATATCCTATCACGAAAATCCTTCATGTACAAATGCAAATGTTGTTTTCGTGTCTCTCGAATATTCCTTACATTTCATCTTTAACAATTTGACTAATTTCTTTGGTCCACAGCAGTACAAATTCAAATGATCACTGTAATGATAATACAGATACTTTGATGAAACTATTTAATGTTAACTTGTAAATAGTTACTTAAAAATAAATCTCATTTTATAAGTATTATATTTTATTCAATTTTCTCACTGAGTTATGATTATGAAATATTTATTTCGTGTTAAGTTCAAATTATGCCCACGTCCACGGCAGTCACTGTGAAAATGTTGAAGGACATAGCAGCGCGGATATGTAGTACCTAAATCGTCGTTTATAACAACGCGAATATGCATTTTCCTAAGTTTGCAGGATAAAATTCATTTATTTATTTCGACATCATTTAATTTTATGATTCGTATAATCTATAACAAATGATGATTATATAAAAAACTGGATTTCATTTATTTTTTTCATAAAATTATAACCTTTTATTGTTCGTTCGGTAAAGTTAGGTAAATGCATATTCGCGATGTTGTAATATAAATGATGAAATCCAACTTATATAATTTTTATCAAATCATATAAATATATATATACTCGAGTATGTAAACGCAACCTATTTGATTTTCCTCATATATAAATTGATATACTCACGCTGGCCATTTCTCTCAAGTCTTTCTAACTTGCTACTGTATATGTGGAAGTAGGTATGTATAATTTAAAGGAGGTTTACTATTAAGGGAGGTTTAACTATGCCAAACATATTTTCGTTGATAAAATCAGAAACGATTTTGAGAATATCTGAATATTGAAGTGTTAACTTGTAATTCAAATATATTTGAAATTAAAATGCTGTCTGAAGCTTAAAGCAAATCAATTGCAAAAATTGATAATATAATGTATTTTAGAAAATGTTTACATACCCAGGGTATAAATGTACCCAGTATCCAAAAGCTCGGTCCCAATGTGGTCGACCCTTTCTCAATCTACAAGCAAGTAGTGGGAATTCTTTTGCAATATCAAACTCTTTTTCATCATGTTTCATTTGTAAATTATTTTTAATAGCATTATTATCCTCTTTACTTAATACTTTATAGAGAGTTCTATTTTCTTGTAAACTTGTGTCAATATTAATATTTTCTACACACGTATTAGTTTGTAAGAGATAATTATTTATATAATTATTTCTATTATATGTCCCATCATCGTCATACTTTAAATTCGGTGAAATTACACTAGAACTGATGTTAATTGATTTGTTAATATTTTTGGGGGTAAAATCACTTGTATCTTTAATTAAATTTGAAATTATTTCTTCATTGTGACTATTTTTACTATTTTGTCTATATATAGTTCTATTAACTTTAGGCGTCATTAGCATTGCGTTTTCGTAATTGTCATGATTGAATTTTTGATTAAGATTCACAACCTTGTTATTGTAACCATAACATGGCAATTTAGGGTTGAATTGCTTTCCCTTAGAGTTGTTTCTCTTTAAAGTAGGAGTCAGAAGGGTAACTTTTTCGTCTGCATCATCTGCATACAGAACTCTTGAATTATTACGATTTAAATTAGGGGTTAGACGATCAATTATATCATCATTATCTTTTAATGAAGAGTTATTTATTTTCAAATTTGATGTTAATAGTGGAACCATCTCACCATAATTGTTATAGTTTTGCATTTTAGATATATTCCTATTTAAACTCGGTGACAGGATTGAAAACTGTTCATATTCATTTACTGAATTTCTAATTCTACTACAATTACTGTCCGCTTTACGATTCATTGGAATAACTTTCTGTCTTTTATTTTCTTTACTCAATATATGTGATAGTTCTCCGTTTTCATCCATCACAACTGTATAGCTGAATTCTTGTTCTAAGCCTTCTTTACTACTGGTTACATACAACTCTAAATGTAATCTATCCGGTCGATTAGCATTTCTTAATTCTCCAATTGTTCTATTAGCTAATTCTGCAAGCCAGACGACCTCTTGCTCAAGTCTAACTATCCATATAAGATGAACTCTACCCGGTGAGCGGCTTCTTGGATTTCTGAAATATTAGAAAATCTTTCAATGCACAAGTATTAAAAATATTAAGTAAATAATTAATCATTTACTTAATATTATTCTTTATTTTTTTCTAAAACTTTATTTATTTTTTTACTATAAATTTTTCTCAATTGTTTTATAATGGTTCTTTATTAGTGTGATATTCTGCCGTTAAAACAATACCTAATGGAGTCAACAGTCCAAGTCCAAGCCTGATATTAAAGTATTGTGACGAATAAACGTTTTCAACAATCCGATTTTTGTGAAGTAATTGTTGTAAATATAAAGAAGGGACATAAATATCCAAATAAAATACTTTCATTAGTATGCTTTGTAAGTAGTTTTTGTTGACAGCTCTGATGAAAGAAATATGTCTTACAGTAACATATCATGAAGCAGAGAGACAAAAGGTGTAATTCCAACTCCAGCAGCAATGCATATCGCCACTTTACTTCCACTAGCACCTTCCATTGGACTCGAAAACGGACCATCCACTAAAATGCTGAAAATGTTAATGATTTATTTAAACAAACATCCACCAACAACATAACGACATTTACAACATTATTTTTTTATTGCATGAGTTCAGCAGACAGGCAAACAGACCTGACGGAAAGCGGTTATCATCGCCTATGGACATTGGTAACACCAAATTATACCAATGCGCTGCCGCTCTCTAAAGGGAGAGTGGTACCTCGCCACTAATGCCGGAATACAACTCAAGGTTGTTATGGCGATATACTTTATACCAGGCGTTGTAGCCATTCAGACGGGCAAATACCCTACCACCTGGCTGTCGGTTGTTTTGTCGCCTCTTACCACAGGCCGCCCTGCCACAGGAAATTGTATTCTTTATGAGATTACGTACACATATTCTATTAAAAAAAGGAATTATATAAATCCTTCATGAAAAATAAATAAGTTCTATATTCACAGTGTTTTTACTATTTATAGTAGACTATAAATACAAAGATTTCTGTAGTCTGTTGTTTATTATTCATTAAAACTTGACATCTGAACAAATCACAATTAAATTTTGTACAGATGTACTTTAGATAGGATATGATCGTAGGCTAGGTATTAGAAAATAATAACAAAGCAAAACGCAAAGCCATGGACTACTCTTATACATATGTGGCGAAACAACCACTGGCCTGTAAGGCCTGATTTTTAACAACTGTCAACAAACATTATACATAACATACATTAGCGTATTTCGTCGTTAATGACATCAACGCTCCATAATCCGTTCCACTTGTATTTATAATTGTAACCCCCGCAGACAAGTGGAACGGGAAAAATCGCGGTCGTAAGCATGGACTTTGTGAATCTCGTGTGGAACGTAGCCATAGAGAGAAAAAGTCAAACTACACATTATTTAAATCCACAACTTTCTGATTGCAAATAAAATATTTCTTCATTAAACAATGTAAATACAAAGGGAAAACTATACAATGCACGGGTTGTTTTATTCCTGCAATGACCCGTCATACGTATAATATAATCGTATGATTTGTATGGCCATTATGTAGGTGTGGCGACGTTAATGCCAACATCAGAAACAAACATAAGCGGGAAACTCATATGGCCGCAACCTACCATCACCATCATACATCGCACATCCCTCATAGGAATTGACTTTCTTTCACTGACTGTTGTATAGTCAAGGTGGCTAAGTCCTTCAATGGGGTAAGTTCATAGACCGCTCGTTTTAAACTCTTTGAACGGAATTTAACGCCAAGTACAATTCGAAGACAGAATTCAATGGTGTCTTAGCTTCATTGACTGATTTGTTGTCGTCGTAACTATTCAAACACCGAAATAATAAGAGGTGTATGAAGTCCCCCCCCCCCCCCGACGAACTTCGCCACCTTCACTGTATAAATACAAACGCAACATTTTTGATTAAAAGTGAAGATGGAAAAACTCATTTATATTAAACTAGAGTTTAACCCGCGGCTACGCCGCCGGTCAATCTCTAGTGCGTGCTTCTTGTTTAAAGAGCAGGCGTTAATACAGGTTACATTGTACAAAATTTTCATGTTAGTGCGTTTTGCACTCAGAAGATTAATTTCATTTTATATCGCAAGGATAGTTTGCGAGCTTCCGGCATAAAAAGTGTTTATGTCCATTTTCCGTATTAAAACTACATTTAAACAAAATTACAGCAAAACCGATCCAGTATTCCTAGTAGTTTTTCGTGAAAGCTTAACGGAAAGACATATCGAGTTACTATCGCATTTTATATAGACGACGAATTATTATATCTATATACTTTAGAAATGATTGGTCTCATCCAAACTTTCATTCTTTATTTCAAACCGTCCTAGTTATAATTATCTATCCTCGTATATGTAAACTACATAATAGACAAACATGACAATAATGACTAAAAGGACAAAAAAGCCGAAAAGGATAAAAAGGACAAAAAGGGCAAAAAGAGACAAAAAGAACACAAAGGGCAAAAAGAGACAAAAAGAACACAAAGGGCAAAAAGGACTAAAAGGGTAAAAAGGACAAAAAGGGCAAAAGTACAAAAAGGACAAAAATACAAAAAGGGCAATAATTACAAAAAGGACAATAAGGGCAAAAAGACACAAAGGGCAAAAATGGCAAACGTACAAAAAGGACAAAAAGGGCAAAAATTACAAAAAAGGGCAAAAAGGACAAAAAATACAAAAAGGACAATAAGGGCAAAAATGACAAAAAGGACAAAAATGGAAAAGGGACAAAAAGTACAAATAGGACAAAAAGGGCAAAAATGACAAAAAAGGGCAAAAATGACAAAAAAGGCAAAAAGGACAAAAAGGCAAAAAGGGCAAAAATGACAAAAAGGGCAAATAGGTCAAAAATGGCAAAAGGACAATAAGGACAAATAGGACAAAGATGACCAAAATGATGAAAATGGAAAATCACAAAAAACCTATCCCACTTTTTGGGATAACCTTTACATTAATCTATCCCAAAATCTAACCCATTATCCGGGATAAAAGGTATCTCTTGTCCACCCTCCGTATTAAAATTACATGTATACCGAATTTTAACTAAATCGGATCGATCGTTTTTCCGTAAAAGCATAACAAACAGGAAGACAAATATATTTTTATCCCGGAAACTATCCCGTTTTTCGGGATGAAAAGTATCCTTTGTTCATTCTCGGCATCGAAAATATATATACTGAGTTTCAGCCAAATCGGTCCAGTAGTTTTTACGTGAAAACGGAACAGACAGACAGACAGAGTTACTTTCGCATTTATAATATTAATAGGGATAGATGTTTAAATTAGGAAACTGAATATCAAAGAGACTATAGTAATTTGGCACTCGTAAACATTTATAGAATAGACCATCAGAAACGGCAGTACAAATACGTATATACTTACCTAAGTTTATTAGGCCCACGTTCTATCAACAAATTGTCTAAAGCTTCAGTCCAATCACCTTTCACACGTATCCAAACTGAAAAATCTCTTTGGTATGACGTTGGAACCTGGAATGTAGGTGGGAAAGATAATCAAAACTTTATAGTTCCTAAAATTGTAGATCTTGAAAAAATCTAATAAAGAATTGTGTAAACAAAAAAATGTAATTCTAGTGCAGTTACAATGTAACATACGGATGACACTGTCGGTAAACTAGCAATTTGTTCGCCATGCCGTATTAAAAATTGTTGAGTTACTTAATTTTTATTTGAATTATGTTATGACTGTTATGTTATATATATATTTTTTTATATATATATATTTTTTTATTGGTTCAAGCTGGCAAATGGGCAATGGCTGGCAAAAAAGACGTAAAATTATTACATTGCTTAGAGACGTTTGCAGCACCAGGAGCAATTTCAACGCGTTTCCAGGCCTTACAATGAGCATAGAATTCGGATTTAGCAACTATAAGCAAGTGCATAGTAAAACTACGTTTTAACATTTTTAAGTGCGGTAATTTATTTAATCGAGTGTCAATGAGTATTATTAAAGTTTTATTTTTTGACTTTAATACTACTCATAGATACTTGACATCTTTGTCTTCCGTGGTTTGAAGGTGTCTTTCCTACTGAAAAGTGGCCGAAACGTCGAAATAATAAAAATCAAATAAATTACCACGCTAATAAAACTGTTTTATTAACTATAAGCAAAATTATTAATAATAAAACTACGTTTTAACGGTTTTCAGCGCGGTAATTTATTTGACGATTCTGACGATTCGGCCGCTTCTCAGTAGCCGTGGTCACGGACGACAAAGATGACAATTGTCATCAACGAGTATTGTTAAAGTTTTATTTAAATAAATTACCGCGGTTAAAACCGTTAAAATGTAGTTTTATTATGTATACAAGTCGCGAAAACTTAAGAAAATATCAAATTTATTAATTGTTAAACAGTGTGAAGTGTGACAACGGGGTTTTTTTCCTGTATGACCAATACCAGAGAAGTCTTAGACCATTGATCTAAGAGAGAAGTGGTAGACCGCGAGCATTAAATGTTCAAATTACATACTCGCGCTGCCCAATTTCCTGTTTGCTGCTGTGTAGATTAGCGTTATGTAAATGAGGGGTATGAGTCGTTGAAGAAGTTCGGGCGACTTTACTTCGGTTACAACTCAACGAGCAATTACTCACTGGTAAAGTACCAGTGTGTTGGATTATTACTAAATTAGATGAATTCGTAGGTATCATCTTTTACCCAGCAAATGAGGTGGTTTCGAATTTAATGTCTTTAAATTTTATGAATTTAGCTACCGTGTTTTAATATTATTGGTAGATTTTCTCACCTTAACAACAGTGAAAGGATGCCATTCAATGAGCGACACGTCTAAACACTGCAACAAGACGTATTGACCCGGACGACATATGAACCTTTCGTGTGGACAGCTTAATTTCAAGCGTATAGTTCTACCTGGCATCAAGGTTGCCTGGAAAATGGTAAATATTTAAATATGATATTATTAAACTCATTACATTGAGAGTATTAAAAAAAACTACTGGCTTAGACTATATGGATGGCATTTTTTTTTATTTCTTGTCTGTTTGTTCGGGATTCACGTAAAAACCATTGGGCCGATTTCGATGGAGTTTTCGCTGATCGATAGCAAATTTTTAGACTTAAAATCTGCGTTACTTCTTATCACGGGAATTCCGCGGGAATTTTTCTGGGAATTATTTAAAATAGCCAAATTAAAAAACAATCGAATTCCAGTGTGATTTTTTTTATTGATCGATAACAAATTTAATGTAACTAGTGGTTGCCTGTGGTTGAAATTCGAACATAATAATTTGTTGTCAAAGACTATATATACCTCTATAATCATAGATTTCGCCAAGGCAACAATAAACAAAATATGCGTGTGTGTCATATACATGGCAGTGTGCGTAATGTTTTTTTTATTGATTTAATGTATTTTTTATCCATAATTTAAAAAAAATATTAGCATTCGTCGCTTTATATAAACTACAACTGTGCGAAATTTCATACTCCGCCGTCCGCGCAATTTTCGTAAAAAGGTGAGTATAGTTATTAAAATAAAAAAAATATATAAAAACCAATTTCATCGTCTTTGTTTTCAAGCCATGAATTAAATGAAACTACCAAATAAACATCACTTTTCTATTTATATGTATGTATTTATATTTTATTTTATAATGATTCCGAAACACCACAAGGAACAAATTACACCTCATCGCTAAGCTACTTAAATAGAAACTCCCATTTGACCGAAGTAACCGGATTAGTTTAATATCGACCTATTTTTCGAAAAAAAATCACTGTAACAAAAATACACAAAATAATTCAATGTGTATATATACCTCCCTGTTCTTTCATCTTCTCCCAATTATTAGGAATCTCTATTCTAACATACGTCGTCTGTCACACCAAAAATCATCATTTATGATCCTACACACGATCCAACCATCTCTTTTTTGGTCTCGCTTTTCGTAACACTTGTACCCATCAATCTTCCCGTTTAACATTTTTTTTGTTGTGTGATTTTTATTTCTACTCATTACATGTCCATAGCACCTTCTTCCTGTAAATTTTTCAGTCACGGGTCCAACTTTCAAAGAGCCCTTGTACATTCTTACTTTATCCATTCTTGTACCACCACATATCTATCTCAACATTCTCATCTTAGCCGAGTGAAGACGTCTGTGGTCTATCACTTTATATATACCATGACTACTTAATTGAATTCCCTACCAAACAAGCTCTAATTAAAAATACTTCGTATGCAATAATATGATACGTGATATAAGAGGATTATGCAAACTTAAATCTGTTATCGGAATAATTCGTCATGGTTGTGAGTGTATTAAACCGATAACTATAAAGCTTTATTTTCGATATTTCCAATCCAACTGGTAGCCATGTATATTGAAATATGCCATTTACAAGTAATTTCATTATCTAAAAAACCATAAAAGTCGCTTTAGAAGTGCTTGTTCGATTTAGTGTAAATTTATACATATTATATTCTGGCAAAAAAGTATCGGGAATGGATAAATTCTTTATGGTTCCAAATTCAATTTTTTGTTTTGTTGGATGTCTCAACTGTTTCTTCATTTTGGCTCAGAGTTTGAGATGCATCGGTTATTTAGATTAAATACAGTGTTGTTTTTAGTTAGATCATATCTAATGTCTATTGTGAATTTCATAATGGACAAAAACATCGAACAAAAAGTTATGCATCGCCAATGGAATTTCGAAACACTGCAAATGTTACAGTTCGAAGGAAAAAAAACGAAACTTGCAGCGGTTTTGGATTATATTTTATGGTATTTGATAAAGATAAGAAGCACCATCATACTATTTCATGTATTGTCTAAAAAAGACAAACACCATGGGATTATGATTAGTCGTGGTGCTCTCTATACCTTTACATTGAAAATTCCTTACAATTTGGGAATTAAATTTGATTTGACTATATTAACATAATTGGTAAATGAGTTAATCAAAAGGCACTTACGTCTAAAATTTCAACCCTCGCACGGTTCCGGGTGCATATTCTCCACAAAAGGTCCATAAAGTAGCAAGTCAACGGCAGTAACATCCACAGCCAAGCCTGAAGAAAAAAAAAATTGGAGCATTACTTAACGTAAAATTCGAAATACCAAAGAATATTTGAAAGCGATATTTTATAATATACATCTAGCACAACAGTTTTAAACCTTATGGTTCGATTGCAAATTATCTATGAAATTATTTTGGGCCAAATTACATGAACATTGTGACGTGGACTGTATAGGGAGTATTTTGCATTATTGAAAGGGCATTGTAAATCTCATGAACGGTACTCGATGAACTATTATAGAGATGAAGGTCAAATGGATCGACCTTTATTGAGATGAGAAGCAAGCCCTGGGCGCAGCTTGTACGAAGCGGAACTTAATGCTCGTAAAGGCTATTATTGAAGCAAGGAAATCGGTCACACCTACCGCTAACAACAGATGCGCTTGATATGTACTGGAGAAACAAAAATGGAATAGAAATTATAAGAATATTTTTCTCTAAAAGCTGAACTTACCTCATCTAAATTATATTCGCTTTTTAACTTTACCTAATGCAGTCTCTCTGAAAATAAACAGCCGTTGCTGAATCCCAACTTTTACAGAGGGCGACGGACAATATACCCTCCACGCTTATCCAAGGTGAATTGGCGGGAACGATGCATCACGTTTCATCGCGATGTTTCCTTCACCGTTATACTACGTGATAATTATAACAATATGCACATTAAGTAGGTCAGAAAACTGCTTGAGTGGTGTGTGCTTTCCGGCCAGGATTCGAACCCGCCCCCTTAAGTTTGGGACGCGTGTGCTAACCAATAAGCGACTATGTCTTCTAGTTATTTCTCTCTCTCACTCTCTCCATCTGACGATCTGTTCCGAATAGGCTACAGAACAGCTCAAAAAAAGAGTCAGAAGATGAAAATATTTGTAACATCTAGTTTGTAATACCAAGTGTTGTATTTTTTTACACCGCCATTAATACAATTACTTCTGTCTTAATTTTATAGACATGCGATCGAGTCGATAACAATGACGGTTGTCATCAGCTATTATTATATCTATAAAATTTGATTCATATCGAGTGGTGTCAATTTAGGCCATATTTTTTATGACAATCGATATTTGATTACCATTTGAATTAGGGACTATATTTTAAAAACATTAGCCTATGAATAAATTTATTTGTTAAGAAACCTTTGTTCCACTAGTAGAGTGGACTAAGAGCTCACTGCTCAGGGTTCCTAGATCTTCCTTATTTTCTCAGCAATAATATGTGTAAGATAAAATGGATTACAGGAATGTGAGTTGAGTTTTTGCCTATCTTTAATACCTGGTATCCGAAAATTAGGCATCGGCCCAAGCTAACAGGTACGCAGACACTGAGAGTACATCCGAATACTGCTTTATTCTACACATTATTGCTAAGAAAATAAGAAAGGTCTGGAGGCCTTGCGCTCTAAATCTTAAGTAAAATTACATCTTCCCTAATATTAGCATCACTCAAGACACTCTAATTCAAGTTCTCAGGTGCAAAGTGCTTACATTTCTAATTATGTCACGACACATAAGCTCTTAAAGCTTGTTAATATTGTGTAGATTATTTTAAGTATTAGAACGTAATTACGATTTTTAAATATTATATGTACAATAACCTTGCAAGCAAACAGTGCGTGCAAGTAATTTTTTCAAACGCATGAAATGATTGACAGAAACAATTACGATTATAATATTGGATTAATTATGACTTACCCTGGATTCGATTGGAGCAAATTTTGGTTCTATTTCTGATGAATTCGACCCATTTTTGATTTGACTAGGATCAAGACTAGAATCGTTTTCCAGAATTTGTTTCTTCAAGACTCCACTAAAAATTACGAAAAATAAATAAATACTTAGAATCCTTAACAACTCTTCAATCATTATGCTTAGACACTATAAAAAAACTAAACCTGTCAAGTACGTGTGAAAATGTATTTATCGTTCCAATTTAATAAATTAAATCCTTTTGATGTTAGAGCAGCCTGTGTAGCGTAAACCGTTATGTTCCGGGACATATTCAATTTGACCGCACTGTCATTCAATGAAATCGTGGAAATTGGCAGGCCGATTATTGACCTACATTTCGCAATCCGATTGGACTATTTTCAATTACAGACAATGCAATCCCGGCCCGATAGCAGTTAAATAGGTAAATGAAGGCAAATACAACAAAGCCCAATGGCTAGTTCTCGCTAAAACCAGAGGGCTTACTATAAAACGTCTTTCGTCGTTCGTTTTTGTTTTGGAACATCTTTTACTTGTTTTTTTTTAATTTAATAGTTAGTACGTTTTCCGTTGTATGTTCCATTTATTTTCGTGTTATGTAGACTATATTATTGTAGTTTTAGAGAAATCATTTTTGTTTCTTTTTTCTATTTAAAGTTTCATTAACTCTTTCGGGCTGAGCGGACGGGAATAATTCGGGTGGAGCAGAATTATTCCTGAGCACATTTATGGTTGTTTACAGTCCTCTAAATTTAAAACACTTCAATAAATAGTAGACTCTATAACTCCATATAGCTTTAAAACCTATAAGGTTAAAAGTGTGATGAATATAAAGTGCTAATTTATTCAGCTTTTCATGAGTTGCTTCCGCTTTCAAAGTAAATACATTGTTGAAGTGCAGTTCCGAATTCTAAGAAAATGGTCGTGACCAACGCAGCCTGGTAGTTTCGAAATGAAAAACAATGTGTCATAAGTTAGTCATTATAAAGTATTTTGACGCGTGGTTGCACTGGCTACGTTCCTCTTGGATCAAAACAATCACGCTCACGTCCGTGATTTTTCCGTTCCCCTTGAGTACGGGCGTTACAATTATAAACTTAAATGGAACGAATTATGGAGCGTTGATGTCATTAACGACGAAATACATAAATGTTATTGATTGCTGTAGGGTTAATTTTAAATATTTAGAGATAATTAATGTTCTATGGTCAACTTCCACTTTAACACACCTCTTCACCCATTCATTATGAGCGCTGCGAAATCAAAAATTATGACGTTTACGAAGCTAGCATAACGACCCATAACGTGGTCGTTTTTTTGGAACGAAGGAAAATTTTGAGCGTTGTAAGCCACAAGAGGAACACGCGCAATGTATGGCCTCGTTGAAAGCTGACATTAACATTCATGGATTGTATTTATTGTATTTATTTTGAACGCATGATTTTTAATATCGGTCTTAGTTTTAGCACAACTATCAACAGCTGGTTTTAACATTACCAACGTTGCATCGGCAATTCATGTAGATTTTTTTAAAATAAAAATATAGGCAGAAATCACAAACCTACAACCCTTTATGCAAGAAATCATTTTCTTATTGCTTTTTTAAATTATATTTTTTAAACCATCGAAATGTATGTTTTCTGTTATATCACTTTTGATAGTCCGCCAGTAGATTTTTAACAGCTTCAAGAGCTCTTTCATGCCTTAGGCGACCACCCAACCGCGCCTTACCCTTTAAAAAGCTATTGAAGTATACTAGTGAAGTACGAGTCTAGGTTGAAACAAAAAACAGACATTGCGTACTACATACACAATCTATGTGTACAATTCAGCCTATCTTCGGCTAATAACCGAAAACGCCTTTCAACAAACGGGAAAAAAATATGTTTAACGAATTACCTACTGTTTAAATAAATATTTTTTTATCACTACTTATTGTTTTGTATCAACCAAAACGATCAATTTGTTAACGAAATACCCCAGTTCTCAAGAAATATTTTTTATCGTATATATATATATCATCATACACAGTATCGTATAAACGCTATTGTTATTGTAACTGGGTTTCTCTAAACAGTTTAAATATTTCGCAGTTTCCGTAATAAAAAGAGGTAGAGAAACTTTTCCGATAATAATTAATTAATTTCATACTATTGAAGTTTGTTTATAAAACTACCGAAATATCGTTGCCAATATTTATTGAATTAATTAAGCAGACATCTGAAACAGCTGTGTAATGTCAGCCTCTCTGGTCTAGCGTGAACCGTCTAGTTCACTGGAAAGCAGAGGACCTGTGTTCGAATACTGGCAAGGTAATTTTTCGAAAACGAACTCTCCGTTACTTATACTGTGTGTTTGTATGCTTATTTATTTATTGATTACAAGAGGTCCCGGCAGACGTTGTCCTGTCCTGTAAAAGTAATATCTCAGACCCGATCCTAGCGCCACCTTCCGGTTCCAATCCCACGCAAACACTCACATAAATGTCATCAAAATCGGTACAATCGTTCTCTACTTATGCGTGTACATACATTTCTACGATTCATTTTTTATATTTAATAATATATAGATTATATTGAGGAAACCTGCATAATTAATTATTACGTCTTGAACAGACATGGTGGGTATTTCGTACAGTAAGTAAAGTCAGAAAGTCCCAACAGTAGCATATTTGCGAGTCGATATTATTAGGGCTGGAAAGTTCGATTCTGCAGATACAGTAAAAAATAAGAGAGAAGTGACTTAAAAACCACGTGAAATAAAATCAGATACGTATTCAATCAACTGGGAGCTACTAAACTGATAAATTTAATCAAAAATATTTTTAAACTAGGGAAATAGGTATTAAGTACTTGCAGCTTCCAGTCTATTTTTAACCGACTTCGAAAAAAGGAGGAGGTTCTCAATTCGTCGGGATCTTTGCTTTTTTTTTGCTTTTTTTTATGTATGTTCGCCGATTACTCCGTGATTTATGATCCGATTTACGTGATTCTTTTTTGTTCGACGCGGAATAGCTTCTAATTGGTCCCCTAAAAATTTTACATAGTTTGGCCCAGTAGTTTTCATTTTATGAACATTTTTCATGAAAATAATTTTCACTCCGTTCCATATGTACACCGATTACTCTGAGATTTATGATTCAATTTACGTGATTCTTTTTTTGTTCGACGCGGAATAGCTGCCATGTGGTCCCCTAAAAATTTGACATAGTTTGGCCCAGTAGTTTTCATTTTACGAACATTTTTTTGTTCCCGGTTCTTGGGACCTATATTTTTTAAGAAGCGCGGCACCATTTGTAGGTCCACCCATACATAGCTAGACACTAAAAAGTAACAAATAAAAAATAAAAACTTCGTTTAAAAAAACCGACTTCAAAAACTGAAATGTATAAAATAACTTATTTCTAAAGCTATTATTATAGTAGTAATTTTATAAGTATTAGCTTAGTAATTTTCAAAATATAGTAATTTTTATGTTTTGCTTTGCACCGACTTCAAGATGTTTTAGATAAATATTAATAATAATAGCTTTAGAAATAAGTTATTTTATACATTTCAGTTTTTATCAAGACAAGAAACATACCTTCCTATCTTCAGTCCTTAATAAACATCTATATACACCAAACTTCATCTAGAATGGTTTTGTAGGGTAGTTGTAAAATATGAGAACAGACAGGATTGCATTCGCATTTACCTTAAACTAGTTAAAAACTAATACAGAAGAGGCTAAGTTTCTCCCTAAGCCATTTTCCTTACCTGAGTGGATGAACGATAAGTAGCACAACAAAGGGCACATATAGCTGATGGGTGTACCAAAATGCATTATACACCTTCCTGCGTACGAACCTCATGGATGTGACACTCATGCTTAAAATTATGATGAGCATTGTAAGACCCGTTAATCCTGCCATAGACAGTAATAACATGAATGGACTCTGAAATTGATTTAAGGACATGAGCATTCACCATTTTACTTCATATATGAAATTGTAATAAATTTACTTTTGTAGAACTTGACGACCTCTGTGGTTGAGTAGGCAAAGCCTTTGCCGGGTAACGAAGAGGGTCCAAGTGTGATTCCTGACATGATAAATTTCGTAAACGAATTTTCTGTTGTTATGATGTATTTGTGGTAGTCAGTGGCGGATTTATCTATAGGCTGATTGGACTGGAGCCTGGGCAAGGGTACGGCATATACAGTGTACGTGTTTATCTGCCGATGATTACTTTTCAGGCAACTTCGAAAATGCATAATATACCATCGTAGGTATTCTTCTTCGATGAAATATCGAATTGAATTCGAGTGCTTTATATTAAAACCGCAGACTTATTATACATTGTTTGTCCTTAGATCATTTTGGTATTAAACACATGATTTATACAAACAATTAAGTACACTATTTAATTATGTTTAAACTAGAATATGACTGAGACTTCGTCCACTTGACTACAATTCCCGCGGGATTACCGTAAACATTTTAAGCTGTCGTTTAAGTGAAAACTGTGTCAGAAAAAGCTAATTTTTATCCACCCGAACAACTACAAACCGGTACCGGGAAAATTCCCGCGGGATTTCCGGGATAAAATAATATCACTAATTTTATCATATAAAATTTGCTAACGAAACATTTCTAAAATAGAGAAAATCACATTGGAATTCCTTTTTTGTTTTTAATCTGGTTATTTAAAATCATTCCCACGAAAATTCCGGCGGGATTTCCAGGATAAAATGTAGTATAGATTGTAAGTCCATTTTAAGAACTTGCTATAGATCAGCGAAAACCGCATCGAATTCGGCCCAGTAGTTTTGTACGTGAGTCCCAAACAAACAGACAAGTAATCTAAAAAAATTGCATCGTGTTCTCCATCGTTTATATAATATTCTAGTTGTTTTTTTTTTATTTCAATGTACAGACACGACATATTTAGAATTTTATAATATTATAGATATCTAGGTCAACCTAAGAAACATTTAAGTCGAATATTAGAGTACCTACATGTTTCAAATTAACAACCCAAATATTCAACTTTGTTAAAATATAAAGGCTTATACAGGCGAAAACTACTTAATGAGTATACACAATTTATGTAAGAAGGAAACAATAAATATTGATTTATAACTGCAGTGTGCCAGCTGTGTTACCTAGAGGAAGTTTCAGAGAGAAATGTTGCCGGCATTAAAAAGTTAGCAACAATTTGTTGGCATGTTGGCAAACTTACCTCATTCCTATAGTTGGCAAAGTTAATTTCTGGACGTTCTTCATCGTAACCCCTGGAGAAATTCCATAAGTTTACGAAATGGGAAATGGAATGTAACACTGCAAAACAATTACGAAATTCATTTACATAGTTTAATGAGAATTGTTATGAAACTTTCATATGCTTTTAAAACCTGGAATGTAGGTGACACAACCGTTTGTGTCAAAACTTTTTAGCTACCCCCATGTTGCGTGGCCACTGGTGTGCAATGGTAAAATACCAAATTTGGCCACTATTTACATTTCCTGTGAAATATAATGAAGAATTTAAATGGTTTTTTAAATATTTACTTCATTCAACGAAAATGTCCGACATTCCGGAGATGAATCATACAAATATAATTATGGCCATTGGATTGCCCACAAAGCCATAGTAGGTAGTGAATCAGCATGTAAAACTCGTGTTTCAAACTATGTGGGGTTCGATCCTGGCTAGGAAGCACTAGCCAGTTTTTGTGGTCTTAATGTTGTTTACAATTACCACTAGTGAAGGGTAACGTCTTGATTAAACCTGCACATCCAAGTAACTAATTTGTGTAAAATCCACTAATCGGCCTTCACGCTTGATATAATAGAGAGGAACCTAGCAGTGGGACAGTAGCTATGATATTACCACTACATCAAAAATTGTTTTTGGCACCCAACTTTACACTTTGAAATGGTTTGTAGCAGAAATACAAATTCACATAGCGAATTGAAAATGCCTGAACTCTCATTACTTCTCTCAATGTGTGTAGGGAGCCATTAAGTTGTTGAGACGCAACGTAATGGCCCCACTGTTTAGGAACTTGAAGTTTTTGTTTGTAAACTGGTGCAGTGCGTTACTGTAGCTTCTAAACGCTAAAAGAATGCAACCTCTGGCACTTTTTCATATCCTAGTCATACACAGCTATATGGATGAATATTTTAAAAGATCTGCAGTGAATAAAATTTACTAAAACATCAATTTAAAAACAGTAAAACGTTTTACTTACTAGGGTATTTATACTTTATTAACAACCACTCAAATTTTGCCTAAAATTAATTCCCCTGCATGCGGGATCAGAGAATGTCCACCACAATTTAGCAGAATGTGGGCGCGTCGAGCCTCGCAGACGTGACTTTGGAGCTAGAACATCTAATTTAGGATTCTTTAACAGTGAAACCAGAATATGGTTCCACCACTATCTGATGAGGCCCAGAATGCTGTTTAAAATTATTTCTTTAGGGTTAAGTCTTAGAGATTAAAATGTTACTTTTTATTTATTTTTGTGAGTAATATTGGGGTGACATTTTCTACTTGAAAACTACTTTCTTTTTAACACGCTTTTATTAGCTTCACCTGTATGTATGTATGTATGTATGTTTGTAACCGACCTCTTTGAGCTCGATTTTGTCCTACTTTGAACGATCAGATTTAATTCAAACTTTGTACACCTGTCAAAGGTCGATGACAATGCAATAATATAGTACCATGGAGCTGATCTGATGATGGAGTCGGAAGGTGGCCATAGGAACTCCTGTACTAAACAAGATAGACCCTTCGTGTTTGGGCTCGTATGTTTATATCGCGTGACAATGCAATAATATGGTACCATGGAGCTGATCTGATGATGGAGTCGGAAGGTGGCCATAGGAACTACTGTACTAAACAAGATAGACCCGTCGTGTTTGGGCTCGTATGTTTATATCGCGTGACAGTACAATAATATGGTACCATGGAGCTGATCTGATGATGGAGTCGGAAGGTGGCCATAGGAACTCCTGTACTAAACAAGATAGACCCGTCGTGTTTGGGCTCGTTTCACTTGTCTTGGCTAGCACTCTGCTGCTACATGATATGCAGGATCTCAAAAGCATGTATTTAAAAACATTTTAAAAAAATCAACTAAAAAATGAAAAATAAAATTTAATAAATTTGGTACATTATTGTAAAAAAGCGTGGGGTGTATTTAATTAATAATATAATATCTTAAAAAGCGCTTTGAATACACCCCACGCTTTTTTACAATAATGTACCAAATTTATTAAATTTTATTTTCTGTTCTAGCGCTCTGGGAAAACTACTGAAGGGAGTTCATTCCATAACTTGAACACATATGGCATAAAGGAGCGTCCGCCACGCACCGTAGAGGACTTCCAAGTGTCTAGGAAGTGTGGATGAACTCCCAATCGCCGGCGAGTGGTGCGATGATAGAATGGCGACGTAGGCACCATATCAAATCTCATCAGAGCATTCCCCTTGTACAGACGGTAGAACACGCTTAGAGCGCCAACGTCTCTTCTATGGCTGAGAAACTCTAAACCGTCGGTAATTTCGGAATCGTCGACAATCCGGACCGCTCGGCGCTCGAAGGAGTCAAGTGAGAGCAGCGGAGGTGCACCAACCCAAAGATGAGAGCAATACTCCACATGAGGACAGATTTGAGCTTTATATAATAAAAGCCTATGTCCCTGTGTGAAGTACCGCTTAGCTCCCAAGTTGCTTGTGTAAGTTATATTATTTCAGCATCCCAAGCTTTTTTGAAGCGACTTAAATAAAGATTTGAAAAACACTCCATTTTTTTTATTATTTAATTATATTTGGTGTACAACTTGGGTGCAAGTTAACATTTTTAATCGAGAATAATCAACTAACTTTACGTTTCAGACATAAATCGACTAATAAATTTTTCATAGGGTTATATACAGATGCCTAAGTCTATTGCATTATGTCTATGATCATTTTGTTTTGATCTCTTCTTCCTATAGGAAAAGGGTTAAAGAAAAATCTTATACCTATATATGTATGTACCCAATTACGTATTTATGTACTGTTGTGTTATACAGCAAATCTTAGAGGCATCATTATGGCCGGTTTTATATCTTACCGACCGTTCACTTGCCTTACCTACTATGGGTTAAAGTTTGTTATAATGGCCATACAACCAATGTCAAAAATAGCCGATGGCGTAAGATAAATAGTAAGATATAGCAACCGGCAATAAATCCATAAGTAGGTACCTATATTAATTTTTCCAAATCCCCATTGCCCGGAAAATGTATTCATCTTCAGTTTCAAAGCAAAGTCGTAAAGCCGAAACAAACATATCGACAAAATAAATTAATATCACTTATTATAGACTAGCTGATGCCCGTGACTTCGCGTGGTGCGGTTTTTTAACCATCCCACGGTAAGCCTTTAATTTTTCGGGATCGAAAGTATCCTATATGTTGAGCAGGGATATAAGCTATCACCATACAAAATTTCATTTAAATCGGTCCAGTCGTTTCGGAGATTAGCTGGTACAAACAAACACAAACAGACAAACATAAAATTTGAAAAAATCTAAATTAGTTCTATTAATCACTTCTTACATCCCCCTGACTTGGTTTTTAGCAACCTTTTTTTTCATTGTACAGAAATTTGACCTCTACAATTTTATTATATGTATAGATAGATGAACAGTGGAAGTGAAAAAATTTAGCACTTTATTTCCCTTTTGAAGGTCTTGGAAGATAACAAAAGATTTTCATGAATTTTGCTACATAGGTACTTTAGAGAGCGAATTTTCTATCCCGGAAAATGCTAGAATACCTAAGAAACATGGGACCAAATATAGCATAGGCGAAACCGGGAGAAATAACTTGGCAACGCATTGGAGTGACGTATATTAATGAATGTGCAAAAAAAGTAAAACCCAACTTACCAGCAAAGAGGGACAGTGTGATCGCAACCGTCATGTGAATACTTTTCGCATTCTCGAGCCAAAAGAAGAATAGTCCAGGCCATACTTTTGATAATATTGCATACAGAATTTGATTTAACTTCTTGCATATTGGAAATAGAATTAAAGCAGCGCATAGATTTAGTACTGTTGCGGTACCTCTGGACACACATAATCCTAACTGCAAGAGTTAATTTTGGTAAGATTAATATTGTCCCCAAAAATCCCGATTGCATTTTAAGCTCCCTTTTTTAAGCCATTGGCACTCGTAAATTAATCCCTAACAAGATGTCAAGCCAGTATTTATGTGTATATCGCCTGCCTTATTTACTGGAACTTGACTAGATTGCCCAAGTAGCTTATCAATTTTTGGAACAGAAAAGTAGTAAACTAGTAGTAAACTAATTTCTTGTAATTAGTTTACACTCTTCCAGATTGTCTACGATCTCGAGAGCAGAATATCGGTTTTTCCGCTAACTCCGCTCATACACTTATACATTTCCTTGATACGTTACTTAAGTGTGAAATACACTTTAATTATTATTATTGATAATTTATTTATTATTATTGATATTCAAAATACATACATACATACATAACTTCACGCCAGGTCCCTTGCGGGGTAGGCACGAACAACAGAGCGCCATTCGGGCTTATTCTTACACACCGCACTTGCTTCTTTGACATTCATAGCTCTTGTCATGCACGCTCGTCTGTTCTTAAGGCTCCTGACATCACCTTCTGCTAGTACACGATCAATTTGATCATGGAAGGTGTGTCGTGGCCTTCCGCGACTTCTGCATCCATCCACTTTTGCATTGTATATCTGTTTAGTCATTCTTTCATCATACATTCGTTCCACATGCCCGAACCACCGGAGCATTCCTTTCCTTACCTTCACCCCGACACTCTCTTTCAGACCAACTCTCTTTCTTACTTCGGTATTACGATATTCAAAATAAATGTATTTAACTAGTGTAATATTTATTATAGACTTAACATCAGTATTAGCGACACAGTCCTAGAGCAATCATACAAACTAAGTTGATTTAAATTGACTCACCCCTAAAATTCTTCTTAGATAATAGAACTCTTGTCCATACTTGTAATAAATGAATGTGTCATAGAATAAGTATAATACTAATGAGATCCATAATATCTGAAACAAAAAAATAATAAATTTCAACCAAAAGTTTAAATCAGTATTTATTTACCATGATTGTCGGCGAAACTGGAGAGCTGATTCGGATAATTATGTTATATGCATATGATCGGATGAAAATTAATTTAATTAATCTCGTTAAAATAAAAAACTTCAACGGACAAGTGGAAAAACGAATCGCAACGGACAAGTGGAAAAACGAATAGCAACGGATAAGTGGCAAAACGAATCGCAACGTACAAGTGGAAAACGAATCGCAACGGACAAGTGGAAAATCTTCAACTGACAAGTGATAAAATGAATCGCAACAAAATTTTAACTTGAAGTTTTACGGGCAGGTTTTCAAATTGGACAAGTACATTAACAATCTGCCCGTAAAACTTCAAGTTAAAATTTTGTTGCGAATCATTTTATCACTTGTCAGTTGAAGATTTTCCACTTGTCCGTTGCGATTCGTTTTCCACTTGTACGTTGCGATTCGTTTTGCCACTTATCCGTTGCTATTCGTTTTTCCACTTGTCCGTTGCGATTCGTTTTTCCACTTGTCCGTTGAAGTTTCACTTCTAATATGTGTCCCAGCACACATTTCGATTTTTCGCAGGTTTACTGCAAATTATGATTTGGTTAGGTTAAGTACATTTTAATGGTGTATGTAATACGCTACCCACGCAACGACCATTTTTAACCGACTTCGAAAAAAGGAGGAGGTTCTCAATTCGTCGGGATCTTTTTTTTTTTGCTTTTTTTTATGTATGTTCGCCGATAACTCCGTGATTTATGATCCGATTTACGTGATTCTTTTTTTGTTCGACGCGGAATAGCTTCCAATTGGTCCCCTAAAAATTTTACATAGTTTGGCCCAGTAGTTTTCATTTTATGAACATTTTTCATGGAAATAATTTTCACTCCGTTCCATATGTTCGCCGATAACTCCGTGATTTATGATCCGATTTACGTGATTCTTTTTTTGTTCGACGCGGAATAGCTGCCATGTGGTCCCCTAAAAATTTGACATAGTTTGGCCCAGTAGTTTTCATTTTACGAACATTTTTTTGTTCCCGCTTCTTGGGACCTATATTTTTTAAGAAGCGCGGCACCATTCGTTGGTCCACCCATACATAGCTAGACACTAAAAAGTAACAAATAAAATTTAAAAACTTCGTTTAAAAAAACCGACTTCAAAAACTAAAAAACTAAAATGTATAAAATAACTGATATAATTAATAATTTAATAGAAAATTGTTGAATAATATAATGTATATAAATTAAAATAAGAAAATTTACCCTAAACTCCTAATTAAAAATGTTAACATGATCGTAGAATCTGTTACGAGTTTGTTAAAATAACTTATTTCTTAAGCTATTATTATTAATATATATTATCTAAAACATCTTGAAGTCGGTGCAAAGGAAAACATAAAAATTACTATATTTTGAAAATTACTAAGCACCGACTTTAAGATGTTTTAGATAATATATATTAATAATAATAGCTTAAGAAATAAGTTATTTTATACATTTTAGTTTTTGAAGTCGGTTTTTTTAAACGAAGTTTTTAAATTTTATTTACGTCAACACTTTTGTTGTTCGTTGTCGTTCACTTTTGTTATGACTTTCGAAAAACTGAACAGTTGGCAAAGTTTTCTTGTTGTTATTTTTGTTTACTCAACAATCTCTATTTATTTATTTATATTTTTTTTACACATACCACAAATAGAGGCAGTGATGCCTTGTCACGTGGAGAGCAGAGCTATAGTTCGATGCAAACTTAAGTTTGCCTCCATTAATAGCGGCTCGGAACATCGCACTTTCCGATGCGCAGAACGCAATTTTAGGTATTAGAGGGATGAGGTAGTCTGAGGACGCGGTATATCCTCGCTCGCTCTCTCGCTAGCTTTCTCGTTTACGAGACTCCCGGCGCTCGGCTCACCAGAGCTGCCAATTTAGCGCTTTAGGAGCTAGATATAGCGCTTTTTAGGGCAATCCAGCTCCCAATTTTATTAAACAACTTCCAGCGCAAAATCTTGCGCTTTTTATAATATGCAAATATCTAATTAATTTTTAATTTTATAATAAATATATATGAATATCTATACTAATATTATAAAGAGAAAAGATTAAATTCTTTGTTTGCATTGAAGAGGCTCCAAAACTGCTTAACCGATTTGAAAAATTCTTTCACTGTTGGCAATTTCACAATCCCCGTGTGACATAGGCTATATTATGTTTACAAAAAAATTAGGGATCCTTACCTTACTTACCTTACTCCAATAACGTAACCCAAGGTGTAAAAAATACCTAAAATCGCGAGCACTGCGAAAACTATTGATGATAGAATGAAATAATGTACTACGACTTTGCAGAACACATCATTATCTACCAAAAAAAGTGTCGCGACAGCATATGTCTAACTATTATAGTTATGCCACAATAAGTGTCCTTTTATTTCAATAAATTAATTAAAATGCCGCCGCTAGAACAGGCACTTTATTTGTATCTTGATATTCATCCTTATCAAAATAAATTACTTCATATTCAAGACTGCTTCAATACCTTTATATAACTTTTTGAATTATTCAATTCGGACATTCCATCCGAAAGATATCACGAGTTTAAAAATGTAAGAATTAGTGACGGTGATCACGTGACTGTGACATCTTTTCGTGAGTCAAAACTCCATAAGACCCCCTCTATATAGAAGTTTCACTTCAAAAATGCAATAATATGGTACCATGGAGCTGATCTGATGATGGAGTCGGAAGGTGGCCATAGAAATTCCTGTACTAAACAAGATAGACCCGTCATGATTTGGCACGTTTTACCTGTCTTGGCTAGCACTCTGCTGCTACATGATATCCAGGATCTCAAAAGCTTGTATTCAAAAACCTTTTTAAACAAGTTAAACTGTATGAAGGGTACCCTATGTCCTTTTCTATACCCTTAACAACGTTTATGTAAATTTTATGACGAACGGCTTAGTAACAAACAAACTCACGTTCACATTTATAATACGAAGTTACAATTGAACGTGTAACTAGAATACGTCCTACGCTTCTGTCATAATAATTCTAGTATTCCCAGTTTACGCTATAACTAAAAATACTTCATACAACTCATTCATCATTGCATACTTCTGTCCCTGTTCACTGAATACCAGCAAAATTCAAATATTTGTAGTGTCTATAAATGTTTGGAATAGCTCCGCGTATTTAAGCATTGGATCACCATTCTGATTTATTGGCGCGACTAACATCAAAACATTCCGGTACCGTGACACATTTTACTCTGCAAAAGAGCATACAAATTGTATGATGTGAGTAGATACACTACGGAACGTGCGTTAATGCCAGGGTTTGCTCTTGCTTGACCACTTTAAAAATATAATTACAAAGACGTTTTCATGTATTTTTAAATAAGTGTTATGATGATTTTTATTGCTCTTTGAGACTACAGGAGTAGTTTTTAATATAAAAATGTTGAATAGGTATTAATGCCTTACCCTTACACCGCCTAAAATTTGTTACTAGCTGTGCCCGCGATGTCGTCCCCATGGAATTTGTTTTCAAAATCCCCGATTTTCATACATTCCTCATTGGTGCTCCGCTCCTATTGGTCTTAGCGTGATGATATATATAGCCTTCCTCGATAAATGCTATCTAGCTATCTAACACTCAATTTTTCATATTAGACCAATAGTTCCTGAGATTAGCGCGTTCAATCAAACAAATAAACTCTTCAGCTTTATATATTATATTTGTATAAGATACACTCAACTACGGAACGGTTCCCTAGAACATTTATGCTGCGTACAACAATGATCACGAAGAAACTTCTCGTCACAGTTTCCCTCTGCGATATGACATGGTGTTCTTTAATAAGGAAAAAAAAACTTAAAGCTGAGCAACACAGCGACTGGTGTGGCAAACGTCTATAGGCGACGGTAACCGCTTTCCATCAGGTGGGCCGTCAGCCTGTTCGCTTGCTTCAGGTAATAAAAAAATCACCTTTTGTTCTAAGCTGTATTAAATTTATTTTATTAAAAGAAATATATTTAAACTCGATAATTCATATTTAGCACATGGCAACCCTGCGTGCGTCGGAAGTGTAAACCGTCGTACACCTACCCACTTCAGACTCTATTCAACGATTGTGCGTGGTGCAAACTGCAGTGTATAGACTCTAGCGAGGGGTGTACACACAGCCTTTGACAGCCGTGTTGAGGCTGCTTCCATTGAACGACTGAATGGACCCGATGACAGTGGAGCTGGAGTGTGGGCCCGCATTAATTGCTAGTCGAACGTGCCGTCATCGGTACCCCATTAGCATTAAATGACAGGATCTGTTACCGGTCGTACATATAGATAGTTGCATCATACCTAATTCTCAATACTTAAAGTGAAGCTTTTTAGTTTAAATAGATGGAGGTTAGTTAAAACTGTCAAACAATAATATTTTGTACAAAAAAATATAGTAAGTATTTTTTGTCATAACTCGTATAGGAATTTTATCCATTATTGACTGTATTTTTATCTTTGTTAATGCGTTTTTCACTGCCTGGAAAATAAACCAATATCATACATAAGTACTATTAGGCGATGTACAATATTAAATTGTATCATCTATGCGAGTATTGCCCATACTTTATTGAAAATTGAAGACTCAAATAGAATGGGAAACAGGAAACGAAAGTATAAAATGCTATTTAAGAAAATTTGATGATGAAATTAAGGATTTTTGCAAGAGGTTCTTTAGATTCATTCTTTATGTAAAAGGTAAAAATATAAACGCCGAGGAAGATGCGGGTAGTAAGTACCAAATAGCTATTGAGCGATAATATTGTCTCCCTACTTAATTCCGGGGTACAGCCCAGTTTGAAACCATATTTGATAAATCTACGGGGAATCTGAGGGGAAGGACCCATATTAAATAATTTCACGAATGACAGGGTTTCCCCCTGAGTGCTTTAATGTGTCTTGTGTAGAGGAAACTAATACTTATCAATCATTTCGCTGTATGTAAGCTTTAAAATCCGTAATTGTGATTTATAGGACTTTAGATCGAGATTTTTTGTTTTGAATTTTGTTTGTTTTAAAGTTTATATATATTGCCAACACCTTACATTATGTTGGAAAATTTATAAATAAAAAAATATCTAAAACCACAATCTTTGATTTTGAGATTTCGTCATTTTTTATTGAAATAAATCAGTACCTCGGTCAACGGATCAGTATGGCGATCCAGTGAAGAAACGTAGCCAGCCTTCTGGGCACCTTACCCATAGAAAACGGTGATCTGGGCTCAGTATTCTACTTATAGTCTTGAGGGACTATGGGTAGAATACAACACAAATAAGTGAAGTTTTCTTGCATTTTATTCGATTGTATGTAATTTTATAATTGTTCGATAAATCAGTTAAAATTTTGAATTCTATACAATAGAATATCTGTCTATAACATTATAAGGTTTTACAACACATTATAACCATTTCTAAGGCAGCAAGCAAGAAACCGAGGATGAAAGTAGGTAGCTTGAGTATGCAGTCTTCGCATAATAGTGTTGTGTTAAGGTGCATGCCCATTAGCACTTTCTTGCTGGCTATGTCGTGGAAATTGGCCTATAATGTAAACGACACTACGTAGCTATAGGAATACGTGAGTAATAAGCCTGTATTTTGATCTTCCATTTAATGTACTAGATGCTACAATGTATAGCGTGCTAGCCACGAGCAGTACAATGGTCGTAACTTTTTAGAATAGTACGACTAATCTACTTAAAATTTATTAAGGTAATTTATTTTAATAATAATTTGAATTTCATAATATACGTTAAAATTAAAAACTAAAAGTTATAAATATTACAAGCTGGCAGCGATTTGTATAATAAAATTATATTATATTATACAAATCGCTGCCAGATGGGAGCGTGCTCAGAAGGCTGGCTGCATTGCCGCGCTGTATGGCGATGCTTATTTGTTGGGCGAAATATGAGCCAGCCTTCTGATCAGCGGTATCAAAGAGTTTCTTGCAAATCTCTCTGCAGAAACTCTTTGCCGATGGACCCCACGGACCTAATGTTTCAATTCCAAATGGCACAAATATGTAACCCCTTCCTAAGGTTCCATATTTGCGCCGTTTGAGACCTTCAGCTTTTGCAGCAGCATTGCCAGCTTCTAACTCAGTCATTGGAAGAAATGACGACGCTAGAGTGTCTACACAGAGGTAGGTAATTAAGGTAATACAACATAAACTTAATGTAAGCAGGAAAAATATTTTTTGTTGTATATTTTAAAACCTTAAAATAACCAGTTCATTTTCGGTACTTTTAATGTGATTATTATTCTCTCTAACTTTAGGGAAATTAGATCCGCCTAATTCGGTCACTGGTCATTATTTTAGTAGGTAAGGTTCAGTGTGTGCGGTAAGTGCGTGATGTTATTTATGATTTCATTATTAAAAATGTGAAAATCCGTGACTTTGTGCGTGTGACGAACATGCTAACCCTAAAGCGGGTGATAGACGTGCGAGCCCCACTAGGTACACGTACATATGGCTCGACGGCTTTCTTCGCTTCTGAAAGTTCACGTACTCACGACGATAGACAGACGAAAAGGCGTTACTTGCAAATCTATCACCCTCTTTACGAATTTTTCAGTGAAGTTTTGCCGATTGCCGTGCATTCTTCCTCGTATTCCTCCTTTATACTATATCACATAATTTTATATGGAATTTTTCAGTCTCAATTTGATAAGATATCGTTTACACATAATGTTGTCAGACAAAACAATGCGTAAACAAAATAAACAAGGGCTGTATCTATTAGTACGTCACTGTTTTTTCAAATAATTATGATATAATGGTATCAGGTTACGAACCGTTTAAGATGGCAAAATCACGAGTATTAGAATGCTATTATAATTTCAAATGCTACACTATTAAATATTTTCGGAATTTTATTAGACATACTAGTGATAAGGCAAGTATTTCTAAATTAAAACTTATAGATTACTTATTATTATAAGTAACAGAAAGCAAAGATTCTACCACCGCTTCCAAAGCCAATAGAGTTGTAGTTTAAAATTGTGAGTTTTCTACGTATATTCTTTATGTACAGTATAAAAATAAAGGAGGATAATTTAATAATAAGATCTCAAAAGAGTATAAATTGTATTATTATTAAATTATTTTAATATCAATTCTATTAGTTAAGTTTAAAATTATAAAAAAAAACGTGCGAGTCTCGGAACGCCCGACAGAAGTGACAATCTAATCTAAGTTGAACTATTTAATATTGAAATTATATAATAAGAAAAGCTTAGGTTATTACTTATATTTTATGTATATTAATATGATAATGTAAGGAAAGGTTATTTATTAATAAAATGTTTTATTGATTATAAAATATATTTTATTCTAAGTTACAATTCTTGAATATGTAGTACATTAGAATTTTGTGTTATGTACAATATTAGTATCATTATTTAATCTAATTACCGTACCGTACTAGCGCTGTGGGTTAGAGTGAGAGAGGAGGAGCCTGCCTACCGCTGCCGTATGGGTGAGAGAAAGGGAAACCAGATAAACTGGCGCCGTAACCCGTTACGTGACGAAGTGATTTACCGGGAGGGTTAGTTATAAGAAGTTATCACTTCAATAAATAGATTTACAACAGGCCATTGACAACTATGATGGAATAATAAATATATAAATAATAAATGATTTATATGTTGCTTAGGTATATAGGTAACATCTGAAAGAGCTTGGCTATTCCTGCCTGTAGACACACATGCCTGATTGTCAACATTTAAAATAACTACATATTATAGACCAACAATTTTAAGTGTTTTTACAGGACTCTGGCATATGTTTTGTTTATTATACTTTTAAAAATCAGGCCTAAGGCAAAGAACGTAACTTAAATTAAAACCTATATTTCGTAAATTTCATGAAATCGAAAAGCACCTAGTTAAATTTTTAATTTATCACTAGTTTAGGTTTAAAATTGTTAATGTTTTTACATAATATGACTGGGTAAAAAGCGGGAGAATAATGATTTGTGACGCCGTCTGATGAAAGAGATTGTAAGAGATTTTCAATTACTTTTTACTGAGTGATTGTGTTTTCTGTCATTGTTCTTTCTTGGTATTATTTAAGAAGATTACATCCATTGTAATCCCAAAAATAAAAATGGTTTTCTTTAAGTTTATTAATATATTTTTTTCCACTTTTCAGTTAACTCCTTTAAGATGTAAGATAGTAAAAGGCTTCAAAATAAATACTCCACCGAGTGTAGGCCAAACCTAAAGGAATTTCTGATGAACTTATTCTTTTTTAATGTAGGACGCATGAATCAGTGGTAAACTTGTTGCTAACGTCCCGACAGTGAAATGATTAAATAATAATGTACATTGCGTTTTAAATAAACGCTAGTAACAACTATTCGTAAACATATGAAGTAATGTATGTCTTGTGCCAAAATAATTTCGAGGTTTGTTCGTCGCCGTGTCGACGAATTGACATCACCTAGTTCTTGGAATTTTACACAATCTCCCGATATTACTTTGATATTGTAACATTTTTAACACATGAATTAATAATTAAAACACTTTTTATTCACCATTATTTAATTTGTAGTATAATTTAACTCATAAAAATTAATAAATTTCTTCACTGTACTAGCTTATTATTTATCTATGGAAATAAATCATTGTTACTCATGAAAATAACTTATCAGATTTACAATATTTTATTTAATAAAAATAGTTGAGCTGTATTCAAAGTATGGGAACAAAACTAGAATGAAAATAAGTAGAATTCCATTCGTCGTCGCCTTTTTTAAATATAAATAGAGTTTTCGTCATGGTTTCGCCCATTTAAATTATTTGTATCCCACGGAAACTATTGTATCCAACATGATAATCGGCTTATTCCTGAGGCTGTAGAGAAGAGACGACCAAATACTCACTAAGCTAACGTAACTTGGAGTATTTGTTTGTTCCTTACATTTTTTATTACTACAGTCATATATTAGTATCTATGGATTCTCCATTAGTCATGTAAATTAGAATACTTGAAAAATAAGAAAAGAGTTTTTAATTTAAAACATAGTAGGTATATAAAATTTTGTTGACTCACCTTAAAAATATGCCGATTAAGAAAATAAAATCCATCGCAGAAGATCGATTTACACTTCATATTTTCAATACTTTTTCAATTAAATCGAAATATTAAATTAGCCTCTAAATAAAATCGTTCGGTAAAAGAAATCGTTAATCATTTTTTCCCGCTTTTTATGTTGAGTTCTTGAATTCAGAACGAGTTTTCTTCGTAATTCCAAGTAATTTTGGAATGTACGGTCGAGCACGGCCGCATGTGACTGTGCATGTGCCTGCCGGGTCACTGGCGTCCGCCTGGATATTGGCAGGCTAGCTTACTCATTTCAAGTTTCAGCCCGAACATAGTATACATAATAATCTGTACCCTTAACACTAAACGCATTCAAACGGCCTATGACTATGTAACTATCAAATTGGCCGTTATCTATTGTGCTATTAACTTGAATTTTGATACTTGATTAACTAACTTGATGCTGTTCAACCTGCATTGTATATTCTAGATGACATCTTACACCTATTTAGCTTAAAATATTTTTGAATAACATCAGCTTATGCACACAACGATAATTATGATGTATTACCTAGTCATTGAATATAGTAAGTGGGTAATTAAAATAGAAAGAAATAATTTATTATGACTGCAAAAACATGGCTTTTAAGATGAGGGTTATATACATAAGCGTCCATTTATTATGTCGGGCGTTTTTGGCAATTTTAGCGATAGCTGGTGAGCTATTGTGGATATTTAGCTTAGCTAAACCTCTTCCCTCATACCCAACCACATGTAAGTTTTTTCAAGTTTTGTAAGTATGTAACTAGTGTAAATGTATTGAGTTTATTCTAAAAAAAAACTTTGTTTAACATTTTAATTTAAGAGTAGTATTTAAGATTGCGTAGAACGGTAGCTAGAATCGCAATGAGATAATTGAATAATAAAATACTTAAATAGTAAATACTAAATTCATAAAAGAATATTTATTCCAGTTGAGGCCGCGGGACTCTTGCACGGTGTCAAGAGTGACTATTGGAACCAACATGTCAATATAATTTTAAGTTAAATCATCTGCTCCTTACGTATCTCGTAATGAGCAGATCGTAGTAATATCATATATTATAGTACTTTGTGAGTTATACTGATAATAGGTATTATGTAAATGAAGACAAGGTCAATCAAAAGTTAATACAAAATAAATAAAAAATAATTATTTATTTATTATATTTATTACTATTATTTAAATATTCGAATCCTTGCCAGAACGCATTCGCCACTCAGGCAGTTTCTGGCCTAATTTGCATATTGTTACAATTTCCACGTGCTAACAACGGTGAAGGAAAACATCGTGATGCAACCTGCACATACACACATAACTGATGTGTCAAACCTGCCAAGTCGCCTTGGACAAGCGTGTCAGGTATACTGTCTGTTCCCCTACAGTGGGAGGCCCGAACCCCCAGTGGGACGTTTATAGGCTGTTATTATCTATTACTATTACATATACATAACTACTACTTGTAGTAACATAGTATACAAGTATAAAAGCTTTCATCCTAGCTTCAGCGAAATTTTTAGACTTTGACCAACACCAGTTAAGGAATTTCTTGCGGCAGCTGTATAGGCATAATTCATTTATTTATAAAGAAATTTAAAGTAACAAATAGTTTTTGTTAAGTTTGGTACAGTAATATTGTAAATTTTGTAAAACATTAGACACTTTTGTAAATAAAACATACAGCACTTTCTAAGTTCCCGCCAAAAACTTAATGTGATAAAATGTCATGTAATTTTAATGCATACACTTTGCATCACTTTAAAATACTAAAATTATGTATTCTACCCATTTGCCTCACTCCTATATTAGAAAAAATATAGTAGGAAAATATAGTAAACAGTGAAATATTACAATAATCAAGACTTAGAAGATGTATTATAGTATGACCTTGGATCCTAGGATAGACTTTAAAAACTTAATAAGTTTGACGTTGACAATTGAAATAGTTTGCTTTTAGTGATGCACCAATTGTATCGATTAAAATTGTATTTTTGTTTGATATTGGAATTATTGATATAAATTCTATATGATTTTTATATAACAAGCCAACAACTACTAATACATTTCAAGTCCTTTATACACCTATAAGAATAGCGGCCTGTGGGTAAAAAATTAAGGTGGCATATATATATATATTGGGATGAAAGTCAAATGACAAAAAGAATGTTAAGCTGCAAGATTGATGGGTACAAATGTAAAGGTAAACCAAAAAAGAGATCAATGGATTGCATAAAACATAATATTATAATTTATGATGACAGAGGACTTATGTCAAAATAGAGTATTAAGGGCGGAAAAGATATATTGTACCCACCCCAAATAATTGGGAGAAGGTGAAAGAAAGTGGCTTACGAGTGTATTTAACACATTTCTTATTTTAGGTACCACTACCATATCACAAAATTTAATACTATATTTCCCAGTCGCCTTGGTTACGACTTGGTTAGAATACTGATGAGAATCTTAATAACATGCAATCATTACTTGGTAATCCTTAACTAGTCTGTGCCGGCACTTCTCAAAACAAATATAACGATATTAAAGCCATATGCATCAAAAAGAAAATTAATTCAATGCTAATTTGCTTTAGACAGAAGAAACATTATTATAATAATAATAATAATAATTGTCTACTGACAACGTATCGGATGCACCACCCACGTTCGTTAGTGATGAAATTGTACATCCCACGGAAGTGTGGAGGTAGGGGGTTTTTAAATACCAAAGACTTCCACAACCGTGAGGTGTACAATCTCAGAGAATATTTTCTCAAAGCCGGAGCCACCGTGGGTATGCATTACGATATAGTGTTAGTCGACAAAGGATTCACCCCGCTGTCTTTAGCGAAACAGAACTGGCAGACGCCGTTAGTAATGAGTGCCTCTGATCGTATGGACGTATGGAAGAGCAAGGAGCTGCATGGCAGGTTCTATCAGGCTTTAACGGGGCCTGATGTGGACCTGCCAGCGTCGGTGAACTGGCTACGTTTCGGTGACCTATTTGGGGAAACCGAAGGGTTTGTCTGTGCAATTATGGACGAGGTCATCAAGACAAACAACTACCGGAGGTACATTCTGAAAGACGGCACGCTTGACATATGTCGGGTGTGTCACCGCCCTGGTGAGTCTCTCAGACATGTCACTTCCGGTTGTTCTCGTCTTGCTAACAGTGAGTACTTGCACAGGCATAACCTAGTGGCCAGGATCATCCACCAGCAACTTGCTCTTAAATACGGACTTGTCTCGTCGAAGTTACCTTATTACCAATACAAGCCCGAGCCAGTTCTTGACAATGGTCAATATCTGCTCTACTGGGACCGATCAATTATCACAGATAGGACTATTGTCGCCAATAAGCCTGATATTGTGATAGTTGATCGGTCTGCGAGACGTGCTATAATTGTAGATGTCGCGATTCCCCATGATGGTAACCTCGTGAAAGCCGAGAAAGAAAAACAAATAAAGTATATTGATCTCGCTCACGAGGTTACTACCATGTGGAACTTGGACTCTACAATCATAGTACCGATAGTGGTGTCAGTGAATGGACTAATAGCGAAGAGCCTTGACCGACACCTTGAAAGACTCTCGCTTGGTACCTTGGTGAAGGGTCGGATGCAGAAGGCAGCCCTGCTGGACACGGCCCGTATTGTGAGGAGGTTCCTGTCTTTGGAGCCTTAACCACCGGTAGCGTGGACCCTAGGCCCTGCTGCCGGCGGACATCGATTTTTTACATTTTTTAAAATATATGTTGTTTTTGTATATAGGTAGTATGTGTACATATGGAAAAATGTAAAAAATTTGAAGCAAAATAAATATGTGAGTAATAATAAAGCCTTTATTTCCAAAATCTTTTTTTTTACAATAACAGTTTCATGTGTGTCATAAGTATAGCTTGTTAGTGGTTTGTTACTTTGTTAGATGTTAGTCGTAGTATGTATCGTAATATGTTTGTAGTTAATTAAATTAGTATTATGTTAGTAATTTTTGGTTAGTCTTGATTTTGGACCCCTCTTCGGGTGAAGGCCTCCTCCATCTTCTACCAGATTTCCTTCTTCTGGCTTAGGATCATCCAATCCTTGCCTCTTCCCACTTTTCGTTTTCCTACTGGACCTTTCCCTCTTGTAGTTTTTATTGTCCATCTTTTATCTTGTAGCCGAGCATAATGTCCGCACCATTGCCATTTTAATTTTAAAGCCTTGTTAAGTGCATCGGTTACTTTTGTTATCTGCCTGATAGCGTCACTCCTCTTTTTGTAAATTTTCTGATTTTCAACATACTTCTTTCCATTGCTCTTTGTGTTGTTAATATTCTTTTCATAGCTTTACTTGTGAAAGTCCATGTTTGACACCCATAGCAGGCTTGGCAAGATAAAAACAACTCTTTTCAAGTCGATAGTGTAGTCACCTTTAAAGATTTCTTTAAGTGACCAGAATTTCCTCCAAGATATGTTATTCTTCTATCTACTTCTTCTTCATTGTTGGATTTGCTGAATGAAACTTGTTTTCCCAAGTAGATATAGTTGTCCACATATTCTATGTTGTTGTTTTCTTTGGTATGAATGGGTGTTTTTTGGCTATTGGTCATGACTTTAGTTTTGTTTGCATTCATCTCTAAACCTACTTTGGAACTTTCATGGCGCAAGGTCTGAATCATGGTCTCTAAGTTGCTTGGTGTTTCAGCTAGTAGGACAATATCGTCTGCAAATCTAAGGTGGCTTAGGAATGAATCATTTATTCTTATGCCTTCATTTCTCCAATCAATTCCTTTAAATATATTATCCAGAACAGCAATAAATAATTTTGGGGACAAAGGGTCTCCCTGTCTCACTCCTCTCTCTATTTTTATTTCTTCACCTCTCTTTTCTAGTTTGACCTTACTTGTACTATTACTATATATATATTTTAGGATATTTATAAGTTGATGATTAATATTAAGTATAGTTAATGCTTCCCAAATAGAGGCATGGCTAATACTGTCAAAAGCTTTACTGTAATCAATTAATGCAATGTAAAAAGGCCTGTTGTATTCATTGTATTTTTCTATTACTTGTTCTAGGGCTTGAATATGATCTACTGTGCTGAATCCCGAACGGAATCCTGCTTGTTCTATTGGCTGTGTATTGTCTATTTCTTTTGATATATAGTTTAGGATTATTGAGGCAAATAGTTTATATATGCTTGCTAGTAAACTGATGGGTCTGTAATTTGCTATGTCCTTTGGGTTACCTTTTTTATATAAGAGTATTATGTCCGATGTGCACCACTGTCTTGGAACAATTCCTGATTGTATAGCCATATTAAAAAGGTGTGTGAGGTGGTGCAATATTGTAGGTGCACCCAGCTTTATGGCCTCATTGCTTATATCATCAGCACCTGGGCACTTTTCAGATTTGAGTTGTTTAATGTGATCATACACTTCTCTCTCTTTCAGTTGTAAGGTTTCCCGAATTTTGTTGTCTTTTTTTTTCATTTTCTCCTTTACAGCTGTACAGTTGTGCATAGAAGGTTGTAGCTTGCTTTAACACATCATTCCTTGTTTTAGTTTCGACATTGTTATTTTCGAATTTGTGTATCCATGATTATCATGATAGTTTGTTAAATGCTCTCTTTGTACTTCTGAATTTTACCAGATTATTTGATACTATCTCATGTCTATATTTTACGTAATCCCTTTTAATTCCTTTTTTTGTTTCTTTAAATAATTTACTTAGCCATTTCTTCATTTCTCATGATGAGAATGAGGTATTATTTAGAACATCACAATTTGTTAATAATTTTGGTTTGTTTGACATAATAAAATCTATTTCATTTCGAACTGTTTTGTCGGGTGATTCCCATGTCCACCTTTTCTTGATAGGTTTTTTGAAAAATGTGTTCATTATTGACAGGTCATGTTCAAGAGCGTATGTCAGTAATTTTACCCCTCTTTCGTTTCTCGTTAGAAAATCCATATGTCCCCATGATACGCTTTTCCTCTTTTCTTGACTGCCCTACTTTTGCCTTGAAGTCTCCAATCACTAGAGTAAAGAAGAAGAAACATTATTATAGTAATAAAAATCTCTTAATTTCCATTTCGGTACTTTGCACATAATACTTTATTCTGAAAAAGCGGAAATATAGAAATATTTTTAGGTTTACTAACAATAACAATATCTGATTAAATTTATACCTAAAAATTTCGATTAACTTTCATGTTGATCAGATATCATATCACATTCACATCCCTACCAATTGCTTTTGACATTTGTTTTCTTTTTAAATCATGCGTTATTTGTCAATTTTGTTGGTTCTTATGTCAGTCACTGTTACCAGATGGGGGGATGCCCTGTAAATTCGGGGTTTTTTTGACGTCGGGGCGGGAGATTCGGGGGTAAAGATTCTTTGGGGGACATCCTGGGGGAAATATTTTCTTGTGAGAAATTTTGGAGATATTTTAAGTATCAATAATTCATCTACAAACACAATTCTCATCACTACAATTATTAAATCTAAGTCATAATACGGTATTATTATTTGATCTTTTTTTTAATATTTATGGCTTGGCAACTAGGCCTTTAAGCCAGTATTATTTATCTTAGAATTATACTCTATTAGTGAATCATACTTCAATTCAATAGTTCATTTTAATAATTCAATTCATTCATTCGTTCTTTTACGTTATTTATTTATTATGCCGTCTTACTCGTATGCGTCGTATCTCATAGGTTACTTTCCGTGAGACACAACGGCCACGCTCACAACCGCGGTTTTTCCCGTTCCACTTATTTGCTGGCGTCACAATCGTAAAGTCAAGTGCAACGGTTATTTAACCCACCTATTGACACGGGTCGTTGTGAGCGCCCCGTGAGCGAAAATGATGACGTTATAGCCGCAGACGTCCGATCACCTCAGCGGCCGTTTGCAATTTACCTTTAGGTACAATACTAGTCTGTGTTTGCAAATGATCGGCAAACGCGCCGCTGCTAGTCGGGCTCCCCGTGTTTCCCTCCGCGAATACCTCACCTCACTCACCGCGACACGTGTAAGCGCTCGAGTGCGCGTATTATTATTAATTGTTATATTTTGTTTAGCAGCTAAATGTGTGCTGAATTGTAAAATATTAATCGGTATTTTTACCAAATAAACATGCATTCCTGAACTGAACACATAACCAAAGAGTACATTGAATATATGCACACAACATTCTTTCATTTTTATACCTGAAGACCTCCAAAACGTCATTAGTGACGTTTTCGCTACGACGGTGGTTTTGCTTTTTCATTTCTCCTTTAAAATAAGTAAAAACTGTTTTGGGGATTTTTTTCTCAAAAAGCTTATTTTTGGATAAGTAATAATAATAAAATTTGGGTATTAATTGACATGGTCATCTGACAACACTGATGTCAGTTGTGTAATGTGGGGAATTTTTGGCGGGAACTGAAAGGAGACGTTGTGCTGTGCAGTTTTATTTTCTAAAGATGTGTATAATTACTCTAAAATGAACAATAGTTGCAGGATATTGATAGTTTTTGAGTAGAAATTATGTGTTTTTGTGAGAAATGTGACTATACAGTAGTCAGATGTGATCTTTCGAGTTTTCACAAGAACTCCATTGAATGGCGTCGGTTGTAGCCTGCAATACAACTGCGCTACTATACGAAGACCTATTAATTAACATGTTTCCGACTGAAAGACTTTGATTCTATGGTCATGAATAAATTAAAAAAAAAATGTGTAATGTGTTGTTATGTTGTATAATTATATGTATTGTATCATGTGTTCTTGTTTGAAGTACTTTGAGTTTGAAGTTGTCTATCTTTATTACTTTTCGTTGTGATGTAAAAATGTAAACATAAATATTTTATTAATAAAAAGGAAACTACTAAACTTTGAGATAATACTAACAGGATTTCCGATATTAGATTTTAATTTAACCAATAAACAGAAAACTACATCAACAATGGAGCCCCCTTCGCCATGGAAGCGGCCCAATGAAGTTATGAAATTACACAAACTGAAAAAAAGAAAACAAGCCTTACAGGTGGTGTTTATATATGATATTTACCGTCTCTGCATTATAAATTTAGTAATATTTTAATTAATAAAATCGAATAGAGCCCAAACATCGATTTCTTTAATTGCCGCCAAATTTCAGTCATGTACATAATTACTGACCGTCCCTTTATTTTTGAATGAAGATATATAGATTTCTGTTAAAAATTTATCCCGTGTTATATTGGAAACTATAGAGAGTCGATCTTTAGTCTATGTCTTTACATCTTGACCTTATAGCTATCGAAATTCTTAGAACAGAGCATTTCATCTTTTCTAAGCACTAGTAACTCCATTAATTGTATGCTCTTTTAATACATTTTAATCATTACAGGAACGCATGAAACAACCTCTTAAATCAGGAACTGTTAAAACAAATCAGGAAGATTTGGATTTTTCTACAATACTAAACAATGGTAAAAGAAAAAACCCATTTTCAAAGTAAGTGTTATATTCTACAAAATATATAATTATAGAAGGGTTGGGTTTACATATATATCCCCGGATGATTTCCTGGATGATTTTAATGGTTAATGTGTTTAGGAATATATTTAAGACTTATTTATAACAACTGAAATTGGTTTTGAGTGGAAAAAATACATATTCAATTAATTATCGAAGTTTGGGGTTGGGTTTACATATATGTCCCCGGATGATTTAATGGTTCATGTGTTTAGGAATATATTTAAGACTTATTTATAACAACTGAAATTGGTTTTGAGTGGAAAAAATACATATTCAATTAATTATCGAAGTTTGAAATTCACAACAATGATCTGGTAATTTTGTCGCCGAGACGATTTTTTACGTTTTTTGACGGGATTTATCGAAATAGGAGACTGTATGTATCCGAAAATTTAAATATGTGGAATTTTAAACAGTTGGTTAGGTTAGGTTTTGTGTAGACCAAAGCGCACGAGCCAAGAGAGCGAAGCGAGCGTGCCGCGGCAGCGGCCGGCGAGTGCCAGATCCGACTGGTAACCATTCACTATTTATTTTATATATTAGTGAAAAACAGAAGTGAGTTTAGATTGACAAAAACATTAATAACTCAGGAACAATACATCTCCCGCACATAGGAGTTGCAGAAGGGGTGAGTTTTCATTACTTATGATTCCGGGGACATATATGTAAACCACTCCCTTATGGAATAAAAAGCGTCCCATAAAGAACATGATTCTACTCAATACCTGCCTTAATGAGCTTTTTTAAAATTATATTTAAAACAATAGAAAAATTATTCTTAAAACAAATCATTCCATTTTGGACCATTAGATAAATAGACTTATCTTTATTTTTTTATCACAGTATAAGATTACATTTGATCACAATTTTTGAAAGAAAGAACTAAAAATATTTATTACCGCAAATAAAACCACACACATAAGATACAAGCACTTCTACTAATAAATTTCACAGGATGTTAACTGATACTGCAATTTACCACAAATACTATCAAAAATGTACATATTCTCTCATAACTTTGGCTGTTTAAATAGTTTATATTTCATAATAATTGTCAGATTCATTGTGTAAATTTGGAAACATGAACTGGCAATTTGCCGTGAATTAAAAGGTGGGAACAAAGTGTTTTGTCCTGCTGTGTGTTTTAACCACCAAGTACACTGACATTAACCGGGTATCTTGATTTCTTGATGATTGAATGGTAATAAGGGAACTAAGTCATGCAGTTCCATAGCTTAATAAATATTATACATGATTTTAAAAAACAACAGATTATTATTTTTATTTTTATTTTACAGAGATAATAAACAACAATCAAAAAATTTAAAACTAGATGAAAGTACACATTTAGATGAATCAAATGATAAAACACTTTTTGCTTTATTGAAGTTACCTTCAAAAGTTGTAGAGAAACCTCCACAAGAAGTTGATACTGAGAAATTGTCAACCTTTTCGAATCTATTACAAAAGTTCACAGCTGATCATACTGTGGAAACAGTGAGTGTACTATACATTTAATAAGCTAAATTATAGTAAGAGTAGTTATATTAGAAAATCTAATATCATAAACAACTGTAAATCATACAACATTCATTAATGCAAACAAATTAAAATTAAGTTGTAGAATGATCTAATTGTTATTACTATTATAGTTAAGGTAGTGAAGTCCATCAGTGGGGGAACTCCATACACCTGTTATTATTTCTGTTTCTATAGTTACAAGGACAACAAATCAGTCAGTGAAGCTAACAGTCATTGAATTCTGTCTTCGAAATGTTGTTGGTGTTAAATTCCATATAAAAAAAGTTAATAAACTTACCCCATTGATGGATTTCACCGCCTTGACTGTATATAATGCATAAAATGAGTTTATCTGAAAATGTCCTCTATTTTTTATGAAATTTAATATATACTTAGGCACTAGTGATAAAACTAGATTTTTGTCCTAAAACATGTTGGAATTTTGTAAAGTTTCCAGTGCAATGAACGGAGTTATTGTAGTTACATGATATAAGGCAGTGTAATTCATATCTACATTGATACATAACTATGAAAACATAGGTACAGGTACTATAGGTATAGGTTTTTTTTTATTCGCCTCCCCTTATATCATGATTCGGGGCAGAGGATCTTATTTGCCTTTTTATACTTTGACAACCTTTAATTTATATCTTTTTAACCGACTTTGAAAAAAGGAGGAAGTTCTCATTTTTTTTTTTTTTTTTAATTTATTGATGCACTGAACAAATTACAATCATTACAAAACCATACTAAACTAAAATATAAACAACAATCTGGATTGCAATCCACAAATAAGTGCATACATAAAATACTATAAATAGACTGACTTACTTATAACTAAATATTATGAGTGTTTGTTGACAAGTTTATCTTAAATGGATTATAACTACTATTAATTAACTATTAATTCGTCGGGATCTTTTTTTTTTGCTTTTTTTTATGTATGTTCGCCGATTACTCCGTGATTTATGATCCGATTTACGTGATTCTTTTTTTGTTCGACGTGGAATAGCTTCCAATTGGTCCCCTAAAAATTTTACATAGTTTGGCCCAGTAGTTTTCATTTTATGAACATTTTTCATGGAAATAATTTTCACTCCATTCCATATGTACACCGATTACTCTGAGATTTATGATTCGATTTACGTGATTCTTTTTTGTTCGACGCGGAATAGCTGCCATGTGGTCCCCTAAAAATTTGACATAGTTTGGCCCAGTAGTTTTCATTTTACGAACATTTTTTTGTTCCCGGTTCTTGGGACCTATATTTTTTAAGAAGCGCGGCATCATTCGTAGGTCCACCCATACATAGCTAGACACTAAAAAGTAACAAATAAAATTTAAAAACATCGTTTAAAAAAACCGAATTCAAAAACTAAAAAACTAAAATGTATAAAATAACTTATTTCTAAAGCTATTATAATTAATATATATTATCTAAAACATCTTGTAGTTGGTGCAAAGTAAAACATAATAAAAACAAAATTACTATATTTTGAAAATTACTAAGCACCGACTTTAAGATGTTTTGAATAATATATATATATATTAATAATAATAGCTTTAGAAATAAGTTATTTTATACATTTTAGTTTTATAGTTTTTGAAGTCGGTTTTTTTAAACGAAGTTTTTAAATTTTACTAGTATGAGTTTAAAAATGAGTTTAATTTTTATTCTCCCAATTCATAACTTTCGTGTTGCAATGAATAAGTTTGATCATAGCTAAATAGATAACAACACTTTGTTGCTCACCAAAAAAATCAAAATGCATAATTACAATACTTCTTGGCAAAACAAAAGGTGGCCTTATCGCTAAAAGCGATCTCTTCCAGGCAACCCAGCTTAAAAGAAAGTCTTCTTAAAACTAATCTGGTGATGTAGGTGGGGCTGAAAAAGATAGGACTGTACAATTTAAATATACATACTAATGCTAATTTATAAATTTAATACAAACATAGATCCAGACATATTTATAGAATATAATATATATGTAACATTTATCTTAATATTAAAATATTTTTAATCTGGAATAATTCTCACTTAATCAGCAATTCATAGTTATAAGCAAATAAATGCAATAATGACTCCATAAATAGCTTCATTCAAACACTAAGTTCAAAAAAATAAAAACTTTGTTTAAAAATACTGACTTCAAAAACTAAAAAACTAAAATGTATAAAATAACTTATTTCTAAAGCTATTATTATTAATATATATTATCTAAAACATCTTAAAGTCAGTGCTTAGTAATTTTCAAAATATAGTCACTTTTATGTTTTACTTTGCACCGACTTCAAGATGTTTTAGATAATATATATTAATAATAATAGCTTTAGAAATAAGTTATTTTAGTTTTTTAGTTTTTGAAGTCGGTTTTTTTAAACGAAGTTTTTATTTGTTACTTTTTAGTGTCTAGCTATGTATGGGTGGACCTACGACTGGTGCCGCGCTTCTTAAAAAATATAGGTCCCAAGAACCGGGAACAAAAAAATGTTCATAAAATGAAAACTACTGGGCCAAACTATGTCAAATTTTTAGGGGACTAATTGGAAGCTATTCCGCGTCGAACAAAAAAGAATCACGTAAATCGGATCATAAATGACGGAGTAATCTGCGAACATACATAAAAAATGCAACAAAAAAAAAAGATCCCGACGAATTGAGAACCTCCTCCTTTTTTCGAAGTCGGTTAAAAATAAAATATTTGATTGTCTTTTTTTATAGTTACATGTGGAAAAGAAGTACAAACACTTGCCCATTGATTGGGCTTTGAAAAATAAATTAAGGCTAATGTCACCAAAACCCTTCGCATGGACGTCCAAACTTAAGGCTAGTGAAGAAGCGTCTGGGATAACAGGGTAATTTCTTATAGGTGATATTAAGATACTAAATTCAAAAAAATTTGAGTCTATCTCAAACAGCATAATGGACTTTCCAGATTTTCTATAGATGGCTGTCCAATTTCTTGCTTCCTATGAAAAGCCTTGTACTGTATAGCCATTTATTTGCTAAACTAAGCTTAGTATGAAATATCATGCTTCTCTTATTAGGACCTACCTAGATGGAGTTCATTATCTTGCTTGCATATGTCTACACGTTTGAAGATATAAATTAACAGAATTTACTTATCAGAAATGTGTATTCCACAAATCATAGCAATAAAATTAAAAATGTTAGAACAGAATTTTGTTATCACATATTTCTATACAAAATAGATTGTGTAAGTTCCGGTAAATAAGTTCATCTTTGACCGTGATCATGCCTAATGTCAGACAATGATGTGGTCGAAAAAGGAACACACTTACCTAGAAAATACTTGTTCACATGAGACGAGAAGTCACATGGATTGTACTTTTTGGGATACACAGACTCTGAAAGTGCATTCCACAGCTCTGCTGTTCACTGTTGGAAGGTGGAGATGAAACACTTCATACGCACTGGTACTGTTTCCACTGTGAAATGACACATAACGCGCCTTTTCTGAATAATTTTTATGTTTTGTGAAACGTTCGTAATGTTATTATTAAGATTTGTGGAATACGGCTCTCGTTAGTAAATTATTATAAACTTTATTACTCAAATTACCTGAACTACCTCATCTACTCCGCCCATCCCTTCAGCACAACTACACAAAGCGCATCGTCTATAGCGCAAACAAGTTTTTTTCTTGGTCAGTTCCGGAGCAGTGTACCGTCACGGAATGAAAATGTTCGTCACATTAAAGTCGACTTTTGCTTGCACGAGTACAAGAAACAATACCATAGACGATACACTATATATAAGGAACAGTACTGTCAACGTTTTAATAAATTTTACGTTTGTAAAATACTAGCTGTGCACGCGACTACGTCTGCGTGGATTTTTTTTCTTGAAACCCAAACAAAATAATATCAGTTATCTACCAGTGAAAATCCTGTCACACTCGGCCCAGCCGTTTCAGAGATTAGCCAGTACATCCAGACAGACAAAAATATTTCAAACTGATATTTAATATATATAGGTACCGTATATACTTTCATATGCATTTAGTAACAACGTGTTATTCTGACGTTACAATTGGACACTTAATTTTATTTATCTGTATAGATAGAAACATGTAAAAAAAAGAAAATCAAAGTTGACAATGACAGACGCTGAAATTAACAATTATAAACAAAGAGGATATAATCACTATGCTTATAATAAATATTAACACTAAAAAAAGATTTTTCTAAACAATCATCTTGGACAAAATATAAAATCAAACAACTTTGATCTAAGTAATTTTAAACTTTATTGTCAAATAGTTAAACATAATTTTCTGTGGAACAGTCTGTTCTGTGACTTAGTTTGAAAAGGTAACATGTGCTCGCGGAATGTTAAATGAATCAATTTGAAAACTGGCGAACTTTTTCATTCCGCCACTGTACACAGTTCGTGTGTAGAGAAACGACTCGAATTCTCGCGTAGACCCAGCGACTTTTCTTAGCGTGTACAGGCAGCCTTAAGCATCATTTACGTTTGCATTAGTTAAGTAGTTTATACAAAACCTAATTCGTACTGTAGATTTGTTCGTTGCGTGGATACTGCTACTTCGCCGACAGTGGACACGTCCCCACGTGCCCGTTTCCACCAGAGCTGCTTGTACTGGCAGCACCCACACCTTCCTTGGTTAGATTTGTACCCCCGATCGTCAGGAAAGGTCACGGCAACCAGTTTTATGGCGACGAATGAGGAAGTCAAACAGGCATTGCACACAGAGTGGACTGAGAGCTTCCGTTCTTTATTTCAGGTGAGTTATTTTTTCGAATTGTAAGAGATGATTAAATTAAGCAGAGTGGTCAATTGTGCGTTATCACACGCACAGTGAGGGTTCTATAGAGAAACCAGGAATTGAACTTGGAATATCTAAATCTCTCTCTCTCTAAGTATTTTTATTTGAAATCTTTATTATTTTATTTTATACTAGCATATGCACGCTACTTCGTCCACGCTCGACTCCCGGGATAAAAAAACGCACATTTTTTTACATCAAATTTGCTATCGACCAGTGAAAAAATCAATTTGAAATTGAGTTGTTTTTTTAATCTGACCATTTTAAATCATTCCCGATGAATTCCGGGATAAAAAGTAGTGTATATTTAAGTCTAATAATTTGCTATCCATCAGCGTTTTTACATGACAAGAAATTTGAAAAATTGCATAGTGTTCTCCATTGTTTATATAGTGTATTCCAGTTGCTTCTTTTTTAAATAGCTTCAATATACAGACACGGCACGTTTAAAATTCTATAATATGGATATTACTGAATTTTTTGTCAAATTCCTGGCAGTAGATTTTCGTGAAGTTGACAGCCATACTTTCTCATTGACTTTATTGTGTATAATTATATATATATATATATATATATATATATGTCGGAGGGAAGCTATGACTATGACGATATGACGATGTATTGTTGACTGGATGTATAACGCACAATATCATTTGTTTACATTATAATCACTTCTAAAATTCTTAATGTAATTTAATTAGATTTGTTAATGTTTCTATAACTTCAAGATCGTTCTAACCTAATAAAAGTTATGAATATTGTAATTTAATAAACGACCAATCGGAGCAGAGCATATGGCGGAACGGGGTCAGAGACGCTCTCTATACTTTGAGTAGTATCTACTTCGGTAGACTGAGGAGTTTTTGTGGCGCATTTGGTTGGTGGCTACAGGTCGAGTTGGACCTTTGAGAGTTTTAAAGAAAGTATTGAAGTTGAAAGTATGAGCGGGTGCCCTGAACCCGCTGCTCGGTCTAAACTATGTCATAATGTTGATCAAATCTAAATTAAAAGTGTATAAACCGTGGCTATTGTGTTTTATGCTCGCATTTTATCCTGATGACGCCCACTAAACCTGCAATAACTAAAGAAGATGTCGTGAGAACGAGGCCGTTCTGCGACATATATATATATATATATATATATATATATATATATTGTTTTTTAATGTACTAGGTTATCTACATAGTGGGTCTTGGGATATATGAGGTTATGGAGGTAGGCACTGAAAGCCAGTGCTGTGTCGGAACATGTTTCGGCACAGCCAAAGACTGAGTGCCAACCTCATTTCATATATTGCGGCTTTCTTTTATTGTCATTTCCTTTATGAGTATGTAATGTGTGAGTCGCAATTTGAAATAAATATTCTTCTTTTTTCTTTCTTTCTTTATAAGGAAATATTGTTATGGATTACAGCTGTTACGTGCCCTCCACTGTCCTTACTTCTATGTGTGTGCGAACACTTTCACGTGTCTGTTCCGTGCGGCCGGCATGTGCGGATTGTCAGAACCGTGCGCACTGATCACTCCCACCACAAGAGGATTTCGACAGACATTACGACAAGAAGGTAACATTGTCATCAGTCAATCACTGCCCACTGCTGGACGTAGACGTCCTCAAATTGGGTTCTGTACGATTCTTTTTATTTTCGCTATAGTTAAAAACTCGAAATGTGTGCTGGGACACAGTAGAAGTGAAACTTCAATGGACAAGTGGTAAAACGAATCGCAACACAATTTTAACTTGATGTTTTACCAGCAGGCTTTCAAATTGGACAAGTACATTCACAATCCAATTATGCCGCCCCTCCACGCGTCTATATAGAAGTTTCACTTCAAAAGGTGTTTCAAATTCAAATAATTTTTTGAACCCGAAGTACCCGACAACCGGAAACACGCTTAACTCGCCTGTGATGTCATTATGATAATTTATTTATACCCCAATAATGGACCGGCAGACATCCTATCTTGAAATAATAAAAATCTAGAAGCCACACAAAAATAAATAATAGACTATTTTTATAATATATGTAATGCTCAACAATAGCATTTTTATTTTAACTTAATAATCAATACTATTTTCCACTGAAGTTTTGTCTAAAAAGTATCATAATTCCTACAGACGTGGAATTCACGATGCCTCTCAGACCAGACAACAAGAGAAAGCTAAATGTATCTGACGAAGAGAAACCAAAGAACTCGTCATTTGACAGTTGTTACGATACAATGGACGATGCCAGATCGCAAGAACTGCTCGACAAGGAAGACGACGAGGACGACCCTGACCAGTTCCTCTCGCAGCTGGGCTTGGAGACAGAGGTTATCAAAAAGATAAATGTGTCACAGGTATGTAGTTTTATGGGCATTAGAAATATTTTTGAAGTTATACTTAAAGAAGTATATCTTCAAAAATATTTCTAATGCCTTCTAACGCCTTTTTAGGCGCGTTAGGGAAAAATGATGAGTGTAAATTTTAACAATGCGCGCGCACACCGTCACACGAAAAACCTACACCATGAAGATAGTCAACCGACACCCTGAAGTTAGCTATAGTCAACCGACACCCTGAAGTTAGCTATAGTCAACCGACAACCTGAAGTTAGCTATAGTCAACCGTCACCCTGAAGTTAGCTATAGTCAACCGACACCCTGAAGTTAGCTATAGTCAACCGACAACCTGAAGTTAGCTATAGTCAACCGTCACCCTGAAGTTAGCTATAGTCAACCGACACCCTGAAGTTAGCTATAGTCAACCGTCACCCTGAAGTTAGCTATAGTCAACCGACAACCTGAAGTTAGCTATAGTCAACCGTCACCCTGAAGTTAGCTATAGTCAACCGACACCCTGAAGTTAGCTATAGTCAACCGACACCCTGAAGTTAGCTATAGTCAACCGACACCCTGAAGTTAGCTATAGTCAACCGACAACCTGAAGTTAGCCATAGTCAACCGTCACCCTGAAGTTAGCTATAGTCAACCGACACCCTGAAGTTAGCTATAGTCAACCGACAACCTGAAGTTAGCTATAGTCAACCGTCACCCTGAAGTTAGCTATAGTCAACCGACAACCTGAAGTTAGCTATAGTCAACCGTCACCCTGAAGTTAGCTATAGTCAACCGACACCCTGAAGTTAGCTATAGTCAACCGACACCCTGAAGTTAGCTATAGTCAACCGACACCCTGAAGTTAGCTATAGTCAACCGACAACCTGAAGTTAGCTATAGTCAACCGTCACCCTGAAGTTAGCTATAGTCAACCGACACCCTGAAGTTAGCTATAGTCAACCGACAACCTGAAGTTAGCTATAGTCAACCGTCACCCTGAAGTTAGCTATAGTCAACCGACAACCTGAAGTTAGCTATAGTCAACCGTCACCCTGAAGTTAGCTATAGTCAACCGACACCCTGAAGTTAGCTATAGTCAACCGACACCCTGAAGTTAGCTATAGTCAACCGACAACCTGAAGTTAGCTATAGTCAACCGACACCCTGAAGTTAGCTATAGTCAACCGACAACCTGAAGTTAGCTATAGTCAACCGTCACCCTGAAGTTAGCTATAGTCAACCGACACCCTGAAGTTAGCTATAGTCAACCGACAACCTGAAGTTAGCTATAGTCAACCGTCACCCTGAAGTTAGCTATAGTCAACCGACACCCTGAAGTTAGCTATAGTCAACCGACACCCTGAAGTTAGCTATAGTCAACCGACAACCTGAAGTTAGCTATAGTCAACCGTCACCCTGAAGTTAGCTATAGTCAACCGTCACCCTGAAGTTAGCTATAGTCAACCGACAACCTGAAGTTAGCTATAGTCAACCGTCACCCTGAAGTTAGCTATAGTCAACCGACACCCTGAAGTTAGCTATAGTCAACCGACACCCTGAAGTTAGCTATAGTCAACCGACAACCTGAAGTTAGCTATAGTCAACCGTCACCCTGAAGTTAGCTATAGTCAACCGTCACCCTGAAGTTAGCTATAGTCAACCGACACCCTGAAGTTAGCTATAGTCAACCGACAACCTGAAGTTAGCTATAGTCAACCGTCACCCTGAAGTTAGCTATAGTCAACCGTCACCCTGAAGTTAGCTATAGTCAACCGACAACCTGAAGTTAGCTATAGTCAACCGTCACCCTGAAGTTAGCTATAGTCAACCGACACCCTGAAGTTAGCTAAAGTCAACCGACACCCTGAAGTTAGCTATAGTCAACCGACACCCTGAAGTTAGCTATAGTCAACCGACAACCTGAAGTTAGCTATAGTCAACCGTCACCCTGAAGTTAGCTATAGTCAACCGACACCCTGAAGTTAGCTATAGTCAACCGACACCCTGAAGTTAGCTATAGTCAACCGACAACCTGAAGTTAGCTATAGTCAACCGTCACCCTGAAGTTAGCTATAGTCAACCGACACCCTGAAGTTAGCTATAGTCAACCGACACCCTGAAGTTAGCTATAGTCAACCGACAACCTGAAGTTAGCTATAGTCAACCGTCACCCTGAAGTTAGCTATAGTCAACCGTCACCCTGAAGTTAGCTATAGTCAACCGACACCCTGAAGTTAGCTATAGTCAACCGACAACCTGAAGTTAGCTATAGTCAACCGTCACCCTGAAGTTAGCTATAGTCAACCGTCACCCTGAAGTTAGCTATAGTCAACCGACAACCTGAAGTTAGCTATAGTCAACCGTCACCCTGAAGTTAGCTATAGTCAACCGACACCCTGAAGTTAGCTATAGTCAACCGACACCCTGAAGTTAGCTATAGTCGACATTTTAGGTTTTCTATTGTTAGTGTCGTTTTTTCTACAAACGTAGAATAAGGCAAAAGATAAAATTTTTGAAAAGATTTTTGTCTTGATACGCCAAAGAAGTATAACTTCTAACGCGTGTACATAAGTATACACACACACACACAATATATATTTTTTAAATCTATGGCTCCAGTGCTTTTGGCTATTATTATGCCAATTGGTAGATGACAGGTGTTACAGTAAATGCTATAATAATTGACTAAGTTTTCATGACTTGTATACACAATAAAACTACGTTTTAACAGTTTTAAGCGCGGTAATTTATTTGATTTTGGTTTATCCGACGTTTCGGCCGCTTTTCAGTGGCCGTGGTCACGGACGACAAAGATGACATTTGTCCAACTAGTATTGTTAAAGTTTACCGCCAACTTGTTCATTTTAATTATTTAATTTTAATTTTGTTGACGGTTATTATTTACTCTATGGGAGCCTAATCTAATTTACCACCGCTTCACAACATGTTGTGGCTTGAAGAGAAGAAGCGGCGCAAGAAACTTCTGCAAACATGCCTAGTTCTAAAAATTATATATAATATTAAAATGTTTGGAAAAAATAATAAAAGAAATTACCGCGCTTAAAACCGTTAAAACGTATTTTTATTATGTATACAAGGCGTGAAAACTTAAGAAAATATTACATTCTTATGTTAGAACATTGTTTTAGAACTTATTGTAGAATGTGTCAACAATGTAGATAGATAGATAACACTTTATTGTACACCATTACAGAAAATACAGATGAACTTGTAGCCTAAAAATATTCTAAATGTGTAATGGGCGGTCTTATTGCTAAGAAGCGATCTCTTCCAGACAACCCGTGGCAGGAATAAATACATATTATATCGGTCAAAGGTGGTATACATAAATATTAGAGGATATGCAGCTACTTACATATATTTGATACTTAATAGACACATATAAATACACCTATTGATATTACATACATAAATATATATATACACATTAGGGCGGGTCAAATTGTATGGAACGATTTTTTTGATGAAGCGTATAGCAAAAACGTAATCTATCGGTGATTCTGAGAAATTTTGCTCAAGAGACCATAGCTCTAAGTCGGATTTGGAGCTCCCCAAAATTTCAAAATAGAAATTTTTCCATATATGCATAGAACCATTTAATTAAAAATTAAAAGGTAATAAAAATACCTATCAAACAAGCCCAGATTGAGAAATCTACTATGATTCTATCCGATTTTATGACGAATTTAATTAAATTATTCTATGTATATATGGAAAAATTTATATTTTGAAATTTTGGGGGGCTCCAAATCCGACTTAGAGCTATGGTCTCTTGAGCAAAATTTCTCAGAATAATCACCTATAGATTACGTTTTTGCTATACGCTTTATCAAAAAAAAAATTAACCCGCCCTAATACACATCATAAATATATACATAACTATACGTAGCAAATATCAAACATCATTATGTTGCAGGTAGTGCTTTTTTGTCATATTCTTAAATATTGTTAGTAATTTAGCTTGTCTAACAGTAACAGGTAACTCATTCCAGAGTCGAATAGCCTGTACAGTAAAAGAATTGTTGAAAAAAGATTAATAATGTAATTCTAGTTAGATATATATAATTTTAGGCTCGTCTAAATAACAATGCAGAGAGTAGTGTAGATACTGCTGCGGAGTCGTTAGTGTTCGTGAAGGGTGCGGATGCGCAGGCGCTGTTCAACTTCCTGCTCAACTGCAAGTCCATCGTGAGCCCCACGGGGCCCTTCGCGGGGGTGCCGCCTACTCTATTGTCGCCCACGGCGTTCCATGGGGGGACATTGCAATCATTAAAGGTAAAGACCTTTTAACTAACAATACATACAATAATTATAATATAGGACAAATATTTTATTTCAAATGTTGATTGCTTCCGGGCCAGGGTTCGAACCTACGCTTCTTTTGAAATGCAAGTTAGTGACTCGAGAGCGTCACTCAATAAGCTAGCAAGCCAGGACCCCTGTATATTTGTGTTAGGGTAAACTATATACACACAGTCGACACAACCTGCCTCCACCCCCAAAAATATTGGCACCCTATTAATTCATTCAAAATAATAATAAATAATAAATAAATCTTCATTCTTTTTCATTTTGAAAGCATGATAATAATATATAATAACTACCCATAAACATCCTGTTATGTTAATATATTACATTTTAAAATCTGTTGCAAATTCAGCAGTATATTTTATGCTTATAGCTTTTTACGTACCTACTTAATTTATAGATATTATTTATTTGTAATATTTATGTTAGACACATGTAAGGCGAGTGACATGTGTGATTTATAATAATATTAGGGAGTAATGAAATGAGGTTGTAATTAATGAAAAAGTTCTGTTTATCGCAGACACATCCCACTACTGGGCTCGAGCCTCCCATTATAGGGGATGGGAGGGGATTTTAAAGATTTTAATTATTATAATATTTGTATGGCTGCAACATAAAAAAGTTTTTAATATCTGTAGTAAATAGAGATGGTGTCAATCACTATAGGCGTGCGAATAATGGTATAGTTTCTCATATTTATATACTTTCCTTTCTTAACTTTGCAGGTCCGTGAGAACACAATACATTCCGATAGTAATAAGTATTATTCGATAGAGTTAAGAGGGCCCATCTTACCGACGACCATCCATACATTGTTTAACGTACTGAAATCTAGTTCATTGGCGCAGTTCAGCGCCACGTTTGCGCATCACCAACCCACGCTGGCGTTTTCGTGGGCCGCCAACAATATCATAAAAGGTAAAAATCAATACTATAAAGTATACTATTTACCCTACAGCATGATGGAAGTGACATTAGGCGAACCAATCCTTTTTCAAAGGTCCACTTTAAGTTGCACCGATTTACAATAATGTCTTATCATTTTAGCTGCTCCCAGAATATCAAGGTCGTAAAATAAGAATTCCTTATAATCAGGGCCCTTATTGTGGGGGCACGCAGTGCCGTTAAAGAAAATATCGAAAAATTGCCATTAAAATTTAAAAAATCATCTTTGGTAACCTTTACAAAAAAAGGGTTTTTGGAGTGAAGCTACAAACAAAAAATTATACTTACAACTTTCGAGAATTAACATGCCCTCAAAAAAGAAGTCACAAAAAAGCCCGACTTATAACTATAATATAATGATTATATAATAAACCTTAGTAAATAAAAGAAATTTACCCTGATAGAATACTATTTTCCAGAAATAAAATCAAATTGGAAAAAAATAAAGCAAAGTGCTGTGCGAGTAACATAGCGACTAGCTGACCCATGTCCACTTCGCTAGGCGTCATTAAAAAGTACACACGCGCGCAAATCTTAATTAATTGAGCACTGTAATATAATTAATTCACAAACGCGGCAATCACACGCAGTGTCTCGTACGAAGATGTGCGTAACTCTTGCGTGCAACGCAATTGCTGTTACATATTTGACAGGCGCTCCCATGCCCACCCCACTTCACTAGGAGTCATTAAAAATGTTTAAATTTTAATCATAGCCTATGTCACACAGGACTAATGTAGCTTTCTACTGGTGAAAGAATTTTCAAAACCGGTTCAGTAGTTTAAGAGATTGCTTTTTACAAACATACTCACAAACTTTACCTTTTCATAATATTAGTAGCGATGAGGTGGTAGTGTGTTGCAACAGATAGTCTTTATTTAAAAATAAATAAATTTACGTATTTTTAAAGTTTTATAAGTTTATATATATATATATATATATATATATATATATATATATATATATATATATATAAACTTATACGGACCGAGCAACGGATTTAGGGCACTGATCTTACTTCAAACTAGGGTTGTAACGGAGGCCTTCTTAGCGGAGGCGGAGGCGACGGGTTTCGCCTCCGCGGATGCGGAGGTTAACGGAGGCGGCGGTGGAAGTGAAAGTGGATGTAGAAAAAATAGTAGTTTATGGTTTATTAAAACTATCAATAGTACAAAATATTTATTTTAAATCAAATACCTATGTACTACGTCTAACGCGTCCAAGCAATTCGACAGGTTGATTCCTGTCGCGTATCATTCATTTCACATTTGCACGCCCCCCGCCCCACCCCAACCACGTTCCCGCCGCGCAAGCGTTGATTCTTGTTCATTTGGCGCGCGCGGCCGGACGGCTGAGTCGTCACGAGCGTCGCTGCTTGCGTATGATTAGTAAATAAACCTCCGTTATGACTCCGCAAAAATTACACGGATGCGGAGGCGGAGGTACGATTTCTTGCGGAAGTTCCGCAGTAACGGAGGCGGAAGCGAAGTTCCGTCACAACCCTACTTCAAACCTTTCTTTAAAATTCTCAACGATCCAACTCGATCCGTTACTATTACTCAAATGTGTCGCAAAAACTCCCCCGTCTACCTTAAGGACACAGATGGCGCCTTGACCCCGCTCGAGGCATATGCTCTGCTCAGATTGGTCGTTTATTAAATTACAATATTCATAACTATATTTAGGTTACGACGATCTTTAAGTTATAGAAAAATTTAACAAATCAAATAAAATTCAATTAATGATTTTAAAAGTAATTAAAATGTAAACAAATAATATTATTTATGCATTATAGGATGTAAACAACAAGCAATCCGATTTATAGCTCCCTCCGACACATGTATATATATATATATCATCGCCAGATTAGATTAAATTATTCCTTAAGTTAGGTTGCCTGGAAGAGATTGCTTTCAGCAATAAGGCCGATTGTTTATACCATGACAATATTGTAATTGTGTATTTTGAAATTGTATATTTGGTGAGCAACAAAGTGTTATTTATATATATATATATATATATATATATATATATATATATATATAGATGTACCGATGAAACAACTGAACATACATCATTGTAAACATTTTAATAGTTTAAAGTTTCAACAAATAAAACTGTTAACATGTTCAATTAAATAATTTTGCAAAATGTTACCTTGTAATATTGTCATCTGTCACCCGCGCCATGTTACAGTGCAAGTACTACTGGCGGTTTTATTACTTAAGAGTAAGAATTTATTTTTTCATATTTGTTCCAGATGAATTAGTAGAAGACAACGAACCAAATCATTTTACAAAAGCATTCAACAAGGAGAACCTGTCAGACTCTGGCATGAGCGAACAGATGTTGCAGTACTTTTGCTCAGCTGATCCGAATATAATAAAACAATTAGACAGTGTCAAATATAACTTTGAAGATAACACTTATACCTGGTGATATAAATACTTTACATAGTAGGAAGGTAAAGCGACCGTTTTTGTAGGATCTTAATTCAAATTTGTTGCAAGATACTGTAATCTGTCAATGTCAGCCATATTAGGAAAAACTCATCGAAATGGTTTACTTTCGTCCATCGATGATCTGCAGCATGTGAGATAAAACCATTTATGGATAAAAGCTTTATTGATTAGCTAACTTTTGAAACTTTCAAACTAAGAACATGTCAGCAATTTACAAATAAGTAGATGTCTTTTCAATTATTAGTAATGATGACTTATTCAATGAACAATTTAACTAATGCAGATGTAAAATTTCGAAAGTTCGATCTTTAATTAATTAACAACCAATGGAAATGAACTCTAAATGTCTAATTTATTAAACTTATTATGTAAAGCCGCCATTACACGGTTTCACTTCTGTTTTTCAGTTTCGATAGAAATGAGGCAAAATAAAAGTAACTCAATCATCATAATATTTTTAATTGCTTATTTAAGCTATTACCAAGGCCATTATTGTATTTTTAAGTAGTAGTATTATTTTCTAGATTTCTTTTGCACCGATTTCTTTCTGAATTAAAAGACAGAAATGGAGTTTATATTTAGACTTTAATATTACGATAGCAACAGTAGGATTCTACAAAAGTGACTGTTTTCGGTCGTTGATTCTTAGCTGTATATTATTTACATCACCGTATTTGGAACAATTGACCGACAATATTGTTTCATAAGAATATGAATTATGTTTTACGTAATTTAACGTTTTACCAGTACAATGTGTTTGGAAAGTGATCATAAAAACAATATATTGTTAATACGCTTTTATTGATAACTTTTTTACTATTTTCATACTGTTAAAATAAAGATTGTAAAGAATAAAATGCCTTAAAATTCACTTAATGATTTATTCCATTTTCATTTTTGGTAAATTAAAAATAAACATTTAATAAGTTCACATGACTTAATAGGTCTACAAAACAAGATTCATACAGATCATAATGAAATAAATAAGATTGTGAAGTCAATCATAATGAAGATATATTATGTCACCTAACATAATCGCTAATCACTATAATTATCACTTTATAATCAAGGTGGAGCAAGAATCTTGACAAGCTTATTCTAAGTATTCGGCTATGTGACCATTCATCCTCTCACTGGAACAAAAAATTACTACATTATTTTCATAATTCATAAAAAGAATCATTATCTTTAATGTATTCAAAGCCTAGAATCAACTTTCCTACATTTATTCCTTATAGTTTTCATCATCCTAGATTCACATCACACATCTACAAAATTCTAAACATGCAGTGTCTGTACATTGAAGTTATTTAAATAAAAGACAACTGTAATACACTATATAAATGATGGAGAACACGATGCAATTATTTTAGATTGTCTTGTTCGCACCTAAAAACTATTGGGCCGTTTTCAATACGGTTTTTGCCGATCGACAGCAAATTTAAACTTAAAATCTGTGCTATAAAAATTAGCTTATTCCGACAGTTTTCACTAAAACAATTACATTATTTTTAAATGTGTCCCGGAAATTTACAAGACGGGCATGGACGAAGTCGCGGGCATATTCTAGTGTTAAAATAAATCTTAAAAAAATATCATAAGAGGTGTGGCTTCATCTGCATTAGTGTTAAGATTTGGGTCGTTTCACACAGATCCCGTGAGTATAGTCACTAACGTGACTAAAAGATATTCTGTTAACGCTATACATTAACGGACTTATCTTTTAGCATTTTTAATACGACTCATTCGGCCACAATCTAAATCTTTAAAAGTAACAGATGAAGCCCTAGCATAAAAAGAGCGTAATAATTTTATTTGCTGTTTAAACATTATAAATATGCTCAATATTGAACTCGTTAAAAGTTATGACGTCAAACTTACTACGCCCATGCGAGGTTTTATATTTTATATGATAAAAAGTGTCTCCATTGATGTCTGTCAATTGTCTATTTCATGAGTTTGCCCCTTTACTGAGAATTTACGTGGCACAATAATTAGTCAATTTTATCCTCGTCACCTAATTGCAACCCACTGTCAACAGTTCAAATGTGGCCTACCTAAGTTTGAGCCACATTACTCGTTTAGTCAGTCAGGGTTTAAGGACGTCTATGCTACATCTACCAAGGCTATGCTCGCAAATTTTGCACGCTATGTTGGATACCTTAGTTCACTTTAGGGACATTTTTATTTCGAATTTCTTACATAAGAATGCTTGAGCAACTTTGAATCAATATCCGAAATAATAGGGGGACATTATATCATATACACATTGATATATAATCGCGGGCTTCAAGCCAGAGGGGCATATAAAAAAAATGTTTTTTTTTTTTATTTCGTCTATCATTTATATTTTTATCAATACACCTCTGTTTTTTTCTTAATAGTAGGTTAATACTAGTAGAAGTAGTTTCATAGACAGACATTGAATACATTGAAAAGAACTTATTAAGTTTTTTGTATCTCTTGAAAAGTTGGTTTTTGATTATACGCCCCTGTGGCTAGAAGCCCGCGATTATGTAATAATAACTTCCCATAAATATAAAAGTCCCATTGCTGGACTCGGGCCTCGTTTTTTTTTTGTATAAGTTTTTTTTATATCCATGCAGGAAAAGAGAAGGAATACAATTTTCTTCGTCCGGGTGGCCTGTCTTAAGAGGCGGTAAGACAACCCAGTTGGTGGGGTATTTGCTTGACTGGATGCTGCCATAACAACCTTGAGTTGTGTTCCGGCATTAGTGACCAAGTTCCAGTCTCCCTTAAGAGCAATAATTGTTTCGTGCAAACATAAAATTAAATCATGCTATCTTTACTATTTATTTATGCACGAAATTAATCATATGATTCAGCTCCTAATTTCTCATAACGGTTAGATTCACTTTGCTCATTGAATACCAACATTCATAAATGCATAACATCCGTAAAAATGTGTTCAGTTGTGATAATTTAAAAGAAACTGATACATTTCTGAATTAATTATACTTGAAAGTTGTTTTAAATATTGCTTCAGCCTAGTGCTATTTTTCTATAAAGAAACTAGAGCGAAGAATGTCTTCTGTAGCGTCATTTAAAAATGTAAGAAATTTTTGAGAATATTGAGTATTACTGGATGTTTGTCATTCTCTGTATTCTTCCATGTTACAAAAAAATTAGAAACGTACCTGCAGTCGCTTCCAATTGAATTAAAATGTTAATTTACGCTTGTTTACGATTTCTGGAAAAGAAAGGTAACAACAATAAGCTAATATGAAGTTTTCTTACTCTTACTTTATGTAGATCTCAAATATTCTACTTTATTTCTTTGGGCTTTTTAAGTTTGGCTGGCTTCGCACTACTTATGGTTATAGCTTATCTCAAGTATTCATGAATATTCAAATTTAAGCATAAACTTCAAGCAAATAGATATCAAGAGAAACTTCCATATGACTCCCACCAAATTGGGGATTTTTATGGATACTTTCGTTTGAGGTTTTATAATTTATGACAATAAAATGATAAAGTAATGAAATTTTGATTTCAACGATTATAAAAGTGCATACTTAAAAACGCGCCTAATCACATGCAATAGTTGCGCAAAACTATGAAAATAGAAAAACTTCGTTCATACACCATCACGCGACGTCGCGTGTTTATAAACTTGTCGATCGCGCGACGTCGCGAGACCTGTCGGATTGTTTTTAAAATCAACATGGAGGACCTCCCGGAGTAAGGAGGTATTTTTAGTTTAGCAATGTGTTGCTCTCACATTAGATGTGGTGGTGGCAGGCGCCGGTTGCCCCGGCACCGAGTACTGCGGGCGGAAGTTGGAGAAGTTGGCCGCGGCGGAGGCCGACGGCGCGAACCCGGGCAGCGTGCCGCCCGGCTGGAACCCGGCCGGGAACTGCGCCATTTGCGCTGAAAATAATACAACAACAACAAACTTAAAAAATGAACTTCTCTACTCTATTCATAACAATTATACAAGATTTAGAGGCTCATTAAAAAATGTAAAAAATAATCTATATTTTTACCAGCAGGCACAGGATTTCCAGCTGTGGCTGCGAGACGTGACAGGATAGATCTCTCTGACATCTGAAGGCGTTGGGCTACAGGAGGAATCCTAGCCAACGTGGCTGGGAGGCGGGATACGTCGGACTTCATGTCCGACAGCAACTCTTCCAGTTGATTCAACACCTGCGAATAAAGAGAATGATTATATACCAGCTGCTATCTGCAAATTCGTCTCTTTATATTTTTATACTTTCTAAATGAGGCAAAATATAACTATAACACTGAAGCACATATTTCTATATTCTTAACCAAATTCTAAATATTTTTTATATCATAACTTAATCATAGCTTGTCTATGGAAAATTCGCTTTTCGCTTATGGTGTTACCCAGAATACAACCTCCTTACTAAATATCATTAAGATCCGTTCAGAAAATTAGTTATGAAAAGAAAAAAAAAAACCAATTGATTTAAATGTGTCCATAACAGAGTAGCTTTGTCTCCTTTGTCGATGCCACACTTCTACCGCGGCATATTCATTTCCATGACGCGTAACTCGAGTCCAAGGGAAGGGATTGCCCGGATTGCAGAGATGTCAGTGAAAACATTTGTTACCTTGTGCAGCACGGCATTGGCGGGCTTGTTGCCGGCCAAGGACTCCTTGCTGAGGTGCTGGTGCGACTCCGCGAGGCACTCCACCTCCGCGAAGCGCGCGTTCAGCGACATCGCCGGGTGGTTGGGGTCCTGCGTCAGGTTCAGGTACGCCGCGCGGCGCAGCTGCTCCTCGATCACCAGCGCTTGTTCTAGTAGCTGAAATTATACAAGTCTCTATTAGAATATCGTGGAAATTAATCCTTGGGCCACTTGACCAGTCAACAAAAAGTCGATCACTAGGATCTATTGTTGCTACCCGACTGCATGGTTTGTCCGAAAGCAGTGTGAATATGAACAATCATGTTTCAAAATAAGTGTCAATCTAAAATCCGAAAGACTCAGTAAAATTTTAAATATACTAATTATCAAGAAATTTAGTATATAGGTAGTACGTTCATTTGAATTTGATGAAATATTTCCCGAGCATAAAAACGACGCTCACGCGAAAGAAATCGCACGAAAAATCTGTTTCTATAATATTATAAAATTCTAAACATGCCGTGTCCGTACATTGAAGCTATTTATAAAAAACAACTGAAATAGACTATAATTATAAACGATGGAGAACACGATGCAAATTTTAGAATTCTTGTCCATTTCTTCAGGATTCATGTTAAAACTACTGAGCCGATTTCGATGTGTTTTTTGCTGATCAACAGCTAATTCTTAGATTTAAACCCTGCACTACTTGCTATCCTAGGAATCCCGCGGGATATTTTCTAGGAATTATTTAAAATGGCCATATTAAAAGAAAAGTTCCAATGTGATTTTTTCTGAACGATAGCACATTCAATGGTTACAAAAGTAAAAGGTAGACCCAAAAAAAAGGATGGATTGTGTGAAGGATGATAAGTTGATTTGTGGTGTGACAGAAGATGTATGTCAGAATAGAGGAGTTTGGAAGGAAAAGACATTTTGTGCCGACCTTAAGTAATTGGGATATGGTGAAAAGAGAGAGCACATTGAATGTAATAAAATGTGTGATATTTCTTTATCCCGTGAAACCCGCGGGTATTTTCCCGGGAGCGGTTTGTGATTGTTCGGGTGCGTAAAAATTAGCTTATTCCGACACAGTTTTCACTAAAACGATACCATATATTCTTTCAAATACTGCGGTATTTTGTGTCCCGGGAATCCAGCGGGAATTTCAATTCATGCATAGACAAAATCCGGAGAATATCTTAGTTTTATATAAAAATAGACCTCCTGAAACTAACTTTTACACATCATTTAAAAAGTGTAAGCTGAAAAAACAGAATAGTGGCCAACTTGTAATCCCTATTAATATTATAAATGCGAAAGTAACTCTGTCTGTCTGTCTGTTCCGTTTTCGCGTAAAAACTACTGGACCGATTTGACTGAAACTCAGTATATATATATTTTCGATACCGAGGATGAACATAGGATACTTTTTATCCCGAAAAATGGGATAGTTTCCGGGATAAAATGATATTTGTCTGTTTGTTTGTTATGCTTTTAGGGAAAAACTACTGGACCGATTTGGATGACATTCGGTACGTATGTAAATTAAATACTGAGGATGGACAAGGGATAATTTTCATTTTGGCCTTTTTGGTAATTTTGGCCTATTTGGTCATTTTGGCCTTTTGGTCATTTTGGCCTTTTTGGTCATTTTGGCCTATTTGGTAATCTTTCCTTTTTGGTCATTTTGGCCTTTTTGGTCATTTTGGCCTATTTGGTAATTTTTCCTTTTTGGTCATTTTGGCCTATTTGGTCATTTTGGCCTATTTGATCATTTTGGCCTTTTTGGTCATTTTGGCCTATTTGGTAATTTTTCCTTTTTGGTCATTTTGGCCTATTTGGTCATTTTGGCCTATTTGGTCATTTTGGCCTTTTTGATCATTTTGACCTTTTTGGTCAGTTTGACCTATTTGGTCATTTTGGCCTATTTGGTCATTTTGGCCTATTTGGTCATTTTTCCTTTTTGGTCATTTTGGCCTATTTGGTCATTTTGGCCTTTTTGGTCATTTTGGCCTCTTTGGTCATTTTGACCATTTTGATTATTTTGGCCTTTTTGGTCGTTTTTGCCTATTCCGTCATTTTAGCCATGTCGGTCACTGTGGTCTTTTGGTCATTTAGACCATTTTGGCCTTTTTGGTCAAGTTTTGTAATTTATTTTGTTGACAGATAGACGGGGGATGGTATATATAATTAGCGATATTAAATGAAGTGAATCTTCTGTGCGCAAATACATAAAAATGTAATATAATATAACCTGTAGCACTTGCTCTATAAACAAGAGACACGCACTAGAGGTTAACCCGCGGCGCGGCCGCGGGGTAAACTCTAGTGAATAATAAAATATGATTTCAAAGTTGCAACATATCAGCTTAGAAGTTTTCTAAAAAGGATATGAACTAACCTTAAACCTTCTCGCCAAGAACTTATTTTTGATTTCCAAAAAGTTCCCTTTTCCAACGTCCATCTTGAAGGGTTCATTGATAATGGCGAAACGGAGATCATTCTGGATATCCTGCCAACGGCCATACCCGTGCGTGACGATCCCAGCCAGCAGCCAGTAGTCGTGGCGGCGGTGCCAAATCTCGTACTCCCTGCCCGGCGCCGCAGCACGCTCCTCGTTCAGCCACAATGTGTGCAACTCCGTGAACCCACCGTCCGCGATGTTGAACATGAACTTGCGTCGTTCTACCTTGAGATCCTCTTCTTCTTTTACTAAAACTACGTCATCGTCATCTTCTTCCTGTACACAAAATAAAAATATTACTAAAACTAAGAAAAACATCACTTGTTTAAAAAATTCACTAAATGACATTGGTCAGTTTCATTAATATCACTGAATAACTTTTGAATAATATATAAAAATAACTTGAAAATATTTCACCTTCACCTTCTTTTCATCCTTAGGTTTCTCAGAGGCCTCTGACTCTGCTTTCTCACTCTTGGCGTCCTCTTTTTTATCGGGATCTTCCTTAATCTCTTCTTTTATCTTCGGCTCTTTCTCTTCCAATTTCTTTTCATCAACCTTCTCATCCTCTTTAGGCAATTCCTCATCGACTGACATACGCCGTTCTGAGTCTTTGTTCCCATCAGAATCTTTAGATTCCTTCTCTGTTAATTCTTCCTTTATATCACTGATGTCCATTGGTTCCTCTTTGGGTTTGACTTCTGGCTTTTCTTCCTTAATTTCTTCTTTGTCGTCCTTATCCGATCCACCAGGGGTGGGTGCTGAATTTTGAGTTTGCGTGGGCGCCGGCGAGGGCGCAGCCGAAGTAATAGGAGTGGCTGTTGAAGGCGCAGGACTAGCAGCCGCACTCTCCCCTGTTCCACTTTTATGTGGTTCCACTGGTTTACGAATCAACTCTGGCATACTATAATACCCGTTTATATGCTCGAATTCCTGTACTTTCTTTCTAATCAAACTCATTACCCCAATTCGTGTTAGAACATGCTGTCTTGAGAGGCCCTCTCTGGGCACACCATCAGCAAATGTTTCCGCATTATCTGCCCCTGGTTCACAAAGATGTCGCATAAATAGTGAAACATAGGCTTTGAAGTTGCGTTCTGATTTTCCCCTGAGATCTCTTACTAGCCATTGCGAGTTGAAAGCATCCTGTGGTGGCATTCCATATCGCATGATAGCATTAAGGAATGATTTCCGTTGTCTTGCATTAAAACCAAGCACCTCCATATTCCCACCGACCCTCGCAAGTAAGGGTGGTAGTGGCCTGTCACGTTCCTCGCGCCTCTCCAACCTTCGTTTACTACGACGACTAAGAAGATCACCATTATCATTCTTCTCATCAAAGTCATCATCCTCTTTATCATCTTCACTACCCTGAGAAAAGTCTGAATTGTAGTCAGAGCCATTCTCTTGCCATGTGGAATCTTCCCTGTTCTCAGTCTGGGCAACACTGCCATCATTGTAATTGACTTGCTTACGAACTCTCTTGCCTTTACCTAATGTTCTAGCCTGATCCTCTTGGTGTTGTTCATAGTGGTGCCTGAGCAGTTTAATCCAATATGCTGGATCAGTATTTTCAGCCTCCTGCTTAATAATTTCTGTATCAACCTCCTCTTCACCATCGCCTTCTTTTGTTGAATAACTCGCCACTTTGAAGGAACTGAGATATTCATTAGCCCAAGATTCTTTCTGTTCAATACCTTCCTTAGAACGGTCAAGTAATTCACCAACGGCGCGGTCATCATAGTGAATAGCTTCTTCCTTACCCTCCTCTTCTTTGAAGAGTTCTTCAGTACCAAATCTGAGAATATCGTCAAGCTCTTGCTTGGTAAAGTTTGCGCCTTTGCCACCCATACCAGGCCTTACTACTAAATGTGTCAACATCATTTTTCTTTTAGCCACTTGTGTTACTCTCTCCTCTACACTGTTGCGTGTTACGAACCGATAAATCATTACCTTGTTTGCCTGTCCAATACGATGGGCGCGCGAGAACGCCTGGATGTCATTGTGTGGATTCCAATCTGAATCATAAATGATTACTGTATCTGCTGTGGCTAAATTAATACCCAGCCCACCAGCTCTCGTTGATAGCAGAAACACAAACTGTGGTGCTCCTGGAGCATTAAACCTATCAATAGCTTCCTGACGAATAGTTCCTGTAATACCACCATCAATTCTTTCATATTTATATCCTTCTCCCTCTAAGAAATCTTCTAAGATATCCAACATTTTTGTCATTTGTGAAAAGATTAATACTCTATGTCCCTGCTCTTTCAATTGTTTCAACATTTTAGCCATAAGGACTAGTTTTCCAGACGCTCTTATTAGCGCTTGTGTGTCGTAGTTTCCATGGGGTCCTAAAGGAGCTTCCTCTGCTGCTACAGGGAATAAATATGGATGATTGCAACACTTTTTGAGATCCATCATGACATTAAGTAAAGACACAGTTTGACCACCACTCTTTGGATTCAAAGCTTCATAGTTTCTTGTCAAGATATACTTATAATATTTCTTTTGCATGGGGGATAATTCTACCCGTACAATGAATTCAGATTTTGTGGGCATATTCTTTAGTACATCTGCTTTTAGACGTCGCAACATGTGAGGCCCTAACATCTCGTGCAACCTTTTCACCTGTTCCTCTTTAGATACATCAGCAAATTCGTTCTGGAATGCTGCTAGATCATTAAATTTATCTTTGTTCAAAAAGTTCAGTAGATGGAACAACTCTTCTAGATTATTCTGCAATGGTGTACCAGTCAATAGCAATTTATAATTTATGTGATACCCAGCTAAGAGCCTGAAGAATTTAGATTGATTACTTTTCAGTCTATGAGCTTCGTCAACTACTAAAACTGCCCAATCTATTGAGCCTAGACAAGTTGCGTCGATAGATACTAACTCATATGATGTTAGCAATACATTGAATTTCACTTGAGACTTAATTTTAGATGGCCGTCCACCTCTATTTGCTCCATCATCAAATGTCAATTCATTCTCTCTTATCACAGCTCTTGAATCTTTGTCACCGACATATGTAATGCAGTACAAATCTGGTGCCCATAATTCAAATTCTCTTTCCCAATTTATAATTGTAGACAGAGGCACTGATACCAGAAATGGCCCTTTGCAATGTCCTTCCTTAAAAAGTGAATATAGGAATGTTACTGTTTGGATTGTTTTGCCAAGACCCATTTCATCAGCCAAAATTGTATCTATTCTCTGACCCCAAGAATATCTAAGCCAGTTAAGACCTTCCAGCTGGTAGGGATGTAGCTGCATCCCTGTTTCATATACAAATGGAGGTTGATCTTCATACTTTTTATTTAGATTGGAAGTAGGTCGTTCTGGGGGAGGATTGTACTTTCTAGGTCTAGCTTGCAATCCTGCACTACTATCATCTTCATCAATCACATCCCTATTTTTGCTTTTACGTCCTGCTTTCTTGCCTTTTGATCCTTTGGTTTTACCTTCAGATGTAATGAAGGCGCGCATATCCTGTAATAATAAAAAGTGTTTATATTTATCAACTCCATTTTATAATTTTAGTCCTAATCCTACAAGGGTGCAGACCTACATTAAGAGATGATTTCATATTGAAAGTGTTTTCTTATACATGATTTGTAACATGGCTAGAACTTCAATCTTCCCTACCAGTCCAAGGTGAATTAAGTCGTGCTCAAATACTATTTAAATAAATTTTATAATTTAGATACCTATACCTACCGTTCTTTGGTACATTATAACTAAACATGTACTAGCAGTTGAATGAGCTAGTTGCCAAACTATAATATGGATTTAACAAATTCACTTGAATGTCTTCAGATAAGTTTGATATTTGCAAAATGTTTCCAATGGTTGGAAAATACCAATAATATGTACATACATACATAACTTCACGCCAGGTCCCTTGCGGAGTAGGCACGAACAACAAAGCGCCATTCAGGCTTATTCTTACACACCTCACTTGCTTCTTTGACATTCATAGCTCTTGTCATGCACGATCGTCTGTTCCTAAGGCTCCTGAGATCACCTTCTGCTAGTACACGATTAATTTGATCATGGACGGTGTGTCGTGGCCTTCCGCGACTTCTGCATCCATCCACTTTTGCATTGTATATCTGTTTAGTCATTCTTTCATCATACATTCTTTCCACATGCCTGAACCACCGGAGCATTCCTTTTCTTACCTTCACCCCAAAACACTCTCTTTCAGAGTGTTGGGGTGTGTGTCCAATAATATGTCCAGGTAATAAAAGATCTAATCCATTTTTAATATCTAAAGAAGGTAGTCATGCATATAATTAATTCATTGGTACCTGATAATATTCAATAGCAGCCTTCAGTCCTGGTATGTCTTCATGTTCGGACTCCCAGGTGGCTTGGTCGTAGGACAGGTCCCGCCACTTCACCAGGTAGTAGGTGGTGCCGTCGCGAGACGTGCGGTGGTTTATCGCCCGGTGTACTACTAGCCATTCAGGTTTCACACCATATCTGAAATCACACATGTAATTCTTTTATGTGTGGTACATAGTCAAAAACAAACAAAAAAACTTATACACACACTCAAACCAACGCGCACTACCACCACATTGCATTACACACACATTTCACAACCAAATCAAGACACGCAAAGAGCCTAAAAATTAATAACCCAGACACAGAAAGGAAAACACAACACACATGGCACTAGATGGGATAATATATAGGTATAAACATAAGGCCCACACTGAACATGCACTTCCTCACAACACCAGCATGTTACAGATACACTCTACACTAGTTTAAGTTTAGTATTAAAATTAGGATAAATTAATATAATAAGTTACTCGTAAGATACATACACTTCAACACAAATTAATTAATGTCACACAAGAATTAAAATAATAAGCGTGTAAATTTTTTTTCAACACACTTGCTCATATAGTGGCTCTATGGTCACCGCAATTAGGCACAGAATGACACCCATAATCAAACTGTGACTAAAAAAATTATAACTCACTAGTGAGTTGTAGATTTTTTTTTTAATTTTATTGGTTGAGTTGCTTTGTTCTTAAAAAAGTTTTTATTCAAAAAAAAGATCGTGTTCTATAGAACAAATAAATTAATGTTCCTATTGCTTGCTCATTTCATGCAACTTCTTATTTAAATAGATAATTTTAACTCATACGTGTTTAATAAATAAAACTTTCACTCATATATAACTTTTTTTTTCTCTGTAATAAAAGAGAATTTTAAATTCCCCATTTTGTACGTGGTAGAATAGGCGCAAACCCTATGCGCGGAAAATAAAAAAAAAACCTCATCCCTTTAGTCTGTGGCCGATCGCATAGCGCGCGCATAGGAAAACTGTTATCTACTAAATAAAATGAGTTTTTGTTGTTATTTTATTCACAAGTGTGTTGAAAAACATCGTATGATACACGTGTGTATTGATGATTACCGTCCTCGGCTCTCTTAAGACCCTCGCCTACGGCTCGAGTCTCAATGGCGCCTCGGCGGTAATCACCAATGTTACACACTAGTACTATAATGTACTAAAAACTTAAATCTAGAAATAAAGCTTTAAAAAAGGGTACGGAACTAGTGTCCGTAGAGTAGTTAAAAAAATAATATTGAAGTAAAAAGGTACCAGGTCATTACAGAATCTATATAACACCACACCTCAGCCAATTTTATATCTTTCTCTTTTTGCTATTTTCGCCTATCTAGACCAGGCCGTGGTGGACTCTCAGTCATACTTTTAATCATTAAGATTTTCTACACAAACATGCCTCTCATTTAAAAATAACTAATATCCTATAATTATTACTCACTAACCAAAAGTTTATAACATTGTTTTCCCGACAGTTTTATTTTAATTTAAAACTGTCAAACCAGGGCAGAAACTTGGAGGGTAACAAAATGTCAATATGTTATTACCAAAAAGATAATTATACGCCACTTGTCCGATTTTGGTCATATTTTCCTTCATTGCCCTTCAATGTCATACTTTACCAATGGTATTATTTAATAATTTCTCTGTTTTTAGATAAACCTTTTATACAAATATTGCTACATGCACTCAGTATTTGGACATACCTGTAAAACTTTTCCTCAAGCATCTTGTCATCTGGCTCATAATCTTGGGGTTGTTTGTCCTTCAGCCGCTTGACACGGCCGTCGCGCTCGTCCAGAGGTTCCTCCAATTTGGGTGGCTCTTCAGGGTCGTATTTCCGCATGAAATACCGATACATCAATGGATGAAACACGTCAAGCTGAAAATATTATTACACAATAAATAACAAATTTTTCCAGGCATAATATTTTAGTTTATACAGATGAAAAATCAATAGTGGAGATTCTGTGATTGTAACTAAACATATTCTTGATAATTCAGTTGTGACACCAGTGCTTTATCAATCAAAAAACACCACCACCATTGACTATATCTTGTGTTCAATATGAAATAAGATTTACTAAAAGAAATTTAATGAACCATATTCCACCTGGTTGTGACAACTCCAATAATTTGGCTACTCTAAGTTTGATACGGAGTAACTGATATATTTTGGAATATATTAGTAAGATAGTTTTTTTTTGTTATTAGTCCTTTTATCTGCGATCGGGAAAGTAAGATAGTTAAAGTAGACAAATCGAAAGTGTACCTGTATTTCAGATATCCAACTGCAGTTCCAGTATGAACGATCATGCCACTTGACAAAGAATTCTCTGGAGCGGGGCGCCTTGGACTTGGACGACTGCTCCTTCCACCTCCAAGTCAATATTTTTGCCACTTTGCCGTCCAGAGGGGGACACTGATATCAAAACATCATGTTATTATAATCGTTAGGGGAAGTATATGTGGTATTTGCGACATCTATATCTAATAAGTCATGACCCAGCACCTCTTCCTCCAGTCTGCATTTAGCTAAAGGTTGTACTCAAATCTTAGGAGATATATATATATATATATATATATATATATATATATATATATATATATATATATTGCAGTGAACTTGTGGGGTCTAAATGTATTTTTTAGTCATAAGAATGTGTTACGGTCATATATAATATAACTATTCCAAATGTAAAGTGTAACGGGTTAAAATTAAATATATAAAACATTTATATTTTGAAATAAATACTCTGTGATATGTTGAAATTAAAGTGAAATGAATGGATTTATAAATTCACTACAACACTACCAATTATTTGAATTATGCTTAAGATAAGATTTAAATCTCGCAAAACTATTTTAAAAGTTTACTTCGATTTTTAATAAAAGTTAATATAGGTTAGCTGATTACATCTATTAGATGCCATCATCTATCCCTTGAGGCCTTTTAATTTATGATAGAAGTAACTTAATTTTTCAATTCCATTAATCGGCCGTGTTGATACTCACACTACACCTGGGACACTTCCACTCCCCGTCGGGCACCTCCTCCAGCGGCGGGCTGAGGCAGAACCGATGGTACGCCGACGGACACGAATCGCAACACAACAGCTCACCGCCGTCTTTACAAATCCTGCAAAACAAGCAAATTACAACTATAGTAATGACAACACAATAGAATTTTGTTACTATCTTCAGTCTGTTTGCAGTATGGATATGATTGAACATCTTTTGACTCTAATTGAAGTCTAATATATTATTCAGCTCTGGAAGCTCAACATACAATCTTTTCAATTGTTCCACAAATTGACTATAGTAGAATTATTTTGTTAGTGCAGTTTGGGTTAAAAATCAAGCTCGGCCTCAGCCCGGCTAAGGCGGAGAGCGTGTTGAGCGGGCGCAACGCCATTATCGATAAAAACTCATTCTTATCAAAGAAAGATTATCAATCTTATAAAAATCATTATTATCTTTTTGGCTGTTAATTTTAAACTTAGATATAAGTATTTATATTTATTTTTAATATAACTTGTTACATTCTAAACTTTTGTACTTATAGTTTTTGTTAACATAGATACCTAATTAATAATTTATTATAAGTCATTATTATTCTTATTTGTTGTTGTATGTATTTTTATTTTTATAACTAACCCACAAAATGACAAAACTAAATACACTATCGATAACGCTTATCGACAACAATAATGCGCATCACTATGCCGTAAGCCCATAAGGCCCGTGAGTGGAAGAGAGAGCGAAATACTCGATTTATTTTATGACCCAAACTGCACGGACAAAATAATTCTACTATAGTTCTACAAATTTTGCATGCTTGTTGCTATAAAGACAGAATACCACATTATTTATAGTAATCAGCATTTATTTGGTCCTTAATAAATTTTATATCTCAATTTCTTGTTACAGTAATTGTTATCAACACTGTGTGTTCATTATAAAATAACTATGGACAAATTCTTAGTTATTTTAAGTAACCAAACACATACACACATTGTGACGCCGTATTTACGTAGTCATAGTTCCTTAGCCTATTGGTTGTAATATCATAAATTTTAAAGCGATTGAATTTGGCGCGGTGAGTGATATCATCATTTGAAAACCCTTTTGGCGACGTCCCGTTCGGGTACGCTCGGTTACTTTCGGAATTCTTCGCGTGGCGTGGTTCGCGGAGGCGCCCCGTCATTTGAAGACGCGCGTCGTCGCGATCACATGGCCTAAGAGCCCGTTTTTGTAAAGTGTGTCAGCACAAGTTTATCCTGTAAGTATTATTCTATATTTTGAAGAAACCAATTGTCGGTGTTCGCTCTTTTTTATTTTGATTCGTCTTCTGTATATTTGCAGAAATCGTGAAGTGTAGTTGGCTAAAGATTCTTCACAATACCTACCGACACATTCCATTATACAGGCATTTTTACCCAAAGGCTCGTCGATTAAAAAACTGATTAGAGCCATAATATTGGATTAATAAACCCACCTAACAGGTATACGATTTAAATATCTTTTTCTAGAGAGAGATATATATATATATATATATATATATATATATATATATATATATTCTTACGGCCGCTTTCTCACATGTGAATGGCACGTGTTCGAATTTTGACCGCATGACCTTTAACTATTACGTGTTATTTTTAAAGTAATACTATTGGTTCCACACTCTCCTTTCCATATTGTGGACCTGCTTAGCCAGATCTCCTTTTAATAACTTATTTCATTATAATAACTTATCGATTACAACTAGAAATCTTTCACCCTAGAACTTCAAAGTAGTGTTTAGTAAAGACAAGGTAATAACGTATTTCTTTTTCCACTCCTTTCAGTGGGTTTTATTATGTATTCGTATAATCACGAATAAACTGTTGTCTACGACCGTGGCCTGTGGGGTTAGGTAGAACAGCGTGGTTAGCTGAGCAGCGCCTCCCGGAGCGGTACCTACGCTCCTACCTTTCGACTCCGGACCCAGGACCGCATTGGAACCTTCAGGGAGTTTCTTTTATATTATCCCCTTTGGATCAGACCCCTTCGGTTTGCCAGGGTAGCTTCCCTGCCCTGAGTTACTATTTATCTCTAAGATAAGGTGACCCCCCTTCTGGTTTAATGGTATAGCCTCTCCAACCCACGATACCCTAAATTTTGATTGTTTATTCAAAGAGTATAGAGCCCTGCTCAGGCAGCTAGACCGAGGTAATAAAGTTATCAATAGATACTAAATTAATAACTGTGTTTTAGCTTTATTTTATATCCTCGTGGAGGAACTTTATAGGCTAAGGAGGTGACTCAATGTAAACACGTTTGGTGAAGATAAATAATTATAATAAATGACCTAATTGTGTTGATGTAAGCTTGTATGATTTCACCTTCCCCAATTGCCTAGCCTTACTTAAAATTCGTCTAACAATACATAAATTCAACAGAACATACCACATTTTTTTTTTTATATAACAACATAGAATTTTATCTTTACAAATGTAAATGAAGTAACCTGCAAAACTCCTGATGCTCGTCATCGTCCTCCTGGTCTTGGTTGCCCTCGGCCTCGCAGTGGGGGCACGACCACCGTCCTTCGGGGGTCTCCTCCAGCTCTGGCTCCAAGCACACCAAGTGGTACGCCCTTGGACAAGTGTCGCACAGGATTATCTCACCACCTTGTTGACATACCTGTATTACACATATTCAATTACGACATTTACATATTTTCTGCAGCCATACTAGTGCTGTGAAGCCAAATGTAATGAATGGTATAAATTTTATCGGGAAGAGTGCAGCTCCTGTAAGCTGACACGAAATTTCACAGTTTAATTAATCTGACCTACACACAAACTACTTAAAAGGACAAATTTAGCATTCATTAAGCATGTGGTTAATTTCAAATTCTGTTCTGACATTTCAACTTATTCACTGTTTTATGAACATCATAGCTGCCACGTAACAGAACATGGCCAGTTCTTATATCTTACTATTCATTCACTTGCTTTAGCATTGGTAGAAAACTTGACATCACTAGCTATGGAATATAAATCAAATTTTAGCCAATAAGAAGGCAAATACAATAAATGTTACTTTTACTTTCAAATCATTCAAATCTCATTTTTAAAAACTTACCTCACAATAATCCTGATGTTCCTGCTCGCCCTCTGCGCCATCTGGGAATTTATTTGTCGTTTTTAGTTTCCTCTTCTTCTTGCTTTTGTTGCCAATCTTTGTTTTTGCCTTTTTCTTCGGTTGCTACAACAAAATAATCTCCAAATTATAATAACATTTTGCTTATAGTAATGCTAAAAACAATACTATAATTAGTTAAGAATATTTTTATACTTTTATTTAACTAAACAAACATTTTTATATTAACACAGCATTAGAAGCATCAATGTTTTATATATACATGCAACTGTAAATTTTAACATGTCAACCATGATAAACTCATGCTTTTCAACATTACGACATTTACAAATAAAATATTCTTGTGAGTCCCTCTAGGTCCAAATGTGGAAGTAACTTCATGACAATTATTTTTCTATTAAGACTACTGATTGAAAAATCAAGTATCATATTCAACCCTAAATATTTTATAAACATTTAGACATTCTTCTAGATTGAAAACAATGTGTTGGAGAAATATTTACCGGTGTGTTTGGATCTTCCTCTTTGACCTGTACTTCCTCAGCTCCACTGTTGGAGGGTGGTTTCGGTTCCTCTGCTTCGGCTAACATCTGCTCAAATTCAGCTTCCGATTCCGAGTTCACACCGGCACTGCCTTCTGGGTCTTCTTCCTGCCATTAAAACGGGAGTTTTGTGAATACATTAAAAAATAACAACAGTGGCTTACTGCAACTCACATAGTTGTTAAAGAAATTATGGGAAATACCAATACCATAGTTTTCGCTGTGCAGAAATGGAAAAAGGATACTAATTCCTGCGGCCGGGTGGCCTGTCAAAAGAGGCGACAAAACAACTCACAGCCAAGTGGCAGGGCCCTGGTTGACAGTATGCCGCCATAACAACCTTGAGTTGTGTTCTGGCATTAATGGCCAGGTTCCAGTCCCATCTAGGAGTACAGCAGCACCTCTGGTTATGTCCATAGGCGATGGTTACCACTTTCCATCACAGTGTGCTGGTCCATCAGCTTGTCTGCTGTGCTTCAGCAATAACAAAAAATTTAAAAAGAGATTGATTTAAAATCAAACTACCCTTTATCTTAAAACGATTTGATATTTATATGAAAAGAATTTATGTTGAAAGCATTTTTTTTTAATTTTCCAGTTCATAGTTTAAAAGTTAAGAGAGTGTATACCGTATTAATAAGAGGTATGCCACAATTATCACGACTTTGGGATCTAATATCTCATCAACTATTTGATTTCATTAAAAAAAAAGTTGGCAAGTCCAACCTTATATGTTTTGTACAAGTGTGCCTACTTATGCTGTCATAAGTGGGTACAAATAAAAGGAATCAAATAGTGTATTAATTATAGTTTACAAAAGTAATAACAGTAATATCTATCATGATTTTGTATTTTGAAAATAAGATGAGATAAGATGTTATTTTAACATGTGTTCTTTTACATGTAAAAACATTAGAATATGTTGTAATGTCTGGCCGCATCCCTATTACGTTTCACATGATCACATGCAAACGGTTGATGCTTCTTACACTCACACTGCTTGTCCTCTTCCGCTTGTTGAATTTGATCTTGAGCGTGGGCACCTTGGGCTTGCGGCCGGGCTTGCCGCGCGGCGCGCCGCCCACCGACGCCTTCGGCTTGCGGCCCCTCTTGCGGGGCATCGCCGCGCCCTCGTCGCTGGCCTCCTCTTCGTCCTCCTCCTCCTGCTCTTCTGTTGTTTCATCATTCTGTGGACGTACAAATCCCTAATCTTATATATATCTTAATAAATCTTGTGTCACGATGATGTTGCCGATAAACTCCAAAACTACTGAACCGATTTTAATCAAATTTGCACACCGTGTGCAGTTTGATCCAACTTAAAAGATAGGATACTTTTTATACCGTTGGAACCGGTAGGTGGCGAGAGGTTGGCTGAGATCGGGTTTTAGAATCCTCCTAATCACCGGGAGCGATTTTGTTTTTGTGTTTGAGTAGGTTCCCGAATGGTTTAGATTCGCAATTAGAACCGGTAGGTAACGTTGACATCGGGTTCTAGAATCCTCCTAATCACCTGGACCGATTATGGTGATTTTGTATTTGTGTTTTAGGAATTCAAAAAATATGGCCGGGTCAGCTAGTAAATATTTTTTTTTTAAATAATAGTAATTGGCAGACAAACACACACATTGTATATACCCAAATTAAGCAAGTTACGCTTGTGTTATGGGTAATATACAACGGACCACTCTGGGGCCGACCCCAGACACCCAGACCATGGTAAATAACGAAGAAAATACATTTCCGAAATTTACTATACCAGGAATCGAACCCGGAACCTCTGCGTTGCAGTGAGGTAGCAAAGGCTTAACCCGCTCAACCACAGAGGCCGTACAATATACTTTTGTATCAAGAGTAGAATGGCTTCTGAATAGGATAAAGTCTGCTGTGCAATTGCAAAATGTAGCAATTGACATTGATTTTTTTATGAAAGTTTGTATAGTTGTTATATTGCTAGGCATTTACCGATGTATTGTGTTTGCCAAAACATGTAAAGACTACCAAAGTATGATATCACTTCCAGCAAGCTTAATAAATAGTTATGAAATGGCTGTATGGTATATATATAAATATATTGGCTTTGATTTCATAAAAAAATTTTGAGTTGTGGTGTAAAATTCTTTGGAAATGCACTTATTGCATTGCTGAACTGAGTTATAGTTATCAGTGTTTCTCCATAGAAAGCCACTATTCTTGAAATATTTATATGGTATGTGTATGTATAATAATAATATTATTATCCATTAAAATCTACTTTCACTTTTATTATGTACTTAATTTATACTAAAATACATTTTAAAATATTCAAGAACCGTGTGCTTAATACAGATACACAACGGATATTCGGCCAAGATTATTCATGGCATATCTAGTTTAAATGTTGTTTAACTGTCAATAATTTGCGATTGAAATAAATGCATTTTTTAGTAATGTGTATGGTTTTTTCTATCACGGTTTTGTATTCGGTATTAGCCAGAATACTAATCAGTATTTGGCCGAATACCGAATAGACGCCGAATATTCGTAGCATCATGTTTAGTGCTTATGTTTAACTCACTTTAGAATCTTTAGGTGGCCTGCCGGCCTTTTTAGGTACATAGTCTGATGTGGCAGATGTGTTTGTATTCTCCTCAGAACCCAAATTTTGGGATGTGCCTCCACTGATATGTGGATTTGTCTCACAGAATAACCTCCACTTGGCCGCAACTAACATCATTTGTTTTGACACTGGGACCTGAAAGGAGAACATTGAATTTAAGTATTAAATATTTATATTATTATTAAAAGCCTGGCCACACACTTGTAAGTCTGGCTTGGGTAAGTTTCTAAGACTAAGCGCGTACTACTTCATGTAAAATATAACCCAGAAATCATTTACTGTAAATAGCTCATTTAATAATAATAATATAAAGACTTATTATGTTTAATTATACATAGATAATGTCTTTTCTTGATTATTAATATTTCGTAGAAATAAGGCAATTACCAGTTTTCTCAATAGGAAATCCTGTATTATTGTAAATCTATTGGCAAGAAAAATATCTCTCACAATGCAAATTCAGCATTTCTTGGGCCAATCTCTTCTAACAGATTCTGGCGGAGGCAGCACACCTGGGTATATGCTCCCTACATATATAACTACCCGGCAGTGTTCCTCGAAAGTGGTTTTTTTTTCAAAATTTAATGTCCAGTCACAAACTATTTCGGTATAAAGTAAAGAATTAAATTATGTCTCTGGGATGTAAAAATGCGAGCCAAACAATAAGATGTATCTAATAATGACAACATACTGGGTGGTATATTACTTCATCAAATTGGGGAAATGGAGTTTTGGACTCAATCAGGAGATCACACATGGAAGCAGTACACCAGCGTAAGCATCTCTGTCACAGTTCTTCCGCTAGGTCAAGATGAGAAAGACATGCTTGCTTTCAGTACAACAAATAACTCCTTTTAAATACAGAAAGAATTACAAATTCCAATCAGAAAAAAACAAAACATGATTATTGCATTAAACTCGTAATATATTGAAGAGCATCATCAGTGATGTGATAATTCCACACAAGGTTTTTGAAATATCAAATAAGACACAAAAATACTAATAATAAAAGACTTTGTTAAAAATATAAAGAAGTTTTTCATCAAATGTTACGTAGTTTTTTAATAAATAGACGTATCTTCAAGTTATGATTTACTACAGATAAAGACGAAAACAAAACGATAATCAACTACTGAAAGCAATTAAAGATTTAACAGTAAAAACGCAGTAATTATGTTTACTACGCAGAAATGCGTGACTATTTATTAAAATATGCGAATACTGATTGATGCACCAATTAATTACTAAGTGGCTTGTGTCACGTTTTTCTCCTAGTTAATATCGACGGGTGCAAAGTAAAAAGAGATATCTGCAAAATAGCTACTTTACAGGAGAGCGAAAAGATGGTCGTATTAACTTCGTAGTATTTGAAAGAACATACGTAGCTGGCTTTTTTACGTACGAAAATTTATTGAAATAATGTGATATATGCAAAACAAATAATGTCATATTGTAAAGAATTATTTTATTAAAACGATTGTACAATAAACTAAAAATCATCATTTTGTAGATAACTTTATTTACTTTGCACCCGTCGATATTATTTATATAAAAATCTCTATATATCACTATAAAGAAGTCAAATAAGCTTGTAATGCAAATCGAAAAATATGTATATTTCAATGGTTTGTTCTCAGGATTTTTTGCCAATGGTCAGATCCTTGACAAAAATGACTGCATAACAACAATCCACGACGCAAATAAAACATTAAAATGTATGGGTATTTTATACATTTGTATAAAATATGGTATTTTATAAATTTGAAATTTAAGTTTATTATGGAAAACGCGCTTTAAAATGTGATTACATATGTAATGTATATAATAAACAAAGTTATAACCACTAGATAAAAGTTATTCATAGAATGAAACACAACAAGGGTAATTTAAAATTGAAGTTGAAGTGCTTTACTTTTGAATTTCGTCAGGTTATAATCTATTCGACTGTAACTATTATCTGATGATTGTAAAATTGGCCCTTGACAAAGTAATTCCCTTACCTTAGGATTTTCCTTGACCAATAATGGCCGCACATGCTGTGTAAACAGTTTGTAAGATGTCAAATTCTCTAAATCTGCATCAGTATACTGTATATCAACATCTGTGAGGCCAAATGACGAACACACTTCTTCCACTGTAGGCATACCAGCTGAAAATTATTATATTTGTTTATTTGAAACTCTTATTTATTCTTTATAAATATTATATTATTGCATGAGACAGCTGAACGGGTAGAATGCCCAACCTGATGGAAACTGGTCAACACCACTCCCATAGAAGTTTACAATACCAGAAGTAGCGCCAACGTGCTGTCGCCTATTCGCCAATAACTTTCAGATAAAAGGTTTTTAAAAACTGGCATTTATTATTGATTAAACGTTAGCAGGTTTCACTTAAATTTTGGCATTTATTTTATAACTAGTTTGCTCCGCGGCTACGGCGCGTGGCCAACGCTAGGCAGTAGCTTTGTTTTATTAATATAATTGCATATAATAATTAGATTTTTTTGTTTAATATTAATAAATCTATTGGAAACCATTTCACCTTTATCCACACTAATCCGATTATTTAATATTAAGCTTCCTATTAAAAAATCGGCTTCCTTTAACCGACTTCACCCTGAGGTCTCGGCCTACTAATATTGTTCATCTGAGATAATAATCAATTCAACTTTATGGCATAGATACGATTCTTATTTATTTAAAAGACCAGTCAAGGGCATTTCAGTCCACGCACAGTGAAGAGTCCTAGTGTAATGACAAACGTTCACTGTATAGAGATTATGCTGGGGCTTCGTTCAATATTTAGGCTGTGGCAGAATTAGTCGTTATATATGCGTTATCTGCCAAATTTTAGCGTCATTAATAATGTTGCATCTCAAGTAACGCATTAAGCCCATCGCCATATCTGCGTGACACGGCCTATAGCTATAACATTATACCAGATCAAGGCTCACCTTTAGGAAACGAAATTAAAAAAAGTGGGTGATAATCAGTTGCTAAAATTTTAAAATAGTCGATCGAAGTAAAGCCGTTGGCAGCGGAAGTAATGCAAAAACAATAAAATCAACAAATGAGTAGGTATGGTTCATTTGATAAAAGTTACATAATCAAATTACATTTTGTGCGGTGAAAGTCGATTATGCAATTTATCATTATTATATCCAACCAGTTTTCGTGTTTTTTTTTTAATTATTTTTTATTGCAGGAGTTCAGCAGACAGGCAGACGGCCCACTTAATGGAAAGCGGTTACCATCGCCTATGGACATTTGCAACACCAGAGGTGCTACAAATGCGCTCCTGATCTCTTAAGGTAGACTGGAACCCGGTCATTAATGCCGGAACACAATACAAGGTTGTTATGGTGGCATACTCTAGAGTAGTCTAGTGTCTAAACCATGGGTCGTCGCCATCCAGTCGAGCAAATACCCTACCACCTGGCAAAACCTGTGGATTGGATAAATCGTAAAATACTATCTAAAATCGTATAAGGCTATATCCACCCTCGATTTTAACATTACGCCGCCGGAAAAAATAAATAAATAAAAGAACGTTGTTTCAAAATTGCTCTTTCCTTTTAGCTCACCGTTTGGAACTCCTTCACTAAAATTGATTTTATATGGGGCATTTCACATGAAACAACCATTTTAGTGGTTGTTTGTGGTGTGAAACAACCACTAAAACAGCTGTAATTTCCGATTTCAGTCGCGCTGACTAAACACAATAAGCTTTTCACCCATTCACTTACACTCACATGTAACTTCTAAATGACTTCTAGGTCCATTATAAAACATGGCATATAATTTATATCTTATACTAATATATAAAGCTGAAGAGTTTGTTTGCTTGAACGTGCTAATCTCAGGAACTACTGGTCTGATTTGAAAAATTCTTTCAGTGTATATAGTCCATTTATAGAGGAAAGCTATAGGCTATATATCATCACGCTAAGACCAATAGGACCGGAGCACCAATGAAGAATGTTTCAAAATGGGGGATTTTTTTAAACTATTGCACGCGGACGAAGCCGCGAACAGAAGCTAGTGATTGCACTATCTTATATTGATAAGACCTCTTTTAATTAAAGTTAATTATGCCGAACTTTGTAAAAAACTAATAAAATAATATAAATAAATATGGTACATTATTTTTTAGTGTTTTTTTTACTATTTTTGAAATCCAAATACGAGACTTAAACAGCCAATAAACGAAGCGTAAAATGCAGTTGTTTATTTATTTTTATATACTCGTTTATACCTGATTAATGACCTTCGAAGTACATACCCCACGGATTCTCAAATCTTCAAAGACCCTTATGTTATGAACCAGGTTTCTAAGTACAAAAATATAATGTACTCCAATATAACTGAAATCGGATCCTTGAACCTATTGTACCCAGTAAGATTCAAGTAAAATGCTCCACAAAATATGGCTTGCCGTTGATAAGCTTATATATCATACAAGCTTATCAAACGACTCAATTCCTAGGTAGGATAATTGATTTTACAAAATTAGACTTTTGTACTAATATACCGCTATTATATAATAAAGTGGCTTCTGTGGTTGAGCAGGCTAAGCCTTTGCTGGCCGACCTAACGCAGAAGCTCCGAGTTCGATCCTGCCAGGGTAAATTTCATTTCCTTTCATTACTATGGTCTGAGTGTCTGGGATCGGTTACAGAATGGTCAGTTTCATATTACCGATAACACACGGGTAATAACATTTGGGGATTAGTATAATGTGTGTTTGTCGTCTGATTTAAGTGGTTTTAATTTTTCGTTAATATCGCGGCCCGAAGGACTCATTTTAGTGTATTTTGCCATTTCATAGTTTCAAATTCGGCCATTTTAATATACTTGAAAATTCACCTATATACGGGAAAAATAAAGGCTTTCATTCCATAATCGTTTCCAGGTAACAAAGTAATAGAATCAAACACGTGGCGTTATATGAAGACCTAATTAATTGGCATAGATTCAATGAAAAGGCAGTGGCGAATCAACTAATAGCGGCGAGATCATTTTATTGAACCTATACATTGTTTGTACGTGCGTGAATGTCTGGGGTCGTTGCCCTCGTCTAGCACAACGTCGAATTTTTTTGTCTCTTGCAAAAATAAAGCAATTGTAATATAACCAGTTGTTATTTTTATTAAAATTAAGTTCTTTTGTACTTAAAAGGTATTTTAAAGTAGATTTAATTATTCACATAGTTCAATTAATTATTGGTTTCTTGCTACATTTGCAACCCATAGATTTTTTTTAAATGTGTAGTGTGTTTATAATTTTTATATTGCACCACTTGATATTTCATAAGATTTTCACAAGATTATGGGGTTTCTAGCCATTTTGACAAAAATGGAACCTACATGAAATAGTCATGTCCTTCTGTGTTTATTGCTCAGATAACAATCATAAAAACTACTTGGATGAGATTTGACAAAAAGGTATATCATATACCGGCTTGTAATGAGTGAAACTTAAAAATTGTTGTGTGGGGTATGCATCCAAGCCTAGCCAAGCCAGATGTTGAAATATTATGAGGATGTTTCTTGCTGTTTTTTTTATATTAAAGTCTATGGAAGAGATTTTAGCTGTCAATTTTATAAACTTAGATTCCCAATGCTTACATACTGTATTGGGAAATGAAGTAATTTATATAAATTCTGGATTTTGCTCGTTTCTTTAACCTAATAAAAAATTGGAAGCTTCAAGGCCGAAATAAAACAAAAAGAGATAAAATAAGGATATTTCTACCATGGAAAGCCTAGTTTTTATTTTCCTACAATCAAAATACAATAACACAGTTAATCTTAAGGGCAATTGGTATTCAAACTTTTAATATGACATGTTTTAAAAAAACACAAAGTACAGTTAGAAGTACTAAGATAGATAGATACTTAATGTTCTTATATATAAAAATGAATGTTTGTCTGTGTGTCCTTTATAGAATCGTAAACTATACATTTGATCATATGATTATCTTTAGCAAAGTTGTTGTGCATGAGCCAGAGGTTTCAGAGTTAGCTCACAATTGGACCCGATAGGTGGCGCTGCTGTCGGCATAAAGATTGAAGCTTTTCCAGCATGACAACGTCTGCCGGGACAGCTAGTTATAACTACAATTTTAAATGAATGTCCACAGAACTAGGGTTTGTTTAATTAAGGCGTCATAAATTTTCATTGAGGCCAGCAAGTTATTGATGACACGTCTGGATTTGCAGAAGTCCATAGTTGACCGTGACCAGTTTCCATAAGGTGGGCTTCTGTCTATTTCAAGCAATAAAAATTAAAAACTTACCAGATCCAGAATCTGAAACCACTGGTGTGGATGGTGTTGTGTTGTGCTTGCTTCCTCTGCCTTTACGAGACTTCTTGCTAGAGGTCATCGCACTTAGAGCATAGTCACTGTCCCCCTCTGCCTCTATAGCCTCCAGACCAAATTCATCATCCTGGTAGCATAAGGACATTGTAATTATTTTATAATTTATTGTACACAAAAGAGATACACTTATAACCTTAAAATTATGATGACACAAGGACAAACCAAACTTGAAAGTATTTTTTGCCCTGTAAACCTGTCTTTAGCAAGAGAGGACAAAAAGGAGACAGAGTTGTGTACACCGGTTTTACAGTTTAAAGATATCCCATATGAATACATTCCAAAAATATAAACCTTTTACATTGAGAGAAAAATGAGTAATAATATCAGCCCATAAACTTCCCATTTTGCTGGACTCAGGCTTCTCCTTTTATAGGGAACTATACAACTCATCCAAGTAGATTAGCAGATCAACAAACAGGAATATTGAATGAGCAATTTCCTGAGCATATTTTCATTTTAGTATGAGTTTTTAGATATTTAAATTACTAAAAATATATAAGGTGAATTTGTTCTGCTTGTTAGCTTGGCCAATGAATGCAGACAGAGTATTACAAACAATCGGCAGGAAGTGTCATAAATAGCAGCAAATGTTTAATTAAATAAAGTCTAAAAATCAACATTTGTTAGCCCGTTTCCTTTTAGAAATGAAGAAAAAGAAAATGGTTTTGCTTTCCTAATAGATTGAAAATAAAATACTTAGAAAATCACCCAGGAAATACTCAAGAATAGTAACATAATAAAATACTTCAGTTTTTGATGATTTCTATCTAAAATTTGTTTCATTTCCATATAAGAACACAACAAGAAAACAAGAAAGACATATGGTACTCTATAACAATTTAACATTTAGGGGCATCTTTATAGTTATAATTATTTTTTACTGGCCAATTGTCATTGCTAGAAATGTTATGTGATCCAAAGGTGGTAACATTCTAATTTTAAACAAAATTTAAACTATGGAACATTTAACATTATAATGTCTACTTATGCACACATTTTTCTCCATTTATTGTCTTTGTGTGGCAAAATGTATGTATGCCTCGCCTCTATACAAAGATGCATTTTAATTAAGAAAAAAGTATAAATTAGAGGTGAATACATGTAGCTGAGGAATAAAAAAAAAGTACATATTTAAATATACATCATCAACATCATTTGGCATCTTTAAAAAACCATTGTTTTACAGTGATGTTAAGTAATGATTATGTTTAATCAAGTCAATAGGTCACTATTATATGCTTCTTAAACTATAAAATGTACAAATAAGTTTTTCTGACTAGTACACATAACAAAATAACTTTTAACCGTTTTAAGCACTGTAATTTATTAGATTTTTATTGTTCTGACATTTTGGCCACTTTCAGTAGCAGTGAGCACGGAAGACAAAGATGTCAAGGTTCAATGAGTATTATTTTTACCGTAAACTAATTTTTTTTAATTATTTAGTTATAGCATGGTTTATGGTTATTATTTACTCTATGGCAGCTTAATCTAATTTATCACTACTTCGAAACATGTTGTGAAGAAGCAGCTCAAGACAACTTGCTTAGCTTTAATAATTTTATATATTGAAAAAGGTGCAAGGTAAAATAAAAAGAAATTGTCAATTAAATATAAATTGGTTTGAGTTATGTAAATTACCACATTTAAAATGTTGAAATGTAGTATATATGTCCATCTGTCATTGCCTTCTAATTTTTAAAGTATGGTCAAATATTTTCAAGAAAAGATGGTACTTAAAATATTATTTAGATGAAAATTACTTTTATAAATTAATCAAGTTTAATGCAGAATTAATGAACAAACTTCCAAATTTAGGGATCAGTTCTCAGTGACCATGTTTCATTAAAATATTTAAGTAGAGATAAGCTTTTGAAGTATATGACAATGTGTTTATAATCAAATTCAAAACTTTTACGTAAACTAATTTCCACTGGAGAACCATTTCTAAATATTATATTATAAATATATATTAAGTCCACTGCATAGTTTATGTACACCACTTCAAAATGTGTTACTGCTGTTTAATAAGAAGTAGCAAGAAACTCCATAACACCATATCTGATTAAAACCCTTTTATTCAATTTTCATAGCAAAAATTTAAAACTTGTTAGCATTTATTGACAGTATGGAACACCTTTAACTCCGTAGATCAACATGACCATTATGTATGTATTTTTGGTTTACAATCTTTTCAAATTACTTTGATGCAAATTTTAGTTTCTAATATAAACTACAGACATACCTATTTTGATGAATCCAATATTAAATAACTTAATCCAGAAATGTAAAAATTATATAATTGTGTCATTACTTACATCTTCACTGTCATTCTTTCGCTTCTTCTTTTTCTTTCTGCCTTTCTTCTCTTCTCCTCTAGCTTTCCTCTTTTTACCCTTCTTCTTCTTTCTGCCATCTTCTGGAGAGTAATCTTCATCCTCCTGAATTGATTTAGGTGGTAAGGTGTGTGTATGATATCAAGTGAAATTAAGGCTATAAAACTATTTAATTTTGTTTCACAAAATTGTAACATCAACTGCTCTGTTTGTACAGATCATATCGAAAACAATTCTAGGATACACTTGCTGGAGGTCGCAGATCAAAAATAAAGTTAGATGTTTACACTCTGGACACATGATTGAAGTATTGTTGGTTATGTGGATTTAGAAACACAACATTACCTTTGGCGGGGCTTCGTCGCTGTCGCCGGAATTCTCATTTTGACCCTCACCTTCCTCCACGTCCTCGTCACCTGCAAGTTCACATTAAACTGGTCAAACCAGTCCACACTATCAACACTCTTGCTGAGCACACTGGAAACTTCATATCGGTCGTAAATCCCGTATACTGCAGCACCCTTGGCGCTAAGGTCACTAATCCCTTTGTTTGGCGGCGTCCATTTTGTTAAGTAGTAATGAGGGGATATCGCATGTTCTTTTCTGTCACAAACTGCCACTTAAAAATATTTACAACCACAAAACAACAAATAGGTCATTAACGTGCCGATTAACGATATCCACGACTGCACCACATCTAAATGAAGGTCACTTTCCGACAAAAACACCAATTATGAACCGAAAAATTTCTAAATTTTTAATTGCTCTATACCGCAAGTAAACACATGATACCGCTATTCGCGGCTTACCTATGACATGCTAGCTAAATTGAACGTTTACCTGCGAAAGAACCGTCTACTTCATCATCTGATGCCATTTAGGTTACAATTCAACACAACCAGGTACAAGATTAAATATTTTGGTCTAGAAAAGATAAAGGACGCGCAGTTTTTGCGACAAATGGTAATTAATTCAGAAATTGATGCCGCCGTCACTACACCGCGTACTAGCAAAATATGCCGTCTCACTCGCACCTACTGAAAAATAAGGAAAAAAGAAATTTTAGGGTTACTATATTCTGGACGCCTAAAATCTACTAAATTATTTTTTGTTTTTATTCCTCCTACTTCTATCCTTATTATGCCTCTGCTACTTTCACTATCGCTCCATTAAAAAAAGACAACGCGGATATAGCTAAGGGCTTAATGGAATTAATGCGTTTTTTGAGATGTGACATTGTTAAGGCGTTAAACAATGGCTCGTAGCAATATGTACAGTCTGTCTATTAAATCGTGAAAATAAATGATGGCGCTGCTGTCGTGCATGTAGCAACTCTTTATAGTGTGACAAAACGATTTTGATACTAATAGTTCATTTAAGTAATATAATATGTATGAGGTAATAATAATATTAATTAATTACGGCCAGAAAGATCCGTCGTTATCAAGGTTAAGCAACGCTTGCCGTGGTTGGTCTGGGATGGGTGGCCTTAACATCTTGAGTTTCCTCCGTGCTTCGGAGAGCACGTTAAGCCATCGGTCCCGGTTGTCATTTGGAACATCTTTGACAATTGTTACGACCCGTAACGATTGTCAAAGTAACCTACCCGTAACTTACGGGTAGTCAGAGTCCCAGTAGCCAAAAATCTCTGACGTTTGTGGTCTAACCATTGAACAACGTATAGCCTCGTTCTGGGTTGTGGAGGTCAGAAGGCAGTCGCTTCGTGTAAGATGTTTGGCCGAATCTGGTTAGATTGAATGCCGACCCCAACGTAGTTGGGACAAAGGCTAGGGAGTCCGTCGAAGTAAACTGAGTAAATAAATAAGACATTAGTTATACATATACATATTTTTCACAGAACCAAAATAAAATTATTATAGTTAAAAAATAATTAATCACTCTCTCATCTGACTCATCATCAGATTCCAAATATTCAATATCAAGGAATATTTTATTGCCACTTTCATCAGAAGCGCTGTCATCACTACAGCAGCTGCTATCATTACTATTGCTATCATCGCCTATGCGAATAATCAATTCCTCTGTGTCTTGATACAGGCGTTGTCCTCGCTCGTAGTACTCTTTTTCCAGCGTCTCGATGTGATGATAGCAGTTTTTCCATATCTCAGGTGTGATGCTGTTGAAGGCCTCTCCAGTAAGCTGCTTCACGTCACATGACCCAACATTTCGTGCTGCTACTTTTTGTTTCAGGTTAGCCCAAATAAGCTCAATAGGGTTTAAATCACAGTGATACGGCGGAAGCCGTACCATTGTGTGATCATATTCTCCTAAAAGTTCATCAATGGCATAGATGGGGCTAGGTTCTATTATTATAACTTCAAGACTACAATCAAAGTCCAGGTCAGTTCTGGCGATCACCTGCAATTTTCTGAGCGTCAGTACCTGAAATATCAAAAGGTTCCATTGATTGTGCATCTCACGGTACCATTCAATAAATTTGGTATGCTAAATGTTGACTTTTTAGAGATACACACAAAAACATGCAACTAAAGACAAAAAATATTATCTCTTTTTGCACTGTGTAAAAGAACTGGACTTTTTGCCGCAGAGCACAAATATTAAAATCATCCATTTCTTTCTTTGGCCGGCCTTTTCTGTGTCTTCCGGGAGTTTCAAACTTTCCATCATTTCTAAGACCTTCGTTGACTATCCGCTTAACGGTACTCACCGATTTTCCTGAAAAAAGAAGTAAAAATAGAATAAACAACAAGTAGTAAAAAGGAATGTACATAAACGAATGGAATAATAACTTATTGACATGAAGCAATTAATTCAAATTCAGAATTGGTAGAAAAACTGAATGGACTGAGTTGTATCATCCTTATGTATCAAAAATTATGGTCGTACTTTAATTATCACCTACTTACAATGTCACTCTAACCTAAAAGTCTGCAATGTAAACAATGCCTTTTTTCGCTCTCCAAACCGTACATTCAGTAAATTTTAACTTCAGGCAGATTAAAAACAAACACACGATTACATACCAGTTATAAATGCTGTTCACCCATAAATATCGTCCAAATCACACAAAATTCGTCCAGTTTCGTACTCCGCTAAGTATCGTTGGAAAACTTTGAAAATCACTTCCCGCGTTCCACTTCTATTTACTTTACTCATTTTTTCAACCTTTCTGCGTAGTTTTGTCTTAATTTATTGTAGTTTAATAATAACAATAAATAATATAAAAGGAAAACTTTTCTGCAACTCAAACTCGATGACAGCATTGAACACAGATGTACTGTTGTTTGGTGTTGCCAGATACATGATTAATTTTAGTTCCTCAAACATTATAGTCACGACTTAATAGACACACTGTACTCTCAATCTTCCGTCTTTCGTTTCAGAACTTTTTTGTTTTTGTAAATATTAATTATATATTAAGTATTCCATTTGGTAATGCGGCCAGCGTTTTGGGGACGTTCCCAACTGACGGTGATTTGGGACTTATTTATTATTTGTAGTTTTTATCTTTTATATATATATTTGTATATATATTTTTAAAATAATTTAGATATATAAAAAATAATTTTTATAGTATTCCATTATAAGTTCCATTTATTTTTGTATCTATAATAAATCTGCAACTGGTTCGAGTTTGTGAAATGCATTTAACAATGTGAAAAAATCAACAGGGCTAATAATTCAGACCAGGAGATTCCGAAAATGCAATTTATATAATATTTTATCCTTTATTTATAGTAATTCAAGGAGTAAAATTGTTTCATGTCAAAAAGTTAGAGGTAATTTTTCTTCTTAACCTAAAATAACAATGTAAAAAATACGAAAAAATCACGCTGCATCTCATACCGTGAAGATTACCAGCCATAAGATAAATACATGTTGATTCGTTTGCTGGGATGCACCACTTTCGACCTTTTGCGAAATTAAGAGCCTTAACAGATAACTCGTGTAATTACATAACTACATAAAATCTTCTACGCTAATATAGCTAATCATAACGTTTTATTTTTAACCACTATAAATCTTTATACATAAAAATGAATGTTTGTCTGTATGTCCTTTATAGAATCGTAAATTATACATTTGATCATGTGATGATTTTTAGCAAAGTTGTTGTGCATGAGCCAAAGAAGGTTTCTAAGTTGGTTCACAATTGGACCAGGTAGGTGGCGCTGCTGATTGAAGCTTTTCCGGGCAAGACAACGTCTGCCGGGACAGCTAGTAAGATATATTTGGACAGTTACAAAAAAAACTCGTAGTGATAATATGATACCTACTTCTTCCTCTAAGCCTGAACTAGAGTTTCGTTAGGCCCATATTAAACGATATTCTGTTTTTCAATTTGGATAAATCAACTGAAGTATCCATATAAACTTACACCATTTAATGTCATCAGATCTTTCGTGTGTTTTGTTTCTTTAAACTAAATTGATTTGGTTTGATTGGTCCGTCTAATACCAGCATAACTAAGCATAGTTGCTAAGTTGAATATGTACATTAGAATTTTGTCTAGGTACATTATTATTATCATTATTTAATCTAATTACCGAAATACGGCTATTGCCGTGGATTATGAGGAGCCTGCCTACCGCAGCCGTATGCCTCAGAGAAAGGGACGCCAGACAGACTGGCACCGTAACGGGTTACGTAACGAAGCGGTTTACCCTCTCGTAAGAAGTTATCACTTCAAATACATAAAGATTCTAATCGAAAATAATTGATGAGCAAATAAAGTTTTTTATACGGGTATTTATAATTTTCCAAGGCAATCCTATAAATTAAATTGAAGTATGAAAAAGAAACCTAAAATTAAAAACTAAAACTAAATAATAAAAAAGAGGGCATAATTATAAATAGAATATTGATCCCAAACCACTGTCACTTACAAGCAAACACATAAATACTGTTATTCTCATAGCGCCCAAGGTTCTTGAAAAAGTACTTCAACGAAATAGCGAAAGCCCAGCAACGTCACATGAACGCCCAGGGTACTATTCCAAGTAAGTACCCACACTTTAACCATTGCTACTAATTTCAAATGACTACCTTTTTATAAAGTGATGTCTCCGAAAGTATGTTGAAGGTTTTTGTTTGTGCATGATCAAGCAACAGTGCCAACAAAAAAAACTACATTTATAAAAACCGACTTCAAAAACTAAAACACTAAAAAACTAAAAAGTATAAAATAACTTATTTCTAAAGCTATTATTATTAATATATATCATCTAAAACATCTTAAAGTCGGTGCTTAGTAATTTTCAAAATATACCTAGTAATTTCTATGTTTTACTTTGCACCGACTTCAAGATGTTTTAGATAATATATATTAATAATAATAGTGTGGCGACCGAGGGTGGAACTGCCCAGCAGCGTAAATCAGTTTTAGAACTTTTAGAAAGAACTAGAAATTTCTGGAAGGAAAAGACAAGGACGGATAGATGTTAGAAAGAGATAGACGACGAAAGAAAGAAAGAGATAGATAGATGTTAGAAAGGGATAGATGTATAAACCAAAGTTCCCGAACAGAAGGTTCGGGAAGGAAGAGACGGAGACAGATAGAAGGGTTCTAGAAAATTCTTCCAGGTATATAAACAGCGTAAGGCGCGCCTACCGAGCAGTTTATAGTTGCATTCAATTTCAGTCCAAGACGGTGAAACGACAAGTGCGATACTAAAGAGTTATTAAAGAAGGTTAATAGAGGACAGAGACGAATTAAGTGGTGAATTTAGTGACAAGTTTGGAGGACAGATAGGTACGGAAGAAGGTGTGTAGCGTAGTTCGAGAGAGGAACCAGAAGCGAGCTACACGCGATAATATCGGAGGTGGTCTACCCAATATCGGCGACGGTATTGAGAGTGTGACAACTTATCGTCGGGACTGTGCATCGTTGGTCGTGCGTATAGGGGCAACCCTACAGAGAGGTACTACGTGCGGCTGTGTAAGTCAATAAAAGCATTTAAATTAAAAACTGGTGTTTTCTTTCAATCCATAAGTGCGCACGTAATAATAGCTTTAGAAATAAGTTATTTTATACTTTTTAGTGTTTTAGTTTTTGAAGTCGGTTTTTTAAACGAAGTTTTCTTTTTATTTGTTACTTTTAGTGTCTAGCTATGTATAGGTAGACCTACGAAAGGTGCCGCGCTCCTTTAAAATTATAGGTCCAAGAAATGGGAACAATTTTTTTTTCGTAAAATGAAAACTACTGGGCCAAACTATGTTAAATTTTTAAGGGACCAAATGGCAACTATTCCGCATCAAACTAAACAAGAATCAAGTAAATCGGATCATAAATCTCAGAGTAATTGGTGTACATATGGAACGGAATGAAAATTTTTACATGAAAAATGTTCATAAAATAAAATTTAAAAACTTCGTTTAAAAAAACCGACTTCAAAAACTAAAAAACTAAAATGTATAAAATAACTTATTTCTAAAGCTATTATTATTAATATATATTATCTAAAACATCTTAAAGTCGGTGCTTAGTAATTTTCTAAATATAGTAATTTTTATGTTTTACTTTGCACCGACTTCAAGATGTTTTAGAAATTTAGATAATATATATTAATAATAATAGCTTTAGAAATAAGTTATTTTATACATTTTAGTTTTTAAGTTTTTGAAGTCGTTTTTTTTAAACGAAGTTTTTATTTTTTATTTGTTACTTTTTAGTGTCTAGCTATGTATGGGTGGACCTACAAATGGTGCCGCGCTTCTTAAAAAATATAGGTCCCAAGAACCGGGAACAAAAAAATGTTCGTAAAATGAAAACTACTGGGCCAAACTATGTCAAATTTTTAGGGGACCACATGGCAGCTATTCCGCGTCGAACAAAAAAAGAATCACGTAAATCGAAACATAAATCTCAGAGTAATCGGTGTACATATGGAACGGAGTGAAAATTATTTCCATGAAAAAGTTCATAAAATGAAAACTACTGGGCAAAAGTATGTAAAATTTTTAGGGGACCAATTGGAAGCTATTCCGCGTCGAACAAAAAAATCACGTAAATCGGATCATAAATCACGGAGTAATCGGCGAACATACATAAAAAAAGCAACAAAAAGAAAAAAAAAAGATCCCGACGAATTGAGAACCTCCTCCTTTTTTCGAAGTCGGTTAATGAAAACTACTCGGCCAAAGTATATTATATTTTTAGGGGACCAAATGGCAGATATTCTGCGTCAAACAAAAAAGAATCACGTAAATCGGATCATAAATCTCGGATTAATCGGTGTACATACATAAAAAAAACATACCGATCAAATTGAGAACCTCCTCCTTTTTGAAGTTGGTTAAAAATAAAAGAAAATCTTTCTTCAGTTAACATCGAACACGATCCTCGTGTGAAAATAAATCATAATGTATTCATGACATTTACGATTTGTTTTGATATGCTTGTCATAAATAGGTGCTAAATATATTCTATATTTACTGTATACATAAAAAATTATATATAGATCTGAAGTATAGTGAGAATATAATAACAAATCATTCAAAATTAATAACTTTGGGTTAATAGGTATTGTAACTAGGTCATATATTCATTGTCTATGGTCAATTTATCAATGAAAAACAAGTCCCGCCCTCTTTCAGAATAATAATTATTCTTAGCGGCCTCTATAATGGGCTCATTCCACTGACGTATGAAACCTAAAGGTCTATGGCTCGTTGCTGCTATAGTTCACAACGCCCAAAACAATCCGTCAGCAGTTGCGCCTACCAACCACAGTCGTTGTGGAGAAAACTAATGTCGTTAACGACGAAATACACAAATGTCATTGGTTGATGTAAAATCAGTCCTTTTTCTACGTCAATCGTAGACTGGTTTATCTTTCTACGACGCTAATTGATAGAGATTAGAGAGAATTAGTTCTCTGTGGTCAACGTCCATTTCGACCCGTCTCTTGACATGGGTCTTTGTAAGCGCTGGGTGTAACTCTGTTCTAAATCTCAGCCTTTCCTTCCCAACGGATGCGCAGGGGACGTAACGGGAAAGGGGGTTTTTAGTGGGTTTTCAGACAAGTTAAACGGGAAAAATCGTGGCCGTTGTGAGACTCTTGTGTAACGTAGCCCTAGACGCTAGTTGTCTGTGACGTGATAAAAAAAATTAAAAAATCTCATTTTATTATTCTTATGTCAATGTCATTTAAATTTATATAATTATAAATTAAAAAATTTCAATTCTATTCAAAATTATTGATTATCAACCTGGGTGATTAGTTTTAGGAATTGTTCAAATAAATTACAAAATAATGAATGCGTTATTAGATTATGGATCTTCATCATCTAGTGATTCAGAGGAGGATTCGGTGGACCCGGAAAAGTATTGTCAAGATCAAGTTGTTTCAAGTTTTATTCTCTGAAAACCACATGCAGTTTTTATTAATATTAAATTGAATTTCAGGTCGAATTCAGATGCATTAAAACCTAAACTACCGAAACCCACCTTAGGGGAAAATGCATTACAGACGTCGGTGTTTTCAAACCCATTCGTACAGGCAGAACTAGCAAAGGCAGCTATTTTGGAGAAGCATGTTAAAATGGTACATGTTGACTTTCTATCATCCAAAATGTTACATTTATTTTGTTCCGCGTTTTGAAATAATACATTTTTAGGTATTGTTGCTTTATTCTAGGCCCTAATTGGAAATGAGTCAACTTGGTAATTTACTTATATTAATTTTTATTTCGTAAATTTTGATTATTCACGTCAATGATCTTTCATTTACCTTTGAAAAGTTCTTAAGATCATGCCTAAGAAGTGTGTATCTATATTCTTAATACTAATATGCAAATAATAAGTTACTTGTTTTTCCATTTACTAATGAGGTCCAAGTTGAACATAGAATCCCATTAAATAAAATAAAAAATTGGGTGCAGCATAGATATAGGACACTTATTTATTATTTGAGGTATAAAATTAATATTGAATGGTTATAAAAAACGTAACCACAAAGGCTAAAAGCTTAGCTGCTTAGCCTTCTACCCTGTATTAAAAAAAGTTTGATTTGTTCATAATGAATAAAAAGGTGTCTTATAACTATACCCCACCCTTTGTGCTATAGGTTATAATCATTAGTATTTAACAAAATAGGAAAGTGATGTATCCATTTGTGCATACAATCGTCAAGTACATAGGCAATGACTGTAAGGTTCCAGGTAAAGACAACATCCATATGATCAACGGCAAGAAAATATGCTGGAACTACAGAAAAGGGCGCTGCCGGTTTGGGCACAACTGTAAATATGCACATGATTCAGACATACAGAAGTCTACAGAAGAGATGGATGCAGAGAAACAAGTATGAATTGAACCATTTTTTATTCTGTTTATGGTGGGAGTAGATTATTGTTACTATATTACACTACAACAAATCAAATTATAATTTAGTTTATTTCTAAGTATTTAGGCCCGCTTGCATAACAATCGTCTTTAAATAAAATTAGTTAATTTTATTTTACCCTCTAAAAGCATTTAATAGTAAATGCATTTATGTTGTCTTGCATGAGGCACTCTCCCATGTCATTTAGTAAAATGTATTTATGCCATCGGTAAAACAGCCAGATGTGTTCCGTTCCACATAGTGGTACATTTTATTGAACAAACACACGAAATTTAGCTTTAATGTTAGTTATTTCCTGCGTAAAAAGGATTTTAGTTGGCAAATCTCAAATTGACATTTGAAATTGTGTTCATTTGGTTAAGTTTACTTTGGAATTTTTGGCGACAACCTGAAGAATGATCTTTTGTTGTGCGGTTTTATTTTCGATTTTATGGGTATTTAGCATTGAGATAAATAAAGCAAATAAAATAGGAGTGACGATCTGTAATTTTAATAACTTATAATTTCATAAAGAATAATAAATATTCATTTATGAAAAGAATTGTTGAAATGATCTTTAATGCAGAAGATATATGCTTTCCCATCTCATGTTCAGGGTCCTTTTTATAATCAAAGAATTGTAGACAAAGATCATAAGTTTGACTTCGCTGCTTCCATTATATAGGCATTCTAGCTCATCCCATACTTCTTTAGCGCTTTTATATCGCATAACTTGTTTTAGAATCTCATCCGTCATGTTTGTCATCATCAGAGTTAAAACGGCACAGTCAATTCTTAGAAATTGTTTTAAATTTATTTCATATTTGGCTTTAGCATCTGCACCATCAGATGCTGCAGGATCATCGGTCTTTTGATGTTTTCCTTGCAAAATTTCTTCAGTGCCGGGTATTGCCCTGCACCCTGTCTCAATACGATACCGCCAAGGCTTATAACTTTTACCATCTAGGTGCATTATTTTTACCTTGAAGCCTCTGCGATCGCCTTATCCATTGTGAACGTCAGGTCGAGTACAATGCTAGAATATTGTATTTATTCTTTCCTAGTTAAAATATCTTTACTGGATCCAATTCCTTAACTTTATTACTCTGCTACAATGTTAGTTTGTATGAATAATGAGTATTTAGAATTGAGATAAATAATTAAAGCAAATAATATACGAGTGACAATCTGTAATTGACTTTTTATAAGTGACAATTTCATAAAGACATATTTAAGGCAGTTAAATACCCATTTTTGGATGATTAACTTTGACAGTTCTGTAAACGTATTTACCGGTAAATTTAGCGTTGTGCAAGACGCTTATCGTATTTAAGGGTGTTAAATGCGTTTCGTGTTTCTTAAATAAAATTAAGGAACGTCATGCAAGCCGCCCTTAGTTTAATATATAATTTTGGGTCAAATTGTCCTTACATCAAATTCAGTACATATATAAATATAACACCAATTGGTATGGAGTTCATCCCCACTTCCTCAAGCTGCTTTGCCCATGTACAGAACAGTTCTGTAGAATGTTTCTCTTGCATACTGTGGAAGCAGCTCCCAGCTGAGATTTTTCCACAGCACAATGATATGGAGTTTCTTAAAAAGTGTGTCATAAAATTTCTTCAAGTCCAGCAGTGTGTTGGTAACTTCTCTGGTGTTGCAAATGTCCATAGGCAATGGTAACCACTTTCCATCAGGTGCACTATCAGCCTGTCTGCTGTACTCCAGCTATAAAAAAAATGATTTAATGATATGTAATACTTTAAAATTGCTTCTTTCTAAAGTAGTAATTTTGGTCACCTCAGGAAGCCATTGATTTGTGCATCAAATTCAATGGGCGTCTGTGGGATCCTAGCTCTTGCAATTGCTTAATATTCAAAGGTTTTATGGCTAGTAGTAGTTTACTATCTGAGATACTTGTTTTGTTCCAATGATGTGGGCCATGACTTCCCATACTATTTTGAATTTTACCAAGTATTATAGCAAGTAAATAATTATGTTTGACAGAAATTGAAGTCAGTGGTATGTGAAGGCATAGGCACAATGACATCAGCACCTCCACCTCAAGCAACAGGAGACCCTGTTTTACCCACCGATGACACTATATGGGAAGAGAGATCAGACCAGATGAAACTAAAAAGACCAGGCCTATCTCAAGGCCTGGTGCCTGGCAAGAAAGTCATGAAAATGTATAAAGAACACAAATTGAGGGAATCTAATAAAAAATAATAATAACTTTTTGTTTTATTGTTCTAGTATGCATATTATGCTTTATCTTAGAAAAATAACTTGGAAAAAAAACTCCTGTTGGTGCTCTTTGGGGCTGTTTGTGGATGGTATTCCAGTGAATTGTACAATGTTTGTCTATGGTCTGAATATAATAGTTTACTGTTTAGCCATGAATTCTAACTTGAAATTATTTGACATTGGTCAGACCCATAACTTGTGCAGCCATTTAAAAAAAAACTCCGATGTGATAAAGTACATTCGGGAAATAGTGGTTGATTTAAACGTAATAAATACCCAGTGTCGCTAATTTATACCTTCACTGTTTAGATATGTCACCATGTTTAATAAGCTTGTATATTCAGAAAATTATCTTAATTCTGATAAAATTCTCGTATTTGATCCTAGTTTCGATTATATCACAGTACGTTGTATATATAAGAGATTATAAAACATAAGAATTTCAGGTTTATTATACTGAGCGTCTTGGTAGATATCACTACTTATGTCGTGAGTGATAGAATCTATCACTCACGACATAAGTAATCTAGAAAATCTATCCTGTATAAATACTCGAAAGGATAGATCATAGATAAAACATATATTGGGGTAGAGATCAAAACTACAGGTTCGCAGATGCATATTCTTTTATTCAAAAACAATACAGAAGAACATGCAATTTTGAGGATTTAACACACATATACCAAGCATGTTGCACCAAGTATCATCTATTGTTTTGCAACATTTTATCTTGCCATACGCTAAATATTAGCCAACACAAAAGCCAATCTATTACTCACATAAAGAACAGTTATATAGTATTGGCAAATTGTACTCGTCCTTTGGTGCATACGTAAGGTCCAACCAGGGCACATGCCAAACAGCCTGATAGCTTCCATTAAGAGTGGGCCAACCCATTGCTGTGGAATGTAGATTGTGTCATTAATTTTTTGGCACATTCTAGCTATGCATTTTTGTAATTGTTTAATTTGGTGACCACAAAAGTATTATATGTATATCTAATTTTAATAGTCAAATTACTGTACTTAAAACTCCCAGTATATTCATGATTATTTGTAATCACATTAATTAAATAATAATAAAAAGTTTCTTTGAATTCGTTTTCTATTTTGTATTCGACTCATAACGAAAATGAAACTATATTTGAATATACTTTCTAAGCTAATATTAATCAATAATGTCGATATTATATTATTATTAATTAATATTGATATTTATGATCCGGCCTTCCAAGAATTCCGTTTGGTATTTCACATGAATACTGTCAACTTAGCTTTGTAACAGCGTCTAAAATAAATGATTTCTATAATTTATCGCATACTGTTTGTTAAAAGGTAGGCACGGATATGCACACTTCACGTTTTGAAGCTGTAGATTTAGTATGACCTGCCCTTGAATTGAATGAAACGACCAAATTATAAGGAGTGGTGACCGGAGACATGTGCCCCGGTGCAGACAATGCTTATAAGAAAAAATTGCCGCCAACTTCTGCATTCCAACATCGAGCTCTCAATTGCTCAATTATAATAGCACAGCCATTCAATATGCTCATTTGGATGTTTGCCAAACATTCTAATAGCTCCGCAGATGTTAAACATATTATATACGTTCATTAAACAACATATACACATACTAACGGCAGCTAAAATACTTTTGTAAAATTACATTTTTAAATGATCTTGCCACATTATATAATTAACAATAAGTACTAGTTTCCTTCGTGATAAAAAAAAAATGTGAACAAAAATTTACTACATTCCTATGCCACTTAAATATTTTATTTCTCAATCAAAAATATATATAATCTTTAGTACATCAAATTCAACTCTAAAAGGCCTCTAAATGTAAAATATAATTCATGGGACCACTGTAATATCATACTTTGTACATTTCATATCGTTTACTAGTTTGGGCCGTTCAAGGCCTGTACGCATATCAATATCTGCACATGTCAATACATTTTCGTGTAATAAATATATAACATCGGTAAAATTAGCGGAATGTTAGTAAAAGTCCCAAAAACTCTAAAAATATCCAATCTTTTAGAAATACTAGGTAGTATTTTTTTATGTAGCTTTTATTTGAAAAAACACAAAACTGTCGGATCAGTTTTTTTCATTGATTTGTTATTTGTTCAACAGAGAAAATACATGAAAAACTTTATTTACTGTTATGGTTTTAAACGACAAAATTCTTAAATTTTTCAAGTTTTCTAAGGTAAAACGAAATCTGAAGAAACGGGTCTTTGCTATATATTTTTTTCTTAAAATTTAAACTCCACAAATTAGAAACTAAGAGACGCTAATTTAGTTGCAACTGAGTGCTCAATTATTATTATTTTAAAATCCATATTATTTTGTAATTTAAGTGACATTTTTTATATTTATTCCTGTTCCGCTAATTTTGCCGCTGTGTGCAATATGAGCAAAAGTTAAATGCGTCTTTGAAGTTAGTACAAATTGCGCAGAGTAAGTAGTATATGCAGAACAGAGAAAGAAGATTGTTGCGCTCTCGCTTTCGCCGCTAACCGTACTCGGAAGGCAATATGTATTGTTCTGCTCTGTTGCTTCCTCAATATGCATTGTCAGGTGTAATGAACGCAAACATTTAATCTATATAAACTTACCGAGATATAGAAGTTTTCAATTGCATAGATTAAATTGACAATTGCATATGTCAAACTTGTGTCAAAACATATATTTTTAACTTTGACATATGCAAAACGTCGACTGTCAAAAAAGATAACTTTTCTCAAGACACATTTAAGTTTAGCATATCGGTACTAAAGTAGGAACGATGATGACAACATATATGCTATATTTTGTCTAATTTATGTCTATTCCAATGACTACATCATTTAAAGTGATATATGTAGACACTGATACACGATTGAGACTTTAAAACTGAAAATCTACTGCAACAGCACAACATCGAGACATTAAAATTTCTTTAAACTACAAATAAAAAATTAAATACTTCATTCATAATAGTCTCTTCATTAATTCATTAAAAGAGTCGATTAAAATGCTATCGTGTTAAGCAGAACAAGAACTATACTACAGTAACAAAACTGCATTTTTTCTTCTCAGAAACTTTAAGTACTTTAACAATATTATGTGATTTATGAGAATATATTGTAAAAGGCACAAATAATATATTATTTCATTAAATCTGTATGATTACATTAATAAACTTCATTACAGTCCAAGGAATACTACAAAAATAGATTTCATTTGGCAATTAATATATGAATCAGTACAGTAAAAACTTTCACAGCATAAAACGATCTGAATATAGTTGTTAGCGTGTTTAGCAAGTACATTTGCATGAATACTTATATGAATTTCATTAATACCTATTCTGTAATTTAGAAATGATTTGGTGTATGACAATATAATATAAAGTGGAGTCTAAAGAATATCTAACATTAATATAAATTAAGTAATACACAGCATTTATTATATCTTAAGAGCAACATTGGAAATCTTTGGTGATCCGAGATCCATTTTAAGACTCTTGTTATATTCTTCAATTTCATCGTGATGGGCATGACCATTCACTAGGGCCCCATTGGTTTTACCTCCATGTCCATTCATCTTGTTATGACCATTAATCTCGTCATGGTCGTTCATCTTGGCATGACCGTTCAACTTGTTATGACCGTTCATTTTGTCATACCCATTCACTTTCTCGCCGCAATGTCCGTTCATCTTTTCGGCGTGGCCGTTCACTTTCTCATGGCCATGCATCCCCCATTTATTATGCCCTGATGGATGAAAAGAAAACTAACAGTTAAGTCCCAACCCTTCATCATTACATACAACACTGGCGCAATTGTGTTAGTATTAACGTAGCAACTAATTGTAAAACAACTCTTACATTTAAAACAAAACTCTAATCTTGTTAGTCCGTACTAGTGGAATCATCTGTCGAATACATATCTGAACACTTATGATCCAGTAATACAGGTGTCGAATCTGCAAAATTACGTGTGTATTTTAATATATTCGAGATTTTCCCGCTGCTCAGGGTACTAAGACGTACTACAAATATGATAATAATCGGTGCGACACATTCATGTGACATAGTTATATGTTAACTAAAAAAACGAAGAACGCAGTTTGTATTTAGCTAATAAAATAAATTTGCTAAGGGCTAATATAGTGGTTGCTAGCTAGGCTATATCTATTACACACAATTACGCCAGTGTTTACACAACAATACATGCACGGATACTCAAATCGAAAATTGAAACTCTATGGAACATATTCTAGAACAAAATACTCTTGCACAAACATATTATGGGGAGAAAAATAGAAATGGGTAGCAATTGTAGAAACCAGCTAAACAGCGGTTGTTCACAAAGTAGCCACAGCTAAGTTGTCTGTCAATCCATTCTCCAGTAAGCTAATGGTTCTTGAATAAAATTAATAACTTTATGCCTTTGTCGTCAACCATTGACAGTCAGTCAGCGAGCCATTCACTCATTAGCCAAATAGACATCAGCTGATTTTTTAGCCGGCTATTGAACCACCTTAATTAGCCCAATGGCTAGGTGTTTGAAAATACAGTTGGTTACCCATCACTGGAGTATCAGTAAGTTCAATTAACAACGAGTGATATTTCGATATCTCATACATTCGGAAATACTTATTAATTTAGACAGTTTATCTGAAACATTAGTTTGTGGATGAGTATTGTTCTAGTAAATAGGTGAATAATTAAAGGCAATTCTTGTGAAATTAATCAAATAAAAACAAATGCAAATGGAATCACATATTCCTATTCATTTAAATATTAAAACCACTTAATTTTTTTTTTTATTTGAACGTGTTCTAACAATAACTTTAATGTTAGCATAATAATGAAATTTGGAAATATGCAACATGTACCACGGCCTACTAATGTATTATTGTTTTCTTACATTTTTTATAATTGATATACTTTATAATTTAAAGTATATTTTACCGATTTCAAATGCGACTTTCACTTGAATCTGACGTTTCAACCACTTGCCAGTAACCGTGACCACAAAATTAAAATAAAAATTGTCACTACAAAATTTTTAAAGGTTCTTCAGTAATATCTATGACATGTTGAAAAGCGTGGTGTAAATTAAATTAGGCTCTCACAGATCAAATAGCTGTAAAGAAATATCAAGAAGTTGGGAGCAGACCAAACATACTACTACACCGCTCATAACTTAAACATTTATCATTGACGTTTGACACATTCCATTATCACAAATACTGAACCATGACCGAGACCTCAGATTAAAATAAAAACGATTAAAACGCAATTATAATTGCTGGTATAGTTGAACACTATTTCGTCTTGTAATTCCATTATGCATTTGATAAAAAAAGAAAATGGAGATATCATGAGCAAAACAATGCTGAAATAATCTGTAAAAATGGGCTCACCGTTGCGGTCAGAACCCGCATAATACTTTTTTGAGGTCTTCCAGTCCTCCTTCAGGGACAGGTTGTACATCGAGAAGGCCGGGTCGCCGGTCACCTCGCGCTCGATGCTCAGGAACTTGGGCAACGACTCCAGCAACGCACTTTGGTCATACGCCGCACTGTACGTTTCCAGGAGGACTAAGCCTCGACATCTGAAAGAATAACACTAATTTTCATTTCGAGTAGCTAAAATGATTAAGGCTTAACCCTTAAAGGGGGCCAAAATTAATATTATTTTTGTCCATAATCGGCCAGCTGCCATCAAAATTGCCGTGCCAAAACCAAGAAAATTATATCGTCTTTTTTACTGTAATACAAATTCTATGTAGTTGGAGGGATAAAGCATGAGTTCAATGTTCGTTTTAATTATCTGTATTTGACCACAAATTTGTGATGGTTCCGTCTTAGAGGGAATTATAAATTAAAATATCAATGTCTTACGTAATGGCCGAAACGTCGGAATAATAAAAATCAAATTACCGCGTTTAAAACCGTTAAAACGTAGCTTTATTAAAATATCAGATAAGATATATATATATAGATAAGAAAAAATATATTTCAAAGGTGCGCTAGACTATCCCACAAAAATTCTTTACAATTTGGAGATCAAAAGTTGAGCTTAACTCGATGTTATGTTACTGCACTATCCTATGAGAACTTTTTATACATATAGCAACACTGAAAGGTTTATATTCAGGTATACATTCTTCTTCTTTTTAAACTTTAGTATTAATAAAGTAGTAATATTAAAATTTTACTCTTCTATAGATTTATTACTATTTTACTATAGATTGAAGCACTACTTATCGGTACTATAATTGCCAAATACGCAATTTATATACAAAAGACTGCACCAGAACAGCAAAACTTGTTACAGTTCAGTTGCCTGCAATTCTCAAAGAAGAATGAACACAGGAAATTTTTATTTATGAAGATTCAAATAGTTCCTATGGGCTGTAATAATATAATAGTAGTGTAATATAAATCACCTGGGATGCGTTGGCTGCCTATACATATCCAACTGATAGTACTGGTTGTTGTATATGAAACAGCGTCGCTTCTTGAATATCGTGAAGTGAGCATCGTCGCGCTGGGGCAGCAAATTCAGGTAGTCCCTGTGATTCAACTGCGTCCTAACTTCCACGGACTGCCCATTCGTCGGGTGGAACTTCCTTAACGTGTGAATGTAAGACCAATGGCCCTTCTGGCCGCGCTTGCGCAGCCTAACCTGCGCCTTGCGAACGTCGCTCTGCAAGTAATTGTGTACGACGTCGAAGTCCTGGAAGGGCGGGAACTCGGAATCGGGCAACAGCGGGGTCTTGACGAGGAACTTGCGTTTCTTCGAGTTGACGTTGAGCCTGTCGCCGGTGTCGATGCCGATCTTCTGGCAAACGCAAGCGATGAGGCGGTTCATCTTCTTGTCGAAATCCGTCGAGTTGTCGATGACGTCGAAGTACGGATGGCCGATCCATGCCGCCGCTGCGTTGTAGTCCAACTCCCTCGCGAGTTCGACGCCTTCGGAGCGGCACGCGTGGTCCTGGAGGCAATAAAAACGATTGTTTGACAAGTGTTTATGACTCAGTGTTTTGGATTGCCATGTTCTAAGTGTGCTAAATTATCTTGATTGACGTGCCCGACGTGACGAGTATTACTTCAAAATATCTTAATATGATACGACAAACAGGGCGTTCCATTAGTAGCTCCCAACGCCAAAAATGCTCCGTTAGCCTTTCTACAAGACGACCGCGGTCGTTGTGATCGTGGCGAACACGTCACTGATGACGTCATCATTTTCGATTACACAACGCTCACAACGACCAATGTCAAGAGGTGGGTCGAATAGCCGTTCCACTTGGGTTTACGACTGTAATGCCAGCAAGCAAGTGATACGGGATAAATCGCGGTCATGAACGTGGTCGTTGTGAGTCCCTAATGGAACGTAGCCTTTCTTGGTAGATACTTTACGTTACAAAATTAAATAACATAAAAAGGGGATTTACAGAAGTTGCGTATCATATTATCATCCTTGCATAAAATTACACGGTCATTTTTTATATAGCAGTATATTATGACTGAGAAATAGGTCGAACATTAAACCGGTATTAGACTGTTCATCTGTCTTTCAATTTGAATGAATCAATCAAAAAGATCCATACAAAACATTCAATATCATAGAATACTATCGCGTCCTTTGAGTTTTGTGCGTTCAAGTTGATTGATTCGTCTTATGCAGCATTATATTATTTTGTTACTTCGTAGGGTTTTTTATAATGACATGACATTGCCCACTTAAGATCGTAAACTCATAACAACAATGTATGATTACTTTGAACAATATAGATTAATACCAAAACAGACTTTTTCGCGACCATGTGCAAGAAATACATCATGATTTCGCGAGATAACGTCCATTCGAAACATACATAATCCTTAACCTTGGGAAATCAAAATAAACAATAATACCATCTCAAATACTAATATTATCAGTCACATGGATTCCGTTATCATCATGCGACATTTATAATCGTCTGATAGTGACGTTCCATTGTTGCCACGAAATAATTGACACGGATAAACTGTCTACTTCTACTTTATTGCTTAAGAGAATGTTAGGTTTGAACACATGTTATTATAATCTATTTAATAAAATCATTGTATAATTTTCAACACGTTTGCTCAAAAATGCATTTAAGAAGTCTGTATACATTGTTCGAAAGTTAAAATTACGCACCATACAATCCCATTGTAGCGCAGTAAAATAGATACGCTCACCGATACTTGGGTGAGAGTATAGTATATAATAGTTACGAGATTGCAAAAACCAAAAACTGCACCTGCGTCATACATTTGCGGGAAAACAGTACAATTGGCAAAGAAACACACAAAAATATTAGTCGAAAAGTCGCAACAATCTTTGAGGTGTCTAATATGAAAATGGCACCACGTGTGTGTGGTGAAAATTAGGACTTGCTTCGCCTCATTTTCTCCAGTATTAAATTGTGACAAATCGTATTGAGCAAAAGCACTTCCAAGGAGGTTTGATTATTCAGGTTATTTATTTTCGTAATGCAAAGCGCTGGTGCAATTCTTATACATATTTTTTCACTAAGTACCTATTTAAAGTAGATATTTAGATGAGGGTACTATTTTATCGCACGTTCCGTTCCGTTGTATGATGATGCGTAATGTTTAACTTTCAAACAATTTGAACGGGCTTCGTAAATGTATTGTCTTGAAAACAGAATTTTCGTGTATTTGTAGGTGTTCTAAAATTCTTATCGTGTTAAACATTCAGATCATTAGATAAGCTTATAGTGTGTGTACGATACGGCTCACAGGAGCGGAGCAGCATGTTAACCCGGATGGTGCTGGAGGGATAGAGCTAGTAAATATTAATAAGTGACAAAAATATGCTTAGTTTGATTTTGATATGACGTTGAAACTGTTTGATGTTAAGTTTTTTAGGAGAAATGACTCAGTCATTATGCACTGAATAATATATACGAGGTAGGCAACGCATCGGCTCCCTTAGTGTTGCAGATGTACATGGGCGACGGTAGCCACTTGCCATGAAGTGGAACCATTTTCCAGTTTGCCTACAAGCAAACATAAAAAAATATCACTCGGTAATTAAGTACATGGTTTTCTTTTGATGTAATAACGCTGAAAAAGTCGCTTAAATTGTCTTAGATGTAAAGATATCCTTACATAATATGTTGGTCATACAAAGATTATTTTTCCAATGAAAACATAACGAATTTCCTAAAAACCGTATCAATGTACGCACAACAAAAGGCACAATAAATAAAAGCGTAATACACGTAAGCCCTATAAAAATAAATGGACTCGATTATCATCGAAGATAATGGACTTTCATCGTGAGCGCAATTAGTTGACGAGGCCGGTCTAAACAGCACTTTGTCCTATTAAATTATATTATCAACATAATGATGTTCATCGTGTAACTTTTAACTGATTAATAAATTTACAACCATTTACAAAGTTGCAACTGATTAATGTTGTAGTGCAAGGTGCAAATAGACATTTTGATAAAATCCCGATAACCTATAAATTTTGAAATAAATATATTTGTATTTATTAGACTAGATATATTGGTTGTATACCAAGAATGTTAATATAACAAGCATAAGACACCTGTCATACATATTTGAAGAAAAAAAAGATTAGATTTATATCGGGTTTAATTATGCTGTTAAATTATTTCCTATTAACATGGCATTAAAACGGTATTTTTTTCAGAAACTTGATAATAAGACTGGTTTATAAGAGATTGTAGTATTTTACATACCTATAATTTAATGATTTTATTTCCCTGGTGTTTGCTATATTTATTACATATAATTACACCATGAATGAGTCTGCAAAATTACCCATTTTAACACTACTGTATAACAAAAACTAGGTGCTTCCAAACTCTGAGATGTTAATTAAACTATCGATTGCCATATCAAAAAGCCTTATTTGATCAACATATTTGAAACAAAACATTTGTGAGTGTCAAGACGTTGTATACTTATGAAATAATTAACAAAAGAAACCGACTGTCAGATGGTAGGATATCTACCACCTCTGGTCTAGAGTATGACGCCATAACAACCGCTTGAGGTGTGTTCCGGCATTAGTGGCCAGTATCCAGTGGAACTATTCTTGTTGGCGGAAAACGTATGAAACAAATTCTTTGTCGTTTTTACACACTTAAACTATTTGCTGTCTCCAAAGATACCATATGTATGTAAAATACAATATTTTTACCCACTATCGAGACTTCATATTCTATAATATAATATAAAACTTATCTGTATAATTAATTGTAATTACTATACTGTTATTAATCAATGCAATAAGATTTATTATAAATGATGAATTAATATGTTATATGATATGAATGTTATCGTGTGTCCATTTGCATATGGCACGCGTTGTATTGTAAAATGTGTTTTTATTGTCGATTATAATATTCCTTTATAACTATTATTATAAACATTATAATTAATAATATAATTAATAAATATAACTCTATTCCAATTACGAAGTCCCTTTTGGCACTTCCTTAGAACGTAACTCTTCACGTTTCGCATAATCTATACATATAATAAAACTGTAGAGGTCGAATTTCTGTACAATAAAAAAAATGCTAAAAACCGAGTCAGGGGGAAGTAAGAAGTGAAAAAGAACTAATTTAGATTTTTTCCAATTTTGATGTGAAACATCTATAGCCGCACGTAAACCCGATTTCTGGCGTGGCGACGCATGGCGTGGCGACGCATGCCGTGGCGACGCGTCGCCACGCTATACGATGGTATTATATATATGTACTATACGTAGTCTATAGGTAATAGCGTGTTAAACATGGCGCCGCGATGCCATGCGCAAGTGACTGTGTTTTGCACGCATATGTATATCGCGTGACAATGCAATAATATGGCACCATGGCTGATCTGATGATGGAGTCGGAAGGTGGCCATAGGAACTCCTATGCTAAACAAGATAGACCCGTCGTGTTTGGGCTCGTTTTACTTGTCTTGGCTAGAACTTTGCTGCTACATGATATGCAGGATCTCAAAAGCTTGTATTTAAAAACCTTAAAAAAAATCAACTAGGAAATGAAAAATAATTATTAGTTTTTTTACAATAAAATCATTTTTTCTTACACTATTTTTTAATTTCGATGTTTCACATCTGCCAGGCGTCCCGTGACGGCTCACACCTTTTTTGTTTCTCTGTTTGTCTGTCTGTTTGTACCGGCTAAGCTCCGAAACGACTGGACCGATTTAAATGAAATTTTGTATGATGGTAGCTTATATCCCTGGTCAACATATAGGATACTTTTGATCCCGAAAAAATAGAGAGTTCCCGTGGGATAGTTAAAAAACCGCATCACGCGGTCGAAGTCGCGGGCAGAAACTAGTTTGAAATAATAATCATTTTTTGTTCATGGTCGTAAATCATCATTTAAAAAATACACAACCAATCTAAATCATTATACAATTAATTCACACACACAATCAACATGTTTTTAGACATCGTGCTCAAAATAATTAAAACTTTAAAAAGATAATAATATTTTACTACGGTTTTGCGTTTACGTTCTATAGTTTTATTTTTACTTTTTTACATAGTGATGTGACTAAAAGAATCGTATAAAATCGATTATCGACAGATTCTTTTCGCGAGTGAAAATCTGTCAACACTGCGTCTACTGCATCCACCTCGTGATCACGACCCGCTATTTTGTTTGTCTCTTCATTACGAGTGCAGAAGCCTTGTATACGGTACGCGTATTCAGTTTAGTTGATTTTGTGTTGTGTTTTGTAGTTATAACTGTTTGTTATTTTTTCATTGTTATAAGTTTTGACTGTTATTTGATTTGGTTTGTTTGTTTAACAAACAAAGTTTTATAAATTCTAATTTGATGCTAATCCTTTTTCTGTCAATACGATTTTAATTTGTTCGTTATAGTAATCGAAGACGAATATCATCGAGTATCGACTATAGCGGTACTTTACTAGTACTTGATTATTGACATCTGTCAAATGGGACTTCGTAATTGGAATAGAGTATAGTTATAGCTATTTCGCACGCTTATAATTGTAATTCACCATTCCGTATGTGTATTCTTTTACAAAATTAATAAATCCCTTGCCGGCGAGGTCAGAAGTAATTTTAACAATTAAAGAGGTGAGTGAAATAAGAAGTCATAATACACTTGGTAACCATTCAGAAAATTAATTTCTATTTCTAAAACCAAGCTCAAATAGGGTTGTACCTTCAATCGATATAAAAAATACCTTAATAATGCGACAAAGCTCCTTCTTCCACATATGTATTCATTTGATATAATATTAATATACTCTATTATATATCTGAAGAGTAAATAGTAGCGTAATGGTAACATAAGATTAAGCTGAAGAAGGCTAAATTAGTAAAATAGTTTCAAAAACATTTTTCTTATAAAATAATCTCAAACGTAATAAAATAATTGTGTATTATAAATTATAATTATAATACACGATAATATAATAATATACGAAAAAACGAAATAATTATAATAATATAAAATAAAAATAAAATTACGGTGCTCTCCCCTGTGGAGGCATCAGAATATCCTAAATGTTTTGGATTCCACCATTAGACAATCACTCACTTCCATCTTAAATTTACAATTCGATTTTGAAGACCGCACGTGGACCCAGCCTACCCTAATTGGTAGGGCTTGGGAATACGCAAAATCTCAGACGTAGCTTTACTTGCTTTTCTGTCCTCAGTTTATAGTACTGTGGACCTCATCGGCAAACTAATAAATCCGTCACTGAGTGACTTTGAGGTCCCATACTTGGCCGAGGCCAGAAACGCATGGTCACTAGCATGCTCGAGCCAAAATTATCCAGTAGAGCCAAAATCACAGAAGCTTTGGGACGGGCCGCTCAGCAAGTTGGTGTATAAAAATCTTTTATCCTCTAGTGTCAACGAAGCTGAGCGAGCCCGCCTCTTAGCAGTCTCAACATGGGAGTCAGGCTTGTGGCTTCAGGCGCTGCCCTCATCAAATTTAGGCACACTCCTAGACGACACTGTATTTAGGATTGCTGCCTCTATTCGACTGGGGGCACCGGCTGTAGTCCCTCATCGCTGTCAGTGCGGAGATAAAGTCGGTGGTTCAGGTCACCATGGCTTGTCGTGCGTTAGAAGTGCCGGCAGAATACCACGTCATGCTGCACTAAATGACATTATCCGCCGGGCTCCTGTCACCACCGGGACCCCAGCCATTTTAGAGCCAAATGGACTGTGTCGCGACGATGGCAAGAGACCCGACGGGATGTCTTTGGTGCCATGGAAGATGGGAAGACCATTAGTTTGGAACGCAACGTGCGTTGACACTTTGGCAGCGTCCCATCTTTCCGATACTGCTGTGGTAGTTGGTGCAGCTGCCGCACGACAAGAGGACCTAAAACGCCGCAAATATGCATCCATTGGTAGTGGATATATATTTGCGGCTTTTGGTGTCGAAACTCTCGGGCCTTGGGGTCCAGAAGCCCATCGCCTTTATCGAGACCTATCAAAACAATTGATAGATGTCTCACGAAACCAAAACGCTGGCCTATATTTTGGGCAACGCATAAGCGTTACCATACAACGTGGTAATGCGGCCAGCGTTTTGGGAACGTTCCCAACTGACGGTGATTTGGGACCTATCTATTATTTGTAGTTTTTATCTTTTATAAATTAAGTTGTATATATATTTTTAGAATAGGTAAATATAGCGTGTTAAATTTAATAATTCTGTAAAAACAATAAAAGATGAAAAATAAAATAAAAAATAATTGTTCGTTTTTACCATAATTGCAAGCCGGTTTTTTAAAAACCAGTTTTTGTAAATTGAAAAATCAGATACCGATTTATATGTATTTTAAATGACTACAACCGGTTACCTAACAAAGTATTTGTTATTTCCTTTTTCGAATCTAGCATATCTAGTCGATTATGTCAATGACCCGTTTCCTCATATTGTATGTGACATGAATAACATTATCGTTTTGTATTACAATATTCGTACTGAGGCCGTATACAAGAACGTTGGTTTACTAATGAGACATAAAAATGCCGTTAGAATTACTATAGAATTTATTAGAACTATACAAACACGTATAACACGTGTACAAATACAACTGAACACAACCAGTGCAAACGTAATTTACGATTCAATAACACGCGCAAAGTCCGTCTCTAACGTCTTGCCTCGCTTGTGACCATCGCTAGACTGCCCCTCTCTGCATTGGGGCATTGCTTTATACCGCACAATTACAATATGTCTCACGGCCGCGCAGACGGAATTTCTAATAATCGCACCTGGCTAATGACAACCATAAAAGATTACAATACACAATGGTATGTTTTTCTAATTACAAATTTTAAACACGAAGTAAACAAGACGGTCATAAAAACGCTTCAATGTTATTAGCTCAAACTACACCGGCGGGTAATAAATGTGCTTTGTTTGCAGGTGGCCAAATTGTAACAATATCATTAAAATCTTAATTGAAATGTTATTGTTATTATGCTTCGGTTCTGCAGCGCCTCCGGTATGTTTGATGAAGCAAGCAATCCGTGCAGTAACGGAGAAAGAATACAACTTCCTGCGGTCGCTGCGGACAAAACAGCTTCCAGCCAGGCGGTATGATATTTGGCCGACTGGATGGCTACTACCGCTAGTCTGTATGTCGCCATAACAACCTTGAGTTGTGTTCCGGCATTAGTGACCAGGTTCCAGTAAAACATTAGGATAGGTCCTATTAATACTAGATTTCAAGAATTTTATGATAGTATTTGTACAGTATTTTTTCCTAAAATGTAGAGTACATTTTATATTCATATATATTAGATTTAGTAAAACTATGTAATTTATATGGCGCTATACAACACTGCAATGTAGTGAATATGGTAAAAAATAAAGAATCCGCCATACATGTACTTGATGGTTGAACATTTCATATAATGTTTAAAGTGGTCCATTTTAACACGCACTTGGCCGATTTATTTATTCCATGCTGATCATTTCAAAATAAAATATTTATATTGAAGATTTTGGATATTAAAACGCGATTCACAAATGCATCTAATCCAATCTGCATATTTTTTATAGCAAACGCATCAGAATTTTTGAAGTATACGTTGTATAATTAATTGCGTACAACTCTAGGGCTCAAAGTAATTGAATTTATTCAAAAAAATAACCAAGTTAAACAATACGCGTAGTCCGTGACCTATTTCCCGAATGAAATCTATAACAACATCTAGACTAGCTGTGAGGTCAATGTCAATTACTTTCATAAACAGTTCACCTGAACTGTTTTCACTTCAATTAATATTTAACGAAATTTTAAAAATTGTAGCTTCAAATATGTTTCTAAAAGAGAAGTAGCAAGAAAAAATCGTAATTATCTTGATTGCAAATAAATATCTGAAATTGGATGTTTGAATCCCCAAAGTATGGACGTACTTATATGAATTGCATATATATTATATGCATAGTCGCACATTTAAGATTTAGATGAAAGCAAAGAAACAGGAAGAGATTCATTTCATTTATTCAAAAAGAGACATCGTTCATTTCCGTATCTGTAATATCTAAGTACAACGTAGATATGTCTAAATTAATAAGAAAATGGCACCTTCACAACGGTATACAATTATTTATAGTAATAACAATCAAGTGTCTCTTTGGGATTTGAAAATAAATTTAAATGGAATCTGCTACTTACACGACGCGTATACATAAATGATCGTTTTTGTATTTTGTCTGTGTATGGGTTCAAAAGGGCTCAACTGATTTCAACGAACATTTATTAGGGATTTTACAAAAAAATATTATCCATATCTTTCAGGGTTCAGAAGATATGACTTAAATGTTATGTACAGCTACCCGAAACTACCACCACCAGAAGACGGAGGTAAAATAAAAAAAAAAACAGAATGTCATATATATATATATATATATATATATATATATATATCCAGTTTCTTTTACATTCTGATAATTACATACTATTGAATACAATGTAAGAAAACTTAACTTATTTGTATTGTATTCTACCCATAGTCCCTCAAGACTATAAGTAGAATACTGAGCCCAGATCACCGTCTTCTATGGGTAAGGTGCCCAGAAGGCTGGCTACGTTTCCTCGCTGGATCGCCATACTGATCCGTTGACCAAGGTAGGCACCAGCCCTCTGATCACCTGAAGAGTCGATGAGTCGTTTTGATAAATTTTGGTAGAGGCTCATGGCCTCAGGACCCCACGGTCCAAGCGTCTCGACAGCAAACGGCACAAACATATAACTCTCACTGAGGGTTGCATATTTCCGCCGCTTGAGCGATTCCGCTGTTTCCGCCGCCGAACCGGCCGATCTAGAAGTGTTTGGTAAATGGGATGCGGCCAACGTGTCTACGCAAGTCGCATCCCACACCAAAGGCTTGCCACGCTGCCAGGGAATTAGAGTCATTCCGTCATCACGTGCAATACCGTTATATATATATATATATATATATATATATATATATAACGTTATCAGTATCAAACAGCATCACAGTAATTAAGGCCAAATTAATTATATTGTAATAAAATTATACTAGTAAACTTACGTAATGTTCAGAAATTTAAATTTTGATACATAAATATATTGGCTTTCATAATACTACATGCCCGGATTTTAGAGTTTTTTAGATTATTTATAGGTGGACAACGTATTAAAAGTGATTATAAACCCGATATACATAAGAGTCGGTCTGAAGCTCAAATGTTATGTGAAGTTCCACTTTTCCTATTAATACAACGGAGCTTCTTTATTTAACACGTGACTGCTATAATTGTTATTTTTTTGTTACAGAGCCAATGCAAATGACCGACATTGCGACATTTAGGCCGCATAGAATAATAACAATAAAATATTATGGTTAAAGTAAAATGTCCATTTTATACTTAATATAAAGCTGAAGAATTTCTTTGTTTGTTTCCTTGAACGCATTTATCTCAGGAACTATTTGAACGCACTAATCTCAGGAACTACTGGTCTGATTTGAAAAATTCTTTCAGTGTTAGATAGCCCATTTATCGAAGAAGGCTATATGAGTCGTATAATTCCAATATCCGCTAACTCCACACGCAACATATTGTCAGTAAAAGCGAAAAAGTGTTCGAATATCTCGGATTTTGGAACAAATTCGAAAGTTTGATGTCAAATGTTTGGAAGTTGGCGGTTTTTGGTATAAAACTAACAAAAGGACATACGAGAAATTTCATAGCCTATCCAGAAACATACATAACTTAATTTTGTGTTTTAAGGGAGTTGGCGGGTATTGGAATTATACGACTCATATATCATCACGCTAAGACCAATAGGAGCGGAGAACCAATGAAGAATGTTTCAAAATCGGGGGATTTTTTAACTCACTTTTTTTAAACTATTCCACGCGGACTAAGTTGCGGGCAGAAGCTAATTATACATAAAAATAGGCGGCAAGTTATTAATCTTTGTTCGAAGTATAATTATATCTATTTTAGACAAACATTGATTTATGAATTTGCATGTTGTTTATAATTTTGAACTATGTCGAAGGAATGATGGAATTACAACAAATTATACACAATTGGATGAAGCGATTATTACGTATGTTGTACAGACAAGGTAAAAAGTACCGAATCTGATTTTAAACTAAGGTTGAATGCTGGTGTACTGTGCTGATATTAAAGCTAGTAAAATAAAGTCCTCGCTTAATGGTATTCGAAACACGAAAGCAATTTATCAAGGTATGACACAATTAGTGAAACTTTAAATTATTTAGGACGTGAAATAACTTCTAAAATGATGAATGGCAGTAGGTTTAACTTTTGCAGATATTTCTAATATCGAACAAAACGAAACTTAAAAATATAGCATACTAGCTGTCCCGTCAGACGTCGTCATGCCCGGAAAAGCTTCAATCGATATGCAGACAGCAGCACTACCTACTAGGTCCAATTGTGAACCAACTCAGAAACCTTCTCTGGCTCATGCACAACAACTTTGCTAAAGATCATCACATGATCAAATGTATAGTTTACGATTCTATAAAGGACATACAGACAAACATTCATTTTTATATGTAAAAGAAGATAAATACATCAAATAACACTGGATAGATAGGGCTCATTGATATTGAACGGATACAAAATGTTCGTAACTCGTACGAACAAAAATAACGAAGTGAAAATCTAACCGAGCAAATTGTTCGCGGTGTTTGTATCTTCTCATTAGTCCCGCTGAATTTGGGACAGATAAGTAACCCACATTTCCTGCTTACATTTAACAAATTGCGCGTTAAACAATTGTTCTGCTATGACATTGGTGCAGTCATGTTTTTTCGCAGTGCTTTATCCGTCAAATGACCGAGAGCTGGCTCTTTGATGATTTTGAATGACGTCATTTGCTTTTAGGTATTATAATGGGTTGTGAACACACTGCATCAGTCAAAACTCCAATATGCTGACTCATTTTTTTTTTTCTTACTTTCTGTAACTGAAATACGAAAGTAAGTATTTGTAACCTTTGTATTTTATTTTGAGACTAAAGTAACAGACATCACAGGTTTCATTGATAGATAAACCAACAGATATTAGGGGCTAGTGTCTAGAACCTGTTAAACAAAACCTTACCTATACAAGCTGTTTTGAATTAACGTCATCACACCTCTTTGTGTATGTGCCTTCTACTTTATGGTTTTAGTTTTCCTTATTTTAAAATTCTAATTAACGTGCTTAAATAAAATATCTTCCCGTAAATACATAAAAAATAGTTTTTGCTTCGACATAAATCTGCGAGTATATTCAGAAATCCTAATTATAAATTAAATCTCTCTTTTAAACATGATTTAATCATTCGCAGGTAAATAGAGGATACCCATTTCCTTCTGAGAATTTTTTAATACTACACATTGAGAACTATATTTAAACGAATAAAAACGCGGTTATAATTTAATTATTCATAATGAGGTGTCGGTGGGTAAAAGGAACTCATATAGTTGATCTTTGACGTAGTCAGCTAATGTGGTTTAAATTAACCACTTTTCAAACAAATGATTAACTTGTTATTACTACGATGAGCCAACAACGCCTATCATTTCTCACCAAAAAGCGAAATGCTGTTTAATAAGTATGACTCACCTCCGTGGAGTAAAAGTCTTCAGCGCCGTTAGCCGCTGACACCATGTGGACTATATGGTTGTATCTGTTGTCCCGCAATTCTACGCTGTTCCAGTTGTTTGCACTCAACATGGTCTCCCATTTCTCTTTGGATATAACTGTAAAATAGACAATGGGAAGTCCTGATTACCTGGCTTACTGGAAAATATAATTTATATTGAGGAAACAACGTATTTTTATATTATATTTTATCATTATTACTGTTAAAACTCCGGTCCCGACAAAAACAAAATCCACCTTTACATCTGAAACAAAACACATTTTATTACCTGCCGGATTTTAAACTAATTGTAACTCTTTTCTGATCGTCTTCTTTTGTTTACTTTGGGTTTAAAAATTGTGATTAAAAAACAGCTCATTGTTTTATTGTACTCTTTTATGGCGGTCATTAACCAGGTGTGGCGGATTAAGTCGACTTAGATACGAGGACATTGCATTTGTGCAGTATAACATCATTTTATACTGCACAATTGCTGCCTGATGGAGGAGGAGACAGTCGAGCGAGCAACACCAAAGTTGGTACAAATGCGCTGTTGCTCTCTTAAGGGAGACTGCTGCTCACTAATGCCGGAACAGAACACAAGGTTGTTATGGCGACATACTTTAGACCAGTGGTGGTAGCCATCCAGTCGGGCCAATGCCTTACCACCTGGCTGTGGGTTGTTTTGTCGACTCTTACGACAGGCCGCCCGGCCGCAGGAAATTGTATTCTTTCTCCGTTACTGCACGGATAAAAACATAGGAAATGTATCTAAGAAAGCTCAATTTAATGTAACCCGTTTTATGGCATATAACATTTTCAAGATTTATGATCCGAGATTGTCGTAAATTTGATTAGGATCGCGTGCCACAGTTCCTTTCGGATATAGTTTCCTGCTTACGTTTAGTAGGCTCATGTTTTATTACAGCATAGCTTTATAAATTTGTTGTAAACGTTGACTCATCGATTTAATACTGCTTTATTATAGTCATTTATTTGATTGGAAAGATATTTTACTTTTAACATAGTTTGTGTTGCCTAGAGCCTAATATTTTGTATATAGCTTATATTTACATCCCTATTTTCAATGTGACGGGAAATACGTTATATCTCCCAAATGTAAGTTTATTTAAACGTTGTACAACAAGCTTTGCATATAGATAAAGTTGACAAATAGTTTGGGTCCTACACAAACTGCCATTTGCGTTGTTGGAATAACTTTTAATCCAATTTGGTATAAATAAAGATAACATGTAGGTAGTCATTTTATTTTACTTACATAAAAAAACTTAATTCAATTTCATATATAATAATAAAGAAGAAATTCAAAAGTCCATATGAATCGTATCATTCCAATACCCGCCAACTCCCTTAAAACACAAAATTAAGTTATGTATGTTTCTGGATAGTCTATGAAATTTCTCATATGTCATTTTGTTCGTTTTATACCAAAAACCGCCAACTTCCAAATAATTTGACATCAAACTTTCGAATTTGTTCCAAAATCCGAGATATTAGAACACCTTTTCGCTTTTACTGACAATATGTTGCGTGTGGAGTTAGCGGATATTGGAATTATACGACTCATATAGTCTAGACAACTGGTCAATAAAACACAGAGCAGTCGAAGCCAACCCGATTAGAAGTAATATAATGAATAAAACTCACGGGAAAAATCCTGGCGTAAAAAATATCGTACATTTTATTACACAACATTTGCTATCAATCAGTGAAAACCGCATCGAAATCGGTCCAGTAGTTTTTAAGTGAATCCCGAAAAAATATACAAACCGACAAACAGACAAGAAATCTAATAAAATGCATCGTTTTTTCCATGGTTTATATAGTATATTGCAGTTGTTGTTTTATAAATAACTCCAACAGGGCATGTTTAGAATTTTATAATGTTATAGATAATAGATATAAGTGTAATAAATATAATACATATAAAATGTTAAAGCATATCGTATTCTATAATCACCCATTTGTCCAATGTACACATATGCCAAATTTCATGATGCTTGGTTCAACCCCAAAGCCGTGAAGAAAGAACATATTATAAACATTCAAATAAAGTAGCTTTCACATTTATTTATACAATTTGTAAGGATTCATGACGCCGACGCAATAAAAGATGTGACTAATACATAGGAATCACAAAGGATATAAATAACATATGCGCTCGTAAAGTAGATTATCAACGCCCTTAAAACCCTTCAGAAGTCTGACGTAGTAGCAATAAAACAGTGAAAAGGATTTTCCCTTTTACGATTGAAACTGGTACGTTTATACTCGCATTATACTTGCAAAACATTTGAAAGAACCTAAAACAAGCGAGTACATAAAATGCGATGAATGTATGTAAAGTAACGTTGATTTATCGGCCATTAAAGCTGGCCTAATACAAGGAACCTCCTTTATGCCGAGTTTCTCATATCTTACTATCTACTCACTTGCCTTAACTATTGGTTAAAATTTCATAAACTTTAAACAAGCAATGCTCATTTTACAACAATGGTAAGGTAAAAGAATAGTTTGAAAGACATACTTACATTATTCAATTGCTTAAATATAAATTTTAATAATCATACAATGCATTTACGTATGACCTAATCCAGTATATTATAAGTATATAAGGAAGTTACGACTGTGTTCTTATTTATTTATCAATTTGCTCGTGTGTGTATTCGAATTATTATTCAACAAGGTTTTTTACTAATAATTAAAATTAATTTGCCATTATTATTATTTCATTAACAGAGTCTAGGCTCTATTAGCGTAATTTTAAATTGATAAAATAGTTACATGATTTTGCGTCTATCGCTTATCAAAGTGCATTTATATAGATATAGCCACATACTGAATTCAGAATAATAACAGACAAGATACCTTTAGTTGTATTAAAGTACTGAAAGACGGGTCTTTCTCAAAGCATTATTTCCGTCTCGTTGTTTCCCAAGTAACAGTAATATTAGTCTTTTGACAGAAAGCGGACTCCTAAGAAAATCTGTTATCTTTTTTATCGTTTATAATTTCTAAACGCCCTTGGGAGGGAACAGAACAACATGATCATCATCAATAAAGCGGCACATAAGTACTTTTAAAAACAAGGCAGAACATATTATGCTACACTTTATCCCGATAAAAACAAATATGACGTTTAAACGAGCGAAAACTAAAAATACGAAACACGCGGAATATGTATTCGAAATTAAAGCAAAACCACTTCTCTCTGATATTATGATATCCTTACGAGTACTAATAACAAATCTTTGTACTAGCATCTGGATATTGGATACTAAACAATGAATGTAATTTCATACGTCTGATACCGTATCGTGGAATTATTTAGACTTCGCGGCTGGATTAGTATAGCAAGATTACTACGCCCAAGTATAAAGCTTACAACATAAATATATTATTATGTATTATGTACAGAAGCTACTTTGTTGCTTGGAAATATACTAGAGGACTTGTTATGAGAAATCATGATCATTTGAATACATTACATTCGCATGATCGTAGAACACCTGATTCCAACTATTACAAACTATACTTTTACTTATCTTAAAATATACTTTATTATACACTCAGAATACAGTAGATTTCTGTATTCTGAGATTATATATTATTTAAATACGCAAATAGATAATTTGTACGCTAGTACAGGAGAGATAGACTACTATTTTAATAGTGGTCTTATCGCTAAAAGCGATCTCTAAAGAAGTGGGGGGAAGCGCGAGCATGTTAACGCAATATATTTCAACATTTTATACTCGCGCTGCCGCCCACTTGCCTAGTCACTTTCCTGCTTTCTGCCCAGAAAGTGGGCATAATATAAACGAGGGGTTAGAATGAAAATAAAAATTTGTCACAAAAGGAAAGATATTTGACGTACATATTGTATTTGATAGTATCAGAGCATGAGAAAATAACACATTAGTCTGCTATGCTTATGTGATCCTGACAATATTTTACAGTACCTAACTATATGTAAGATAAAGAAAATCACTATGCAAATCTAGTTTTCATATACCATTTATACTTGTTGAAACAGCGGTTGCAATAACTTCAAAAGCAAAGTCCCAAAAAGCAATACAGCCATAATAACAGTATATTGTCCATCTATGTATGTTTCTATGATGCGCTTACGAGAAAAACCTAAAATATTGTATGAAATAAATCAATTGACTGTATTCACGATTTTATATTGCAATGCTAATATTTTTATATTGAGGTTGACAAGTTTAAATACATCGTTGTATTTATTTTCAAGATAACATCTAAGATATTGTTCTACACTATCGTATCTGACAACATATACGTATACGTCAATGGTATCAACAATCACGAGAGCTTGCTATTTTTAGTGAAGTATAGTTTCTGAATACACCACGACCTGTGTTATTATGTAGTTCACATAACAGTAGAACATTTATCTGATATAATGTATCAATAGAGAACAGGCATACCTACTTGAATATTAAGGAATGAATAAACATTAATTTATGTGATTATTATGTTTCAGGAGCGCTTAATAATTGGCAGCATAGTGCAGCTATTCATGGTAATCTTTACAATATTATTTTATTTAATGATGGAAACCCTGCAACTAATACACATGAATAAATAATTGAAAATGATAACAGGAAAACATTTGAAGGTTTTCGCGAACAATATCTAGATTTAGTAACAAAACTAGCACTAAAAAATGTATGGCTTAGACACTGCTTGGCTCCTGAAATACTGTTCCGAAATAGGTCATTGTGATGCTTACTTATATTATTTAAATTAATAGGTATATTAGGTCAGAGAAACTATCGAACCGGTGCATGTTAGATCATCAGGAATCAAACTCGCGTCATTGGAATAATATCTTTTCTTCATTTGGATCGTCTTAATTTGGAACAATATTTAGCCAGAAAAAGGAATAGTTAAATAAAGTTCACATCTATAACTAACTGCACTGCGAAATGTGAAATAATATTAATTTTACTTACATGCACTAGCATCCATGGCACCCCTATCGCATATAATAAGGCAATTCCTCTGACACGTCCTGCCAAGCTCGAAGAATGTGTTCTCGATTTGGATCATTGTCTTCAAGAGGTTCTCTTGGAATTTTGTCGCTGTAATAAACATGACATTCAGATATTTGCAAATTAGGTAGAGGTTTGATTGGAATCTATAGCCCGCACAAAATACATGATAACGATTTGTCGATACATTAGAATGCAAGGCTGCTGTAATTTATGTATCTAAATAAAAATAGACCTACAAATGAAACTAGTTACTTTTGCATGTTATTGCAGTTTTTTTTACTCAGATGATTATCAGGTAGTAAATTCACATAATTGCTTTTACACAAATACTAGGTAGAGACATAGTTATCAAAATTTGAAGTTTCAGATTGAGATGGTGGTTGTTACTAGAGAGGGGTTTAGTAAGGCCCTGCGTGTCTTAAGACTCAGTTTGGAAAGGTAAATAAGCTTGAAATTTTATAAAGTAATAATATGAGTTATGTGTGCTTATATTTAAGCAACACTCAAGTAAATTTTCTAGTTGGTTACTTCATAGATTAGTTGTATATCGGAAAATTTTCTAACGTTTTTGAAATGACCAGGATTTTTTTATTTCATGTGTAGGTTTCACAGATCAGCGACAATAAATTAACTTCTCCATAAACACACACTGCTTTCTAACATTATTTCCACTAAAGAAAACATTTTAACGCGCCATAAAACTTTAACGAGCAACCGACGTACCGAGACGAATCGATGAAACGTGATTCGGACTTTGTATTATTGAAGGAGTTATATTAAAACCATTAATATCATCGAGTAATCTGGCGTATATCCTGAGACCAAATGATATATTTGCAATATTATTAATATTCATTAATTTAACTGCTACTTTGATTAATTCTTTTATTGCACAAGTTCAGCAAACAGGCAGCCTTGATGGAAAGGGGTTACCATCGCCTATGGACGTTTGCATGACCAAAGGTGCTACAAATGCGCTGCTGCTCTCTTAAAGGAGACTGGAACCTGGTTACTAATGACGGAATACAACTCAAGGTTGTTTTGTGCGACATAGTTTAGACCAGGGGTGGTAATCCAGTCGGGCAAATTCCCTACCACCTGGCTGTGGGTTATTTTGTCGCCTCTTACGACAGGTCGCCAGGCCGCTGGAAATTGTATTCTTTCTCCGTTCCTGCACGGACTGAATTATAGCGAATACAGGCCTTAATATTAAAACGTGTGCATCTAGTCTAGTTTGGGATGAAATCTAATCATTTCACTCTAATAAAATAAATAATGGTCTATTCAGGGTTTGTTTATTTCTTTTTAGCGGCCTTAGGAAAGAATGAAAATCATTTCACCTTTATTTTTAAGTTGTCAAAGGATGTCGGTAAAGATTTTAGCAACCTAAGCAGAGTTGATAGATGTCAAAGACAGCCTTCTATGCAAAGACTGCTTGGAGGTAATAAAAACAGCCGCTCACGTGCTGCTGGAATGTAGCGGGGTAGCAACATATCCATCAAAATATTAATACCTGTATACTTTAGGGAAATGTGAGAACGTCTTCACCGAGAAGCTGAGGGACTTACGGAGCAACTAGACCGGCTAGAGTAACCTTCCAGCTCCACACGTGAAATTGGAGCGTCAGGCAAGTTGCGGAATCGCTCGCAAAGAAACGAAAAACGCCTTGATTTATAAAGCAGCGCCCAGGATTACCAAGTCGATTACATGTCTATGCCCCGACTCTACCTTCGCAGGTAGGTATCAATATCCTAGTGGCTGTATAAAAATTAAAGATGCTTCTGGTAATTAAGCAAAAGAACCGAAAATAAATAGCAGGGGCTGACTTATAACGTCTGTGAAAGTCACTGTCTAGAGGACTGAAAATCAGTCTGTCTGGACTTGACGTGAAAGTACAATCAGCAAAATTTTTATTTCAAGTTAGCGAGCCTTGCAATTCATGGTAGCTTAGTGCCGACATAACATACTCGTATTGTTCTTCCGCGGTATTGTGGTACTTTAGAAATTAGAAACCAACTAATGATACTCGTATATTAATTAATTGTTTCTTCTGTGTGTACACCACGCTTACTACAAATAAATAATTTGAATTTAACCGAAAATTAAAGTGATTGAGGAGCACAGACTGTACATTTTTGCGGCCAGATTCGTATAAAAAGTACCGAAACAAAATTAAAAAAGATATAATATTTTCAACATATTATTCAAATAGATGGTTTCTAGAACAATATCCCCAATATGCCAAGTTGAATTTGAAACAAATACACATGGAAACATCTGCCATACGCTGATCTAATTGTTACTCATTCATGCATTGTTGATTTCCTCAAGGCCAATAGATTAACCGTTGTATTTATTTTTATTCCACATTTTAATAGAAAATAATCATCTATGATTATTATTATTAACAAGTTTACGAGGTTTTAACGGCAAATGTGGTGTTAAATGATTATGATAACTATTAATTTGAGGTTCTGTTTTTCCTCACGGGAATGGAAATGAAAAAAATTACCTTGAAATTTTACACTATATAAATGTACATACGTATTCTACTACGATAATGTGGTTAAAGATTACATAATCTTTATTCTGGAAGATTATATCGTACGTACACCTTTTATTTGAATCGGTTAATTATTAGTACCAATATGTTTCTTAACTTAAATCAAAAGAATATTTACTAAACAAACATAAATAGAGCAATATAGTAAAATGAGAACAAAATAATATATCTACTGCAAGAACTAATTTCATTTGAATAATAAATGTTAGGATCGTAAATGTCAAACATCAAAGCTTTTATATGTACATGCTCGTACATATAAAGCGTACATCGTATCGTACATATTAAATATATATTAAAGTAACATCTCAATTAAGTCTACACGAGTCGAAAACCTCAATGCAATTTAATTCAATAAATTGCAAATGAAGCTGGAATAAATTACACGACTGGAAATACCGGAAATTATAAATGGAGCACGTGTCCACAGACGTTACGTAGACTTTAATCGTGATGCATTAAAATGTATCAACAACCCAATTTACATTTTCACTATAGTATTATTCATACGACAGACTTGGCAAATTGCTTCGTCTCAATAACACAAATCATGCGTTACCCAATGGTTGTATGCATTTATGAAATAAAACAATTCACCCACTTGGCCAATCTTTATTTACTATTTTGGAGAAAACTAACGACATTCATGTTAGATGTGGAATAAAAAACAGTTTGGCAAGTGTTTTAGCAAATTACATTTCAACACTATAGCAGCAAAAACGACATGACATTTTAAGTGATGTGTTACTGTACATTGGAGTCGACGCGGAAAATTAAATTATCGCCTTCAGATCACTGTTAATGACCGAGACACTTGTGACACGAGCACATTACATTGTATACCGTATGCCAAATCATGTTTTTTATGTTGTATAGATTCACGTTTAACCGATATTGCAAATGATATCAGGTGAAAATGCAGTGTAAGTTGGAGCATGCTTTCCTCTACCTGTTCACGAGAGACTTGAAAACACATAATACCATTTCGAGGAGGTAGGATACAGGCAAACAGTTTTATTTCTTAAAGCACGTACAGACCAACTATTGGAATCTCCAACAAATAGTTTTATTTCGTTGGTGTGGCATAGTACTGGCCACCAAATATAATAAATATTTGAATTTAGAACATGATATTTTTTTCTTTTCCCCTATTATAATCTTCATATTATATTACGCACGTGCAGTTTTCTTTTATAATTAAAATTATAACAGTTCCCAACAAATTAATATTTAAAAAGTGTTTAACACCATCTGAGGACATCTGATGTAGTCATCGTGCTTATTGATATTCGCAACATCTAACGCGTTACCAATCTCGAAGTAATAAAACAACCCCAGGCAGCGTAAAAGGATAGTACTCGACTAGCATTCCATTCAGATCGTTATTGTAATTTACCGTTCTAGAGAACCCTTGTGTAGTTGAGCCTGACAGCTCAAAGAATGTTGGGGAATATCATGCCGGTGCTATAACACAAACGGCACTAAAGAATGGTATCCCTTGCAGGATTCTATTCTTCCCCACATGTTTAAACTAACATAAACATTTTAAGCCCTGTGTGAATATGTATTAGATCTCTTCTAGCTCCATTCTAGATAGTATCTCCGCTCAACTTTAACAGAGATTATGGTCGAACCTACACCATAATAAAAAATAATAAAAAAGGTTTTTAAATACAAGCTTTTGAGATCCTGCATATTATGTAGTAGCAGAGTGCTAGCCAAGACAAGTAGAACGAGCCCAAACACGACGGGTCTACCTTGTTTAGTACAGGAGTTCCTATGGCCACCTTCCGACTCCATCATCAGACCAGCTCCATGGTACCATATCATTGCATTGTCGTGCGATATACATATATGTGCAAAATTTCAGCTCAATCGGAAACCGGTAAGTTGGTCAAATTTAACTTGAAAGATTCCACCCGAACTTACATACATACATACGGTACATCCATTGCAAGTTAAATAAAAGCTTGTAAAAAACTTATATAGACGGTCCAATACGCAGTCTCTCCGAAGAGCTGTTCAATCTTGGCTACAGATCATACAGCAAAGCTTATTCATTCTTAGACAAGTGTAGAAATTTATTAGAAAGACTAATTATGTTCCGTTCTGAAAGTAACAAAATGTGATCAAATTTTTGCATGACGGCAAATATGTACATAGCAGTGTGACGTGATTGTTAATAATGAATCTAGTGGGATCCTGTCCTCGTAAGATGATTCCGATTGTTGTTGTAAGACTTGAATTCGTGTCGTGTTCAATTACTTGTATTGTATTCGACCACGTAACTATCGATTCAGGAATTTGTAAACAAATTGATAACATCAGCTTCGTTTCTTTTCTTTCATATTTACTAGGATTTTCCCGCGATTTCGTCCACGCTCGACTTGAAATTCCCGCGGGATTTCTGGGGCACTAAGTACTGCAGCTATCTTTTTAGTGAAAACTGTGTCAGAATAAGCTAATTTTTACGCAACTGAACAACTACAAACCGCTCCCTAGAAATTCCTGGGATAAAAAAATATCAGACATATTACTACATTAAATTTGCTATCGATCAGTGACAAAAAGCCCCCGGGATTCTCAGGATAAAAAATAGCGCGGAGTTTAAGTATAAGAATTAACTGTCGATCAGCGATTTTTGGATAATTCACACTATATCTTTACAAATTATAGCCTGTGTTCTGATGTGTAAGCTATATTACTGGAAAAATCCATTCAGTAGTTTTTGCGTGAAGGAGTAGCAAACATACATATATCCATACATCCTTACAAACTTATATTCCTATAGTATTAGTAGGATAAATATACGAGTATACTTTTATAAGTATAACATTAAAATTAATTCAAGTTGTAAGATTGAAAAATTACTCAATGAAAATGACGGTGCCTTAAAAATCTTTCAAGGAATCTCAAGGAATTAACGTGAAACAATAATTTCGCATCCGGCGATAATGTTGTGACAGCGAAGAGAAGTATATATTCGACGACTTTTATTTTAGCTCTCTTGTCAATGAACCCTGCGCTATATAGTGCATACATGTTATATTCCAGTTTTTCGCGGCAACACATGACTAATATCATGTCAGATAAAACCGGAAAGCGTCTGCGGAAAAAACCAGACATGAAAACAAACGGCTACGGAAAATTAAAATTTAGGTAGGAGTGTCGTGACGGTGGACATCAACTGCGCAGACAATTTACGACGGACCCAAAAAAATAAAAGCGCTGTAATATCAGACACGAAGCATTATAAAGCTAATAAATTCACGTAATCTATACAAAACCTTCTACTATGTACAATATTTCTATTGTATAGGTATATTTATGGCACGACGTCGTAATAGTACTTTCTACCTCTTTGAAGTATTTCAACGTGTATAACTTGGCATCATGGCAATCGAGTGCCGTTCTGTATTGTTTTCAATCACTCATCTTATACTAATATTAAAGCTGAAGAGTTTGTTTGCTCGAACGCGCTAATCTCAGGAACTACGTGTCTTATTTGAAAAATTATTTCAGTGTTAGATAGTCCATTTATCATGAAAGGCTATATATCATCACGCTAACACCAATAGGAGCGGAGCACCAATGAGGAATGTTTCAAAATCAGGGGGTTTTTCGTAACTTACTGTTTTTTTTAACTATTCCACGCGGACGAAGTCGCGGGCAGAAGCTAGTAATATAGCACGATTCACGGACACGGTGAACTGATAACAATAACTAGCCGTGAACTTGATCAAACTCACGAGCTGCGCATTGAGAAACAGGTCGTACGGAGTTTCTTAATTTAGCAAAATCAAGGAAATTACGTGGTTTATCTGTAAAAAGGATAATTTGTGTAAACGAGGAAGCGTTGACGAAATTCAATTTCCTCCTTCATATAAAACAGTATTGAACTTAATGATTCAGTAAGCAAATGACAAAAAAATAATTAAATTCGTGCCAAGGCCGTCTGAAAATGTAACGAGACGACATTCAGCCGAGTTCTATTAGTCACGGTAGGTATTGGATTTAAACCAAATATGGAGATAAGGACATAAAATACATCAGAAAAATTAAATGTTTGTTGCATTCCGAGTTAAAAGTAACCAATTATATCATTATAAGTAATTTGAAGATTTTTATGTAAAATAAATGATACGTTTACAAATGGTCAGTCCAAGTACGATAACAGTGTTTATTCAGCCCATTTTTATTACGAAATTCATAAGCCAAACAAAATACGATCCGAATCGTGGAGAAATTATTTTTTCTCACCCTTTAATAATTAATATGAAAATTATTTGCTAACTGCCAGTCTGTGGGGTCTTATTCTTAGTTACAAACTTAGCCATAGCCAATAATATGGAACTGGAGACAAGTATGTGATATTTTGCCATACGATATGAGTAAGAGTAGAGGAGTCTTCGGACCGGTTGACACTTATTGCGGCACATAATACCATTGACAATGATGTTAGTGACGCCCCTATATCCTAGGTATAAAACTCTTTTTGTTTCTTGTTTGCCAAATCCGTGCCCACTAGTGTTCCGACTCCCTATAAAAACTTCGTTTAAAAAAGCCAACTTCAAAAACTAAAATGTATAAAATAACTTATTTCTAAAGCTATTATTATTAATATATATATTATATATTATCTAAAACATCTTAAAGTCGGTGCTTAGTAATTTTCAAAGTATAGTAATTTTTATGTTTTACTTTGCACCGACTTCAAGATGTTTTAGAAATTTAGATAATATATATTAATAATAATAGCTTTAGAAATAAGTTGTTTTATACATTTTAGTTTTTAAGTTTTTGAAGTCGGTTTTTTTTAAAAGAAGTTTTTATTTGTTACTTTTTAGTGTCTAGCTATGTATGGGAGGACCTACGAATGGTGCCGCGCTTCTTAAAAAATATAGGTCCCAAGAACCGGGAACAAAAAAATGTTCGTAAAATGAAAACTACTGGGCCAAACTATGTCTAATTTTTAGGGGACCACATGGCAGCTATTCCGCGTCGAACAAAACAAGAATCACGTAAATCGGATCATAAATCACGGAGTAATCGGCGAACATACATAAAAAAAGCAACAAAAAAAAAGATTCCGACGAATTGAGAACCTCCTCCTTTTTTCGAAGTCGGTTAAAAACGGCGGAGACGATGTCGATTTGCCATACGACGGTATCCTAATAACGGTGAAGAAAAAAAAGTAGATCATGCTTTTAGCGTCTGATAAATAATCAACGATCAAAACCAGTTCGAACTACTTACTGTTGTGAACATTGGGGATTCATGTGCCTCCAGGGTCGTATGTTATCATAAGTTGTTAATAAGCACCAACTACCGATACAGACAATTTAGTACAATAAAGATTTATCAGCAATTTTATCAAATATAATGTGGAAAACCCAAAATTATAGTCTACAACATCTACACGATACATTACAAAGGTAAACCCAATTTTACTATCACATGTTATTTTTCAATGACGAGAAGATACCGTCCACTTTATAAATGTATATTACTTAAACACACATTTAAATTACATTAAAATAGTTTAATAAAATGCCATGCATTAACTTTTTCTGCTATTAGGCTGTTGCTTATTTCTTACCAAGTATTCTAAGGTCGTAATTTTTATTTTACCACGAATGCCGTTATCGTTGACATCTTATGATGATGTAGTAAACCATAAAAGCTTTCCTTACAGGTTCTCTCGCGTATATTTTGAATCCCTATCCGATTTCGGTGATAGTTTCAATAAATGAATTTACTTATTCGCTTGACAATGGTGCACATACGCTGATATACCATTATTGGTTCCAAAATTTTTTGGCATTCAGCGTACGAAATAAGTATAATTTAAAATTATTGAACTATTAATTGATTTATTCAACTTTGAGTATAAGAAATAACCTACGCGTAAAGGACCCAATTTTTCAGGATAAAACGTACCTGTTCACGTTCAACCCTGTTTTCCAGATTAAATATCTAATTAATCCGTACATTAAAAAAGCAGTAAAGAAGGAACAAACAAATATCTAATCAAAATCTTTTCTTTCCCATTTATAATTTCAAACGAAATTGCTTTTAAACTCTTAAATGTTCACCAAAGCTTTCGGGACCTACTCGGAACTAAATTCCAAACAAACTAACAGACAAACTTCGAGAAAAAGTTATTTAGAATTGTATAAATAACAGGTATTAATTTAATTTTTGGGTTTATTTTGAAACCACAGAAATACAATTAAATTTTATTGGTACCTATAGACTGTTAATGTTTATCCGTTATTTCGTGTTCAGTGGGGTATTAAGTGTTCAATATTTTGATATAAACAGCCTAGACATTTTAGTAGGTTCCATTAATTGACTACAAATTAGAATAGATTGTGGCAACCGGTTTGGAATATCTGGCATATTTATTTGCGCACATGTTCGAAGTAGCGACACTACTAGATTGGCGTCGGTTTATAATGGAGCTTATAGAATTCACGTGGTTCCTCACATTTAATACTCAGTTTCCAACGTTTGGCAAAGATCGCACGCGGACATTGCCCAACACGCCTTCAGTGACGTAAATACTCGAAAGATTAATTTTTAACGCCTGCCCGCCTGACTCTACGTCATTGGAGGCTAGACAATAACTGTCTATTAACAATAGAAATGTCACTTACCAACTAATAATACAGATACATTTTACAAAATTCTAGAATACATTTGAAACGACATTCATCTGTATAATCAAAGAAAATTCGTAATGAGGGTACCTATTCTTAAAATAAATTTATGCGATGTGTGATAGAATATGGTTATTGGCACGGTACCAAAAATCAATTATCTGCCTACCTATCTGTAGATTTTAAGAGACAAAAAAATGTATAATTATTGATGGAGACAGTATATTTTTGAATGAATATAACAATAATGTAACAGCTTAGCTAATGCCGACAAATTGGATTAAAAAGCGTTTATATTTCGACTACTTTGATGCCAAACTTTACAGTTTTATAAACAGAATTTGCAAACAGGAAATCAATCGGTAAAACCAGACAAACAAATGTATTTTTTAAACACAGTTTACGTCAATACAACCATAAATATAAAAAGTGTACAGAACACTGAAATAAAGACTTCAACAAATTTAACACCAAGCGAACAGTAATTATGAATTTATTAAATGAATGAGTAGAACAATGACCTGAAATGGTTTTGCTGAAACTGTTTAACAATTCAATCGAGCTTATTCTTCAAATATTTTGAATACAAAAGACATTTTTTGACTACTAAAACATATAATATCTTTAAATCATAACTAAGTAAGCCTATACATCATTTAGCTTTACGAGACTAGCATGAGAAGTGCTTACATATGTCAGGAAATACGATCCACACATATGACTTCTCAACTCACCACTGTCACCTTGGCTAGCTTGAGCCACGGCCACCGCAGTGCAGCGTTTGCATTCTGCAGAGCATATGTTCCCTGTAACACTTAGTGACGATTCTAGAATATCATAAGGAAAATTTGTTTGAAAGAAAGAGATGATAATATGGCATACATTTTATTTGATATCTCAAGTACTTCGAACACTCCTAAGTACGTATAATAACACAGAACTTGAAAATTCGATAACGTTTTACAAGTCTTACAACAATGGCTGTGATGAAGTGAAATTGTTTGATCAATAACGGTATTTGTGTCACCGAGACCTTGTTTGCCCTTTTTTAATAAACCACCATTATATTTTAGATTTATATCAAGGCTTGCTACGAGTGAAACTTCGCTATCGTAATATGAAATTATCTATAAGTTATTATTCAATTGGTGCAGGGTCACAATGAATATTATTTACCTACGTCAGCTTAAAGTTATAGTTGGTTTTTACATTAGATATTATAAAAGAGTGATAAATTTTCCGAACTACGTTATTGTTTTGTTTATCTATTCACAACTTTTATGGTTATGTGAAGAAATTTCTAGGCATGACTTTAAAAGTTTAATCCTTATTGTAAAGTTTGGTAATAATATTTACGATAGGCAACAATTTATGAAAGTAAGATTAATACTGGTTTAGATTGAGCTAATAAGTAATTTTTAATCTTTCATTTATCTAATTTTTCAGCACAATAGTTTCTTGAACTTTTGATAACGACAACCAGATTTAGCAACCAGTTGGTTGAAATAAAGTATAAAAACTCGAAATTCTTATACCTTTAGGAAATATATTTACATATTATTGTAGTGGAACATTTACAAGACAATAGATGGCACTGTGCAATAATTGAAGACGCAAAAACATGTCCAACACATACAAAGGATAATTGTTACTTTACAGTATATTTACTTTATTATTGTCAACCAGCCAGATTCAGTATACTTATACATACATTCTTATCCTTACTGGAGATACTAAATTTAAATTAATTTCAAATATTATGCTTCGGTAGTAAAGAAAATAATATTTTTTTATATGCAGATGAATGCTGATTCATTTCCAAAACTACAATCTACACTTTTGATTAAAATAGCTACATACCAAACAAAACTTATAAAGCATATTACCTCGACCAGTTTCGTATTGAGTGTTTATATAGCGGACTAACTAATTTGTCTTGTGTGAAATCGGAAAATTTTCACGTTTCAATTTCAAACATTGAAATCGTATCAAGCACAGAAACAAACAATTACACCCACACAGAAATATCAACTATCAAGAAATGTTTAATAGCAGCAATAGAACTCTTATCAACACGTGATTTGAAATCTTTAGCATTACCTATACAAAAGAAATTTAAAAAAAACGCCGAGTTTATACTCGTATTTAAAAACTTAAAAGTTCTTCTGAAGGAGGAGCTGGAGTGGAGTATGAATGGTAAGCTCTGTGTACCTGGCACGCTTATTCAAGATAGAATAGCGGATACCATACATCAAGAAATTCGCTTCACAATTTTTCCGCGGTAATTGCAGTAATATGAAAATTGAGCCTCATAAAGTCTACCCAAGCAGCGTTTGCATCTGAGCCAGAGTGAGCTGGAGAATTTTATTATTATTTATTTGTATATTAGGATATGCCCGCGACTTCGTCCACGCTTCACTTGAAATTCCCGCGGGTTTCCCGGGACACAGCATTTAAAAAAGAAGGTAAGCAAGTTAAGTACCGTTTTAGTGAAAACTGTCGGAATAAGCTAATTTTTATGCACCCAAACTACTACAAACCGCTCCCAGGAAAATTCCCGGGATAAAAAATACCACTCATTTTATTACATAAAATTAGGTCAGTGAAAAAAATCGCTTTGGAATTTTTTTTTCAATGTGGCCACTTCATAAATAAAATTACCGCGGGATTCCCAAGATAAAAAGTCGCTGTCGATTAGAGAAAACCGCATCCATATCGGCCAAGTAGTTTTTACGTGAATCCCGATCAAACAGACAAGAAATACAAAAAAAATGCGAACACGATGCATTCCATCCTTTATATAGTCTATTCGTAGGTTTTTTTTAATAGCTTCAAGGTACTGACACAGCATGTTTAGAATTTTATAATATTATAGATGTTTAGCATGCTATATTTTACATTACCTAGCAGACTGAATATTATTGAATCTGTAAAGTAAGTAAGCCTAAATGGCGCTCTGTTGTTCGTACCTACCCCGCAAGGGACCTGGCGTGAAGTTATGTATGTAAAGTAAGAAACGACATGGCGCCAATGCTTACAGGTTCCAATCGGTTTGAGCAAGTGGTATCTAGGCCGTCTAGACATGATACATCAATATTCCAATCGGGGGTCGCCAACGAGACAATTTGAGGACGCAAATCGCGAATGACAACCTCTCTAGTACAGCCATAAATTACTATTAAAAATTATTCACCGAAGCTAAAGAAATGTTTAATAGAAGACTAAAATAAAATAAACGCAGGAGACAAGCTCCAGTAAATTTCTAAAGTTGCTATGGACATGGAAGCCAGGCATAGAAACGTTACAGTTGAATGGCAATGTGCATGTCTATTATGAGATACATGATATACTATGTATGAGAGGGTAGCGTAAAATACGGTTAAGGATCATTTAACCAACAACCATAAGCAATTTATTTAGTTTGAACCAGAATAAACAAATATATACATAGTAAGAACTAACAAATTCGTTAAAATTGATATCCATATTATTATGCTATTCCAATTACAAAATTATGGCGCAAAAACTAGTTATGATAAGAAAACATTACTAAATTAGGTGCTGAATAGAACTAGTCACGTCCTTGTCGAATTAGATACGATGTAACTACGTAATGTAAACGTATTTATCTATAGAATATTCAAAAACAAAACTCAGAAGGTTCACCAATAAAAATTAAAAAGAAAACAAAACTTTATCCGTGCAGGAACGGAGCCAGAATATAAATTTCCAGCGGCTGGGAGCCTGTCGTAAGAGGCGTCAAAACAACCCATAATCAGGTAGGGTAGGTATTTGCCCGTGGCTACCACCCCTGGTCTAGAGTATGCCCCCATAACGACCTTGAGTTGTGTTCCGGTCTCCCTTTAGAGAGCTGCAGCCCATGGGTTAGTACCTTTCGTGTTACAAATAGGCGATGGTAGCCGCGTGATTACATGAGCCGTCTGCATATTAAAAAAAAAACGATATTTTCTTTACTACAGAAACATATTATTTGAAATTAATTTAAATTTTGTATCTGCAGCAAGGACAAGAATGTATGGATAAGTATACTGAATCTGGCTGGTAGACAATAATAAAGTAAATATACTGTATAGTACCATAATCTACAACTTAGCACAATGGATGATTTATACACACATATCTATAGTATAGCCGTGAACGTGACCGTGAACGATTTAATGCTGTACGTCATTCACTCACACTTACATAAACGTGTCAGCATTACGAAGCCCTATATCACTCACACGTGTGCACTCAACCCTAAATGCGATATAATATTTCTATTTTTATAAGGCGATTATACAAACGATGAGTGCATTATTCAGCGGGAAGACTTCATAACGACAGTCTTGCACTTAATAGGTAGTATAGATGCTCTAAGTTACCTATGAGCTGTGAAGAGATTTCACTTTCTTGGCAATAGTCTGGGCGCGTTTATCCTGAATGCGATAAAAGATAATGGATGCTTTATTCAGATATATGAGATTATTTAAGAGGAATCAAGGGTCCGAGGTATCGCAATAAGCTTTATTAGCAGACGTAGCTAGCGAATCCGGAGCTTCTTGATACAAAAATAAACGATACACGTGATCGCTGTAAAACAACCGAAATAAACCGGCGTAACTGAGTATATAACGATAAATACTATGTTATATAACAATTACATTTTTAAAACAATTCGACCCGAATCCAAAGATATGCTAGTTAATTATTTATTGATAACCACTAGCATCGCTTCTCAAAGCATTCGCACTAAATATTCTATTTGAAATGACATACCTAAAACCTTATTGTCGCTAATAATTATGACTTGAAAACTCTTGTATTGATTAGAAAACTTGTTTATCAATAAGACTATAAAGAAAATGTATGACACAGAGCTTAATTGGATATAGGTAAAAGGACGCTAACATCTGGAAAGTTCTATCGCTATCATTTCTAGGATATATAGACAATATTGTTACCGAGTAATTATTTCGCAATGTTGATGCAATTACCAATTTGGCAAAGGGAATGTGCGACCTACCTCACGTGTTTACGACGTCAGAGGAGTCACGCCTCCACTAAAATAGCAATAAATAATGTGGACGCATTCTGAGTATTAAGTACTTAATGTACATTAACATAACCTAGTGATTGGCAAGGATTGATAGAAAATACAATAGAAATGTCTAGAATCGATCAATCGTAACACAATTTCGAGACTGTTGCACATTTGGAAGTCTTTAAAGTTGAAGGCGGAGTTATATAGCTCCAAATTCTGTGTGGAATAAGTTCAGAATAACAACTATTTTATAGCTAACTTGCTCTAGTAATATTTCAGAGTTGGTTCTAGTACAAACAAATTATGGAAGTGTAGAAATATGAAAAGCATTACAGATTATAAAATGTATCCAGTAAAAACTTAGGGGAGCCAGTAACAGTCGATTAAAACCCACAATAAAATTACGGCTCGAAGTTAAAAGATCAACAAAGCAATGAATATACGGTATCTATCAAACCAAGACACGCAAAAGGCAATAAGTATGAATGAATCACTGTGCCAAATAAGTAGCATGAAGTAAATTTTATTTATTATGATGATCTCAAGGTACGCGCGCTACAAAATATCAATGTTTATGACAGTCACGGAATCTTTACTGTAGTTTGTATAATTGAAGGTGATTAAATGATGCTGGCTAATATTAAGGTCAAGCCATACCGGCCCAATGCTAAATAATCGTCGAGATAAGCCGGTCATTGACACCAAATATTAACACGCGTTGATTATATAATGAAAACACACAAACATAAATAATCAAAACATGCAATCAAGGCTTGAGTAGTCATTTTAATTGTGACTGACATACTTTTTAGGTTTAAGGCATAAAGGCAAGAATTTTAGACGACGAACTATGACTGTAACAAGGTGGGAGGGGTCCTAAATTTCGTGACGTCACACTTGACAAAATTTAATATATTTAAGCTAACTGCTATTTTAATTCAGGTAATAATTTCTTAAAGTAAAATTACAAAATATATAATATCACATAAGGGAGGGAGAAGTTTCATAAATATGACAAGGACGGGGAGAGGTCAAATTCGTGTGACGTAGTTTGCGAGTGCCCCAAAGTGCCTTATAAATACCAGCAAGTCATGTAGGGAATAAATGTCTTGTTGCTTCCGTCAGGTTCGGTACATGAGATAGGCCCAAGAAATCTTGGCTTAACTTCGCAAGGGATTATATGCGTCGCAAATGCGCCATAGTCTAAAAAGAACTGATTCTCAAGACGGCGCGAAGTAGTAAAGCGGACGTCGGGCTCTAAAGCGAACTTTCCAAATACAACCGCAATTTAACAATAGGATGATGATGATAATTATGATAAAATGACTGAAAATGACAACAATGTAATTTATACTTGAGATTACATTAAGGAATAACAGATTATTTGATGCAATCCTTATTAAGAAAATTTGTAAGGGTTAAAAACGTGGAGATTTATAAATTCATACCTAAAATACGTTTGGCAAAATTATAAACCAAATCTGCTAGTGGTAGTATGCACATATGTAGTTATTGGCACGTGGAGTTTCCGGTCGGTTGCAAACATGGGCCAAAGTAAATAAATAGACATGTCATTCAAGAATTTTTCAAAGATTAAAAAAAAATAGTAGAAATTGCGTTGTAAAAGAACTCTGTAATCTGTATCTTTAATTATACTGAATAAGTAATAAAATTGTTATCAAGGCTTGTAGCTAGTAACTAACCACAAAATGAATAATTTATAGTAAGACTTCCCTATTTATGATTTTAAATGTGTACAATACTTCAGTACTGTAAAAGAACTTATATATTAAATAAAATCTAACTGCATAAACAATCAAAATCCTTTAAAAAACCTATACACACTGTTTTACAAATGTGAAAGTGAGTCTGAGAGTGAATTTATACCTATATCAAAATAATAGTGGGAACCAATCTTTAAAATATCAGATACATTTTTATGACCAGTAATAAACATAGAGTTTGAATATTGGAAAATGCTAAGTTCTCAAGGAGGGGCCATATTTACTATATATCTGTAAGTGAATGATGCCTCTAACTGGCTTACAAGTCAATTTTCATGAAATTTTTGGTATAATTATTACTAACAAGGAAATCTAGAAAAAGGAAACTCACCTTCATCCGGGGTGAGATCTGCAAACTTGACACCACCACTGAAAAAGAAAAATAAATATAGCAGTTTTGTTTAAACCCCGACCCAAAGTAAAAAACCCAATGTCAAATTCATTTTAATACTGTGAAACAATCATTTTCACAGTGCATGTTTTAACTTTTCTTAATCCTAATATAACACTAATTCCATACTTTCTAGAATAGTGTTACTTATTTTTTAATTACATTACACTTTTTGGACTGATGATTAAAAGCTATTGTCAAATATTACTTTTCCTGATTATTTCATTAAAATAAACATACAACATTAAAAATGTTTTCTCATATGTTTAAAAATGAATGTATGAAAAGCGGCCGAAACGTCGGATAAACCAAAATCAAATAAATTACCGCGCTTAAAACTGTTAAAACGTAGTTTTATTATGTGTACAAGTCGCGAAAACTTAAGAAAATATCATGTTTAAGTTAAAAATAAAGTACTTTTTTGCATATCTAACAGAATAATCAAAACCAACTTCTTTATTTTAAACAAATTCCAAAAACATTTAGTTTTTTTGTAACTATGACATGCACTGTGGCAATGCATAGGTATCATTTCATACCTGAGGAGGACGGTAGCCGTTTCCGGCACCCGGAACACCTGGAAATAAACACAATGTGGAACATTGTCTTACTGGATCTCCATTCGGAGAAACCAAAACCACAGTAAATCCTAGCCTATTATTTAATCAGACAAGGAGTATAATTTTAAATTTTTTTAATATTTAGAAAAAAGGTAACCAGATAGATTTTATGGTCATTGACTAAGCAATAGTTGCATAATGGACATGATCACTACATTAATTCTCAAATTTATATACTAGAAAAATATATATCTACACAACAAAAGAATATATCAGTACAGAGGGGAGACATTTTTAAAATTTTGGCACTGAAATTGTGATAAGTAAACTACAATTTAAATAGCAGCATTTGTACAATCATTTAAACTATAAATTATTGCAAATATAGGAAGTAATATAATTAAAATTTTGCAAGTTTGCCAATGTCAAAATTTTAGTGTTTATTTCATCTGGAAATAAAACTTGAATTTATCATAGCTTTGAAAGACCTATCATAGTTTATATAAGGAGCAAATAATTATATTGCAAAACGTAAGATACGTTTATAATGGAACTTATGTAAGATAAATACGCTAGTATGTATTGGGAAAACCCATATTAATATGATATGATTACTCACATGATCCATGCTATATACAAATAGAAAAAATCTCACCTTCCATCCTAAATTTTCGAAGAACGTGCATAATCTGGATTGTCCGGTAGTTTTGCCGCCGCATGGCCCTGGTTAAATACACAATGCAAACTAGATGATAAAAAAAATGTGATATCGCAGATATCCCACGTGTACACGACAGAGCAAGAGTTCATTTATTTATCCTGCCTACATTTTTCCTATATGAAAATTACACACATGTAGAAGTTTTAAATTAAAATTGAATCTAATTTTATCTTTTACCACTGTAATAAAATTACACAAATAGAAAAATTACAATATTCAAGACTCACCTCCAGTGAGGACCAGCTTGTAAACGATTTTCTGGTTTTGATTGGCCATATTAAATAAAAGTAAACGCAAATATATATAAATTAAAATTAAATTACACTACGAAGGATACCAAGCACATAAATATCATAAAAATGTCAAATTTACAAAAGTATTAAAAAGAGCCATCACAGCAAAATACGCATCGCCCATCAGGCGTGCTTACAAGTGAAAGAATGAAATGATCGGTGAATGGAATAAAATTATACGACTTCTGTCAGTTAGATTGATTTCATGAACGAGTACAACATAGACAATTTTTTTTGCTTGCCACAGAATAATGGCTTGGCATGATATAAGCAATAAGCCTTTTTTGTTTACAGAAATTAATGACTGATTTTGTATTATTTTCTTTTACAAGCATAAGAAGCTGTGATCATCATTCACAGTGGAACAAAATTTAAAATTGATTTTATTAGGTTATTCTTCATGTCTAAACTCTTAAACTCCAAAAACAATATAGCCTGCAATGTTCAACTCACAGACTTGTCTTACATTATTTTACTTATATAAACTAGTAAACAAGTGCCTTTTGGACCAACTTTTTTCAGCAGTCTCCGATATTATAAATGAGGTGTCATTCAATTCGGAATGGCATCTAGATGATTTTTGAAAAAAATGAAGTTCCGCTTGCAAAAATTGTAAAAGTTATTAACAATTAACTAAAAAAAGGGGGGTTTAGTTTTTTGCAAATATCTCAAAAAGTAATAAAGACTTTTCAAATTTGAAAAAAGATTCGAAAAGAGGAGGAAATTTCCTAAAAAAAAGTCTCGACTCCGAAACTATAAGATCAATATTTATAATTTTCCCAGAGGGATGAAAATACGGCCAAAAACGGGTACTCTGGCTTACGCAAGCCACACCCACATCGGCCCTTTAATGAATAAATATTATTTAAACATACTAAATATAAAAATAAAAAAATTCAGGCACTAACTGAATAGATGAATGAACAATAATCTGCTTGAAAATTTTTTTTATAACAAATTTTCATTTAGTTATTGAATAGTTAATTAATAATTTATTTTTTGCTTGAACATGAACATTGCAAGTGTGATAATTGTTAAACTATAAATTTAAGATTCTTTTTCCTTTCTTGGAGCAATTCTTGAAAGGTTTTAGAATAGAACCCCGTTGGGAAAATTAGAAAATGTTTATTTTTAATTCTTTTATTAATGATTTTCGTTGTTACTATAAATTACTCATTTATAATTTTCGGAGACTGCTGAAAAAAGTTGGTCCAAAAGGCACTTGTTTACTAGTTTAATACCGACCCGGTATTAGACAACTAACAAATTTTTACGTCGTGAGTTTACTTAAAGAATAAAAAATGGTTGCCTCAAAAATTACAATAATTTATTAAGTTACTCCCAAATCACTTATGTTCAAAATACACTGAAGATTGAAGTTGGTTAAAGAAGAATTAGATTTCATAACTATCACATCTACTTTACTACACTGCTCAGTGTCTTTGGAGTTGCTGTCATGAACTTTATCCAGTTTTATTACTAGAGCTGGTATGTGACTCCAATATTTTCCTAAGCAACGACTTCTCTTTTCAATATATAAATGTTCTCTGTCAGTTGTGTCTGCTTCATCTGGAACAACATTTAACATACATAAATAATATTATAATATATAAATATGCATCACAATAAGGCTATGTCAATAAATATGGGTTTCAATAAATATATATAGTAAAATCATAGACAGTTATGTAATATAAATTTAAGTATGAGCAACTGTGGGAACATACTTTTAAGTAATAAACACAAGACAAGAACTATGGTGATTGGTGACTTCCTTAATGTGGATTTTACTCAATAGTACTCCCACAGATATACTTTCACATCTTGGGGATTACCCCAATACAAACAAAACATAATATCTTAATAGATAAGGCCAAAACAGTATATCTTAATAGATATTATACTGTTTTGGCCTGGGATAAATCTCATAACTGTCTCAAATAACATCAAAATTCTTAGTATTTTTTGAGTGATATTTTAAGTGACAGGATTATTTTTATTATTATTTAAATGCAATGTATAAACTATCCTACATAATTATTATTACACTTTTGAATTACCATCTAAGTCTGCAGCATCCATATCCACCCATCTTGTTTGTATATTGACACATATTACTCCTACATTTAATTCCTTACATAAATATCGGGCGTAGTTTACAAATGTGTTTAGGAATGTTAAACCTAAAAAATATGTATAATAAATGTTTGTAGTAATGCTGCTTGGAATTAGTAGGAATACTTTTGGACCCTTAACCTTTACTTGCACTGGTGTTTTAGGATAAAAGTATCTACATATCTGTGTTTATTAAGTTGTTGTAAGCATTAGATCTATGACAACTAGCCCCATTTTCAGGGAGAAATCATTTGCTGTATTTTAAATGCCACAAATTATGTACATGTACATGAATATGAAAAGCATGACATTTATTACCTTAACAACAAACAAATCACCCTCACCTTCAAAGGACTAAGGATATAGTGATAAATGTATATGCATGTACAAAAATAATACAGCTTCATTTGTACTTGCCTATTTTACTGTCTTCGCCAAGATGTTGGAACATTAAACATGGCAATGAGTCTATTATAATCATAGACAATTTTTCAACAGCGATTGTTTCTTTTTTTAAGTGTTTAAAAAAATCAATCAGCTCTTCCATAGTCCATATGTGCACTACTCTAATTTTAAACATAATTAAAGCCATTTCCTGGAAAAAAGAAATTAGAATATTGTCAATGTAATAACATTCAACATCATTTGAGTTTTATATACTGGTCTTATTGTGTCCTCTATTTGTTACCATTTTGGGCACTCTACAGTATCCATTATTATGACATCAATAGTAGGCACACATATTATTCTTTATTAGATCAAGCCAGTATTTCTTGGGTCTACCTGATACTTTTAAGATGGCCTGATTGAGACAGTGTATCAAAAAATTTGTTCCCCATGTTACAATTGGCCTATTTCCATAAAAGATCAAGGTTATTACGGCTTAACATCTTCTGTGTTGGAGCAGACTAAGCTACTACCTTAGCTGGCCAACCTCAATGCAACGCAAAGGCATTTGATTTGGTTTGATACCCAGCATGGAAATTTCAGAAATTAATTTTCTTCATTATTTAATATGGTCTGGTATGACTGGGATCATCCCAGAGTAGTCTGTTGTAACCCATAACACAAACACAACTTGCTTAATTTGGGAATATACAAAGTGTGTTTTAATGCTGATGCTTACTATATAAAAAATCCTAAATCCAATTACAAATTTGAGTTTCACAAGTCATAAAATAAGATATTACGATTACAGAATATTGCTTTAGTTACATTTTATTTTTTATATCAGCAACTTGTATATAATTACTTGTATTAAATTATTTTTCCAATACCGATATCTCTTCTATCGCTTATTCTCTCTAGTTGCAAGTCTTCAAATTCTCTTCTAATTCCAGGATTTCTTTTTACCTTTGGTGAACATCCACAAGCATCTAACATCTTTTGTATCCTTATAGCTGAAAAATCTCCTTTAGTGTCCACATATAATACATTGCTATCTGATTGCTTTACACAATTTATTGATATTTGAAGACAGAGTTGTGTTTTTCCAGAATCAGCTAGGCCACAGATTTCTGTGATATAGCCAGTTGGAAAGCCCCCATCCAAAATAGTGTCTAAACTGAAAAATACATTAATTCTGTATTAAATTACACTTTAAGACAAACAAACTATGACAATTTCACTAGCCTATCATGATCAGTATGCCAATGGTCATCTTAACTCAAAGTCTTATGTGCTACACACAATGTATGAATACATCTTAAATTAATCAGTAATCAAGGCAAACATTTTGTCCTTATATTAATAAATTAGTATACACTGAAGACCAAAAAGCTTTTAAGCATATATTAGACGATTCATTTCTGTCTTTCGATTTGGATGAAGCAACCAAACTAATTCATATAAACTTCAATCAGTCAATACTGTTGTGTCAACCCATGTCCTATGGCTTAAATGTATTATGCAATTTGGTTGGTTCGTACGATGTCAGCATTAAAGGGCTAAATGTAAGTATCGTAAGTTATTTCTAAGAGTAAAATAATTTCACTTAAATATTAAAAAAAATCAAAACCTACCTTTGAATTCCTGTATTTATTTTATTTTTGTGAGTTCTACTTTTAACAAGCAGTGAGCTACCGTTTACTAGAGGAGCTGAAAACTTAGCAAATATTTCATTTCTTATGGCTAAAACTTGAGATATGTCCAACTTCGTGATAGCAGACAACTTTGTAATTTCTTTGTCAAGAAAATCAAATACTGTGGATATTCTGTTTTGTGACAAACTCTTAAGAACCGTTTCCGAAAGACTGGAGATTTTCAAGACTTCAAGCGCTTGCATATCTGTATTATTGTGACATTTTACACATAAAAGAGAGACACAAGGACCATTAAAAATTTTCGAGAGTCGAGACACAATATTTTTATTTGGGTGAACAAAATAGCAAAAACAGATATTGTTATTGTTTGTGTTTAAATTTGTCAATAAGGCAGTCAAACAACACTGTGGTGGTCTGGTCTTGCTTATGGTGTACGCACACTTATCCGAGCCGAACGCGTCGAACGAATCGAAGTCAAGGAGCCTCGGAGTTTTTGGCGGGAACTGAAAGGAGATGTTGTGCTGTGCAGTTTTATTTTCTAAAAATGTATAAAATTACTCTAAAATAAACAATAGTTGGAGGATATTGAGTAGTAATTATGTGTTTTGTGCGAAATGTGAAATGTATAGTCAAATGTAGCCTTTTGAGTTATCACAAGAACTCCGTTGAATGGCACTAGCTGATTACCTACAGTTCAGCTGTGCTACACATAGGCTTAAGAAAATGAAGAAAGTATATTGTAAACTAAGATCTGGCTTAAAGGCCTAGCTGCCAAGAAATAAACCTTGTAGCGGCCACCAGGCTGCCTAAGCGACATAACCGTGGCAAGCCGCCTTTAAGTTGTTCGCCGCCTGCGTCGCCCTTACCGCGCCCCTCTTGTTCAGATAGCTAAACGCTGTACACAGTCTGCTTCGGTCAGCGCGCGGGTGCAGTCTTGCTGCGGTTACTATGAACGCCCGAGAATGTTTACGCGCAGTATTAATGTTTTGTATTGTACACCTTTTTTTAATATAAAATGTGCTACAAAAACTAACTTTCATTCCACAAACCGGCAACCATCCACCACAACCTAAATAAAAAATAAATAAATATAATTTCTGGAATCTTAGGGTTATCAAAAAGGGTTGCCTAATTTTGTTACCTACTGAATTAAAACAAGACTGATTTATAATTCAATTTTATTTGTGATTTTTGTCTGGTCTCGAAATCTTTCACTTTTATTATTTATAAACTTAAAGTTAAAATTATCTTCCAATTTTAACAAATGTTTTTCTCAAATATAGGTTTGCTATATTTAGGGACAATTTTTGTACACTTAAATACAAATATATATATATATATATATATATATATATATATATATATATATATATATATATATACATGTGTGTGTGTGTGTGTGTGTGTGTGTGTGTGTGTGTGTGTGTGTGTGTGTGTGTGTGTGTTATAACGCTTGTGTAAATGGATGTTTCTCTAGTAGCTCTTTAAAAAATATCGGTACTACAGAAGGATGACTAAAATTCAAGGATTTTGTCGATTAAAACTTTAAAAATGTTGTTTTTGTTAATTGATATATTCATAATTATTTTTAAATTCTTATTTCAAAATAAATCCATAAGAAAAAAAAATATAAACGAAGGTAGTTAAATTTAATTTGAACTACTGGTCTACTGGCAGATTCTCTTTTTAAGTCTGACTGACGCCCGCCCACTGTTACCAGATGGGGTTTTCCTGCAAATTCGGGGATTTTTTGACGTCGGGGATTTTCGGTGTAAAGATTCTTTGGGGGACCTTGGGGGAAATATTTTGTTGTGAGAAATTTTGGAGATATTTTATTTTTTAGATATTATATTTAGATATTTTATTTAATTCATCTACAAACACAATTCTCATCACTACAATTATTATATTTAACTCATAATACGGTATTATTACTTTATCTTAGAATTATTCTCTACTAGTGAATCATACTTCAATTCAATAGTTCATTTTAATAATTCAATTCATTCATTCATTTATGTTATTTATTTATTATGCCGTCTCTACTCGTATGCGTCGTATCTCATAGGCTACTTTCCGTTAGAGAGTCACAATGACCACGTTCACAACCGCGGTTTTTCCCGTTCCACTTATTTGCTGGCGTCACAATTGTAAACTCAAGTGGAACGGTTATTTATCCCACCTATTGACACGGGTGGTTGTGAGCGCCCCGTGAGCGAAAATGATGACGTCATTAGTGACGTTTTCGCTACGACGGTGGTTTTGCTTTTATATTTCCCTTTAAAATAAGTAAAAACTGTTTTGGAAATTTTTCTCAAAAAGCTTATTTATTCGATTTTGAATAAAAATTGGGGTTCATTGACATGGTCATCTGGCAACACTGCGCCCGCCATCTGTGTTTTTTGCTGTCAAATGTGAGTTTGTAATGTCGTGGAGTCGTGAATAATTTTCCGTTTGGTGCGGCGTAATTACGTAGGATATTATTTTTAGTTAGTTTTAATTATTATTTTACATAATGTCTAATATATCGCTGGATAAAGAGGCGTTTTATCGTCGTATGAAAAAACTGTATACGACATGGAAGGTGGGTTAATTTTCAACTAACATAACTAACAATGTTGCGTTTCTGTTTATTGATATTTGGGGATATTTTAGACTGCTGCAGCTGATTCGAAAAGTGACGATGTATTGGCGAAAATGGATTGTCTGGTCTCCTGCGTGGGAGTTGACGAAGACACGCTTTACAGCAAGTCAACAGCACTTCAGGTTTGCGCTTTTTTACTGCTTTCCATGTGCTCTAGAACCTATATAACTAACGTAAATTAGAGATCAAATGTTGCATAAATGGTTACTAAGAAAGAATGATTGGGTGTGGTATAGATAAAGGGCGCTTTTAACTAATAGGAGGTGTGTAGGGTGGTGGAGGGGAAGGGTAGGGAGGCTTACATACCCCTGCTGTAACCCAAATTATAATTTTAAAGTGTAAAACTACTCGTGCTTCATGAAGATTGCAAAAAAATTACAATTAATATTTTGTAGATTAAATCAAGTAAAAAATTGAAAGAATTTTTAATTTCAATTTTATATTCTAAATCGATTTGTGTCTGGCGGAGACTGGAATGCTAAACACACACATTGGGGATCTCGACTAACCTCAACCAGAGGAAGGGAACTGAAAAAGAGCCTCGACAAGTTAAATCTCACTACCATATCTTCAGGCGAACCCACCTACTGGCCGACCGACCCCACCAAAATACCTGATCTGCTTGACTTCTTCGTTGTTAAAGGTATATCCTCAAGCTACCTCAACATCAGCTCATGCCTTGATAGCAGTTCTGATCACTCACCTGTTCTCTTAACTATATCAACAACTGTTCTTACCAGACCATGCAGTTTATCCCTACATAATTATAAAACTGACTGGAACAACTTTAGAGATTATATAGACGAAAAAATTAATCTGAAAATATCTCTCAAAACAAACCAGGATGTTGAAGAAACTGCTAAAAACTTATCGTGGTTGATCCAAGAAGCAGCCTGGAACTCTACCCCGGACATTATAGCCAGAAAAACGGGCGCTAATGTCCCAACGACTGCTTTGAAAACTCAAATTGAAGAAAAAAGGCGGCTGAGGCGAATCTGGCATACCACCAGACATCCTGCTGACAAAAGAGCTTTTAACAAAGCCAGTTTAGTACTGAAAGATTCCATGAAACAATCACAGGAGGAAAAATTTCAGCAGTATGTAGAGTCCCTAAGTGCAACCAAAGTATCAAATTACTCTTTGTGGAAGGCAACTAAACACTACAACCAGCCACAAGTCCCTAAACCACCCATTAAAACAATAGACAATAAATGGGCTCGTACATGTAAAGAGAAAGCAGATACATTTGCTAAACACCTTGAAAAAGTCTTTACTCCAAATCCTGCTGATCCAAATTCTGATGAGAATTCGATAGACTTCACATTAAACCAAGACTTTCAGTTGGCATTTCCAATGAAGCTTACAACTCCAGCTGAAGTGAAAAGAGTTATAACCAATCTCAAGGAAAAATCTGCTCCAGGATATGATCTCATCACTCCGAGATTGCTAAAGGAACTTCCTAGAAAAGCAATTGTTCTCATCACCATGCTGATCAACGCGGTTATAAGAATATCTTACTATCCAGACCACTGGAAAGTGTCCCAGATTGTAATGATCTACAAACCAGGTAAACCGTCTAACTTGGCATCTTCATACCGACCAATAAGTTTGCTGCCAGTCATATCTAAGGTGTGTGAAAAAATTCTCCTGGCTAGATTAGTACCCGTACTTGAGGAGCTAAAAGTTATTCCAGACCACCAGTTTGGGTTCCGCCAATGTCACTCTACCATTGAGCAGGTCCATAGAGTTTGCGACAAGATTCGTAACGCCCTAGAACTTAAAGAATACTGTTCTTCGGTATTCCTAGATGTTGAACAGGCATTTGACAGGGTGTGGCACAAAGGATTGCTCTGCAAAATCAAAACGTACCTCCCACATTCCTTCTTTGAAATCTTGAAATCTTATCTCAAGGGCAGAATATTTCAAGTAAAGGAAGAGGACGCTAGGTCCGAATTACTCGATATAAAAGCAGGGGTCCCACAAGGATCAGTACTAGGCCCATATCTATATACGTTGTTTACTGCCGACCTACCTGAAACCGATTTTGTAACAACAGCCACCTTTGCTGATGATACAGCCATCCTTGCAAACAACAAACACCCTGAAGTTGCCTCAGCAATGGTACAGACACAGCTGAACAAAGTCGATTTGTGGCTAAAGAAATGGAGAATAAAAGCCAGCACTTCAAAATCAACACAGGTCACTTTCACCCTCCGCCAGGGAAACTGTCCTCCAGTCATACTAGGCAATGATACTCTACCTCACGCAGACTCGACCAAGTATTTGGGCCTTCACTTAGATCGACGGCTCATCTGGAAGAAACATATCCAAGCAAAAAGAGATGAAATGAACAACAGATATAGGAATCTGTCCTGGCTCCTAGGAAGATCATCCAAGCTATCGATGGAAAATAAGCTACTCGTTTATAAAGTAGCTATAAAGCCAATTTGGACTTATGGCATACAACTTTGGGGGAGTGCGAGCCACTCCAATATAGAAATCCTCCAACGGTTCCAGAGTACCATATTAAAGTCAATAATAAAAGCACCCTGGTTTACAACCAATGCCGAAGCACACAAGTACTCTGCAGTTCCCACAATAAGGGAGGAGATTGCCAACACCTGCCTCCGATATAAGAAACGTTTAATGGTTCACCCAAATGAGCTTGCCCAGAAGCTATTGCATAGCATCCCACAAAGGCGCCTAAAACGAGTGCACATTCTTGACCTGGATGCAAAATATAGCTCCAATTAAATTAAAGAAAGCAAATCATTGGATGTTGCTTTCTTACACATCATCATGACAACCAAATCATCTGCTTATGGAACAATCTTCCGATCGCAGATAAAAGGACCAATAACAAAAAAAAAAAAAAAAAAAAAAAAAAATTTATATTCAGAATATGAGAACTAAATCAACGTACACACTCCACAGATGTTACCTTCCTCACATTATAATGCCTCAATGTATGGCTTGCCTGACATACTACATAGTTGTATCATATAATAGGTTTATATTGATAACCTTCCATTAATATGTTGATTGAAAAATTGTAAGTGAGATATTAACGACATCTGGGGGTATAAGGCTGGCCACGGAATTCCATGAGATTAGTGCCAACATTGGGTCATTTTAATTCAGAATTTTATTTCATATATTCAGATAGGTTTAATCATGATTTTCTTCTTTACAGTGTAACTTCACATAGTAATAGTAATAATCTGCACAATAGCTTAACAAACTGCTTAAGTAATGTTTGGCCAGGATTCGAACCCGCACCCTCTAAGCTTTCCAATATGCTACTAAACCTTCATTCGGTTTTACTCGTCTATATTTTTAATCAGTATCACTTGAAAACAATCTCATTTATTTGAATAAAACAGATCCTATGTCCATGTCGGTTATCGAAATTAGGTGTATACCAATAGTTTACCATAATTGGCCAGTATGTTTCCAGACACTGTTGTGAAAGTACGTTATCATGGATGAGGATGAATTGATTACCATTGCATTTTTGCTGACGCTAAACATGAAGTAGAGGAATCATCATTATTGGGTGCACCCATAGCATACTCAGACATTAACAGAATCAATTCAACCTCAAAAGAGTAAAATTTAGGCACACACCCAAAAGAATTCTTCAAATATTACAGGATGTCAATGTAATCCTTTCATGAGTGTCATAATAGCATACGAAAGAAAGTAAACCGGTTGAGGTTGAGCTGTATAGACTACCACAGTGCTAGCATGGTTATGAATGCAAATTTCCGTTCCTGTGTGGCACAAAATGTTCGAAAGCACTGGGTTTTGAGATGATGTCATTAGATTTTTCCCATTCTTATGACCTGAATACACAGTGAAAGTTTAGAAATGAACATTAGGTTTTTTCAATTCAGAAAAAATAAGAATGTATGCGCCTTGCTGAACATTTTGTATGTAAGCAGAACATTTAAGTTTCCAAATCTGAATTCCTGATCAGGTAACCGAGTGTATGCAGCCAGCCTAAAGCAACCACTTTCACAGATTCATATTAAGAATGTGACAGGTATCAAAATAAAGAGAATCAATTTCCAAAAGTGGCCCTTAGGCCCCCTGGGCTAATTTATTATGTAGGACAAATCCACTTAATTCAAGTTCAGAATGTTGTAGTTATAATTTTGATTTTGTATAGACATGGCTGTTTGGTTACGAACTCCCAGATACAATAACAGTGCTGACTGAGCACAGCATGTGTTTTCTGGCAAGCAAAAAGAAGATAGAGTTTTTGAGACAAATTGAGAATGGGAAAGATGAAACAGAATTGCCACCAGTTAAACTTCTAATAAGAGACAGGGTATGTATTTGAAAAGTTATAAATTTTGCACAAAATATCCTATTTTATACTGAACCTAAACTACATATATCTAAGTTATGTTGTGAAAAATAAACATTTGTTTACATTTTTTTTCATATATAAATGTGTTGATTGTATAAATAAAGCCTTTTTAGTATTAAAGTGGATCAATAGACTATACAAGTGATGATCTAATCCAAAATTTCTCAAACTATTATTTGTAAGTGACCCACTGAATTGTGGGTCTTGAAGGCTATACAAAATTGGAATTGAATAAATCCTCCTTTAAATTTTATTTATATTTAATTAAATTTTAAAGTTTGCAATTTAAATAAGAATACTTTTTTCTTATTTCAATAGTCCTCCATTCATATAGTTATGCCCCATTGTGCTCCATGGCACTTAGTCTTACATAAGAAAGTTTTGGTTAAGTGGGTGTAGTCTAGTCAACTTTGGGGACTATCAGTTTAATCAATGAATTTCCATAGAAATTAAACCTACAAATTAATCTTGTGTCTCACTCTATTTAAGGCTGAATATCCCCTTGACACACATTTGATTCCTGTTTAGAACAGAACATAGTAGATAATTTTTCTGGATATGCATATTGTTATGATTACCATAATAATATGCTAAATGTAAAAAAAGGAAATATGCACATCGGGATGACACCCCATTGGCTTTGGTCATGAACTGCAGATATATTCTCAGTCTTGTGGTGGAAAAGCCAGTATACATTATACCTATGTTCATATTATTATTGCTAAATGCGCATTTACAAATATCTGCACTAAATTTTTTTCACACATAGTGGTTAACTGACACGTGTTTTAAACTTTTAAATAGTTTAACACTTTTCAGCATGTGTATGCTTCACATTAACTTCATGTAGTTGTAAACATGTATTAATCGTCTGTTATGTGAACAAACACTAATAGAGCGCCTCTGAAATTAAATTTTATTTCCACACACACAGTTAAATTACAACCATTTGAAGTTTATTATAATTTAAATGTAAGACAGAGTCTCTTATAACCTAATTGCATGGAGTACATTCCTATCAAACTGCCTTCTAGTGTTCCTGTATCAATGTTTATATTGAATTGTTGAAGAATCACTAGACGTAAGATTATGGGGTAAAACTAACAATATTTAAATGTCACATTAAACATATTTTAATACGGAAGGATCAAGTGTGATACTTTTCATAAACTTATAAAAGTCGCAGTTTCATAGTTTTTGTGTGATGTCTTAAGTAGGTACAAGTTAAAGAAGTCAAATAGCGCATTAATTATCGTTTGAAAACTAATTAAAATTATTTCCATCATGACATTTATAATAAGATTTCAATGTAGCATCTGTTCTTTTATAATTTTTTTTAGAATGACAAAGACAAAGAAAACTTCAGTAAACTAATAGCAGAAATAAAGAAGTCAAGAGGTGGCAAGAATCTTGGGGTGTTTACAAAGGAGAGTTACCCAGGAGAGTTCTATGAGACTTGGAAAGCTGCCTTGAAAGCTGAAAAGTTTGAAAATATCGACATCAGTTCAACGATAGGACTTTTAATGGCGCCAAAAGAAGATTCTGAAATAATCACAGTTAAAAAGGCATGTTTGGTCACAGTTGACGTCTTCACTAAATATTTGAAAGATCAGATTATGGAGATTATTGATTCCGATAAGGTATAGTGAAATTTATTTACTTATAGCTTTCTAAATGTAGGTTTGCATGATGTAACGTGTAACTAGTGTCAATACTCACGTCTTCAAATATTAAAATAACCCTCAAGCTTAGTCTTCAGGCGAAAATCAGTTTAATTTTATAACCCCTCACTGCAGGCTGTAAAATTGCGAGTTTTTGACCGATTTAGATTGAAGTTCTTGTTGCGACCGGAAAACTCATATTTCCCTATCAACAATAACATTTTCCTGAAATTCATAATTATGTCTAAAACCGATGTCCTATGATTTCTTTTGGAACAAGACTATATGATAAAACGCCCCACCAAGCGCCCCAGGTTCCCGCTAAAAATATGTCACTTTACTTACTTAATTTGTTTTCCTGCTGCCAGGGCGGCCTATCGAAAGAGGACCAAACAATACGTCTGGTCTATAATCTGTCGCCGTAATAAGCTTGAGTTGTGTTCCGGCATTAGTGGTCAGGTACCTCTAGAGAGCGATGTTACAAATGTCTATGGGCGATGGTAACCGCTTTCTATCAGGTGGGTTGTCTGAATCCAACATTTGTGGAACATAGCATACTTGCGTTGTCCACTTCTTCCGCTACTTTCCTGCTTGCTGTCGTGGTATTGGGCAAAATTTAACTGCAGAGTAAGATCCGTATTGTGAGAAAGTTTTTTACAGTGCAACAGCTTCGATATTTAAAAAAATTCTGATTATTCTCTTGGGCTGCTAAAGGGCCATCGACCACAGCAATCGGTAGTGGCCACGTACCAATGCACGAACAAGTGTTAGTGGTACGTGGCTGCGACCGGCCACAAGTGCGGCGAGTCCCTATAAAATGTATGAAAAAGCGTGTGCTACTTACTCGTCGCTAGCTACGGTGGCTGTGGTCGGTGCTTTGTTTGCGCCCAGCCTTAATTGTCACTTATAGTGAAGTAAAAATTTATTTAAATTCATCAAGTATAAAACAGAACATAGCTAATTTTTATGGTAGTTATGTTATGCTGACTATCTGGATTTGATTCTCATTCAGAAACAAAAGAATTGCATTAAAAACAAGAATTTTACTTTGTCATTTGTATAGTATGCATGAAACGTTCTTAATTAACAACATACATATGACTCCACTGTAGGGTTTTCACAAGAGATCAGTTAGTATACAACCTTGATGTGTTGCTAATCTTATAAGGCCACTGTGTTTTGGGCGTACTGCATCTTTACGATATAGAATTCTGACCCTGCTATGTTGTTATTAAAGAAATTATATGTTTTCTTAATAAAACTACGTTTTAACGGTTTTAAGTGCGGTAATTTATTTGATTTTGGTTTATCCGACGTTTCGGCCGCTTAAAACCGTTAAAACGTAGTTTTATTATGTATACAAGTCGCGAAAACTTAAGAAAATATTATATGCTTTCTATCGGTAGAAAGTGAAACATTCGAAACTGGCTGAGGGTGTGGAAGCGGCTATATCAGATAAAAAGTATGTGACTGGAGTGGACACGAGCCAAGTGGACATGTGTTACCCTCCCATCATCCAGTCTGGGGGCAATTACAGCCTTAAGTTTAGTGCTGTCTCCGATAAGAACCACCTGCATTTTGGGGCCATCCTGTGTTCTCTGGGAGCGAGGTAATACTGCTGGTTTGCAGTTTAAATTAAATACAACTCTTATAAAAATTATCACCATCTAGCAATGAAACTACTCATTGCAATGTTTAGTTTTGTTTAATTTCTTATATTCATATAATTTTTATAAAAATGTTCAAATATAAAACATATTCATCTGGTTAAAAAACTATAGAAAATGTTGTGTTTGACTCTCAAACATGGCATGATTTACGTGTTAAACTATTGTTATGAAATTTAGTGATTTGGTGACCTAAGTTACCATTATCTTTATATAAAATTTTTCTGTACGTGTGTTGACAGTGAACTGCTCCTAAACGGCTGGACCGATTTGAATGTTTTTTTTTGTATGTGTTCAAGTGGATTCGAGGATGGTTTAGATTCACAAATAAGCCCGGCAGGTGGCGCTGCAGTCGGGTTCTAAATTTTATTTCTTCAGGGTAGGACAATGTCTGCCGGGACAGCTAGTATAAATTATTATAAAATTATTTAGACAGATAGATAGATAACACTTTATTGTACACCATTACAGAAAAACTTACGAACTAGTATTATTATAGTAGGGTACAAAGGGCGGTCTTATCGCTAAAAAGCGATCTCTTCCAGACAACCCCTGGCAAGGATATCGATCAGAAGTGGCGATGGTGGTATACATAATTATTGTACGATTACTTAAAATTTTATTAATAAATATATATAACTATACTATATATACAAATATACACATAAGTTATATACATATATAAGATATGGCGATAATATGCAACTATTTAAACATAATAAACATATATAACTATATGCAATATAATATCTACTAGTTATATAAATATACATATCATTATATTGCAGATAGAATTTTCTGACCAAGTTCTTGAATATTATTTGACAATTTAGTAGTAGCAAATTTTCTCAGCCTATCCTATCAAGGAGTCCAGAAGCACTCGTTGATAGGATAGGCTGAGACTTAGGGACTTATAAGAATATAAATCCGTTTTTTCCATACTTCAAACGCAAAAATTTAACTTTTCGCGTACAATATAGTTTTAATTCTAAATACATATTTAGTGTAAAATGATTAAATATGGCATATATTTTAGATACAAATCATATTGCTCGAATATTGTACGCACACTGTTGGTCAACCCGACTGATGAAGTTCAAAGCAACTATAACTTCCTTTTAAACTTGGAAGAAGAAGTAATGAAAAGTTTGGTGGCCGGCGCGAAGTTGTCCGCAGTTTACGAAGCTGGAATGGCATTGGCGAAGAAAGAAAAGCCGTCTTTAGTTGATAATTTAACTAAAAATTTTGGGTAAGTTTTCCCTTCATATCCATTGCTTTTATTTATATACTGGGATATGCCTGCGAGTTCGTTCGCGCTTGATTATAAATTTTGGCTGGAATCCCGGGACACAGTACCATAGCATTTAAAAAACAATATAAGCTATCTATTTTTGTCGGAATAAGCAAACAAGAAATGTATTGAAAATTGCATCGTGTTCTCCACAATTTATATAGTCTGTTCCAGTTGTTTTTTTAAAATAACTTCAATGTACAGACACGGCTTTTTTTCAATTTTTACTATTATGGATAAACAATATATATAAGCTGGATTATGTTGTTCACATTCACACTTGTGTAAGTGGGATTAATGAGTTTCATATATTTAATTTCCACACTATAGATATGTGTACACTTATGTTCTATAAACTGCCTAAGCGATCAACACTTCCCAATTGGGGTTAAACCCGCAACATTTGCATCAGACGGGGTGTTTAGCTTGCATATTATTACAATCCCCAAACAGTCTGTTGCACATTGTATACAATGTAGTATGTTGCACATATATTTTTGCGAGGAAAATAACTAACCACATGTTTATAACTTTTATCTTAAGGCTAATCATTTAGTGCTAATTGATTATATACCTAATAGTGTTGAATTAATATCAAAATTAATAAACATTTAATGTTTATTAATTTGAAGAATTGAATTTACATTACCTGTTATCGAAATAAATGCAATACACTTGTTATTTGCAATATATTACTGTTACGAGCTACAGGACTCGAATTAAAATGCCGTTGGAATTACTATAGAATTTATTAAAACTATACCAACACATATAACATAGGTACAAATATAACTAGACGCCATAGGTCCCAATGTAATGCACAATTCAATAACACGTGCAAAGTCCGTCACTAAAATGTACACACGTCTTGCCTCGCTTGTGTTATCGCTTTGACTGCCCCTCTCCGCCTTGGGCCATTGCCTTATAATGCACCGATCCCTACCTGCCAAGCTTCGACGCAATACAATAACAACAAGGATTAGTTCGACACTAATGAAGGCCATAAAACAAGTACGATAACAATAGGATGTTTTTCTTAATTGCAAGTTCTAAACACAACGTAAACAAAAGAATTACTAAGTGCGGGGAGGTAATAAACTGCGCTTTACGACAGGCAGGTGTGCGCATTTCTTTGTCGGTATGTAACATTACTAAATTATATTATCCGTGTTTATATTTTATTATTTTAATAATTAATCTATACAGTTTAGTTCAAACCGGAACAGACTATTAATACTTATTTATTTTATTACAGATTTGCGACAGGAATAGAATTTCGCGAGAGCTCAATAGTTATTGGTCCGAAAACTTCGATAGTGGCAAAGAAAGGCATGGTCTTTAATATTAACATTGGGTTATCCAATTTAACGAATAGCGCCGCCACAGACAAAGAAGGAAAGGTAAGGATGTCGACATGTAACCTGTTTAAAAAATAAAAATAATTATTGAATCAAATTGTAATTCAATTTGACGATTACATGGTGGATTTAAAACATTGTCTAGATTTAATATTTTATTTTAGTTGTTCCTTAAGTTTTGTAACACAAACATTTTACATTTAAATATGTTTAAATATTGATTGCAAAAATCGTGTGCTCTGTACCAAAATGCTCCTCTAAAGAAAAACAATGACTATATATGTATTTGAAAGAGTTTTTTAAAATCCAGCATTACTGAGCAGGTTCCAGTCCCCCCCTTATAGGTCGTCAACACATGGGCATTAACTCCGATGTTCCAAATGAGTTGACGACCTACAACACTACACGGTACACCAATTTCATGATTTTTGGACCGCTCCCCCTGTCCTCGTCACAGCTGGTCAATTTTCTTCGAAATCATAAGTTTTCGCGCATTTTCCTTCTAGTATGACCTTCCAACCCCCCCCCCCCTGTCTGCCCTACCAAAATAACATTGAAATTCAGAGGCCGTTAAACTAAACTTACCCCCAGACAAGTCCTGGAGTGGAGACCGCGCCACGGTAAACATAGAGTCGGACGCCGTCCATCCCGATGGACTTGACGACCTGCGCAAGGTCGCCGGTGGGCGCTGGTGGAAGGCGGAAGACCGGGATTAATGGCCCCGACTTGGGGAGACCTACGTCCAGCATTGGATTGTGATTGGCTGATGACGACGACGGCAGCGCAGAACTGTTGCGAATGACCGTCCAAATCACACTACACGCACTCAAAAAAAACCCAGCCAATGTTGCATTGCATGTTGTGTTGCAAACAATGTAAACCGGACTTAATGAATAATATGCAACGGGCAACGGGGGCCAATCTCAGGTACCCACACCAGAGTGTATAACTTTAGGTTTGTTTATAAGATTTACTTTGCTGGTAATCGATCTGTTTTAGTGTACATAAAACATAGTTGTCAACACTTGAAGGTATTGTCATACAGTAACTTAATACAGCATGTCTTACATAAATATTTCTCAATACTAGACATACGCCCTATTCATCGGTGACACAGTGTTAGTAAACGAAGAACAACCGGCATCACTTCTCACACAGTCTAAAAAGAAAATAAAGAATATTGGTATCTTCTTGAAAGACGATGATGAGGAAGAGGAAGAAGAGAAGGAGAACAAGACTGAAATACTTGGTGAGTGAGGACGTTCTTATCCGCTCATTACCGTTATCCAAACAAATATTTTTAAATTCTATAGAACATGCAATGGAGTATTTCACATTTGAATCACTTGAGATAACTTTTATCATCATAAAATACGTCATAGCCCCTTGATTTACGTAACGTTATCTAAACTTTCCTATATAAATAAATATTAATTTTATAAATAATATATTTAATCCTGTTACTATCTATACTACAATAAATCTGTAAATGGTTCGAGTTTGTAAATATGTTTATAAATGTGAAAACGTCAGGGGGACTAATTTGGACCGGCATCGAAAATACAATTTTTAGAATTTATGTCTGGCCGTCTGTTTGTTAGAGAACCACGTGAAAACTACTGAACGGATTTAATTAAAATTCGACATATAGGTAACTTATATCCCAGGGTGTTACTTAGGATACATTTTATCCCGATAAATGACATCCTTTCCTTAGAATCGATGGATTAGCCAAATAGATGGCACTGCAATCGCGTTTTTCAGTTCATTGACAAAACCTACTTGAAATCAGGTTGGCTTCGACTCACCTCTATGTTTTGGTGGGCAGTTGCCTAGACTATATGTGGACTTAGTTTCTTTGTTATAATTATATGTAAAATAGGGAATTAATTTTTATGTAATAAAATAAGCCTACTGCCTAGGGTTTGACACGCAGCGTAGCCGCGGAGGAAACTTTAGTTTAATAATAATTAATCTTAGAATCACGATTTTTATTTTTATATTTACGCAATTTCTCCCATACCGTTCTATTTGAAAAAGACTAGATGTGATTGGATGGCGGGGGTCAACTGTTTAGGGGTCTTGTAAGTGTTCTAAATAGCTGTCGCCTTTTCTCAAGACGTTTGACGGCGTCTAAAGTGTGTTTCAATTGGCGCGGGTAGATTATGGTGACCCGTGGTGGCCATTTCGTTCTGGTGACAACTGTCAAATCTTATTATCAAAATGAGTGTTCTTATTGCAAACATTATGCGCATTGCGCCCATTTTACGGTAGACGTGGTGGCCCTTCACAGTCGACCCTTCAACGTTTGGTGGCCAAATTTGAGACAACGGGTTCGGTAAATAATCAGCCAATACCTTCAAGGAACGCAAGATCAGCGGAGAATGGCGCCGCAGTCCACGAAAATGTACAGCAGAATTCGGGCAGTGGATTTCTCGCTATGCACAAGAACTGGGGTTTTCGTAGACTTTAACTTGGCATCGGGTCTTAGGCCTACACCCGTACAACATCCAATTGACCTAAGAGCTCAAAGTTCATGACCATAGACAACACCGTTTGTTTGCTGACTGGGCTTCGAATCGTTCGGAATAGGACCCCAATTTTGGCGGAAAAATCATCTATAGCGATAAGACGCATTTTTGGATGAATGGCTATGATAACAAGCAAAATTGCCGTATACGGGACGACACCAACCTACGTGAGGTTCACCAAGTGATAATGCATCCTCAAGTTACCGTTTAGTGTGGATTTTGGACGTCGTTGATCCGTACTTTCTCGAAAATGATGTTGGTGAGGCGGTCACCGTCAACGGCAGTACTTCAGAACGATGAGACCCAATTTCGTATGGCCCAAATTGAATATGGACCTAGGCGACATGTAGTTCCAGCAGGACGTCGCCACTTGCTACAATTGATATTCTGCATGAACGATTTGAGAATAAGGTTATCTCTCGCAGGGGTGATGTGAATTGGCCACCATTGGGTTTCTGGAAGTCGCAGGTCTATGCCAATAAACCACAATCGACCGGTGCTCTTAAGGTGAACATAACGCAGGCCATCGCTCAAATTTAGCCGGATCTATGCGGAAGAGTCATGGAAAATTTGACCACTCGGATCCGTGCCACCGTAAGAAGCCGAGGCGGGCATTTGAACGATGTATCACTTAATGACATACATACATGCCTTTCAAATAAAATAATTTTGTTATTACCTCACCTCACACACAGCTTGTTTTATTCCATTTCAACATCTACCCGCCCTTATTGACAAGGAGTAGTAAACCATTCTTATAACGGTTATTTTAATTGGTTTTTTATCTCTTAGTGTGGTGGTTGAATGATTAAAACCATGTTTCCTACAATTGTACTGTTCGACCAACTTTATGCACCCGCGTGGAATGCGCTCCTCTACCTTCCCATTAAAGCCTCTATGACGTCATTAAACTCGGGTGCACAGAAACGCTTGTAATTCATTCTCACTTATGTTTGATTGAAACGATGCTGATTTTACTAAACTGGATTCATTTATATTTGCCACACCATACTGGTCCATTCTTAATAGAATTTCAATTAAATATGTCCTCCTGTGTACTGCTACCCCAAGAGCTTATGTAGCATTACTAATTTATGAATAATTTGTGTGTCTCAAATCATTTTATTAATAATACTTCAGACGTTCGAAAGTAATTTTAAAGATATCATATTGTAGTAGAAATAATAATGTAAATTGATTTTTTTCTTGTATATATTTTTTAGCTAATTAAAGTGTTTTTGGCATCAATTCTGAGTGGCTGCTACTACGAGAAGTTATGCGGCTGAACCATTAAAAGTCATGTTTTTAAATAACATTATTAATAAATTCTAAACAGATGCAGTTTAATAGTATTGTTAATGAAAACTGAACCAGAGATCACTTTCTAGAATGTTTAAAAGGCAACAAATAGTATTATTTTTAAAATTGTAAATGTTTACAATAAGTTTTGCAACCTTTTAAAAGGTGTGTAATAATTACCAGCCGTTTTGCAACAGATTAGTATGTTTTCATAATATTTTCTACTTAAAATTTTCATTTTTTTTATGTTTAATACAAATAATACTTGACCACTTTTTGGCCTAATTTTAGCCTACTGATTGTTTATTATGTACTGTACTTGTGTACTTGTTATGAAAGGTTCAGTTTTTGGTAACAACTTTTTATCAAGAAATATACAATAAATACTGTTCAATTGTATATTTTGTATATATATTTATATAATTTTATTTACTTACATGCAATCGTGGATGGCTAATTAGAAAACGGAGGTGAGTTTCATGTTTTCAAATGACTGAAAACAATATTTGCATGATCCAAGTAATTTCAGTTAACGTGTCGAGTTATGTGCGATATGCTTTCAATTTGTATGCGTGAAGAGTATTTAAAAGTTTATATGAGATTATTAAACTGTTTATTTAAAGGATTAAAGTAGACTTAATTCGTTACATTATCCGAAAGGAACAACTTATTTATTCGTTTTTGAAGTAATTATGATGACTTATTGATGTGTATTCAAGACGCCAAAATGTAATCAAACGATATGGGTTTTTTTTAAATAAAGTTTTCATAAAATTCCTTTGAGTCTGCAATTGTCATTGGATAAGCCTTTCATTGTATACGTATTGTGTTCACACTGGGTGCTACCGTGCCAGTTAATTTTAACAAATATAGTTTGTACTAAATTACTTGTTTATTCTATGAATTAAATCCCGAAAGTATGATACAGTTACACAGATCTAACAGTGAACAGCAAGTGCTAGTTGTCGCTTATATACATAATATTTATACACAAATTGCTTACACCCAGTTCTTACATACTTTCATGTCCATAGATGATGGCAACCACTACTTATCAGATGGTTGGTTGAGTTCAATTGTCTCTTGTAATCCAAGTAATAAAAAAATACGTAGGTCGATGTGGTTTACTGATTATTTATTAAATTCACAAATAGAATAATTTTATTATTAGAATTGTAGAAAAAACCATACAAAACTTTTAAATACTCTTCTATGATCTAAAGAAATGCTTTAATGTTACACTGCCTGAAGCATACCATTCAAGATACTCACCAAAATAAGTTACTACAATCCGAAAACTTGACTGCCATAAAGAAAATTAATGTGCTTTCAGGAAGAGGCAAAAGAACAGCAGTTATAGAATCGAAGCTACGTACGGAACATTCTTCAGAAGAGAAGCGTAAGGAGCATCAAAGAGAATTAGCTATTACGTTGAATGAAAAAGCAAAGGAACGCTTAGCCAAACAATCTAGCGGGAAAGATACGGATAAAGTAAGGAAAAGTACAGTTTCATACAAAAGTATCAGCCAAATGCCCAGAGAGAATGAAGTTAAAGAGCTCAAGTTGTATGTTGGTAAGTGTTACAACAATTAACACGATATTTATTTCTTGGTCTGCTTCCTGCTGGCTTGGTTGGATGTAAGTGGTGGTAGCGTAATGGCTAGTGCACGCGTCCCAAACTAAAAGGACGCGGGTTCGATCCTGGCCAGAACACATGCACCACTTAGTCAGTTTTCTCATACAATGTGGATATTGTTCCAATTACCACTTGCTAGTAACGGTGAAAGCAAAACATCGTGATGCAACCTGCACATCGAGATAACCGATGTGTCAAACCTGCCAAGCCGCCTTGGACAAGCGTGGCGGGTATATTATCCGTTCCCCTATAATGGGAGGCCTGAGCCCAGTAGTGGGACATTTATGGGCGGATATATATATATATATATATATATATTGCTTGGTAGAAAAGAAATACAGAATTACACCCTGATAGTAGTCGATGATGGTTAGAGATAATATTTATATTACAATGAGCGAATCACAATCCCTTACATTTAAGCGAAAGTTTGCATATCTATGCAAATAAAAAGTGATTTCTAACGTTGGACATGCCTTACACTTTTAATGGCGACATTTTAAGCAGTTTCAAATAATTCGTACTCTTACTTTAAATTTAAAACTTATTATTAGTACATGTGGTTGATGATATCATTATATAAAAAGGACCCAATGAATATTTTTAATATCAGCTCATACATATTTGTAACTTGTGATTTACTGTCACCATGTATGGATGCCTGCTGAGGCGTCCTTATATAGCAGGTATTAATAACTAAAAAATATGTAAATATTGAATTATTTACTACGTTTAAAATAAGATAAAGATATTGACTTAATAAATAAAAAAAAAATGAGGAAGAAAAGAAAAACCCTACCAAGAGAGAAATGCACATCAATGTAATAAGACACACTCCTCTTGGCTAATGAGCTATTTTGTCTTTCATGAATGAAAAATATGAAAATAAGAAACAGTCACTAATCTCGGATACTTGAAGATCTCACCTAAAATGTCCTTTCAGATCGTAAATATGAAACTATAATCCTGCCAATATTCGGCGTCCCAGTACCATTCCATATATCAACCATAAAGAACATCTCCCAGTCTGTGGAGGGCGATTATACATACCTTAGGATTAATTTCTTCCACCCTGGAGCCACGATGGGCAGGAACGAAGGTGGCAACTATTCACAACCTGATGCCACATTTGTTAAGGAAGTGTGAGTATAAAAATTTTAATGGCACCATCTTTCCTTCGATAAAGAGAAAATTTACATGGGAAAATCTAAGTTCAAGTCTGTAGGTAATTATTTAATTAGAGTACAGTTTTGCACAACTTATAATTCCCATCGACAGTTCTCGTTTGCGCAGAAAAGTGCAGACCGGTTTCCGACATGTAAATAATCTATATAGAACTTTATTCGCGAGGGGAAATGTTAGTGTTGCTTGCTATGCATGCTTAGATCTGTCCCGCTTACACGATTCGTACACGTCGCGCTATTGAAATTGGTCTACTGCGGGCACTACATTGGGAGGAATTATTAATTGTGTAGAACTGTACTCTGGCTTTACTTAAGTGTTCAAATAAATCCATGCTTATGGTACAGGTGTTTTTTTAAATTAAATACATACTATTTTACAAACAGGTTATATGATGAAATAGTTGTAATCTTTTAATAAAATATTTGTTATATTTGGTATATAACTTGGTGTTATTTAGTATAAAAATAGATACTAAGTCGACTCTTGGCGAAAAGTATAAAAGTCTAATGTGTATGGCAAAATTGACCACGGCGATATTGCAAAATATGCAATATCTTCATCTTATAGACACTCTTCAATCAAATCGTATAAATTTATCTGAGTAAACTATTTGCTTAATATATAATCTCTGCTGTCAGAGTCGTTTTAACCATATCGGCCCCGTGGTACAAAAATCAGCTTGATATTGCGAGAAATTGTTTGGCAAGGAAGGTGACCTTGTCAACAAATTTCTGGCTATATCAAAATTAATTTAAGTCTTGGAATAATAAGAAAACGTATTTGTAAATAATATATGGGTACGGTCGGCCAAATTCCTCCTTGATCAGTTCTCTAACAATTTGCTTTGAACGGCTCATAAAGTTTCGACATCCACGCACACGCACCAAACAGGACGTTTGAAGTAAAGGAAAAAATTACTTGTGTTTAGTTGCATTATGCACTTCGCCGAGTGACGAAGATCTTTTCCTATTGTATTCTACTCTCGCTTCTGTTTTGTAAGTAAAGTTATATTTATAGTGGAGTTTAATTTTAGTTCATATTAATGTATAGTTTTATTATTATTAGTTTTATTTAGAAGTTAGTATCGTATATACATTCTTACTTATTCAAATATTACAAAAACTCGCTTTGTTTACGGACTTCGATTTTATTACATACATACATAACTTCACGCCAGGTCCCTTGCGGGGTAGGCACGAACAACAGAGCGCCATACAGGCTTATTCTTACACACGTCACTTGCTTCTTTGACATTCATAGCTCTTGTCATGCACGCTCGTCTGTTCTTAAGGCTCCTGACATCACCTTCTGCTAGTACACGATCAATTTGATCATGGAAGGTGTGTCGTGGCCTTCCGCGACTTCTGCATCCATCCACTTTTGCATTGTCTAGGTCCTTGCGCCCGGGTGTCACGCCTCCGTTACACCACCGGAAAAGACGGCCCAGTATTTTGTCAACATGTCAAAAAGCAAATGTTTGAACTTTGAACTATACTATTCCCTTACAGAACTTATCGAAGTACAAATACAAAAGAACCTGGTGAGATATCACCGCCGTCGTCAAATCTAAACACAGGGTTCAGATTGATCAAAGAAGTACAGAAAAAGTTCAAAACAAGAGAGGCCGAAGAGAGAGAGAAAGAAGATTTAGTCAAACAGGACACTCTTGTCCTCTCACAGAGCAAAGGCAATCCTAAATTAAAGGATTTGTATATACGACCGAATATTGTCACAAAAAGAATGAGTGGTTCTTTAGAGTCTCATACAAATGGCTTTAGGTTTACTTCAGTGAGAGGCGATAAGGTTGATATACTGTACAATAATATTAAAAACGCATTCTTTCAACCTTGCGATGGAGAGATGATTATATTGCTACATTTTCATTTAAAACACGCTATTATGTTCGGTGAGTGTTTTTATTATAGACATTTTATTTATAACTGATTCCCAATATGTTTTTAATAGTTCTTGTACCGGCGTAATAGATTTGTTTAATTTGTAAAATTAGTGTTTCTCAAAAGTTGTTGCTGTAATGCAATATGTCTTATAATAATAATCTTTCAAATATAAGTTCCCGGTAGATAGCTAAAGTTCTATTAAGATTTTAATATTTCTATGTTAAATTGTTGTAATTGTGATATTTTTTTAAAATAATAATTTATTTATTTACTTCCCATAAAAAGAGAAACAAAATTTATAGATTACTTTTTTTAATTGAAAAAGTTAAAAAAGGAAGAACAATTAGTCTCTTAATTTTGTTTATTTAGAACCATACAATAATACTCGTATCATTCATACAATCAGTTTACTCCTAAGTATAATTTTAAAATAGTTTGGTTCGATGGTAAAAAAAATATGAATGATTTTAGATGACTTTCGGAAAAAATTTCTACTTTATATTATGTGTCACAATCCAAATATTACTTACTATATTTTTGATGTATGAATTTGTGTGGTATAAAGGTAGATTTTGAGATACTTGACCGAGTTAGGAGACGGACAACCCCACACTTGACATAGCCGCCATATGAAGAACATTTAGAACACGAGAAAGAGACGAATGACTGTTCTTTGTACAACTTTATTAAAAGCCGTTATATAATGATACACAGAACCGCGACAATACAATAATTAGCCTCATAACTATATTTTTAGGCAAAAAGAAACATGTCGATGTCCAATTCTACACGGAAGTGGGTGAAATAACGACAGATTTGGGAAAACATCAACACATGCACGACAGGGACGACTTGGCCGCGGAGCAGAGCGAAAGGGAGCTCAGGCACAAGCTGAAGGTCGCCTTCAAGAGCTTCTGCGAAAGGGTCGAGAACATGACTAAACAGGAGGTTGAATTCGACACGCCTTTTAGGTAAGAATAACAACATTATTTCTTTGCTTACATATAAAAAAAAATTGGAGTGTATCTATCAGAGCCCAGAGCCAATATTTTAGAAACTTACATTTATGTTAAATCGGAGTTTGCCCCGTGGCGTAGCCACGTGTAAAACTCTAGCAAGTACCTTTTTTTTAAAGAGCAGGCGTTAATATAGGTTACATTGTATAAAATTTTTATGTTGGTGCTATTTGCCACTGGAAGGTTTACTGCATTTTATATCGAAAACTATCCCATCTGCTGAGATGAAAGTATCTATCTATGTACATTTTCGGTATTCAGACAGACAGATCAAGTTACTTTCGCATTATTTTAATATATTATAATTTTTTATATTTATAAACTTGAGAAATTATTGACCTCCCATACAAACTTTTATCCCCTATTTCAACCCGTTCTAGTTATATTTATCTATCCCCAGTGTATCTATGTGTAAAGTACATAAACAACCAAAACTATAAAAATTACCAAAATGACGAAAATGGCAAATCACAAAAAAACAAAATCTATCCCGCTTTCTGGGATAACCTTTACATAGGTCTATCCCATTGTTAGGGATAAAAAGTGTCCCTTGTCCACACTCGGTATTAAAACCACATACATACCGAATTTCAGCCAAATCAGTCCAATAATTTTTCTGTGAAAGAGCAACAGACAGACAGATAGAGTTGCTTTCCCATTTATAATATTAATAGGGATTTACTTAGCAACACCTCGATAAGTAAATTTGTGCCTGTACTGTATTTAAAGAAAGGGGAGGTTTCAAGCAGTTTTAAATCAGTAAAATTTAATAAAATGTTGATGAAGTATGTACTAAATCTAAATTATTATTTGTACATATATACTAATATAATTGAAATGTCTATCTGTGGTTTAAAAATAAATTATTTAATTCTTCTAAAGTATTTCAATATAATCGGATGGGGTTACAATTTTGTCTATTTTAAATATATCAGATATATTAATGTGCCAAGAGTAGGAATTCCGCTTAATTTTTTCTCTATATATATCATGACTTTCATTCAAAAAATGTTATCCAGTGAAACTTGTTTGAGAATAGAAACTTTGGAATTTAAATTATTAAGCAATTTCTTCATATAAACTTGCAGAGAATTAGGTTTCCCTGGTGCGCCATTCCGTAGCACAGTCCTACTGCAGCCCACGTCAGGGGCCCTCGTGAACCTGACAGAGTGGCCGCCTTTCGTGATAGCACTCGAAGATGTAGAGCTGGTCCACTTCGAAAGAGTGCAATTTCACTTGAAGAACTTCGACATGGTGTTCGTGTTTAAGGATTATGCGAAAAAAGTGGCCATGGTCAACGCTGTGCCCATGAACATGCTGGATCATGTCAAGGAGTGGTTAAAGTGAGTAATTATTCTTAGTTTCATACGCCTATTACACAACTCTCCACATCCTCTGTCATACAACAAATTTAGCATCATGTCGCTTTCACACAACCCATCCATCTCTTTTGTCCATCTTTCACAATTTGCTTTCTTTTTACAAGCCTTTATTTAACTTGCAACGGATGTATGTATGTAAGTAAATTCAGGTGAAATCATGCAAGTTCAATTTGACCAACTTCCCGGTTTCCGATTGAGCCGAAATTTTGCACGCATATGTATATTGCGTGACAATGAAATAATATGGTACCATGGAGCTGATATGATGTTGGACACGGAAGGCTGCCATAGGCACTCCTGTACTAAACAAGGTAGACCCGTCATATTTGGGATCGTTTTACTTGTCTTCGCTAGCACTCTACTGCTACATGATATCCAGGATCACAAAAGCTTGTATTTAAAAACCTTTTTAAAAAAGCTTATACTGTTACTACTTGAAATTATTTTTACTTTTCTTATTACATGCTTTTATATTGTTCTCAATTCAATCGTTGTTTATTATGGTATTTTTCAAGTAGAAACTATACTATTTTTCTTCACTGTATACTGTGAGTATTATTATTATTCATTCCCAGTTCATGCGATATACGTTACTCGGAGGGTATTCAGTCGTTAAATTGGACCAAAGTAATGAAGACCATTACGGACGACATTGAAGGATTCTTCGATAATGGTGGATGGTCTTTCTTAGATCCTGAATCTGATGAGGAAAACGCTCAACAGGTAAATCTTATACTAATATATAAAGTTGAAGAGTTTGTTTGTTTGTTTAAATGCGTTAATTTCAAGAACTAGTGGTCTGATTTGAAAAATTCTTTCAGTGTTAGATAGCCCATTTATTGAGGTAGGCTATATATATCATCACGCTTACATTAATAGGAGCGGAGCACCAATGAAGAATTTTTCGAAATCGGGTGGTTTTTAAACTTACTTTTTTTCCCACGCGGGCCAAGTCGATATACATATATATAATTGACGAAACATTGTTTTTTTTTAAAATCAGAAAACAGTTTTTACTGAATGTTTTGTAACATTGTTAATTGTTATTATTTTGGTTACTACATCCTTTTGTTTATTAGAATTTTGATGATTATTGTGATGACACTCATGCCTATTATAATCTTATTATCTAACATGAATTAAAAATGTTATAGGATGAAGAGTCCGACGAAGAGGATGACGCATACGAACCGACTGATGCGGAATCCGAGGAGGAATCTGATGATGGTTCGGAATACGATTCAGAGGCGTCTGAGGTGTCCGATGGATCTGGAGATAGCGAAGGTAAGGGCATTTCCTATAATGTAATGCACCAAAGCAAATAATATTACTTTTAACATACTTATTACAATGATAACAATAACTTTATTTAATTTCTGTTTAAACAATAATTAATGTGTGTATTCATGTTTGACTTATTCAAGTTACAATGACATAATTAGTTTATTAAGATGAAAAAAGTGTTGGTCTGAAAGAGAGTGTCGGGGTGAAGGTAAGGAAAGGAATGCTCCGGTGGTTCGGGCATGTGGAAAGAATAAATGATGGAAGAATGACGAAACAGATATACAATGCAAAAGTGGATGGATGCAGAAGTCGCGGAAGGCCACGACACACCTTCCATGATCAAATTGATCGTGTACTAGCAGAAGGTGATGTCAGGAGCCTTAAGAACAGACGAGCGTGCATGACAAGAGCTATGAATGTCAAAGAAGCAAGTGAGGTGTGTAAGAATAAGCCTGAATGGCACTCTGTTGTTCGTGCCTACCCCGCAAGGGACCTGGCGTGAAATTATGTATGTATGTAGTGTCTCAATATTTAATCATATTTTTAAATAAATGTTCATTTTTGTAACAGAAGAAGATGAGGAGTCGGGCAAAGACTGGTCCGATCTCGAGCGCGAAGCGGCCGAAGAGGACAAAAAGGATCGCATCTACGACCGAGATGATTACGACCGGAAGCGCAAGTCTGGGACCCGCAGACGGGACTTCGACGAGGACGAGGGCCGCAGCAAGAAAAGCAAACACGTCAAGAGCTCCAGCAACCATAAGAGCTCGAGTTCGAATCATAAAAGTTCGAGTTCGAATCATAAGAGCTCGAGTTCCAATCACAAGAGTCCCTCGAAACCTTCGAAGCATAATAGTAGTGGAAGGTAAGTAGTACTGTTAGAACTAACCTCTCCTCGGTTTGAGTGGTGCCTTACGATTAACAGACTCCAAGGGAAGCTTTAAGAAAGGCAAACATAAGAGTTCGAGTTCGAATCATAAAAGTTCGAGTTTGAATCATAAGAACTTGAGCGCCATTCACAAAAGACCTTCAAAGCGTCATATTAGTGGAAGGTGAGGTTATTATTAGGTAAATCACAAGTTCTATTTAATAATATCGGGCAACCATCACTGCCATTACAATTGAGACAAGGGCTGTAGCAAAATGGGCAGGTACAATAAGAGTTTCAAATAACCTAAAAGCTTGAGCTCGAACTATAAAGACCAAGCTCCAATCACAAAAAGCCTTTAAAGCATAATAGCAGTGGAAGTTGAATTATAGAATAAAAATTCTATCGAACAAAAAAATATGCACCATGCATAGCGATTGTTTTCAGATACATAGAATAAAGGAAGAATTTTGGATTTTTGTATTTAACCAAATGTTAAATAGATTTTCTTAGGGCTGATTTTTCAATCATCCGCTAAAAGCTATCAGGCAAATAAATTATAACTTAAGTGACTTCAAAAGTGATACTATTTTTTATTGCCTGAAGCAGACAAATAGGCAGACTGCCCACTTGATGGAAAGTGGTGACGGTCGCCTATGCACGCTTGCAACACCCACCAGGGGTGTCGCCAACGCGTTGCCGACCTTTAAGAAATTTTATAACGCCCTTAAAGAACCCCATGTCATAGCGCAAAGGGAAAACTGCGGCGGGAAGTTCCCTCCAAATCATTGTTGTACGCGGAATAAATGTGGGAGCTCAAGGAAATGGGAATGAATATCTCGGCGCTGGCCAGCGGTGAGGTAGTAAAATTGAGGCGTTAGCACCAGATCAAATAGTTCCTCGGAACACTTCCCGTTATATAGAAGCTATTCAATTGTTTCATTTATAGAACTTAAATTTTTAGTTTTTCCATGGTATTTTTTATTCTATGAATAACTTTTATCTGGTGATTGAAAAATGGACCCTTACACTGATAAACGTATATGGGTCAGGCCGCCATTAGTTTCTATCGTTTCCATTTATTCAATGATTTGTTAAATTGTATATTTAATGACGTTTCTCAGTCCGTCGAAGAATCGCGACAAGCACCACAAGTCGTCGCACCACTCGAGCGACCGCAACCACAAGTCCTCGTCCCACAGCAAAGACGACAAGAAGCACTCGAGCGACAAGTCCTCGCACAAGAGGTCGCGCGACGACAGCCGCGACAACGACCGCTCCTCCAAGAAGCCCAAGTGAGTCATATTTAATTAGAGTTACGCCGCTTGAATAATTCAAAGCAGTAGCTCCATGTTATGTACATAAAAATTAAATTAGGTATTTTATATATAAACCTTCAATACTTAAGTTTCTTGTTGAATTCACTACAATTATAAAGAAACTAAATCAATATAATGTAAACAACTGCACAGCAAAACATGAAGAGTCGTATTCAACCTATTATGAAGTACCTAATACGTAATGAATGACATGTGGGCAACCTGACAATGTATTTGTTATTGAATTAGTGATTGTTGTCGACATCGCAATTGCAGTGCCATATATTTTGCTAATCCGTCTATTCCAAGTAAAGGACCTCTTTTATCGGGATAAAACGTATCCTAAGTGTTGATTCAGATTATAAGCCAGCCTTATGTCGAGTTTCATTCATATATATTCAGTAGTTTCCAAACAAGATGCGATCGTAGCGCCATCTTTTTCGCCAGTTTCCGTCTATCCTACGGAAACGACATAATTTATCGGGATAAAAAGTATCCTAAGTGATATAAGTAAGTTCCGTTTCGATTTTAATTTAAATCCGTTCAGTAGTTTCTACGTAATACTCTAACTTTTGTTAGAAAGACAGACAGACAAAATTCTAAAAAAAATATTTTATGAATCTACTGTTTTACGCTCAGTCTCATTCAATACCCACAAAAAAGTACTCTGTGCGAGTAGAGAAGTTTTCATTTAAAAAATAAAGAGTTCTAACAGTTAATAAAACTTACCTATTATTTATTATTATTTTCCTGGTATAAAAAAAATGATCCCAAATGTCTCGCCGGAACAAGTAATATGAAAATTTCTTAACATCTTCAATAAATTGATGGTGTGCAAATCATCGGGGGGGTCCTAACAGTGGTATAGTTTCCCTAGATCCTAAATATTGTTTTTCTTATTTCAGGAAATAAATATCCCGCGATTTCGTCACATCGGATTCATTTGGAGACACGGGTTAATTTACCACATGTGATTTGTTAAACTGAATTCACTCAATGTCCGTCTGAACATGTTCAAAGACTGTTCATAAATCAGGTCTGAATGTTTATGTTAACACAAAATAATCCAGAAGGTTTACTATGGACAATGTGTTGCAACAGTCTCGCGCCCATAACACTAATTTCGGTATAGTAGTTTACTCATAATTACCTCAGTTAGACTTGTGTCATTCTCAGACAATCTTATAACCTAAGGACACTGATAATGGCCAGCGGTGTTGCTCGTAATTGAATATAAAATTCGGCGAAAGTTTGTGTTTTATGTTAGTCACTGTTTCATGTTATTTAAGCAGGGAAAGTACAAAATTGTGGTTTAATTAACTTTTTATTATTAAAGTTTATAGATTAAAAAAGAAATAAAAAGTTAGCAGATGCATTTGAGTTCGCAATAGAAATTTGAACACTGTACAATTTTTAAAATGTATTAATAAGCGTTTTTTACCAAGCGTCTGAGATCGGCGTTAACATTTTATTCTTTTCTGTGGCTGAGTTAAAGAAGTATGTGTACCAATTTGAGTTTGTTCTAAATAAACTTCTGTTTTATTTTGTGGTGTTAGTATGTATGTAGATTTATTACAAATTCCAGTGACAATTGTAATTAATGATGAAACAAATAAATGTAAGGATTTCATATTTGTAGAATTTTATTTATTCCCGAGTCATAACTTAGAGGAATTAACTAACTAATATAACACTTCAAGTATATTTAATCACAAGAAAATGTTGTGAGTTGTACAGTGTAATAACTGCTATCAGTTGTTATCGATTAAGTTCGAAATTATTTCTTAGGGAGCTTGAGTAATTTAATTAATTTTCATGTTAGCTATTTCTTTAAATAAGGAAACTGCTAATGCTAATTTCCTACATAACCTTTCAGTTTTATAGTAAAAATGGTAAATATAACGGACTGGTTACGGACACGGGCTGGTGGCTTTGTACAACAAAATGAATAGTTAAGAACCTATGACTCCCAACTACTTCGTGGCGCTTGTCGCAAAGCCCGAGTCGTAAGAATGAATGTTATGTGCACAGAAATCTGGCATTAGATTGTCAAAATCATTTTAATACAGTAGTGACTCTTAAGAAAAAAACAAAATACTAAAGGCATTAATACAAATATATTAAAGTTACAATGCACTGCATGCGGTTTCACTGGACTTGCGCAAACTCATGGAAATAACATCTCTTAAGCTTTATTTACATATTGATTAGTTAGAAGCGCGTAAACTTGCGAAATTGGCGAGTTGAGCTCTTATCATCGTTTGGACACATTTAAAGATTCGTCAACGAACTACTTAACTGGCTTTATCTCGAAGCGATTCGATATCTTCCACAGTAATTTGATTCACGAGTTATGTAAATCAAGGCCTATTTAAGTTTTGTGCGTACTGTATGTGATAGAAATAGATTTTATTCTGTGGTTATAACAGTGCTGGTACCTCGAAATATAATAATTATTAGAATCGTTCTTCCATAATTACTGTACACATAAAACTTAAATGCGATTCAAGTGAAGTAGTTTGTGCGTTTGCACAGATCCAGTCATATATTAACGTTTATTACAGCTTAGTGCTGTGCGAAAGAGATGACATATGATTCCGCATAGCGGCCGAGCAAGAGTGCAATACTCGTATCTGCTGTCCGTGTGAACCTTTTTACAGTTTCCTGCGCAATGACGTGCACGAACTTCAAGGATGCATTTAAGTTTTGCTCGTACTACTATTATTGCTAACTTCTATATCTATTATTTATAAGATAAGCGAAACAACTTGATAGGTATTGATCAGGAATGACAGCCACCAATTTAAAAAATACAACTCTTAAAAGGTCCTAAATATTTCATGACTAGATGGCACGGCATGTTTTATTACTTAAAAAGAATACGGTCTAAGACCACATCAGTCAAACATTTTGTTTCTTTTTTCTTACTTTTCTCAACGTTCAAGACTTTACCTGGCGAAGCCACTATCAAATGTAAAAATTATTTATTTTCATTGATAACTGGTCGGGACAATTAATTAAATTAATAAAAATATTAGCATTATGAAATTGCATGATTTTATTTAAAAATCGTCAACATCTGAGAACAGCAGTCCAAAAATGTTTCGATCAATCGTTTTACTTACAAGCATTCTAAATAACATAATTAAATAATACATTATTTACAACAACAACAAAAATACTATTATCTACATTCATGTAGTTTCTCAATTCGTGTCCTGAGCCGCGACAACGGGCCCTCTTGGCAACACTGTAATCCTTTTATCTGGCAACTTGGTAACATCCTGACTTTTTGAAACTTCAGCTTGTTCCTGGGTGTTGGCAATACTCCAATACTTTTTGTTGATTAACATCAGCAACATTAGCGCTGGTAAATGAATTAAGGAAAATCTGAATAGTTTTCTTGAACTGCCGCTGTCAGATTTCTGGTAGAATTGCCATGCTGAAAATAGAAATATCAGATGATTATTTTTATAATATCCAGCTTATAAATGTCTCACAGCTGGGATTTAATCTATCAAATATTTTAGGGTAACATATAATGCTTAACCAAGGCCGATTGGCTCCCAAGATCCACTAATATTAAAACTCTCCTTTCCCGTATATGTAGTCGTCTTATATTTAATGCTCTAACTAAATATATTTCCGTTAATAATATAAAACTATAATCCTTTATCAAATTTTAAATAAGTGATGTCCTATATATGTGTATACTGACATTGTTTCAATGCTGGCGGTGAACTAATTCTAGAACAAGTTTTTATTTGTTTTTCCCCCTTTTTTGTATTTTCTTATCTATCTAGTCATCGCCATAAACCTTGTCTTTTCCACACCTGACGTTGGCAGTAATGGTAGTTCGACCAAGAACAAGCCTCTTGCCGAAAAAAACAATTTCATACATCGGTAAATGCCATGTGCAAGTTTTCGCAAGATATTTTCTTTCACTTTTATTGCTGGAGTCTGCACTGGAGGAGTGGGTCAGCAGATGAGCTGACGGCTCACCTGATGGATAGTGCTTAGCGTCGCCGATGGACACTTGCAACACCAAAGGTGCTATCGTCCTCAAGAAGGCACTGGAACTCGGCCAAGACCTGGTCAATACTAGAAAGCTAGTCGAAGTTGTTATGGCAGTATACTCAGTCCAGATGTGGTAGTTATTCAGATTACCGAATGCCTTACAACCAGGCTATCAATATTTTGTTACTTCAACAATATGCACGTTAGTTTAGCATAATCATGGAGCAGTTCACAGACTCGTCAGCCAGGAATTCAATCTTATTAGAGCAAAATATAAGTGGTTAGCTACTACTACTTTTAGTAGATACAATTAGACATTGCCATTGAATTATTTATAATTATACAACAAAATCACATCGTCTTAAATAATTGCAATAAGAAAACTGCTAATGGCCACTTTCATATGAATACATTTAGTTTTAGGTTATATTTAAGTTAATTGGTTTTTAGATTAGATTGTAATAATAATGTCGTATTTTTTTAATGTATTTAACCTCATTTATTTAAAATAAATACAACTAACTGCACATTTACAAAACAACATGAAAGTGGCAATTTTGTTCAGATTTCGCGAGTTTCATTTATGAATCTATAAAAAAAATAGCCTTCATAGAACGTAAAAGAATAGAAAAAATAACGCAATACTTACCTAAGTACATAAAATAAATATTTAAAGGAAGGGACTCTAGTGCGAACCACATATTGGTGACTTCTAGACATGATGAGCCTAGGCACGTGGCGGCGATGACAGCGGTGTGCCTGAGCGCCACCCTCCTGCATAAGCCTGCAGTTTAAAAAGACCAGTTATTTATTAATTTAACGAAGATCAAACAGCTTTACACAATACATAAGCACACGATACATTTAACAACAGCACATAAGTCAATAATGGATCTAATAAGTTTATATGGCAAACTTATGTAAAGAGAATAATTTAAGTTAAATTGATATTATGTCATTAAAGTCAAATAAATCATACATCTGTGGTCAAAACTAGGCCTAGACATATTTATTTTTCTCCTACTTTTCCTTGTGACGTCACTTACTTGAAATATCCTCAAAATAGTTGATTTATGTACCTGGATCAGTGACAGCCATCATTCTGTATCCAGCCCTGGAATAGTCTGGCCTCAGGTTCCAGGAGAGCGCGTTGAAATGCGGGAACTGCCACGAGAAGAGTATTATCCCGAGGACAAGGGCCCCGGCGTCCAAGCTCCCCGTGCACCCCGCCCAACCCATCAGGGGTGGGATTGCTCCCACTGCGAACCAATACACCAAGTTTATACATATACCTATAATTGTACAAGCCACACCAAAGATAAGAAAGCCGTGGTAGCTTGCTTAGTGGTTAGCGACTTCCCGCCTCAAACTCAAAGGGGCAGGGTCGAAACCGGAAAAGATGCACCGCTTGGCAGTTTTCCGACATAATGTGCACATTCTTACAATTACCACGTACTAACAGTGAAGGAAAACAGCGTGACGCAATCTCCACATCGATATAACCGATGTGGCAAACCCGCCAATCCACCTTGGAAAAACGTCCTAGGTGTACTGTTCTTTCCTCTGTAACTGGGAGGCCCGAGCCCAGTAGTAGGACGTTTATGGACTTCATTTGTTATGTTCTACATTAAGTGTAATTAGCCCAATGGTCTTATGTATGTTAAAAGGAGAAAAAGAAAAGGTACAAATATAAATAATCGCAGCAGACAACGAAACCACTCACTAGCGCAGCGCGGGAGCGCAGATATTAATAGTTGCTCTATCTCGATCGCACATCATCCGTCCCGCTCACACACTGCTATAAATTGTACTAGCAGTATGACTTGTTAACATTTGTACTTAAGGTTACCGTATCCAAAATAAATCGGTTCACATCAGCACTCGACAGTGAATACTAATCTCTGCCATCTGAAGTATTATTTAGCCTCTATTCCTCAACTTAATATGCCTAGACTAAATAAGAAAATAGAAAAAAAAGACAGAAAAAAGAACATGTCTGTATTGGCCAATGATGGAGGAAAAAAAATGATCTTATGTTATATCACAGCTGTTCATTATATAATTTGTATAATGACAACACAACACAATATAAACTCATTGTTCCAGAATATCCATCGCTATGTACTTTGTTTTTTGAGTGTTGCATGCAATGACTTAGTAAGTCAATGGTTGCATGCCTAAATGGTAAGAACAGTGGTCTTTTTTAAAATCTTGATTGCTTAGGGAAATTAGCACTTTTTTCCAGCTTATTTAGCGCTCAATACTAATACACAACTGGCAGCTCTACTTCCTTCACAGGAGTTTGTGGCCAGGACTAGATGTTTTGCTATACAGTTTTATTTTCAAACCAGTTATGGGGCCGCCTCTACGCGCGATTGGGTCGGGAAAAGTCCAGCGGGATTCCCGGGACAAAGAATATCACACATTTTATTACATTAAATTTGATCAGTAAAAAAGCACATTGGAATTCCAATTGTTTTTTAATCTGGCAGTTTTAAATCATTTCCAGAATAAAAAGTAGTGCAGAGTTTAAGTCTAAGAATTGGCTGTCCTCGCGCTGGCCCTCACGGCGTAGAGGAGCGTCCCCCGGGCGGCGGATGGGGGAATGGCCGGTAGTACAGCCTAGCTACGCTTCCGGCTAAGTCCGATGGACTCGCTGACCAACGATAGGTGTGGTCCTCCAGCATTTTGGGGGTTGTGCAGAGGGTTAACACCCCACTCACGGAAAAAACCTACTGTCGTGAAACCGAAAACGAGAAATATACGATCCGATCCCAACAACGACGACCCCCGGCATGGAAAAACGGACATACGTATTGCATCATGGAATGTGCGTTCCCTCTACAGACCTGGCGCACTTTACCAAGTAAACAATGAACTGCGCAAGTATAATATAGCAATTGCAGCACTGCAGGAGGTAAGGTGGGCGGGAAAAGGAGAATGCAACGTTGATAATAGTGCTATTCTATTTTATAGCGGTAACGACTCGGGCCACCACACCTATGGTACTGGATTTATAGTGTCGAAAAAATTCATGAGTAGTGTGATCCGATTTGAGGCCGTGTCAGATAGAATATCTATTCTTCGCATTAAAGGTCAATTCTCTAATATTTCGCTTATAAATGTATACGCTCCAACTGAAATGGCAGATGATGAGGTTAAGGATAGTTTCTATGAGCAGCTGGAACTGGTATATGATCAACTCCCAAACTATGACGTTAAAATTGTTTTGGGAGACTGCAACGCAAAAGTGGGCCGGGAATCAGTCTACAAACCTACTATTGGAATGCATAGTAAGCATGAAACCACTAATGATAATGGGGTAAGACTGATTAGCTTCGCCTCATCAAAAGCAATGGTAGTCAAGAGCACAATGTTCCCTCACAAGGATATTTTTAGGGGGACATGGCGTTCACCGGATGGACACACAATCAATCAAATTGATCATGTGCTCATAGACAAGAGGCATCAAAGCTCTATACAAGATGTTAGAACATTTAGGAGTGCTGACTGCGACAGTGATCATTACCTAGTGGTAACTAAGTTGCGATGTAAAATAAAAACCCAAACTAAAAATATAACCAAAGCAGAGGAAAGAATTAATATAGAAAACCTAAAAGTACAAGCAATTTTAGAAAAATATCAAATAGAAGTGAGCAACAGATATAAAGAGTTAGTAGTTGATGAAAATATAGATGATACATGGAATACTATGAAACAGAATATTAAAGAAGTCGGAATAAAGATCCTAGGGAAAACAAAGAGAAAAGGCCGAAAGAAATGGTGGAATCAAGAATGTGAGGAAATAACAAAGAGAAGAAGGGAACTCAAAATTTTAGCTGAACAGAGTGACCGGTGGAAAGATGAATATGAAAGCTGTAGAAGAGAAGCGAAAACGAAATTTAGAATAGCAAAGAGACAGTATCTTGATGGACTGGTACAAAACATGGAAACCTTGATACAATCAGGTCAGTCGAGGAAGTTCTATCAGGAGGTAAGAAATTTTAAAAAAGGGTACCAACCGACGAGCCAAAACCTGGAAGACCACTTGGGTAACCTCATTACGGATAATGACGAAATTAAGACGATGTGGATGGAGTACTTCAAGAACCTCTTAAATAGCCCATCCCCAGAAATACCAATTAACCGGAAAATGGAAGATAGTATGGAGGAAATTACTCCACCAACATTTGATGATGTCAAAAAAGCAATAATGCGGCTAAAAATCTATAAATATATAATAAATCCCCAGGGATAGATGGCGTGCCGGCTGAGCTATGGAAATACAGTGGACCATCAGTTCATCACAAACTATACGAGCTATTAAAAATGATATGGCAAATAGGAAAACAACCGCTAGAATGGAATACGGGAATAATCTGCCCTATCCACAAAAAAGGAAGTAAAAAGAAGTGCCACAATTACCGAGGAATAGCACTACTACCTACCGCATATAAGGTCCTGTCTTACATACTGTTGGAGAAGTTAGAACCGTATGCAGAACGAATTATCGGCGATTACCAGTGCGGGTTCCGCAGAAATCGCAGCACGGTAGACCAAATATTTCTTCTCAAACAGTTAATGGAAAAGCGGTGGGAGTACGCACAGAGCGTCCACTCCCTGTTTGTGGACTTCCAAAAAGCTTATGATAGTATAGATAGGGGGGCCCTATATAATATATTACGAGATTTTCCCATTCCTAAGCAGCTCGTTGACTTAATCATGGTAGCCACCGGTAAAAGCACTATGCGGGTGAGAATTGGGAATGAACTCTCCGACGAATTCGAGGTGATTACTGGTCTCAAACAAGGCGATGCCCTGTCACCCATGCTTTTCAATTTAGTGCTGGAACACGTACTTAAACGACTCTTAACCCTTGAATCGGGGCTGCAATTGAACGGCACACATAAGGTGATAGGGTACGCAGATGACTTAGCCTTGTTAGGGGAAAGCCGCGAACAAGTTGAGCAAGCAGCTAAAATACTAGAAGAAGAAGCAAAGAAGGTTGGACTTAAAATCAATCACGAGAAAACTGAATATCTCCACATGAAGAGATACAAAAACATTTATATGCCACGCCAGAGCCTTCATGTTGGTGATGTTACGTATAAAGGGATAGCCAAATTCAAATATCTGGGCTGCACAGTCACCGACACAAACAACAGAGAGGACGAAGTCCGTATACGCATACAAAATGCTCTGAGGTGTTGTGCGGCCCTGCATAAGGTATTGGTGTCCAAGCTTCTAAATAGAAAAACTAAAATCAGGATCTACAAAACCGTCATATGGCCCATCCTGATGTATGGGTGCGAAGCTTGGACGCTTACCCTTAAAGAGGAGAACCAGCTTTTAATAGCGGAAAGGAGGGTTCTCCGTAAGATCCTGGGTCCAACCAAAAGAGAGGATGGTAGCTGGAGGGTCCGAAGTAACCTCGAAATTGAGAATATCGTGGCCGAGCCTAACATAATAGGAGAAATAAAAGCTCACCGCCTCCGCTGGCTCGGTCACGTAGAACGGATGGGAGAGGATCGCAGCGTGAGGAAAGCATATTTGGGACGGCCGGTTGGTCGGCGTCCGGTCGGCCGTCCCAAATATCGCTGGAAGGACAGAGTAGACGCTGACCTGTCGGAGATAGGAGCCAGTAATTGGCAAGACACCGCACAGGATCGAGGAAAGTGGCATGCTCTCGTTTCGGAGGCCAAGACCCACTTTGGGTCGCTGAGCCAACGGAGTAAGTAAGTGAGTAATTGGCTGTCGATTACCGAAAACCGCATCAAAATCGGCCCAGTAGTTTTTATGTGAATCCAGAACTACATACATACATAACTTCACGCCATGTCCCTTACGGGGTAGGCACGAACAACAGAGTGCCATGTAGGCTTATTCTTACACACCTCACTTGCTTCTTTGACATTCATAGCTCTTGTCATGCACGCTCGTCTGTTCTTAAGGCTCCTGACATCACCTTCTGCTAGTAAACGATCAATTTGATCATGGAAGGTGTGTCTTGGCTTTCCGCGGCTTCTGCATCCATCCAATTTGCATTGAATATCTGTACGCTCTTTCCACATGTCCGAACCACCGGAGCATTCCATTCCTCACCTTCACCCCAACACTCTCTTTCAGACCAACTCTCTTTCTTACTTCGGTATTACGAACGCGGTCCGCGAGCGTCACTCCGCAGATTTTGCGCAGTGCTCGCATCTCGACTGCGTTTACTCTACCTTCATGCTCTCTGTTCCAAACCCAACTCTCGCTTCCATACGTGATCGTAGGTACCAGCACCGCGTTATGTATGGCAAGCTGGGCCTTCTGGCTGAGGTTCACAATCCAGAACTAACTGACAAGAAATCTAAAAAAATTGCATTGTGTTCTCAGCCGTTTATACAGGGTGTCTCAAAAGAAAGTTCACATTTGTTTTGGTTATTGCGTGAACGGAACTAATCTGAGGGGCTCGAGGCTGTGTCAATCGGTAGCCTGGCTCTTGGGAATTTAGTCACTATGGAGCGTTTCTCGGGAGCAGCCCGTGTATCGTGCGTACGAGAATTTTATAAAAACGGTAATTCGGCGACCGTGGCGCGTAGAAAATTCTGCAGCATTCGATATATTCGTCCTTGAATGATGCGCCAAGCACACGACTCATTGCAAAATGGGTCGACAAGTTTCAACAGACCGGGTCAACACTGGAAAAACCAAAATCCAGGCGTCCAAGATCTTCGAGAACGGTCGAAAACGTAGACAATGTCGCCCAGTCTATTCGAGACGATCCGAACCTTTCAATTCGGAAGTGTGCTGTGTCCTTAAACGTGCACAGATCGTCATTATGCCGCGTTTTGCATAAAGATTTAAAACTGCACCCGTACAAAATTCAGTTGGTGCAAGAATTAAAGCCTCCAGGATACTGGTCAGAGGCTTGACTTTGTAAACCAGATGATTGAGAGCTTTCCAACGTTTACCAACATCTTGTTTTCAGATGAAGCCCATTTTCATCTTAATGGACATGTTAACAAGCAAAATTGCCGCTACTGGAGTGCTACCAATCCATAACAAAAACATCAGACACCCCTACATTCGCCTAAAGTCACCGTATGGGCCGTCATAGGCAATTTTAGTGCTTGATTAAATGAATGCCATGAACGCAACGGTTTACATTTGGACGATGTCTTTTTAAAAAAATAAATTCCCAAACAGTGTATTTTAATATGTATAAAACATTTTTGCAATAAACTCCTTACTTTTTTTAAATTCATTTTTGAAATGTGAACTTTCTTTTGAGACACCCGATATAATATATTCCAGTTGTTTTTTAATATCTTCACTGACACGGCATGTTTAGAATTATAAAATATTATAGATTATAAACTTACCCACTGATCCCAACCATGTATTGAGTATAGACATTCGTTTCATAGGTGTGTAAACAGATGTGTAGAGTATTAGGTTGCCTGCGCCCAACGCCGCAGTCAGCGGATTCACGCCAAAATACAGCATGCTCAAACCAGCTGTGCTTGTCAACGCAGCAAAACTAATTGCGTGGAGTGGCCTGATTTTAATAAAATAACCTGTTTTAATAACATTTTGAGTATTGAGGATTACAATAATGATGTTGAAATTATAAGGATTTTGTTATAATTTGCAGACACACATTGAATATTATAAAGTTAAGGAAGGTAAGCTAACCTATAATACAATTATAGGTATTAAGACCACAGTAAATAGCAGTAAGTTTGCTTCTATGGAATTTACACTACCAATATTGAACTAAGGACTTACAATCCAGTGCACTAATACTAAGATTAATAGATCATGGAGGAATTTAATTTGGGTACCAAAACCTTAAACAGGATAGCCATTGAAGGATATTACTCTATGTAACCATGTCAAAACTCACTCTAACAACCCCTTAACAAGCACCCGGTTCTTAGTTCTGGACATCTGAGCATCAAATGGCACTTCATGGTACTGATTGATGGAGTTCGCTGCCGCTGAGACCAGGCCGGTGCCCGCGGCGCAGAGAGCGAACGTCGTCAGTTCGAACGGGGCCGGTGCGAGAGCATATCCCGCCATTGAAGTCATTACTACTAGAGCTGTAATTTAAATAGAGATGATATTGTTAAAAAAATATTAAATCACAGCCAAATAACTGACAATTGTAACATTCTCTCCAATTTTATTTTTTATAAAACCTTTGCACACTAGATTATCATCAATTAAATTTGTGAATGAAATAAATTTTAAGAAAAATGTATGAGATGATATATTAAAAATGATATAACCAGATCTAAAAACTTATCAGTCACTAGGTTTTGAAATGGGCAGCTATATTGTCTTTGAAGATCAATAGCAAGTTTTAAATTACCATATACTGTTAGCATAGAAAAACATTAGTGATTAAAACTGTACAACAAGATCTTCAAAGTGTGGAGACTGCCTAGCTGTAATTAGCCATATTAAAATATTGCCTTCTTTTTCTGAATAATGAATACCCACCCCAGCAGAAAATATGTAAACTAGTTGATATTTTATTAATTTACAGAAAAATGGAGTAAACCTGGTCAACAAATATGAACAAATTACTTTTTAGTTATACTTCACTTATTGTATTCAAATCACGCAGCAAATATCTCATTATTCAGGACAAAAATTATTTACCTTCCGACCCCATTAATAAGGTACCATCAAAGAAATATAAAAATATATAAAAAATTTGCTTTAACATTTATATATTATTCATTACTTGTACAGATAATTCTGGAGCCAATCCCAACACACAAACCATGAATCAAACCTTTGTTTTTTTTAAGGGTAGTGCTCACTCGGATCACTACCTAATAGACATGTGTGCATTGAAAAACAGTAGTTGCGGTGCATTTAAAGTTTTCAGTCAGCGGTGGTGTGGATTACAGGCAAGTTACTGAATTTAAATCAGTAGCCATGTGTTTGCTTCGAAAAACAGTGACAAGTAAGGCTAGGGAAACTAAAAATGTTAACTCCAGACTGGGAATAAATAGTTGTTCTTTTGAGATTATCATCTATCTGTTATATATCATGCTAACAATTTAACTAACGGTTTTACAGAGCTCAGTCATTATTATATACTTTAATTGCCTATTAATATAAAAATATAGTATGGAAACTGTTTACTACTACTAGTACTCTGTTGTTCTTGCCTACCCCGCAAGGGACCTGGCGTGAAGTTATGAATGTATGTATGTATGAAACTGTTTACTCAATCCACATCTTACTACTATCTAACACCAGTTACTGGTATTAATCTACAAGACTATTACACTCACATGTCAACCTAAACTTGGAGAGCATCATACAGTACTGTCCTAAGTTGTTCGTTCTGTCATAGGATGGTGTTTCCTTCCACACTCTAGTATCTTGCGTGACATTTTTGCTCTTCGCAGAGGTTGTTGTCTGAGTTTGTGTGGTCAATGGCAATTTACTTTGCCAATAATGTGATGTTGATATTCTTGCCACTTGTGATAAGGTGCCATTCTAAAATAACAAAACAATTTTATAACCTGGAATTGCTACTACACTTAAAATTTCACAACTAGCAAAATTATTGTTCAAATGCATTGCAGTCAAACCTCAAAAGAAGCATAAATTTTAAAATTAATTTGTATGTTACTTCAGATTCTCTCATTCTATGGTGTATCCTTTATATTCAATACAACAAATTATTAAAAAAAGATAAAGATACTCAAATATATAATTATGTTATTACTTATAGTAGAATTATTTTCTCCGTGCAGTTTGGGTCATAAATCAAACTCGGCCTCAGCCCGGCTAGGGCGGTGAGCATGTTGCGCAGGCGCAACACCATTATCGATAAAAACTCATTCTTATCAAAGAAAGATTATCCATTCTTATAAAAATCATTATTATCTTTTTTGCTGTTAATTTTAAACTTAGATAAAAGTATTTATATTTATTTTTAATATAACTTGTTACATTCTAAACTTTTGTACTTATAGTTTTTTAATACATAGATACCTAATTAATAATTTATTTTAAATGATAATTATTCTTATTTTAATAAATATGTTGTTTTATCTATTTTTTTTCTTTCATTTATATCACTAACCCACAAAATGACAAAACTAAATACACTATCAATAACGCTTATCAACAACAATAATGTGTATCACTATGCCTGCCCATAAGGCCCGTAAGTGGAAGAGAGAGCGAAATACTCGCTTCACCACTCTGATTATTTATAACCCAAACTGCATAGAGAAAATAATTCTACTATAGTTACAAAAATTAAAACACTTACTCCTATTTTAAGCAAAACTGATTTTGTTGACAAACCAACACCGCCATGTCTCAGGCAAAGCGTGCAATGAAGCACTTTTATATAGGACATATTTATTTAAACACATATATGATGTATCAAATTCCTGAAAAATATTTATAGTTTAAAATAATTAATATAATATGCTCAATCTGATTAGCTCTTGATTATAATATAGTTTATAATATATTATAATAAATAAGTTTTCCTTAAAAAATAAGTGCAGGAGTTGAATGTGGTTTCAACCATAATTATAAGTAATATCACATTATTTTGTTACAAACTATGTATAAAAAAATAGAATCCAAAATCGTCACAACAACAAAATATCTCACTCATATAAAATAAATACTATTTTCTAATCAGTTATGCAATTTTCTGATTAACAATGTTCACTGTTATGGTAAGTAATTTTAAGATACTTAAGAAAATATTACATTTAAAAGGCACCTTATATAATAGAAAAATCTTACATAATTACTACTATTTAGCTTGTAGCGTAAACTGAATTGAAACTAAATTATACCGTCTCAATTAATAAAAAAATATTTGATAAAAACAATAAAACGCAAACTGTTGAGGTTATTTTTTGACAGATCTTTTTTTATTTATTTATGGCTTGGTTCCTTGGTGATGTCACCGACTCACTGACAGTAACATTACAGAGCGTTCCATGAGGGACTCACAACGACCTCGTTCACGACCGCGATTTTTCCCGTTCCACTTGCTTGCGGACGTTATAATCATAAAAGCTGGTGGAACGGGTTATGGAGCGTTGATGTCATTAATGTCATACACAAATGTCATTGGTTGATATGAAAATCGCGCCGTTTTCAATGTGTAGGTTTGACTAATTTATGTTAAAAGAAATATAGCTAATTATACAAAATGTCATTACAATAAAATACAAAATGTCCTTACTACTTCATCGCGGTAATAATTCAGAAGAAAGCAAATTCTTCTAGCTCAGATGAAGAGTGGATGTTAAGTTTATAAAACGTAATACTAAAAAACGTGATCTCAGGCCACGTATTACACAATATAAAAATATAGTCGATCGTTATTCAGATGAAGAATTTAAAAGCCTTTCAAGAAATACATTGAATTATCTATCTATCTATAATTCACCTAAACTCAAAGCCTATGGTAATAATCGACTGCACACAAAAGGCATTACAGACGTAACAGTCGAAGTTAATGGGAAAGAGAGAATATTACCCGTTATTGTCATGAGAAACGCAGATCCAATGCTTTTTGGTCTACAATGGAGCGAGATGTTTGGAATGGAATTTCCAAAACCTGTATACTCTATCAAATCTACAGTCCCGTTAACACTTAAACAAGTATTAGATAAACATTCGCAAATTTTTGATGGAAAACTAGGCAAAGTCAAGAATTACTATGTCAATATCCATGTTAAAGCAGGAGCAGAGCCTGTCCACCTTCCGCCGCGGCCTATCAAATTTAGTATGAGAAAAAACATAGAACGGGAACTAGAACGCTTACTCACCGACGGCACAATAGAAAAGATAGATCCCAATATCACTCCCGTCGAATGGGCTACACCGACAGTCAACATTCTGAAACCTACAGGTGAAGTAAGAATCTGTGGCGACTTCAGCACGACTCTTAATCCAGTTCTGATTAAACATTTACATCCAGTTCCAGTATTCGACCATTTACGACAAATTCTAGCAAACGGTAAGATATTTTCAAAAATAGACCTTAAGGATGCATATTTACAATTTGAAATAGCTCCAGAGTCAAAAAAATATTTGGCACTTTCGACACATAAAGGGTACTATCAATATAATAGAATGCCTTTCGGAATATCGACGGCACCATCAATTTTTCAACATTTCCTCGACCAATTACTTGGAAATATTCCTAATGTGGCCATATATTTTGATGACATTGCAGTGACGGGAGCCAACTTAACTGAACACTTGCAGACACTATCTGCAGTATTCGAACACCTTCAAAATGCAGGTCTCAAAGTAAATTTAAAAAAATGCAGCTTCTTACAGAAGCAAATCGAGTATCTGGGTCATACAATAGACAAACATGGAGTACGACCAACACAAAGCAAAATTAACGCCATTATCAAAGCTACACCACCGACTAACACAAAAGAACTTCGATCTTTTTTGGGGTTAATCAATTTTTACGAACGTTTTTCATTCCCCATCTTCATGGAATTTGCGCCAACCTTCATGACCTGACGAGTGGGAAACATAAATGGCGATGGACTGAGCACGAGAATGCTATTTTCAAAGCTACGAAAGAATGCATTGTGTCTTCACAGCCATTAATAGCATTTGATGAAAAACGCCCTCTCTTCCTAGCATGTGATGCATCTGAAAAAGGATTAGGTGCAGTCTTATTTCATAAAGATAAAAATGTGGAACAACCTATCGCATTTGCTTCCAGAAAATTACGCCCTGCCGAAATAAAATACTCCGTCGTCGATCGTGAGGCTTTAGCGATCATATTTGGAATTAAAAAATTTGATCAATATTTAAGGGGAACCAAATTCACCCTAGTCACAGATCACAAACCACTTATCCATATTCTGGGAGCTCAACGCAACTTACCAAAACTAGTTAATAATAGACTAGTAAGATGGGCTTTAGTTATAGGAAGCTATGAGTATGATATATGTTACAGGAAGGGTGAAAACAACACCATAGCTGACTGCCTCTCCAGATTACTGAACCCTGAAACTGAACCATCAGAGACTGAAAGTATTGTACATAGAATACAACTTCGTCTTTTGGGACCAGAATGGCAGATCTGCACCTATCAGAAGAGTTATTAGCTATAGCAACATCTAACGACCCTATTCTTACGGATGTCTGTCGTAGTTTGAAAACTGGTTGGCGGCAATTAGATTACAATACAGAAATGAAACAGTTCTATAGAAAACGATCTGAACTGTCCATTGAAAATAAAATCCTTATGTGGCAAGGACGCATAGTTATACCCACAGTGCTTCGCCCAGACATCCTTGCCTACCTCCACCGCGGACACCCAGGTATTTCTGCTATGAGAGCACTCTCTCGATATTATGTTTGGTGGCCCTCCCTTGACGAAGACATAGACATATTTGTCAAAAGATGTAATAGATGCCAAGAAAATCGACCCAGTAATCCTGAACTACCAGTTTTTTCCTGGTCAATACCAGAAGAAGTATGGGAAAGGATACATATAGATTTCGCAGGACCATTTGAAGGTACCTATTGGCTTGTTTTGTGTGATGCTTTGTCAAAGTGGGTGGAAATCCGACCGATGAAAAACATCACCACAAGAGCACTTTGTTATACTCTTGACGAAATATTCTGTACATTTGGCCTCCCACGAATGCTTGTTTCAGACAACGGACCTCAATTCAGATCTTTTGAGTTTAAAGAATATTGCACGAAACAGGGAATATTACATGTGACTTCCAGTCCATATCATCCACGCACGAATGGCCTTGCGGAACGCTTGGTGAGAACCTTTAAGTCTCGAATGTCTAATAATGAGGGTGGTAACCTGGAACGACGTTTGTTGGAATTCTTATTTTCCTATAGGAACACGCCACACGCCACTGGCAAATCTCCAGCGGAAATGATGTTTGGCCGACAATTGAATTGCCTACTTTCCAATATTCGCCCTAATAAAAGGAAACATCTACAATATCAGCAGGTAAAAGAGAATGTCAGAATCAGATCACCAAACTATCATCCTGGTGACAATGTTTTCATAAAAACACGAGATGAGAAGAAGTGGCAGCCTGCAACCATAATATCTCAGAAGCACAGATATTCTTACCTCGTCTCTACTCCTAGGGGAGATGAAAAGCGAAGACATGCTGACCATATCAGGCCTAGAATACCACCCAAACCTATCATAGAAACAGAGCTTGATATGCCTACAACCAAATCTCCGTCACCACCAACATCGTATATTCCGTCACCAGCTTGCACCATGTCTACCCCTTGTGCCACATCTACTCTCTCTCCTCAATCCTTACCACCAGTGCCCTCACCAACAACATTGCCACCTATTGAAAGACCTGCGGCAGCAGCGGTCCAGCACCGTCGCCACAATCGGCAAACACGACCACCCCGTCGCTTGATTGAAGAGATGTAGGTGGGGAGGAATGTTACAACTCCTTTCTAAGAGATACTTCTTAGATTAGTTCTATATTCGAACTTCATATAAAATTCTGTTGTGTATAATTGTCATGTTTAATAATCATTCTTACGTCTTAGTAAAATGTAGTTTTATTAAATAACTCTTTCGGATAATTCTGCAGCAAAAGCTATTTGTCTAGAAACAATGAATTTCTCATTTATTATATAATTATATTCAATTTAACGATAATGAAAACTGATTAGAAATAAATTATGTAAATAATTACTAATAACAAATAAAGGAAAATGATAGATGGCTGTTCAAAATACATTAAAATAATTTTACAAAATTAATAAAGAAAGATATTTTTCCATTCGCCATCTTTGTTTCAAAATTCGCGCCTTTGTCAACGTATTGACAAGAGAGAATTAATGCTCTGTGGTCAACGCCCACTTCGACCCACATTTTGACATGGGTTGTTGCGGGCGTTGTGTGATCGAAAATGATGACGTCATTAGTGTCGTTTTCGCCACGACCGCAACGCTCGCGGTCGCCTTGTGGAACGGCTAACTGAGCATTTTGGACGTTGTGCGTTACTAGTGGAACGCCCTATATGATTATAACGTCCGCAAGCAAGTGGAACGGGAAAAATCGCGGTCGTGAACGTGGTCGTTGTAAGTCCCTAATGGAACGCCCTATATGTGTCACATTGGGCGCGTTCTTTCTAGACTCACGACTGTGCTCACAATACCCAAAATGCTCTGTCAGCTGTTCCACATTGCGACCACGGTCGTTATGGTTGTGGCGAGAATGGTCATTAATGACGTCGTTATTTCTGAAGTGATAACTTCTTATGGGAGGGTAAACCTCTTCGTTACGTAACGCGGCGCCAGTCGGTCTGGCTTTCCTTTCTCTCACGTTAGATTAGTTTAAGTTATCACTTCTGTCGGGCGTCCCGAGAGTTACACCGTCTTTTTTTAATACACAGCGCTCACAAAAACCCACGTCAAGATCAGGATTGAAGTGGGCGTTGACCACTGAGCATTAATTCTCTCTACCGATTGACAATGAAAAAGGCGCGATTTTCAAATCAACCCTCCAAAAACCGTTCCACTGGAGACTATGAATGTAAAGCCCGCAAGCAAGTGGAACAGGAAAAATCACGGTCATGAGCGTGGTCGATATGAGTTTCATGTGGAACGTAGCGTTTATAATGTAGATCAAGATGTTTGAATTGCAGGATAATATGATATCTTTGTCGGAAAATCGTAAAAAATCTCATAAAATTAGTCAAATCAAATAATCAAAAAATATTTCATCTCAGGCACATAAAAAGCATTGTTTGTGAAAGATTGTTCAATAATAAAGGAGAGTTAGCTTTGGTCAGCTGTTTAAAATCTACAATGGCAATATCTTAAAATTCTAATGTTGCTAGCATCTATAAAATGACAATTCCTTAAGGACTTCTATAAAGTAGAAGGACAAATTGTCATTTAAAAATTAGAAAACAGCACTATAGTTTATCTTATTTTAGTTAATTATGGCATACAACTATTTTCAACCATATGTAACCACAGTTTCGATTGACTGAAATTTATGTGATTTATATCAAACAAACTCAAGTCAGTTTGTTATTTTTATGTTCATGATAAAGATCATCCTTGCTAATATTTTAATTAAAAGTCTATGTTTAGATATTTCTTTATCTTTCACTGGCTTGGGAATGCCCTGTTTTACAAGAAATTTAGTATACACACAGTTATTTGATAATGGCTGTGAACATGCTTTACTTTTTAATCCCAAAAGTGGAATAATTTAATCATCATAAGCGGTCAAATATCATATAACTTGGAAAATAATTATATAGTTTTTATGAAAGAAATTAACGGGGATACTCTGTTTCCTGGAAAATTTATAGAGATGACACGGAGTACCTAAAGTTCTAAATGTTACGCATACAAAGCCGAGTGGAAAATAATCTCTGACAATCTTTTTAAACTCCTAGATCATATCAATTCTACTGGACTGGACTTGGACTTTCAGAGAATTATATGTAGTTTCGCAATTCGCATTCTGCACAAAAACATAGACAACAATGCAAAATTAATAATATGTTTGAATGTTTGTTACTGAATCGAAATTTAAAGGGATTTGTCCTCCAAAATAAAATTTCATCTAAATATGTTTATTAATTAATTTTGAAATCTAAACACAAATACGACATATCTAGATTATTATTGATATATTAATCTTTTATATGTAATAAATATAATAAAATTGCCATTGCCCAAATTTTTATACTTTAGGGACTTTTTGTTCAGTTTACAAATTTTTGTTTTTATTTTGGTTCGATTGATATTCGAATACGGAAGAGGTTTCGTGTTTGACGCTTACATTGCGAAACATGTCTAATTCGTTTTTTAGAAATACAAAAATGTCTAAATTATGGTGAATCTGACGGCGAACACCGCGAACCCTTAGGAAGCAAGATAAATTTCAAATTATGGCCTCGCGAGGAGACAAAGGGAACGGCAATGGCGAGGAGCAAATCGTTGAGGTAAATCCATGTGGCCTACATTATTGACAGTTATTTATGATGTAGGCTTTATTTCCTATGAAACGAATGATTTCAGACGCTGGCGGAGGTGTTTCGCTGCTTCATCTGTATGGAAAAGTTGGTCGATGCCCACTTATGTCCACACTGCTCTAAGTTATGCTGCTATTCGTGCGTACGTCGCTGGCTAACGGAGCAGCGGTCACAATGTCCCCACTGCAGGGCGGCGTTGCACCTGCACGAGCTCGTTAATTGCCGATGGGTAGAGGAAGTTACCCAGCAAATTGAGACTATGCAGCAAACCAATACAGCTAGCCAAAGAGAGAGCTTCAGGGATAGGTAAATGAGACATCATAGTTCAAGAATAATTACTTGTAGTATATCTAAAAACGTTTTTATTTAGGATGAAAATTTAATATGTAATAATAAATGTAACATAAAATTAAACAACCCACCATTACCATAGTTTGTCAAGTCAGCATTTTATAATTATGAGGGTAGGTACTACAAATTTTAGAAAATGTTTCTTAATGAAATATTTGTTATAAAACCTAATATATGGAATAGATGTGTATATAAAAAAACCTTGTCTACAGTAGATGTAGACAATTGTTTAAAAATATGTCATTTTTTACTTTATTTTGTTTTACAATTATTTTTTTTAAGAAACATGAACAGAGGGTAGTTTGGAATGATCCAATCTGGCCTGGTTAACATAACCATGTGAATTTTCACATTTAGAGTACATAATAATTATGGGATTATATTGTAAAAATATAAAAGTTATTAAACTTTTACAACAAACAATTAATTAAAATTGTTTAATAATTGTAATTCTGAATAATTATTAAATACTTAAAAAAAACAATTTGACACAATTCTAATAATTTAATATGGCATTGGGTCTTAGATGGATTATGTAAGAATGCAATTTTTTTGTGTGAAAGTTGACAAATCAGAATGTTGGTAGTTTGTGAACCTAATTTAGGATTCATGCAATATTATATGAAACTGAATATTTAAGTATGATCATTTAAGTCCACATAAACTTTAGCTACCTCACACAAAAGTATATGGTCTCTGTATAAAATGGTAACAAACAATATATATAACTAGGTACTAGCAGGCCAGTCATTGTCCTGGTCTGAAAAAATAAAAATCTAGAATCCGATCCCAGCTCCATCTACTGTATCTAATTTTGAGCCTAAACCATCCTGGGACACATAAAAACGTACACAAATAAATTTATCTAAATCAGTCCAACTGTTTAGAAGTCCAGTAACATACACATGAACATAAGAAATATAATTATATATAAAGATGTACACACGTAGCCATGGCAAAGTACTTTAAAAATCAAACTCTTGGATTTTATAAAATCTCAAAATATAATATTCTCATAAGTTTTCGTGACTAGTATGCATAATAAAATTCTGTTTTAGCAGTTTTAAGTGTGGTTATTTAGTATAAATTGCAACACTTAAAACTGTTAAAACATAGCTTTATTACCTCAAAATATAAAGGTAAATAACGGTACTCTGCATGTCTTGTAAATATTTTTTTTATTCATCAGACATATCTATGTTGGCATCTTTTAATTTGTAGTTTTCTCAGGATTTGATTACACCTTTGGGTAGTGGCATACAGAAGATACTTCTTGCAAATTTTATTTATATTAAGTGAAATAGTTTATGAGAAAAAGTCATAGCTTTTTATACATGGATTCCATTTTTGCCATTTAAGCACAATCACCAGAATCCTAATAATTGATTGGGAGATCTGGCCATCTTGGTGGCCAGGAGCTTATTACTTTTTTTGGAAAAAAATTATGTAGGAAGATCAAAGAATCTTCAGCAGTATGAAGTGTGGCATTATCTTGCTGAAACTATGTGTGTGAACCGGAAAGGACAATCTCTATGTCATTAAAAAAAGAAATAATTCATCATGTTTTAAAATGAAATGCTATCCACAGTGAGGTGAGCCCCTTAGACATCCATCCGATGAACAGTTTTGAAATAATTTAAAACAATTATTTTCAGAATCTGCCCCTGTCCAAATTAAACCACCTGTTTATTTTGTCTTGTTTTTCAATTACTTATACAAACTCCATCCCTCTACAGATTAATTAGATGGTAGATGTATTGTCCTTCAAAAAAAAATTATGCATCAGGGATAATGTTCTCATTAGTGATTGTGTGGTCAAATGTGTTTTGTTTATAGCATTAAAAGTAATGCTGTTAATGATTAGCTATGTTAGTGTATATGCAGATATTATCTATCAATGTTCAACATCATTAACAAGTAAAAGCAATGTTGCATACTACCACTACACTAACATTATCCTAGATGGAGCAGGAGTATAAGGTATAACAATTATGTAACATTGCGTATCTATTGTTACATGCCAACAAAAGTAAATGCACACCTGCCTGCCATAAAGAACAGTTTATTACCTTCCCGCATTTGGACTTCTTTTGTTTACTTTGTGTTTAAAATTTTATTATTTTATTTATTTATTATTTAATTATGAAAAACAGTCTATTGTGTATTGTAATCGTTTATGGCAGTCATTAGACAGGTGTGTCGAACTAATTCTTGGAAATCATTGTTATGCGTTGAGACATATTGTATTTGTACAGGATAAAAGGAATGCCCGAGCGGAGGGGTGAGGCAGTCAAGCGACGATTACTAATAAATTATATAGTAATTCCAACGGCATTTTAATTGGGAGTCCTGTAGCTCTTAACACTATGTTCTTTTCAATAGATGTCCAACACATCAAGAGAAGTTAACTGTGTACTGTTGGACGTGCCGCCGTTGCATCTGCCACCAGTGCGCATTGTGGGGCGGAACCCATTCAGGACACACATTCAAACCACTAGAAGAGGTGTACGAGCAACATGTGACACAGATCCGCGATGAAGTCTCACAGCTACGTCGCAGGCTCATGGAGCTTGTTAGTCTTGTTCAGGATGTGGTAAGTACGTATGATAAATATTATCAACTAGCGGACATGGCGAACATTGTCCTGCCTTGAAAAATAACAATCTAGAATGCTATTTTAACATCATCTACCAGATCAAATTGTGAATCTAAATCATCCCGGGTCCCACTCCTACACACACACACGTACACACACACACACACACACACACACACACACACACAAAATTTCTCCTAAATCAATCAAACCGTTTTTGAATTTTAGCCAGATAGTAACAGCAATTGGTTTTTATATAAAAGAAGATGTATTAATATTTTTCATTTGGTGCGTCATTTGCCTGCTTCTGGCAATGACAACAACATGAATGAAGAACCTCTTTATTGTTCACCATAAACTTAAATCTATACTTAATACATACTCTATACAGATAAATAAAAGTGAAGTGTCTTTTTGTAATGTTCAGAAAAAAGTGGGATAAAAATCAGGGGGATAATTTGGACCAGGAGAATCTGAAAATGCAGTTTTTAGAATATTTGTTTGTCTGTTGGTCTGTCTGGATGTTCTGCTAATGTGTGAAACGGTCCCGGCAGATAACTGATTTTTAGGGTTCCACAAAAAAAATTGCACACAGATGAAGTCCGGGCACAGCTAGTTCACAATAGATTTAAAACTAGACCTAGATTTTTTTTTAACAGGAACGTAATGTCGAGTCGGTGCGTGCCGCCAAAGACGAGCGCGTTCGCGAAATACGCAACGCGGTCGAGCTGATGATCTCGCGCCTGGATTCGGCCCTGAAGGCGAAACTGCTCACGCTGATGGGCCAGAAGAATAGTCTCACCCAAGAGACTGAGCAGTTGGAACATTTGCTTCAGGAAATTGAACATCAGATGCATTCCAGTACCAGGTTAGCATTATATAATGGATATGTGGTTAACTAAAGCAATGCAGCGCATGTTATATCTCTCTCATGTTGATGTGTCAGATAGTAGACCTTCATTGTTTAAAGTTACATGCTAAATGAAGTAAAAAGAGACATGGAAGGGTCAAGGAAACCAGGTCAACCTTCTGTTCTCACATCTTGATGCACAAACTGAAATTCTATATACAGTATAATGTGAAATTTCAAATTAAACTATATAAAGTCAATGTTTTATCTATACTTATTGTTCTCCTGTTCCTTTTATTCTGATTTTTTTTTTGCGTAAAAAAATGAGCTATTTAATGAAAACAATAGTGATTTTTTTTCTTGTTAAAAATCGTTATGTTCATTCATTTCATTAGTGTACCTATAGGATACATGTTATAAAATAAATGTTAACGATAGGTAGGTAATATTCGGTAGTAGTAGGTAGGTAGTAGGTAAGAATCGTGCTAGCGTAGTGGCAAGTGCACACGTCCCAAACTCAAAGGGCGCGGGTTCGATCCTGTCCGTTACGCATGCATTGCTTAGGCAGTTTTCTGACCTAATGTGCATATTGTTACAATTACCATGTTCTAATAATGGTGAAGGAAAACACCGTGATGCAACCTACATATTGAGTAACCAATGTGACAAACCTGCCAAACCACCTTGGACAAGTGTGGCAAGTGTACTGTCCGCTCCCCTATAATGGGAGGCCCGAGCCCAGTAATGGGAGATTTATGGGCTGTAGTAAAATTACAACTGTCAATATCAGTACTCGTAATACTATAAAGGGATTATCTTATCCCATTAAAAATGATACATTACTGAATAATATTTTTTTTTTATAGATCTGAGCTCATTGCGAAGAGTAGTGAATTGTCCAAAATGATACATCAAGTACGCAAGAAGCCAATGGCAAGCTTTGTAACTGCGCCAGTACCGGCTGATTTCCACAGGCAAGTGACTTCCAAGACATTATATACAAAAAAAGTTTTTCAAAATTGTAATAAAAATTTGCACCTTTTGGGCTAACAAACATCTTAAGGATATATTTCTGATTTACACTTTAAGTAGATACTTATTTAAATTATAAAGTATAATTATATTTTAAGTACAGGTAATAGGTACTATATTTTTTCAGTGCAGGAATGGAGAAAGTACACAATTTTTTGCGCCTGGACGACCTGTCGAAAGAGGCGGTAAAATAACCCACAGCCAGTTGGTAGAGTATTTGCCCATCTGGATGGCTACCACCATAGGTAGCCATAGGTTCCAGTCTGCCTTTAGAGAGTGGCAGTACATCGGTAACACCAAATGTCCATAGGCGATTTTAACAGCTTTCCATCAGGTGGGCCGTCTGCCTGTTTGCTGAACTCGTGCAATAAAAAAAGTACAACTTCTTGGATGCATTACGCATTTACCTGGTTGATGATCCATTGAAAGCCAAGTATTTAAAATATCGAAATGTCTGCTGGGACACATAGTAGAAGTGAAACTTCAACTTCTACTATGTGTCCCAGCACAAATTTCGATTTTTCGCAGGTTTGCTGCAAATTATGATTTGGTTAGGTTCGATACATATTAATGAATTTTATTTAAAAATATTTTATTTTCTTATACAAAAAAAACTGAATTCGATCCGGAACCAAAAAACATCCACTCTAAAATTATGCCACCCCTCCACGCTGCTGTAACACTTTTTCGTGACAGAAAGTCCTAATACTCCCGTCTATATAGAAGTTTCACTCCCATAAAGAATATTGATTTTATTCCAAAACCATTCATTCACTCACTCTAGTTCCATTTTGCAGTGAAATCGTTCCGAGTTACGACTGCAGTACATTCTCGTTGACGAACTTCACGCAGCTGCAACACGCGGCGGCGCCGATCTACTCGGCGCCGCTGCACGTGAACGGCCTCTGTTGGCGGCTGAAAGTGTACCCGGACGGGAACGGCGTCGTGCGCGGGAACTACTTGTCCGTGTTCTTGGAGTTGAGCGCCGGATTGCCCGAGACTTCCAAGTAAGTTATGTTGCTCTAGTACTTTGCACTATTTTAATTATGGTCACTGTACTCAGAGATCCGTTAACTTTAGTCAATGACAATCAAATATGACATTTCGTTCCAAGTGTTGTGAAAGTTACATTTAATCTTTGGTATTATATGGTTGACCGGTGGATTGTTATTTGGACGTAGTTACGCAAAAAGGATCCAACCCACAAAATGTTACTTTTGAATGATTAAAGTTTTAGCTGTATTTCCGCATTGATGTACTTGTTTGTGCCTATGGGTTCTTAGGAAAATATAACCGTAAATATATAATTTTTTTACCGACTTCGAAAAAAGTAGGAGGTTCTCAATTCGTCGGGATTTTTTTTTTTGTTGCTTTTTTTTATGTATGTTCGCCGATTACTCCGTCATTTATGATCCGATTTACGTGATTCTTTTTTTGTTCGACGCGGAATAGCTTCCAATTGGTCCCCTAAAAATTTTACATAGTTGGGCCCAGTAGTTTTCATTTTATGAACATTTTTCATGAAAATAATTTTCACTCCGTTCCATATGTACACCGATTACTCTGAGATTTATGATTCGATTTACGTGATTCTTTTTTTGTTCGACGCGGAATAGCTGCCATGTGGTCCCCTGAAAATTTGACATAGTTTGGCCCAGTAGTTTTCATTTTACGATCATTTTTTTGTTCCCGGTTCTTGGGACCTATATTTTGATAAGAAGCGCGGCACCATTCGTAAGTCCACCCATACATAGCTAGACACTAAAAAGTAACAAATAAAAAATAAAAACTTCGTTTAAAAAAACTGACTTCAAAAACTAAAAAACTAAAATGTATAAAATAACTTATTTCTAAAGCTATTAAATATTAATATATATTATATATATCTAAAACATCTTGAAGTCGGTGCAAAGCAAAACATAAAAATTACTATATTTTGAAAATTACTAAGCACCGACTTTAAGATGTTTTAGATAATATATATTAATATTTAATAGCTTTAGAAATAAGTTATTTTATACATTTTAGTTTTTTAGTTTTTTGAAGTCGGTTTTTTTAAACGAAGTTTTTATTTTTTTATACAAATAAGTTAAACTGCATCAATGTGGAAATACAGCTAAAACATTAATCTTTAATCATTCAAAAGTAACATCTTGTGGTTTGGATCCTTTTTGCGTAACTACATCCATTTTAGATTTGATGTAACACAATAAAGACACTATTCAAAACAATGAGATACAGGTTTTATATCATACTATTATTTTTTTAATTGGAAAACAAACTACTGTACATAAGTCTCATAATGTTTATCTTGTTATTTCTTACAAGATAAAGTATTGGATAAAGTTTTAGTTATTTGGATGATTAATATAAATAATTTTCTACTGTAATAGAGCTTTAGATATGGCTTAAGTAGTCCTAAGTCATTTAAACATTGTTAACTTGTGTAATTCGTTGCAAAAATCCTGTTTGTAATGTACGAAAATGATCGTCTAAACATAAATAGTCTATAGAATGTTAGATACGAGATGTTTGAATATTTTACAACAGTAAGCTTTGAACAATTCTAAACATAAAACACCAATCTTGAGTGAGTTGCACTATGCATAAAATTAATCAAATAATGACAATTGACTATCAGTCTGATTGGAGTGAAGTTAGTACATATTATAGTTTATAGTATATACATATTATAGTAGTTACATATTATAGTTTAGGAAAAATATGTTCTCCTTAATAAGTATTATAAATAAATTATACATAAAGTAATATGTTTAATGAGTAGACAACATTCAGTTCTGTTATTTGTATCCTTTTTTTTAGCACATACATGTGGTGTATATGAATAATTTAAGTGCATATGTGTTTTCTAAAATATATCACTGTGGATGTAATTTTCACATTCAGAACACTTGTAATTTTCAGTCAGAACATTGTTGCAATATTTTACATACAGAAATTAATTAACAACACTGTGTATGCTTTGTTCACTTGCTATGTATTAATAAGTTTTAATATCCAAATAACTTAGTGTTTCGTTATTGCAAGCACTGCTAAATTAAGGGTAGGCAAGAGGTAAGTAAAGGACGCTAGCGGGAATCAATCGCCTTCGCTCATTAGTGACGCAGTTTCATGTTGTCTGCCAAACTCATTCGCTCAATTGAAACTGAAATAAAATTGAAAGCTTTAAAAGCGGCTGCATTGATTAGGCCCGGTGTACACTCACTGACAAAGCCGCTGCGTCATTTTAAACCAATCAAGAACACATGATGTGCAAATGTTGTTTTGATTTAAATGCGATGACGGCGTAGCTCCAGATAGTTATTGAGACATCGAAAAATCCATTTGCTTTTCAATACTCTAACAGCTGGCAATCTACTTCTCCGTGGGAGGGTGCCCTTGTCTGGTTGTGCTTATAGAGGTCTGTACCTTGTATTGCGACATTCATTCGACAGACTAATTCGCAATAATAAAAAAAAATGTCTTCCCCAAGACCCAGCAAGTATACTTTGACAGCCTGCTTTAAGCACGTCTCAGTTGTTTTTTTTCAGAGGCCTTTATTCAAAATTTTTGACTTATGTTACAATAGTTTATTTTGTTCTTTTTTGTTTTCCGTCTTATAATGTATCCTATAAAACCATTGTATTCTTATTTATTACGTTTTTTGTTATTATTTGGATGTGTACGCTTTGTACACTATCAAAGATGCTGGGCTTAATCATCCTTGAGTTGTTGTTTATTAAGGCCGTTTGATGACCTGAGACGCACAACTTGCAATGCACAAGTGCCGCACGTGATGGTAACGTTAACGTTAATGTCTGTTTTAGAATATTATTTGTTGCATATGTAAAATACGCTGTCCGAGCAATATTGGCTCCTACATTTATATTCTTTTGAATCATACTAATCTACATAAATACTAATCATTAGATCAGTGCCAATCACCGGCTCAGTCAGCGTGTGTGTATCGGGTCTTAAGTAATGGTGATGGGATAATGATTTTGTAAAAAAAATATGATAAACAGGATGTTAATCGCACCATTAATCTCGCAATTTGTTGTAAAAAATCGCTATTATGTCGCCATTGCCTTATTAATACGGCTGCGCTGCCTCATTGTTCAAAAACTTGTGATCAGATGATGTATATTATACTAGATTCTTTGTTAGACTTGTAGATGAACATTTCATATGGCAACTCGTACACTATTTCCATACAACACAAAATAGCTGGCCAAAATGCATGATTTATGTGCAATTGTATCAAATGCTACATTTGAAATATATTCATCCAAAACAACACGAAGCTTACAAGTTTACAACATTCAGTTATAAAAATACTGAAACTAACTTTAAATGGTTTGTTACTTAATATAGAGTGAGCTAGAATTGATTGTAAAGATAATTGAGATTACTTAAATATGTTAGAGACAGTAATAAAACTCGATTATGGGTAAATGTTCACTGAAATTTCTAGACTTTCTCTTTCATCAGTGTGTGTCTTAGCTCTTCAGTTTGAACCGTTTAAGATACTATTACAAATTACAATAATTCCATTAATAAGATTTATAGCATTAGATTAAATGAGACATATAGGTTTATTTAGTGAATGTTCGTAAATAGGAATGTAGTTATTCAAAAGGAAAAGCTATTATTTAGATAAACTCTATTGCATAATAACCGCTCTATAATTCGCTCTGCTCATCCACATTGCTGCTATCAGACTATATATCATTCGGTCTTGAATCGAGATTTTTCTAATACCAATAAATATAATATGACGTCTATGAGTTGATAGGGTAGTTTAGAATCTTGATTCAAGGCTTACTAATCATTCTTGTATACAAGTCTGCCAAAGTAAGAAACGCCAGTTAGAGTTTAATACTTAAAGAGTGTTATCAAATGACATTTTCCCTTGCTAAAAGTGGAAACAACTATTTTAGATTTTTAGATCCAGTGTCTCGAAAGTAGAACAAGTTCACACTGATATTAGACAGATCAAACATATTCAATCAATCTGGTTAAAAGGCACAGAAGTGAAAGACAGAAATGATCCATCTGATATTGGCTTAAAACAGGCTATGCCTAAGATGAATGAATAAATGGATTAATATGCTTTATTGTGTTTTAAAAGGTACAGTTAACAGAAATAAAATTTTACAATACAATAGGCGTTCTTATCGCTTTCAGCTTGGATGTATGTGCCAAAGCAAAGTTTAGATCTGAGTCGTCAAAGGCAGTTTTGGGTGATATGAACCTCTATGCTGAAATAATGTACTTTTAAACTAACCGATAATTAGACAAGGAAAAAGTGATACGCTAATCTTATTCCTTATATCCTTTTCAATAAATATTAGGCCTAACTGACGTTTCTGTATTTGGTCTATAGCATACATATTCTAATAGTAATCTCATTTTCCAACATAATCTTCAGGTACGAATACCGCGTGGAGATGCTGCATCAAGTTTCCCGTGACTCTTCCAAGAACATTGTTCGAGAATTTGCCTCTGACTTTGAGGTGGGGGAGTGTTGGGGCTACAATAGATTCTTCCGCTTGGATTTACTCGCCAGTGAGGGCTATTTGAATCCTGACTCTGACACCCTTATTTTGAGGTAAGTGACGTCGAAATTCGTTTCATTTGTCTAGCCAATATCATGTATATATTATGAATATTTAAATTTTAGAATAATATGGCCTAGATATATTCTTTCATTCCAGACTCAAACAAATTGTGGAATCTGACTCACCAAAATCAAAGAACGGACGAACGGTTCTTGTGACAACTCGATAAATTCACTTAACAATTCATGTTTACACAGACACACAATTCTTTTCTAAAAGCAATAAATATTCCACAACCATTGTTTAATGTTTAATTTTTCTAATTAAAACCAGACAGAATAATGTTTCTCTGCAAGTTCACCATAAATATTGATAAATAGTGTAACAATAAGTTCTGTTTTAGAAATATTTTGTTGAACAAAACATGCCAAATGAAGTTTGTTTAATATTCTAGTAGAAGTTAAATTGACAATGCATGTGTTGTGTAGGTTCCAAGTGCGTCCGCCAACGTTCTACCAACGTTGTCGCGACCAGCAATGGTACATCAACCAGCTTATCACTATGCAGAACCAACACATTCTGCAGATCAATGATCTCAAAGAGGTAAATTCCATATCATTATGAATGACAAAACCGTTCTAAGTTTACTATAAATGAATAGTTACATTAAGGGCGGGTTCGTTTACTATCTCTAAACGCCCAAAATGCTCCATCTGCCGTCCCACATGGCGACTACGGTCGATATGGTCGTGGCGAAAACGTCACTAATGATGTCATTATTTTCGATCACAAAATGCTCAAAACGACCCAAGTGAAGAGCTGGGTCGAAGTGGGCGTTGACCACAGAGAGAGACCACAGATTCTCTCTATCGATTAACTTTGAAAAAGGTGCGACTTTCGATGACACTTGTGTATTTCGTGCTAATGACATAAATGCTTCATAATCGGTTCCACTAGAGTTAATGATTGTAACGCCCGCAATCAAGTGGAACGGAAAAAATCGCGGTCGTGAACGTGGTGGTTGTGAGTCTCTTGTGGAACGTAGCCTAAATGAGATTTTTTAAATTAATTTGAATACGCTGTAGAATATGCTGTATTATTACACCAATAAATTGTGTAGTTCGTAAGGATCAATTTCTGTAAAGAAATGTCAAACGTCAAAGGGAGAGGGTTCATTTAAAATTGCACTGTTAAGAATTGTTGGAAAATATGTCATACCTGTGTGCCTTTTTTAACTGCTTATCTTGTTATTTAATGGTGTTTCTTAAATTTTGGAGTATATTCAAGAATACATTTGTCTGTAAAGTATAAAATATTGTTGTGTATAACTAATAGAAACATAAACAACAAAACTGGAATTTGAACTGTCGACAATAATAAAAAAGACGGTGTGCGTCTCGGGACGCCCGATAACTTATACTAATCTAACGTGAGAGAAAGGGAAGCCAGACAGACTGGCGCCGTAATGCGTTACGTAATGAAGCGGTTTACCCTCTCATAAGAAGTTATCACTTCAAAAGTTAACTAAAAAGCAGTTAAAAATGTCACTTATGAATTTTTTTAAACAATAGGGTTGGTTTTTTAAAATTTATTGTATGTCTCATTTCTATACAGGGTACAAGACAGAAATGAACCAGTCTACTTTCGGTCTAATGCGAATCTTCAATAGTGACCGTTTTAACCTCCCTGGGGCCCTATTCTGCCTACTATTACTATTTTTTCAAAATCACCAGACACTATCGTGTCAATAGTAGCTTTGCCCCCTTTCGGTATTATGTTAATTCCAATGGCGAGCCCGTGGTACGCCTCTCTATTTTTGTAGGTATTTATAAATTCAAACTAACGAAATAAATGTTTAAAAATTTGGTACCTATAATACCAAATTATTTCTACTATGATTTCGCCTTGACGATATCGAGCAGTATGGTTTGTAGTAGTTTCACTAGGGTGGATTTAGTATAATACGAATTTTTGACACTATCGCAATGGAATAGTACTTTGGATATCTTCGGACCGCTAAGATATAGAAATGGCAGAATTGGGCCCTTGGATGACGGCACGGTATATATTACAGCGTCTCTCGCTGGAGATGACTCGCAACTCGATAGCGGCCACTCGCGCGACTCCGACCAACTCGAGCACGCCTCAGTCGAGTGCCGGCAACAACGAGGCCGACAACCCGGCCCAGAACAACCCCGTGGATGGCAACAGCCTGAGCGATTCCATCATGTTTGCCAACCAGTGGAAGTTCAGCGCCCAACATATCATGGGAGCGACGAGGCTGAACACTGCGGGTGAGTTTAGTTGAACTTCTAGATAAAGCTAGACATTTCCCCGTGTAGGCTAGTCAACAAGTGCCTTTTGGACCAACTTTTTTCAGCAGTCTCCGAAAATTATAATTGAGGTGTCATTCGATTCGGAATGGCATATAGATGATTTTTGAAAAAAATGAAGTTCCTCTTGCAAAAATTGTAAAAGTTATTGAGTTGACTAGTCTAGTGGCTACGCCGCTTGTTAAACCCCAGGCGCTAGATTTATTTTACTTACACAAATAATTAATTCAGTTTTTACGTATATAACAAAGAAAGTAAGTCCATATAGTCCAGACAACTGCTCAGCAAAACAGAGGTGAGTCGAAGCCAACCTGATTTGAAGTAATACCACAAATGACATGTTGTTTATGACAACGTAGATATTTGATACTAAATTTAAACAACGCCATTACAGTGCCATCTATTTAGTCATGATCATCAATGATGTCTTCAATAAAAGACCTTATTTATTTCAATCAATTCATTATTTTTCACGTTATACTCTAACAGACAGACAGACAGACAAAAATTCTAAAAATTGTATTTTCAGAATCTGCTGGTCCGAATTACCTCTCCTGATTCTTTTCACATTTTTAAACGCATTATACAAAGTCGAACCATTTACAGATTTATTATAGTAAAATCGAAAAAGCGAAATGCGAGATACATCTAATTAATGTTACAAGTCAATAATGTGGTAGTTTGCCACCTGCTGATATTGGCAAAGATATTTTCTAATCTCTACAGAACTTTATATCTTTTTGGCTTAAAAAATAGCTATCGCACTTTGTGTTAGAACACAAAAAAAGTTTTGAAAAATAAAAGTTTTTATTTTAATCACACTGTTCCACTACTGCAAAAAAAACATGAGTAGAAAGAATTATGAAACACATATTCTGAAAAAAAATGGTGATAGTTTTCAAAAACTCGAGAAAAAAATATTTTAGTTTTACTTTATTTATAAAAAATCGGCTATTCATCTGGGAATTACAACAAAAATATTGTTACATGCCGTTTGCTCCCAAGTATTGTTAAAAAATTCGTCATGAGTTAATTTGTAATATTACTATTGAAAAGAAAAACGGAAAACTAGGTTTTTAAAAAACTCATAAAATACAACAAAAAAAGACAAACAGCTGAAAATTTGGGTGAATTGTTTTTAGTTTATAACAAAACGATCTCCATATTTAAAGTAGAAAACGCCACAGGGTAAGTTTTTACTTATAAACCCTGCTATAACTTTTCCTTGAAAGTTAGTATTAAAAATTATGTGAATTATTTTAATATCGTTTAATATTATTCGTTTATGTTAAGTCTGCCTATAAAAAATATATAAAAAGTATTCGTTTATTTATTTATGTGCTGCCAGTACCTACTACAAACGCAAAAACGTCTCGAAGGTGTGGTTGGTTGTTCTGCGATGTTTCATACAGTTTAGGAGTCGGCCACGGAGGTCCATTTGAAATAATGAGCCGTGTATGCCGCCAGCGGACTTCCTGAACACGGCGATGTTCGTGGAGGACACGCGCAACAACGAGGTGCCGGTGGAGGCGGCGGGCGCGTTCGCGTTCGGCGACTACGGCCAGATCGAGCGGCGGCGGCACCACCACGGCCGGCCCGCCGCCACGCACGCGCTCGACGCCCACTACAACCTGCCCTCCACCTCCAGGTGAGTGTTCGCACATTTGCACAAATAAAACTCTCATATTCTGAAGTTACACTTGGAGTTGCCCAATCACAGGGATGAAAACAGCACTTTTCGTCCCCGGGAAACGATTCTGCCTGCTGTCAAAAAATTTAGAAAACTATGCGATTCATGTTCCAACTTTTTTTACGACCACTGTTAAATTGCGGCATAAATTGATATAAAAAATATTAATAATTTTCTAACATTATTTTATATAATTATAAATTACTTTTCAATATACTATATACTTATTATAATTTGACTTATATAAATTTGACCTGAATATTTATTATCATCAGTAACAAAAAAATACTGGCTGGTAGAATGCCACACATAAAAAATTACTGGACGTAAAAAACAAGTTCATCAGATTTAGATATGGATTTAACCCCTGATTTCATTAGAAAAGTAGTTGTATGTTTATCATATCAGTTTTTATTTACTTTCCTCATATTTGAAATGAAAAACAGAGAGTGAACCTCGGGTGAAAGGTCTATTTTGGCACTCCAACTATTAGCGCCCTGGCTACTCTCGTGCGCCGACCCATCTCGTGCCTAAATAGTTCGTAAATGTAATTAACATAAAGAGCGATTATTTGTGTTTTTTTGCGAATCTCGAAAATCTAATATGACTGAGGCGAGCGTGACGGGCCAAAGCAGTATGATGAAGATAGATATTAGATATATAGATATAGATATTTTATCCGTGCAGGAACGGAGAAAGAATACAATTTCCTGCGGGCGGGCGGCCTGCCGTAACAGGCGACAAAACAACCCACAGCCAGGTGGTAGGGCATTTGCCCGACTGGATGGCTACCACCCCTGGTCTAAAGCATGTTGCCATAACAACCTTGAGTTGTGTTCCGGCATTATTGATCAGCTTCCAGTCTCCCTTAGGGAGCAGCAGCGCATTTGTACAGGTGTTTCAAATGTTCATAGGCGATGGTAACCGCTTTCCATCAAGTGGGCCGTCTGCCTGTCTGCTGAACTCCTGCTATAAAAAAATATAGAGGTAGAATGACAGAAAGATAAAGATTATGATATATTTGTTTAGATCCGCGAACTCTCTTCATGTGTCCGGTGCGGACAACATGGCGTTGGTCAGCCTGCACACGCTACTGAGCGCCAACAGCACGCCGACGCGCGTGCCCAGCAAGCTCACCAACAAGCAGGCGAGGAGCGACAAACAGCAGCACATACCCGCCAAGGACGCCCCCTTGACAAGTGAGACACGGAACTATCATTTACTAGCTGCGCTCGCGGTTTCATATTTTGGATAATTCACACTATACCCTTATAAATTAGGCTAGTCTATGTGTTATTCTGATGTGTAAGCTATATTATTGTAAAGTTTCGTCAAAATCTATTCAGTAGTTTCTGCATGAAAGAGTAACAAACATACATCCATACATCTATAAATCATACATCTATACAAAATCTAAAATTTCCGGTTTATAATATTTACAGAGATTAATTTATTTGAATCTAATTGCGTAATTTTATGGATGTTAAAATTAATGTTAAGACACAGAATAAAAATGTTCGTCACATTTAAGTCTATTTTTGCTTGAACGAATATAAGAAACAATACTGCCAACATTTTAATAAGTATCCCGTTTATAAAATAAATTACTTATCAAAATAACTTACTTCATATTCAAGAATGCTGCATTAACTTCATATAACTTTTTGAATTATTCAATTCGGACATTCCATTCTAAAGATATTACGAGTTTAAAAATGTAAGTATTAGAATACGCGGCCGTGACGCTTTTACGTGACAGAAAAATCGTAAGACCTCGTCTATATAGAAGTTTCACTTCAAAAATATAAGAAAAGGGTAACATGCAGAGCTACCAACTTGCAACAAATTATATGGAATAATACAATAGCCTATAAAGGAGTATCATAACACATATTTTGGTCTTTTTTTTAGGGGCGTTTTCAAGCAATTGTGGCGCTTTTGACTTTAGTTTTAGGGGTTAATGTTTTTGGGAGTTGTGAGTTATTGTGAATGCCTATAGTAGAATTATTTTGTCCGTGCAGTTTGGGTCATAAATAATCGGAGCGGTGAAGCGAGTATTTCGCTCTCTCTTCCACTCACGGGCCTTATGGGCAGGCATAGTGATACGCATTATTGTTGTCGAATCGTTATCGATAGTGTATTTAGTTTTGTCATTTTGTGGGTTAGTGATATAAATGAAAGAAAAAAATAGATAAAACAACGTATTGTGGCGACCGAGGGTGGAACTGCCCTGCAGCGTAAATCAGTTTTAGAACTTTTAGAAATAACTAGAAATTTCTGGAAGGGAAAGACAAGGACGGATATATTCAGAAAAAGATAGACGATACATGAAAGAAAGAGATAGATAGATGTTAGAAAGGGATAGATGTATAAACGAAAGTTCCCGAACAGAATGTTCGGGAAAGAAAAGACAGAGATAGATAGATGGGTTCTAGAAAATTCTTCCAGGTATATAAACAGCGTAAGGCGCGCCTACCGGGCAGTTTTAGAGTTGAAAGTTGCAGTTTAAAGTTGAGTTCAGTCCAAGACGGTGAAACGACAAGTGCGATATTAGAGAAAGTTAATAGAGGACAGAGACGAACTAAGTGGTGAATTTAGTGAGAAGTTTGGTGGACAGATACGCAAAGGAGGTGTGTAGCGTAGTTCGAGAGGGAAACCAGAAGCGAGCTACGCGCGATAATATTGGAGGTGCTCCGCGCAATATCGGCGACGGTATTGAGGGTGTGACAACTTATCGTCGGGACTGTGCATCGTTGGTCGTGCGTATAGGGGCAACCCTGCAGAGAGGTACTACGTGCGGCTGTGTAAGTTAATAAAAGCTTCTAAATTTAAAACTGGTGTTTTCTTCCAATCCATAAGTGCGTACCCCGCTCGTACGTAACAGTATTTTTTAAAATAAGAATAATAATTATTTAAAATAAATTATTAATGAGGTATCTATATATTAAAAAACTATAAGTACAAAAGTTTAGAATGTAACAAGTTATATTAAAAATAAATATAAATACTTGTATCTAAGTTTAAAATTAACAGCAAAAAAGACAATAATGATTTTTATAAGAATGATAATCTTTCTTTGAGAAGAATGAGTTTTCATAGATAATGGCGTTGCGCCCGCGCACCATGCTCACCGCCCTAGCCGGGCTGAGGCCGAGCTTTGATTTATGACCCAAACTGCACGGACAAAATAATTCTACTATAGTAACGTGGTCTTAGGGACACTGTAATTGTACTCAGGCGTGGCGAGCAGCCCGGTGACGGAGGCGAGCCCCGCGACCGCGAACGCGGTGCTCTGCTCGTCGATATCGTCCCCCGAGCTGGCGGGCGCGGCGGGCGGGGCGGCGGCGCAGCGGGCGGGCGAGGGCGCGGGGGGCGAGGGGCAGCCCGACAGCCCCGGCGCCGCGCGCGCCCCGCACGCCGCGTCGGAGTCGAGCAGCGACACTGGGGTGAGTATTATATACTATTTCCATTTCTTTATTTTCTCAATGACAGTTCTAATTTGATAGTTGTAGTGTTGTGACCAAATAAGTAATGATATCGATCGCATACATTTATAATATTTTGAACAAAGACAAATACAACAAAAACATTCAAATATGTTTATATAGAAGTACAGGAACTTATAATAAATGTTGGGGAGAGCTCATCGAGTGACAGTGACGATTCATCAGATTTTGATTAAAATAAATAAATAAAGAATCAACATAATATAATTACATCTCGTAATGAAGTGTAATATTAGTTTATTTGTACAAAATTATCCGGCAATAGTTTAGTTTCTTACACTTTGTTAAAAAAATATCGGGTCTGTTATCGTGTTACGTTTATCGATAGCTCCATCCCTATCAGTTTCTCCGAGTCTGCTATGACCTTGTACGTGCGTAAGCGTCATATTTTTATTAAATAATGTATACATAATGTAAAAAAGACGCTCGTTCAAGTTTCCACAGGAGCTGTCATCGAGAAAATAAAGAAATGGAAATGTACAGTAGTAGTATATTAGAGTAGTTGACAGCCGGTGAAGGGCTCTCACCCGCCAATAATACCGTCGAGAGGAAGGCGTGTCGTGTTCCGCGCGTGCTCACCTCTCCTTCCGTGGAACGAGACATTTAGCCGCCGCACGCTGGATAGAGAAGGACGATACCGCGTTTTATGCTTCCCCCAGTGAATGTGGGCACGCGGAGTTGGTCGAGCTTCCGCTTTTCCGTAGCACTGGTATAAGGCGAAGGAACACCGAGAGATGTCCCTAACTCTGGTAGGGATAGTACTTCTTCGGGGGTACCTAGTGCCACCCTAACATGGTACATCCCACGCGCCTCCGCCGTGCGCCCCTGTGGTGGTTAGTCCTCAATTGGATTTTACATTACAGAACTCCGAAGCCAGATTTCGTAGGTGCCTTACAAGTTTATGATTAAATTCCTATAACGATCAAATCCGTGCAGGGATGATGAAAGACTACGATTCCCAGCGGCCAGGCGGCCTGTCGTAAGGGGCGACAAAGCAACCCACAACTAACTGGTAGGGTATTTACTTGTCTGGGTGGCTACCACTCCTAGTCTAGAGTATGCCACCATAACAACTTTGAATTGTGTTATTGGTATTAGTGGCCAGGTTCCAGTCTCGCTTTAGAGAGTGGCAGCACATTGGTGTTACAAATGCCTATAGGCGATGGTAACCGCTTTCGTCAGGTGGGCCGTTTGCCTGTCTACTAAACTCATGCAATTTTTTTATTTTTAAAAACCTATTAAAGTTATTTCTAAAAATTATTTCTATCATGATATTTTAAAGTAATGATGTTGTTATGATATTTGAGCGCTCGCTCTTTTAACATTGATTTTCTTTTGAACATTGTTTCAGAATTTATTATATGTTTTGACTAACCCATTATGCAGAAGAAAGAATATTGTACTAAATGGTCTATATACTTGAGCTAGCTAAGCCTTCGTTAGCTTGGCTCCCTTAAGCACAGAGGTCTACAGTTCGATTTCGTGTTTTAATTTTTAAATGTAAACTAATTAATGTACATGAAATGTTGTAGGACTTGATGTTCAGCGAACTTGAAGTTTTCGTCGATGAAAACACTCCAAGTCACGTTGACGAGAACTCAAATGAGGAAAATGATGTTGATGATGAAACTATGTCAGGTAATTTATTTTGTTCTCTTGCTTATATAAAATACTGGTAGTGCAACTATCCAAGTTTTATTATAATCTTCAAGCGACTAAGATTTCGCAATTGTATGGTGAAGTAGGGGGGGTTGCTTTTATTTGTTTTTAAAGTTGAGCTTGTGTATCTAGTTAAGTGAAAGAAAAGAATAATATACGAAAAATATTAAAATTTAAATGGAAACATAAAAGCGCATAGAAATTTATCGGACTCGTATTTTTTTTGAAACTCCGGTTATGTATCATTTGAATAAATAAATATAGAAGAATGTTAAGCTATAATAACGTTCTATTTACTCTTTTTTTAACAAGCCTCTAAATCTCGTATAACTATAATGAATAAGAGTCTTAATATTAAAATTGGCATTGATACATTCACCTTTTGCCTTCTAATACGCTTTTAATCCCCCACTTATCCCCTCCTTTCCCTAACTCCCCTGTCCTCTCCCCAGAGAACTCCTCGGCGAGCGGCTCGTGTTCGTACTGCGGCGGGTCCCCGTGCTCCGAAGAGGGCTTGCCTCGTTACTGTGCGTACAGACGGGCGAGGAGGCATCGCCCGTATTCCAGAACGCACAGAGCGACGAACCGCAGTTGCGCGCACATGCGGCATAGTACCGATTAGAAGGGGGGAATGGGAGGGATTGAGGGAGATCCGGGGGAAATTGGGAGTACAGAGGGAAAAGGGGAACTTCCGAACGGAATAAAAATGTTAAATATGACTGTTGTTAAATAGAATGGGGGAAAATTTTGAACGGGAAATGTGGGTTTCTTTGTGAGTAAAATGAGGGTAGAAATGATAAAAATTTATAATCCAAATTGAGATTTTGCAAAAATTATAAGAAGTCTCATGGTAATGTTTTGTTCTTTAGGATGATTATATTATTTTTAACTCAATTGACAAATGCATATGGCGTAAATACTCCCGGTTAAATTTAATAAAATAGCGATACCAAAGTGTAAGACATAATCTCAGTTGTTTATTTTTTTTCAAATTTTTTAATTATAAATGTTTTTAAATTAATTCAATTTTTTAAATTTGGTAAATGAAGATGCCAAATTGTTAGATAGAAATTTACTGATTTTTGTTGATATAAATTCATTTTCGTTCCTTTACATTACTTTAAAGTTGCTTTCATTAAAGTATTTAATTAGTATTCCTGAATATTACCATAATAGTTTATACAAAATGTAAAATCTAATTCACTAATAAAAGTAAATAGCTATTAATTAATTGTAATTTTTCCATTCTAACATGATAACAAATCAAATTAAACAAATGTAAGTAGTACTACAATTCTAATATGTGACGATTTTTAATTCATAAACTTAAAAGAATGTTATCTTTATTTAGTTATTTTTAATTATTAACTAGTTGAAGTGAGATGAAGGCCCTGTTTATTATTAATGCAATCTACATAACATTATTAATACATATCCTCAAAAGAAGCAATTATCGACATGGTTATGCAAACTGAAATCGAGCCACAATGTTTTCAAAATGTACTTAAGTGTTTTACATGCTACAAAAATTAAAGTTATTTGTTCTTATTATAATGTTATTCAGGATCTTTTTGAAAAAAAGGTTTTCTTGGCTTTTTTATGATCTCAGAAACTGTGCCATGTCTTAGTTGCGGTTTGCATAACTTACTCCAACTATATGTCGAGGTATAATCAGTAGTAGTAGAATGCGCCACAAAGGGTAGGCAAGGGAATCTTAGTTCATATAACAAATTTTGATTTATTTATAAGTCTTCATATAGGTAGCGCAGTTGTATTGTAGGCAGTTGAACTAACGTCATTCAACGGAGTTCTTGTAAAAACTCGAAAGGCCACAATTGCATATACAGTATACATTTCTCACAAGAACACATAATTATTACTGAATTCCTACAACCATCCTTTATTTTACGGTAATTTTACAGATTTTGAAATAATAAAACTGCACAGTACAAAGTCCCCTTTTACAAAAACTCGAGGAATAATCAATGCAGCATGTGCGTCTTATGTTCGATTTTCAAATTATAGGTGAGAATGACATAGAGGGCGCATGCGGCGGTGCCAACGTGACGGAGCGCGGTGAGGCGGATATCCTGAGTCGCCTGCTGTGCGCGGTGCAGGCGCGGTCGCCGACCGTGACCCCCGCGGGCACCGACGGCAGTGGGCCCGTGCCCCCCGCGGGGGGTTCCCATCACAGACACGATAACGACCCCCAGTTCTCAACCGCCGCGCACACCGATATGCTGCTGTTGAACCTCATGCGTATCAACGGACTGACCCCGAAACATTCCAGGCATCGTGAGTGTTGTGATATGTCATATTAATGATTTTTAATCGTAAAGCATTTATTCTCCACTGCTTCATTTTTAAAATTTGGATCCTTACTCGAAGTTAATTTATGAATTAAAATGAAGAAGGCAGAGGACCGCCTCAGAAACTCCCGCGTCTACTGTAGACTTCAAATCCGTGACGTAACAGACAAATTGCAAGAGAGTTGCATAGGTTGATATGGCAAATTTTTATGGAGACTAGGTAGTTATCGGGGTAACAAAACTAACAAATATCACTAGCCATGCCACTTCCACTAGGTCTCAGGAGGCTCACAATAAGGGATGACGAAGACAGCGCGAAGCAGAGAAGAAAAATTATGTAACCCAACCTGAAACTAACCCACCACGGCCTTCGAAGGAAACAGTCTCAAAGTAACCAGTATTTATACTGGGAAGAATATGTCTTATTCAGAAGAGCTTACTTTTTAGTTTTTATGAAATCTGTTACTGTTATTTACATTAATAATCATATTGATATATAATATATAATAAAAGTTTATGCTTGTTGTAAAATACATAACAAATGATTTCCCGATATGTCTGGGTGACTAATAGGTTCCTCGCGACAAAATTGGTCCGCTCCCGTCAATGCCTCGGAGACTGTGACCCCCCCGCGCCGTAGCGGCAGTGGGGGTCGGGCCCCCCGTCGCGGGCCCCCGCCCAGCTACGCCCCCCACGCGGGGCCCTCTTCCGCCTCGCCGCGCCCACGCAAAGTGCCCCGCGCGCCGCCACTCTCCCCGGGGCAGTTGCGAAGGCGTTGGGATTATATAGGATTTACTCCAAGTAAGTGTTTGTACTATTAATATTAGCCTGTATTAGAATATAATAATAGAATTTCAAATTAACATTTTTTTTTCATGTAGTGTCTAATCATCTAGTCGTTTACGATTTGGAAGTTTTTGAGAGTAACATTTTTCTACTGGGTAATTGTCAGTTAATAGTATTTTGTATTTTATAATTGTTTCCATATTTTTTTTATTTTTTTATACATATATTTATTATTATTCCAGGAAACGACTTTCTCTTTACATCTTAATCTTTACATAGGTAGTATAAAACAAATTCACTTTCCTTATCTGTCTGTACATCCAGTAAGTAACTCCTAAACCCCTCAACGGATTTTTAAATGGTTTCAACCATAAGATAGGTAATTTTTCAGTGAACCTTTATATGAATGTAAGAAAATAATGGAATGAAAACAATGCAATTAATTTTAAGATTTTTTTTGTCTGTTTATCTGTTTGTTCGGGATTCACTTAAAAAGTACTGGGCCGATTTCGATGTAGTTTTCGCTGGTTGGTAGAAAATTCCTAGACTTAAAATCTGTGATACTTTTTATCCTGGAACTCCCGTGGGTATTTTCTGGGAGCGGTTGTTGTTCGGGTGTATAAAAAATATTAAATTAGCTTGTTACGACACAGTTTTCACTAAAACGATAGCTTACATACTTTTTTTAAATGCAGCGATTCTACGTGCCCCGGGAATCCCGCGGGAATTTCAAGTCAAGCGTAGATTAAGTCGCAGGCATATCCTACTAGTCTACTACTACTAGTTATCATTTTATTAATACGTACCCATTTTTACGAAATTTGCTCGGACGGGGAGGAGTATGAAATTTCGCACACTTATAGTTTATTTAGTGAAGCAGTGCAGAATGCTAATATTTTAAAAAAAACATGCATAAAAATACATTAAATGAATAAAAATAAAAATTACACCCACTACCAAGTATTTGACACACACACACGCCATATATTCTTTTGTTTATTGTTAAAGTCAAATTAACAGTCTAGCCTTGGCGAATTCTGTGATTAAGGTTCTGTTGTCAAAGATATATATATACTTCTAAGTATAGTTTTTGACTACAAAAGTTTAAAAAAATGTTCAAACTTATAATTTATTTATAATAATAAATGAATAATGGTCGAATTTCGACCACTGGGCGACCACTAGTGATGTTAATTATGCGCAGGCCGTCCGGGTTGCTTCGGCGCGTCGCGGCCGGGCACCCCGGAGCGCGGGGCGCAGTCGCCGGTGCGCGCGGCGCCGCCCGACTACTGGCCCTCCGCCTCCTCCCTCAGCGACAACGACGAGGTCGACCTAGTTTTGGACTACAACGTAATTATAACACCGCACTAACACTACCTTTATATAGTATTCATTCATTCGCTAACAGATATAACTTCACCATTCATACAATAACTAAATGGGTTTTACGTGTGTAATTTTTGATTCTTAATGTAATTTATATAAATTGCAGGTAGTTGCATATTTATAATTTGAAACGACACTTATTCGATGTGGATCTGCTTTCCACATCGCCAGTAAGCGCAACATGTTGAATCTCGCCCTCGTCGCCAGTTGAGATGACTGATAAAACAATATGGCAGCGGTATTGAGATTGTTTATTAGCTTTGTATAAAATATGCATCTACCCGCAATATACATTACACTTAAATTACGAATACGAATATCACTGAAACTACCCCATATTTTGGGATAAAGCGCACCTCATGTTCATTTTACGACTATTCAATTTCAATTCAAATTCAATTCAGTTCAGGGTCTCCAGTTAGAGTTTTGGAAATTTACTCGGTTTGGTGAATTTATTATTTTAGAAATAAAAAGACATCCGGCCCGTCGTCATTAATATAAGAATAATAAGAATAATAAGTTGAAATTTTTTTATTTTATAAACCTAAACAAAAAAATTTGGGCAAATATGTCTCGAATCTGGAAATACTGCTACACAGCTACTCTGGTTAAATAGGCAGCTAAATAACGTGTCATTGGCTATAGGGCAATTGCCTGAATGACTCGCTAACAGACTGCTGGTTATGGCGTTAGGAACCTAGTTAGACTGTTGGGGTCTGTCTGTGATAACCGTCAACGCGATAACTACCTATCGGATAGCAGAGAAGCTAATATTTTAGCTAGTAAATGATAGCCGCTGACCGCTGCTAAGCTGTAAAATTGTCGCATATTCGCCGTGGCTATTTCTTATACAACCTCTATATAGCAGTTTTATTACAATTGCTATCTCTATATTTATATTTATTGAAGCCTAGTAGGCTTCCCCTTAGTCAGGGTTATTGTGATCATGTAATTTTTACATAATTGTTTTATTTTGCTCTGTTTCTATAATACAGGACACGTTATTCGACATGCTCCTGAGCAGTCTGTCGATAGAGGGCGGCGCGTTGCCCGAGACGGGGGCCCCCGAGGCGCGCCCCTCGACGCCCCCCGTGCACCCGTGGTGCCCGCCGGCGCCCGCCCCTGGCACCGCGCCCCCGCCCCCCAGCCCGCACCAGCCGCCCGTCCGCCACGACGGCGGGGGCGACGATTGACTGCGCGACCGCCGTCACCGTCATGGCCACTACAGGTACAGGCGAGAGTATTATCACTGAACAGAGGCCCCCGTTTCCCTGACTGAAGGATGATTTACATTACAAAGCGCCGACCACGGAACGGGACAGACCAATTAAACTCTTTCCAACCGTTTATTTCTGACGTTTGCACGCCTATGAAGTTACGCGTTTTCCGATAGAGTAACTTGAAAGAAATTTCATAATCGTCATACTTAATAGTAGTAGGTGATTGCGTCTGTGTCACTTTTAACAAATAAATTCGATTTTTATATTGAGGGCCCGTTTTACAATGCTTCAATACAAACAATTAAAGTTTGGATTGAACTTCCCAGTGCCATTTTGATACACAAAAATCTTACAATCTTGGGCGTCATATTTTTGTGTGCTGTGTAATTAATTACTCGAAAAATGTTACTAAAAAGAGCTAACACAAAGCTTTTAAAGGTTTCGTTTTAGAAACTGATTTATTATTTTTATGTGGCTTATACTTATAACAGGCAAGAATAGTTACTTACTCGGACATAATATCTAAAACTTAAAAGAAGTGTCAATATTACTCAGTGAAGAGGACAATAGATCTACAAACAAATTTCAAAGTAACTGTTGAATATTTATGTTACTGGCTATTTGCTCTTGCTTCTAAGTTAATTGGTAGATTATTCATTAGGAAATTACTCATCGATAAACAGCTAATAGTGATTGTGAAACAGGCCCTAAATCGAATCACTAACACAATAGGTCATTACTAATTGATCAGTATAATCCTCGGGACGTAACTTGGCCTAAGTCGTAAGATGCGCAAAAGTCGTTTTCGAGTATCTTTGGTTGTCAAGCGGGACGCGAGGAATGAGTCAACTCGACTATCTCCTTCATACTCATAAGCTTGATCGCGCGCGAAAGAGACGGACAGACTTTTCATGATGCGAATGCAGTGCGACGTCAAACCACGCGGTTATTCACAGACACTACACGAGCACAACGTGTGTATATGTGTTGAAAGTGTCATGTCATGACTAGATCGATATGTCAAATTTAAAATAAACGAATGGAAACAGTATAATATTAGGTATGTTTCCATAAATACAATATCAGTGGACAAATCTGCTGTACAACTTAGTAAGCTATAATTAGCCGTTTGTGCGTGTAGATTGTAGATGAACGAGTCTTGATATCGGCTCGAAGTAATGTAAGTGATCCACAATAAGTAGTGATACAATGGACCCCCACGTTTTGCAATTAAAGTTATGGCACAATATATTTAGGAAATTGACACATTTTACAATAATGTCTAAAACAAGATACAAATACTAAAAATAGTTTTGGTTCTATTAAAACCTAAAGTAATTTTGGTTATTTATTCAGTTTAATTTTTTATGATGTAGTTTAACCAATCAAATTTCCATCCGTATTCTCGAATTGTAAAAAGTTTCTATAAGCTTTTGATAAACAAATGGATAACCAAAAGGAAGGGCTGACGTAATATGGAAACAGAAATAGATTTTAAATAGTTTAAGAAAGCAGATGTAATGGTCTGTTGCATCGCTACTAATGGAACAATTTATTTATAACAGTCAATGTTAAACCCATTTGATATAGGAAGACAGTTTATATTTTGATTTAATTTGTGCAATGTGCCTTTCGAAATATAAATTAGTAACTTTGACGCCATTTTGCTTCAGTAATCTTCGACTCCATGCATTTCCTGAGGAAAATTAAAATAGAACGAAATTTGCACTTGAAATACTTAAAACACAGTTTCAAATTGATATACAAGAATCCAAACAAGTAACACTTGTATTTATAAATATTGTTGTTTGTATATCTAATAAAATGCTCATTACTCTCCATATATAGTAGTACCTTTTTTATTGCACGAGTTCAATAGAATCACTTATGAACATTTGTAACACAAAATCTGCTACCAATGTGCTGCCGCTCTCTAGAGAGAGACTGAAACCTGGCCATTAATTCCGGAACACAAGCCAAGGTTGTTATGGTGACATACTTTAGACCGGGGGTGGTAGGCATTCAGATGAGCAAATATCCTACTACATGTGGTATTGTGTGGTTTGTCGCAAAACAACTTGCAAGTTAGATAATATCCTAGTTAATATTAAGAATTTTAACTAGTGAAAAATGTATGAAATTGGCAACCCTAATACTAATACTACCCACATAAGCTATTTTCATTGTATTGAATGGGTTTAAACAGCTAAGTCCTGTTTGATTATATTTATTAAAACTTAGTTTATCATGCAGGCGGCGGTACAATTAATTTATTCAAGAAATTAAATATTGTATTAGAAATATCTCCGTTGTTGTATGTGTACTTAAAAAACAACAGTATTCAAAATGTTTGTTCGAGGTATTGTATCAATTCTTATTTTTTAGTATGGTTGCGTGATTGGTATGATATAATGAATTAATAATTCCATAGTCAATATATATTGATTCACCTCAAATATACGCAGTGTCTCGGAAATCGCATGTTGATTTATCTATTCCAAAAATATCAATAACTATTTTAAGTCTATCTTAGCCTAAAAGCTGATTACATTGTCAGTTACTGACTTCAAAATCGAAGTAAGTGCTGACTTAATACTGGCATCCCTGTCAGTAGTCTTGTAGTCAGTCAAGTTAGTGCTGACTTTAATATTCCCGATTGCATATTTCCGTTCTTTCCGTTCTTAATCGGAAACGTTACCGATGTTTGTGAATTGCCCTACAGATTTAAGATTCTGCTTGATCCTGCAAATCTCAATTCTTTTAAGAATAAAGCAGAAGCTCCAGTTTCATTTTATCATCTACCCATATCAAATTCTGCCCTCTTCAAGAATTGAAGTCTTCTCTACTGACTTACTGACTTCAATAACGTGCGTCCACCCTAATCAAATAACCAAGACCACTGACAACATTGACGCCAGTTACTGACCCAATGTAAATTCGCCTTAACGGTGCGAGATTACGGAATGTTCATGTCGATTGATTCGATTGTAATTACTGCCAATGTGCACTCATGCTCGACGATTTCGAGTTCGATTTGCCTATCGTAAAAAAAGTATGCAACGATGAATGGATACGACTTAGGAATACGAGTCCAACTGATATCGTCCGCCAGTCGACCACGATAATCGAATAAGTCGACTTGAATTAATCTGGAATGATCAGTTGAGCGAGTCGGTTGTTGACCCGATCGTAAGTTTGGGTATCGATCTTTTGACCTGTTGAGATAATGCTAATCTCAACATCTCGGAATCGCACATCGCTACCCTAGACCAGTTTCCAACTGATTATCTAAACAAGTTCATTTTTTTAGTCCACTTCCACAAAATATTTTAAATTTATTGTGCATCTTAATTATTTTTTTAAATTAGCAATCAATTCCAAAAATACATTATAATCTTATGTAGAAATTAGGTTTTTATTTATTATTAAAATTATATTGTGTAGATACTCTATTATTCGTTGTTTAGAAATTTTTGTTCAAATACGAATTGTCAGCTATTTTTTAATTACTTATTCTAGTGATGTGTATATTGGATTGATGGATTGAAAATGATAATGTGGAATGCCGCCTTATGATTTTGTTATGAATTAGAATTTAATTACAATTAAAAAAGGTCCTTTTTAAATTATATTAAATTTTTTAAATATAATTTGGGTACTAGACTGAAGTATTAAGCTCATATTAACGTAATGGTGTCTATTGCGCCGGATCAATGCTTTTTTTTTGGCAGGGTCACATTTAATTTTGCCAGTTTCAGTCTCCAAAATCTCGACTCTACGTTTAAAGAATACGAGTCTTAGAATGGACCTTGGAGAGTTTTGAGTATAACAATAGATTTTTAGAACCATTCCTGGTTTGAAAACAACAAGAAATCTGTTCGATAGAGGTGATAATATAGAACCGTTGTCGCTATTATATCGTAAGCGATGTTTGTACGCAATTATATTTTTTGATGTAAAACGTGTTCTAAACTATTATTTTGTTGTGAGGCTATCAGTTTTAGTTATATTAGACCCCACTGAACCAAAAATTGAATACCTTAAAACAAAATATTAGTATAAAATATATTTTACAACAAAAAATATAATGTCGTACAAATGTCGGTTACGACAAAATGGCGATAATTTCTCGAAATATATTTACACAGTATTAAACTACTTATTATATCGATATATGTAATCTTAAGACACTTTATCTACATATAAAGCATTTCATACATTACCTAGTATTTCATTAGATTGGTACATTGAATTATTGAAACAAGAACAATATTGTAAATATTGTAATAAACAACAATCTTAATTGTCTTAAATAAAAGTATTATTACTTCTACTAGTATTACTTCTGAAAAATAATGCTTTGTCACCATTATTTTTCAGTAAAGCAAATTCACTCAGGTTATAATTTGTTCGATTGATAACTTTTGTCTATTCATTCAACAATCGGTTCTTAGTAAAGCTTAAAATTGTAATTGGGTTCATAAAAAAGTAATAATATTGTTATAATCAAAACTGCCGCATTTAAATGTGTTGATTAAGTTATTATACAGAATATGTGGTGTGCGTGGGCATTAGAAAGCGAAATTGAAAAAAAAAAAACAAAGATCTCTTAAATTATTTAGTCACGACTGATGTTTGAGTACAATTATTATAATAAACACAGGGTGGCGTGGCGGCTGTTTTAATGAAGAGCTTAAGCCATTCACTACAATCTATATTCTTCAGGAATTCTCCAGGAGGAGAATGTTAAATGATTCCATAGTGTATTAGTACTAGAATTTATGATTGTTGATTTTCATAGCTTTGGTTGGTACGAGATTAATGCAAGTAGTGTAATCAACAATTGTAAAGGCACGGGTCGACCGTTCTGACAAAATTGTTGTATTAGTTTGACCTAAGAATTCATTGTATTTTGGGTCCATTGAAAGTGGGCGAGGGAATTTTATTTCAAAAAACTGTATTTTCGAAACAGAACAGAACTGGATGTCAAGAGTACGCTTGCACCAGTGTGTACGCACAAAATCAATTAAAGACTGCTCCTAGTTTATGGCCAACCGCCTAAATTCAAATCAAGAACGGAAAGCAAAACCACTTTTTTAAACGCAATCTACATTATTGTTAATCAGTACAATATTGAAATATACTCATTATTTCGAGCGAAAGGTGCTTTATTGAAAACTTCCTACGCTATAAAAGCAAATGTCCAAATAACAGTCAACAGAAATGACGGCTCATAATACAATACAAAAGCTACTACAGCGATTCCTTCAACACATGGCCGCCATCTTTACTGAATATACTTGGTAATTCAATTCACAGTTTTTAAAAAGTAATTATGATATTAAAAAGTTGCTTAAGCGAATCCATTATTACAGCCGCAGACTTAAAAGATTATCCATGCAGAAATTGATTATATTTATTTTTGCATTTAATATTAAGTATTTGTTTGATGCTATTTGAATTAATTTACACTTTATACCTGTAATATGTAATTGTTTATCTTTTAATATAGAATAAATAATCTAGAAGTTGGTTTAATTATTTTGTTTAGAGAATGATATATAACATTTTTTTCTCGATACTGTTAATGCTTTAATCTCATTAGGCTTTGGAATATTACTCATTGTGTTTTTAATAATAGTTTTTTGTAGATTACGAAATAATTATGCTTTATGATCACAGTTCGGAGTTACTAGATAGATTGCCTTTGTAGATTATTAATTGTTTAATTTGGATTTAAACAGGAAAAGACACACAGAAAAAGTAAAAATATTATACAGAATCAAAAATTTTCCTTAAGCAATTAATGACTTTCTATGTATTCTTCTATTTACATATTATAGATGAAAACCAGATTAGATTATATCAAAATATTTTGGTTAATTAATAAATGAATAGAAAAATTATTTTCTATTAATTTATTCTATTATTTAAAAGATATTTTGATTAAATTAACAATACTTAGCAAAAGCAATTTTTCTAGGTATGTTCAACTTTTGGATCAATCAAAAAAATGAGTTTCCCATATACTACATACCACAATAAAATTAACCCGTATACATTGGACGGGCTACTAATCAATGTTTGGAATCTCCTTAACTACAGGGCGAGTTGTTTTAGCTATCTATCACATGCATTATATTAAGAAATCATTTTTCGAAGTAATATCCTTTCAAATATATGTCATCGTTTTTCACTGCCATATCTATGAGAATACTCTTAACTAGTTATTTGCTCAATGTATAGCAGGATTTGAAGATATAATCATCACTAGTGTTGTTGCAGTTCTCTGTGGAAATGTTTAAGTGTTACAATAATATTACCTAGTTTAAGATGGATGAATTATATTGTCATGAACTATTTTGAAGTAGAGCAAATCATTTTGTTTATAGGCTTGAATATCTAAATTGTGCTCTTAAATTAGTTACTGTTACAGAGTCTTGTATTTTTTTTTTATAATTTGTAATATGATTCTGCAAAAGTAAATTATTAAGGCCGCAATTGTTTTGCCATAATTCAGGGCATAGAGCAGTGTTGCCAGTCAATGATCAAAATTTTATAACAATTAAATTTACGTTTGTTATGTTTGTCTCATTCGAGACTACTGGGCTACAACGACCGCAGATTTTTTTTGTATAAATCAAAAAAATCGTGGAGCTCCATTTAACCATAAGAACAAATAATTTATATCTGCAATTCGTTTGTAAGACTGTCAACACTTCCGAATGTGACTCCTCATATTTTGTGTATAGTACCGCGCCATCAAAGAAGTCCCACAGACGCGGCGCTGCAATCGCTGTCCTTAATGTTGCCAGAGTAATTATTTGCTAATCCGTAAATCGATGTAGTTAATTACTGAATAAAAAATACAAAATATTGCATAAATTTATTTCCTGGTTACTTTACCAATAAAATTCTATCAAATAGCGGAGCCGCAATTTTTATAAGCTTTTATTTAACTTGAAATGGATGTACATATGTATGTAAGTATGTATATAAGTTCGGGTGGAATCTTGTAAGTTAAATTTGACCAACTACCCGGTTTCCGATTGAGCTGAAATTTTGCACACATATGTATATCGCGTGACAATGCAATAATATGGTACCTTGGAGCTGATCTGATGATGGAGTCTGATGGTGGCCATAAGAACTCCTATACTAAACAAGATAGACCCGTCGTGTTTGGGCTCGTTTTACCTGTCGTGGCTAGCAATCTGCTGCTACATGATATCCAGGATGTCAAATGCTTGTATTTAAAAAAGCATATTAGTTCCTTTAATTTCCGTGGGATTTCTTTTGTGGCGCGGGCTCTAAGTTCCATCTCACTATCCTGACAAGAGGTCTTATAATTAAAATAATAATAATTATTTATAATTAAAATAATTTAGCTTAGTTTTAATATCATGATTGGTGTAACTGAATAGTTCAAATGTATGTGATCTGCTGACTATTAACGACATTGGCGTACTGAGAAAAGTTATTTTTTGTCCTATTTATAAAGTCTTAAATCGAACTAAACATATATATAGCTGATATTGTATAATATAGTAGGATTTGCCCGCGACTTCGTCCCCGCTTGACTTGGGATTTCCTCGGGATTCCCGGAATTAAATATATCACATAATTTATTATATTAAATTTGCTATCGATCAGTAAAATACACATACATCGGAATTTGTTTTTTTTTATTTGGCCATTTTAAATAGTCCTGCGGGATTCCCAAGATAAAAATTAGCGCAGACTAAGTCTGAATTAGTAGCTGTCGACCAGCGAGAACCGAATCGAAATTAGCCCAGTTGTTTTTAGATGATTCCCGAACAAACAGACAAGAAATCTAAATATGTTAAATAGCTTCAATGTACAGACACATGTTTGGAATTTTGTTGTATAATATATAAATATATATTTAGTTTGATTATTTTTAGGAGAAAGTTTGCCCAAATGTGTTTTTTCTTGCCTATAAAAAATTATATCTAATAAAGCAGTTATCGTGGAATAACAGGATTTTTATTAGTTTAAGGGCCGTTTTTCCAATCGTCATTAGATAAAAGCTATCAGTCGAATAAATTATAACCTGACTAAATTCAAAAGTGAGACAATTTAATTAATTATTCATGCAACTGTTGTTTTTAATTTTTCCATGTTGTGTTTTATTATATAGAATAACTTTTATCTGGTGATTGAAAAATCGGCCCTAAAACTGCAAGTGACAAAATAAAAAATGTTGGTCAGTTTTCTAGCAATATTAATGTCGGGACAGACTTGTGTCTGATGGAGCACGCACAATTAAAAGTTGGCCAAGTGCGTGGAATCCAGGCACAAGGAAGAGTTCTGTTCCACACTGTTTTTGTCATTTATTTTTTTGAGAGATATTCTTCAATTACAAAATATCACGTGCTAACGTAACGGTGAAGGAAAACATCGTGGTGAAACTTGTACATCGTTATAACCGATGTGCAAACCCGCCAATCCGACTTGCACAATAATACTGTCCTTTCGCCCACATATATCGGAGGCCCGAGTGCAGTGCGTTATTGAGATATTTCTATATTATATCTATTATATAGGAATTCACATTGCATTAGTTAAGCAGTTAGTAAATTTTGGAAACCAACAACTCCTTATGACCGTTTGGACAGCAATTTTCTAGTTATGTAATTAAGTAGATGACTGACCATATGATAAAACTACTACTTATCTTATGCACATGTAAATCGGGCTTTGCATTCAAGTTGGATTTAAAAGAAAACGACCCTTAAATTGATTCAATATTTTATTTCCATTGCTCCAAAATATACACAATGACAAATATTGTAAATCTGGATTGATCCATATTTGCAAAATGTCTTTAAAGGTGTTTATTTGAATTTCAAAGCTGATTACACGAAGAACATGAATATTATATTTTTATATTTGATGATTACAAATCTCTGGGAGGTGGCTCCGGGCGAGCCACGCCGCGCGCCGAGACATGTCTTTTATCCTTATAAGTTGACATTACTGCCATCTACAGACTACGTTACAACATGATGCAGTAAAATTATTAAATTCACAGTTCCTACATATTACATTGAATTAATATTTACAAATAAAACTTTAAAAGGAACGCTTTGCAAACATTCAACAAACTTGAGATCGTCTTAACGTAAAGATGGTATAAAATTTTCAAAAAAGTTTAAAGAAAGAAAATCTAAAAACGTCTTCATTGCCGACGAAGTATTTACAAAGATATTACAATTGAAAAAAAGAAAATTGTGCCAAATCACGTTTTTCAATTTCCACTAAATAAATAACAATTGAATTTAGCCTAAAAATACTTCTCTTTGATAAACAAAACAATAAAAAATAATTGCATTCAACAAAGCTACAATAACAAATTTAATATAAATTAATGAAAATAAATGTACAATTTATACAAAGCTAAACAGGGATCACTTTTATTATTATCACTGAAATATAATGTTATTATAAAGTCAGTTAGTCGCTTTATGAGGACACGCTACTTCATACACTTTATTATAATTACCGTTAGATATTGCATTTATTTACATCTTCAAACATCATTACAATGAAGTCAAAATATTTTTAATCTACACATACTCTGTCAATATATTCGATATTTTATGTTAAAATAATATTTTAATATCGATATAATTTCTATTACCATTTAAATCGAGTGACATAAGGTAACTATAATTGATAGAAATATGTAAGTACCTATTATTTAATACAATTGAGAATTGTGCATATAATTCGAATTTGCTACATCTATTGCAAAGGCAAGTAGGTGATGTTTGCATATCATTAGAATTTATTCATTCGATCTTAATGATCTCTATAATGAACTTCAAAAGAACTAACAATATTTTCTTAAAATGATTACTTATAAGCTAAGTGGTGTTTTTAATAGTGTGGTCGTAACTTTAGCTCCGATGAGGGCTTTTATCACTAATATTCAGCCCATACGCACCATTTATAATAACATCTCATAGTCTGAACTAATTACGTACTAGTAGCACTAATTTTAATTATATTATGCTTTTTGCACTTTTCTGTCCCAAAACTACTCCGGGAATGGTAGTTCCACATACACATCGGGAGTTTCCTACGATTATGTAGAGTTATGGAACAATTTTCGTATGCATCTTTTAGGTTCGTTTGCATGTTTAATATCCTTGATTTGGGTCTTATGTATGTTTCGTTGATAGCATCTCAATCCTTGCATTCCGATCACCGATTCGTTCCTTCGCTCAAATACGCTCCGCGCATGCATTTCTTTCGAAAATAATATTTCAGTTTCATAAATCATTCTTTGGCATTGTTTAGTGAGCTCTGTTCTTCTCCAATTCCACTAATAAAATTTTATTAAAACCAATTGTTCTCTCTATAACCACGCGTTTTTAATTTTATTGCACTGCTCAATTCGTATTTTCTGAATCAATTTTAATATTTGCTTTTTAATTTTTATACATACTATATTAACCTATATTTTTTTTCTATAGTCAACACGGATAACGTTCTGATAATACGCATGGAATATATTTTACTCTCAACATGCTACAACATAAATTCTTGAGTATTTTATTTATTCGTAATAGTTATAATATATAGATAGATATTTGTGACCTAATCTATTCAGTCAATTGAATTGAATCAAATTAATAGCCTCTCTCGACATGAAAGTTTCGCACTGTTAGTATTGAAGTGGGGCGTAAACATACATCAGACTCGTTTGTATGATTTTGGTATTACAATTTCGCTAATATGTCCAAAACTTTAAAACTTCGGGTTAGCACAAAAATATATAAAACAAAAAAGCACCACTCCAGTAGACACCAATTAAAGGTAGAAAATAGTTTACTTTTCAATATGTTCGCATTTCCGACGGAGTTGCCGTCGATTGGCAAATATAAGGACTCTGCTCTGAGTCGCGGAGTTCACTGCAATTGTCAGGAAGTGGATTCAAGTCAAGTGGGCATGCGCGAGATGAGTCTCGACCCGCCTATCGGCGCTTACAGGGAATGCGAGTGCTGGGGTCAGACGTGGGACTCGAGCGGGGGCCGCGGCGGGGGCACCAGGGGCGCGGGCCACACGCCGCTGGCCGTCAGGTCGGGCGAGGAGGTGCGCGTGTGCCGCGCGCTCCACCCGTCCTTGTCGAAGTCCTTCGTGCCGCCGACCGTGTGCCGCCGCTTGATCCCCCTCTCGGGCATTCCGTTCTTCCTTTTCAGCTTGGTCGAACGCCACGCGCCGGCCTCTCGTCGCCGGACCACGTTCCACTCGCCCTTCTCGAGCTTGCTCAGGCGCTCCCCCTTGTTGAGCGACTCGGATCGCTGCAGCCGCTCCACCCTGCAGTTGAGGCTCTCCGAGCGAAGCACGCGCGTCTCGCCGCGCTCGTTCTCCCTGTTCAGCGACTCGGATCGCTTGAGCTTCGCGTATTCGATGTCGTGATCCCTCTTGCCCGCCGCGTCCGGTTCGCGCTCGAGCGCGGCGCTGTTCCGCTTGCCGCACTCTTGGCTCGCGCGGACGCCGTTGTAGGTCGGGTAGAGCGCCCGCTCGATCGTCTTGTCGTTGTCTGGCATGAGTTCGCCGGCCGAGTTCTGAGACCTGGTGTCGACGTCCTTCTCGTCGCTCGCCTCGTCGTGGGTGGCCTTTTTTGGAATGATGCAGTTCTCCTTCTCGGAGTCGTCGCCGTCATCGCGCGGGGGCCTGTGGCGGGCCGACGGCCACGCGCGCCCGTCCGCCTCGTCGTTGCTGCTACTTGAGGAGTGGCGGTGGTCGCGCGCCAGCCACGCCGCCTTCAGCTCGTGCGCCCTGATGGCGGGCGACACCCGCTCGCCCCTCTCGCCCCCCTCGCTGCGTAAGCTCCCCTCCGAGGGCGAACTGGCGCTCGACTTGCCCCCTTCGTGCTCCCCGTGCTCGTCCAGCCCCTCGTCTGCGTAAGGGATGCTGCCGTCATCCAACGGCGACGAGTTGTTCAGCGTCCTCAACTTCTGGTCGAACGTACTCGTCAGAGATGACACCAAGTCTCCGGTTCCTAAAACAAATATGATCTTCACTTAAACCCATCCTTATTACGCGACGATTTCATAATTTACTATATTTCTGTAACGTATTTATCTATAAATTTAACATGAGAAATCTTGATGAATACTAAAATTGCTAGTGGTTGATAATTTTGTCAGGGAAGTGAACAACAGGGGGTGTGAAATATATGAAAAATCTACTTAAAAGTACGTTACGAAATAATGTATAGTAAATTATGAAAGACTCATCTAGGCAACTGTCGGCGAAGTGGCGAAGGTTAAACACGAATAACTTAAGCGTGTTATACAATATTTGCGTTGTTAGACAGTAATGATGGATGACTGATAGCATGTTCGTAATGCTGGCGATGACTTCGCGTTGACTTTGACGACGTGCGAATATGCGAAGCCGTGCTGTCAATAGCCGCCGACATAAGCGTTAGTTTATTATTGCAATATTTGTTCACATTTATTCGTCGAATGTTTGTATTACTTATGGTCGTAGATACACGTACACTCTAACACGGTGCGTTTTAAAGATCACATGTAAACGAATGATTGGTTTATTTCTCTTGTTATAGCCGTTCGCGTTTACGCACACACTTGCAACACGCACGCTCACATTCCTATACCTTTTAGTGTGGACAAAAGAAAGGGATTGCTGTGTCTACTCTCTGACGTCAGTACTGGACACCTATTGGGGCAAATAGTAGACACTTTTTATACAAAATACATCAAAAAAATATATAAACAACAAGGGCATTTATTGATTATTGTCACTGATAAATAAAAATTGATTGGTGCATGTAGAGATTGACCGCTGCATATATAGTACGCTCTCAAACATTCTATTTGGTCCTTCGAGCCGAATAAACTTGTGAGATGCAAATAATATTGAGATATTAAATGATGTTATACAACAGCGTCGATCGGACGGACCACTTTAGGCGTTAACATATGTGAACATTCTAAACAAACTGTCATTTAAATAAACTACACGTCTCAAACAATTTGATTTTTATAATTTTTAGTAACCTACTGAACTTGCACTATAGTGACAAAAATAACATACAAGCGAGGCAGCCTACATATCAAAATCATTATATTCTCATTGTACTAACTATTATAGATATCGTTTTGTTTTGCTTACCATCAATGGAGAAGTTGGTAAGCGCATGTGTATGCCGCGAGAGCTCTTGGCGACCGCGGCCCAGCGCTGTCATCGTGTCTATTTCAATTCTGAGAAAAAAACCCAGATATTACATACTGTAAAATACTTGTTCCAAATAAACATTTGACGTGTAAATAGTACGTCATCTATTGCGAGTGCTATCTTTAGACTAACAATATATTTTTTTAACATATGGCATGGATATAATCTCTAGTACCTATATTCGTTTACCCAAAAATAAAGCTAAATATATATTATGCGAAATTAAAGTATGATAATGTCCAAAATAGAAAAAATAAGAAACATGACGATCTTATAACAAGCGGCCCCATTACTTAAGAGATCTCTTCCAGAAGACCCTAGGCTGGGATTAATAAAACAATAGTCCAATGGCCGGTTTCTATATCTCATTATTCCCCTTTGTTTATATGTTTCCCTCAATTATACGAATTCTAATTACATCACAAATTGGTGGTCAAATTCGAAAGGTTTTATTCAAAATAAGTTCCACTGGAGAACACTTTTTGAAGGTCATACATATAGGTTAAAATTTGATTTTACTTCCTAGTCTTTGTACACCGCTTCGCAACGTGTTATTGCTGTTAAGGAGAAGAAGCGGCAAGAAACTCCCCAGCAACACGTCTAGCTAAAAAATGTTTTTCTTTATATTTCTTGTTCTATTTATATTTCTTGTTCTATTTATATTCACGTTCTTTTTTTTAAAGTTTTATACAGAAGTATGTTACAGATTACAGAATGACTTGAAGAATTAATGGAGTTGTAGCAAAGAGTGCATATTCAATAAGACAGAGACACAATAAAAGGATAGAAAAATATTATTATAGTTATAAATATAAAGACATGACGTAATAATATATTTTTTTTGTTCAGATTAATAATAATCGGCAGACAAACACACACATGTATATCCCCAAATTAAGCAAGTCACGCTTGTGTTATGGGTAATATACAACGGAACACTCTGGGGCCGATCCCAGACACCCAGACCACGGTAAATAACGGAGAAAATACGTTTCCGAAATTTACTATACCAGGAATCGAACCCGGAGCATCTGCGTTGCAGTGAGGTAGGCCGGCAAAGGCTTAGCCTGCTCAACCACAGAAGCCGTCATATCACGTCACGTCATCACTTTTGTAGAATTAATGGAGTTGTAGCAAACAGTGCATATTCAATAAGACAGAGACACAATAAAGGATAGAAAAATATTATTATAGTTATAAATATAAAGACATGATTTTTTTTGTTCAGTTTTTTTATATTTTTTGTTGGAGGAGTTCAGCAGACAGGCAGACGGCCCACTTGATGGAAAGCGGTTACCATCGCCTATGAACATTTGAAACACCTGCTACAAATGCGCTGCTGCTCTCTTAAGGGAGACTGGAAGCTGATCAATAATGCCGGAACACAACTCAAGGTTGTTATGGCAACATGCTTTAGACCAGGGGTGGTAGCCATCCAGTCGGGCAAATGCCCTACCACCTGGCTGTGGGTTGTTTTGTCGCCTCTTACGACAGGCCGCCCGACCGCAGGAAATTGTATTCTTTCTCCGTTCCTGCACGGATAAATTAACTCAGATTGGAGACAACACCTGATTATTTTATAGCAATGAAAGCAACTCACTTATTGACCCCTTCGTGCTGCCTGTTGAACCTGTGCGGCAGGCCGTCGTACTCCGCCAGGGAGGTGGTGAGGTGCGCGGGGGGCGAGGCGAGGGGCGAGTTCGGGGGGGAGCCGCCGGGCGATATCTCCGTCCTGCTCTTGTCCGGCTCCGACCACTTCTTGTCCGCGGACGGCTTCGAGCGCGGCTTGCGCTGGATCTTGCGGTTCGCGGCCGATATTATCGACGAGACAATGTCGCGGGTTGACACGTCTTTGCCTGGAAGTAACGGATTGTGTTTTCTTTAAATATAAAAAAAATCTGTGTGAACCGTCACAGGACGCCTGGCAGATGTGAAACATCGAAATTGTTTTGTATAAGTTATATGCATAAAAGAACAGATTACGACAGGAATCAGATATGGCATAATTAATAAATAATAGTAAAAAAAAACCGCTATTACTTATAGACTACGTATAGTACATATATTCCATCATATAGCGTGGCGGAGCGTCGCCACGTCAACAATCAGGTTTACCCTCCGCCTATAGATGTTTCACAACAATAAGGTTTTTGTTGTTTAATTTAAATAAGAAAAAATAATGCTTAAATTTCTTCAGTTCTAAATTAAAACGTGTATACTTATTATTTTATATTACAGGTTTTCTCGCAGCTACGCCTAGGTTCAATTCCTACGAAGTAGCTTTATTTTACTTACATAAAAACTTAATTAGGTTTTTCATATATATAAACCTCGAATGAACAATTGTCTAACTGATGGTGAAAGTTTAAAAATCTGTTGCTTGTTTTAGGAGTAGTTAGCGGATATATAGACATTTGTTTCTAGATATATATAGACACGGAAAGTGACTTGTAAAATTGTAGTTTAATTTCATTTATTTAATTTATTTATTTTTAATTATCCATATATCCATGTTATATACCATAATTAATTCTGATGAATGAAGGCCTTCCTGGTCTTACAAATACTTTAATAGCTAGCTAGTGTTATATCAATACGTTTACGTAGTTACTGTTAAAATATACACATTTGAAATGGCTAAATAATTGAATTGAATTTGACCGTAGTGCTAAGTATATTCCGTACGATGGTTTTATGAGTCATTTACCTTCAATTTTCTTAACGTTGTGTATGAGCAGGTCGCGAGAGGGCGCTGGCGCCGGGGAGAGCTCTTCGGCGGAGGGCGGGGGGTCCACGGGAGGGTCACCCTCCTCCTCCTCGAAATACCAATCGTACTGCAAACAGATAAAATATCATTTTTAGTTTTATTTTCAATATCACATAAAATATTATGAATAAATATTTTCGATACAGCTGAATGAATATATTATTATGCGAACAAGCAAGTGTGTAACGGATACTTCGTTGTCATTATAGGACACGACGGTGTTCAATGACGTTGAATGATTCAAGATTATATGGATCACTTTGGTTGATTCATCGAAATTGAGAGACAGAAATTAACCATGTAATATTTTAACATAAATAGTTAACGTAGCAATTGATGAATTTGTCATCAGATAAAATTATTACTAATTTATGAATATGAAAAGGAGTTCAATTTTAAATTTTTATTTGTTCATTCTTGACGATTAATATTGAATTATAAATTGACTTATCCTGCTTATATTTGAGAGTTCAGAACTTCAGACACAAAGTATAAGATATTAGTAAATACAATATTTAAAATTTATATCATACCGAGTAATAATGTGACAAGGGGCTGCAGAAAGTTATGTACTCACATGTGTCAAGAAGGATTCGATGATCCTACACTGGCTGGACATATCGTTGACCATGGTCAGCATGTCGTCGCTGGCCGCGCGCACCAACGTTGGCCCAAACACGATGGCCAAGTTTCTCGCCTCCATTTTATTGAAGGATGAATGTTCGACCACTCTTCTCAAATGTTGGATAAGGTATTTCAATGTCTCGTAATGTGCCTCTGGTAAGGCGCGAACTAGGCGTCTTAGCTCGCGAGCTCTGTCTGGAGAGCGATCGGCGGCTGAAAAAAATTTAAAAATAAAATAGAAGCAATGTTAATTACGGAATACTTAAAACAAACATAAGTTGACCTAAGTATATCATTATTGATGTACTTGTAAAATACTGATCACATTATCATGTTGTGCATGTATCGTCCCAAAGTATAAGCCAGTTTTTTTGTTTCTCAACCCTTAAAACTTCGTAAAAACGTTTATTTATGCTTGTTGAATTTTATCGCCGCTACTTTTCTATCCAGATTTGTCCAAAACTTTTGGGATTTCTCTGGTTTTTAAAGTAGTTGTCGTACATAGGAAACTTAAATAGAGGAATCAGTCTTTCTAAAATAATATTATTGTATGTGAAAATTATCACTTCCTTTTGTGATCAAAATTAGGAGAACATTTTAAATGCCATGCCCAGAATAAAAAAAAATCTAATTGTAGAAGAAAATTTTGAATTGATTACCGTTCCTTAAAAAAAATTCCATTACTAATTTATTATTGCCTTATGTTCCGTCAGAATGTTTATTAATTTAACAATAGATAGGATTAACAGGTAAAACTCACCAATAAAGGAGGGGTATAGCTCAGCAGTGAGAAGGGGATCGGGCAGCCTTCTCAAGTAAGCTTTGAGTAAGCTCGACGCCACGTGGACGTCGGCCCAACGCGGGTCGCCCTCTGGCGGGGGCTCGCCGCGGTCCATGGCGGCGGCCAGCGCGGCCACACCTGCCGCGTTGCCCGGCACCCTGTACACGCCTACTGTGCGAAGGCCATATGCCTGAAAATACAATTTTTACTTTATAGAGATGAATATATCCAGCATTAAATTAACAATGTATTTTTCACTATTGTAAATAAGGCACACCTATAGGGACGTCTTCTTACCTCAACGGCGTGTGCGGGCAATGTGACCGCGCGTGGTACGTAGGGATGGGCCGGGTCGTGCGGACACCGCTCCAGGGGCGCGCCGAGCCAGCCGGACGCCGCCGGGGTGGTGGCCGCCGCACTCGCCGCTCCGCCGTGCATCCGCCGCAGCTGCTTCGCCATGCGACCCTTCCATGTTTTATTTTTGGGGGACGAGGGCAGTGTTGGGGTCGGTGGGCCTATTAGATAGAAATGTAAAAAAACATGTGTAATAAAAAAAAAATACCACATTTACATTAAACTTGTTAAGGAGCCTCTACGTGTTGGCCTTCCCATGGCCCCACGCAAACCCTCCAAAATTCCGGGCCATTTTTATAGCCATACAAAGATACGTACGTCAATATGGCACAAATTTTAGATTAAATAGAGCGAGTTTCCTCAAAAATGCTCGAAATGTTTAATTAAGGAAAACCATTTTGATAAGTTTTAATAATAAGACGCAGAATTATTAACTATCGCGTGGTGCCTGTATAAATATAATTTATTAGCACAATATTATAATTTTTAATGATTAAAATTGGATCTTAAAAATAAACCTCAAGTATAAAGTGAGCCTGGTTTCTATAATTTACTAACCAGTCTTTTACTTTACCATTAGTAGAAAATTAATATTGTCAGTGCCGCCTTATCTATACTGGGCGCCGTGGTGTGAAATACGATATGAGTCCCTTGAGTAAATATTAATAAGTAAAATTTAAAATCCATTTTCTGGTTTTTAAGTTGGCGTAAAGTTAATATCGTCCTCTGTTTAAAACTAGGACAGTATGAGTAATATGTCTATGCTTTGACCCCCTAGGACCATGCACTTGAGTGCCACGCACCCCTTGGACCCTCGGGTAAAGATGGGACTGAACATGACTTCGTTTGTATTGGCAAATTAATGCATAGTAGGATATTGAAAGTGGCTAATCACCGTTTCAAAAGATAGTAGTAGAATGTGATAGCAATAATTCTTACCAGTGGGAGACCTATTCCTGCCGATTTTTTTGCTGCGTTGTGGCGGTAATGGGGAGGGGCATTCTGCGGCTGCTGTTTGGGTTGCCGCTTGTGTCGGCGTGGGCTGCGCAGGCGCTGGGTCCGCTATCGGGGGTTCGGCGGAATGACGACGGAAGGCTGCTAACCATCTCTGGGCGTCTGCTGCTCCGTCAGCCTATAATTAACATTTTCGCGGTGTCAGCAAATTGAGCATTTAAGGATTAAGGATACATTTGTGTATGTATACAGTCCAAGCGTGCACTTTTGTAAGTTGGAACTAAAGAAATCGGTAAGTAGCAGTATGCCAATTTATGGCCAGTTCCTACCATAGATTGCATCTTGACATTGCCTGTATGTCTTAGCTTATGTAAAATTTTAATCGATAGTAAGGCAAATGAACGGTTAGTAAGATATAAGAACGAGCCATCAAAGAGATAACTGTTTATTTTATTCACCAGGAGAATTTAGGAAAGCAAAAAATGATGATTTGCTTCCCATTGTTAAAAATAGTCAGGATATGAAAAAGGCCTATGTCACTTGGCATAAAAACTCCAAAGGGAACAACAACACAGAGAAATAGAGTTAAAAAAATGAAGCCGGTGCATCGTTTTTGAAGACTGGTGTTTTCAACATAATGCAGAGATTACAAACCTGTAACAAAAGCTCTGCGCCGGCAGCGGTTGTGACTCTGACCACGTGCTTCCTCTTTGTGTAGTCTTCGGCTAACTCTGCTAAGGAGTAGCGCACATCTAAGGCGTCTCTGGAACCTGGCTGGGCGTCGGTGCCTGCTGCATTCACTGCACCAGGGCTCTGAAACCAAAGAAGACAGAATGTTACAAATTAAGAAACGTTTATAAATTGAAGAGAGACTGTTTTGCTGTACCTACAGTTTTTTTTAAAACAAATTGTATGATGTATGTTGTTTATTAAAACAGTAGTCGTAGGGTGAAGGTTTTTAAGTCCGAATTATCTGTTTATATAGAAAATCTCAATGGTTTAGTTACACGTGCTTATACTTTAGCGATACGGGGTTATTAACTTATTACGCAACTACAGATATAGGTGCCTTTATATAATTGTAGTTTGATTAAACATGACCTCTTTTTAGCGAGGGGAAATCTGATTAGGACAGACCGCCACGGGGGAAATCACGGCAGGGGCGTGTGGGAATCGCCATATTGAGGTGGCACTAGCACTCCCGAAGAAGTACTGTAGCCACCCGAGTCAGAGATACCCACTAAAATACCTCGGCGTTCCTTCCTTCGCTTTATGCCCGGGGTAAGGGAAAGACGGAAACTCGACCAACTCCGTGCGCCCTGGCAGATGAGGGGCTCATTAGGTCACATCCACTGCAGGAGAGAAGCATGACCCCGGCATCGTCCCTCTCATTCAACGTGGAGCGGCAAAATGTGTCGACCTACAGGAGAGATGAGCGCGCGCGAAACACGACGCGCCCTGCTCTCGGGAGCTTTGAAATCCGCTCTCCGGCGCCCCGCGTCCTCCTTTGGCGGGAGCGTAGCAAGCTCGTACGCTCCCACTGATTAATCATGAACTGTCTTAACTTATCAGGAAGATATCTTTTGTACCGAATCCCGATTCAATTTGAGCGTTACAATTACATTTGATAAAAAACGTTTAAACAAGAACATGTTGCGTAAACGTATGACGTAAAAGACAAGATAAAAATATCTGTTATTATACGGTTACAATGTAATTAGCTGCGAATACGATCGAAGTTAAACCAGACGAATCTGTTTCGTGTTCAAAGCGGTCATTGAATTACATAATCGTTCATGACTACTTATTTCACTTATAATTATAAAAGTGAACACATCTAGCGTGTCTGTAGATCTAGGCTTAAAAACAGCTGCTTAATAATAATTTAAAATTGAATTGTAATATTATTTTAATATTAATCCAGTTTCTCGCTTAATATCGGGGTGAAGATTCGGATGCAGAAGGCAGCTTAGTTGGAAACGGCCTGTATTTTGAGGAGGTTCGTACCTCTGCAGCCTTAACCACCGGTAGATTTGATCCTAGGCCCCTCTGCAGGCGGATATCGGTTTTTTATATTTCTTTTATTTATATATAAATGTACATATTTTCGAATAGAATAGGCCTGAATGGCGCTCTGTTGTTCGTGCCTACCCCGCAAGGGACCTGGCGTGAAGTTATGTATGTATGTACATATTTTATATATAAACACGTACCTAAAAAAATATTGATAATTTTCAAGAAGTTCTATATTATCTACACAACGTAGTTTCGGATGCTGCCCACAGATATGGAATGATCACTTGGAATAAACTTGGAGAGACGTACATGCAGCAGTGGGTATTGATTGCTTGATCGCAAACTTTCAAATGCTGTGACTTACATTCATTACAAATAGGGGTTAAGGGGTCTGATATTTTTCTTCCATGATATTGTACAGTACAATAACTATTTTGAAAGATATTATTAGTATATAATATAAAATATTATTAGTATTTATGCTGTCATCGTCATATTCGCCTCGTGGTTTAAATAATAAAGTTTAACATGTTGCAAATTACTAAACAGCTTTGTTATTGTTATAAATAATTTAATATAGTATTAAAGCAAGATGGAGTATCCTGTCTTGTTATTAAAACATAACACATCGAATTAAAAGAAACGTAACATTATCATATACGAAAAAAGGAGACCTTTTATTCATAACACTTATACATTATTAACCTTAATTATTCAAATCAGAAAGTGCATCTCTAAAACGAGTCGCGGTACAAATCATTTGAAAGATTTTTAAACGAAATTGCTCACGGAACTTAATTTTGAAACTGTCTAGCTTTCACCCCCTAATTATAGGCAGTACAAGGAGAAAAGACGTGAATCATACGTGTGCTTTGAAATATTGTGTATCTCATGTTATACACACGAAGTCTTTTAAAAGTAGTTCTAATAATTACATTCATGTCATGATATCAAGGAGTCTTTCCAGATTTAAAAAAATGAGAAAGAACTCGCGGCCGTGCGAGAATGGGATTTATGCCTGACAGGTTCCCATCTATAATTGTAATCAATATAAGTCTAATATAGTAGGTATATATAATTTATTGTATATCTATTTGTTATCCTTAATACATAATTAATGAATGAATGGTAGATAGAGTTGGTACCGGTAGACCACGACGTACACATTCATGATCAAATAACAGAAGTGTTAAAAAGCATATTAATCAAATGAAAATATATAAGTAGCTACTTACCTAGGTTACCTACATAATGAAATTACAATAAATATTGTTAATTCACGTCACTATTCAGATATCTATTAGAAAATGTTGTGATAATATTACTACTCGTCCTAAAAAAGTGATAAAAACATACTACAAGAAAAAAATCACTTAATTTCATTTCTTACTTTGAAACGATATAGTATCGTAAAACATCGATAACAATTAATTAACCAGCCCTAAAAGAAAGTTATCGAAACTGCGATCAAGTGTACGATAGAACTTAACTGGGTTACGACCGGCGGCGGTTGACCGGAAAAATACAGCACGTTGTGTTGTTGGCGGGTTGAAATAGTATCATTCATTCAATGCTGAGTGATATTTATATCGAGTTTTATTGACAATCGATTTAAAAGAAAATAATTATATTTTTGTTATTTGGCGTCCAATGACTCCATTTATTTGTCGAACAAAGAAATATAGCGTCCACATTTGCGGATGCATCTGCGTAATCAGCACTATGGACTATGGATTACAACGTACCGCGATTAACCGCGAGCGGTTTAGGCATAACTGAAAACGCAAAAATGCGTGGCATGGTTTTGGCGTTTTAACTTTATTTTATTTTATTACCACTATGGATTTCTGGTAAGTAGCATATGTTGCGGCTACCATCCTCTGCTCTCGCTCGGTGGATAATGAATAGATAAACATACTTAAGTTTACTGGCTATGGCAACAGTCTGGAAATATCTAGGACTTAGTAGTATATCTAGTTATGCAGGATACGAAAACTAGAAACGGGCAGATGCCTATGTTGTGAAAAAGTGGACACGCGAAAGCGCGAGATTGAAAGAACCTAGAAGAACAGCCGAGACTTTATGTACTAGCATAACGGCAACGACAATTTTGGATGGCATGTTCAGAAAAGAAGAGAATTGGGACACTGTCAAGAATTTGATGATTGGATTTATGTCCAGAAAGGCTCGTGACGAATTAGAAATCAAATATCCCTCTTTTTGCCGTTGCAGTGAAGTAATGTGTCACGGTATACCACTGTAGTGCGAGTTTTAATTAAAAAACGATATCTGGTTACAATCACTAAAAATGCAAGAATCTCGATAAAAAGTTGCTCTGTATACTTGTCCACTAGCAACATTATTTATTGCATATATAAAATTGACTTTACTGTTATGTAGTTTATGCCAAACATCTACCAGTAGTAATAAAAGTAAGGAATATATTATAGCTCATAGAAACCGGCTGTTACAGAACAGTTACTCATTTAAATTATTTTTCTTTTCAAACATTACCTGAATTTTAAAATAACATTTCAGAAATCAAAAGGAGTTCATCGATTATGTTTTGCTTTTGGGGATGTAGAATTTACTTAGAAAATCAACTTAGTTTTAGGAATAGAATACGTTGTTCATCTTTTTGCAATATCTTTCCTTCTTTTATTTTGTTTATATTACCAGGCTATCTGAACTATTATTTAACAGAGAAAAACTAAAAATACTAGTGGTCGCCCATTGGTCGAAATTCGACCTAAGGTTCTGTTGTCAAAGACTATTATACTTCTATAACCACTGATTTCGCCAAGGGTTATTTATACTGTTAATTTGACTTAAACAATAAACAAAAGAGTATATATGCGGATGTGTGTCAAATACATCGTAGTGTGTGTAATGTTTTTTTTATTGATTTAATATATTTTGTATGCATAATTAAAAAAAATTAATAGCATTCTGCACTCCTTCCTCTATACAAACTATAAGGGTGCGAAATTTCATTCTCCTCCGACCGCGCAATTTCGTGAAAAAGGAGTACAAATGTTAGATCAAGTAACGAAATAAAAGTGTATTCACTAGTTACAAGTAAATATGTTTTAAAAAGTATTAATCTAATCGAAAAATATCCGATTCTGTTGCATCTTATAATCAGTCGGGGGTGCATTTTGACAATGTGAACACCTTTATGCCTACAATATATGATTTATCACTCGTGTTCCTGAAATGAATAATTAAATAAATAAAACATATACATTCTTTACTTTTCTAAGCAATCTTCGACTTTCATATAAATTGCAAAACAGAAAAACTACGTTCTTTAATTGTTGCAATGTCTATTAATGTTAAATTATATAAACAAAGTTTTTTCATTATGGCAATAAAAAATTAAAACGCCTCCTCGTTGCATCGTGTTAATATACTTGAAATCGTTAACACAATGTCCGGACTGTCATTAACCTAACAAAAATCAACTGAAAAGTGGAAAGTGGGACGTTTTCGACCAAAATACATGGGGCATATGTCGACTAGATACCTCAATAACTATAGGTATAACTCTGAATAATCGGCTTTTGTTAAGTTGCCAATTGTTTTGTTTTTTCGTAAGTTACTGAATCATCCGAGTATGTAAAGAATTTTATATTTTGTATGTTCAATCTTTACACGATTTAGTGGTTTGTTAATTACAATCCATATAAGTTTATAAATAGAAAAGTGAATGCTTTTATGTTTCTTCATGGTCTTGCAAATGGACAGATTATCATGAAATTATGTATTATATATAGAGTATTTTACACTGAGACTTGGTTCCTTTAGTTTTTAATAGTAGCTGAATCACATTAGCCAGGGTCGCAACGCGGAGGTGCTCGGCATTGTTAAATCCCTGGCAGGATGCACGGGCGAGAGAAGAGAAGCCGTTCCCGGCAGAAACTAGAATGATTAGGGCTCAGTCGACCAAGATCATGATCCGCTCTTGGGAGAGGCCTCTGAGGTCCCCAGAAGACGGAATCGAGAGGGTGGAGGCGGTCCGGCCCCACCTGGCTCATCGGGTCTCGCAGGGACCCTGACGTTCAGGATGGTGCAGATACTAACGGTTACTTTGGTCAGTATCCGAATCAAATCGCGGATTGGGAACCTTTCCCGTCTGGCCACGAGTGCGGCGCACTCCAAGACACGGCGTTTCACACGCTCGTGAATTAGGACTAACAATTTTTTGTCTAACCTACGAGAGACTATATAGTCATTAAACATGTAAAAAGTGCAGTACGAATCGACGTTTGACCGAATTTGCCTCAGTCGCTTCTAGAATCGACCAGGCAAAGCCCGAAACAGATTATTTTACATTCGACGTTTGACTATAAATACTTTAGTTAAACCTAGGATAAACCTGTTGTTTCGGGAAGAGACTGCATATCGACCTATGACTATAACACGTAAACCATTCCCACCATGAATAAGAAAAAAATTGAACCACAAATATTTTTAATGATTCAACTAGTTTCATTTTTTAATGTTGTTTAATTAAAATCGAAATTAATTGGCAAGTGGCAGTATGTAACAGTATAAAGCAGAAGTCACAGTTGCTCTGGCATAATTCAACATGTGCCACCGTTTGACAGACGCGGCGACTTGAATAATGAATTTCGCAGAAGTTAAACGTTGAAAACCGTAAAGTATCGTCTCAGACAAATCTTTAAGCGACCTTTTTAACGTTCTTTCGAAAATAAATAAATATGCCTGTTATGAAAGAGAGACAAAAACAATATTTGGTTTTATTCTAATTATCAAAATTACAAAAAGAATAATGTCAAAATATTTCTTCTTTAACAAATTGATACTTTCAAATAAGAAGGATTTACATGATTGTCTTTATCAGATAGTGAAACATAAGTTATTAATTACGGCGTCGGTCCGCTCAACATTAACCCATTTATTCATATTAGTTATATGAAGTTTAAAAAAAGTGTTTTCAATTATCATATTATTAATGCGATTATGAATAATAACATTTTTTTACTTAATTTTAACCAGCCATACTTTCGAAAATATCGGATTTGTAAATATTTTACGGAATCTACCCACTTTTCGCAAAAAAAGTATGTTATATTGTACATTACTACACACTCGTTGCTGAAACAATGGTTACTAAAAGCGCATACACGTCACGTTAATCGGTTAAGGCTGTGAAGAAGAAAAAAAACTAAGCTCTTATTTAAAAATTAGAATTAATCGATTGTATTGGATTTGAATTCATAAAGAAATATCGATTAAAGTTTAATGTACATATTTTTAACAAAGAAGTAATTACTGAGTATCAATAGGTCTATTGTGTACAAAGCAATTTCAAAATCAATTTTAAATTGCAACTTGTCACTAACACCATCGTTTACAGCATTAAGTCACTTTAAACTTGGTTATAATTTTACTTATGTCTTGTACCTACCTATAGATTAAAAAACGATAATTGTAAAACAAACTATACTACTAATGCTCTCAAAAACATGTATCGTGAGCAGACAAAATCGATTTGCGATTTCAGTTAAGTCGAGTGAACGGTCATAAATTGGAAGATCTCAAAATTGCCCGTCACCAAGGCGATAAGATCTCTGATTTATTTGTTACGACCCACAAACAATATTGCTTCCGCTTGCAAGAAACAACAGAAAAAAAGAATCGAATACATCGTAACCTATTCGAATGAAACGTCAATTAGCGGGTCGCACCGTCTGCGGATAGAAGTGGCACAGTGACGCAACCCTGTACCTCGCGTGAGGAGATCGGAAGAAATGTGTTAAGAACAATTAACTCGGTTTTAATTAGGATATGCTGATGGACTGTATTATGGAGATAGTGGGTGAACTGACAGTTAATTGCAATGCAACAACGAATGATACTAATATAATAACAAATCTTCGAAGTATTAAGCCTGCGACGCTTGGTTAAATGGTGCTGGAGATGACTTATAAAAGATATATTGTGTAATATATTTTTTTAATAATTTATCACATCAACTTGTCTTTAGAAATAAACAGTTTTTTATGACGATTTATGTTAATATAAAATATGTACACTTTGGAAAATAATACATACATATCGACAACATAAATATTATCTAGTCATCCCAATGAAAAGTGGTCGCATAACTTTACTGTCTAATATCTATCTATATTATTATATTTTAAAGATTAAAAAATACAATTAAAACCTTTTTATTACGTTGACTTTACTTTTAGGTTAAAAGACTTAATTCTCTACCTTCAAATAAGCGATATAAGCCTACACAATACAAAAAGGTGTTTTGAAATTTTATCTTCCTTTATTGTTAAAATTCATTTGCTTTTATAATTTTTCATTGAATTAATTTGTATTATAAAATTCGTATGTTTTTGAGTTATAATTCACATCTAGCATACTAATTAAACAGCTCTCTTACGCAGTTACTACAAATTTGTTCACAAAAGTGAATTTTAAACTGGTATAAATATGAGTCAAGTAATATAAAAATCACCTGCCATACTTACTAAAGGCAATATACGTAGATTACGTGACAAAAGCACAAGTCGTATGTGTTAATATGGAACAAAACAGCGATAACTCACATAAAAATCGTTGGCATTATAATTACATAGAAAGTAAACGAAAGAATTTCGAAACCCATCAAACGATTGACCCAATATTATGATATATAGGCATATCGGCGCCTTTAATATCGCATAATTACATATTACTAGTGGGTCAACTGCCATATGTAAGTGCCTTCCCAATTATTGCGAGATTACGACGCCTTCATGCTTCACTTGCCCAATATTGTATGGAAGTATTTATTTAGTTAGATGTTTTCATGTTGTATAGATTTATTAGGTCGTGAAATATCATCCAGGCTATGTGCTTGGAGTCGTGTAACCTTTCAGGTTTGTAAGTTAAGCGTCTTTCTATAACAACTATTTGTAAAGTTGTTGTTGTATTTGTAAATCTTCATTATACTAGCGAGAACTTCAGACTACATTTGTATTTAAGTTTTATGTTTTACTAATACATTTACTTTTAAGCTAATATAATGTATATAATACTTCGACTATTTTAGTAAAGACAAATTGTTACAAAAAATCATTGTTTGGCGTCAATCAAAGAATTCTAACGACGTACCTCAGCCAAAGCCCGGGTCGGAGGGAGTAGATCTGATTTTCTGAAGTCTCTTTACTTGAACATGACACCTGTACTTAATTACTCTTTCGGTACTTGTAATAACAGCTCAACACTGCTGGACCTGGGCCTCCCCGTTTCTTTAGAATGATAGATGTGCAAGTTGCATCACGATGTTTTCATTCCCCGTCAGCACATTAAGCGAGTCTAAGACTGGACCCACTAAGCCACCACCGCTATAGGTACTTGTAAAGTCATAAATACATTGGATAAATCAACAAAAATAAGAATGGTATCTATTGCCGTCCATTACTTTATTATTATCAGATTCGTAAAATATGAAGAAGACAATAAGTTCAAGCTGCTTGAGCAAGTTCATCCAATCCCTACCACTTCTGCTTAAAGCCTTTAACGTAAATATTGTATGGGTTGAAGCCTCGCAAAGCATAGAGGGATAAGTAGAGCTTGGCGCCTTTTTGACTTGGAGCCGACCTTGTACTGGGTATTATAGGTTTCATAGACTTAATATCAATGGTCAAAATGAGATTTCAGTACATTTTCGTTCATATTCTATCTTTATATATATATATATATATAAAAAGATATATATATATATATATATATATAAAATTCTTCTGTACGTGTGTTGACAGTAAACTCCCCCTAAACGGCTGGACCGATTTGAATGAATTTTTGTGTGTGTGTTCAAGTGGATTATTGGGTATTAGTGGGAAGTGGATTCGATTCGGTTTAGATTCACAAATAAGCCCGGCAAATGGTGCTGCAGTCGGGTTCCAAATTTTATTTCTTCAGGGCAAGACAAGTCTGCCGGGACAGCTAGTTACATACAATATTCTGTGATTTGATAGTGTTATAGTTTTAGATCTCGGTATTGTTGTTATATATTTGATGTGGCATAACATGAAGGGGCAACAAATCGCACGGGCTGCCAAAACAAGGGTTTTGGAGCACTTGTTTATTTCATACAAATATCGTTAGTAACGTCTGGGCATACGTCTGGCCTTAAGCCATTGCAGTTCATCATATCTTTAGCAATTTGGCAACAGATCGACTAACAACCGTACAGCGAATTGATACAGACATAAATATTAAAAAATAAATAACAGATATTTTAAACTGTCACTCAAACTAGAACGTGTACTAGTAAAATGTAAAATTATTAGATCCATTTATGGAGAAGCTCTCACCAAAATGTCTGTGTACCACAAAGTCATGGTTTGGCTGAAATCCACGAGCGTCACAGTCGAGGGTATTGAGTTTTGCTCATTGTTACACGATGACACCAGTCCTACAACAGCGCACTGAATTCGGACACATCGTATACTAAAATTAAATACTATTTCTGGAGGGCATTGGCCCTAGAGGTGCATTTCCGAAAAATCACATCGAGATGAATGACACCGGTTGATTCAGTTATTCGGACGTGTCGATAAATCACTCAATTCAAACGCTCGATACCGTTGGTAATAAAACTGAGTTGTAAAGTGGAAAATTTAAATAAATGAGCGGAAGTGCAGAGGCGCGGGTGGGCGGCGCGCGCGCATGTTTGACTCTGAACCGTACTGAAGGACTGTGGCGCCGCGAGCTGCGTCCGGGCGGAGAAAGTGCTCCCGCGCAGACTCACCGGCGTCTGGCAAATCGTGCTTTTCACGGTTCGAAAATTGATGAGTTTTTTTCACACGATCCGTAAAGTACTTTCATTCAGTTTTTGCGATGTTTTAAAATGGAAATTCTCTTTCTTTGTCTGGCTTTATTTTTAGAAAATCGCTGAATGTACCGTTTCAAAAAAATAAATAACATTGAATAGTATTTAAAACTCTGTATACAAAAAATCCGGTCTCAAAAATTGGCGGTCTCTAATGGCCGTTTCCTATATCTTAATATTCATTCACTTGCCTTACTAACGGTTGGATTTTGAGATCACATGTATGGAGCTTATGTCAAATTGTAATCGATAGTTGGGCAAATGAACAATCGGTAAAATATAGTAACTAGCCATAAGTAACTAAGATAACTTTTAAACTACAAGTATATTGGCCAGGATTATATTTACGGATTATAAATACATAAAGAAGAGAATGAAATAAAATATACTTTATTGTACAATAAAATTAATGAAACAATACACAAAAACAGCTTAAAATTCGGTACAAATGACGGTCTTATCGCTGACAGCGATCTCTTACAGACAACCTTGAGAAATATGGCAACCAGAGAGAAATATAGCACAAAAGCTAGGGCAGGGTTTTGTTGCACATTTTTTTTTAAATGTTACATATTATATATTATTATTTTATATATACACATTTATTACACACAACACAATATTTTTGGTCTTTCATGTTTTCCATTTACATTGAAGACACGGATTTGAACTTTTACAAAGTAGTAATTTGTAATTTAAGAGGCGGTCGTGAGGCACGATGACCGTGTCACTCGTAATTCATCGGATGCGCGGACGCACCGAGCGCTAATCGCGATTTGTCATACTTTTCCCTGCCGCTTCACTTTCTAGGGCTGTCAGGAAAACATCATTTTTATTCTCGAACGCAATACGTAGACACGCTGACGTCAAAGAAATATATTCACATATATATAATTTGTTCAACATTATTTTTTTAAATACATGAGAAACTAACTGTGTAGTGATTATCATATTTATCGTGGTATTGTAGATGAAATTCATTCAGTCATTTAAGGAGTAACCCTTAAGACAGATCTTGACAGTTGACAAACTCAAGTTTAAGACGAAAATGATGCGTAGTCTTGCTTAAAAAATATACATTTATTTCTCTTTTTTATTGCTAACCCTTTGTGTTGTATTCACCGTCACTGACCCTTTTTAGAATTTCTTGCCATTTCACTAACGAGAATATGTGACGTGCTATTTATACGTCATTCGTATTTCTGGAAAATATTCCAAAATTTTCCTTCACAATTTTAGAGGATATTTTCACAAAATAATAATTCGTGATTTTTATACATTTAATTTAAAACTAAAACTAAAATTTTAATTCGGTATTCCGCATAAGCATTCGCATTTTATCTATTTTGGGGGATAAAAGGTACACTGCAGCCATTCTCGTTGTCGAAAGTATTGAGGATATTTTACGATAATCGGTTCATTTTGTGTTGATTGCGTAATATTCGAAGGTTATTTTTTAAAGAAAATAATCGGTTTACCGAGGGCGTGAAATTAGAATAAATAAACATGCAAACAAATCATTTTTACATTTGTGTGGATATTGGAAAAACTTCTTGGACATGGTAAAACTTACTTTAACTGAAATTATTTTTTATCTGTTATTACTTATGTAATTGAAGGAAATAAACACCAACTTTTGATTTAAGAACAGAATCCACTCGAAAACGTATTCCGTTTCACTGTAAAGGTGGTCAGGTGGTAATACACCATGCTGTCTGTCGTCAAGTGTCGTCCAATCGGCATGATGCTGCACACTTGTTCTAATCTGCAGTTCATTCATATACACCACACCACACATGATTAATTTAAACTGTGCAATCAGATGTTGAATCTTGAGCGTCACTGGTGAAGGACGATGATTTTTTAGCCGCCTGGGCATTTTACTCGTGATAAAAAACGAAAAAAGAAACAAAATCTTCATTCAACTGAACTGTGATCGCGACGACCATATACAGTTCAATCGGCATTTTCAAGCCAAAAGAATTGAATTTCGATTGTTCTTAATTATAACTGTCATGCCAATCCACGCCCACACACGGTCAGTTCTACTTAATCCAATCGGCAGTATCATGATTGGACGATAGGCAGCATGGTGTGTAGCCAGCATAATATAAACAAATGTCCTAAATAATATAAACAAACAAACTCCAAGCTATCCTTTCCTGCTAAAACATGTAAATATAATATCGACTGAAACCGAAAGAAAAAACAATTTCATTTAAGTGTACCACGAACAAATTACGGGAAAAAAACATTATGTTTGAAGGTGTGCAGCAGTGATTTAATAAATTGCCAGACGACCTACTAAAATGTAAAACTTTTTTAAAATGAAACTAAAAAACTTTTTATAATAAATATAAAAAACAGCAAAATAATTATATCGAAGACTGCATAGGACCACATTAATGTTAAGAAATATATTGTATTACATACTAATTATTTTTAATCTCATTGTAAGTGTACATGTTCTTATGTTCTTTAAACCTAAACTTATATATTTCATGTAAATAAATATGACACACATGCATAACCAAGTTACAGACTTGTCAATTTGCAAATATAACGCTAAATAAATTCATTAATGCAAAAATATAAATCCGGAAGTGGAGTCGTGATATCCCTAAGTATCTACATAGCAACACGTCTATAACCGCCGAGCATAAGATTTCTATTCGCGCACAAAATGAGCTATGGCGAATCAAATAGCCTATTCCGACGATATAAACGCGAAATATGTTTTACATGTTTCCGCAATATTTACATTGCTTTGTTACGTAATATGTTACCGTGACGAAAACAAACAACATAAGCGTTACGAATTTTCAAAAACCAATGTTTAGGTTTTCGTAATTCAAGTTCTTTTATACAACACAACAGCAACGTTTTGGTATTCACAATTCATTCGGGAATCGACGCTTTTGTTACGGGTAGTCCACGTAAAATTTTATAGCCGCGCTTTGTTAACAAACAGATGGCTACATACCAGTAGCTTTTGCACAGAAATACACGTAATGCGAAGACTCCTGTAGTTAATATGGAGAGACCCATACAAAATATTCTTCTCTATTAGACAGACCGTATTCTAAAGGAAGGTAGGTTGCTCTTTCAATAAAGAAGACGAGAGGATATTATAAAATAGTATGAAATGATTAAATGATAAAATAAAGAATATCCAAGTATAATTGGCGGGCTTATCACCAATGGCTCTATCATCCAAAATCTCTTATTTATTTATTTGATTTATCAACAATTACTTGTTCTAACAATGTACATTGTTTTTTTAAAGAAACATGATAAATTTGCAGTACCAAAACTATAGTGTATTCGAAGAAAATTATGGCATTAAAAGCAATTAAATTGCAACAAACAAATTAGAAAATTGCCAAATAAAAGAGAATAAGTAAGTAATGTGAGATGCCATATTTCGCTACATCACTATAATGAATTATCAGTTTACATAGTCTAGGTATGGGAAAGTTGGCACCAAGAATAATGCGACATAAATTATTTTACAGTATGGGCCCTTAACTGGGTATCACAATCAAAGCTATTATAGCATTTGTTAAATAATGAGTCACACTTGCGTAATACAGAAAGTAAAAAGTATCGTGCACGAGTTTTAAGAGGGCTCCGTCGTGAGATTTTGACGCCGATATCAGCTATTTGGCAATAAAGTCTGGGTTATATAATGAGGTGAACGACTGGAATAACTGTCGCCTCACTCAACGATGCTTGGTTTCGTGATTTACGATATAGATTTTTAATCAGTCAGAAAATTAATCCAATTAGTGCAATTAATTTACCACACGTGCTGGCCGCAGGAAGCCAATAATTTGAAAAATAATAACATTAATTCTACATCTACGACAAATTTAGAAATTCTCATATTTTATTCCACTTTATGTGTTGCATTTTTCGTATAATGTGTAATATTTATTGCTGATAGAATCGGGTCAGTATCGTTCAAACGTGAATAATTTTAAACGAGTTGGAAACTGAAAAACATTTAATTTAATTAATTTGAGAAATTTGTTACTGCCGCAATTTGTTCAAGAGTTTAAAATTCTGACAGTAAGAGATGATAGGCGTGTAAATATTCTAACAATAAAGGTTCCTGAAGACTGCGCGAAGTGAAAAAGTGTTAGAAAGCGGACCTTGGGCTCCAAAGCTGACGCTACGAAAGCTACTAGCATAGCACTAAGATAATGATGAAGCAATTTGGCGCTGTATTATATAAGTGTAGTAATTAATTACATTATAAGCCTAACGAGTAATAAAGATAATTATACTTTAAAATATAAGTACGAATATTTTATTGTTACGTTTTGAAATTAATATGATAGAAAGATATTTTGACGTTCATGTAGATATATTAGCATGAAATTTGGTTTAGTTGTTCTTTACAGACCAGAGAACAACATTTCAGAATATAGCCATATGGAACATGCAGTCAAAGTTCAGACCTTTAGCTGTCGTTAAAAATTCTGTAATTCCAACAACAATCTCAAAAGTATTTTTATTGTTATGATGACAAGACTACAATACCAACACTTGCGTGTTACTGCTTTAAATTTTCGTGCATAGCTTAGTGGAACTAAAAACTGGGCTTTCTGCTTGTTAAGTGAGCTATTAAACTTTCTATGAAATCGCGTCCTGCATGTACGCTGTGACCGTAATGGCCGCTTTACGCGTAATTTGTAAATATGGAAAAGTATTTTTTTTAAAGCAATAAACACGGGTATTAGTTGCTTTCTCTTTCCTTCTATCATTTACCACAAAGAATTCATTACAGTATGTTTTTCTTCAACCCTTTGCTGTCTGGATATATCAGACCCACCACAAGTCATTATGTGTCATCTATTCTTCTCTTATATCCATCAATTTTACAGTTTAACATTTTGCACATGATTTTCATCTCTCCTTGTCCATAATATATCCATACCAACTTGTTATTCTGTTTGTTCCTCTTAACTTTGTGGTCAAGGGTGCAAGTTACAAAGATCCCTCGTTCATTACTTTTCCCATTCTCGTAGCACCGTACACCGTACATTCATCTCTGTAATCTTGTCTCGTTTGATTGAGACATAGACGTTTTTACAACAAAAATTATTTTAGACAAGTATAGAATGGCCATCTTTATTACAGATGTTGTTAGAAAAGAAATATGATTAGTTAAAATAAATATAACTAAGAGATGTAGTAAGAAAAGAATCGACTTCCACTCTGGCTCCGAAGCTAACAACTTAACTGAGATTTAACGCTAAGATTATTATAAATTTGACCCACTACCCTTTCTGTTTTCTTGCATAATTTCCATTTTTCCCCCTTGAACTTTGCCAATAATTTGTTACCAAGTAATTTTTTGAACACGGCAGAATTTAAATACCGTTGAGTCTTCATCGAGTATTCTCATGAGATTCGCATAAAATTGTATCTTTCATAGGAAAAATAAAAACTTCGTTTAAAAAAACCGACTTCAAAAACTAAAAAACTAAAATGTATAAAATAACTTATTTCTAAAGCTATTATTATTAATATATATTATCTAAAACATCTTAAAGTCGAAGCTTAGTAATTTTCAAAATATAGTAATTTTTATGTTTTACTTTGCACCGACTTCAACATGTTTTAGATATTATTTATTTTTTATTTGTTACTTTTTAGTGTCTAGCTATTTATGGGTGGAACTACGAATGGTGCCGCGCTTCTTAAAAAATATAGGTCCCAAAAACCGGGAACAAAAAAAAGTTCGTAAAATGAAAACTACTGGGCCAAACTATGTCAAATTTTTAGGGGACCACATGGCAGCTATTCCGCGTCGAACAAAAAAAGAATCACGTAACTCGAATCATAAATCTCAGAGTAATCGGTGTACATATGGAACGGAGTGAAAATTATTTCCATGAAAAATGTTCGTAAAATGAAAACTACTGGGCCAAACTATGTCAAATTTTTAGGGGACCACATGGCAGCTATTCCGCGTCGAAACAAAAAAAGAATCACGTAACTCGAATCATAAATCTCAGAGTAATCGGTGTATATATGGAACGGAGTGAAAATTATTTCCATGAAAAATGTTCATAAAATGAAAACTACTGGGCCAAACTACATAAATTATATAAAGCTATTCTGCGTCGAACAAAAAAAGAATCACGTAAATCGGATTATAAATCACGGAGTAATCGGCGAACATACATAAAAAAAAGCAACAAAAAAAAAAGATCCTGACGAATTGAGAACCTCCTCCTTTTTTCGAAGTCGGTTAAAATACTCTTAGAATGTTTTTTAAGTAAGAAAACTACTTAAAGAATCGAAGTAAACGAGATCATCTAAAATATCTTTAGTTATTGCGGACACATAACGCAAAGAAGAGAGCCCTTTCAATATAAACAATACAAGATTTCGTCTTGATATTTATCAATCATTCTATTTGCTAGCTAAATAGCTAGCAAATAGAAGGATTCCCACAATGTATTGTGTTATATGTTAAAATATGCAATCCAGTGTGAATCACTGTATCGGTGGTCCCTGGAAGCAGGCATTTGGGAGAAAAGAATGGACTGTATGTGACAGGGTGCGAAGAGGCGAGCTGACCAGTGAGAGCAAATAACGACGAAATCTCATATGACTTTGCGGAGGGGATAGTCGGCGTCGACAACTTCAATATCTTGTGGACACAATTTCACAGTTCAAATCAAGCACAGTTTACAGATAGCACTCGCGAGAGTATGTTCTGGCGACAACGAATCGAATTAGCGAAGGTTTCCCTATTTCCCTACGAAAAAGTGACCAATGTCGCGAATCTACCCTCATTGGCTCGATATGACCAAAAATTCTTACCAATCTACTACGTAAAAGTTACGCTAATTAGAATGGTTTAAACTCTAGATATTAGGCGGTATAAACAGTCGTCATTAATCTAGGTATGTGATACAACAATATCAGCGTGATTTTTCATAAAATCTACGGAGTTATAACGGGCATTAATAATAAAAACCAGAACAGTTATTGAATGAGCTCATCCCGCGTGGATCTGTTACGTGCAATTACGTCAGGTGCTACCGTCATACACGCATTTAGGTCAGTTTGTCCGTACATTGATGGTATACAAGTAGTGTTGCAAATTTCTAATGCTCGAAAATCGAGATAAGCGGTCGAAAAATGACAACTAATCATAAAGCTGGGGATTGAAAAACCAAACTATACCTTAAGTTACTTCATAAAAATTAAGTTATCTCCTTACATATTTGGTTGAACTTCCAGTTCAAAATCGTTAATTTTCATTAAAATACCTCGATACACCTTTATTTACAGCGTCAATGAAGAAAATTCTTTGCGATTCGTAAGGACTGTAATAATTTACTAGGTCAAATTTAATTTTTCCCTATACCCGGCACCTTTTCAAATAACACTGGATCGGGATGAATATATAACAAATATTTAACATTCAGCGGCCCAAACGGTCGACTGGACTGTACGTGGTCAACAAACCGACGAAACTGATAAGATTTGCGTAAATCAAAAAATCGGGCAACATTTACAACCTATTTTGATCTATATATAAACGTTATTGTCGGGAAAGTAGAACGGAATAAGTAAGAAGCCGGCCTACGTGCTCGAATCTGTTTCAATGGTATCAATTATTGCTTTTTAACGATATGTTTTGATCTTATTTTCGATCTTTTCGAATTTATTATGTAATTTCTGAAATCCGTACCGATCTTAAAGATGTCAGACTAAATGGAACCATAGATTGAATGAAATTTTTCATGATGAAAACAGATTTTATTATAACTTGTAATGGCACTAAAACAATGAGTTCTCTAGTACTTGACCTTAGTATGCAACGAAACTATAAGATAAACAACTTTAAATTTTCTCTGTCAGTAGTGTAGAGGATGCCTGATATTCCTGGACAAACTTTTAACTGCTTTATTTAATTTAACTAGGAAATTTCTAAACAGTCGAGACCTCTCAAACTCATTAAGTTTAGGAAGACGAAAGTCTCTTAATAATAACTTCCAACTCTGTGTTTACTTTAACTTAGCTTTGTTCCTCATCTGTGACTATATTTTTGATAATACTTTGTTAAGTAGAATAAGATAGTTTTGAGCACCACATCTCTCTCACTAGGATTGTGGCTAATGTTCATTAAATGCAATTGTAGCAGTTTAATGTCTTTATTGTGTTCCAACAATTTATATGTATATTCAATGTACTCTGTGATGGTTTTATTGCGATGACAGCAGTGACAGTTCTAAATATATCTCTTTTTAGCGCATTCTTCATTTAAAGTTTTATTCTATTCTTGATGGCGAGGATGGGGAGGAAGAATTACAAGGAGGTATTCCTCGGCGCCACCACTATGTATAAAGACAATTATAACATCAAACATACTCAAAGGATCAAACTTGTTAAAATTAAAATAATTTCATAGTTCTTCTAATCATGAAACAGAAACAGAAAAGTTTACTACAAATTTGCCTGTGCGTTTAACTAATAAAACAAAACACGATAGTTTGCTTGTAGAAAATGTATCTCCATACATTGGGGTCAATAGAACCGTGAGTCAATTCTAATTATCTTCACGAATAAATTTACCTATCTAAAGTAGAATTAAACAGCAGTTAGTTTAACGGCAGCATTAAAATTTTATTACAGGTGTACGAAGATTATAAATGCACACTTTCATGTCATTTTCATTTGACTTCGTCCTTTAAAGATGACTATAATTCAATTGATTATTAACAGTATAGATTGATAACTTTCTATTGTTCAATATGACAGACAACTTATAGACTAAAATAGTAAGTACAAGTGCGATCTAATCGCTAATGACCTCTTCCAGACAACTCGTGGCAAAAGTGGTATGTAGTATACATATTATAATGTATGTCTTTAAAGACCATGGGCCATAAAAATGGTTCGGATTTTTGGAGGACTCGCGTAGGGCCATGGAAAGGCCAACACGTAGAGGCCCCTTGACAAATTTGATGTTAATATAGCGTGACACTGACCGACGATTATCCCTGTCTACGCCATATAATAATGCACCCAAGGACAAGCCCCTGCCAGTGTAAGACTGTTATGTATACAAAACGTAGCGGGCTTTTGGGGTGAACTGTTGGTGGTACTTGGGGTCTGGGAATATGGGGACTATGGCGTCTGCCCGTCGCAATGTTCGGGGAACATGGAAAAATGGTATACATATTTTTTATTACTTTTTTAATAATAAATACGTACGTGTTGTAAGTTTATCACTAGCAACGTGTTCTATCAATACTAATATGCAAATGGGATAGTGAGTTTAAAGTTTGTAAGTTTATTTGTTCCTTTGTAGCCGTGGAAATGAGCCGTTGTCGTCGTTACGATAACGGAGATAAATATAAGATATTTTTCACGTGGATAGTTCTAATACAAATTATATTTACTATATTGGACTCGAATTAAAATGCCTTTGGAATTACTATAGAATTTATTAGAAGTATACAAACACGTATAACACAGGTACAAATATAACTGGACACAACCAGTACAAACTGCACGATTCAATAACACGCGCAAAGTCCGTCACTATATAGTTTATCGAATGTACACGTCTTGCTCGTATCGTAATCCTCGCTTGACTGCCTCACCCCTCCGTTTTATACTATTGTTTTATACTAACTATACAATACAACACTCGACCGCGTGGACTGAATTTTTCCAAGAAAACGTAATCTGCACATCTGCGGCTATAAACGCGTACAATAACAATAGGATGTTTTTTTCCAATTACAAATTTTAAACACAAAGTAAACAAAAGAAATCCAAATGCGGGAAAGGCAATATACTACAGATTCACTTTGTCGGCGTGTAACAATATAATCATAGAATATATTCTTTGGCTACATAATTATATGGTTTATGTAGTTGCAGTTGTTATAATTTTTTATGCGCATTCATAGATGATTCTGCCCACTGTTCTATGTAATACGTATGATGTAAGTTCTAGTGTACCACCGGCAAAACAAGCAATATGACCCCGAAATGCAGCGACGCGTCACGTGTGCCTCCGCATCACCGGCGGCTGGTCGCGCGGAAACCACCTCCTTAATGACTTCATTAATATAGTCTCCGATGATTAACCTACTGTGTTATTGTCACATAAGAATTATACGAACGATTAGCTTAAGTTATTAGTATTTGTATTTGTAAATTAGTGTTTGTAGTTTTGAAGTGATTTATATAATAAATGATTTATAAAAATATATTGTAGTATCAATTTAATAATGACTGTTAAATGTCTCATGTAGCCAAAAGGATGGTGTTATAAGTCGGGCAAGGTATTAGTTTAGGGTTATCCTGACTAGGTTGAGGAGCCGTCTCAAAGGAAGATTTTCCATCGAGCCCATTGGTGTTCCTCGCTGGCCTAGACCCGTGTATTATTGTTGGAAAATTTGTATATATTCTTTTACGTTTCGGGAACTGTTTGCGATGACAATTATTGTGCAGCGGCATCTATAGGCTTGTAAGTATTCCACTAAATTAGCGTTGCCATTCAAATAGGGAATGCGGTCAGTCTTTTGGAAACGTTCCCAACCGATAGCGGTCTGGCACTGGATTATCTAAATTATTTGTGAATTGTATATATAGTTTATTTCAAGGTTATAATATAGGTAAGGTAAGGTAAGGTTATATAATGTTTGGGTAGTTCATTTAGAAAATAATAAGTTTTTTGTAAATAAAGAAAGAAAGAATCTTTACTATTAAGGATTAATTACCACAACATAATTGGCCTTACTTATAATCGTTTGTTAAATTTTAAGAAACTGCTCAGCAATTGATTAACAAAAATCTTACCCATAAACTCCTGTTAAGAATAAGAGGTGGTGGTAAAGTAATTCATAAATAACTGTCAAAAATAACCAACATCGAGAGGTAGTTTAAGTGACTGCTAAGAGGCAAGAATCAAGTTTTATTTGAAACCGCCATTGATTAGGGGCTTAAGACTCTCTTATTTAAGAGATGGCTAATTCTTTCTTAACGAGATTATAAGTAAGGCTCAATATGTTTTAGTATAATAGAAGTTTGAACTCTGTTGACGTATTGAAATCAGCCATGTTCAGGCTAACCATTGGTGATTCATTTAACATTAGACTATAAACGTCCTATTTATGTGTAAGAGCCTCTCCATTTTATGACAACAGACGATTTATTACATGCGACGTTTCGATATCCAATTTGTTCAAATAATTTAATAGTTTTTGGCAGATTAATACTTGGAAGAGATTAAATCCAATTAAGCAAGCATTCAAAACCACATTACAAAAACAAGAAGAATATAAGAAAATATATTCATGTACTAGAAATTACTAAAAGAGGTGATTAGAGGTTACACACTGGTATTCTTAGAACGCGGTTCATTACGAATGAATAGTGTAAATATTTATCATTACAATATATACCGGTTTTTGAACATTTCAAGAATGCCTTGCACACCGCACTTTACTGCGAACTTTATTTATTTTCACCAATCACTTTTATAAACTTACGCTGCTAACTGTATTTGATCACGGCTTTAAATAGTTTTTTTTAACTCAAAACTTTTATAGAAAAATGTCTTATATATAACGCAATAAAATAAAAGTTTTAAAAAGCGAATTACTTAGTAGTCGTCAGTCGACCTTTGTCCACTGCTGGACGGAAAGCCTCCCCAAGTTTGTCCGTTGTGGTCACTTATGTTGGTCTTCTTGTCTTATCCAACTGCGGCTGGACCGTAAAGCCGTAACCGGCGTCCTTGTGTGAAAGGACATGTGTAAGAGCGTGTGTGTAAGGGCTAGATGGATGGATCGTTGGTTCATCGGGCTGAAGGGCTACCTAAACTACGTTGTATTGAAACAATCACAAATTTTCCTGTACTATTTCCATAAAATATGCAAGAATTTCGACTCCGGGTTGTGAATTTAAACTATCTATAACTCTTCAATTATAATTAATGATTGTCTTAATTATTTATTGCCATTTGTTCGCGTTAAGTCCGGTGTTATTGCCTCCCAGTACGACGTCATAATTCCTTTCTTCTATTGTTCAAATTTCGTTGCACATTCTTAGAAGCCTAAGCTTCCAAATTCGAGAATTCCAAGGAATAGTGCCCATGTATATTTTATGAATATACACGATCAACTCGTTGAGCCTTAATTAGTTGAATTTCAACTGCGATCGAGGTGTAACTTAGTGTACATTCGGAATCTCATATTGACGACTTCGCGAGTTTTAGGTATTACGATTTTCTGCCTTACGGTTTGGAGTAGTTGTGTTTCTAAGAACTGTGAACTGCGTATACTTCTAATAAACTTTGTGATAATTCAAAAAGTATTTTATATTCAAATCTCGTAAGTTCTTAACAATAATGATATAGTAATTTAGCATTACAAAATAATTTTATGCAATATATCTAAGTGTTGTAATGTTAATCTATAATAAAGATATAAATTATAATAACATTTAATTAAATTTTGATCAACTTTTCAATAAAGAATAAGTAGGTTCCGTATAAAATAAAAGCAAGTGAAATCAAAAGTGAGCTACGCTGATGCAGTCCAAACGCTATAATAGAACAATGAAATCATTTTTATTTTCTATCATTATGTTGCTTAATCAAAACATGTAATCTGACACCTCCTTGAATAGTGTTTGTTCTATTACAAACACAATTATTTTTATTAATAGAAAGTAAACAATAAAGCTTTTACTGACTTGGCAACTTTGTATTTAGTTGCGGCAACTTATAGATATCTGTAATTCCTATTCAAGTAAACATTATTTTTTGTCTAAGTAAATTCAAAATTCTCTTTTCTGAATTGCAAAACATCACTACACGTAATTCATTAATTAAATATGCAATCCTTAAAGTGACAAAAACAGATAATAATCAGACTTACGTTTAATCGTTTAACCTCATTTAAAAATTGTAATTACACAGCTGCTTAAAAACTTACATTATACTATTCCACATATTACCATTCGAACTTCACTGATGTTGATGTCTTATACTCAATGTCAAGAATGATCTCGTTTTGTATATTATTAGTATTTAACCAAATTTCCTGAACATCCTTAAAATTCTTAAATTGATCAAATAGAAAATTCTGATTTAGCAATTAAAGAATAATTATTATTACTAGTTGATAACAATAGTCGCTGACGAAAACAAATGAGTCGATGCCAAATTTGGAAGCAATTATTTCGTCGTCTTGCGGTAGTGAAGTATACGGCTTGCCTAATAATTGGCAAACTTCTACCCACTCGCCTATTGAATGATGGCTGAGACACGGAAATAAAATTACAAACACTGGATGCGACACGTGGGCGTAATTGTTTTAACGCTGAGAAAGTATCCTACTTGTTGCGGATGTGCAATAGTGGATAACGAGATGAGCAATGGAAGAGTGTTGTAAGATATTTTGTAACACATTGTTAAGAAACTATTCGTCATTATGAGCGGTTAATACATCGCCTCTTTGCTTCAATAATGTGTTATGATGACAATTGGAATTTTAGAAAATAATTCTGTCTGACCTTAGAAAAATAATTGTATCAAAACAAATAACTTTATGGTGTCAATCTAAAACGTATTTTAAAAGATACTAGGTTATTTGTTTCGATACAATTATTTTTTGACGGTTTAAAAGACACAGACGTTCAAGATAACACATTATTGAAGCAAAAAGCAATATGAATATTTTTTTTATCAAAAACCAAAACAGAAAGAAAGAAAGAAAGAAAAGAAAGAAAGAAACTTTATTTGCAAAAATAGCGACGCAATTACATTTCTTATACATTTTTATACACAGAGCATATTTTGAAAATCTCTAAAAAAATCGACTCCCAAAGTAACAAAAAAATAAGAAATAAATATTTTCTACAACATCTTCAAGTCGGTGCGAAAAATCGCGAAGTAAAACAAAAAATACGATGTTTTGCAAAATTGTTATTGTTTTACTTGGTACCGACATTAACATGTTGTAGAAAATATCAATTTTTCCTTTTTTAGTTACGTCTGAAGTCTGTTTTTTATTTTATACTTTTTAGTTACGCTAATACTTGAATAGCTTTAGAAAAAAAATATACAAAACAGGTAGTACGTGCCTATAATATTAGAGGGTTACTCTCGCTTTCCCTGAGATCCACTCATCAGGTCCTGACTTGGTCATAATGGAACTACCCCAGGAGCATAGTCTTTCGAATAAAAAAAATTTGAATATTGGTCCACAATTGACGGAGAAATCGCGTAACAAAAACAAAAAAAACCTGCAGTGGCATTGAGAAGCTCCTAGTTTTTTAAGTAGGTTAAAAATGGAGTTTTAGAAACAGCCAGTCAGGTTAACGCACAAAACTACCCATAAAATGTAATGTTTAAAAAGTGATCAACAGAAACAATCGTACGCAAATTGGAGCAAATTTTTTAACCGACGTTAAAACGAGACATTTACTAGATCTGAAACTTCTTTTTGATGTTAATTAACATCGTTCATTTTCACTATTGTCACATAATTAACGATAGATAGATAAGACTTAATTGCTCACCAAAATATACAATTAAAAAAGCATATTAATAATACTTTCTTGGAAATTTAATTATAACTACTTTTTAACTAAAATGCATTAGGTATTGGTGTCCAAGCTTCTAAATAGAAAAACTAAAATCAGGATCTATAAAACCGTCATACGGCCCATCCTGACGTATGGGTGCGAAGCTTGAACGCTTACCCACAAGGAGGAAAACCAGGTGTTAGTGGCGGAAAGGAACGTTCTCCGTAAGATTTTGGGTCCAACCAAAAGAGAGGCCATCCAGGTTGCTTCGGACCCTCCAGCTACCATTAGCTGGAGGGTCCGAAGCAACCTCGAAATTGAGAATTTTGTGGCTGAGCCTAACATAATAGGAGAAATAAAAGCTCTCCGCCTCCGCTGGCTCGGTCACGTAGAACGGATGGGAGAGGATCGCAGCGTGAGAAAAGCATATTTAGGTCGGCGTCCGGTCGGCCGTCCTAAATATCGCTGGAAGGACAGAGTAGAGGCTGACCTGTCGGAGCTAGGAGTCAGTAATTGGCAAGAAACCGCACAGGATCGAGAAAAGTGGCATGCTCTTTTTCGGAGGCCAAGACCCACTTTGGGTAGCTGAGCCAACGGCGTAAGTAAGTTTTAACTAAAATATTAAATCAGATCTTGATATTTTTAGTCGGTTCATAATTGTAGGACTAATAATAATAACTAATAACTAAACGCCTTATATAAAAAAAAAACTAAAGGCTTTTAAACGAGCCGCTAACAAAGAACCAGGAATTACTGCGATCATATATATTTCTTCACGGTAAAAAACGATATAACTTTTCCCTTAATTTGATGTATTTCCGCGAATGTTTCCAGTAACCGTCTATTTGTAAGTCGGTTGGTCGGTCATTCACTCCGGCAGCGCGAATCGGCGCATTGCAGTGCGTGTGCACACCGCGATTGTGGGATAAGCCATTGACAGTGAACGGCTAAACAGCGATCTACCGGTTGTCGTAATTATTTCTGTCTAGTAGCATTCTTAAATCGAATATGGATGTGGTGAAGGAATTAACTTTGTTAAATAACTAAACAACAAAGTTGCTTAAGTTTTGGTCTTCTGGTTACATGTTGGCATCACCCTTGGTGTTACAAACGTCCATAAGCGATGGTAACAACTTTCCATCGGGTGGGTCGCCTGCTAATTTGCCTGCTCCAGACAAATAAAAGAAACTATGGAGGTTAATATTAAAAATAAGAGGAAAAATATTTACTGTAGCATAAGAAGTTAGACTTCAAGCATAAGCATTGATTTTGATACATAGATATTAACGAAAACTAAGAATTACTATATATCCGAAGAAATTCTCTTCCATTAAAGAGAAAGCATTTATAATTCCTGAAAAACGCAAAAGCAGATTGCTCTTTTAAGTGTTATGAGCACAGAGTGTCACATTAATCAGTGTAATAACACTGTGCGCAAACGCAAGTAGGTATTTCGTAGAAGCCAGACACTCGGTCTGGTTGTGCCGGCGTAGCGGCCATATGGCGCACTTTATGTTCTAACAGGGCTGTTATACTAAAATTAGAAAATATTTTTGCAGCCTTGTAATGCGGTGTACCTAAAGCCGATGTACTTGCATGAATATCAATAAATTATTTATTTGCTTGCTTGAGTGTATGTGAAATGTAGATCAGTGGTTGACTTAAACTTTATATTAATTTGACGCCACGTCATTACTTCGGTATAAACAATTGATGAAATTGATATTAAATCACTGTACTACATTTATTCAGAACGTAAAATAAAACATGTCATAAATTACAAGTCATGAAGCTTTACCAATTTCCTTGTATTCAATTATCAATAGTATTTTTTGATCTATTTTGTTTATTATTTAATATAGTTTGACGGGTATTGTATGTGTATTTTATAACAAACTAGCTGTCTCGGCAGACGTCGTCCGTCCTGCCCGGAAACGCTTAAATCGATATGCCGACAGCAGCGCCACTTACCGGGTCCAATTGTGGACCAACTCAGAAACCTTCTCTGGCTGTTCAAGCACAACAACTTTGCTAAAGATAATCACATGATCAAATGTATAGTTTATGATTCTATAAAGGACATACAGATAAACATTCATTTTTATATAAGAGAAGAAGATAAAACAAATTTATTAACTTATGTTAAAATCACATCAGTATTCCTGAGCTTCTTGATAAAGCGTTTCTTTTTTGCTGCTATTTCCATCAACAGCAAGAGCTCTCTCTTATCAATGTTGAACATTTTTGATGTTGTTTTATATTCTTACAATTTTTTTTTAGTTGCTCTTTATTGATTTATCTGTTCTACCTTAGCAGCCCTGATCAGACTTTATTTACGTACTTGTGCAATTGGCTTGTTGCTGTTTCCATTAAGTGATTCAGTGTGCGTAACAGATACACCACAACGTATCAATTTACCGAGCCTAATAGGATGTTTTACGATGAAAAGCTTTCACCGCTTCTGAGAACTTCGTTTTAAGCTCTGATGGACCTGAGAAAATAAAATTTACTTAGACTACACATTAATCTCTAATTAATATAACTAAAATTTGTAAATTTACTTTTTAGGTTGGGAAGTCAGAGAGAGAGAGAGATAACTTTGAAAAGGACTCCCAAGATATTGAGGGAAGTCAAATCATATAGATCATATTATTGTAAAAACAACTATGGACCAGTCTGTGAATACCTACAGTTTACCTCTATATATAAAAGTTTATAATTTACGATTAACGCCATACGGTCTTATATATCAATATATATAAGACCGTATGGCGTTAGAGTAGAGTAAGTTTTTAGGCTTCTTTAGGGTTCTTAACGGAGCCTACAAATTTACTATAATTCAATATGAATAAGACTGATAGACGCTAAAATTTTGACATTCACATAAACATTGCCAGACCATAAATGCCGTCAATCACAGTTTTCACATAAAATAATTTTAAACGGATAAAAAGTTCCAATTAAACTGGAATCTAGAAGTTAAATTGGTTTAATGAGTTATAATGGCCGCACGTTTATTCTGCGCAGGAGTGCCGGCACCCGTTCGTGGAAACGAAACGCAGTTCATGACCACTGACAGACAGATAGACGCTTGAGTGAGGTGAAATAGTCTCGATCGTGCGGTGAGATAATGTCGGACGCGGTTTTAGTTCGTACCTTCAAAAATGACACCTGTCTTTGTTATTCTTCATCATGATGTCTGTTTATGGTTTCATATGCGTAATCGGGGTCGTTGTAATGCCAGTATTTTAATTTTAAGACAATATTATTTTGAAGATGAATTCAACATTAACTGACTGAATTTTTAAATTGAGACCAAAAATTCGAACGGCCGCAGCAATATAAACCCTCATTAAAAAAAATTAGAACTAGTAGTAGATCATGAGTACCCAACTCAAGTGAAGTCCCCTGGACCGAAGCATTAACTAAGTTAAGAACTATTACGTGATCGTTACTTCTTAACTTAACTGGAAGTACGTAAATAAAACCAGGATGATTATACTGATTTCCACACGATTTCCCGACCGCGTTCATTTTAGAAAAAATATAATAATCTAAATCGAGATATAAGAGTGATATTGGATTTATTTAACTTTACGACTATACATATACATAAGCCAACAGAGAAAATATAAAAGAGTGATGTTTTTGAATTATTAAAATTTGAAAGAGATACAAATCATTGCAAAAATAAGTTTTTTTGCTTTACTTACATAATATGAAATGGTAATAACATGTTAAGTGCTCTTGCTTGTTTGCCATATAACGTTAACATTTTAGTCCTAGTTCATGACTGACGGTTTTGTGATCTAGGGCTAGAATTTAAATCATATAAGCAAAATATTTAAAAAATATGATACTGACGTGATGATTACTGTGTCAGGAGTTAAAAATTAAGCGTCATAGAACACAAAGAAAATATTTATATTATATTTTTAATATAATTTTTAAAACCTGAACTACTTTTTTTTAACATTCGAGTTTGTATGCCGATTATGGAACGCGCTTGAATATCATGACGTTTATAAGAGAGTGTAGTCCCTTTTACAGTTAAATCGAAATGACGCAAAACTTTAACATCGTGAATGTACGAGTAAATACACACAATTAATGTGTTCGAGATATTCATGAAAACTCGAATAATCGGTACATTTCACCAGAAAAGGCAGTCGTATCACTGAGCTATTAATTATTTAAAGATCAGAGGGAATATTTTCATAAACAAAAGCTGATTTAAGATAGCAGTGAACTCAGCGGCTCCGTTGATTTTGTTATGTGAGAAACTATTTATTTAACAAATCGCATAAGCGAAAAGATTTCTCGATGTATTTTTCGGAGCGATGCCAACTGTTTGCGACGGTGAGTTTACTCCTTGGATCATTACCAAAATGAAGTAGAAATACAATTGTGGAGTACATTACAACTACGTTTCATTTATTTGAAGTACGTGTTTGGAAAATTACCTCTTGTCAATTGACATTGCAGAGATTAATATTTCTGGTTTCTGAAGTAATATTTTCATAGTATGCAGATGTTAGATGATTAATTTCTGTCTTTCTATTTGGATAAATAAAGCAAAGTGATCGGTATAAACATAAACTTGAATTATTCAATGTCTATGTTTTATTCTGCGCCTTTCATCCAAATTAATTCAATTTGGTTGATCCGTTTAAAATCAACGTTACGTACAAAATCGATACCAGTGATATTTAGAGCACAATGTAGAACTAACCATCAATGCAACACCTTAAAGTACCTTCCGCGACTGTCATACTCATTTCCAACGATATTACATAAATAGGAGATAGCTCTTTATCGTACACCATTACAGAAAAACTTTTAAGTTAAGTAAACTGAGTGACATAAAATCTATAAACCATTGTAATTATTCCTATAAATTGCAATGATGAATTTATTTATTACATATGAATTAAAGTAACAATTCATTTAATTGCACAGGATGAATTACGATTCACATGCATATTAGACCAGGTCACCCGGCAGTTGCTTCCGTAAAAGTTTATAGTAATAGCTAAATTAAAAATGGTACAAACTGGAAAGGATATCCGTAGGAATAAGCCACCGCGGTTTTTATATCCCGTGCTCTGCAGCAGAAACCACATAACACACACCATAACAACGAATAAAAATTAGAGTAACTATTAAATACCAGAATTAACATCCAGTTAATAAATAACAAAACTGATATAGTCATCTTTCTATGTAACCAAGTAGGTAACAATGGTCACATTTGACATACTTTATAGCAACTTTATATAACAAAGTTTATTACTTTAATAATAGTCTAGCTCACTGCAATGGACATTAGAAAGCCTAGCTGTCTGTCAATAATCATAATGGTCTATGATTCATAAGTCATAATACTCAATACCGCATTAGGGTCAAATAGGGTAACAATGATTTTCAATATTTCACAGGAGATCAGCATTGATGCATTGTATCTGTACTTATACAACAAATATTGGAAGTCTATTCATTATTTTGTTATTAGCAAACAGCGACGCTACAACAAGTATGATTCCTTGAAATCTCTTATGTATTGTAACGTAACGAAAAGTTAGATGCAGTACAACAAAAACGTACGAAACTATGAAATAATGACGTTCCTATTATAAATACTTCGCATTTATATACGGTTGACTGATCTGAAGGTAAAAGCTTGAAGAAAGGTATGCAGTAAATAATTTTTCACATGCCATGCAGAATGAAAAAATGTGTTTTTGAAATCTATGGTCTGACCGACTATCATTCTAATAATTTTATTAGTTTCCTTTTGAATGCAACACAACGGTCCATATAATTATGCTATCAGCCATACTTTTGCATTTTGTTTTTTTTCACCTCTGCCAATAAATACGGTTATTCGACATTCTTCCTATTCATTGTTCCATTTATTTCACTAGAAATGGCTACTCTGCATTCGCTCTTCCTGCGTACGTGAATTGCAACACGTTTGCCGGTCGATTTTTTAAAAACTCTTTCGTAACATAAAGCGCTCCTCGTAAACAAAATGTCAGGCGCATTTACTAACAAGATTTTATTGGGCGCCGCTTTGGCAGCCGATACGGTTAAGGGTCTCTTCATATTTACGATAGGGATATTTCAGATCGATTAACTGGTTTATGTAAGCGCTAAACGTCGACATTGTGTACTCAATCTGTTTTCAAAATGATCCCGGAGATGTGTAAACCAACATTATTTATTCTCGATTTCGGTTCTTTCATACTCATAAATTACCGATCAAGGGCCTCCTAATTATAGGAGAGCGGAGAATATAGACGCCGTACTTGTCCAGAAAGCGCAGTTCTTCAACGACAGTTTCCTTCACCGTCACTTCAGGTAGTAATTATAGGTATACATGTTAAACTAGAAAGTGCCTAAGCGGTATGTGCTCTTTCAAATCTACATTATTTCAGCAAGTGTCTTGGCTACCATGCAATGACACAAATAATTTTGTTTATAAATTTACTTTAATATTTTATAATATTACTTATTTGTATTCTACTGTCTAATATGATATATCATGAAGTATTTTATTTGCGTTTTAGAATATTTATACTATTTATTTACTACAGCACCACGTTAAAGGTCAAATTTTTTAAGGTGTTGTTTGTATAGGGGGTATTTATTTAGATAATATTTTTTACATTTTATCATTTTACCTATCATATTGTTAAGGCAAGTGTGTGAATAGTAAGATATTAAGAACCAGACTTTAGTCACTTTTACAATTGCACACGGTAGCTAAATTCTAAAAGGCTATGGTAGATGCACGATGAGTTTTTAACAAGATAAATTCAAACTTGTCTTCAATAATTACTAGACTACATCAAAAAGCAAAGTATTTTTTAGAATCTTTAAATACCACTAGATTAACCTGAAACTCTGTCCCTTTGTCCATCAGTTTCACTTTGTTTTGAATTCCAGTAAATCAGACGGTGACGTCCTTGATCTAATATCCCATCTGTCCTATAGCCGACGTCTCAACCAATGATTCAGTTTAATCTCGAAGGGAATAAGGTCACTGACATGTTACCTAACGATAAAGTATGTATTTAGCTCGCTGAATAGAGAATTTTCGACAAGAATTTCAAAGGTGATATATTGATTCAAGGTTTATTTTACAAAAATTACTTAAATGCATGTCGGATCACGGTCATCGAAGGGTTTCGTGAAGGCCATGAACGTCAACTCCCAGTAGTTTTCGAGTTTTTTTTTAAATTTTTGCTTGTAGGCGAACTGGTAAACGGGTCCACTTGATGGCAAGTGGCTACCGTGGCCCGTGGACATTTGTAACACTAAGGGAGCAGATGCGTTGCCTACCTCGTTGGAACTTTAAATATCTGTTTACGCCCTTTTTGAACAACCTCATATTGTATTGCACTTTTGGGAAAACTGCGCAAAATTAATCATTTTGGACAAAGATAGATGCGCAGATGAATAGACGGACCGGACATAACGAGTTACTTTTTGGCTAAGAGTTACGGAATCCTAAAAGCGTATACACTTGATAAAAATTAATATTATTTATCTTAATACGAGAATAGTGTGTTTGTATAGAAAATCTCAATGATCTAATTAATGACTTTTACGGTTGCCACAAGAATTCCATTGATTATTTCTGTTTAGCCAAAGACTCCGGGGTTTACGTGAGTCAGTATTCACCAAATACTAATTGTATTGAAGGTTATTTAATATGAAACTTGAATAATCATGTATACTAGACACGGTCTAAATTCATAAAAAATCCCTGCGACGCCAATTTTAAAAATAGTACATTTTAAATAATTTGTATTTTCAAGTCAATTTAAACAATATTTGAATCAGTTAAATTAATAAGACGTCGTTTAAGTTATTGAATTTAATATGAATAATAATAATAAATAACAAAATAATGATAATAAATTTAAAACATTGTGATATATAATGGTTTGCAGAGTACAGCCCTATATTTTGATCATAATACTGATTGATTTGCGATCCAATACTCCATATTGATTGAGCCATCGTCGATGCCCGAATACAAAGTATAGATAAAAGCAGTTATGAAATCAATAGCTTAACAAACGGTTTCGAATTTCATGACATAACTCAGACCATTGGCGTCGTAAATAGAGTCTAAAATTGCTATGTGCCACCATTAGTTTGCTATATCAAATGTGCGTATAGAAAATTGCTTCCTTCTGGTGGTTGGTTCTGCGGTTTGTTTAGTAACAAGCAACAATGAAAGAGATAATTATTGTTGTTAACGTTTCATTCTAACAAAAGTTGGGTAATTCGCGCATAACAAAGAGTTCTCTAGAGGTGACAAACGTCGCTTGTTTCTGTTTCTTGGCTACGGAACCATAAAAAAGGTTTTTAATCTATATATCTACGTTTAATACGTATTAGATAATAGGACCAGTTAAAAAGCAATTTAAATAAGCGTGTATGTACGAAGAGATTAATGAAAGATGACAAAGCTAAAAGTGTTTGTCAAGACTAGCACGAGGAGATCCATCTTCTCTGCCTACTCCAAGGGGAAACCGGCGTGATATATGTATATATTTACATAATAAATAAATATTAAATCCTTCAATTCTATAGTATATTATTATTATGGTAAATTTTGTTTTTCCATGCAGATTTTCTCGCGTAATCTTATCATTATCTTAGGGAAATTATTTTATTTTCCATTATGAAAGTATCCTATATTCATCTGCATTATAGAAACAATATACATACCACATACTATACCATAACTATGTTAATCGGTTCATCACATAGACCGTGATCAGAAAGATCCGTACATTATGATCTATAGTACATTCAAAATGTATGCCTGGAATGGTCCTCAAAAGTTTAGTTATATGAAAATGATTACTCAATTAAAGTCACGTCATAGTTCGCCCAATTTGTGTTGGGAGCCAGAAAACAAAGGTATTTATCGCGTGGCAACTAAAACGGGAATAGATGTGTTAAAATATCCGGCAATTTGGCTAAACGACCAATTCCTGTGCCCTGTTTCAAATATGCATGTTGCAGTCCGATAAGCACGCCTTGGGGTCCGATTTTTGGTGGGCACGCGCGGTTGAACTAAATAGTTTTGCGTTAGTTATTTAGGGCTGTCACTGGTCAACATATTACTTAAGTCAAATGTCATTTGTGTTACATAATTAAACTTAACATTATCACTTGTGTTAAATATAATTAAAATGTACAATAATGAGTATTACTGATAGATTGGTGCTAATAAAGTAGTAAAGGTTGGATGTTATTTCTTTTCACGTAAAACATTACTAATCGAAAGTACGAAGCAAAACTAACCAAAATGGAAGAACTTCACTTATACACCACCGTATGTTGGTACATTTAAATAAGATACAAATATTAATAATAGATGGAGATAAGCTTAAAATTATGACTAAATCCAAATTGAATATATATAATTTGACTTGAATGTAAAAAAAAGTGTTTTGGTATTTTATTTTGTTACAAAATTAGCTATAAAAGTTCAAGTATATAATATATATATATATAAATATCTTTAACAGTAAAAACTAAAACAAATATTTCAGGTTCAAATACTATATAAAATATTGTCTCTGATTCAAGCTAGATAAAGGTAGTACCTACATGAATAATATGTATAATATGAGTCAAGTCAAATGCTTCTCACGCCAATTGACAGTATATATTCATAATATGTTACAATATAATTATTATTTATTCAGTGATATATTTTTAATGAATAATTGTATTTTTTACATTTATGTATGTGATAATTTTAATATACATTTGTTTACATTTGTGTGGAGAAGAAAATAAGAAATATGATTTTATTTAATGAGTTGGAACAAGTTATCTTCTCATTCGTCAGCCCTACATAAACTTGGTACAATTCAAGAATGAATGCCGATTGCCCCCAGGATCGATTTGCAGGTGGATCACGCACGCACGCCGCCGGCATGGCGTCATATCCTCAACACAATTGGACACGTTAATAATTAATAAAAGAAGTGCGCGCGCGCAAGGCAACACTATGTTCGGAGGTGCGGCAATGGCCGGTTTCGACGCACTGTTGACGCTCGACGATTGTATGAAAAGAAGTTGCGTAACTTTTCAACGACACGTCGAACGCATGGAAGTAAGGGTTAATTGGCGTTCGTGAAATCGATTTATATGTATACATACAGTATATGTAATAAGCTTCTTAAAATCTTATGTTTTTTTTTAGGTCTTCATGACTCTAACACAAAATAAAATGAAATCCATCTCTTATAAACACCGTTACGCAACGCGTGACTGCTATTTTAAGAAGCAGCAAGAAACTAGCAAGTAACATGTATAGATTACAGATTTTCTGTTTTTTTTACACTAGTATTATAAAGTTCTCTTTCAAGAAATTGTAATCTGTAATTCTAAGATAACTATAGAATAAAATTTAAAAACTTCGTTTAAAAAAACCGACTTCAAAAACGAAAAAACTAAAATGTATAAAATAACTTATTTCTTAAGCTATTATTCTTAATATATATTATCTAAAACATCTTAAAGTCGGTGCTTAGTAATTTTCAAAATATAGTAATTTTTATGTTTTACTTTGCACCGACTTCAAGATGTTTTAGATAATATATATTAATAATAATAGCTTAAGAAATAAGTTATTTTATACATTTTAGTTTTTTCGTTTTTGAAGTCGGTTTTTTTACACGAAGTTTTTAAATTTTATTTGTTACTTTTTAGTGTCTAGCTATGCATGGGTGGACCTACGAATGGTGCCGCGCTTCTTAAAAAATATAGGTCCCAAGAACCGGGAACAAAAAAATGTTCGTAAAATGAAAACTACTGGGCCAAACTATGTCAAATTTTTAGGTGACCACATGGCAGCTATTCCGCGTCGAACAAAAAAGAATCACGTAAATCGAATCATAAATCTCAGAATAATCGGTGTACATATGGAACGGAGTGAAAATTATTTCCATGAAAAATGTTCATAAAATGAAAACTACTGGGCCAAACTATGTAAAAATTTTAGGGGACCAATTGGAAGCTATTCCGCGTCGAACAAAAAAAGAATCACATAAATCGGATCATAAATCACGGAGTTATCGGCGAACATACATAAAAAAAAAGCAAAAAAAAAAATAAGATCCCGACGAATTGAGAACCTCCTCCTTTTTTCGAAGTCGGTTAAAAAGTGCCAGGGACATTAAACAAAATGAGCAAACAAATTAAATCAAAGCCTAAAACCATTAAATATTTGCAAAATTTAATTAAAAATAATCACACAAAAGAGTAGCTAGCTAGTTTTAAAAGATTAGTTAGCTATTGTAGCGGAGCAATCAATTTATTTACAAAAAATCTTATACAACATTTTATACCAACAACTATATACCTACAAGGAGCTATTATAAATTATAATATTACTTTTTGCCCCCATTGAATGATTGACAGTTACTTTGCATATCAGTAAAGAACTCGTAATATATGATTCATGAAACATTTTGATTGCTTGTCATTGTTTTGGTTCAATATGTGAGTAAGCTTTACTCAACATGCATCTTAATTTCTAAGACAAAGGTTACGGAGGAGTCATTTTGTTAGGACGGATGATTTCTACACTACATGGCTTTTTACTTACGAAGTGTGTTTTACACGTACCGGAGAGATCTTAACTTGTGTTGGACATACCTGCAACAAAACGGAATAAAAACAATTAATAAAGATTTTATAACACTTTAAAGTTTATGAGTAGTAAACGTTCCCTGAAGCGAATGAATGAAGAGAGAAAATGTTGGATGATTTATTGCGACGATACTTGCATGACTTGGCTTTAGGCAGAGAGGATTACTCCATACACCTCTGGTTAATAGCAACTATAGACAAAACGCTCATACGGATTATACGAAGCTCAAATTCTTTTAAAGAAATATTAGTAGACTTAAATCTAGACCTGTATTGCACAACTATAAATTCTGTTAAGCACAATTTGTCTCAAAATTTCTTTGATAAAATAAACAGCCAAAAATTGTATTATATTAATATCCCTCGATATCGTTTATGCATGTGTTTTTTGGAACGAAGTTCCTTATCGCGCGTGGCGAAAGGGGGCTAGACGGAAAAAATTAAGATCAAAAGTTGTAACGACACTTTTTGCTATAGTTGTAAGCCGAGCGGCGTGCGCGTGTTTCTCTGTCACTCTCTCTCTCTCTCATAAAAAGCAAGCCAGTTATTTTCGTTTCGTCTTTCTATTTCGCATTGAACAGTGTGGTGTCGCGACGATTATTTTTGTGGAGTGTATACAGGTTTTTTGTACATAATAAATAATAAAAAATAATAACAATAATGAATCCTGACAGTGTTTCTGCACAAGGATATTCCGGGTCTCCCTTGACACCTCTCAAGCTTTATAATCTATTGTTTGTTTTTATGTTTTTTTTCCTTTACCAATAGGTGGAAGCTTATTATCAGCATAATTTTTTTAAATATTATTGTTTATATCTAGGCTAAGGCCTAGCCTAAAATAAAATGACCGATAATAATAACAGTCCAAAAACGTCCCACTGCTGGCGTTAGACCGCTTCCTTTTAATGAGAAGAATAGACGTTTATGCAAGCTGGTTGATGGATACATCGGTTATCGTGCTTTGTAGATTGATCATGATGTTTTCCTTCACGGTTAGCTCGTGTTAACTGTAACAATATGCACTTTAGGTCAGAAAACTGTCTATACAAGTGCAGTGCATGTTTTCTGGTCAGGACTCGAACCTGCGTTATTTTAGACGCGAATTCCCTAACCGCTAAGCTATCAATTTATTATAACCGCTAATTCATATAATGAAAGAAAAGAGATGAACAGTCAAGAACGGCGTTTAAGTAGGTCGCTCAGAGGCATGTGTAATTTCTCTACACAGGTCTTGAACTTCTTGTAGCTATAACAATGTTTCTTTATTTTTTATGTGAACAAGTGGCGAGATATTTGCTTCCAAAAACGTACAGTGTACAACTAACTTCCCATCTCACCTTTGGAATATGAAGGGAAAACATTATAAAAAAATAAAGATCGTAGAACTTAAAAAAATATTTTAAAGAAAATTGGTTTAGTGAGTAATTTTTTTAGTTTTGTTTATAGTTACGTTTAGGTAGTTAAATAACAGAAGCAGTGGACATCATCATGCGAAAAATGACTTATTTTTTATCTTTCTGCTTTTCTATCATTAATTTCGGTCGTCGCCAGGTTCTGTTTTCCCACTCAACCTACTTCACAATCGACGTCCTCAACGGTAAATCCATTCGCTCGTACCTTCTGACTTATAAAGTTCAGCAACAACTTATTTACGGCTGGTTTCTATACCTTACTATTCATTCACTTGTTGTACTATCGGTTGAATTTCGACATTACTCCTATCGAGCTACTTTCAAATTTTAGCGGATAGAAAGGCAAGTGAACGGTTGGTAAGATATAGGAACCGACTATTAATCGTTTAGAACAAAGTTCTTAAATTTATGATGATATTAAAACCTCTGCAAATCCAAATTTATTATCGTATTATTTATTCCTAATTTTAAAATAGGAATTCATAGCATTGACGCAAGTGGGATGAACGGGCTTTTGAATGTCATGGGATGTCGAACCACGTGTCCCGTGTTTGTTTTATCCGAACTGTCATCTTGTTCTCAGGAACGGCGACCTCATCACCAAGGCCACGTGCCTGTCTTGCCTGAGGGTTCAAGGTTCGTCGTGTGAACATACAATTGCTTTTTCACATGCAAACAATCGTTTCGTGCGAGTACTGTTTGGGATCGTGAGAGATTTGGTATTTAGACAAGAGTGCATCTTTTGTTTTTTGTTCTGGTACCATTGCGACGATGATGTTTGTTGAAAATTATTTTTATTTATACTAGGATATACGTGATAATAGCATTTATGCAATTTTGTAATATCTTCTTATATAAATAACAAGGGCCTTAATGTATTAATCCATTAAAACACAATGATATATGCCATTTATAATACTTACTACTGCCTTTTTTACATTATACTACATTACTTATTAAATTTTATATTAAATTTAAATCAATATTAAGGCAAAGGTAAGATAAAGAAACCAGCAAAAGTAACTTTGTTAATTTGACTTATTACATATCAATAAATCTAAATGAATTTTAATTACCAATTAATTTTTTAAACTTGCTGCTGCTGAGTGCAAACCTTGTTTGCTGAAAATGCGGCGTACAAACACTCAAAATATGCTATGTATATAATATTAATACAAAGTCTTTTACTTTCTTTCTTTCCCTCTAACTTATTGAATTCTTCCAATATTCACTTGGCAACATAGAATATTCAATTACTGTACACAATAGATAAAACATTTGCTAATGGAAAAGACATTTACAGCATGGTTCTCTTGGTTACAGTATATGACTGGTAACTTTATACAAAGGCGCGCAGAGTCAGTAATAAAATTTGCAATATTGATGTCTTGCATTATTCAATAAAGCGGATATACTAATTGTTAACGCACACCACTAGCCAGCATATCAAATAATTAGCACATCACTAGCAATCATACAAACTAATTTAGCACATCACTATTATCTGTCATTTTGTCAGCGACGTACGCGCATGTAATACTCAGTGCAAACAGTAATGAAAAATTTAGGTAAAAACAATCCTCAGCACTGAATTCAAATTAAATTTGCTAAAAGAAGCCAGGTTGTATTAAAAGTAATATCAAAAACTTATTTATGCTTTGGCGGCTATTATACTTAATGAAAAGCACGATTTTAAACTCTTAAGAACATAGTGACGTCAGAGTAGACGAAATATACGGAAAATAGAAATAAAAACACGGCCACTTTTGTTAAAATATATTTTTTATTACTTCCCCAATCATTTCTCAATTGATTTGTATGCACAAAGCAAATAACTCTAACACCTTCGCCTGGTTCAGAACGGAACAAAGAAGCATTAACCATGAGTAAGCGTTGATCTCTTGAGAATAGAGCGAGAAAGTTATTGACAAGCCGAGCTTATTACTCTTACTTTCACTCGGGTGATATATTATTCTATAACAACAATGTAATTTGTCGTTTCTTTCAATTTCAATTACAAAGTGTGAATATAATTACTCTCAGATGAACCGTAAGTTAATTTCAGTCAGTATATGTTTATACTAATTAATATAGAATAAAGCCGTTTACAGAGTGCAATGCAGAGCAGTGCAATGAACTCCCTCACGTTGATTTCCCATAGGGCTACAATATCAGACTCTTATAAGAGGCCTACAAATAGATAATTACAACCTCAACGATGTAGGAAAAACACCGATTCCTTTAGTGTGGCACATGTCCTAGGCGACAGTAACTTATCAATCGGGGTATCATCGTCTACATGTTTGCCTATATTTAAATAAAAAATATAGATATTTGAGACCGAGTTTGGTTATGTGTTTCTTATTGTTTCCGGGTTTAGAGATTTTTTATATTCTTTATTGCATGAGTTCGGCAGACCACCATCGTCTATGGACATTTGTAACACCAATGTGCTGCTGGAACCTGGTCACTAATGCCGGACCACAACTCAAGGTTCTTATAGTGGCATACTCTAGACTAGGGGTGGAAGCAGGTAGCAGCCAGGCAAATACCCTACTACCTGGCTGTGTATGTGTATGAGTGCGAATGAACCAACTTTTACGAAATTTGACACCTATATGCACATTTTCGATGATAGGGACATCTTATCTCACAAAAGGAAATAACTATCCCAGCAAACAAAACCGCGCACTATTTCGTAGTATGTATTTATATCAGTGGTAGGGGTATGTATAGCTATGTTGACGTCGTCGCGACCCTCCGTCTCCTGTCCCACCTTTTCTATCCCATTGTAAAGGCCAGCAATGCGTTAGCTTCGCCCCTAGTGTTGCAAATGCCTATAGGCGATGTTCATCACTATCAATTAGGTGGATCAATGCTTGCCAATTTCGCGATAAAAAAATGACACATCAAAATACTGCGATCATAATTAATTTCTACCGGTCGTCATTCATTTAATATTGTGTTACCGGGATTTTAGTTACAATACGGGCCGATTCTTCAATCATCCTGATAAAAGATTACCACCAGACTAAATTCAAAAGTGAAACAATCTAACTGTATTATTACAAAAACTTCCGATATTTTAATTTTTCCATTTTATCCTATTGCTGGGTCTTCATCTGCGTTAATATAATTTGCGAAAACAAAGGCGTTAACGCATAGCCTCATTATTGTATATACAAATGTTATCTGTCAATATTTACTTAAATAACGGATTAAGCCCATCTTTAACATTATTCCCAGATGAAGCCCCACCTTTAGATTACCTTTCATCCGGTGATTGAAAAATGGGACCTAAATGTAGCGAATATATAACGCAATCTTATAAGGTTAACTCACTTTATCTTCACCCGTTTCATAAATATTTATAAAGGAAAAGATTTTCTCATTTGAAAGGGCGACGAACTGCGATTACAGCTAACAGCCTTTTATATAAACTTCGGGTCGTATTTAAGAAGAAAGTCGGGAAGATGATCCGGCAATATCAGAGTTCTTTGAAAAATTGTTTCAGGGGTATTTAACCTCTTTAGTATTAAGTGCCGGGAAAATTGCGGGTTTCGTTCGAAGTTGGTATTTAGTCATCTATAATACAAAATTTCTAAGCATGCCGTGCCTGTACATTAAAGCTCTTAAAAAAACTCAACTGAAATAAACAATGGAGAACACGATGCATTCTTTTTTACATTTCTTGTCTGTTTGTCGGTTTGTTCGGGATTCACGTAATAACTACTGAGTTAATTTTGATGCGGTTTTCGCTGACCAACAGCAAATTCTTGGACTTCAAATCTGCGCTACTTTTTATCCCGGGGATTACGCGGGAATTTTTCTGGAAATCTCTTAAAAAGGCCAGATTGAAAATGAATTTCAATGTGACTATTTCACTGATCGGTAGATCATTTTACGTAATATGTGTGATTTTTTATCCCGGGTATCCTGCGAGAACTCTCCCGGGAGCGGTTTGAAGTTGTTCAGGTGCAAAGAAAGAGCTCATTCCGACACAGTTTCCACTAAAACGATAGCTTACATTCTTTGTGAATGCTGCGGTACTTTGTGTCCCGGGAATTCCTCGAGAGATTCAAGTCATGCGTGGACGATATCGCGGGCATATTCTAGTAAATGAATAAAAGTATGAAGCTTTTCCTTAGCAACAACAGGCTTTATATTTAGCATTAATACTAAATCACATCTCCCTTATCAAGAACGCAATTTCCATCTCCGCCATCCACCGTTTCCACATGAACGAGCGATAAATCAAAGTCTCAACCGGGCGTTGACTCGGCATTAACGGGAGTCTTCAAGAATTTTCACTTTCAGTTACGACGCGTTAACGCTATTTGATGGCTCACTTGCGTTTAAATATGGGATCACTTCCTTGGTGATAACATTCGTGTCGTAATTGTACTATTAGTTACAGCTATTTTAATGAATATGTTTAATTTAATAACGAATCACGGAGTATATTCTGATCCAAAAGTGAAATGACTATTGCGTCTAGAGCAATCAGTATGGGACCATTGATTCGAATTGACAAATGAGTATATAAGGGGATCTTTGCAAGTTGCACCCGTGCCTGAAAATTTGAGAGCAAGAAGGGCACGTAATGAGGATACGTGTTAAAAAAAATGTTAAACTACAAGATGGATGGGCACAAAAATAAAGGTACGCCAAATAAGAGATGGATGGATTGTGTGAAGAATAACATGATGATTTGTAGTGTGACAGAGGATGTATGTCAGAATAGAGGAGTATAGAAGGAAAAGGAATATTGTGTCAGACCCAAATAATTGAGAGAAAATTAAATAAAGAGAGATCGGCCCTCATATTATTACGACGATGCTATGTCAGCATTTTTGAGCTTAACCCTTTCATCCTATCCAAGATGTTACGCGGTCAATACTTTTCCAACACTTTCACAGTGCTACTGTTGTCTTCAAAGGCCGCAATCCCTCAAAAAACTAAGTTATAAGGGAAATATATTTTACAGATTTTTATGTTTAATAATTTTGCAAAGAACTTTAAAATCATTATTCTATTTACTAATATGACGATATAGAAAGTTTTGTATGATATTTCAACTCTCAGCAGCTAAATATATTTTAATCAGTCCTATTAAAGATAGCGTCACCTTACATCACCTATTTTGTCCAACTCGTGTAAGGTAAAGTTTTTTTAAATTGCATTTACATAATACGCTGACCGAAGTTGGATCAGAGGGCCTAAATAGGTCGTTTTTGTAGATTCATATGAAGATCATGACGCATCAACATAAAGTGAAACTTTATGCTATGTCTTACAACTACTAGTAAACTAGACACGTGTCATTTCACTCTGCAAATCCAACCGCTTTAGGCCCTCAGATCAGAGCTTATATTCTTAAATGGTAGTGAATGTCAAAGCTGGACAAGAAAGAGCTAAAAATATGGAGATGTGGATAGATTTACTTAACTAATTTAAAGCCCGTTTTCCGTTGTAAAATTTAAGATTATGATATTATCTGACTACCAAAAATCAGAAAAGGAAACTAACGCAAGTAACCTCTTACAAGACGAGAATGTCCATTAAAAAATTGTGTGAACGTTTTCACTCGAAAATAGGTCAAAATCACAACACTTGCATATAAATTGTTTCAACAAAGAAACCTTGTTAAATAGCTCTCTAAATATAATATCAAGTACATTTTATCATATTAGAGCCTTGTTACAGCAGTACAAACAGCTTTAAAGAGGTCATAATATTTTTCAACATATTTGTCACCTTCCTATATTTACGTTTTCTTTCAAACAGCGAACTTCCGTGTTTACTGTTAACATTATGATGCATTGCATAATTACATTACTAGCATACATTCTTGAGTTCAGCTTGCGACGGCGTTGGTAACTGGGCCGTGAAAATTTCTAAGCAAATGGTGCACATATGCACTCGGCAAATACGATCGTCCCATATAAATTTACTTGCTCTTTAATTATTGTTGGTTGATTGGACGAACGTATAAACAAGTTCATTAAATGATGTGAAGCAGTGCTTCAAAACTTATGTAGTATATATGTGGGTTGCGTCTGTGTGGCAAATGGTAATGTAAAGGTAAAGGTTATCTACAAGAAACTATTCCACCTCTATTACGGATAGAATTAGATTAAATAGAACTAATTTGATAATCGCAATTTTTAGCGGGAACTGAAAGATATTGTGCTGTGCAGTTTTATTTTCTAAAAATGTGTAAAATTACTCTAAAATTAATAATAGTTGTAGGATATTCATAGTAGTAGTATTAGTAGATTGTAGCCTTAGGATCATTACTCATTAGAGCTGCACTCGACAAGCACCGACGTCCACTTGCGGACTCCGCACTTGCAACAAAAATCGCTGAGCACCCGCGTGGTCTGTATTATCAATTAGCACTAGTTCATTACGTGAATCACTCCGAGCAGCGGGTTGCCACCGAGTGGTTCACTGGCCGTCCACGCGTGGACAGAATGCGAGCGAAGTGAACCAAGACCTTTAAACACGTCTACCACGACATCGCGCTTTACAATCCCTCCATTCAACTTTGTTATACACGTACCGGTATCAGTTGTCCAACACGACAAAGTAATCATCATACATACAAAAACATGAAAAATGTATTGTGTGCTAATTGTCAATGAATGATACACGAGTAAGGATCGTGTAATCAAGTAAGTGGGTTGAATGAAACCGCAAATATGTGAAATCGCGAACTACTGAACTAATATCTACGTATATAAATCATACATATCGATCACCAAATACAAATCTCGTCGAGTTTTTTTTTCTAATCGCATATTTTTGATAGTATCCCAGTTTCTGAGCAGGATATTTACGTTACACGCTAATTTCCTGCGGTTATACCATGTCACGTACACAATACGTGGATGATGTACACGGCATAACTTCTTTCAACATTGCGTGTCTATTATTACATCCGTATAACACTGTCGGCTGTTGTACAGCTTACATTCAAATAAAAAGCGATATTACCATACATCAACATGCGACGATAAATGATGCGAATAAGTATAAACAAACATGAATATAGAAGCCATGGTAGCTTAGTAGATAACGCTCAGTCTCTCATAGTCAACTCATATTTCAAAAGAAAAGTGGGTTCGAATCTAGGCCCCCCAAGTCTTTCACACAAATAACCAACCAAGCCAATTTGAGTTACATAAAGACTCGGACCTCAGGCCGAGAAGCATGTATCAATATCACTGGGCAGTTTTGTGACCTAATGTGCATATTGTTACACTTAACGCATGCAATTAACATTTGCCAGGTGGCTAGTTATTTTGATTAAATATTCCAATTTTTGTTAAAAGTATTTTTTAAGCTTTATCACCTTGATTTTTGCCTGTAGTTATATGAGGGTTCTATTTATGTAAAAATGGTTCTGAAATTCTAAAAATGAAACAAACATCCACATAGCAAGTTTGTCACGTATATATTACACGGATTTGATCACATGGATTTGAAGTGCAGACAGACGCGTTGCGTGATATTATACTTTGCTTGCACGCTATAACACTTATGTGAATATGTAAGGTTGATTATTTAAGTTTTATAATTTTATATAAAAAAACAAGTTTTTAAATAGATAAAGGGGCTACAAGAGCCAACACATACCTAAAATAGAATAAAGGTGACGAAAACCATCACCGAAAATATAAACATTGTATAGTAGTAAGTGGGTCATTGCCGTAAAAAGTTCGGAAACTGTTTGCGGAGGGTCATGATCGCGGTAAGGGCCAAGGGACATCTGGACATGCAACATTACAATGTCAATAAGTGACCACGACAATACAGATAAATAACCTGTACAAATATTACAGTCTATTAAAAAAAACATAAACTATAGTGTGTGTACATTTATCGTTACCATTTAAAATAGGAGATTTTATATGAGTTGGATTCTGAGAATAATTTTATTTCAGTTTTCGAAGTGAAACTTCTTTAGAATCGTTGTGATTTGAAACTCGATGAAACGAAAAAGCAACACTAAAAAAAGATAAACACATATATCTATAGTACTAAGTCTGCGAGAGAATGTGATAGAATATAGATAGAGATATAATTATATTTAATAATTTAAACACTATGCTTATATAGAGTTGGAAACGTTGTGAAGTTTTTCGTTAATACTTTGAATTTCGTGTTTTAAAGCTTAAATATGTTATAACGATATAATATATGAAATGTGACGTCACGAAATTTAGAATCTCTCCCATCCTTTATCACACTTTGTTTCATTGCTACATCTAAAATATTTATGTATGTAATGATCTAAACATGTTTTAAATAACAAGGCAAAAAGTGAGATAAGCATGTCTCCGATAACAATAAATAAAATGATCTAATAAAAATTAAGCATAAATACAGTTAGTTAAGAAAAAAGTTACAAATAAAATATCGCTGCCAAATCATTGTCTGTTTGAAACGTTCCCAAAATACTGGTCACATTATACACCAAATAGACGCTAGCGTGGTCGTGTAAGACTACTATCAGCTATATTAATAGTTTTCAGAGTTATGTTTTGTTACTGGACTATTGTTATTCCTAATATTGATTATTCTTTGATGGTAAAGGTTACAAATGCTTATTTAGTAGATTCGGTACGTCAGCTAAACTATTGTCTTTTAACTCAAGCTATGATGGTGAGAGAAAAATCGGGTTGACTTTTTAGAGCACTAAGCAAATAACGTGTGTACTACAACTACACTGCTTATCCTCGGGTAGAGGTGTAAAGGGTTCGCACCTCAAAAAGAATCTCGAAGGATAATGATCTAAAACTAAACTAAGACCAGGTGGTATTTAAGCTACAATGATTAGCAATAACGACGGCGACGACGACCGCAACCGCGACCTACTGCGATCCGGCGATTGCGGTTGCTGGAACCGGGATATTTTGAAAAGCGAGATTTCAACGAGATATCGTTTTATCGAGGCCATTATATCCTGTTGCCTATGAGCACAAACAATTTCGAACATTATCTAGTAATAAAGATAATAAACAAACAAAATCAAGGGCGTAGAGCAAAATGTTTAAAACACTAAGGTTTTTGAGTGGTTTTCTTCGAGTCCCTAGGAAGTTATAATAATAATAGCAGCATGTTGTTCGACTCGAGCGTACTTGCTCAAGGTGGATTGGTGGGATATATACGGCGTTAATTTCGATTTTCAGGCTTCCTCGAAATGTTTTTTATATTTTCTTTCGCCGTCAATAAATAGTAATTGTATCATTTTTCTAATTATAGCAGAAAACTACTGTCTAGATGGTGAATGCTCTGTACCAGAATTTAATACTTTGCCGTGACATTAGCAAACCCTTATTTATTGATCAATCTGAATTTATCACCCATATTGATTGATAATTTGAAAATGTTTCTACGTCTTTATTAAGGAGTTTCTTAAAATATAGTAATGACTTTTTTGATGCCAAATATTATGAGGCGCAGTCTACAGGTTCAGAGTAGAGAACTTTTGGTTTGTAGAGTTGAAATATATATTAATTACTAGCTGTCCCGACAGACGTCGCCATACCTGGAAAAGCTGCAATCGATATGCCGACAGCATTAAAGTTTATAATAAACAAATAAAAACATAGGGGTTGATCGTAGAGGGTTGAACATTTAGAGTTGTATGTATTTTTTATTTCTGTCTCATAAATAAATATCTGAAAATAAAAAAATATATTTAGCGGTGGACTACCCTTAATATTTAGGGGGATGAAAAATAGATATTGTCCGATTCTCAGACCTACCCAATATGCATACGAAATTACCTGAGAATCGGTCAAGCCGTTTCGGAGGAGTTTAACTACAAACACCGTGACACGAGAATATTATATATTAGAAGATTGAAGCAAATATCGAATTTAGTCCTCTATAACGTTACAGGGACGAGGATAATAGTTATTTGCAAACATTTCAATTACATGCCGAAGGCGTGGTTTTACAGAAAACTAATTAGCGAAGCCTAATTGTTTATGAAAATATCAAATAAACAAAGACACACCATGATAAGACAGCCATTACTTTCAAAAATATCAGTTCTTGTTTGTGTAATATTTATGTTTGAAAGATAACGCGATAAAGATGGACCTTATTCAAAGTCTGCTTTTTGCCACATTTCAAATATTGTTATCTTTGAAAGCTTGCTGTGTTTATTTGTTAAGACATTTGTATTCTGTTTTCGAAATTGCCTTTTCTAGTAAAGTATTTAGGGTTCCGTAGCCATATTGGCAAAAACCTCTTAAACAATCGTCATCTCTGTCTGACTATCTTTCTATCCCTCTTGTTATTGTTTTGTCAGAAACACACGATTGTAACATGTGACATTAGCTTATAAACCGCAAATAAGTGATATACTTAGTTTTTTAGACACGCTTCCTACTGTCTGCGATCTACATACATAATTTACAAATTATGTTACACAATCATATTTTTGTTTTTTGTTGTCCTGTTACAAAAAATATTTAGAAACACATTTCGAATTTATTAGAATTTGCATATCAAAATGCTAATTGTGGTTGGTTCTTGTTTGAATATTTTAATGTTTGAAAACAATTAAGTATAATTTGTATTCTCAGCATTCATTACGGTGCTGAAATAAACATTTCGAGTCTCAGAATTGTTGTTCTGAATAGAGTAAATGTGTTGCTTTAAGTCTATTATTACGATTTACTTATTGTTTGCTAAGTGATTAGATTTTTGATAAATTTCGTTAAGTCTTGAAATAAATTAAAACAGTAGGTACTTAAAAAAAATTAGAAGCCATATTATTTGTTTAAACATTTTAATTATTTACAATATTGACACATTTATTTAAATAATAACGACTTTGTAAAAACAACGCCAGAGTTTAAAAAAATATTTAGGTATTTAAAGAAATTACGTAAATAAAACTCATCGCTGTATTATTAAATTTTAATTGACATTGGATAATCGTGAAAACAATCCATAAAGTTGCATAAAGACCAGATAGAAAGGATATTTAAAATAAAAACGCTGCATTTTTTGCATTTATTACTGCACATCAATTAAGATATTTCATAAATAATTCAGTGTCTCGATAAACTTGTTTATTTAATTCATGTTTTTGGTCACCTGTCTCATTATAATAATTATATAACATTAATAAAATAAAAATGTGGGACAGTAAATAAATAAATGATCACTTTATATTTGTATTTTTTTTATTGCAGGAGTTCAGCAGACAGGCAGACGGCCCACTTGATGGAAAGCGGTTACTATCGCCTATGGACATATGCAACACCAAAGGTGCTACAAATGCGCTGCTGCTCTCTTAATGGAGACTGGAACCTGGTCACTAATGCCGGAACACATCTCAAGGTTGTTATGGCGACATACTTTAGACCAGGGGTGGTAGCCATCCAGTAGTGCAAATGCCCTACCACCTGGCTGTGGGTCGTTTTGTCGCCTCTTACGACAGGCGGCCCGGCCGTAGGAAATTGTATTCTTTCTCCTTTCCTGCACGGTATGTTAAATCACAATATACTTTAAAATTGTAACACCTCGTCTGACTATCTAGCTAAGAACAAACTGTTGTTACCCAAAAACAATCCTACATAAATTTAATCCGATAGACACAAAAAAACTTCTTATTCTAACTCAGAGTTATATTAAATTAAAGCCTGATTTACATTTGCTTTAGTTAAGTGTTTAGTTAACTTGCTAAACTGGTGAAACCCTTATAATCGTTTTGAAGAGACATTTTTTCATTTAAGTAATAACTTGTCCATTCATTATACGTTTCAATATCTAATCAATCGTTTATGTGCCTTACTATCGGTTAAAATTTTATAGAAGCTCCGTACGAGTAATGTCAAAATCCAACCGATAGTATGGCAAGCGAATGGACAATAAGATATAGGATATAGGTCCAAATGATGATAATGGTTTATTCGCATGTTACTAAACTAATGCAAAAGTAAATCAACGCTAGCTTGAACTGGATCGTTCAACAACAAGCTCACAGTTGTTGGATAAAAACAATACATCACTCGTTTTGAACAAAAGCTATACATTAATTGAAAAAGAAACAGCACCAAAAAATATCACTGAGGTCTCGCCAAAAACCCTGCAATTTAAGTTGTTTATGATACATGCATATACTAAGTACATGTAATTTGTATGTATGTGCTAAATCATATTCGTGTGGATGCGTTTAAAATTGGTTAATTAATAATTACACGGTCGTTTAGCTACAGACCTTGGCGTCTTAATGTTTTTAGTTCACATACTATCAAAATTGTTTTCATTCCGTTTGCAAAATGTTTTACTACAAATTATATATTACATAAGTAGCTGAAAACGGTAACCTATAATATGACTTCTTGAAATTTGAAAAGAGGTTTTTAAAAGTATGGATTTCAGTAGGGTAAATATAAAGTTGAGCACAGAGCTGCTATTTACCCTACATACTTTTTGTATGTATAATTCACGCAGTAGATTATGTTACTTCTATAAGAATTTGCCTACTGTTTCAAACATATTCATGGCAAAAATGCTTTTCATCTTAATCACGATCGAATAACTATTCTAAAGTAAGTATTTTTAATGTACTCTGTGTGATCTGGATGATACACTATTTGTTTTGTTGTATGCTTATAAAAGAGTATATTCAATTAAGTAGAATTATATATTTTGGACTTCTACTGTTTGATTGTTACAAAACCTTGACACGTTCATTCAATAAATGCTAGAAATCATACAAGACGGATTTTAATTGCAGACTAAAAGTACATATTACAATATTTAGTTAGTTTCACTGTTTTGAAATGATTCGTAGCGTGTTTTCAACGTTACGTTTTATGTATTTCGTGGAAACAAAACGCAAATATATATACGAAATTACGTTCTGTAACTGCAAATTAGAAACAAACCGTGTGTGCAATATATTTTTAGATTTTATGCGAAAATATAAATTAAATTCATAGTCTGCACGTGACCTATTTTGCATGTTCTAATCCTGGCTTCAGTTTTTGACGTTGATATCGTCCCCAACCTTCGAATTATTATCCTCATATTGTTAATAGAAAGCACAGCTAACACATCAATAATAATAAATAAATATAACAAGAAAACTTTGCGTAACTATAAAAATGTTATAAATTATTGACTTTACAGTTTTTACAAAATATGAAGGATTACAAAGCTCAGTAGTGGGACTGAGGAAGAGAGGAGCCCAAACTGAGAAAAACTCTGTACTATGGGATTTCTGGTTTTCCCTTCTTATACAGTATAAAACAAAGTATAATAATTTGAAAATTTATTCCATTGTATAAGTGTATAATTATGCGTGTGTATGAGCGCGTGTGTATGTATATCCTTTAACGTATCTGTGTGTGTGAATATTTGAATCCGAATTAAATTATTTAGGTTATAATCTAAAATGGTTTTATAACCTGAACTTTGTATATTAAAGAATGATGTGAAAATGGTATAGGGAGCGTGTAAATTTAGTCAATGTTAACCTATCTTTCATGTTTGTTTTGCCTCGGGTGATACAGGGATCGGCCTTTGTTTTTACCTTTGTATACAATATTAACCATAATAAAACTGTTTGCTTAGATCAAAAACAAGTAGGATAAACTGTAACATTCACGGCACCACACCCAATTATTGGCATCCAGTCACTTTATTAAAGATATTTGTTACGTCACGTACGTGGAATAATTATTGCTGCATAATTAGCCAGGTGGGGGGTGAACTAAGTGTGGTGCGTCGATGATAGTTACCCCGTTGAATGGGGTGATTCACCACTAACGAGAGCACATAAGCTCAAGCGCCGGGAGCGGAGTACCAAATAAGACGACGAGTATTGTACTCTAGATGTGTTTACTTGATTAATTAATTTAACATTAAACTATAGGTATACAGAAACTACTATATACATTATACAGTGTTATTAAACTATATACAGAAAGACAATATATACAGAAATCATAAATCCAACGTGAAATAATATGTAAAACATAAACATAATCGTAGATGCAGCATCTCCGGAGGTTTGTCTGTTTTCTTGTATTGACAGATTGTGTCACGTGCATGGACTACTCATTTTTAACCTTAATAATTATGTAGCAATAATTATTCCACGTACATGACGTAACAATATTAAAAAATGTTCACATTTGTCATTTTATAACCTTAGAATAATAATATTATTATCGTTATATGGCTATAAAAAAATAAAAAATATTAAGATTTCTTCATGTTTTGAATAAAATAATAGGGTAGGTGCCAACTAATCTTTGTACCGAGGTGACAACAATTGTATAGTTTCCCCTAGATCTTCTTTTTTGTTACAAGATAAACATTTTCTACTTTAATATCTAATTTTAGATGTATCTTAACCTGAGGCCGCTTTCTGATTTGTCTGTGCAGTAGCGGTGCGGAATCGGTATGCTCGGTATAAGCGGTACCGAAAGCTTACCGTCTATATTTCTATGAGCGCTTCCTCAGGAAACTTCCCTGATTTGCTCAGTATGTGCCGAATCCCGCACACGCCGATTCCGCATCGTTGCTACACCGACAAATCATAAAGCCATTAAAAAAAATAACATTTGCGAAACTGTCTCAAGTGAGAAATGCTGTTAACCATTTTATGCATAATTTATGTTTTGTGAGTTAAGGACTGGAGTGTTCGGAACCAGTTCGGCAGGATACCTGTTCCACGAGTCGCTCGGAGCAAGGTCCCAAAGACCCGGTCACAACACGTAAGCGTTGTAGATGCTGTATCTAGTACGTGCGATATAGGGCTGTAAGTTCAGCCCTATATCGCTATTTAAAATAAAATATTCATTTTTGAAGATAGCCAAAGTTAGTGCTCAGTTGAGACTGCGACATCCAACAGCCGCGCATTTACATCAATGAAAGAATTAGGTAAAAACGAAATGAGTGTTTTAAATAGATGGCTAACTATAAATAAACAAAGTAGTTAAACGTCTTAGGTAAACTTTAGTGTTAAAAGTGGGTTAAATGAAAGAATTTACATTCGAAGGATTCTTTAAAATTAAACGTATAATTTAGTGATTTAGATAAACCGCTTTTGTAAACGCTTTTATTTTGATCAACAAAGACACTAATTGAATTCATTCAACTAGTTAAAATAAAAATATTTAAACGGTTTAAATCAGAATTATATCTAGTTATAAAAATTGCGGTGTTTTGTATTTAAAAAGTATCAATTAAATAATCTAATATTTTAGTATTGAACAGATACTTCATTGTAAAGACAAAAGATAACATGTTTGCATGTTTAAGTAGGGCATGGTAGAAAAAGCCACTTTCTGTTATGGTAGGTACAAAGTATATTTTATATACTTTGAAGTGTGGACCACTTTTGCACAAGGGAGCGTTAGCTTAAACATGTTTTGCACACTTCTTATTTAATACAGAATATATTATGATGCCGAGGGAAGATAAGAATCACATCTTACATGCAAACCATCTCCGAAATTATTTATTTTGCTAATAATTTAAACAATTTATCTTTATTGACACAGACTATAAAAGCAAAAATTACGTGCTTTTTCCTATTTTATTGTAGCGTAATTGTGAATGACGATTTAATTTTACAATAATTGAAATTGCAAAACTATAGAAGTTGAATGTAGATACAGTTCTAAACTCTGGTGTTGTGTGAGACTATTATAGCAGGAGTAAATAGATGAATCGCCACAGTTATTAGCAAACCTTTACATAAATGTTATGATATAAAATTTAAAGTATAGAGCTTTTGGCGTGAAATTATTAACTATTTTCAGGATTCCAAAACGTTAAGATAAGAAGCTTAAAGATAAGTTTACTCAAACGCACACACACACACACACACACACACATACACATAAGCACGTGTCAGAGTTAATCATCACAGAATGTAAAAAAAATCTAGATTAATCTATAAAAAAGTATAATTGAGTATGAATTGTAAAAAAATATATAGTATTTTATACTATTAATACCTTCTAATAATAGAATAAAATCGGAAATAGATATAGACACAATTTCTCTTATATAATACTCGTCTAAATTTCATCACTAGTATCACTTATATAGTAGTTCTTTTACAAGGCAAGATTTTTGTTTAAAAGTCTTAAACCTTTGCCAAAAAGCTTAGCTAAACATTTCAGAACTGTTTAATATGAAAAAGAACTCACTGGGGGACTTACAATGACTCTTAATAAGCATAAAGTTCTATTTTTTGCTTTTACGACCTTAAGTAAATATAGCCTCACATAAACCAATTTCACTTTAAGTTATTAACTGTACGCCGCCAGAGTACCAGATTATGGCACTTAAAAATATTTAATGCTCTTCAAAATAATTATTGCGATCGTATAATGTCCTTTATTAGTGTCATTATCTCAATGTATGTGAATTTTATATTAAATACTTTAAAACATGATTATGATTTATTGTTAGTTAATTGAAAAAAATATGTAAAAGTTATCGATAGAATTGATTTTTAAATGCTGGGTTCTGAAGTGCCAGTTTTAGGGAATAAATGAAAACACTTTACTGTTCACCAAAATTAAAACCACGTTCTTAAAAACGTAGATACACTAAATGTTGAACAAAGGGCGGCCTTATCGCTTAAAGCGGTCTCTTCAGGCATCCTGTTTCTGTTAACTGTATCTTCAAAACACAATAAAGCATATTCATTCATTCATTTATCCCCTTAAACTAAGGAAAATATTAAAACATGTCAGGGGCGGTGTAGAAAATAAATAATATAATATAAAATACTAAAAATAAATGGAATTACAAGAATTAAAATCTTTATTATATCTTATACTAATATATAAATCTGAACAGTTTGTTTGTTTAAACGCGCTAATCTCAGGAACTGCTGGTCTAATTTGAAAAATTCTTTCAGTGTTGGATAGCCCATTTATCGAGGAAGGTTATATATCATCACGCTAAGACCAATAATAGCGGAGAAGCAATCAAAAATGTTTCAAAATCAGGGGCGCTTTGAAAACAAATTCCACGCGGACGGCGTCGCGGGCACAGCTAGTACTATATAAACAGTACATATCACAATCCATACAGATTAAGCACTATTATACCTAAGAGGGAAATTGACCAGCAAATTCGTTACGATTCTCTCCAAGGCGTATAAGCGTAGGTTACATGTTAGTAATTTTTATTTACAATTTTCTCAGTAATATGCAAATTAGGTCTGAAAATTGCCTAAGCGGTGGAAACTCCCCCCGCCCCAGGATTAGAACGCACGTCATTCGAATGGGGCGCCTTTGCAATTGAGCCACCATTTTTTTACGAAATTAGGTCTGTTCTATATAACAATGTTCGTAGATGAAGGTAGGTTATTTTCGAAGAACAAAACAGTTAATGTGAAACATAGAACGCAAGTTTAGGCAAGTAATTCTATGGGGGAAACTTACGATTTTTTAATACTGGAGATAAGCAAACGGTCCACCCGATGAAAAGTTGTTACAAGCGCCTTGCAAGTTAAAAGATGTTCTAGGATAATTTTGTTTTGCATTATATTTATTTTATCCGATTTTTTGTACATTTTCTATTTAAATTTAAAGAGCGAAATGAAATGCCCAGTTTCGACTTGAAGAAGGAGTATCAAAAGGGTGTTCCCAATAATAAAAGTTATCTCACATAGCAACGAAATAATGCAAATCTATATCTTTGCATAGGATAGCATATAATAGACTTGCTCACGTGAATGGCACGCTATCATCACGGGGTGTCCACTGTTCGGGCAGTGGAGTAATTTATAGGCAATTACATGGCTTCTGGAGTATTAAGCGTTGTAGGATGCTAATGTATACATTTCCAATTGAGTGCTTTTTATGCAACGCACCTTTAAAATATTTTGACGTGACGTTTAATTTATTGCATCTTACATTATATTTTTATAAAGATAATTTAAAATTTTAAATAATGTATGAATAGTTAGAAGGTAATGTTGTGTAAAGTAAGTTGTGTTGTTAAGTAAAAAGAATTAATTTCTCACTATACATGTTTTTGCATATCTACGTTCTATAATAGTTATGTAAATACTGCAAGTTAAATACACACTATTTACTTGTTTTGCGATCAACAACCTCGGAAAACCGGAACTATGCCCATATCAAGACTCTGTTAATTAACTGCCAGATAACGCTGGTTGTATAATCTGTAAAAGCTAAGTATTTAAATTTCAAAACCTGATCACTTTCTTAAAAAAATAAAAGGTTTCATTTAATTTGCAATGCTGGAAAAGGATGAAAGCCGCTGCTGTTTTGCAAAAAGCGAACAATTTTTTTATATTTTAAAATGTATTTTCTAAGAAAACTTCCTTACATAACGAGTAAAGCTTATATTGGAATTTTTAAGTATATATCCAGTAAAATATCTCATTGTTCACATCAAATAATTTATTTGCGTAAAAACATGGTTAGTAAAAACATTGTTTGACAATATGTTATTTTGTTTCACATGTTTTTGCCCTTTCAGGCATACAAATGTTAGGAAACGAAATTAAATAAACAATGACGACGTCGGTGAAAATTCTTCATATCTTAATTTCTAAATCAGATTTTATATAGTGATAAACTTGATAAGATCAAAATTAAATTTTACAGTTTATGGGCGAATCAATAGAAACAAGTATACGTTCATTTACTAAAACGTTGCACACACAGGACAAAAATGACGACATTAAAAAAAAATGAATACATGAAAAGATAGTAAGTTATTTTTAAGAATCAATGCAATAATTTAACAAATGAGCAAAATCTTACCCAGGAACCTGTGGAGCCCCAGCGTTTCAGCCTCTTCCCGAAAATGTTTTGACACTGTGACAGACAAGATACGGACGCTGCCGGCTGTATTTTGCCGACAACACTATCACCCCTGTCTAATGTCATTTTGCACAGTCACTGCAAACACTAAGTTCTATATTCAAACGTATGTTCTATTTTTCATTTTTTTAAGTTCATAAATGTCACTTAACATTTCTTGATGTTATTTTTTTAAATATCGATCGATTGTCACGTTCTTTAGATAAAACTCACATAAAATAAAGTTCGATTTTCAAATGACTACAACTTTTTGACAGATCTCGTTCAATTATTTTTATTAAGAAGGTCCTCTTGAGCTTTAAATTTTTATTTTATAAAGTTCTCATTTCAGTCAATTGTTCACAAATAAGTATTAATGCACAGAAACATGTGCACGCATAGCGTAATAATGTTGTAATACGATTGTTTTAGCTCGCAATGCGCCACGTCTGGTCGCGGCGGCGTACGAAGCGCGAATGTTGGCTTGGTGAATTTTTCATCCGAGGGAAAAATCGCGCCGCCCGCCTTAATCCGCCCAAGCCAACTTCCAATTAGAGCACCTTTTCTCGTTTTTTTTTTCACTGGAATTATTTTAGTGTCACATTTTACGTCAAAATTGATTCATGCGTACATTTAGATAGTTTTCTATGTATATTGTAAATAAGTAATTCTACATAACGGAAGCTTTTTAAATAATATTTGAGAAATTAAAGTAGACCGTGGTGTTTAGATAGAGATAAACTCCGGATTATGTATTATGAAAATAAATGTGTGAAACTCTTTTCTAAGTTTTATTTGGATATGTAACTTAGTATAATTAGAAACAACGATTTTCACCTCGCAATTTGGTTTTTAAGCTAAAATTTGTTCCTGAAGTTTCTATTATTGAAAGATATTAAACTGAAGACAAAACTAGAACTTATTTTAAAAAAAACCTAGTATTAAGCGACGTTACAGCTTATACTATAGTTTTAACTGTAAATTTTAATCAGTAAACAAAGAATATTTAAATTCATTTATAATTTGGCACACATGAAAGCTGAGTTTACGTAAGTAAAAGTTTTATGTCATGTATAGTCTTATATACATATCTAGTCGTTATGTTTATATGCCCTTGATAAATGAACCTGGCGTAGTTGGGCCCCGGCAGAGGAAATGACGTCACTGATTGCCTCCCCAGACTAAATCCGGTTCTACCCGTACAGCTATTAGATTTCGTACGTCCGTGTATTTTCCATGCGACACTCATGACAACTTGATTGATACTGGGTTGAATGTAAGAAAGCAGAAACGAATAATAGCTGTTATATAAACGATAAGACAAAAAATGTTATCTTTGAACTTTGTGGTTCAATTTCTAATATATCGAATGAGTATTTTGGTTACGATGAGCAAAATACTCTTAGGTATTATGTCTCGATTACATTGTGCCTAATGGACCCGCGTCCACTTGTAACGTAAATAAGGAGAAAATCAAGAATCAAGAAAGTCCGATTACGAAACATACTCGAAAGACAGAAATAAAGAGATTTATTTAGAATTACAATGAAAACCACTTAAACTATTGAAATAAAAACAATAAGTAAAGGAAGTCCTAAATATTTTTATTGCAGGAGTTTAGCAGACAGGCCCATCTGATGGAAAGCGGTTACCATCGCCTATGGATATTTGCAACACCGAAGGTGCTACAAATGCGCTGCTGCTCTCTTAAGTTAGACTGGAACCTGGTTACTAATGTCGGAACACAACATAAGGTTGTTATGGCGGCATACTTCAGATCAGGGGTGATCGCCATCCAGTCGAGCAAATACCCTACCACCTGGATGTGGGTTGTTTTGTCGCCTCTTACGACAGGCCACCCGGCCGCAGGAAATTGTATTCTTTCTCCGTTCTTTGCCGAATAAACGGTTAAATTGGTCCTAGCTTAGCAAAATTGTCGGTTGCGATAACCAGCGCTGATCTTCCGCTAGGACCATTGGTGACATATAACGACACAGGCACATAAGAAAAAGATATGAAGTGAACAAACAACAATTAAAATAGAAACAGAAAAAAATACTATAACAACATTATCTTAATCTTAAGACTAAATACTATATAAATAACTAAATGATATATTCAGTGTTTCAGAACAGGCTGAGGTGCCACCTGATGGTAAGATACAGTCGCCTATAGACGTTTGCATGATTATAAATGTCACCAAGGTGCTGGCCTTGAAGGAATTATATGACACCTTTTTAGAGACACCCCATATTGTAGCGCCGTGGGAAAGCCTCAGCTGGGAGCTCAAGGTTGTTATTATTCGGCAAGAAAGTATTGTAACAATTTATTTTGGCGAGGTTGGATGTTATCTGTCCTTTAATCTTTACTTTTTTGTTTTATTCATTCATTCAATCATAATTAATTCATGTGTTAAAAAAGGGAATTCTAAGGATCTAGATCACTACTACTCACATTTATATAAAACAAAAAATTACTTATTATCTACTACATTTTTACTAATATATATCTATATAAATTTATTACATAAAACTATTTTGTATATATATATTTTTAAATAGATATTTATATATATTCTAACTTATGTGTATACATGTCCCTGTATTCCTTCCCCGGACCGTCACGACCCTTCCCTTAATTTTTATTGTTTAATAATAAAGGTTCATACCATTGCGATGGGCAGACACCATAGTCCCCATATTCCCAGACCCCTAGTACCACTAGTAGTTCACCCCAATAGCCCGGATACTTTTTGTCCTCACATAACCCGACAATAGTCCTACACTGGCCGGGGCTTGTCCTTGGGTACATTATTATAAGGTGTAGACAGGGATAATCGCCGGAGAGTATCACGCCACATTTACATCAAATTTGTCAAAGGACTTCTATGTGTTTGCCTTCCCATGTCTGTCACGCAAGCTCTCCAAATGTCTGAGCCATTTTTATGGCCCGTGGTCTTCAAAGGTTCGTACATAAAATACAAAACAGTGGCGATGTACAAAGGAGAGCTTACCCATAAAATAGCATTGATCGGGATACCCTCTAAGTACTCTGAATTTATCTACTTTAATTTTGCCCTATTACTATTTACATTAATGAAGTAAAATGTTTTATTACTATTTGCTACGGATTTCAGTTACTAGTTTTTACATGGGATTCGTAAGGAAGGAAGGATTCGTAAGACTTTTGCATATTTACAAGTTATAAAACGTCAGATAAACGTCGCCGACTCAAATTTTACTTAGTCGCTATCTGGGAGCTTTTAACGAAGAGTGTAGGTATTGTAACGACCTGAACGCCGACAAAAGACAAATTCACACCTGCATACCTGTAGACATTTTGTTACCTTTTCGGCATTTGGACTTCTCTTGTTTACTTTGTTTTTAAAAATTGTGATTAGAAAAACAGCCCATTGTGTAATCTTTTATGGTAGTCATTAGCCAGGTGTTATACTAGGAAATTCAGTCCACGCGGCCGAGCAGACATATTGTATTTGTACAGTATAAAGCAAGGCCCCAATTGAGAGATGAGGCAGTCAAGCGATATCCACGAGCGGAGCAAGATTTGTGTACATTCGGTAATCTATTTAGTGACGGTCTTTGCGCGTGTTATTGAATCGTGCATTACGTTTGGACTGATCGTGTTCAGTTATACATGTGTTATACGTGTTTGTATAGTTCTAATAAACTCTGTAGTAATTCCAACGGCGTTTTAATTCGAGTCTTGCAATTCGTAACAGTATAGTCCATTTTTAGTAGAAGAAAAGTTATAAAGGTAGGTTAGTAATTATAGTTAAAACCACCCATGAGAGCACACAGTTTCTTCAGTCACGAAATACGACAGCGTTCTATAATAGAATGAAAACGCCTCAATTGTTTGGAGTCTAAAAAGGTGTTTTTCGACGCAAATACGTATTCGTGTTATCCTAGCGTAACAAAAGAAAAACCAATCGACTTTCAATGCTGACGTAGACGTATTTTAGGAAATGTATTACAGTATCGTCAGCTTAGACAAAATGTACAGGTGATATAATATAAAAATGTGGGTAGTCCTTTTAATGTTTGAAAATTTTCCTTTACTGTTGTAATTCTTGTAATCCTGTACAATAGGAAGACTACTTCTTGTTATGTCTACTACTTACTCTCCAAGAATAGTCAGTCTGTTCAAAATTTCCATATTCAACGTTTTATGCTTAAGTAGTATAAAACTAATTAAAATGTTTAGAAAAATAGTTTAAAATATAAAAGATTTAAAAATAATAATGAAAAAGTGAAGAAAAGTCCTATAATATAAATACAGACTAAGAGGGGGACCAAAAATAGATAATCTTCAATTATATATTCCTTCTACATAGCCAAATTATCTTAAGATTGCTTTTTCAAACATCGGTATTATATTTTCTTTTCATGTAATTGAAATTTACAACGCAAAAACTATTGTAATATGAATACAGGTAAAAACCTATCTCTTCGTCGACGATATAGAAGATGAAATTCCTATTATAGGAGGGAATGGAATACGCATGAAGAATATTAAAATCATTTACGCCCGTTTCGTGACGTCTTCTCGCGGAATCCCCCAGAGATTGGTACTCGGTAGTTTCGAAATCATACGATAAGGTACGTTTTATGTTCTACCTTTATGCACTATAATTCAAGACTTATATAATACTAGCGGCCCCGGCAGACGTTATCCTGCTCTGAAAAAATAAAAATCTAGGAGCCGATCCCAGCGCCACCTACCAGTTCCAATTGGACGTATTTAAGTTACGCAAAAAGGATCCAACCCACAAAATGTTACTTTTGAATTATTAAAGTTTTAGCTGTATTTTCGCATTGATGTACTTGTTTGTGTCTATGGGTTTTAGGGAAATATAAGCGTAAATGTATAATTTTTATACAAATAAGTTTACCTGCATCAATGCTGAAATACAGCTAAAATTTTAATGTTTAATAATTCAAAATTAACCTTTTGTTGGTTGGATCCTTTTTGCGTAACTACGTCTAATTGTGGATTTAAACCATCCGGGGACCCACTCAAACGCACAAAAACAAAATCACCAAAATGGCTCCAGATTAGGACGATTCTAGAACCCGATCTCAGCGCCACCTACCGGTTCCAACGAGATAAAAAGTATCCTATGTCCGTCTCCTGGTTTTAAGCTACCTCCCCACCAATTTTCAGAAAAATCGGTACAGCCGTTCTTGAGTTATAAATCGTGTAACTAACACGACTTTCTTTTATATATAGAAGATTAAGATACAATAATCTAGGTAATAGTATAAACGCTATCGCCATGGAAACAAGGTTGACCACTTTAACAAATTGGGAACTCTTCAAGCAGCAAAAGGTTCAATATTTTATCAGATATGAAAAATCCTTTACGAAATAGCAAAACCTTGGTAGGCAAACATTTGTTAACACTAAGACCATTAACTTCAATTTCCTAATTTTTAATAAACATGTTGCAGTAACGTGAAGAAAGAGTCACATTGTTCATGTTCTATTTGATATCTGTAATTACACAAAATAATGGACTAGAGAAATAAAATAAATCATCGTTACTAAATGGTGAATTATGTAAGTGTAAGTTAGTATTTTACAATTATTTTACGCGAATTTTTTAATAATTTTTTTAATCAGCTTCGGGCTTCACCTGCGATGCTGTTATGGTCGTTGACTGTGACCAATAGCGTTCCATTCATAGCATTATAAATAACGCTCTTAACTAATAGCTACTATAGTATATATTTATTTAGATACTTTATCTGTCAATATTTAATTCATTAACAATTATAACTATATCGTATCACAAATAACGCAATAAACTTATCTGCGCGAAATGGCCTATAACCATAAAATTATCCTAGATGAAGCAGTAATAAGGTAACAAGAATTTCTGCTTTAAACACGTATAAGTAAGCTAATAAATGACATGGGTCATATCAAGTAATTTTGCACCCCCTGATTTTAATGTTGTGCGAAAAGAACGACAGTACAAATCACGATAACCAATGCATGAAAGGTGTTAAATCCACCAATCTGCCTTGTACAAATGAGGTGGGTACATGGTTTTTTCCCCCAAAATGGAGAGGTCCGAACCCAACAGTGAGAGGTTATGGGTTAATATAATGAAATAAATATTATAATTTTCATCAAATATCTGTTAGACAGGAGTTAGTTAATTTTATTGTGCAAAAAACACTACACTAGACATATCTAAATTGCACTATATGATAAACATAGGAACCCTCATTATATAAACGAAATAAAACTCGTATAAACGATAAACATTTTCTACAATTGGATGACGTGTGTTAAAATAATGTTCTAGATAGAAATATGTTACCAAAAATACATTACTCATAAACGGTAGTTATCTGGAGATTATTCAATCATTTGCATATTTATGAACTTAATAAAAAATACTGGTTAGACTTATAAATATAGTGTGTGGCTCCACACTTATATGACAAAAAAAGGACTATATAATATAATTCATTCACGCACTCACAACCACACACATACACTCGCATGTGAGCATATACAATTATGTTTTTTAACCATATAGGTGAGAGGTTCCTTTGATTGACTCAAAACACAGGCCTTGTTCCTAGTTTGAGAGTCGAAGGAATACTTACTTTTCTTAAATTCCACAGCCGTATTTTAAACTAACATATTTTTACTGTTGCCTGAATATCTTTCTGAGTCTCTTTTTTGCTAAATTGTAAAACACTAAAGACTAATAAACATTTATTATTATTATTATAATAGCGTGGATAACCTTCTGAGAATCTTAACCATAAATGAAATAACGTAGCGTCAGTATTCTTCCTTATAATCTTATAGATTATAGGGAGAATACACAACTTTATTAATTAGTAAGTACTACGCAAAGTTTAGTTTTCTTTTTTTTAATCCTTAAATGATTGCGAGCGTGACTTTGTCGTAAGAGGCGTCAAACAACCCACAGCCATTTTTTTATTACAAGAGTTCAGCAGACAGGCAGACGGGCCACTTGATGGAAAGCGGTTCCCATCGCCTATGGACATTTGCAACAATGAAGGTGCTACAAATGCGCTGCTGCTTCTATAAGGGAGACTGGAACAGGATCACTAATGCCGCAACACAGCACAAGGTTGTTATAGCGGCATACTCTAGACCAGGGGTGGTAGCCACCCAGACGTGCAAGTGCCCTTCCACCTGGCTGTGGGTGGTCATATAGGCTCTTACGACAGGCTGCCGGGCCACAGAATATTCCTGTAAGGATAAATCAAGCCGCCAGGCTATCTACTGTAATCCAGCAATAAAAAAAACTAACGACTAGCTTTCGCCCGCGGCTTCACTCGCATTACTGTTAGCCCATGGGAACCGTATATTTTGCCAGAATAAAAGCTCATTGCTATTTCAGACTATATTTTATTTCTGTGCTAAATTTCATTCAGATCTGTTAAGCCAGTCGGGCGTGATAAAGCAAACAAAATCCATCCAAATTTTCGGAATTATAATATTATTAAATTGAATATATTAATATAATATACATAGTGTATAAATATTTCATTATTTTATGAATAGTTATTACTTATGCTCGTTATAATATATATAATTGTCACTGTTGTTTACCGCATTACAACCGCGTCGTATCTATCTGGTTTACTTCAAACAAAGCTCCACGTAGAAACAATAACAAAGCAAACGAAAATTAATTGCCACTCGACCTTGTGCCATTTCCCTTGGCCACCATCGCGGAATGCGCCGATAGATTTATAGTCTTCACTTTTAATTAGTTAGCCACTGAAATGTAGTCAGCTTTTATGTTAATCAAGGGTACGCGATGAACTTAGCCGCTGTAATTCAAATCAAGGATATATTTGGCAAATATATATATGAATATATTCATATGTATATTTATAGTGTGTTTGTATTTGTATATACTGTCTATGTATGTCTATCAATCTCAGCAGAGGTTGCTTTTTAGCGATAAGACGCGCGATTTCTATGTGCTTTAGTGTACAAAAATGCTTTATATATTTCACTATCTATGCTATCATTGTCTATTTTCAAGGTTTCTCCGTTAGTATATAGAACGAAATTTTTATTGTACTCCAAATGAAATATACAAAAATATTAAGGTCCGCTTGCATAAGCTTGTTTAAATTTATTAAAGAAACACAAAACGTATTGAACACTTTAAATACAATTAGCGTCTTGCACTAAGAACTGTCAATACGTTTTGTGTAAAACGTATTTAGGCAGTTTAATATGATTAGCTAATTTTATTTGAAGGCGATCGTTATGCAAGCGGCCCTAAGTAAGATAAAAAACTTAAATGTTCTAATTCCAATATGGAAACATTACGATAATTTAGATAAAATTGCTGTGTTAAATCCTAAAATTTTCATTTAAGCAAAACGGGTAAAACCCGTTTCGAAGATAATCTTTCAGACAGACAAGCATTCTAAAACGGGCATTTATGACTAAGCACTTTTAGATAGCAATTTCATCATAAATGTTGTCATTAATTTTAAAACCCTAAAGAGATATTTGAATTTTATTACTATAGATTGAAGATTCTGAATAATAAAATTATATTCTAAACACCTTTTCCAATCTGAAGCTTATACGATTGAGGAAACTTTGAAAGAACGGCTTTAAAAGTCTAAACGCTACGCTAAAGCTATTGCTATAGGTCTTATAGCAATAGCTGCAACCTACGTCTTAGTGTGGGCTTGTGACCTAGACAGGAGCAAGTCCTACGCGGGATCTATTCAATAAGGCATTCCAATAATCGCTTTATTAGAATAGGTAAAATCAATATTCGTGTACATTATTCAATGACGTGACTGTGCTAATGTTTTTCTCGAATTACGTAAGAAAACATGCACAACAAATTAAAACAACCGATTTCACTATTTAAATTATTTCTGTTTATTTACTCGTGATTTTAATTCGGTTCATCTTTCAGGTCAGTCATTAAGTAAAGAAATAACTTTTAAGTAATTAATTAAAATCATTAAAACGTAAGCACGTAACAGTATCATAAAAATAATAACGCGCTAAAACCTTTCAAATTTTAGTTTTAATTATGTAAAAGATTCCTTACAACCTAGAAAAATACTATTATCGATTTTTTGAATTTATAATTTATACGAACATATATTATATTATATATAAGTAGGCAAGCTTAGCTTTCCCTACACTGTCGAGGTTATAATCCACATCTAGGATGAACCCTTCAATGTAGGCACGTTCTTGAAAATGTAACATAAATTTCACTTTCACATAATAGCAAGGATGGCAATCTCATATTTAAAGATTTTGATCACATCTATACACATAAATAAAATTTAAGTGTATGTTTGTAATGTCAAAATAACAGCTTTTTACTAAATGCGTATCAACTTTGATACGAATACAAAATATTACCAAAAAATCAATTTTTAAATTTTTTATCGGTCGGTCTGTTTGTTCCAGCTAATCTCTGAATTGGTTGGACCGATTAAGACAAGACTTTCACTGCCCGATAGCTGATGTTATAAGGAGTAAGCTAGGCTATTTTATTATAGAAAAAAAGGTGAGTGACCCACGCGCACACCGCCGCAATCACCGCACCGGAACGCATATTAAATTAAATTCCTCGCGGATGAAGTCGCGGATGACAGCTAGTTAATAAAATATCTGTATAATGAGCTTATAGCTATAGTTTATCAGACTGCATAAAATCGTCCTACCTAAGATTACGCTATGGCCTATGATACATTTCAAAGAACAGCTCGCCGGAACTAAATACGTGCTTAAAAAACTTCCTACGAAATAATCGTTTCAAAATGCTGCAATTTGGAATAAAGACCATAATCCATCTATTAATATAACTCGCCCTTGCAGTTGAGAACAATAACAAAACTAAAGCTATCATCGAGTTTTCAATTTTAGCATGTATTCCGGCGGCTATTTTCAACCGGGACAAACAGAGCGCAACGAAACTTGCTTGCGTATCCGTGATGTATATACAAGATAAGCAGTGGGCCAAGGCGGTTTAATTATAATATACAATGGGTATTACAAATAAATACTAGTAGATGAGTATGTATTTAACTAGTGGTCTCAGCAGACGTTGTCCTGTCCTAAATAAATCCTAAATAAAAATCCAGCACTCGATTGCAGCGCCACCTACCCTGGTTTAATTGTGAATCTAAGCCACCCAAACACACGAAATTACATCAAAATCATTAGAACCGGATTCCAGTGCCAAGTATTTTGTTTAGATTGATGGGTTACATTATCAAAGTTTTATTAGGGATCCGTAATTTTCTTATAGCCTTTATTAATCAGGGGTAATGTAGAGCTCGAATGTTGGGAGAATTTTTGAAATCGGTCCAGTAGTTATTGAGTTTATTCGTTACAAACATACAAAAATACAAATATTTCCTCTTTATAATATTAGTATAGATTGATTAATTACAGCTTTATAGTCCGCCTTGTTTAGATTTCTTATAGTATTCTAAACGTGGTAGAGCTTTGCTGGAATTACATCTTGATTACAGCATAGCTCTACCACGCTCTCACAGAATATCGGCGTGAAACGGTTAGCCTTAAGCTAGTCGTATTTCGTGTAGTGAGTGAGAGTTCCGATGGCCCCGTTCCGCCTCCCTCTATCCCATCCCTTTTTCTAATCCCATATCCAATCCTATTTTTCTTTCTCATTCCACTTGTCTGATCCATCTCATATCCCTTCTCCTTTATCCCATGCTAATAAAGGCTGGCAAAGCAACGTGCGGGCACGATGCGATGGCCGGTAGAAGGCAAAGGGACATCGAAGAAGAACCCGGGGAAGAGTAACTAAAGAATATACAAAGAGGTGTTCTTCGGCACAACCACGTTGGCTTTGTCCCTAATGTTGCAAACGTCTATAGGCAACGGTGACCATCTAGACGGTAACGATTTTCTATCAGCTGTGCCGCCTGCCTTTTATTAGCTTCGTAATATAAAACTGTGCGTCAAGTACTTCGCGAATGTGAGAGTCTGATCAGTACATTACGTTTCAATATCATCCATCGCTTAACATTTCCTTCTAGCGCCCCTACCTCATTTAGTTCTCGATTCAATTATGTAATATTATTTCTTTATTGTATTTTGTAAGCGGAAACTGTGTTATTTATTTATTACATTTTTAGGGATATGCGTGTGATGCAAACATATCCACGTATTTGTTAAGCTAAATTCCAGACATTCTTGGAAAAAAGAAAAGAATTTATATGAATACGGTATTTGACAGTCAAATCAACTGAGACACTTTTTATCGTCGAACAAAACGTCGCAGGCTCCTTGATTATACACGCGTCACAAATCACATTAAATGGAACATTCTGCACGGGTTCGCTGTTGAGGACTTTACGAGAAAAACAAAGAATCGAAGCTACGTACTGAATGCGATGACTAGAAGAGGACTACTTTACTTAACGGATTGTTAAGAAAGCGTTTAATTTGCGTTTTGTGGAATTCATCAAAAAATCTTAAATAGATGTCTGGTTTGATTCGTTCACTAAACGTCACGTACGTTCACGTACGTGGTTCCGTATTACGTGTAATTCATCAATTCCTTAAAGAAAATAATCCAATTTAGCCGCTAGTGGCTAATATTTATATGCTACTGTAAAGAAGCGCTCTTATAGTAAGTAATGAATATTTTATTAAATTATTATAATAACACAGAACATACAAAGTTAACGACAAAGATTAATAATAGATCGTTATAATTAGCACGTTCAATTTATATGAACCCAATGTTTAATTTATTTTTCTTTTTCCTTTGACATGTTTTCTAGAGGATATTATCCGACTAAAAAGTCAGAATAAAAACATTAAAATAAACACTAGCTTAAACTCTTTAAATATGAATTATAGTTATGTGTAACTATTATAAAAACCTAAGAAAATATGATAATGATTCATGCTGTGTGTAATATGCTGTAATCTGCATGTGTCTAAAATCATTGGCCATTGAGATCATTTGAAAATCTTAATTCAGAAACATTTAGGATCAAAGAAAAACGTTGAAGACATGAAAGAGTTGATATTTTTAAAAGTGTTTTCTAATTTATAAATCCAGCTAGAACTTCGAACGAAACAGTTCTCATACAGAGTACTTATTCACATACAATTCGCGGGTGCGGCGGCGGCAACACATTTGCTGCCAGCCCTTTGACATGGCGTCAACGCAATCAAGCGTGTTGACGTTGGAGTAACCATGCGGTATTCCTTAGTGGATACCGCATGAAGCACGGAAGCTATGTACCAAACAATATTATAAAGGTAAATATATACAATGTATAAAGGTGAATAAACCACTATCTTGTGAGTGTCAATTAAGATCTCACGCCCCAGTTACGTCCCCTAATATCTATATGGTGAATAACAGTAACCTAGTATATGAATTTTGGTGAAAATAAATTATCATTATTATACGCTTCTGTAAACGCGCCCTTATTTTAGAATAGTTCTGAAGTTAGCGTAGTGCGGTGTCGCGGCTTTGATTTACTGTCCAGTGTCGCGGTGGTCACGATTCTCTTTTAAGCTATTCTACATAGATATAATGATTCTAATATGGAAACTAGCTGCGGGTGCTCCATTCGCGCGGGACTTGTAAGAAAATCGTCTATTGTCAGTCATTTGGTAACACGCTCACTGCGGGTTGAGATTATAAATTCTTCAACATAGACTTCATGTTGGAGCAGGGGACAAAATTCAAACCTTCGCTCTCGTCCGGGAGCTGCTTGCGCTCTCAACATGTATGTTTTTTTTTTTTTGTATATCTCGACAAATTATTACGAAGTTAGAAAAAGCGATAAAATTCATATAGCGCGCGTTTTAATAAATTATGAAAGGTTGAGTAAATTATGAAGGAGATAATTTCTATCCTATACAGTAAAAGAGATCAGGTTAGGCTTAATACATTTTATTTTTAAAAAAATAACCATAAAAATAATTTAATTTATTGTTTCGACTTGTTAGAATTATAACGTCATAACGCAGTACATCTGTAGAAAATTCAAAGCGGCTATAATGTTTTGTATTATGATAAAAAGTATCTCATTTGACTGTCAAGGACCCTATCGTGACAAAGATAGTCGGATGTGTGCCTCCGACTATTTCACCACTTTGCATCGATTGATTGCTGTTTTGTAATTTTGGAAAAAAACACAATAGAACAAAAAAATCAAGGCATTGTTACTGAGTTCAGCGGCGATGTAGATATTTATTGATTGGTTACTTACATCATTATTAAAGATTCTATAAATCCCTAATACAAATTGTTTAATGCTTAGTCAGCAATCTGCATTAAAAACAAGGAAAATTATTTGCGAATTTCTTTAAAACTATTTATACAATATCATAATATGAGTAACATATTCTAAAGATTTGGGTTTTCTAACGTTATAACAATACGATATTAGAATTGATAAACACTTATCACGGAAAAAACAGCTATTTTTGCACGAACGCTAAACGCGTGGGACTGGTGAACATTATAAAAATTATAAGAAAACATTGTTTAGATTATGAATTTTGTTTATTGTAATTTGAACTATTCTGATTTAGTAAGTATTAAAGAGTAAAATAGTTTCATGTAATATCATCAAAAAACCAGTATGATTTAAATGTTTAATGTATTGGTTATTGTAATCTCGTATCATTTAAAATACGTTATTTGGATAATGCGTCATAATCAAAAAGTATTTTATGTCAATACACAAGCCGCATAAAGAGCTTTTATCCGTGCACGAACAAGAATTCCAATCCAAATTCCTTTAAGTCGTACGGTTTGTACGCAGCTCGTCGCACATATAATAATAAATGTTGTAGCACGCTGATGTGATGGGCCTAAGATACCCAGGTCGATGTAGTGGTGGAAGTTAAACACGGTTATTAGGTGAAAACTTCTCACAGTCACAGAAAGTCTACCTTCGGCTACAATCCAAGCAGAAGAGAGAAACAAATGCAACAACAATGTTGCAAGTAATAAAATTTTATGTTGGTGTTGCCAACACGGTTAGGCGGACTGTCGGTTTTAGGACATATTTTGTTTTAAGCCACTCTGTGTTTGTTTAAGAAATCTCAACTATGTACTGACTGATATCTAAAATTTTGAACTGTCACAAGAACTCCGTTATATTAATTAGGTCAATCAAAGACCTATAAATTAGCAGAGGCTGGCGTATAACAATTAAAGTAAAAAAGGGCAATACAATGCAGCTTAAAAGACTTTGTTACCAGATCATAAAAGGTCTTATTCATATTGAGTTAGCGTAAGTTTGTAGGCTTCTTTAAGGTTCTTATAGAAAGTTAAAAATGAAACCACTCACTGTCGGTGTTATCTGTGGAATAGAATATAGGTGTGAGTGACAGTTGAAGGTTACCATTACACCAAGGGCGAGAGATGATCTGACTTTCAATAACTGTTTATCTTCCTGTTTACTCTTTGTTTCAAATAGCTGATATTATGTAGGGTTCGTGATGTCAGTATTGAATACGTGACTTCCTTTTGATCCAAGAATCTTAATGACAAGAAAACTGAAGATTCATCATTACTAACCGATATCCCCAAATATCTTTATAGTGAAACTGTTTATACCTGTAACAAAAGAAAATAATCATGAGTATTTAGTGTTAATTAAAAATTTGATAAAAAGTAATATCGGTATATATATGAAATATATACACACTAAATAAACGAATTACCACATTGGGTAAAACCTCTGTGTGTAAACGATATCCTAATAATAATTAAGAATAGTTTTCTTTTGCAATCTATACTAATATTATAAAGATATATTAAGTTTTGTATGTACGTGTATATTTTTATAGTGTATATATATATGTATATTAATTATTCTGTCTTATTAATAGTATCTAGTCCAACTGCACACCAACGCTATCTTTGCAATTAGATCTTGGCCATTCAAAGGTTGCCTGGAAGAGATTGCTTTAATCATTGTACCAATAAGGTGGTATATATTTAAACTTATTGTGTATATTTCTTTGTCATGTTGGTGTGTACTATAAAGAGTATTGTATTGTATTAAGACTCCCAATAGAGAAAATCGTAATCATACATTTAAAGCAAGTCGAGGTTAAGCAAAAACAGCTTTAACATTACTCATTCATACTTGATATGTGTCATTCCGTGATTACAACTAGCGAAAAGTAGCCGAAATGTCACATTAAAATGAAAAATCAAATAGAAAATAGCTCCTTAATAACTGATGAAATGTGGTTTTAATTATCTACTACATTATATTAAAATCGTCCCCATTAACGCTAGTAAAATGTTTAATGTTTAATAGACGTATGAACAGATAGAAAATTTCATTAAGGCTGTGTACACGAATAATTATGCAGTGTAATCGAATAAACCGAAACAAACATTAAACTTTTCATTCCTCACTCTAATTAAAATTAAGCGAGTCAAGACTTGTTTATTATCATTTTCAAACGTACATTCATAAAATTATTATAATTATTTATTTATTCAAGAAAGAACATTCCAATGGCGTTAGTCGCGCGAGTTGTGTATTTCAGGCTATGCTTTGAGGTTCTTTTTTATTTTAGTGCTGTGCTTGGTTGTCTTGATGTGTTTGAAATCTAAATGTATTGGTGTCGCATTTATTTAACAGCAATTTCGTTAGGCAAACATATAAAAGAATTATTAGATTAGATAATATATCGTCGTCTTAATTTTAAAATATTGTTACGACCTAGACGCCGACAAAAAAATTCACACCTGCATACCTGTAAAAATACATTTTTATTACCTTTCGGCATTTGGACTCTTGTTTGTGTTTAAAAATTGTGATTAGAAAACAGCCCATTGTGTATTGTAATCTTTTATGGCAGTCATTAGCCAGGTGTGTCGGATTTACATACAACGCGTGTACAAACTGATTCAAGGAAATTCGGTCCACGCGTCCGGGACCGAACGCATTGCATATTGCATCTGTGCAGTATAAAGCAATGCCCCAATTGAGGGACGGAAAGTCTCATTTAAATAAATGGATCATAACAGCGAAAAGTATAAGTGCAATATTTTTATGAATATTTTTCGATATATATTTCATATTTTTTAAATTTTATATTTATTTCCTTTTCACGCTTTGGATATTAACCTAATATGATATTATCATAGAAAAGATTTAGGACCCAAAGTTTATGGAGAAGGCATATGGAAAATCTGTAGTAACATAGTACAAAGGGGCCATTTTGTATAAAAAAGCATGGGGTTATAAGTGCTAAATAATATGTCAACGACACGTCCAAAAATAAACAACACTAAAAAATATTTCGAATACCGCAAACATGCATTCACGCATGCAAAACATAATATTATTTATATTATATATCGGCTGACAAGATATTTATGTGCTTTCCCATTTATACTGGCATATTTGATTACTGGGAATATTTCGTGGCGCGCTCCGATTATGACAGTTAGCGATGACATATTTTGTGGCAATTTTATGTTTCGATGTTTAAACTTACATGTAGAATTCAAAAGAATACGTATTAACGTAAATGAGTTTAATGACTGGGTTTTGCAATAAAACTAATTATTAAAACAATAAAACAAATATTCACTTGTGAAATTAGGCTGCATGATTTTGGGTAAACGTGGCTAAACTTGCTTCAATAAAGCAATTAAAATTGTCTTTATACTGGCACTTTAATGTGCAAGTGTTGCTAACCATGACAGAGTAATGAGAATAAAATTTCTAATTAGATAGGCATTGTAACTTAAATGCATAAACACGTTACTTCGTTGCGGTTGTCATATTAGCGGATGCCATATCCCTTGTAAAATCATTGTCTTTTGGGTATGAACATAAAAAATATATGTGTGTGCAGTTCACATGCAGTAGAAATGAAACAAAGTGTAAGAAGGAGTGGGAGGATTCGAAATTTCGTGACGTCACATTTCATATATTATATCGTTTAATTGAAAAAAAAATGTTTTAAAACACGGAATATGGAGTAGTAACGAAACACTTCAAAACATTTGCCACTCTATCTGCATGAGCATAGTGTTTCAATTATTATATATAATGTATTCTATCTCATTCTTTCGCATGCTTAAACCTATAAATTAATGTATTTATCGCTTTTTAGTGTCGCTTTTACGTTTCATCGAGTTTCAAATCACAACGATTCTTAAGAAGTTTTACTTAACATTTTTTTTTCTAAATTATTGAAACTGTCTCTAAATGATTACGTTAAAATGGTATAAGCATAAGATCAAATACCAGATGATGTGTGGTCAATTGTTAAAAACAATTAATGCCCTTAACAAGAACTATTTCAAAGTAGAGTAACAGAATCAAATTGTGTTTAGTTTTAGAAAAAGCGGAAGGGATACCGGACTCTCATACATATCCTCAAGCTCTAACATTAATTTTGCTAAAGTTTATATTAAATTAATTAATTAAATAACAGATCGATAACTGTTACTTTACTACGTTAATCTCTAGCTGTACATCTCTCAGGACTTTCAGCGGTTTATTAAAATTATATTATCCTTTTTGTGTTCAAAGAAGCTATCAACAATGTTTATTTTATGAATTAAAAGCGGATAAACCTCTCTTTCGACGCTTGAAGCGATCATTTCTTTTGGCAGCTTGTTTACAAAAGGGCAAAGCTCTACAAGGTTCAACGCTTGTCGCGCAACTTCTGAACTTTCATTACTATTGCGGAATTCTTCACGTTGTACTGTTTCATGTTTTAATTGCTTTAGAGAACGTCATTGTCTCGTAAAATCTCTGTTTCGAAATAAAACTTTCTATCTATTTTAAATAAATTAGCCAGAAAATATGAATTGATTATAGGATTCGGAAATAATTCTTCTCAATCTGTTTCTATTTTATTCGGTGTGCGTCTTGTTATGACGAATTGCACATCAAGGCTTATAATATTTACCTTTTTACCATAATAAGCTTTAATATCAGAATAATTATTGAATGAAAATTCTAATCTAATAATAAAGCCCTATTTGGTACATACATAAGCTATTACTACACTAAAATTCACCAAAAATTATAGTTTACTACGATCTAAGGAACTGGAGTCGACCTGAGATTAGTCTGTTCTTTATTTACCATAACACAAATTTATCTTGCATAGATATACAATTGTATTTTGTCTGTCGACTGTAAAAGCGATCTCTCAGATTTAGTTTTGTACAAGCAGATATGTTACACACACCTCATTCCACTCTACGAATTATCTATTAATAATAAATGGCTGGTTTAATAGCGAAATCCTATTTATTACTTACGACACTCTACTTTTCTCTCTACACTACTTTTGTGAATACCAAGGTCTCTGATATATTGTAGATAATTTTCCGTTAAAAGAAAACGACAAAACGAGGCGCTAGTCAACGGGGCATCGGTCAACCACGGCCACCGCCGTCCGGCTCGGCCCATTTCGCCCACATTTCTAGGTATCTCAAATAACACATCTAACATCTGATCTAAGAGCTCGCAACATATGTAACGCGAGATCACAAGAGCTTATCGCAATCATCTATTTGCATTATGTAGGTCAAAATGACAAATGCATTGTTTAAAGATAAAATAAGACACAAGTCACATCATGACCTATATCTAACTTTCTGTTTCTAAGTACTTAAGTAGGTACATAATTATATTCATATGTTACAATGTACATACAAAATTGTTAAATTGAATTAGTTAGGATGTTTGTTTGATTTTTTCATAAAATTTAGGGCCGATTTTTGATTCACCGAATAAAAGTTATTCATAGAATAAAATGAGAGCATAGGAAAATTAAAAAGGACTGTTGAGTGAATAAAATAGTGGAATTTGAATTCATTCAGGTTATAATTTATTCCACCAATAGCCTTTATCTGATGATTGAAAAATCGGCCTTTAGTATGATTGGATAAAAGAGAAATGACACTGAATATTGTTTACAAATCAAAATATCTCGTGTTCGAAGCGGTTTGTAGTAATTTAATCTCGTGGTAGCTTAATGGCTAGCGCACGCGTCCCAAACTCAAAGGGCGCGGGTTCGATCCTGGCCGGAAGGCATGCACCACTTCAGCAGTATTCTGACCTTATGTGCATATTGTTACAATTACCACGTGTTAACAACGGTGAAGGATAACATCGTGACGCAACCTGCACATCGAGATAACCGATGTGTCAAACCTGCCAAGCCGCTTTGGACAAGCCCCAATGATGGGCGGCCCGAGCCCAGCAGTGGGATATTCATGCGCTGGTATTATAGTAAATTAGCACCAAATATTCAACTGTATTAATGAATGTTTTCTGCTATGAAATATAAATAACTACCTTAAGTTTCGTGTTCCTTACATCAGTTATTAAAGATTGTTATCTTGTATGTTCTTGGGCAACACGTAATTCGATTTAACAAGCAGCTAGTCATGTAACGTACGCCCACTGAAGCATTACAACTATTCTTTTACAAATCTAGGTTGGCGTGTAAACAATAGTTTTGTGATCGTAAATCGGTATAGACAGTAATTGCTGATTGACGTTTGTATTTTAGGATAGGTACTTTAAGATTGCCAGTCCTGAGAGACTAAAGACAAATGATGATTGGTCTCTATAAAATTTTCATATGCTTAAAATTTATGAAATTTTTATCCAACACGGTAACACTGCTAGCCTTTTGAGAACGTTTCTAACAACTTTGTGGAACGTTTCTAATAAGTGATAGATCTTTGGGACCGACTTTTATCAATATTTTTATTATTTAAGTATTTTATTTTTTGATGGGGTGATATTAGGATCGTAAAAGTCGTAAAAATTGTTCCTCCCCTATTTACTCTTGAACTATGAACTGGAAAACTAAAAAAAAAATATGTTCTATAGCTTCAAACAGCCTAACGGTGTGAACATTATTTTTTAAATGGTTTTGTGATATGGTGTAATAATATTACTTTCGATTCAATGTCTTTTTATGGGTTTATAGAGACCAGTGGACGTTTGTCACCCCAACGGAATTCTTTATTGTTCGTAGACCGACACGCACTTGGCAGATTTTTAAATTTCATAAGTTGATTAATCTTTTTAAATCGAACACTCCAGAAATGACAGGGAAGTAAAATCGTTATCATGTCTTCGTTGGTAAAACAACTTTCACTGACATAATGCAGATTACCACTTTATTCTGAAAGTTTTTTTGCGATTTATGTATATTATAGCTATCAATGTGCGATTTAAGGTGATATCTCATTTAAATAATTAATACAGACGCAAAAACGCTCTTTAAACTCAGGAAGTGAGGAAACTGTTTCGTATTTGTTATTCTCCTTGCACGTGTGTTTTATAATTAAAATATGTGTAATTACACAGTTGTCGAGCTTTTATTATCGTGCATTTTTATTGTATACGAAAAATATTCGGTTTAAATCTTGCAGCAATATAAATAGTCTAACAATAGATACTGAAGTTTGTTCAGGGTTGGTTTGGTCAGCCATACTATATAATGTAATGTAAAAAATCAACCAATGGTAAGGCAAGTGAATGAATTATAAGATATAAGAAATACATATCAAAAATACTAACATGACTGACATTTGACGAACAATATCTTTGGACACCATCCGTCCATTCTTTCAGAAGTTCACTATCTTTAGATACAAGCAAGCAGTTTAATTGTATACACAATGGGCGGCTTTTACAAAGAGATGACTCAATCCCGATCATTCGAGTTTGATGCCCGAATTTACGGGCAAAGGATGTTTCGTAATTCACGGATCTATTGTTCTTAGATCTCAACACTTGGTTGGGTGTTACGAAAGTGGATAAATAGCTACCAAATTTGGAACGTTTCAGACATGTATAATTTACTCAATGTGAATAAAATAATATATATACACTAGTATTGTTTAAAAACTACACTATAAAAAAAACTTAAATATTATGAATATTTATAAGCTATCTAAAAAAATGTGTGTGCAGTTCACATGCTGTAGAAGTGAAACTTAAGAGAATATACTCAGAGATAATGCTTCTTTAACTTCAAATATAATTCATTTAGCCTACATCAGTTAACATATTATAATTTACATATTCAATCTAAATTACGCTTTAAAACGTTAACATAAAGTCCAAAATTTTATGCACTGTTAAGCACAATTTCTTATCATCTGCGAATAAAAGAATTTCTGCCTATTACCGAGCTAAAATTTGTTTGAAATCTTTTAAGTTTTATTTAAGTTGAAAATTAATACTAACAGGTAAAGAGACATATGTTTTATTGAGAATTAAATAAGGTTGAATTTTGCCTTTATCTCTTTTTAGTGTCGCTTTTTCGTTTCATCGAGTTTCAAATCACAACGTTTCTAAATAAGTTTCACTTCAATAAAACTAATACACATAAATAAAAATAAAAGAAATCTAACAAATATATAATATTATAAACATGTTCGGTCCAGCCCGACCAAATCGCTGTCATAGATCAATGTACCTATAACGCTGGTAGCATTATCTCGCTGAATTTTGAACAAAACACTAATTCTCTGGGCGAGGTAGACTTTTTAAACATATCGAACAAGGGCTTTGTTTGATATGTTTAAAAAGTCTATGGGCACTTGGCCCCAACGTATGCCACGTCTCCGCCCCCAACGGCTCAAATATGTACCCTGTTCCAAAGGTCACATATTACATACACACAAATAGTACATAAAGTACATATACATACATACATATATATATATATATATATATATATATATACATATATATATATATATATATATATATATATATATATATATATATATATATATATATATATAAAATTAGATATACTTCTGTATAAAATAAACATCAAACACATACAATATCCAAAACATAGGTAAATATAATACACCTATTTATTAGTATAAAACTATACTCACTTAAGACTAAAATATAAAACCTAACACTAAGACATATATAAACCCAATACATATAACATAATAAATACCAGAAACGGCTCAGCGCATGACCTGATCTTCTCACCCTGAGCTGTAGCAATCCGCGGCACGGAATGCGCTACGCCCTAGGGGCGAGGGCTTGAACGCATACATAACGTATATATTATATGCCAAGATGACATCTTAGGCATCCTTATATATACATAGAATCACAAACATAACGTAAACCAACATAGTATATAGGCGATAAGATGTAATCCTATACGTCAATATACATAGTATTTATACACTATCAATCAATATCATAGTATTTATACACTTACCAAAATAATCTAGCACATTTTTTTATTTTTTTATTTATGCTTTATAAAATATAAGTATTATTGTATTAATATAAATGTATAGTATGTATGTATATATGTTCATCTTCCCTGCGTCATCATCACTTGCACTACATACGTTGTAAGAGTGATGGTGACCTACGGGAATATACACGGGCATGCACGTATATATAAATGTCTATATATGAATATTATATATAAGTAACACCGTATATAAATATGTGTGTATACAGAGTATAAAATCGTGTATATAACACTCTCTCATATAACACTTCTCCCTTTTTTTTTTTTTTGGCCAGGGGAAATCCGCTTGAGGACTAAGCCGCGACAGGCACAGAAGCCTGGGGGATGCTCGCGACCCGGTGAGACAGTGTGGGATTCGCCAGATCGGGGGTGGCACTAGCGTGCCCGGTCAGAACCGGTGCCACGCTATTGCAACTCCCCAGTTAGGGATACACACTAAAACCCCTGGGTGTTCCGTCCTGCGCCTTATGCCAGGGCTACGGGAATAGGCTACCCGGCTCCGCATTCCCTGGCAGGCGTGGGCCCCGCCTCACTGGGCCTCTTCAAATGCCGGGGGAGCTGCTCCCCCGGCGACTTCTCGGTCTTTTCCGGGCGTGGGGCGGTCTGTAACGCGCCCCACGGGAAGAGAGATGAGCGCGCGCGGAACACTCGCGCTCTCATCTCGACGTCATGTGCGGGTGAGTGAGAACCTCTATACCCCTAGAGGCCCCACCCGCGCCGATATAACACTTCTCCCAATCCAACCAAAACCAACCATCCCCGACCAAAACCAACCATTCCTAACCTGATCCAAACCTGTCCATAACACGCATACATGACCACATACAAGTAGTATAAATATTGTATTAGCCTAGATGTAAGTTTTTTATTATATAACATTTAGACATAAGTAAATTATGTATTTAGGCCCGGGCAATCTTGTTCGCCTGGGACCACGAGTGCTGATCTAATAAATAAAAAAAGGTCACATATTTGCGCCGTTTGAGGTATTCGACAGAAGCGGCAATGCGACCGGCCCCGATTTCGGACTCCTTGTGATGAGAAGGCGCTTGTGTGTCAACACAGGTAACATTCCATACCAGCACGGTCTTCCCATGCTTCAGGGAATCAAAATCTTGCCTTCGGATCTTTTGCCGTCGTTGCGTATCAGGCCGCTTCGTTCCAGGACTGCTGGAATGCCAGCGCTGACGAGAGCCCGGCGTATGATATCGTTATATCAATCTAATACACACTTCCTAATAAGCGAAAACAAACTGTAAACAAATTTCATACAATCTGTCTACCTTTTTTTGACCTACAATTTACTTATGCATCCATCCAAAACAAATTCAAAAATGCTAAAAGGGAAACAACAAAAAAAATTATTAGTCGAATAGTTATCTCCAGTTTTTTCATGGTTTATGTTGACCTATAAATAACTTTTAACTGAAACAATGAGAAATCAGTGTTGTCTCAAGACATATTTGAAAAAATTGGGTAGTTGACACACCTCGAAATATATTTTAAAACAATGTTCATACAAAAAAATTGAGTTTTGAAATAGTATTGTACTCTTAAAATAATCATCATACAAATATTTTTAATTAATATTTAAATAATAACGTGGTAATGTGCCCCATGTGATTTAGGAGGTGGGCACTGAAAATAGGTGCTGTGTCGGACTACATTTCGGCACAAAACAATGCCGAGTGCCAACATCATTTCCAAAGCGCACCATACAATTTATATGTATATTTTATTATGTTACTATTTACCTTGTATGTGTTGCTATTAGAAATATATTTTTATAGCTAATGTCATGACTTGCTACGCTCGTACAAAATTTAGACGACTTTGAAGTACTGTCAGATGAAAAAAAATATATTAAGTGATTTCACTGTCCACTGCCCTATTATGATTTAATGTAACACTTAGAAAATTAAGATATAGTTCCGAATACAAAAGACGTTTTTATACTAGAGCGCAATTCTATTTTCACCGCTGGTAGCTTTAAACCTGGACTCAATATTGAAAAGCTTTCAAGCATACTGACCTTAATCTTTGAAATTAGTTTCAAATAATACGGAAAATGGGTAATCGAATTTCCAGTCTCGCATTTAAGCTCTTTAAGATGAGTATGTTTGCTTAATGTCTCGAAATTATACGTATCTGTAAGATCTATTTATGCAGACTAGCTAAAATAGAGAGTAATCAATAAACAGAGGGTAAGCAAGAAACAATAAGTGAGGATAATAACATGTTTGAATATAATAGATCAAATTCTACTTTAATACGGAGTTTTAGGTTTTTTTCAAATTCTACTTTAATACGGAGTTTTAGGTTTTTTTCAAATTCTACTTTAATGCGATTTTTTATTAAATCAGGCGTTGCTTTGTGTTTTTGAGATTTCAATATATCTACTCACAAAACAAAACAAACTGCTACGAGTTGTTGAGTGCTAAGACAAATTATAACCGCTTTGTGCAATTGGAACTGTAGCAAGTTCCAACAAAAAGATTCAAATCTCAAAGTATATTTTGTATTGTATTACAATTTATATCTACATGTCTCGCCAAACGTCTATTTATCAACTTCAGGAGGAGAAACAAGATAAAGTTATGAATGTTACAATGCAAATGAAGTCTTCAAGATAAGCTTATATACTTTTTGTAATTCGAGAATGCGTAGCTCTATTTGTGGTAAACACGTATCAAAGTGTGCGTAAGACCAAAAACGGGTACGATTGGACGTCACGCTCGCAAATGATCATACCGTCAGACACGGACCCTGTAGGAATATGCATGTATATTATGTGCAAAACAAATTTGCGTCCTTGAAGTTTGTACAAGTCATTGCGCAGATCCCAATTATAAGTTGAGGGAGAGTGTTGCGCTCTCGGTCATCCTCTATTTGGACTCGAATAGCATTTCTTTCGTGCTTCTCACTATCAGCTGTAATAAGTGTCAAAAGTTTACAGGACCTGTGCAAAATTACAGAATTATCTTCTATCGAGGCGTACTAAAGTTTTGCGCGTACTGTATACATTCAAACACAACTAAAGCCCGCTCGCTTTCGTGAATTGCAAGAACTACAATAATAAATATATGAAAAGCAAAGTCCAATTCAGACAGCATTTCATCTTTCACTCCACACGGATGATAAATTAGAATGTAAATTGCTTCCTGCAGTCATGTACGTACTGCGCGTAATAACTCTCAATTTAAACAATACGACAACAATCATTTATATTATTCACATCAATGCCATAATTCGAAACTCATAAATTTTATTATGTCCTGAAATCATCACGCCTTGTATTTATGTACACACATTTTGTCTCCATCACAAAGGGTTGGTGAACGTCTCTACAATGAATGAAATTGAAAGCTATGAAAATAAATATATTCCTGTTACAGATTTCTTGAATGCTGTGATTCTATCACCGCTTGCAAAGCGCTTTTAATTGCTGTTAAAGGAAAATAAGTTAAGCAACAAACTCCTCAATCAGCCACATATTTTCATTACTCAATGTTTATACAGTTGTTTGAAAATACATATTCTGATTAATATATGGTTTAGCAAAGGTTTGTATGATTTCTGAAAGAGCTTGATAGCGATAGAATTATTTCTATTTAATGTTAAACATGTATTTTTTTAGAAAACATGTTTCCTTGGCCATCATTCAAAGTTTTTTTTATGAAGATTTTAATTCATTTGAAAACTAACAGGTATAGCAGGTTATATAGCTACGTACAATTTAGATTTCGTTATATAGCTACGTACAATTTAGATTTCGAGTCTAATATTTCAACTTATTATTGTACCTATTGCTTGTGTACATCAGAAAGGTCACAGCCTATCTGATGGAAAGCTGTTGCCGTCGCCAATAGAAATTTGCAATACTAAAGATGCTAGCAATGTGCTCGCGACATCGAAGGGGGACTAGTATCTGACCAGTGATGCCGGTACCCAACTCGGGGTTGTTATGGTAGCATACTCTAGACCAGACAGAGGTAGTAGCCATTCATTACTGCTTCTAATTATTTTCTTAGTCAGCTAAAGAGTAATTTTATACCACATGTTTTAAAATAATACGCTGAGATATCTGGTGTAATATCCCTCAACGCCTCACTGGTGAATAAGCAATTAACATACAACCAGATAAATTTAAGCCCTTTTGTCTCATGAAATTATTTCAACACAAAGGCACTCAAGCAATAAACTTGAAAAGGGCACATTTATGATCTATATGCAGGACAAATAACACATCAGTCTGTGCGTGGCGTCGTAAAGCGCGATTCGGGAAAGCTCTTTGTCTAAAGTTAAATTATACGAAGAGTTCCTGGTTAAATAATGTTAAGCAATCTGAACTAAAATATTCTAAATTTTATGGAGATGTTACATCAAATAATTAATAAGGTCTTGAGATAGAAAATTTTGGTTTTGGAATTATGTATCTACGAAGTATATTTGGCAGTGTAATTCTATTCTTAACTATTTGTAGTTTTTATTTCCTATGATAATAAAAAGGCTGTAGTTTTGATATTTCAATTTTAAAATATACACATACCTAGCTTACCTTAATTAAAAATTACATACACATACGCATAATCTCTGTCCCTGTTCCTAAAGAAGAACCTAGTTTATATACGAATGGAGTCTAAAGTAGCGGCCTTAAAGACGGATTTGTTACTTAATAAATACAAGCCTAAAAGTTGAACGCCGCATAGTAGTAGCTTCTGATTAATTCTAGGAATCAGATTGATCCTGGAAAATCTACAGTAGCGCATTGACCAAAACACCCTTCAAACGACATAAATACAAATATAAATAAAAGGCATTAAACAATTGAAATGGTTTATAAAAAACATTATGGATATTATTATAATTACCACGTGTTGATGGTAGAACCTGCACACCAAGATTACTAATGTGTCTAACCCACTGTTTTCTCTTGATCAATTATGACGTCAGTTCCATGGATTTGGAGAGTTTTGAACTCAGCAATCGTTGTTTATAGGCTATGACGATTTCTATTTAATGAAGTGGTTTATATCATATTATTTAAGCATCTAGGTAAATTGAGAAAGACCCTCGCGTACCCACTTTATCACGATGATACAAAGTATCCAAACTGGATCTCCATTAAGTTTACGATCACGAAATACGGATGGTGTTTACTGACAACATTATTTTGATTTTATTATGTGATTTATTATTCACAGTATATCACATTGATCGCATCCACGGTACTGTTTGTTTTGAAACTTTTGAACGGTCGACCTTAACGCGAGGTTGCTAAACTTTTATTTCGCGTAACAATTGATATAAAAACAATCAACCGTTAATGTCTATTTGGTGGAAAACACCTTGAGTGAGGAAGGCTGTTGTAAATTTGGAGGAGGTCGGAAACGTTATCGGTTTTCTAACAATTTTATTTGCGATAAGAAATAAAACTTTATATGATCAGTATGAACTGCTTTAAGAAACATAAAGGGTATTATCATCCTAGTGTTGAAGGCTGGTAACGTTTTTCAACGCCCAGGGTTTGCGTTTCTAATTTTTCACAACCCTTCACAGGTGTCACTAACCGTTAATGGGTATAAAATAGCAATAGGGATATAAATACATACAGAGAAAATAAGCATAGAAGAAGAAGGCATAAGGAAAACTAGAAAGTAAGTGCCGATAGATTATATAAATATTTGTACAAGTAATTAGTAAAGCAAAACGTAAAAATAGTAACTAAAAATATTGTAAAAGAATTTTTTGGAAAACATTAAAGAAACCAAAATAAATAAAGGAAAGAAAGAACAAAAAACAAATCCCCCAAAAGTGAAAAGCCCGAGCAATGTCGTTCGTTTGGAGAGAAGAAAATATAAAAAAACCGTTAATATAAAAATCATATACATCTCTCTCCCTCTATACTGTCTGTACGATATTAAGCTTGAATTTATAGAGCCTATATTTAACTATATACGTCTCGGATAAGCACATGCAATAAGGCTTTTGTTTCTAAGTTTCTATAAATCATATTAGTTATATAAATTCTTATATTAGTGTAAAGAGGTAAATGGGCCCAAGAAATAGAAGTTTGACGCATTGTTTTTACATAAATGATTATTTTGTTATTCCAAAATGGCACATGAATTTTTCAATTAATGAAAGTATTTAATGATGTTTGAATAGTTTTGTCATACATCTAAAGTTATAAATTAAAGTAGAAAATGTTTTAAATGAATCATCTAGACACGCAATTTAACCCAAAATTTATCTTATAAGAAAAACATCTAATACAAGGGATAATTAGGTGTCATTTATTTCAGCTTCAAGGAAGCCAAAGATTGTATAAATTGAGTAACAAAAAAGGAAACCGATTACGCCGGATAGGTCGGTTCTGAAAAGACACAACAGATCCAATAGGAATTTTACATTAAAATCACAAGCGTATTTAGCCATTAGCCTCACATCGTTTTTATTAATTTTTATTACAGGTATCAATAGATAGACAATAGTGAAGAACTATGCGATTAAACCTCGAACTTGATCATGAAACATTACAATTTAAAAAAAAAACACCATCGTGTTTTACCTATAAGTACTTGCACGTAATCCGTGTAGAGATGAAAAAATAATACAATTGCGACCGGGCGGCCTGTCATAAGTGGCGGCAAAACAACCCACCGCCAGGTGGTAGGGTGTTTACCCATCTGGATGGATATCACCCCTGGCTTAGAGTGTGCCGCCATAACATCCTTGACGTGTTCCGGTATTAGTGGCCAGGTTCCAGACTCCCTTAAGAGAACAGCAGCGCATTTGTAGCCTTGGTGTTGCAAATTTCTATAGACGATGGTAACCGCTTTACATCAGCCTGACTGCTGAGCTCATGCAAAAAAATCTATTGGAGAATAATCTAAACCCATTTTTGGTTTCGAAAAATGTGTTTCGAACGTTTTCAGAACAGAACGTATTTTTTATACATTCCTATATTATTTTCGCTATAATACACTAAAATAAGTGGACATTTAAAGTTGCTTACATACCGAGTTAAATATGTAATATCTTCAAAGAAAATTTCTTGAAACTATTTTCATTTCTCAAAATAACAAAGCTTGATGGTATAAATGCATCATGGTTGAACAAAGGATACAGTTTCATCATGTTGCATCACCATTCAATATTTGAAGGTATCCAAAATGTAGGTTTATAGTTTTTCAGAAGTAACTCGAGTTAACCGCGTCTGCGAAGTTTCGCTGAAATCATAAATACTCGGTTTCCGTACAAAACGGATTTTTATAAATTTAACGATGTTATGGATTGGTTTTGTAACCAATATTTGTGAGAAATCCTATTTCAATAAGTTCGTCAAATAACCAAATGACAGAAGTCTAAAATGCAGGAAAACCACATTGAAGAATAAAAAAATTCTATTAATTCTGTTATCTGGAGGAGAACGACCGTGGCGAGAAAACTGCCCATTGTAGCTGTATATCTGTGCAATTTTGTGCAAGATTATTTATTAATTCAGGGCCATTTTAAGCATATTAGGCGCCGGGGTCCGAAAATCACTTTACCAAGGATAAAAATTAGGACTTAATTTTCATGTTTCATTTAAGGTCCCTAGCCATTTTAGCTAAAATGAAACCTCTTATGTATTTATCATGTCATTCAGTTTTTGCATATCAGTTATTTTTCTCAGAAATTACTGGGTGCATATGGATGAAATTTGACAGGAAGATGTAGTGTATATGACACTAGACATTGGTGTATTTGATATACTGTTACGACCGACAAAGAACATTTCATACCTGTAGTTTATTGCCTTTCGGTATTTGGACTTATTTTGTATACTTTGTGTTTAAAATTTGTAATTAGAAAAACGTCCTATTGTGTATTGTATTCGTTTATGGTAGTCGTCAGCCAGGTGTCATTTTTTTATTATAATTGTTATGCGTTAAAGTTTTGTGTCGAGACATATTGTATTGGTGCAGTATAAAACCATGCCCCAACTGAGATATGAGGCAGTCAAGCGACGATAACAATACGAACGAGACGTGTGTACATTCGATAAGCTATATAGTGACGGACTTTGCGCGTGTTATTGAATCGTGCATCACGTTTGTACTGGCTGCGTCCAGTTATATTTGTACCTGTGTTATACGTGTTTGTGTAGTTCTAATAAATTCTAAACAATACTTAATGGTTCAAGTTTGACCGACATTGCACCTGACATCAGGTGGGCATGCAGCTTAAAAAGCTAGTACGTTTATCTAGAAAATACCTGTTCCCGCTAAATTAACATACCAATAACAAATATGGATCTGCTAACCGGTAGTATTGTTTATCATATTTTAGGAAAATCAGGACAGAAACGCGGAAGTTACGGCTGAAAATAAACGAACAACACATCAACCGCACAATTGAGTAACATATATTTTTTGGCATATATTCGTTTCCCAAATGACGTATAAGCGTAAAAATGTGCATCGACTGATCGAGATTTTCACTCAACCAACGTAGATATAGTACATGAATGTATACATTTTTCTATTCTTCTTTCTTAAGTTAGCTGTTTACTGTCAACACTGTACTGTTCTTTCTTTTTTATTTTACTTGTTTTTAATTTAATTATACCTAGATATAAGTTGTTAAAAGTGTCCTCTCAGCCAAGTTGCCTGGAAGAGATCGCTTTAAGCGATAAGGCCGCCTTTTGTTTTGCCTTTAATTATTGTAATTATATATTCTGTAATTGTTTATTTTGGTGAACAATAAAGTGTTTTCTATTCTATTCTACATTGCTTTTACCTAATACTCCTAGTCCACCTGCGTTAATGTTAGTTTATTATTTATTTTTATTTTTTATTGCAGGAGTTAGCAGACAGGCAGACGGTCCACTTGATGCAAAGCGGTTACCATCGCGTATGCACATTTGTAACACCAAAGGTGCTACAAATGTGCAGCTGCTCTCTTAAGAGAGACTGGAACCTAGTTACTAATGTCGGAATACAACTCAAGATTGTTATGGCGACATACTTTAGACCAGGGGTGGTAGCCATCCAGTCGGGCAAAACTAGTGTTAGCGACTTTACCCACTTGTGTCTTATTTACAGCGTTAAAGAATAACACGTTAACAATTAGCCTCATATATAGATACTATCACGCCTGTTTCCCATGGCAGAGATTATGGATCTCCATTTGCGACAATCCTGCCAAAAATTTTCGCTTTATCTACTTTCATTAACCTCTTCATATATGCACGTTTATTTGAGATACTTTTACCAGATTTTTTTACACTTCTGCTATTTGATCATGGTGTGTACGTCGTGGTCTACCGGCAACAACCTTACTATCACAATGGTGTCATGGTGACACTTGTTCTGTAATTCTAATTTCATCCCTTCTCTCTACATGCCCAAACCATCTTAGCATTCCTTATTCAACACGGTTAATTTTAAACGTGATTTTCAATGTAGCATCTCAAATAACGCATTAAAACCTTGGCTACATCTGCGTAATGTTTTCATTAGTGTGTTATGTCTTTATTAGTTAAAGTGTTACGGCGCAGGTGTAGTGGAGTCATTAGAAAATAATTTTGGTAGATTACTTACTACACGCTTGTTGCAATCAATGACACTATTTGATGAAGTTTAACTACTTTAGTCAACTTAAGGAATATCTTAAGTTAGATATTATATTTTTTTTAACTAATAAACCACCAACCACAAAACTAGTAAACCATCTAAACATACGATTTAACGAACATTTCATTCAAAAATTTACGTAGTAAAAAACAATTTCTACATACTCCAACGCCCTATCCCAATTCCAAATTGTTCCCATATTTATTAAAGTCAATAGGTCACTTTTGCGTACTTCAATTGAGAACAGCTTCCCATGAAATATGTTCACAGTGTCCTTGATTTATCGCGACACAAGAATTCGTAAGAATTCGAGACGCCCGCGGTTCTTAGAAAATATTTTCAGCTCCAATTAGCGGTTAAAGACACCACTTTAATTATAACATGTGGAATATAAACAGTGTGTTAATTTTGGGATGGGCGTACAGCGTTATTATTTATAGATTGTATGTTGCAAAATACATGGCCGCGTTATGTCAGAACGTCAGTGCGTGAACCAACATTCGCTAATAGAAATCGGAGCTGTCATACCACGCTGTTCGTAACGCCCTAGAGATATTCTTGGATGGGGCAAAAGTTTTGCATTTTAGAAAGGATTCTAAAAATTTGAACTATTAACCAATATTGAGTCTTCACAATGTTCGTTCAAATTTGCTATCACCAGAGTATTTATATTTAATGGATAGTTGGACAAATCGAGTGTTCGAAAGGAAATTTAATTGCTCTGTTTTAAACAACTAACCATTTCAGAAGTTATTACTGAGTGTAAGTAAATGTTACTGAACTAAATTCAATACATTACATTTTGACAATTATATGGTACCTATAGTCCTCGACGGAACAGACAGTCTTCTGAGGGTTAGGCGCCCAGAAGGCTGACTTCGTTATATTGCTATGCTGATCCGTTATCTCCTCCCCGAGTCGGCGTCACTTATCCGCACGTCACGGTCCTCAGCCTTAAATATTTTAGTTATTTATTATTTTTAGAAAATATCAGGGATCTTGTTTAAAGACAATATAAAATTTTGAAATATTTCCAAAAATTAATATATTTTAATTATTACTATAACACTCCATATTTTAAGAATAATTTCCACGAGAGCATATACTCAAATTGATTACCATAATCGCATTGCTTGGTTGTCGTTGGCCAATCACAGTCCATTGTTGGACGTAGTCTTCCCCACATATCCCGGTTTTTCGCTTTCCTCATCAGTCTCAACAGGTGAATTTAAGCAAGAAATTGGTTCACCGGGTTAGAGGATATCCTATAATACGTTTACCAAGACGCAGTCTTCACTCCAGGGTTGGTCTGCTTCACCAATTATACCACCTGTGCCAGACGACCGTGGACATAAAGTAGGTCGGTCACTCTTCACCTGAATTTACATGTAAATAGGACATGACAAGGGAATTCTCTTAAAGTGATTATATTTAGAAAACATTCCCTTAATAACTTAAATGTTTAATTAAGGTCATTAGAAAAAATCCGTTACCGTCACTATTGTGTACATAGATTTTTAACATTCTAAGAAAATAAAGAAATAAGGCTTTCAATTTGTGGTGGACAATATATAAATATAATATAATTAATTATATTATATTTATATATTGCATTTATTTATTATATTTATATTAATATAACTTACTATATACTTTTTGTATGGTTTAATTAGTTCTCCACTAGAAATAACAACTTTTTGCAATTATTACCGTTGAAGAAACAATTTACACAATTTATATTATACTATTATTGTTTCTGCGTCTCGACTGACGACTATAATACAATTAAAGGAACTGACGTTCAATAGCAGCTCTTTTATTGCTGGAACAAGACATAATAAAAGACAACTGCTGTCAAGTAACACAGTGCATGTAACTCAGTGTTAAAAAGATGAATGTTGTTCTTGTGTTTAATGTTAACAATTTTGAAATAACAGATTTGTAATCCACGTATAAAATCTGTAATTGTCATAATTATCATTAATAAACCCTTCTAATACATCCCAAGCTATAACATAATGTATATTCTTAACTTTTGTTGTGTATACTTTTTTGGCTTACAGTTTAGGACAGTCTAGGCCAATACGACGTACCTACTTACTAATGTTAATTGATTGTAATTTGTTTGTATACTATATTAAATTTAAAAGAAATCTGATGTACTCTTGAAGTCGTTTCAGACCCACGTGCTAATACACTAAGAATACCTGGGTGCCTCTGAATGTTATAAATATTTAAATTATATTTATAACAATTACAAATAGTGGTTAACTCTTTGAATGAATTAAGCTGAAATAACATTCAAAAATAGAACAGAATACACATAAGCGAAATATTTAGCTAAATTACCTACACTATGCTCCACTGGGCATTGTATCAAAATATCAAATAACTTATTATCGGGTTAAATACAGTATAAAATACTTTTAGATCGGTACCACGTGTATTGTGTTAATGCAAATCCGGGTTAGGAAAAAGATTACGTGTTGTTTTAATACGTTTCTTAACCGGATTGTTTGGGGTATTACTTTATGTAATGAAGCCGTAACCATCTTATTAAGTTTTTTATGTAAAAGCTGTCGCAGATATCTTTTTAAAGACGCGACAGTGAAAGACTAGGAAGTTTCTATTGAATAATACACAGATTGGTTTGTTTGTTTTATTCGTCTTCTTGACTATTCAATATTGTCAGGGTATTTGTGCAAATACTTTGTGCTTTATTTGGTGTTGCTTCCTTTTACGTGATTAAACAATTTTATACTTATTCTATTGTACTTAATTACATTATTACCTTAGGTCACTATTAAATTTATATTTCTAATGCTTTTCAGACTTATATTGTATGCAAATATATAACAAAATTTTGTGTTGTATCTATTACCTTGATACCTATTTCGTGTCAAAAATCCATGTTCTCGTCGCGAGTGTGTTTTGCTCATAAGTTTTATAGCTTATTTCAACTCTCATATCAAAGATGCCAGGTGGTAAAGCATTTGTCTGACTGGATGGCGACCACCCCTGGTCTAGAGTATGCCGCCATAACGACGTTCTGTTGGGTTCCGACATTAGTGACCAGGTTCCAGTCTCCCTTAAGAGAGCAGCAGCCCATTTGTAGCACCTTTGGTGTTGCAAATGTCCATAGGCGATGGTAACCGCTTTCCATCAAGTGGGCCGGCAACCTGTCCGCTGAACTCCTGCAATAAAAAAAAAGAAAAAATATGCACGAAGGGCTGTCCTTTAAGAGAGAACTGGTTCAGATATACAGAGATCCCTCCATGCCCTGTCAAAATGGCTTAGGTACTCTAAAGAAATACTGAACTTGACCCGTCTATTTTCTATTCCACTGTATGAAGATAATAACATGCATTACTACATCATGAAAAGATAACTACAATCGCTTATATTTAATACTATCTTAAAACTCTGTAAAACACATAATTTTATATTCCACACAATCTGGCCAAGTGCTTTATCATACATTTAATTTGTTATGCGAAGCTGTGCGACAATTTATATGTTCTTAGGCTAAATGTGTTAAGGCCTATATTTCTGTTCAAGCCGTTTAGATTATTTTTATTGGAGTAAAAAAATTAGAGTATTCATGGTAGATGAAAGCGCAGGATATCCTCTAATATGAATATTCCTCTCATTTTATATTTAAACGTAATGTATTGTGCGTGAAAATGATATGAAAATGAAAATTTATTATTTGTATAAATGAATGCAAACGTGTTGGAAATAAAACTGGTTTCGTGCGCGAGTCCGAAAAATATAATTGGAATAATGTCAATATTTTCTTAAGTTTTCACGACTTGTATTCATGATAAAACTACGTTCTAACGGTTTTAAGCGCGGTAATTTATATGATTTTTGTTATTCCGACGTTTCGGCCACTTTTCAGTGGCCGTAATCACGTACGTTGACTTTTGTAAGCTGAGTCCTATAATATATTTATATCTTTTTAGTGTTGCTTTTTCGTTTCATCGAGTTTCAAATCATAACGATTGTTAAGAAGTTTCACTTCAAAATAAAAATTCGAAAACGTAACGTGGACGGTTTATTCCTCTACATAGAAAGACACTCCAACATAGTATATTTAATCTCAGATAATTGGCGTGGCAATAAATTTAAGGAATTAATTAAGACCTCAAGAAAAGAATCCCATAAACCAGGTCAAAGTCGTCAATTTAGTGAAAAATTTCGGCGAATTTATCCAAAACACATTCTGCGGAGTACATTAATATCTCTACCCGACACTTAACACTCGAAATCCATTACTTCATCGAGTATATAAACCGCCGGAATAAATGTAAACAAAACATCGAAACGGGTCAACGGTGTTTTAACGATTTGTTTAATGCTCAATATTTTTTGTTAGTGGCATAGTCGGAGTGTTATGAGATAATTAATGTATCGAGCCGGCTATAGAAAAACATCGTAAGCGACAGAATTAAGAAATTTCGCTTTTTTATTGCGACATACAGTTAAAATAATTTAGACCCCAATACAAAGGTACTTAGGCTCATCTGCGACACTGACAAAGTTATGAATATACTAAAAATTGGAGATCTATGAGAAATGTATTAAAAAAATAACTAGTAAAATCGCTCTCTTGTAAAAATTTACACGTGTGGCTTACGACGTTTGGCGATAAAATGCTCGATAGATTTAAAGAACGTTATCATAAATATTATCTACGGTTTAATTTATAATACCAATTATACATAACATTATATTATTGCTTTGCAATTTTATTTGTATAAATTTTAGATAGAACTTTATTATCATATTAATACGTGAAGCGAAAACTTTGTACCCCTCTTTAAGAAAATTGCGTGTATGGTGTAGTATGAAATTCCGTACACTTAATAGTTTACATAAAGAATGTGGTTTTTTTAATTATGCATAAAAAATAAATTAAATCAATATAAAAAAAAAATACATACACTACCAAGTATTTGACATACACAAACATATATCTTTTGATTATTGTTAAAGTCGAATTAACAGTGTAGCCTTGGCGAAATCTATGATTATAGAAGTATAGTCTTTAAAAACAGAACCTTAATAACGTTCAAACTTATAATTTTAATTAATTATGGTCGAATTTCGACCACTGGGCGACCACTAGTAATATTAAATCCTATAATTTTCCGTAAACACCCGGAACAAGTACATAAATCTTATCTCAGTAATAACTAAAGACATGCGTAACTATAACTGTTTGGCTCAAGATTACCAATAGATCCAAAAGCTATCGCTGTAAGCAAGGCATAGTGATTAATTATCCTATGACATAATTAATAATTAATTGTAATTATGTAGGTAACAAATGTTATTGTAGTCTCTCATTGGGCCAACTGTTGCTTCTTCATTCTATATACCACCTTTATGTACACAGTTTAACAATAAAATATTCTATTCTACTCTGGAGAATCAGTGACTTGTGAAAACTGCATCAGAATCGATGTAGTGGTTTTGAAGTTAGAAAATGTCGGAAATTACAAAATATCTTGAGATAGTTAAGTATGAAAAATATCATGTATCACCAAAGCACGTAATGATCTTTAATATTTATGCCACAATATTCATATGTACGGATAATATCCATGCCATTTTCAATCGTATGATCTCAGAAAAAGCTTAATTTGGCAAGACAAATGTAACAGAGTATTGAAAAAGAATTTTAGCTATCGTTCTCGTAAAAATAGTGTCGGCGTCAGCTAATTTGTATGCATCCCCTGCAAAACCACTCCCGGGAAAATCCCGCGTTTCCCAAGAAATAAAGTACCGCAGCACTTGAAAACTAACGTGAGCTAGTTTTTGTGGACATCGTATCCGAATCAGTTAATTTTTAAGCACCTTAACGACTTGAAACCACTCTCGGGAAAATCCCACTGAATGTTCGGGACATAAGTATAGCAGCTTTTAAGTCAAAATATTTACCATCGACCGGTGAAAAATTCGTATTAAAATCAGCAATTTTTATGTAATCTAGACACCTTGTTACACCATTAACAGGAAAACCTTCGCGAGATCGTAAGCTGGGGCTTCAGATTGTCTGCTGTACTTCAGCTATAAAAAAAATCACTCCTCTTTTTATAATCTGGGCCCAAGAATATATTAAAAAGTGTATCAGTCTCCTTTAGTATATTGGCATTTTAGAGACCGGATAAATACAGGATAATTTTTTTATAAAATTTACGGAACGGAATTGTGTGGAAAGCCTGTATTATATTTATTAGTGTATACCATGTGGTTAAACATAAACATACCTGATACAAGGCGAACCAAAATATACTGCACTGGACTAGCGTAACAAAAATACATGAGAATTTTATATTCACGTAATCCGATTTGCAGGGGATAAGCCTTCAAAGCGTTTCGGAATTTTCACTTACAACATACGAATATGGGTCAAGCTATTGTTATTGTATTTTGTTTATATGTTCGACGATTGACGTCGGTATCGACATTTCATAATTATTAAAATAAACATGATTCAATTAACTTTTAAATTTAACTTTTCTCTACGAATTACGAGGGATTGTAATGTTGCTTTCATATTTTGAGGTTAATTATAAGGAAAATGCACGGAGGACATTTTTGATGTATGTTCAATGAAGATTGGCAAGAACCAGTGCATTATCAGTGTCGCATTTAGACTTCGCGAACATTAATACTGTTACAAACTAGGCAACAAAGACAAATTCCACGTACAAATTTGTAAGCACATCTATTACCCGTCGGCATTTGAACTAATAACATTGAAACTATTGTACTTCTTTTAGGATAGTCTTCTTTTGTTTACTTATTTATTGGCATACGTTTCTAGAGAACAGCCTATTATTGTATTGTAATCATTAGTCAGGTGTTACGGGTTTTAAAGTACAAGCTGATTCTAGGAAATTCGGTCCACGTTGCCGGGCGGACTCATTGCATTTGTGCAGTATAAAACGATGGCCTGATTGAGGTCAAGCGAGAACCACGATCAAGACGAGACGTGTGTACAATCGGGATCTATTAGTGACGGACTTTGCGCGTTTTATTGAATTACGACCCGCTAAACTCGTAACAATATTATAACAATTTAAATATCGGCAACTTCACAGGATTAAGAAAAGATCAATGTATAGAATAAGAACCCGTTATATATTCTACTAAATTCTATAATCTCCAGTGGAACTTATTTGTAATAATAACGTTTTCAAACGTTATTTTATTTAATTCAAATTCATTTGAATTAAATAAAATACCGCACTGAAATCCGTTAAAAGGTAGATTTATTATATGTACTACTAGACGCGAACACTTAAGATAAAACTATATTATTTTGGTTATTTATTTACATTATTTATCTTTCTATTTAGATTAATGTTATAAATGTATTTTATATCTTTTGTGATGATTTCTATGCAAGTGAGACGACAATAGGCAATTCACAATTTATTAAAATACATTGTACAAAAATTGCATAAGATTAAACATTAATTAGAATCAATTTTGGGTCATATCATAAGGACATCCGATCTATTGGCATGTGCCAATTGGACGGATATCTGGTTAACCCACTTTCGAAATTAATGGTCTTGTTGGAGTATAATGAGCGCGAATGACGTCAGAAGTTTTAATCAGAATGATAAGATTTTCAGTGTATGTACATTGTTTTGCTGTACTTTCATAACAATTAATCGTACACAGTACTTGGAACAAGTTTTTTAATCACTATACATCTGCAGACTATATTGAGTGACATCGATGCGAGATAGGTTAGAAGCATGCTGACCTAAACAACAACAATTTATGAATTAAAGGCACTGAATGAATTCAGACTATTTTTTTTTAATTTAACGGGGATGCACTAGAGAAAATAGTAATTAATCGGCAGATAAACACGCATAATGCATATCTCCTCATAACTAAGCAAGTTACGTTTGTGTTATGGGTAGTACACAAAGGACAATTTTGGTTCCCTAATGGCCTACTTGGATACCGTAAATAACGTTTGAACGTTTGTTTATGAATTTTACAATGCCAGAAATCGAACCCTGGATTCTGCGTTCCAGTGAGATAGCACCTGACTTACGGGCTGACGAACTACTTTAAAGAAATGCTGTCAAATAAAAGCGTTCAGTATACCTACTACATATTAAGACTTAAAACATGCAGTTGTCATGCATTTGTACAACTATAAAATATTAGATCAAGTATTGCTTCTAAATAAAATGTTTTCTATTTCGGCAGGGTAGAGAATCAACCGATTTTAATATTAAGAAGTAAAGCGTAACTTAAAATTTTGATGGTTATACAAACATGTATTTATAAATCAAAATTTGGCGGAAATGTTACAAGAATTTTTTTATCGTATGAACTATAATAACAATATATGCTTTTTAATACGCTTTTATTAGCTTCATACGTATGTTAGTATGTAACGGAATCTTTGAACATGATTTTGACCCCCTTCAAAACGTCGGATTAACTCGAAATTTGGCATACTTATTAAGGATCGATGACAATTCAATATTTTCAAGTAAAATAAATAAATAATAGTTTAATAAAAACTAATAAAAATATGCTTTAATAGAAAATCTAACTAAAAAATAGAAAATAAATTTCAATAAATTTGAATTAAAAATAGTGTAAAAAAAAATCAAATTTATTAAAATAGATTTTCTATTATTTAGTTAGATATTCTATAAAAGCGTATGTTTTTACTTTTTTAACTATTATTTATTTTATTGCATGATTTCAGCAGACAAGCATACGGCCTTCCTGGTGGGAAGCGGTAACCATCGCTTATGGACATCTGTAGCACCAATGGTGCTACTAATGTGCTGCCACCCTCTAAATGGAGACTGGAACCTTACCACTAATACCGGAACATAAATCAAAATTGTTATGGCGGCTTACTCCAGACCAGGAATGGTAGCCATCCATACGGGCAATTGCATGTGCAGTTTTGGAGGAGAGCCGATAAATCATAAAGATCGATATGCAAAATATATCACCTAACATAAAAGGAATTTTCTTACTACCGTCATTGTTATTTTAAATATCCAAAAACAATGTCTGGCGTTGTTATGTTTAAAATCGATCATGTAAATAAAAACAATTTGATGGATATTGCACAAAAAGTCTAATCAGGAAACAGGAAGAAATTAAACTGTAATACAATAATTAAGTTAAAAATTTTCAATAATTTTCTTAACGATCAATAACTGTTTTTAGTTGTTTCTGTTTCATCGGTTTTTATGGCAACATTTTTCGTGAGAGGTTTACTTAATTACAGTTCATGTAGTTTCAAATTATTTTCCTTCAAACACATGACGCATTACGATTTATAAATGTTAAGTCTATTACGACTAAAGATGTATCTGACACGCGGTGGAATTAGTAAAAATGAAACCAATTAAATCATTATAATCAAATCAATTCAAAAGCTGATAAAGTAGAACCAAAAAGAAGGGCTGTGGGAAAACAATTTTTATCTGTAATATGTCATCATTACAATGTGCCATTATTACTTAGGTCACCGTGCCAGCGAACCACTATTTACTTCTTCTTGGCGGTAGGTATGGACTCTGTTGATCTGTCAACATTTCCCTGTACTTTAAATACCAATTTCCATGTCCAAAACGATCTTACAAATGACGTCTCAGCCATCAATATTTAGAAATGTTGTAAAAGTCAAGCCTATAAAATTGTATTAAATTGTCCTTGTGAAAATTTTCTCGCAAAAATCACCAGTTCACATAGTTTGATGTCATTGTATCGTAGCAGAGATTTGTTTGGTCTGTCATATTTATATATTAATCAAATTTATTCAAGTTATTCAATGTAAACGCTATATAATAATGAATTGATAATAATCCACTTTTCCACGGATTATGAATTCCATCCGACCACGCGAATATCGAGTAAATTAAACAAATGTATTTTGTGTAAGAGATTGTCAATTCTCCTATCATGAGTTTATCCTTTATTCATACCGTTTTAGATATTTTACCGTAAATAAATCTATGGATATACACACTTGACATTCAACATATATAAAAATGAAATACGCAATACACAGAAATAAAATCGCAAGTAAATCTAAAATGAGCTATATGGTTTTCAAATTAGTTTTCCTGTTTTGTCACGCCCTAAGAATGTCCCGAGCGATTTTTACCGCTCGTGTTTTACTGTCATTAAACAGATATAAATGAGTGAATGTTTCGCAGCGGAAGTATGCTGAAATCATATGTACTTTCCCAGTTCTAAGATGTCATATCATATAATATTTTCACTGTTCGTAAAACTATGGGTTTTGCTGTTGATTAATCAATGTGCTTGCGTCATTGTAAGTGGTAGCTTTAACAAGAAATTTTTACAGGAAAGATATTTTGATTTGAAACATCATATTTGCCGTTTTTATTCAAAATATCTTTCCTGTCTTCGAACACAGTCTTCTTTGTGATATGTAGATTGCCGAGTATAATGCCTTTAGACCGAAAAAAATCAATTATAACGCTTCGATTTTCAATTTTGAGCTTGGTTCATTCCCTCGAGATACTACCTTATATATAAATCAGCTTACAGGCGTTTTTGGGTTTGTAGTGGTGTAATTAATACACATAGGGACTGACACTGACATAAATACAGTTTTGCTAGCTACCACGTGCCTCATGTTCTCACATCAGTCACTTATAAGTAGCTTTAAAGTTGCATATACACACTAACTACTACAAACGCAAAGTCGTCTCCGAGCTGATTGTAGTAGGTACATCTCTTTATTAGTTTCAAAATCTGAACCTAAAATTTGGGCCCAAGATAATAGAATAATTTTCATAAGCAACTTTTAACATTAAAGTTTAGTGAAACATTTACATTTTGCGAAGGTCGTTGATCGTTTCAAAGCTATTGAACCGTTCAACTATTACAATCGACCCACAATAAAGCCTAAACAAATAAACAAAGTCTTTGAAGGAACGCATATTAGTACAAATATCGTGAATTCGGCAACAAAGTTCAAAAGGTTGATAAACTCGTTTTCAATTGAATGAATAAATCGATGACACAGACGAACAAGTTCCTTAAAAGACCTTCTATTTAGCTCTGGTATGCTTTCATGAGCATGACTCTGATTTATGTTTATAAATAACATTTAAATATATTTGATTTCAAAATCAATGCAAATTTTTAAGTGTAAACTGCTGTTTATACGATATCTAATCATAAATTATTGTTATTTTTGTATGTCGAAGAAGTTACTGTTCTAGAATTTTCGTCTGTCGAAGAACTGACTGTTTTAAAAAATTTGTCTGTCGAAGAACTGATTGTTTTATAATTCATCTCAAAGTATGATTTTAATAGGCACTGAAACGGTTTAACAGATTTCAAAGCAAGTCTTAGGGATTAGAACAGAAATTTTATCTTAAATTATCGTGAAAATTTTATTTTGATATCCTGCAGGGTTCAGCCGAAACGAAAACAAATTATATCCCGCGTAACTACCGTCATAAGATAATTTAAGAATAATAAAGATTACTTTACTTGCTTAAAGAATTTGAAAAAAAATAAATTTTGTACAAAAACTCGGTATGATGTTAAAATACTGAAAACACACTTTTATTTTTAGCTTTAAGGGAAAATATAATTTATTGGTATTAAACGTGTCATTTACACCAAATAAAAATGACAAAATATTGTGAATTCAAACGGAAAGGCACTTCTTACAAGCCATATATTTTAACAGTGACATAAAATCAACGAAATTAAGATTAAACTTTCGCTGACTAAGTTCTTATAGTAGATCAGAATAGAAACATGTCGTTTGATAAAATAATTTTGTAAAATGGTAAGTCACTGCACTAGGGTAACTAGCCCGATATCGCGGGGGTGTTACAAACAAACTAATGACCGACACCAAGTACACATGGACAAGTAATACTGCATGTCACATAACTTCGAATGAAGAAGATTGATCCAAAAATCAGTAGAAATAATTTTCATTATGTATAATATTCTACGTATCCGAGATATGATACACTCTGAATGAATATATTGATACTACATGAACTGTGAGAGCCACGTTTAACAATAACTGAAAAATTATGTTACAAACAAATGTGATTTGAGATACATGCTAATGATTTCACGACAAAGATGTCAAAGATCTCGCAGAGTGGAATAATAAAAATAGGAAAACTTACAGACCTTGTCTTTGAAGCAAACGCTTCGGATACAACGAACATTTAGCGCTATTATGATGATGAATACATAAGTATTCATGAAGTTCTAAATTCAGTTAACGTCATAGAAGCTCTCCTTTAACAACCTACGTACTTTCGCAAGAAAAATAACTAATCACTATCCACTATCCTAATTAGTATCGATAGCTATTAATAGGCTAGTTGTGGTCTATTTTGGTAACACCTATTTTAACATCACCTGACTTGAGTACAACGCGTGATATAGTGCCGCTCTTGAGGATTATAGATGTTTGTCCTTTGCAGGTGATCAAATTCAATAGTGATGTAGGAGTGCCAGTGATTTTGGTAACAATTTCGACAGTAGAAAAAAAAAGCTTAACATGTACGGAACTATCAATATGAATTTAATACTGAATATTAAAATATAAAGCGAAACTTTCTTCATCTATTTAAATCATTTGCTCTCATCCTTCTTTGCTAAAGGTCGTTGCATAAAATTACAGAAAATAGCATAATTAGGAATTGTAGGCGAAAGTAGTCTCCAGGAATAATAATCCGAATTAAAAATCTGCATTTTGCTCTGTAAGAAAATTAGACGCTAGCAAAAAATTTGAAGATGGCAGCTGTCTTTGTAATTTAATCTCTCAATGTCACATTTTCTTGTAACCTACATCCATTATCATCTTACGTTATCCCGGTTGCATTTAAAGCATCCGGTTCGCTACCCGAGAAACCTTTTCGTACATTTCCTCCTCCACTTAGTACGACATTCGAATTCCATCATTGTAAAGCCATTGTCACACATTGTCCTTCATGACATCAAGATAGCATTTTTGGATCAATGAATATCAATGGTGTGCCAATTCTACCAGTACAAATAAAATATATGGAGACACCATATTACGTATGAAACAGTATGTTGTATTACTTGTGGAATAACGAATGTTATCTAGGCAGGCATAAATTTCTTCAGTGACGTCATTGCGCTTGTCTATTTATCACTAAGGCGCGGTTATTGGTTCGGACGTAACGAGGTTACTCTGAAAAGAAGCTTGCTATTCTTTATACAATTTCATTGTGTGTACGATTTTTTTAGATTACGAAACTACATCTTTATGAGAAAATTAAAAGTGACTAGAAAGATCTATTAAATGCTTCAAAAACCGAAGCGATGGCACTTTAAATTTAATAAATTTAAAGTTTAGTTTCATAGTTTCATTTTTAGTTTCATATTAAATCCTTTAACAGGATCTAAAGCCAATATTAGATGCATCACTTCTCTCTTTCTATTTGGATGCATTCATCAAATCCAAAACAACAACACAAAAACAACAAACTTATATAATTCAATGATATTGAATACATTCTCGTGTCCTTTCAGTTCGGTGTCTTCAACTAAATTGATTCAATTTGGCTGATCTGTTTAATATCAGCATTACCAACATCAACGTCGACTACAATCTATTTCACAAAGGACGGTATCCGTGATACCTGACAGCTGACATCGATTTGGTAAATCTAGAGACACGTTCTGCATATCATGAGTTTATATCCGAAAGACGATTATGTAGAACTAATAATAATCCATTGCATAAAAATGTTTATGGCTGTATTAAATGTATATATAGCATTAAAAAAAACTCGAAATGCATTAATCCAAGATGGCGACTATTTGTAGTTCCATTTTTTGCCATTTCACAAAAACTCGGTACATCAGTATGTATTGCAATCAATTAAATCGATTTTTAGAGATTATCTAAATATGCATACATACTTTAAAACAGGTAAGGTAAGTCAGGTCTAAGGTAGGTCAGGTAAATAGTAAAATATTACTTGAAACTTATGCAATTAATATAAATAAAAATAAAAATTCATCGTGAATGTAATTATAAAATGTGACTTTCAAACTGAAAAAGGAATTAATTAATTAATATATAATTACAAATAGTACCTAATTCATATGTCAAGTTTAAAATATTGCTAAAAGTTATGTTCTATGGGTGTGTCAGCCAAACCGTCGTATTTAAAATAGACGGTAGACAGACTTATAGACAATAAGACTACAGTTAATTTTTGTTTCCCGTTTGGTATAATAATAGGTAGAAACACTTTGTGCGTTTATGTAAAAGTAGACATAGGCATGATATATTCAGGACACTCATATCACAATTAGTATGGTCCCAACCAGGGTAAACAAAGCTAAGTTTGTTTTAACAATTTATCATATCAGAGACTGAACTCGAAACTTACGAATTTAAAGAACTAAGCAGCAACACCTAAACGACGACATTACAAAGACTAGATATTACAAAAGAACGTAATTATTATTTACACTCTATTTCCTCTGTTTTTTTATGTGGGAAGTAAATAAATAAAACAAATAATGTTAATGCATAGTTCTTTAAGTTAAATATTATTTAAGTTCTTTAAACCCGCTACTTAGTTGTTAGTTTTGATATAATACAATTTTTTGTCTGTTGATCAACATTCCTCTCGTACCAACAAATATTATTTGGTATCACACCCGAACCACTTCCATTATGCAAGATTACTCCATGATGTGCCATCAAAACCCAATGCCAAGCAATTAGCCAGAGTGTCGGTCAATACCACAGGTTAAAAATAGAGTCCAAAGTCACAGCGGGAGTTTCCTAATGGTGTTAAATCAGGAAACCGCCATGGACAGTGATTCTGAATAAATATACACTGTTAATGATATTTATTATTTATGGTTTTAAGGAGGATTTGGGTGGAATTGCAACAACTCAAATAACTTTTCAATGTCAGTAATACATCGACGGCCTTTGTGGTTGATTGGGCTAAGCCTTTACCAAGCTACCACACTGCAATGCATAAGCTTCTCGTTCAATTTCTAACATGATAAATTTCGTTAATGTATTTTAATATTTGATAAATTATTTATTATCAAATCGAAAGTAAACACTTCAATGATGATAACAATTCCTCGCCTTTGCTACTATTTTTGATATAACATTGTGAAGCGTAGGAAGTCTTCAATGAAGCACCTTTTTCTTTAAAACTGCGTATATTTTAATTTTATGCGATTTACAAATTAATTTTCTTGCGCGTACAATAATTCGACGTCGTTCCGTAGTGAATATTTCGAATATTGGCGGTTGGCCGTAGACAAAGAGCGTTTTCATAGTAAAAGGTTAATATTGCGCGTACACAACGGCGCGTGCGTATTGTTTTCATGTCCGATTGCATCAGTGTGTACCACCCTTGGTTAATCGTGCTGCGACATACCCCCGGCCTTGGATGCTGCATCATCCAAAATTTTGTCATTTGGCACCTCCTCACAGACTAACGGACATATTCTGGTTACTGCGCGCTTGATGATACCAGATGTTGTCCGAATCTCTGCTACTCTCGTGATACCGTCTTCACCAGGTATTGTCTTCACAACTCGTCCTAAGTGCCACTTTAGCGGTGGCAAATTGTCATCCTTGATAACAACCAGTGTATCGGGTAATAAGTTTGGTCTGTTTTCTCTCCACTTGCTTCTCGTTTGCATTTCTGAGATACATTCCTTCGTCCATCTCGTCCAAAAATGCTGCCGTACCTGCTCTACTCGCTGGTAACGTGACAGACGTTGCTCTGGTATATTGTTGATATCAGAACACACAGGAGATGTCAAAGTACGGCCAACGAGGAAATGAGCAGGAGTCAAGGGATGGAAATCATGTGGATCAGAGGATAAGGGACTAAGCGGACGAGAGTTGAGGATGGCCTCCACTTGTGTTAATAGAGTACTCAACTCCTTAAAAGTCATGTTATGCGCATTTCCATTTATACGGTGTAAATGGAGTTTATGAGACATGACTCCCGTTTCACACAAAACACCGAAATGAAACAAATGTGAAAGTTAATTTAATGTGCAGAGTAGTGGCGTAGTCATTATGTTAGATGTTAAATTTAGAAAAGTCGTTCATAAATTCCACTAATTTTAAGCAATACTAGAGAAATGTCTTCTGCGATTTACTTCGTCATAAACTATTGCGAGGTCATGTGAGTAAATATGCATCAAAGGATAGATTGCCTACAAGTTTAGAGAGTATTGCGCGTGTAACAATACACGTAAACAGGCACGTACCCCGTGACAGTTCTTGCAACCCTACCTTTGCGAGTCAATACGAGCATTGGTTTTGTGTATTACAGGTAAGTTGAAGTGATACGTGCGATACTTAAATCACCCATTAAAATAACTATGAGTCCTACTTCTCAATCGCATATAAGTAATGCACTAGTGAACTACCTATATTGCGAAATGCAGTAGTGTCAATAGCCATCACATTCAACGTGAATACCAGCGCGTTGTAGACCTGTGCATGAGTCATGAATGCTCATATTGATAATGGAAAGTATGTACTTATGCCTATCTACAAATTAAAAGGAAATAATTTTACAAAAATAACAACTAATTGGACTAAGTCACCTGAGTAATTTTATTAAAATATAAATTGAAATTGTGATTGATTATAATTAAATTGATATATTATAATGCAAGTTTGTGATGAATGGTGTGAATTAAACTAATGTATCACATCATATGCGTATACCTAGAAAATGAAATGCTAACTTGAAGTTACGATTTATCAAAACTAATGTGATTGATTTTAAGATACATCTGTTTGTATATAGATAGATGGGCGCGCGAATCCCTGTTCTAAAGTAGCAGACTGTTGTTCTACTTGCGAAATGTCTACACCAAACATTCAGCTGTCATGTTTAAGTGGAATGCGACTGCGGAATCCTCCGGCACTATTGCGTGTATTAGTGACAACGAAAGATCGTTCGCATCTCAGCTTGTCAGACAATGCGACCTGAACCTTTGGTAATTCCTAAGACTACTAGAACTGACATGACTGCTTACTGTTAGAACTATCGTTACATTGCGCGATGTTACACTGTATAGTGTCACTGCTGCGCATGGTAGAATGAACAGGACCTGACACTATCCAACCAAATTGTGTATTTTGAAAAGTTGGGCCGTTTGGTAAACGTATTCTGCCTTCGATAAGTAGGTCCCAAAATTGATCTGCGCCTATTAATATGTCGATGTCTTGGGACTCTAAAAATTGCGGATTTGCCAACTGAGTATTTTTAGGTAGCCTGAACTGTGTGCGTGGTATATTAACAGCTGGCAATGTCGATGTGATTTGCGGTAAAACGAAACACTTGATGCGCGTGGAGAAGGTGTTTATGCGTGATTTAATTTCTATATCACAGGTTTGAGTACACTGTGACACAGAATTACCTACTCCTCGTATTTCGTGAGTGGACTGTAATAGTGGAATATCTAATAAATTGCATAATGATTGTGTTATAAAACTACGTTGACTCCCATTGTCGAGAAGAGCGCGTACTACGTGTTTATTATTATGCTTGTCTGCTATCTCGACCAATGCAGTTGGTAACAAAACGGGCTCAATATTATAATTGTGTGCGCATAAGTCGGTACTGTTGAATTTATTTAGATCTATAGGTTTGTATAACTTGCTACTCAAAGCGACGACGTCCGCGGGGGCAGAGTGAGGCACGAGGGAACAACCACCTGTGGATGCGCATGCGCACTGCGCATACCCTGTGATTGCGTTGGCGCAGACCTCAGTTGACGACGGAAGCGTCGTTGTCGTGCTAGTGTCCTTGACCCCGTTACTATGAATTAGCGTGTTATGTTTGTTATTGCATTTCCGACATGGGCCAGACCTACACTCGTTTAAACTATGACCGGAGTGCAGGCAATTTTTACATAAGTTGTGATTAGATATAACGTTTAGCTTTGCGTCGAGATTTAAGTTTAAAAACTTTTGACATGCATATAGTGGATGCCTAGCGTTACAAATAATACACAACTTAGTATTACGGGTCTGATTGTGCGGTTTATTGCTGGAAACAGTGTGACAGTGAATTTTAGTGTTATTGTGCGTATATGTATGTTGTTTTTTGATGTGTGTGTGAACAATATTATTATTACGTGACACTGATAGTGTTTCTAGCATGTCAGCCCTGAGTTTTAGGAAATGCAATAAATCGTCTACCTTAATAGTCGCCTTTGAGTCTCTCTGGTTTAAATGTGTGCATTTATATTGTTCCCATTCGCGTTCTGTAATCGAATCTAATTTTGAGGTTACAATATAAATAACTAATGTATCCCAGGAGTCTGTGGGCTCACCTAGGATATTTAATGCGCGTAAATTCTTTAAAATAGTGTCTATGAGCGTTCGTATCAGACTAGGTGACTCTTTAGGCAAAGATTGGATACTAAATAAAGCTTTGACGTGATTGTGTACCAAAAGACTGCTATTATTATAACGATTGAGAAGTAGTTCCCATGCGACAATGTAGTTATTTGAAGTGAACTCCAGGGAGTCTATTACCATGACTGCGCTGCCTGTCAATGATGATTTAAGGTAATGAAATTTTTGTATGTCACTTATATCTGTAGATTTGTGTACAAGAGACATAAATGTGTCCCTGAACTCCAGCCAGTGCTCGTACGAACCGTCAAAGGTTGGCATGGCTATGGTCGGTAATTTAACCGATCTGTGAGTGTCACTACACCTAGAACTGCTATCAGCAATCTGTCCATTGTTAAGCATGTACTCAGCCTCGACTTGCGCGCTGTAATAACTGCTTTCAAACGTTTCGCGTTCATTTAGCTGCTCATCTAAGTCGTGTTCTGAGACAGACTCTTCTATTTGCGTTTGAATGCAATTGAATTCAGCGAACAAGCTTGTGGCACCCTGAAGCCGTAGTTTTAAATCTGTGCGTGATTTTGCAGGCAAAACATCATCACTAGTATTAAGTGTATTTAAATAATTTGCGAACTTAGTGAATCTGCCTTTAATAATGCCTCGCTTTCTGATTAAAGCTCGTAAATGATCTACGCAGATGGGATCATTGTCTAACGGTTTAGGGGACTTTGAACGTGATCTGCCACTAGGTACACTAATATTGTCCGAATTCATTTCGGTGATTGTGAGAAACAGGAGTACTTACGTATACTGTGACCTTTGCGCGAATACAGCAGCTGCCGGTGCAGCCGTGCTGCTGATCACCTTGTATTGCTGAAATTAGCAATGAACACAATATTAACACAAGTGAACGCGTAGAATTTGGAATAGTGTGGATGGCTGACCGTACCAGATATTCCTGCAGGATAGTGCGTGTTTCTATTCTTCGCAGGCTCTGTATGTAGTCAGCAGCTCCAGAAGTCGCTGGCTTTCCTTGCGATGGAAGTCCAAATTTGGCGTTGAAGGATCATATGAAGCGTAGGAAGTCTTCAATGAAGCACCTTTTTCTTTAAAACTGCGTATATTTTAATTTTATGCGATTTACAAATTAATTTTCTTGCGCGTACAATAATTCGACGTCGTTCCGTAGTGAATATTTCGAATATTGGCGGTTGGCCGTAGACAAAGAGCGTTTTCATAGTAAAAGGTTAATATTGCGCGTACACAACGGCGCGTGCGTATTGTTTTCATGTCCGATTGCATCAGTGTGTACCACCCTTGGTTAATCGTGCTGCGACACATTGTGTAAATTAAATTAAATCTAAAGAAAATAATTGTGACTTCGTGTGGGTCAGAACTCCTCTGGATCACAATCCCACGCTCTTCTTTAGCACATAGTGAGGCAAATATTCATATATGTATAGTTTATATTGTTGGTGGTAAACCCAATCAAGACGAACATGTTTATAGATTTCTTTCTTTTCTTAATGAAGTACTCACTTTACATCCCAATGACCATGTACTTATAGCAGGAGATTTTAATTTATCATGCATCCAATGGCATCCCACCTGCCCATCAGTATCGCATGAAGGTTATTCTAGAACTCAGGAATCAGCTGATAAACTCATTGAGGATATTAACACTCTTGGTTTGAATCAATATAATAATTTTAAAAATAAAAGCTGCAACACATTGGATTTAATTATTTCGAACTTTTTTCTATCATTATCAATAAGTGCCGATCCCTTAGTTAAAGAAGATTGCTTCCATTCTACCCTAGATATTACAGTAAATGATATTTTTGTCCACTCCTTGCCAAAGGTTACTAATCTTAAATATCAGTTCTCTAAGGCAAATTACGACGTAATAAATAGTGAGATTAATGGTATAGACTGGCCTTCTTTGTTATCATCTGAAGAATGTGTTGATGATGCAGTTCTTCTTTTTTATGAAAAAGTTAATGACATTATTCGGTTACATGTTCCACTGGTAACTATTTATAGTTCATCAAAATTTCCTGCTTGGTATTCGTTACCGTTAATTAAACTTATTAAAGAAAAAAATAAAGTTCATAAACGTTGGAAACTATTTTCTAATCCGAGAGATTATGACGAATTTTCTTTGTTACGCAAACGCCAAAAATCGATGCAAAGTGACTGTTTCGACAAATTTATAGAGATATCACAAAGTCAAGTAACACAACAACCAAAATTATTATGGAATTTTATTAAAAAAATGAGAGGTAAGCAGGGCAATTCTAACCTCCCAAATAGTCTGTCCGACGGTATTAATACGTTTAATACAGGTCGAAGCATCTGTGATAGCTTTAACAATTTCTTTCAGAGTGTCTTTGAAAACCCCGCTACTTCTTATAATAATTTCGTTTGTACTGTAGCACCGAGAGGCGACAGTGGTTACATTCATACTATAAATTTTACTCATAAGGATATAACTGATTACATATAATGTCTTGATATATCTAAGGGGGCTGGTAGTGACGGAATTCCACCCCTATTTTTAGTTAAATGTAAAAATAGTATTTCTAAACCTTTATATATAATCTTTAATAGGTCTATAAGAGAAGGCGTTTTTCCTGATTTATGGAAAGCTGCTAATATTGTACCAGTGCACAAAAAAGGCTCAAAATTAGTCATACAAAACTACAGACCCATATCCATTTTGAGTTCTATTCCAAAATTATTTGAGAAAATGGTTCACGACGTTATTTATGTTACAGTTACTTCCAACATTAGTTCCAAGCAACATGGCAACATTCGTAAAAGATCTGTAAATACGAATCTTTCGGAATTTGTCGAATATGTGTTAAATAATATGGATTCTAGTGCCCAGGTGGATGTTATCTATACGGATTTTGAAAAGGCCTTTGACCGCGTCGATCATCATATACTATTAACCAAATTGTATAATCTCGGAATACAGGGCGATCTCTTCAGATGGGTTAAATCTTACATCACAAATAGACGACAGGCGGTAGTTGTTGGTGGATACAAGTCTGATTACGTTTGTATTCCATCAGGCGTGCCTCAGGGATCCCACTTAGGACCTTTATTTTATAACGCGTATCTTTTTGATCTAGATATTTGCTTTAATAATGCTCGGCACCTACTCTATGCCGATGATAAAAAAATATTTATGGCTGTTCGACCTATAGAAGACTGCTTAAAAATTCAAGATGACCTAGACAGACTCTCCGAGTATTATAAGAAAAACCATATATCCGTCAATATAGACAAACGCGTTGCCATTTCTTTTACACGTAAAATTAAAATAATTAATTTTGACTATGTAATTAATAATACATCATTAGTAAGAACAAAAGAAGTCCGGGATCTTGGTGTACTCTTAGATTTTAAAATGAGTTTTGTTAAACATATAGATACAATTACTGACCGAGCTTATAAGAATCTTGGGTTTTTAATGCGAACTTGTAAGCCATTTAAGAATATGAAATGTTTAAAAATGATATATTACGCTTATGTTCGCAGTTATTTAGAATTTTGCAGTACTGTATGGAGTCCTAATTATTACACACATATAAACAAAATTGAACGTATCCAAAAACTTTTTGTCAAACATTTGAATTTCAAGTTTAATAAACATTTCAATGATTATACTGCAGCTTGTCTACATTATAATCTTATACCCCTTAGTGAAAGAAGGCATTACCTCGATATGACGTTTTTGTACGATATCATAAATTCTGTTATCGATTGTCCTGCTCTCACTTCGGCTTTGAATATTAACGTACCACAGCGTTACCCTCGAAATTCTTCCTCACTCAAACTGTTTGCTACCCCTGTTTCGAAAACAAACTACGGACAAAATGAATATCTGCGTCGTTGTACAAACACCTACAACAAATATTTTAGTGACTTAGACATTTTTAATTCTTCGAAATTAATTTTCAAGTCATCAGTAGTTATTAAACTTATTAATAAGATTGAAAAGGAATGTAGTGTTTGTATTGTAGTAGACCTAAAAATTTAGTTGTGTTTAGTTTTCCCGTCAGAAGTTTCACAGTACTAGATATATTAAGTAATTTATTTATTTTAGTGTATTGTAACACACCATCTCTTATGTTCTTTTTTCTAGATAATAAGTCAGTTTTGGTTAAGATTTATTGTATGTATTGTTAAGCCTTCAATTTGTGGATATACTGTCGGATACTTTTAATAATAAATAAAAATAAAATAAAAACATTGTGTAAATTCATTTTTAAAATGTCACTATGTATTATGATACATTAGGTTATAATCTAATGTAATGTACACGACTCTTTGCGGTACGAAAAAACCCATGAAGTTTCTGTAATTAAATTTAAAATAAACACACCACACACAGACGCCAGCCCAGAGTTAACTTTACTGTGATTATTCAAAATGGTACAAACTCCAGACTGAAACGATGTTCATGTTATTAAAAACAATAACTGGAAGTAGATGTATGTCTGTATTTTCCACTAACATTGTGCCAATAGGTTGTACTCCTTGTAACTGTCGGTTTTTACTAAAATTAACATAAATATATTTGTCTAGTAATTAAAACAGTTACGTTTTTCTTTAGTTTTTATGGACTAATATATGCTAAATGTATACGTGCTCTTTATTTTTAATAAATGTGTAAAGTTATTATAGTTGTTTCCATTAATAGAAAAATAGATATAACCAACTCTCCACTTATGTACCTTTTAATACTTTTAATAATGGTCTGGATGTCTGGGATCGGCCCTGTTGTGGCCCGTTGCATATTACCCATAACATAAACCATAACAATTTGTGATTTTGTCTGGCATTTATTTCAAATCAATAATATCTGCGTGTTTTTAGAATACGGCTTCAAACGACTTTGCTCAGGTACTTTCAATCTGTATTTTTATCTTTAGGTTTTATTACAAGTGTAATTAATATCCTATCACCGTCGTATTTTTTAACATTGAGCTATATATACTTTCTTTGATAAACACGTTTTAGACTCCCACGTATGAAAATAATAAAAATATATCAAAGTGCAGGATAGATTGGTTCATCTTTATATTAAAGTATCCCTATAAATTGCGCCATTCCATGTTATTACATGTATTTTTACGAAGAGAAGAAATGAGAAAGTATTTTTGGTTGGTTCCATGTTTGACTGTTCCTTCTTCACAACCTTAGCTATGAAACTGATTATCTTGAAATTTCGTATGAGATTGATGTACCTTCGAGGACGGTCTTGTAAAACGAAATACTAAAATGTATGCGAATTTGAATAAACCGATAGCATTAAAATATTGTCTATGTTATGTGTCCCTACGTCCGATAAAGGAGATGACTATAAGACCGTTTTCCTTTATTTTTCCTGGAGAATAATGATATAAAATCAAAATTAGTATTTTGAGAAATGCTTTAATAGCAGTAGAGAGAGAATTATTTTTGTATACATATAACTTATAATAAGATAAGGCGTGATCCATAAGTATTGTTTAGACTTTAGATATATGAACCAATTAGTGATAACTTACTTCAAGGTAACAAACGTAAATGACTTTTTATTTTTTACTAGCTGTCCCGACAGACGTCGTCCTGCCCGGAAAAGCTTCAATCGATATGCCGACAGCAGCGCCACCTACCGGGTCCAATTGTGTACCAACTCAGAAACCCTCTCTGGATCAAGCACAACAACTTTGCTAAAGATCATCACATGATCAAATGTATAGTTTACGATTCTATAAAGGACATACAGACAAACATTAATTTTTATATATAAGACAGATATGACATTAACTAAAAGTTCAACTCACTTACAGTTGCCATGTAGTTAGCAGACAACATTATGAAGCACAGCACGTGCTCTTTAAAAGCAAATATAAATTTTTATTTAAAAATAATTTCCTAACACTGGCATTATCAAGACAGTTACAAGAGAACTGTAATCTTCTTTATCCTGTAATATAGCATGGTTGATCGAACGAGGTCAATCCAACATCAATCATTTCGAAATGTTAATGCAAAAATCGGTTACGTAATAGAGAGTCCAACATTTCGTCCGAATTGGCTTTGTTCTAAAGCTTTAGATCAATTGTGCGTATTGTGTGTATAACGTGTGTATTGTACAGATTGTATGACAAAATTATTATTAAATATATTTAAAATGTATATTACAATACAGCTGAATATCAAAATTATTATTCAATGAAACAGTTTTAATAAATTGCAATACCATAAACCTTCAAAATAAAAAAAATCTGTCAGATACATACATATCTTAGACTCCTGACACCTGCACAAACTTCATCCTTTCATGATAACTCTTTTGCAGTGTAGGCTGTCAAACTCTGGAATGCGTTGCCTCTTACTGTCAGAGAGGCCAAAATATTACTTACTTTTCGGAACTCACTTAGTAATTACTATCTGTCTTTAATTAAATGTGTTTAATATAATAAATATTTACATAAATGTATCTATCGTGATATATGTTAGTATAAAATGCTTGTTCATTTTAGAATTTTGCAGCATCATAAAAATAATGTTGATAAATATTATTATGATAATTTCGTATATACTTATACGTATATATTGGTATACTATAAATGTGTCTGGATTAATGTATGTATTAAATTTATAAATTAGTTTATGCATATTTAAAATTTTAAAACGTACATTCCTATTCTTTTCTGTTCCACCAACATCGACAGATTAGTCTTTTAAGCTAGGTTGCCAAGAAGTATTGTAACTATGCATTTGTTTTTGTAATTGTTTATTATGGTGAGCAATAGCATCTAATCTGTTCAAGGGTCAAGTTTTTTCCAATTTATGGCAAAATATTTAAAATTAGGGGCTCTTATTTGGACCAACAAATTTGAACGAAACAAAATTTGCTTTTTACATTGTTAAAATAAAGCAACCCTTTACACAAAAATCCAAGTATTATAAAAGGATTGTTAAGTCCCTTGGGCTTGGCTTGGGTCCAATACCAACATTTACCGGTACCAAGACTGCTCAGATTAAGATATGCAGGTGATCGACACGCGAGCCTTTTATTTGGATAAGATCTAAAACCCTTAGAGACTTTAGTTTCTTTCGGCCCAAGAAGCTTTCTTCTTGGGTCTCAGCATTAGCTGTGATTTTATCCCCGCAATCCTGGCCTGTAGCAAAAGGAGGAATATCAGGGTTTTTTAGTTGGTAAACCCGCTTTTCTGGAGGGAGGTCTACATAGCCCCAGTGCAGGCCCACGAGCAGTGAGATGTACGTTATCTGCATTTCATCACAACGAAATAGATGTTAAATTGTGCATTGTTCTTAGTGAAACTGAACAATGAATGTTGTCAACATCAACACATTGCGATTATTTTAAAATAATGTGTACCAAATATCTAGATCTACTTAAAGTGCCAATAAAATATTTTTGCTTCTGAATAGAACAACACAAGATTAAAGACTCTCATAAAATTTCGTAATAATAGAGTTCAAAGACATTAAAATGTTTATACGGTTTTTGCGGATAACCGCTACTAATAAAATAATGTAGGCCAATACAAGTGATATTTCACTAATGTTTGAAGAAAAAATTATTTCGCAGAAACGCAACAATGGTCATTATTTCATCATGGTCATCATCAAGCTAGCCAAGTCACTGCCTATTTTTAATAGACTTGTGAAGGATTATTAAAGCTCAATTTAAGGATGCAGCAGCAGTTATTGTCAGCTTTTCCTAGTTTTATATTTATTTCTGTGTGTTTTATAATATTTTATTTACATATATCATATTAGTATATTTTTTTATATTTTTATTAATGTATGTATATTATATCATGTATGTATATATTTATAAGATACTGGTTCGGTAGTGAGAATAATGCAACATACCTCCGTCCTCATCAAATTTTTTGTCCATCCAAAGGTTGTCTGGAAGAAATCGCTAATAGCGATAAGACCGCCTATTGTATCATAAAATTTTATTTCTTTTAACTGTATCTTTTAAAACACAATAAAGCATATGCATTCATTCATTACTTATTCTATGTAACGTTGCTGGGTAGGGATATACGTATTTTAAGACAATGCATAATGTATGCCCATCGTGCTTATTCGAAGGCTTATTATCGATTGTTATACATCTTTTTGTGTTCATGTGCAGATTTATTTACAATATTTTACTAAACCGTGCGTTTGTATGTTAAGATGAACTTGTGTATTTATAAAATTTATCGAAGAAATAATTTTAATTATTTAATCGATAAGCTATTTGATACGTAACAATTATGACGTCGTGTAACGTAGTACACTAAATTGATATCCTGATATTAAAGAAGATTCCAGTAACAAACATTTTGGAAACAATTTGTCGGCTTTTGATTATGAAGAGAATACTTCATTTTGTAAACGGAGTTCAAAAAAAGTAGTAATTTATGTTTCTTCTGGGTATATAAAAATAAATCGAGTTGGAAACCCAATAACGAAGCATCTAGTAACTAAATGTGGGTCAAACATGTAAATTTCTTTAAAAAATTATATCTGTACCACCGACCAAAATAATTTACTCCAAGAATATTAAGACAATGGTATTATTTTTAAACCGACCTTTTTGCTTTAGAATTCCGGAAAGATTTGCTTTTATGATCGCTATCTCAAGGTGGTAGGGAAAAACTATTTATTTAAACTGACATGTTTTTGACTGGTACAGTTTAACTGCGGAAAACACTTCGAGAAGGAAGTCGATTTGAAAGAAAACATATTGAGCGTGTTTACGTTTCGCAAGTGCCGGCATTCTTGTTGTCCTACTCTATTAATGAAGCAAATATGAATGGAATCAATGACTTATGCTGTACTGGTATTGAAAACATGTTTTGAACGGTAAGATGATATAAGTGCAATATTTTTGGGTACATAAATCGAAGTGCTTTCAATAGCAGCAAATATGTAAGCAGGAATTTTTACCTTGATTTTTTTTAGATATTTCCACGCTATAATTCAAAGTTGAAAGGAACACGATTTTTTTATGACTTCAAGAAGTAAAAAACTCAAGAGTAAAGATCTCTTCACCTATTGATGTAAATAAAAAAAAATCGTTAAGTCAATATTATTTTTGTGCATGAATTATCCCAAGTTATTTCCTTGTTCAAATATACCCGAATAACAATATCCCACAAGACTATGTTATACTAGAAAATGCCTTAATTTATTTCCTTTTTTGTCGATTACAACAACAACACTATATAGCGGCGCATACAATTATGCCAAAATGTATCTATCAATCAATTAACAGTTTCTTGCGGAAAATGGCTATGACATTAATATACAGAAGAAAAATTAACAGACGGTTGCAATTTTGCCATAATGGCTACGAAACCCTAAAAACCTGAACACTTCATACACGCAGTCTTAAAATAATCTATCCAAAATCGTACCCATATAAGTATAATCTACTTATAGGTACACGTTTATAAAAGGATGCAAAATTGACACCTAAACCATAGACGAAGGCCATCCTACAACCCATTGACTATAAAGGTCGCACACAAAAGGGGTTCGCCAAAAATAAACACATGGATTTCGGGTCGCAGCGTGATTACCAGACATCCGTTAATGAAACCACCGATTCGTGAAGAGAAAACATTGGAGCGGCGGAGCAAAAGTTACACGTTGCTCTAGCAATATTTTATTCACTGTTGATAGTTTTTTTAAATAAAATATAATCTATATATTGTTACGAGTTGCAGAACTCGAATTAAAATGCCGTTAGAATTACTATGGAGTTTATTAGAACTATACAAACACGGATAACACAGGTACAATTAGAACTGAACACAACCAGTCCAAACGTAATGCACGATTCAATAACACGCGCAAAGTCCGTCACTAAGTAGATTACCGAATGTACACAAACTTTACTTCGCTCGTGGTTATTGCTTTACTCTCTCAATTGGGGCATTGCTTTATACTGTACAGATGCAATATGTCTGCCCGGCCGCGTGGACCGAATTTCAAGAAGGATCAGCTTGTATTTTAAATCCGAGACACCTGGCAGTGATCATAATACAACCATAGGCCTGTAATTTTTAAAAATCACAATTTTTAAACACAAAGTAAACAAAAGAAATTCAAATGCAGACGTGAATTTGTCTTTGTCGGCCGTAACAATATTAATATGTGAAGCAAAAACACAGCAAAAAATGTGTACATAAAATTACCGCGGGATTACTGGAATAAATTACACATTTTATTACATAAAATATGCTATCGATCAGTGAATAAAACACATTGGAATTGAGTTTTTTTTCAATCGGTCCATTCTAAATCATTCCCAGAAAATTTCCCGGGGGATTTTCAGGTTAAAACGTAGCACAGATTTGAAGCCTAAGAATTTGTTGTCAGTCAGCGAAAATCGCATAGAAATCGGCCCAATACTTTTTCCGTAAATCCCGAACAAACTTACCAACCGACGAACAAGGGACAAGGGACAGACAAGGGACCTAAAAAAAATCATGACATTCTCCAGTTTATATAGTCTACACCAGTTGTTATTTTTTAAGGCTTCAATGTACAGATACGGCATGTTTAGAATGATCTTTATAATATTATAGATAGTATCGTTTATGTAGATATCTTGTAGAGTTCAGAGGATAATATGAACGTAAAGTAAAAGTCCCACAGAACTACAATAAACTGAATAACTACAAAAGATCGCTACAAAAGCCCACTATTATTTATAAGTACTGAAGGTCATATAATGCCCTTTCCTTTATAAAGTTTCATTTAATCTACCCCTTTCAATAGCCGTAAAGTATAACATAAAATAAAACCCTAAGTAAGATTTTTTTATTACTTCAACTGGAAATTATCTTAGTTTATTAGCTACGAAACAACTTGAATTAGCGTGTATTATTAAATCGTTATTTAATACCCACATATTGAACTTCTTACTTATTATAAAGCTGTTTAAAAATAATAAGTAATATATTTTATTTGGTAAATCTTTCACACTTACGCAGATAATGACGAAAAGCCATCTTCAAAGGACGATGGAACTTTATATGGGCAACGGGCAACTCATTATTCCTTAAGTTACGATTAAGAAACTCATAAGCTATCAGGATAAAAAAAGAATAAACGCGTGTTTCAGCGATCTTACCAAATCATGCTTTCGAGGGGTATAATAAGAGCATGGCTATTATGTCATGTTCTTTGTACTCATTCCTCGTGTAGTGTAACAAAAATAATGCGAAATCCCGTTTAACAGGCACGTTCATATATTATCTACACAATACACACATACATTAAATATCATACAATTATCATCTCTATCATTTTAAAATCAACAAACTCATCTAATTCTCATAAAGCAACGCCGCTTGACCGACATGTATGAAGTGAAGTGTTTTCACCCTACACGGGGTGTTACCAAAACAATATTTGGATTAGAGTGGAAAGTTTTGTCCAATAATTAAACATTAATCCTCGTTTACGTCCTTTATGACGGTATAGTAAATACGTAAAACTTACTAATACGCGGGGAAAGTTGTGTTATCTGAATGAGGTCATCTGATGTATTCCAGAGGCCAATAAAGGGATTTTTTTCATGTAACTGAAGTGGACCGACGACTTATGCAAGGTCGCCGGTTGACGCTGGATGAGGAAATCGGAGGACAGGGATGAGTGGCGCCGTCTTGGGGAAGCCTACGTCCAGCAGTGGACTTCGAAATTGCTAACGACGAAGTGAAGTTCAAGGCAATTGTTGGGGACGTTATAGTATTGTTTTCTAGATAAAAGCTTTTCTGTACCGTCGCTCATATTAAATTAAAATTCTTTAAGTACTTGGATCAAATAAACCTCCTAACCATGAGTTATTAGACAAAAAAATTTGAAGCATGGTATATTTTCTTTCAAACTTGATGGATAAATAAAACTCAATTAGCAATATACTAATTATCCTTTTTTAATATTTTATACGTTTGAAATTTAATCGCTATTAAAGACTTAAGTTTGTCTTTATATGAACTATAATTATGATACTACAAAATATCAAATTGCATGTAGTGTTTATAAGTAATTGCTGCATTTGTCATGTTTCTTGTTATAAAGCCAAGTACACCCTTAGTATTAGCGTAAGTAATTGTTTGTAAACCAAATAAATAAATAAATCCGTGGTGCATTTTGTCTACGAGTTTGCTAAGAAAATATGATTTTTTATACGACAGCATACAATATCTTAAAAGCGTGAAAAAATTAAAGACCTTAACGACGAGGCTGTTTAAACACAGTTTCCGTTATATATAATAACGTACAATTAGCAAATTTATGTTCAAAGATCATGAAGATATTTGAATATACAGTTATTTTTAACTATTTATGTATCTATTGCCTTTTTCCTGCACCATCTATTTCGCCTGATTCAAATTCTCTCAATTAGGTTGCCTGATATTGCCTAGAAAGTTCTAGTGTGTCATAAAATCTAGGTAAACTTTTATAAGAAGATATTGAAATTTGTAAATCCTAACAAATTAAAAGAGCTTTCTTACAAACGTCATCGTGGTGAATTGTGAAATAGGCCAGTAAAACATAATAATTTATTTCAATTAGATAACAAAGTTAATCTCGTGTGAAATTGAATAATCTTTTTATCTGAAATGTTTTCGGAAAAATGCAAAAATGTAAAGCAAAACCGGTCGGTTGACATATGAATGCCGTGTACCGGAATGTTCAAAGCAGGAAGCTCGTACGTGTCCCAATTTTGATTCCAGAAATGTACAGAACGAAAATGACGATGTTTTTGATTCCTTCATACAAATAAATTTTTTGCTTTGCTTTGCTTTGGACGCCTTTGATGCAGTAACTTAATTGAAATGTATCTCTTTGTTTTTTCGACCTTAATCGAGTTACAAAGGAAATTTTTCTTACATTTTACGTACATCTTTGGTGATTTTATACATAATTAAAACGTGCCAACTAGGTTGAGTGGTGGGTGGCATTACAAAGCTTTTAAGAAGAAAACTAGTCACGAAAGACACAATGCTGCCAATTGGAATTACTGGACTAGTCTACTTGTCACTAAAGACATGTATTGGAAATATTTAGACATACAGTGACATGTAGGATGTTGCTCATTTTACTTCTTTACGTTTTAAATTAGATCTGAAATTTGTTAACTATATACGCAATATAGCTACAAGGTGGCGAAGACCGTCAGTGGAGGGACTCTATACACCTCTCGTTATTTCCGTGTTTGAATAGTTACGACGACAATAAATCAGTCAGTAAAACTAAGACAGTATTGAATTCCGTCTTCGAATTTTAGTTGGCGTTAAATTCCGTTTAAAAAAGTAAAAAACGAGTAAAAAATTATGTCTACTCCCTATTCTAATGTACACCGCTTCGCAAAGTGTTACTTTTAAGGAGAAGAAGCGACAAGTCTTGCAAAAAAAAAACTTCATATTTATCTGTCTCAGGCTCATTTTTAAGTACATAAATATGTCATTAATTGCTTTTTGAGGAATTAATCTTGTCCTAGTAAATAGTGCACAACAAGAAAAAAAATCGAAATGTGTGCTGGGACACATAGTAGAAGTGAAACTTCAACGGTCAAGTGGAAAAACGAATCGCAACGGACAAGAGGAAAAACGAATGACAACGGACAAGTGGCAAAACGAATCGCAACAAATTTTTAACTTGAAGTTTTACGGGCTGGTTTTCAAATTGGACAAGTACATTAACAATTTATATTATGTCCAAGCACACATTTTTTGCAGGTTTACTGCAAATTATGATTTGGTTAGGTTATGTACATTTTACTGAATGCATTTTTTATATTAAATATTTTATTTTATCAAACAGAAAAGCTGAATTCGATCCGGAACCAAAAAAACATCCATAGTCTACTCTAACATTATGCCGTCTCTCACCACGCGATATATCTTCTACTCCCTCCACGCGGCCGTAACGCTTTTCGTGATAGAAAAAATCCTAATACCACCCGTCTATATACAAGTTTCACTTCTATAAAAAGCATTAAAGACCAAAAAACTGTATTGTGTGTACAGTTTTAGTATAGGAGGGAAGGGTAAAATGTACGAAATACCAAACCCAACGAGCGCTGTAATGACACTGACTTTATATTTTATTCACTGTTTGTGAAATAAATAAAAAATGCCCAAAATGTGATCGATAATTCACGCGCGATGACCCTGTAAGAAGCCGAACCGCGCGCTAGGCTTACAGATCGAGGATCAAAAAAAACTGTAATAAACTCGAAGGACCAAAAACTGTAATGTGATCCGGCTCGAAGGACCAAAAAACTGTATTGTGTGTACAGTTTTAGTATAGGAGGGAAGGGTAAAATGTACGAAATACCAAACCCAACGAGCGCTGTAATGACACTGACTTTATATTTTATTCACTGTTTGTGAAATAAATAAAAAATGCCCAAAATGTGATCGATAATTCACGCGCGATGACCCTGTAAGAAGCCGAACCGCGCGCTAGGCTTACAGATCGAGGATCAAAAAAAACTGTAATAAACTCGAAGGACCAAAAACTGTAATGTGATCCGGCTCGAAGGACCAAAAAACTGTAGTGTGTATACCAAAAAACTGTAGTGTGTGTGTACAGTTTTAGTATAGGAGGGAAGGGTAAAATGTACGAAATACCTTTAGATTTAGTCCTTCATTATGAGGACTAAATCAGTGTAAGTCATTGATTACTAACATAGTTATAAGGAGAAATAATACTAAAATTATTGTGTGTGTGTTTGTTTATTTGTGGGTATGTATTGGAGTATGTCTTCTTGTAATAGATGACAACACATTAAAACTTCACATTGCAACATATCTCGGTAAATTTAAAACGTTGTGACAAAATAAAATGTCATACAGATGATAGGATAAAAAGCAAGACACCGAGCTGCTGTTTACATATATACATTGTAGATATGTATGCGTATATGTAAGATTAAAAAACACATTTACTGGGTATTTATGGAGAAGGTCAAGTCACGTACGCACTAGGTATATATTATATAAAGGGTTATTAGGGTCCGAGATGACTTCTAATAGTTATTCTTTAAAAGAATTATTTAAAAATAACAACACACTAAACGTGTTAATAACAGATGAGTCTAATAATCCGTAATTATTCTCTGCGCTTTTCTATTGCATAAACACATTACGTTCACGGAAGATTAACTTTGATACACATAATGAGGGCAAAAGACTGAATTTTCATGTGGCGGCTGCTCGCGTCGGTCATTGTTGTTCTTTGTACTAAATTAAGAGAAGCGGTTTAGCTGTTTTATTAAAAAGTAGATTACAACAAAAATTGGCCGGAAAGTCGTAAAATACCAACGGTTCGATAAGTATTTTTTTCTAAATTACGAAACTGGCAGACGTACCATTTTATGAAAAATGGTTACCGTCAGCTACGAGTATATACGCCTGCAACACAGGGGCGTAGCTACCGTCGTATCAGGTGTATGAATGATACGGGCCCCCAGGCTACAGGGGCCCAAAAGTGTGTAAGCAAAAATTCCTAAAATGTTATCTTTTATAGTTTAATAACATTTTTGACAATAACTGCTAGGCCAACAGAAACGGCTATCAGACTTGTTATTGTTGTCTATAGAGGCAGAAAATATAGAAAAACTAAAATCATGTTTAGCTATGGATGATTTGATAAATTAGTTTTGGCGAAAAAAGGCGAGGAAAGTGATTCTTTGATTTGAATAGTTTGTCTAACTTAGCTCCTAGGAGCATTAAGTATAAGTAATAACATATAATCAATTTATAATTTTATTATTTTATAATTATTTCAATTCGAGCATTTTGTTGTTTCTTTTATAAATCTTCCTTTGGGCCACCCTGACACATTTTGATACAGGAACCGTCTAAGGCAAGCTACGCCACTGCTGCAACACCAGGGACGAAGCAAACACATTATCAGTCTTTACGAGGGGATGGAGAATAGTCTAGTCGAGAAGTTTATTTTCTGCGAATAATAGTTACCAGTCTCTTAAAAATATGGTTGATGGCTCATTCGATCCGGAATAGCATCTAGAAAAAGTAGTTTTTTGGATTTTTCTCCCAACAAATACTACAATTGTTATTAACAAAAAAGTGAAAAAAAAAATAGCCGTTCAGCTTTTTGGGAAAATCTCAAAAAGTATGAGAGATATCTAAAATACTTATTATAAAAGTTTCTGAAAGAGCAGGAAATTTTAGTAAAAAACTTCTCGACTCCTGAAATCGTAGCACCAATATTTATAATTTTTATCTAACGTTGAAAATCGGGTTCCGCGCGGCAGTCTCGACACGCGCGCGCCGCTACTTTAATGAACAAAATTTATATTGCCTTTTATAACAAAAAGGCAATATAAAAATTTACAAAAATTTTCAATAAATTTTTCCTCTCGTGGAGCCCTTTTTATCAACTTACTCGACAAGATTGCGTGAGAAAATTTTTAGAAATTTGTTTATTTCATTAATTATGAATTTTTAAATGAACAAATAATTACATAATATTTTAGATATCTCTCATACTTTTTGAGGTTTTCCCAAAAAGCTGAACGGCTATTTTTTTTTCACTTTTTTGTTAATAACAATTGTAATATTTATTGGGAGAAAAAATCCAAAAAACTACTTTTTCTAGATGCTATTCCGGATCGAATGAGCCATCAACCATATTTTTAAGAGACTGGTAACTATTATTCGCAGAAAATAAACTTCTCGACTAGACTAGAAGGAGGGATAGGATTTTACGACAGGCCCAGCGAGTGCTGGCCGTCAGGGCGATACGAGGATACCGTACGGTGTGTTTCAAAGCGGCCTCGCTACTCGCCGGATCCCCACCATGGGACCTCGAAGCCAGGGTCCTAGCGTCGCTTTTTCAGTGGCGCAAAGAGGCCCTGGCGAGAGGTACGAGACCGGCCCCTCAGGAAACCGAGGCGTGCCGGTCGCAGCTTCGCGAAGTGGCCATGGTGGTATGGGAGGAACGCCTACGACACCCCAGCGCGGGTCTCGCCACCATACAGGAGGTGAGACCCGTCCTGCACCATTGGCTAGGACGAAAACACGGCACCCTGACGTTCAGGCTGACACAGGTCCTCTCGGGGCATGGATGCTTCGGAAGGTACCTGTGTCGCATCGGCCGCGAGGCAACGTCAGGGTGCCATCATTGTGACACCGGCGACGAGGATACGGCGCTGCATACACTCCAGGAGTGTCCAGCCTGGACAGAGCAGCGCTTAGACCTCGTCGCCGTAACCGGATTTGACCTTCCGCTCCCGGCCGTGGTACGCACTATGGTCGGGAGCATCACCGGATGGGACGCCGTCTCCTCCTTTTGCGAGCGCGTTATGCTTGCGAAGGAGGAGGCGGAGCGGGAGCGTGAGCGCACATCACTGCTCCACTTCCGCCAAAGGAGGACGCGTCGGCGCCGGAGGGCCAGCCAGGACCTTCGGCCACCGTAAGCGGGCGGCGCGGGTGGGGTTTCTCGGGGAATAGAGGTTCTCACTCACCTGCACATGCCGTCGAGATGGGGGCGCGGCGTGTTCCGCGCGCGCTCACCTCTTCTCCCGTGGGGCGATTTACAGACCGCCCCACGCCTAGAGAGCTCGAAGATGCTGGGGGACAAAGCAGTCCCCCGGCAATAGAAGTGGCCTCGCGAGGCCCACGCCTGCCAGAGCTGCGGAGTGGCTAGGTCATATACTACGGGTATGACCTGGCATAAGGCAAAGGACGGAACACCCAGGGGTTTTAGTGGGTATCCCTAACCGGGGAGTGGCAATAGCATGGCACCAGTTCTGACTGGGCATGCTAGTGCCACCCTCGATCTGGCGAATCCCACACTAGGTCGCGAGTTATCCCCCCAAGGTTCTGCCCTTGTCGCGGCTTAGTCCTCAAACGGATTTCCCCTGGTAAAAAAAAGGAGGGATAGGATTGAAGATGCCAGGGTATAAAACTAGTCCCCTGGCAGTGGATGAGGCCGGCCACTTTTCAGTAGCCGTGATTACGGAAGACAAAGATGTCAAGTGTTGTTAAAGTTTAATTTAGCTTAAATTAGTTTTATTATCTTTAGTTCTGTCTAGAGGTGCTAGTGCCACCCCGACCTTGGCGAGTCCCTCACACATGCCGTGGCTTTTCCCCCTAGCGCTTGCGCTTGGGCGGTCTATGGTCCGCAATCAGATTTCCCCTGGCTAAAAAAAAGGAGGGTCAGAATTGAGGTTAGGTAGGGGGAAGGGGTAAGAGGGATGGGCTAAAGGAAATAGGATAGAGAGATCAGACAGGGGTAGGTGCAGATAAAGTGTAGAAATATTTATTTCTTAAACCAAATTAATCAAAAATAGAAAGAAACTTATTACAAGTTTGTAAGTATAGCTTTTTTTAGTATCTTAGTATTTTTAGTAATTTAGTAGCCTAGGAGTACTTGGAAAAAATTACGTTTTAGCGATAAGACAGCAGTTGTAATATCTCGTATCTGTTTTTCTATGCCTTGATCTACAATAAAGTTATTTATCTCTTTATTTTACAGAAAATTTTCATTTTTTTGTATTACTACTAGTAATACAAAAACTTGGTTCGTTAAAGTTGAGTCCAAGTATTTCCGTTCAACAGATATATTTTGATGGCCTTACTTATAATCGTTTGTTAAATTTCAAGAAACTGCTCAGCAACTGATTAACGAAAATCTTACCCATAAACTCCTCTTAAGGATAAGAGGTGCTGGTAAAGTAACTCATAAATAACTGTCAAAAATAACCAACATCGAGAGGTCTAAGAGGCAAGATGGCAAGTTTTATTTGAAACAGCCATTGATTAGGGGCTTAAGAGTCTCTTATTTAAGAGATGCCTAATCCTTTCTTAACGAGATTATTATAAGTTCTTACTTATAATAAAAGGGTCAAAAAGGGTCTTCCCTGAATGTTATGTATATTTATGACTGAGAAAATAAATAAACACACACACATATATATATATATGTATATATATGTGTGTCTATATGTATATACACACATATATATATATATATATATATATATATATATAGTAATAGAAAAAATGAAAATAAATCGAATTTAGGAGAAATCGATTTATTCAACACATTATATTAGATACCTGCACATAGCTTTAGTTATAAGTGCCTATATCCATTTTGATGATTCATTCTTATGTTTCAAATAGAAAACACCGTTGGTGGTCTAGTACCATGTTATGATACGATTATTTATTTAGTTCATATCGACCTTGTATCTTAAAATTTTCAACTATAGAATTGAGGACGAACCACATTGAAATTATGTTTTTATTGTTCAGTAATAATAACCGACTTACGGTTCGGTGGTATTTTCAAATTATGTATCATTAGTTAAACAATAATTAATATAAAAAAATATACTAATACAAACGCGTAGAAAACATAAAGGTGGACTAAAAAAGAGATGTATGGATGTATGAAGGATGACATGATGATTTCTCGTGAAACAGAGGACGTATGCTTGAAAAGAGTATGGAAAGGTAAGATATTATTGAGCAGACCTCAAATAATTAAGAGAAGGTTATGGCTGACCTATAACACCCGCACACACTCATACACACACTTCTTCCTTTGGGACGGAGGAGCATTCCATGTCGCTCCTTCATCTAGTGGGGACATCCCTAAAAGGTGAAAGATGGTAAAGCTAGATGGTAGGTGGATGATATAAAAGGCTTGTTCTGAAATAAAGATAGATAGACAACACTTAATTGTACACCAAAACATAGATAAACAGAAATAAAAATAAAAGAGATAGTACAACGGGCGGCCTTATCGCTAAAAAGCGATCACGTCCAGGCAACCCTTAGCAGGGATTAATGGATTTTTAATAGTAACGGTGGTGCAGTTAATAAATAATGATAAACGATATACGCAACACATATAAGTACAAAAAGAATATAAATACATATACACACACGTATACACACTCGTACATATGCGAATGACAATACAAACATACATACATATATATAAGTGTTAGGAATTATTATACACATAAATGAATTTGAATTTATATTTTTAATATTTACTTTGTTGTTTGTACATAAACTTACTCTCTGGTGAATTATGGTTTTAAATGCCATTTCGCTAGTCACTCGCTTATCTTCACTTCTGTTACTCTGCTTGATCTATCTAATTTCCCATGATTGACTTTCTGTACTCATCTCTATCATGATCCATCATCTCATATATAGTCTCGAAATTACTCAGATACTAAATTGTTGATCTTTTATGGCTCATCTTTATACTAGGCCGCGAAATAGTACCAAAAAACTTTACTTTGACATTTATAAGTGATGTAAGTAGGAAAGTAACGATAACGTCAATTTATTATAAGATTTATGTATATACTTGTTCTATTATTATATCTCTGAGAAGTAGGAAACAATAAATAAAATGGTTAAAAATATCCGACTTTTGTTTTCCGAGATAGAATTAGAATCATTTGTTTTATCTTGATACGGTTTTGAGAATATTTATATGCGTAAGTAGCCTTGTATTTTTATAATTACCGGTTGATTATGTTGTTTTGAACGGGAAATGAAAAATGTGTTTTATTATGATTACTTGAAAGAAGAATACCATGAAAAAGAATATTAACAATAGTAACACTTTCTTCTCAATATTATATTTAAACAAAGTATTGATTTATTTATCATCATTTATATCATTTAACGTAAATTCAAGATTGGACATTCTAATATATGAACCGCTTGTAGACTCGCATATATCTTATTTGTGCAGGTCCGGAAAGGAAATACAATTTTCTGCGAGTAAGAGGCGACAAAGACACCCCCCCCACAGTCAGGTAGATTTTTTGACGGCTGGACGGTTACCACCCCTGGTATAGAGTATGACGCCTTCACAACCTTGAGTTGTGTTCCCGCATTAGTGGCCACGTTCCAGTCATCGTTTAGAGAGCGGCAGCAGCTTTGGTGTTACAAATGTCCATAGACGATGATAACCGCTTTCCATCAAGTGGGCCATCTGCCTGTCTGCTGAACTCAAGCAATAAAAATGAAAACAATATATGTAGATTACGGAGTCTATTTTTGTCAGGAATCTACGATTGTGCTGACAATAAGACAAGTTAAAATACCATCGCAAAGATTACAGATTAAGAAATCTACAAGATGTATGTTACCTGCTCCTAAACCACATTGTTCTAATTAAGCGCGTTACGTTTAAAAGTAAGCATCGACTTCACTAGAAATGCAGTGCCAAGAGGCAAGTCTTGCAAGTGTCAAATCGACAATCAGCCCCAAGTCTAAATTTAAACGTGTAATCTACAAAATGAAAGAGTACGATGCTCCGTAAGCATTTCAACTTTTACAAAATAACTTATTATTTGTAACGGTTATATTCAGCCTTGATGCGGAATGATCAATTAGTACAACATCACATGTGTGTTGTTACAAATAATAGAACACCTTCGACCTGTTAGATATTCCTTCCACTGGAACGGTACCAAAATGTCTTTTTGCTGTTGAGATCTTGCAATCAACTTAAGTGATAGTATTTTTCATCTCAAACATTTTCCTGTTTTCAATATAAAATAATTCCATGGAAACCGTCGTAGAAATGTTAAGGAATGTTGTTAATACAAAGTTTGCCAAACATTTGGATTATTTGCGGAATGCCCGCACAGAGATTGATCGCAATTTATCAATAATCCCAACACAGGGTGGGTTAACAGGTAACTGGCGGATCTAAATCAAGCGTATGGAATGTATTCTTGTATCTGATTGTTTTAACTTGTCGATATCAAGGGTAGGACCTTCGTACACCATGGTAATGCGAAATATAAGAATATATTTTAAATTTGCTCCTTCTTTTTATTACCTTGCTTGTCAAGTTTTCAATATTACGGTAATTAACGTACCTGGAACAAAAAACAGACATTCTGGTTAGATCATAAATATTATTTTCTGAAGTTTTTGAGTAGCGATTTTTTAAGATAGCTACTTATATTTTTTTTATATAGTTGGAGTACAACAGAGAGACTGATGGGCCACTGGATGGAAAATAGTTATCGTCGCCTATGGATATTAATATGTAAACTCCGAGAGATGTTATAGTTCTTGCAATCCACGACAGCAAGCGGGATTTACTCGTAGTTGAACGTGTACCATGCGATAGTGTATGTATCTGACGGAACGATCAGTCGCAAGAGTGCCGTCCAGTAATACCCGGTTTTAGTTTCACCCACACTTTGACCTGTTTTTTTTAGTAAAGGGAAATCCGATTGCGGACTTACCACCGTGGGGTAGGCGATGGGTACAGCCCGCTCGACATCGTGATTTGTAAGCACTATACCAACGTGGTTGGCGTCGAAGGAATGTTACGGCATCTTTATAAATGACCGCATATTGCATTGCAGCCAGAATAATATCCCCTGGAAGCTTATTTCAAATTCTTAAGTTATGTAAAAAAAAAAAGTTATTTTTAATCATGTCTTTACAAGCCAGGCGGGCTAAAAACATGTGAAAAAAATTAGCCATTATATTATAATTATAAATTCATTCTTCATTCATAAATAGATTGATTGATAGTAAAATTACGAAAAAAGTTATGTAAAACAAAACTGCTTTTAGCACATGGTATCCCTGCCAATTCATAGTACAATTGGCATTTCGCAATTAGCTTTCGGTAGATTCTTGTGTTTATTTATCGTCTACGAGCGATTCACCTTACGTTCACGATAGTAACACGTGCTTTTAATAATTTCGACAACATTACGTGTTGTTTTGATTCTGCAAGCCGACTTTTATGGTCAGTTCCTTTGCACACGTTTATCGGAAGTTTGAGTAATATGAATCAGAGCCAAAATGAAAAATATTCAGGATGTAGAAATAATTTAAAAAGTAGATGAGGTAATTTTAAAGTAAATGTTTCTATACATATGTAAAATGTGGTAAAATAAATTAATAAATTTATGCATATTAATATTTTAAATGGTTTTGCTAAACTCCGAAAACTTATTATGCAAAATACATCACATCTTCTGGGATAGGTTTACATTTTATCCTAAGTTCACACATCTAACACTTTTTTTAGAAAATCCATTGATTCATTCATGTCATGAAGTATAAACAGATAATTACAACACATCATCATAAGAATATACAGTACCTACATATGTAGGATTTAGGCAAAACATTAAGGCCTTATCGCTTATATATGTATGTATCATAACCTTATTTAAACTTATATATGCATAAGATCTTCAAGGAAAGATTGCTTTTTGATACTTGGAAGCGTCAAATGAAATCCCATTTGCACATATGTACGCTTAATTGAGATTTTACACGTAATCCGACCGTCAATCGGTAATACCCAAGAGCGTTTCAAATTCAGAATTACATGTTATCTGGCATCACCGAGGACATATGTTTGAATCCAGTCGTTAGAATTTAATTCACTCATGTGATGATGTATAAAGTAATTTTAACTGCACTAAAAGATTCTGGGACAGTAATTTTTTTATTGCATGAGCACAGCAAACTGGCCGACGGCCCACCTGCGGAAAGTAAGTAACCGTACTATCTGCCTATGACATTTGCATCACCAAAGATGCTAACGTTGTTGTACTGTTGGACTAGAATGGATGCGAACTTATGCTGGAACACAACTCAACTCCAGTTCAAATTGCATTCTGCTAAAAGTAACATCTTAAATCTTAATATAAAGTATTTATCATCTAATCTGCAACAACAGACCTCATAGTGATGTTTCATTCATTATATATTATACACACACTGCAAAAAGTTTTTTTTGTAGTAATTAGTTTTGAGTTGGTAGTACCTATTTATAATAGTATTATTACTTTCCGAACAATTACGAAGTCAAAATTATTTGACGACACCTCTATAGCCTTAATAAACACTGCTTTAGACAAAATGACACGTTTATATTTGAAGGTTCAGCCCAGCCAGCTCTGCTATAGATCAAGAGTGTGGGCCATCCAGACAGGCAATCTCTGGCTGTGGATTGGTTTATCGCCTCTTACGGCAGACTTTCTGGGCGAAGGTATTAGTAATCTTTTTCTGTTCCTGTGTCTATTTATATATTATAACAGTAACAAAATATAAAAGACAACATTAATAGAGTAAAAGCAGATCATCTATGGGTCTTGAAAAGAACCGATATAAGAATCAAGCATCATAAATACTGATGTCGGCGCGTCGGATGTTCGACCGCGCCGACAACTGCCGCCATACCCACCTGAACGGGATCGCCCCGCTACATGCGCGACCCCCAGACGAACGTCTGAATAAAATCTGGCTATCAACCCCACGTGACCTCATCCGCCGGGATTAGGGTGATGTAAGAGGTCGCGATTTATGCCCCTAATGCCGCCGATAGGCCACCAGATGCTAAAGATGGCCAACTGAAGCCCGGGAAGGCCATCGTAAGTCATGAGAGGCCAACAAACGCCGCAGATGTAGCCAACGCAAAGCCGTGAAGGCCATCGCAGCCGCGGGTTGGCCCGCGCGAGCCGCCGACACCACGGCGGCTCTCACACAAAGATACCGGAGGGTAGTAGCCCTCCGAGCTGCAGCCGGGGTAAAGAGCCCCCCGCTCGAAGCCCCCTCACCGACACGCCACCATCACAAGTGGCGTTGTCGAAGATAACTGATGAAATACTGACACAATTATTCATATTGCAGTACGATGGTGACGGCTTTGGCAATGCATTCATGTATCCATAGTGGTGGCCACTTTCGATTATTCGGAACGTCCGTTCGTTTGCCTGCCTCTTACAATAAAAATCTTAAGCATATATAGAGAAATCAGGACTAGTACTGACGAGTTTGTTAAAATAAACCTCACATCTAAGGCTTTAGAAATAACGTCAGCGACAAGAAATAGGTACTTTAAATTCCATTAAAATGCTGAAACGATCTTATTAAGGGCAAAGTCTAAAGACTCCTTCGTACATGTAACACTTACGAAGTCGAGAGAATCTAATATTGCATTATAAACGTGAGCTAATATCGTTACTCGAAAAGGGGACCTAAATTACCATCGTAAAAACTAAAGCGTAGTGTTCATTAGACAGTAAATCCCGCAGAATTTAGGCCGGCGGGTCCTACCTATCAATCCTCAGGATTACTGTGCCAGACCAACGGACACGTAACAGTGCGTTTATAGGACACCCGTGGTATTAGGAGTAACCTAAATAGCTGGGGCCGTAATTAATTTGCGGGTTTCAGACATGGAATTGACATTTGATTTACGGAATAAATTACTCACAAGTATGTATGTATTATTAAAGAAACACTAGGTTTGAATTTAAAAACTACGCTTTAATATGTCTTGGATAAACCATTGAAGAAGATTAATAGAATAGATAGTAATAAAACAAGCTATTAACATCGCATTGAGTCGCTAGTTACACAACAACAACAAACAAAACAATTAAAAGAAAATGGGATAGAGTTAAGTTAAGACGATATATAATCCAAAAAATTCCTAGCCCGGTCAATCTCTCTCCCATTAGATAAATCCATCAAAGGAATGGACACGTAACATCCCGATCCTGTCGGGATTACGATTGACCTGAATTGGAATTTTGCAATTAGTTTCTGTGAACCCTCAGCATTTTGATTGCTAACGTTGCCGTTGGCTATTATGGGACGTATCACGTAACTGACGTCATAGTTATGCAACAGTTTCATTTGAAGACTTTAATTTGTATTTATTATAGTCAAACGATAAAAAATCTGAGAAGGGATTAATTTTACAAGAAAATTGTAAATATTTTAGAAAAAATATTTAAAATTACAATGAAAAAAGTTTGCAACTACTAATCTTTATTTTTTCCCTTTCCCATAACAAAGGCTGGCAACGCGGTGGCTTCGCCCTTGGTGTTACGACAGTCTGTGGATGACAGTGGCGTGGACTTCAAACAACTTGAATCCCCTTAGCCTATTTTAAGAAAGTAATGACTACCGACCAATGGGTGAAAGCGCCATGCATTCGATGGCGTTTACGCGTTCTATTCAAACATATTATTACTAATGTCTCTATAAATTAACTAGCGAAAAAAAGGTCGAAAGCACCATGATTTTATTGGCGTTTACGTTTTCTATTCGTGCGTACATTATCACTGTATTATACTATCTCTTACGCTTGGTGGATTTCCACAAGTATTGGATGAAATAGCAACTGATAACCTGATCGGGCGCCGGCCTTTGTTTCAAAATATGCAGCATGATTGCAAAAATAAAAATACAAATTGTGATAAGAAAATACAACGTGAGTTAGACATATTTTCAATAGTGGTGTAGTTGGCATAACCGACCCGGCTTACCCTAGCCAAATTTCCTCCTCGCTCCACTGATATATGGTAGCTTATATGCATACACTTAACTCGTCATTTTCATCTTTGTTTGACATTTTGCTACATAACATTGTTGTTACAGACTACATCTTTTTGCCAAATTTTACCCATACGGATTAAAACCGGTATTAGACGGTTCATTTCTGTCTTTCAATTTGGAAATATGAACCAAAGTGATCCATATGAACATAAACATGAATCATTCAATGTCATTAAAATTAAATACCATTGTGTCTTTTCATTCCTGTGCCTTTGATTCGATTTGGTTGATTCGTCTAATATTAGCAATAGTGCTTTCTGAGAAAAACTAGTTGAAATCAGATAATAATATCAGACAGTGGCGTGACGATTTCATTAGGATTGCATTTTCGCGGAACCCTTAAAAGTTTGTCTTTCCTAACTTATATTTCCCTGTCTCATGGCTGGTTCTTATATATTACTTTTTTTACTTCTATGGAGCTTATGTCAAATTTTAACCGATACTAATGTAAATAAACGGTCGGCAAGATATAGAAAACGGTTATTAGTTAATTTGACTGTCATCTATCGTAAGTACTGCAGTCAAATTAATTAATAGTATATTTAGTATGACACGCTACATAACGCAATAATTAAAGTAAGTATTAGTTAATGCAGTACGTAAACTGTACTGAACGTTGTTTGTGAATACATGATTCAGAAATATGGTATTCCACGTGCTTGGTGAAAATAAAATTGGGTTTGTTTATGTCACGTTGGTCTCGTAAAGAGAGAATTTTTTTGCGTCTCAACGAATTGGGTCAGACGTTTCTTATATCACTTTGAAATGAGATTGTTCGCGTAACAGGTATCCTTGTAAATTCAGAGATTTGGTTATGTAATATATTATGTTGCCCTTTTGAAGCTACTGTTTTTATTTTAAACTTGACTTATTAACCATAATCAACTTGAGTTGTGTTCCGGTATTAGTGGCCAGATTCCAGTCTCCCTTAAGAGAGCGGTATCACATTGATAGCATCTTTGGTATTACAAATGTCCATAGGGGACAGTAACCACTTTCCATTATGTCAGCCGTCAGCCTGTCTGCTGAACTCATGGAACAGAAAAATAATGATTCGTTGATCATTGACGGCCTATGTGGTCGAATAGTCTAAGGCTTTGCCAGCGCAACTCATTGAAACGCTGAAATCCATCCCGGGACTGATTCTTGGCATAGCAAATTTCGTAAACGAACTTTCAGTTGTCAAGCTTACTAATACATCAAAAGTAACTCTATCTGTTACAGTTTCACAGAAAATTAGTATTACAGATTTTGCTGCAATTTGGTAAGCATATTATATAGTTTCAATATCGGGAGTGAAAATATGATACTTTTGATTAATCCGTGCAGGAACGAAGAAAGAATACAATTTCCTGCGGCTGAGCGGCCTGTCGTAAGAGGCAATAAAACAACCCACAACCAGGTGGTAGGGCATTTACCCGACTGGATGGCTACCACCCCTGGTCTATAGTATGTCGCCAAAACAATCTTGAGTTGTGTTCCGGCATTAGTGACCAGGTTCCAGTCTCCCTTAAGAGAGGAGCAGCGCATTGCAAATGTCTATAGGCGATGGTAACCGTTTTCCATTAAGTGGGCTATCTGCCTGTCTGTTGAACTCCTGCTATAAAAAACAACTTTTTATCCCGGAAAATGGAATCGTTTCGGGAATAAAATTAAGTACATAATCTAGAAGCGAAAAGTGTTTAGATAATAATTTAATGCAATGTGTGTGTCTGTGTGTGTGTTATTGTATTCGGATATACTACGTGTGTGTTTGATTCTAGATGATTAAATGCGGTTTTTTTGTTTCATCTCAAGATTGTCACAAATGAAGATCACTTGTCTTTGTCTACTCCTATGGCAAACAGGAGTGATAATAATATATATAAACTGACTAATTAAAGCATATTCGAATAATATTAATAGAAGTATACGAAATACGAACATATAAGTACCAAAAAAACTTAATTTAGATCCAAAAGAAATTTAGAGCAATTCAGTAAAATGTTAAACAAATTAAAGCCCGAGATCTTACTTGAAGTCAATTTATGTAACAAAATTGTATTAATAAAACGTCTGACAAATTTTAAGTGAAAGTTCAAAAGTTGACTCGCGACATTTTCATGAAAGGGCTCTTTAGAAAATAGGTCACGCCTAGCCTCTATGATGTCCTGTTGAAGTTATTTTCTTTTGAAAGTGTTTTAAGTATTACAAGAAACGACCTTTCGTATTTCATCTAAGTAGGTTAGGGGGGTTGTTTGTTGAACCCTTATCCATCTTATTCAAATCTCGATTATACGTCGCGGAAAATACTTTTAACTTTGCTATAACGTACATTATGTAAATTCCTTCTTTTACGTTTCTTACAAAATTGTTATGTCTTACAGCATTTTCACTAAGCGATTCTTCAAAAGCGTCCGTTTTAGACCCTTTGATCTCAAACCTCCCCAATTAGCAGAAAGAACGGTTTAATTATCATACTTGTTCAAAACAGATTACACATTGTTTAATTTTACTCTTGGTGCGCCGATAATGGCATTCATTTATTAAAATATAGGTATGGCAGGGAAACTCAAATATTATTAGCGCCATATTTTAAAAGTCTATGTCTTTCAAATCGTCTGTTTGTGTAGTCACATTCGTTTTCCTCAAAAACTCTCTCTCTCTTTTCTTTCACCTTGTCTCAATTATTTGGGGTCGGCGCAGTGTCTTTTTCTTTCATACTCTTCTATTCTGACATACAACCTGTGTCAGCATATCACAAATTATCATATCATTCTTCACACAATACGTCCAACTTTTTTTTGGTCTACCTTTAAATTTATATACATAGATCTTGCAGTTTTCAAACATCCCCTTAAGTACTCATTTTTCACCTTATCCATTCTTGTAACACCACAAATCCATCGCAACATTCATCACAGCTGAGTGGTGAACATAGTATGTCGCATGTCACACCGGTGACCTGTCTCTGCTTAAGCCAAGCTACATTTATTCTTTTCCTTACGTCTTTCTCTATATCACAATTATTATATTTATTTCACATCTATTTCCTCAAAAACTATTGAGCTCGAAATGAATAAAATTGTGCAGGAGGTTGCATTCTAGTATGCAACCATCACATATCTCTCTCTCTCTCTCTCTTACTTTTAAATTATAAGGTCGAAAATTCTGGAATAATTCAAGGTGGTAAAGCATAAACATACTTGCAATGAAAATTACCTTAAACAAGTTCGTTTAGTAATTTTTGAGAGTTAAAGTATTCTCGATAAATTTAATTTTAAGTTCCAAATGGTATAAAAAACACAGATATTCGTCAATGGAACCCATAACTGTGCGTGGAACGACACGCAAATGGCTGGTTTTTTCCGTATCTCTAGTGAAAATCTCGTCGCGCATCCGACTTCCTGCTCTTTCAGAACCGAGCGATTCAAAATAATTAAAATCACAAAATGACAACCTCAACGTTCATGGAAAAAAGGATGCGATTTTTCATTGTACCCCAAAACGGGAAAAGGCACGTCTCTTCAAGTCGATAAGTGGTATTATAATATACATAAATGAAGATAATGAAATATGTATGTTGTATAAACGCTGTAATAAATTTACGGTAATCGTTCCGTCAACTTCATCTTGATATTTCCTTAATTGTAAGGTTGTAATAGACTAAATTTACAAACGTATAACGTGTAATCTTTGTATTTCAAGAGACTAATATAAAAATAAAAAAATCACGAAAATCTTACATATTATGTGCATGTAAGTATCGCATATATGTATATTTTGTTTTAAATTACATCTGGAATATTAGAATCATTATCTTGATTACAGAAGCTGTAGAGTATAGGACTCATTATATTAATTACACCTCTTAGTTAGATATCTTGTTATTCTTCTATCTATTCTATAAACAATGTCATTCTTTTTCTGTGATATAGAAAAAATTACAAAGAATCCTTAACAGTCAAGAAAGTATATTAAAATAATTTCTTAAAAGTATACTCAAAACCAGTAAGAACATTAAGGTTAAAAGGATTTCTAGCCAGTTCCAAATCTTACAGACCGTTCCTTTGCTTTGCTATCAGTTAAAATTTGACATAAGCAGCATACATGTCAAAATTCAACCTAAAAATACATAAGTGAATGAATAGTAAGAATTAACATGTAGCTATCAATGGTCTACTATTAAATAACATTATCCATCTAAATGACAGCTTAATGAATTACGGTACCTTTTTATATGGATTGATGACTACAATTATCGATAGATAAACGACCGATTGTCAACAGCACTTGGGCGGTTTTAGACTTCAGGCGTTTTTGACAGAACCCACCATATATGGCGCGCGGCATGTCGCCACACACGATGTTTAACGCCAACTCAAGTCACCGCCGCCCTCAAATTAAGTGCATTAACGACCTACCTTAAAGTAAGGAAGTGATTATTGTTTATTTTTATAATCGGTCAGGAAGTGAGACAAGACGTCGTTGAGATAAAAGACGTGCGATTTCATGAAAATGAAGCGATTTGATCGATGACGTCGAGCGGATTGACAGGGTCTTACCGTTGATAAACAGCCACTTTACGTCAGGGAATGTCATGTGGTTTCTTATCGATATCGCCATATTGGGACATCGTATATTTTTTATTATATTTTTTCAGTCATAGCAGCCTATTTAATACTATATCTAGTTTTGTAATAACCTTGGCTTAATAATGGAATTTACGATTGTTGCAAGAAAGAAAATATTCGAAATTTGAGAAATGCTGACAGCTATTGTTTACTAGGCTTTTCATGAGGTTTTATTCCTTTAAAGTTTGGTTCCATATCCCGTGAGTACTGTGCTAATTTTTGGGATATTCATCTTATTTTTTATATCTGATCTCTAAAATTTTTATGTGACGCCTAGAGAATACACATTCTCATTCATACATTAACTAGAGCTTTCCTAGAAGCTTTATTTACGTAAATATTGTATCCAAATCCCACGATAATTCTCCCATTATTGGGGTTAGCAGGAAAAGCAATATAGACATAGTCATTGTAGAACATAGTTAAGTCTAGTAATACAAGTATCTTTCGTAAAGTCTGTAAGTTCATCAAAGTAATATGAATAGATGCATTATAACTCAAGGTTGTCGTACTGATTGTTTACGTAGCAAATGAAACTGTAGTAAACAAACTTGAAAGCAAGACAAACTTCCAAGATGGCAGACAACATTGACGTATAGAAATTAAGTAGAAATTGATCTGCACTCATGATTCACTCAGCAAATATTAGTGAAAGTGCACTCTCTAGAGACGTAATCCCTGGTCCTGCTAATGTTACGAGGTTAAAGCCCTTCCCGTGACGCAAGCAAAACAGACAAACGTATACGATTGTAAATCGAAACGGACCGAGTTCGTTACCCTGCAGTGTTCTAGGGAACCTGTCTTTAGTGAATTGCGATTCATTGGCTCCTGATTGGGGTTCGTGGAACTTTCGCCACTAAGGGTCTAATTGCGAAACATATATGTTGAATATGGTCACTTCATGGACGTTATTTACTCGTAATTCTTGGTTACGAAGACAAAGAGTGGATAGACAATGAAGACGAACTAAGAGCCTTAGATAATAATTTTCTTCAATAAAATCTGGTGTGGTATTAGTTGTATATGTTTATTCTAATATTAGAACAACAGAAAAAGAATACTAGGAAGAATATTAGAACAGACCAAAAAAGAAACGGTATCATATCCAAAGGTTGCCTGCTAGTAATCGCTAATAGAGATAAGACCGCGCATTGCAGATAAATAGACTCTTTATTGAATACCTAAGAATAGATGAACAAAAGAAATAGTTACAAAATAGAGTAGGTACAACGGGTGTTCTTATCTCTAAAAAAGCGATCTCTATCAAGCAACCCTATACTAGGATTGATAAACTTTAATACTGAAGGTATGCTTTTATTGTTTTATAACTGAACTGTATATTTTAACATACAATATAGCATATTCATGTCATATACGTTTACATGTCCAAATATCACCAGAGTAAGTACATCACCAGATTTTTGAAGTGAACACGTGTCGCTTAGGGAAATTCAAAGAAAGTGCATTGAAGTGAAGACTAACGTAATAGGCAAACGATAACGTACTTACATTGTCGCTTCAGTTATATACTGTTTTGAAATTGTAATTAAATTAAATAAATAAATAATATGAATAAAATAAAAAAGTATGTGTATGCAGTTCACACGCGGTAGAAGTGAAACAATGTATGACAAAGGGTGGGAGGGATACACGTCACGAAATTTAACGTGGACGTCACATTTCATATATTATATCGTTATAATATATTTAAGCTGTGAATACGAAACTTGAAGTATTAAAAAAAAACTTCTAAACATTTACAACTCTATCTGTATAAGGATAGTGTTTAAATTATTAAATATAATGTGTTCTATCTCAATCTGTCGCAGGATTACTCCTATAGGTTTATGTGTTTATCTCTTTTTAGTGTCGCTTTTTCATTTCATCGAATATCTAATCACAACGATTCTAAAGAAGTTTCACTTCTATTGACTATTGCCATTTCAGTAATATTTTAGTCAAAGATTATTTTATTGCCCGATACAGACAAACAGAACAAAACCGCCGACAATAAGTTCGTACAATCTATATAGGTTAACTTAAATAGAAACAAGAACAACAAATACAAAATGGCGTTAAGTAATTTAGTTGTTATGTTCAACTATCTAAAACACAGTTGAATTATATTAACCACAGGTTATTGAACTTGGCAATTTTGAATTGTTAAAATCGCCGTCGACAAGGGAATGAATGACGCCCACGTCAGGTGTTAAGAGAATTATTTATGCGTATCGCAGTGTCATCGCCGCGTCGTCAGAACTTATCAAGCAAGTCGTCCTTCAAGGTCCTATAATTTGTATTCTACAAAATACAATGTTATATTGTACATCTGTTGTAGATAATTAATAGAGCGCGTCTTGTACCTATTTCGTTTACATTATCCGTCCATCGAGGGTGAATCGCATTGGGAAGTGTAACAGTACTACTATTAACACGAACTTCTAATTTTCCTCTCTCTGTTCTTTCACCTTCTCCTAATTATTTAGGGTCGGCACAATATATCTTTTTCTTCCACACTCCTCTATTCTGACATACATCCTCTGTTACATCACAAATCATCATATCATCCACAGAAATAATAACTAGATAGAATGGTTACAACGTCTTATTCGCTTGCATTTCGAGCGTGTCATTTTTTAACAAGCCACGCCCACATCGTGACGTCAACATCTTTTTGTGCGCGGCAATTAGTGAGGAGACACATACATTAGATTATCGATAGTCATATCTGCAGCGTGTGTTAAATTAATATTATGTATATATGTTACTTTATAATTTTGTGTACTGATAATCATAGAAAATAAAACGTGTTAAATACTTTAGTACGACATCTTTAATATGACATAAGCAATAACATATAAAGCTATTGTCCTTGAAACAATACATATTTATTAAATATTTGCCTTATTGTAAGGGTTGACCTCATAGTCCTGGTTAAATAACGAAGCCGAACGTCGACATATACTTCGGTTACTGCCCGTATGAGAAGGTTTCCGTCGGCGATTGGTCAAATTAGTGAAAACTTATACTGTCAAATAAACTACTGCCAATAAAATGACGAAGAGAGAAGAGAGAAAATACAGTTTAATCAGTTATCATTTCATAAAGATACCATTAATAGTCACTGAAAAAATAACTTTTACGTAACGAGGTTCAATTCCCTTACTTTATAGGATTTAATTCTTTTATAGCTTTATTAGATGAAGAACAATAACAAGAATAACTAAGAACTCTTCACTAGGTGCTATTGCAGTTTTCATATACTTAATGGTTAGACCTTTTAATAACTTTAACGCTTACAAAATTCCTTCTTGATATATAAATAAAAGCATTTTTTAGACAAAAACATGTGTAAATACATTAGAAATATAATATTTTGTTATTTTCGGAATGTGATCTTTTATATGAAGACACAGCTTGCCATATTATTTACAATTTATAGCACTAAAACTGATACAAATACAAATCCTAATAAGCCGGTGCAGACTCTTACATGCATGTGCGTACGTTCGCACTCAGCATAAAATCATATTTTAATTATAAAAAAAAAATACAATGATATAACAAAGAAAAGAAAATGTTAAATATTACTGAGCACTCAAACGATTTTCTTAAAAAAAACTCATTTTATGTTTAAATGAAGCAACAGAACCAAAAAATATGTCTATATCGTTGCGGATTATGTTACAACCAGATGTCATGCGATATATAGGGGAATGTTGGCCAATATTAGTCCTGCAAGTAGGTAAGCAAAAAGTTTTTCGATTTTGAACTCGGCTGCGTGCGGATGCGTGGTACAGATGAGAATGAGAAATGAGATTTTTCCAAGAGTGGCTGGGGAATCGATGAGACCATGTAGTAGTATACAATTACATATATTACAATTATTATATATCATATGTTCATATATAACGAAAGAATTTATTCTGTAATTAATTTTGGAACAAAACGTTCTAAACAAAATGACTTATATATTTTGTTTTAGTTTTAGTCAAAAATAACTTTAAGTTACGCAACAAGCTTAATAATATCGTCAGAGTAAAAAGTAGGGATAAAACAAGACATGAACTGAGACTCGAATGAATATTTAATTAATTCATCGATAAGTCATCTCAACGATGCACGTAGCGTCAATCTCTAGCATTCGATGACCAATCACAGCGATTATCTGACACAAGCAGGTGTATTGTGTATTTCGTGCGGTTCGATGTACATTGCGCGCATACATTATGCTTCTGTATACGAGCGTTGTATGTGGACAGCAAAGGATACTTATCTTAACGAAGAAATATACAACTTATGATCGTATTTAACGAACATAGTAAAAGTAGTAGTAGTAAAATAATGGTTCTACATTATTTGCTTTCTCAAAAAAGATACTTTTTACTGAATTTCAATAGTTACTGAAGATATAAAATATCTCCTTTCTGCATATTTGCTTCACTACTTTTGTTTTTGCAGTTTGCCACAGCACAATAAGGCATATTTGTATCGATTTGTCTATTTTTTACGTTGCGACCGCACGAGCGGGACTCATGTTGCGTAATGAGAGCGCGTTTAGAAAAGTATGCAATATAGTGCATGGTTTTGGCACGGTTGCCACGCCCACTTCGCCGTTCGATCTAGATATTATTTCTGTGATATCATCATTAACACAGTCCATTTATCTCTTTTTGGTCCTACCTTAAGTTTTGTACCCATCAATCTGAAAAATTGAGAGGAAGGAAATTAAGGTGTTATGAAGAAGGATGAAAGTCATGTCTCAAAAAGAATGTTAAGCTGCAAGATCAATCTGAACTTTTCTAGAAAGATTAATTCAGCAGCATGATCATTCGCAATTTTTGAAAATCTAAAGTCATAATTGATGACGCTGTTAATTCGGTTGAGATTTATGGTTCCAATTAAGCTCTCAATAGCGCTTTAGCAGACAAATGCACATATTATATTACAATATTTCAAAGATTAATCAAGAATGAAACTGTTAAAGATGTCAACCCGGCAAGTTATGTGGAGAGAAATATTTTTGTCCGCCATTACAAGGTGCTATTCGAAGGGATAGACCAAAGAAATACTAGATCGACATCTTGAGGGTTAATATCTAATTATATATGTCAATCAAAGATTTCAACTAAGACATCAGAGAAGCTTTAGAGAAGGCGTAGTAGATAAGAATTAGAATGCTACTGGGATCTAACGCTAGCACGATCATGACAACGAACACCACTGCGTATACCTAATAAGCACCAAGACCAATATTGTTGATCTTTGAGATATTTAGAGTGAATATATTTTTAATTATTCCAATACATGGAACTTCCCTTTAAAAGCTATTAATTTAACATCTAAAGTGTATTTTCGTTTTGTTTATTTCTGCAACCGCAACAATGGAATTAAAACATACACGCATACGTTTATTTCCGTTGAGGTCGTGTACCTACGCCAAATACCTTCCACCTGAGATAATTATACGATACCTGGCAATGACCGTGCGCATGTTACCTATCGGATAACTAATAGAGTTCTTTATGGTGCTGACGAAATAATAATAGTCTAAGAGATGCTGAAGATCGACCTTCAGCCATCTGATGACCAGATGGGACATATTTTGTTATCAAATTATATTGATTTGTAAACACGCCTATGATAACTTGCCAATCGCAAAGTGTTCATTTGCCGGCCTACCTCAGGCTCCGGGTTCGATTCTTCGGATAATGAATTTCGGAAACGAATTTTCTCCGTTATTAACTATATTTTTTCACTGATCGATAGCAAATGTTATGCAATAAAATATGTGATATTTCTTATCCCGGGAATCCCGCGGGTATTTTCCCATGAGCGGTTTGAAGTTATTCGGGTGCATAAAAATTGGCTTATTCCAACACAATTTCCACTAAAACGATAGCTTACACTATTTTTTATTTTGTACCGGGAATCTCAAGAGAATTTCAAGCCAAGCGTTGACGAGGTCGCGGGCATATCCTAGTATATATAACGAGTAAGTATAATAAAACAACAAAACGAAGTAATAATATATTACAACAAATTCATTAAATTAAGGTCATATACCTACGCCAAAATTCCTTGTACCTGGCATTGCAATGAACAATGAATATTTCAATCACATGTGTGCTCTTCAGAGACCTACTAGAGTTTAAACATGTCCGCCTTCGTGTAAATATTTCAAAGAATAACCTTCATTTACTAATTAATATATGATATTTTAAGGAAGTTCCTAGTTGATAAAGTAATTAACATTCTTAGCAAATAGGTTAACATTGATATCGTGGTTAATACATTTATTATTAAAATTATAGTTTTATTCGTGATTTTCGAATCTACGTACTTACCGTTGGCAGTTAAGAAAAGAAACAAAATTCTGAACTACCTTCATTAAGGAGTTTTATTGCCACTATTGAAAAAATCAATAAACATAACACGATCTATATACTTGTAGGGTGTACGGTTCGAAATGGAAAAAACGTCCACATATGTTTTACAAAAACAAAAAATGTATACAGTTTTATTCAAATTGTGTCTTAAGATGATTAATATGAAAACTTTTCTACTGTAATATTTAACTTTAGACGTCTAAGACATTTAAACATCATTATATAGCGTAATTCATTTTAAAAATCCTATTTGTAATGTACGAAAATGAATATCTAATGAAAAACCATTTATACCAGATAAATTAAAATCTATCGATATATTGATCAATACAAGTTTCTTGAAGGTTTTATGTGCGATAATCTTTTTTTATTGCATGAATTCTGAAAACCGGCAGACGAACCACTTCATGGAACGCGGTTACAATCGTCTATGAACATATGCAACATCAGTTGCTACAAATTCGCTGCTGCTCTCTTAAGTGAGAATCTCGAAAATTTCTAGTAATTTTCACCGCGATTATAAAATTGAGGAAGAAGGATACTTATCACTTTGGAATCGTGTATCTCACCACCTATTCGTGTTAAAGAAAAAACATTTAAATAATGGATATGAGTTTTCAAGACGCCTCAATCAATTTCTTACTGTCAACCACTTACATGTATGGAGGCAATTTTGATTATTCAATTTTTTGGTTACTTAGTTGTAAAAAAGCATATAGAATTACATCTTTCTGACCAAACTTATCCATTGAGAATTAATTGCTTTTAATAAAAACTTAGATGATATTGTTACATGCCGTCAAAGACAAACGCACACTTGCCTGTCGTAAAGCGCAGTTTATTACCTCCCCGCATTTAGGAACTATTTTGTTTACTTTGTGTTTAGAATTTGTAAAACATTACATTGTTATTGTACTTGTTTTATGGCGGTCATTAGTGTCGAACTAATCCTTGTTGTTATTGCATTGCGTCGAAGTTTGCCAGGTGTGCGGATTAACTCAGTGAACGCGGTCCTTTGTAGTAAGTATTGTAACCGAACGGAGGGTGGGCCAGTCGAGCGAGGAATACGATACGAGTAAGACGTACAGTCGACAAGGGATATAGTGACGGACTTTGCGCGTGTTATTGAATCGTGCAGTTTTGTACTGGCTATGTCCAGTTATATTTGTACCTGTTTTATACGTGTTTGTACAGTTCTAATAAATTCTATAGTAGTTCCAACGGCATATTTAATTCGAGTCCTGTAGCTCGTAACAATATAATAAATATACTAATGAAAAGACGACGGACAAGAGGAAATTATAAGGTTCCATCTTAGCCATTTGCCGTTGGCAATATGACAGCCTAAAAGCAAAGTATACTTTTCGTATACAATCGTTAATGTACTTAATAAGTTTTAATACTTAGTAATTTATCCTACTATATTTAGTAGGAAGTCGTTTGGCGGAAGAAACAAACAGTATTGTTGAACCAAACTAGGATAATGCGGTGGATTACTTTGGATCATAGAATGATTGAAATGTTCAATAGTATATTCTCCTAACATTATCAATCAAATAACTCAGGTTTTCAATTATATAGTTGATTGTAACTCATCGAAGCGTGGGCTGTTTATCGTGTTATCTGATGCGCCGGCGCAGGGGGCCTACTATAATTTTTTTAATGTTACAAACAATATTATTTTCCTTATCGACTTTTTAACGGTTAAACTCATTTTAGCAAAGGTAGAAGAACAATACACAATTTATAAGATTGATATACTGATTAAAAGCCAGTTTATTGAGTATACGTAAAACTAGTCGATGCATAATTTTGTCAAAAAAATCATCAAAAAATTAGTATCTACAATATATCTACAATATATGTAGATGGTTTATTTGGAAACCTATCTAATATCTGTATTTATTTCGTGAGAATTTTCTTAGCATCAAAGGCAAGAAAAACAAGAGTTATTTTTTTTTTAACGCTGTGAGAATGCATTGACCGACCCCTCTACCCCCCAGTATGGCACCGTGTAGACTGGCACTCCGTATGCGTGGCAAGCCGGACGGGAGTAATTAAATGAACCTAGCGAATATTTTTTTAAACAAAACAATTTAGCAAAAGGTTATGTCAGGAGCCTTAAGAACAGACGAGCTTGCATGACAAGAGCTATGAATGTCAAAGAAGCAAGTGAGGTGTGTAAGAATAAGCCTAAATGGCGCTCTGTTTTCCGTGCCTACCCCGCAAGGGACCTGGCGTGAAGTTATGTATGTATGTAAAGCAATATAAAATAATATAATTTAACGCTATTTGCTAAAGATATAAATCTATGAAAAAAGACAATGGTAACACCCAAACCGCGGCGCCTGCGCTGCATTCATCCGCGCAGTAGATCGATCACTGATTGCGTGCTCCCGATCCATTACACGGTGCGTTTCAGCTATTAAATCTAAATTTACACCATTATACACGCGTCTTTTATACTATAGGACCTTTGCTATAAAGCGGGTTATAAATAGAACTGCATTCTGGCCCAAGTGTTTATGTTTGCCGTAGTTGTTTCGTGGGCAAATTTTAATGCGCACTTTATGCCCAACCTTTAAAAAAAAATCTAAAAAACAATTAGATTCTTATTTTAGAAAGATGAACGTGCTTAAAATAACTCTTTAGATCAGTGTTTTTCAACCTGTGGGTCGCAACCCCTAGAGGGTCGCGGAGCCTTGCTCAGGTGGTCGCTGGCAAAAGGAAAAAGGCAATTTAAGTTTATACCGCGTACTCAGGTACTTTCTAAGCTCAGCAGCTTTTTGCAGAGTATAGGCCGTACTAGTGAATATAGGTAACAAAATAGGGCAAGACATAAACTTAGTCATTTAAATGACTAACTTTTTGTCTGTCTATGGCCCAAGGGGGTCGCCAAAATTTTTCAACGTGTAAAGGGGTCGCGTATACAAAAAGTTTGAAAAGCACTGCTTTAGATGATATCGACAATGTTGAAATACACTCGCGGAATGAAAATGTTCGTTACCTTAAGGTAACGAACATTTTCGTTTTTTAAAGTCGACATTTGCTTTCACGAGTACATGAAAAAGTACTGACAACATTTTAATAAACGTTACGGTTATAAAATAGTAGATTGTGGTGTTTGTTGTTTCGATTCGACTTCACGATTCACTTCGATTGTGTGGCATGAGATGTCGAGCGAAGGTGCACCCATTGTTCAACCGCGCAAAAAGCTTAGGTCAAGAATACAATTTCCTGCGGCCGGGTGGCCTGTCGTAAGAGGCGACAAAACAACCCATAGCCAGGTGGTAGGGCATTTGCCCGACTGGATAGCTGCCACCCCTGGTCTAAAGTATGTCGCCATAACAACCTTGAGTTGTTGTGTTCCGGCATTAGTGACCAGGTTCCAGTTTCCCTTAAGAGAGCAGCAGCACATTTGTAGCACCTTTGGTGTTGCAAATGTCCATAGGCGATGGTAACCGCTTTCCATCTATTGGGCCCTCTGCATGTCTGCTGAACTCCTGCAATAAAAAAATAAAAATAAAAGGTCACTCCGGCATGCAGAGTGTACCACTTCACCAACAGAGGTTGGACCCGTCGCATCCCCACGAATGCGGACCCCTGCGATGGAATCATGGGCGGATATTTTGCGCATACTCGTGTCTCCGGAGGCCAGTCTGACGACGGCGTCTCTCTCCCTTACAAGTGATCAGAGGGTTGGTTCCTACCTCGTACAACGGATTAGTATGACCATCCAGCGCAATAACGCAGCCTGGGCACCTTCGGCGACCGAGGCTAGTATTCTACTTATAGTCTTATGGATATATAGGTAGAATACAATATAAGTTTTGTTCATTGTATTTCTTTACAATTTATGTATATTTAGATGAAATTCACGTCACCATTTAGAAAATAACAATATGTTATGTGACACTATTGTCTAGACAATAATTAGGTTTATTAAACAGGCAATATAATTTTCACAAAAGCGTCAAAATCCTTTGAGTTTTAATTAACGCACCCTGCATACTAATGAACAGTCTAGTATTTCATAAAGAGCTTTGAAGAATTATTAGACATAATATACGGTGTACTAAATAAAAAAAAGTAGAATATCGAATCTATGCTGACTTTGTCTAATCTGATTTATGATACCTTATAAGAAGCAGTTCTATTTTTTCGCGTATGATGTCGTTTCAATAGATTTTCTCAAACGAGGCTTTTGTAAAAATGAGCTCTGTGAAGTTGGCACCTCGAGTTGCGAATTTTTAAAAGAACAATATCTCATTCGTTTGTCCATCGTTAGTCCACGTTTGCCCAGGAAAAATTTTCGTTTGCCCACCCTTGGTTCAGAAGTTATTGAACAAAAACTTTTTTTGAAAAAAGAAATTCCGGTTCTTCCCATATTTTCGCAAGGTTTAATGTTTTTTGCACTTGAATGGACTTTATCGTTAGCTGATCCAATGAACTCGATTGTCCAGGCAAAACTTTCGTTTGCCCACCCTTGGTTCAAAAGTTATTGAACAAAAACTTTTTTTGAAAAAAGAAATTCCGGTTCTTCCCATATTTTCGCAAGGTTTAATGTTTTTTGCAATTGAATGGACTTTATCGTTAGCTGATCCAATGAACTCGATTGTCCAGGCAAAAGTTTCGTTTGTCCACCCCCAGATCAAAAGTTTTTGAACAAACACTTTGTTTTGGAAAAAGTAATTTTTGTTCTTACCATATTTACAAGAGGTTTAATGTTTATGACACATGAATGGACTTTATCGTTAGCTGATCCAGTGAACTCGATTGTCCAGGCAAAAGTTTCGTTTGTCCACCCTCAGATCAAAAGTTATTTTTGAACAAACACTTTGTTTTGGAAAAAGTAATTTTTGTTCTTTCCATATTTTCGCGAGGTTTAATGTTTATGACACATGAATGGACTTTATCGTTAGCTGATCCAATGAACTCGATTGTCCAGGCAAAAGTTTCGTTTGTCCACCCTCAGATCAAAAGTTATTATTGAACAAACACTTTGTTTTGGAAAAAGTAATTTTTGTTCTTTCCATATTTTCGCGAGGTTTAATGTTTATGACACATAAATGGACTTTATCGTTAGCTGATCCAGTGAACTCGATTGTCCAGGCAAAAGTTTCGTTTGTCCACCCTCAGATCAAAAGTTATTTTTGAACAAAACTTTGTTTTGGAAAAAGTAATTTTTGTTCTTTCCATATTTTCGCGAGGTTTAATGTTTATGACACATGAATGGACTTTATCGTTAGCTGATCCAATGAACTCGATTGTCCAGGCAAAAGTTTCGTTTGTCCACCACCAGATCAAAAGTTATTATTGAACAAACACTTTGTTTTGGAAAAAGTAATTTTTGTTCTTTCCATATTTTCGCGAGGTTTATTGTTTATTACACTCGAATGGACTCTATCGATAACTGATACAGGGAAATCGATTGTCCAGGCAAAAGTTTTGTTTGTCCACCCTCAGATCGTAAGTAATTATTGAACAAACACTTTGTTTTGGAAAAAGTAATTTTTGTTCTTTCCATATTTTCGCGAGGTTTGATGTTTATGACACATGAATGGACTTTTTCGTTAGCTGATCCAATGAACTCGATTGTACACGCAAAAGTTTCGTTTGTCCACCCTCAGATCAAAAGTTATTATTGAACAAACACTTTGTTTTGGAAAAAGTAATTTTTGTTCTTTCCATATTTTCGCGAGGTTTAATGTTTATGACACATGAATGGACTTTATCGTTAGCTGATCCAATGAACTCGATTTTCCAGGCAAAAGTTTCGTTTGTCCACCCCTAGATCAAAAGTTATTATTGAACAAACACTTTGTTTTGGAAAAAGTAATTTTTGTTCTTTCCATATTTTCGCGAGGTTTAATTTTTATGACACATGAATGGACTTTATCGTTAGCCGATCCAATGAACTCGATTGTCCAGGCAAAATTTTCGTTTGTCGTTCGAAAATATGGAAAGAACAAAAATTACTTTTTCCAAAACAAAGTTTTGTTCAATAATAACTTTCGATCTGAGGGTGGACAAACGAAACTTTTGCCTGGACAATCGAGTTCACTAGATCAGCTAACGACAAAGTCTATTCATGTGTCATAAACATTAAACCTCGCGAAAATATGGAAAGAACAAAAATTACTTTTCCCAAAACAAAGTGTTTGTTCAATAATAACTTTTGATCTGAGGGTGGACAAACGAAACTTTTGCCTGGACAATCGAGTTCACTGGATCAGCTATCGATAGAGTCCATTCGAGTGTAATAAACAATAAATCTCGCAAAATATGGAAAGAACAAAAATTACTTTTTCCAAAACAAAGTGTTTGTTCAATAATAACTTTCGATCTGAGGGTGGACAAACGAAACTTTTGCCTGGACAATCGAGTTCACTGGATCAGCTAACGATAAAGCCCATTCGAGTGTCATGAACTTTAAACCTCACGAAAATATGGAAAGAACAAAAATTACTTTTTCCAAAACAAAGTGTTTGTTCAATAATAACTTTCGATCTGAGGGTGGACAAACGAAACTTTTGCCTGGACAATCGAGTTCACTGGATCAGCTATCGATAGAGTCCATTCGAGTGTAATAAACAATAAACCTCGCGAAAATATGGAAAGAACAAAAATTACTTTTCCCAAAACAAAGTATTTGTTCAATAATAACTTTCGATCTGAGGGTGGACAAACGAAACTTTTGCCTGGACAATCGAGTTCACTGGATCAGCTATCGATAGAGTCCATTCGAGTGTAATAAACAATAAACCTCGCGAAAATATGGAAAGAACAAAAATTACTTTTTCCAAAACAAAGTGTTTGTTCAATAATAACTTTCGATCTGAGTGTGGACAAACGAAACTTTTGCCTGGACAATCGAGTTCACTAGATCAGCTAACGACAAAGTCTATTCATGTGTCATAAACATTAAACCTCGCGAAAATATGAAAAGAACAAAAATTACTTTTTCCAAAACAAAGTGTTTGTTCAATAATAACTTTCGATCTGAGGGTGGACAAACGAAACTTTTGCCTGGACAATCGAGTTCACTGGATCAGCTAACGACAAAGTCTATTCATGTGTCATAAACATTAAACCTCGCGAAAATATAGAAAGAACAAAAATTACTTTTCCCAAAACAAAGTGTTTGTTCAATAATAACTTTTGATCTAAGGGTGGACAAACGAAACTTTTGCCTGGACAATCGAGTTCACTGGATCAGCTATCGATAGAGTCCATTCGAGTGTAATAAACAATAAACCACGCGAAAATATGGAAAGAACAAAAATTACTTTTCCCAAAACAAAGTATTTGTTCAATAATAACTTTCGATCTGAGGGTGGACAAACGAAACTTTTGCCTGGACAATCGAGTTCACTGGATCAGCTATCGATAGAGTCCATTCGAGTGTAATAAACAATAAACCTCGCGAAAATATGGAAAGAACAAAATTTACTTTTTCCAAAACAAAGTGTTTGTTCAACAATAACTTTCGATCTGAGGGTGGACAAACGAAACTTTTGCCTGGACAATCGAGTTCACTGGATCAGCTATCGATAGAGTCCATTCAAGTGTAATAAACAATAAACCTCGCGAAAATATGGAAAGAACAAAAATTACTTTTTCCAAAACAAAGTGTTTGTTCAATAATAACTTTCGATCTGAGGGTGGACAAACGAAACTTTTGCCTGGACAATCGAGTTCACTAGATCAGCTAACGACAAAGTCTATTCATGTGTCATAAACATTAAACCTCGCGAAAATATGGAAAGAACAAAAATTACTTTTCCCAAAACAAAGTGTTTGTTCAATAATAACTTTTGATCTGAGGGTGGACAAACGAAACTTTTGCCCGGACAATCGAGTTCACTGGATCAGCTATCGATAGAGTCCATTCGAGTGTAATAAACAATAAACCTCGCGAAAATATGGAAAGAACAAAAATTACTTTTCCCAAAACAAAGTATTTGTACAATAATAACTTTCGATCTGAGGTTGGACAAGCGAAACTTTTGCCTGGACAATCGAGTTCACTGGATCAGCTATCGATAGAGTCCATTCGAGTGTAATAAACAATAAACCTCGCGAAAATATGGAAAGAACAAAATTTACTTTTTCCAAAACAAAGTGTTTGTTCAACAATAACTTTCGATCTGAGGGTGGACAAACGAAACTTTTGCCTGGACAATCGAGTTCACTGGATCAGCTATCGATAGAGTCCATTCGAGTGTAATAAACAATAAACCTCGCGAAAATATGGAAAGAACAAAAATTACTTTTTCCAAAACAAAGTGTTTGTTCAATAATAACTTTCGATCTGAGGGTGGACAAACGAAACTTTTGCCTGGACAATCGAGTTCACTAGATCAGCTAACGACAAAGTCTATTCATGTGTCATAAACATTAAACCTCGCGAAAATATGGAAAGAACAAAAATTACTTTTCCCAAAACAAAGTGTTTGTTCAATAATAACTTTTGATCTGAGGGTGGACAAACGAAACTTTTGCCCGGACAATCGAGTTCACTGGATCAGCTATCGATAGAGTCCATTCGAGTGTAATAAACAATAAATCTCGCAAAATATGGAAAGAACAAAAATTACTTTTTCCAAAACAAAGTGTTTGTTCAATAATAACTTTCGATCTGAGGGTGGACAAACGAAACTTTTGCCTGGACAATCGAGTTCACTGGATCAGCTAACGACAAAGTCTATTCATGTGTCATAAACATTAAACCTCGCGAAAATATGGAAAGAACAAAAATTACTTTTCCCAAAACAAAGTGTTTGTTCAATAATAACTTTTGATCTAAGGGTGGACAAACGAAACTTTTGCCTGGACAATCGAGTTCACTGGATCAGCTATCGATAGAGTCCATTCGAGTGTAATAAACAATAAACCTCGCGAAAATATGGAAAGAACAAAAATTACTTTTCCCAAAACAAAGTATTTTTTCAATAATAACTTTCGATCTGAGGGTGGACAAACGAAACTTTTGCCTGGACAATCGAGTTCACTGGATCAGCTATCGATAGAGTCCATTCGAGTGTAATAAACAATAAACCACGCGAAAATATGGAAAGAACAAAAATTACTTTTCCCAAAACAAAGTGTTTGTTCAATAATAACTTTCGATCTGAGGGTGGACAAACGAAACTTTTGCCTGGACAATCGAGTTCACTGGATCAGCTATCGATAGAGTCCATTCGAGTGTAATAAACAATAAACCTCGCGAAAATATGGAAAGAACAAAAATTACTTTTTCCAAAACAAAGTGTTTGTTCAATAATAACTTTCGATCTGAGCGTGGACAAACGAAACTTTTGCCTGGACAATCGAGTTCACTAGATCAGCTAACGACAAAGTCTATTCATGTGTCATAAACATTAAACCTCGCGAAAATATGGAAAGAACAAAAATTACTTTTCCCAAAACAAAGTGTTTGTTCAATAATAACTTTTGATCTGAGGGTGGACAAACGAAACTTTTGCCCGGACAATCGAGTTCACTGGATCAGCTATCGATAGAGTCCATTCGAGTGTAATAAACAATAAACCTCGCGAAAATATGGAAAGAACAAAAATTACTTTTCCCAAAACAAAGTATTTGTTCAATAATAACTTTCGATCTGAGGGTGGACAAACGAAACTTTTGCCTGGACAATCGAGTTCACTGTATCAGCTATCGATAGAGTCCATTTGAGTGTAATAAACAATAAACCTCGCGAAAATATGGAAAGAACAAAATTTACTTTTTCCAAAACAAAGTGTTTGTTCAACAATAACTTTCGATCTGAGGGTGGACAAACGAAACTTTTGCCTGGACAATCGAGTTCACTGGATCAGCTATCGATAGAGTCCATTCGAGTGTAATAAACAATAAACCTCGCGAAAATATGGAAAGAACAAAAATTACTTTTTCCAAAACAAAGTTTTTGTTCAATAATAACTTTCGATCTGAGCGTGGACAAACGAAACTTTTGCCTGGACAATCGAGTTCACTAGATCAGCTAACGACAAAGTCTATTCATGTGTCATAAACATTAAACCTCGCGAAAATATGGAAAGAACAAAAATTACTTTTCCCAAAACAAAGTGTTTGTTCAATAATAACTTTTGATCTGAGGGTGGACAAACGAAACTTTTGCCCGGACAATCGAGTTCACTGGATCAGCTATCGATAGAGTCCATTCGAGTGTAATAAACAATAAATCTCGCAAAATATGGAAAGAACAAAAATTACTTTTTCCAAAACAAAGTGTTTGTTCAATAATAACTTTCGATCTGAGGGTGGACAAACGAAACTTTTGCCTGGACAATCGAGTTCACTGGATCAGCTAACGACAAAGTCTATTCATGTGTCATAAACATTAAACCTCGCGAAAATATGGAAAGAACAAAAATTACTTTTCCCAAAACAAAGTATTTGTTCAATAATAACTTTCGATCTGAAGTTGGACAAGCGAAACTTTTGCCTGGACAATCGAGTTCACTGGATCAGCTATCGATAGAGTCCATTCGAGTGTAATAAACAATAAACCTCGCGTAAATATGGAAAGAACAAAATTTACTTTTTCCAAAACAAAGTGTTTGTTCAACAATAACTTTCGATCTGAGGGTGGACAAACGAAACTTTTGCCTGGACAATCGAGTTCACTGGATCAGCTATCGATAGAGTCCATTCGAGTGTAATAAACAATAAACCTCGCGAAAATATGGAAAGAACAAAAATTACTTTTTCCAAAACAAAGTGTTTGTTCAATAATAACTTTCGAACTGAGGGTGGACAAACGAAACTTTTGCCTGGACAATCGAGTTCACTGGATCAGCTAACGATAAAGCCCATTCGAGTGTCATGAACTTTAAACCTCACGAAAATATGGAAAGAACAAAATTTACTTTTTCCAAAACAAAGTGTTTGTTCAATAATAACTTTCGATCTGAGGGTGGACAAACGAAACTTTTGCCTGGACAATCGAGTTCACTGGATCAGCTAACGATAAAGTCCATTTATGTGTCATAAACATTAAACCTCGCGAAAATATGGAAAGAACAAAAATTACTTTTTCCAAAACAAAGTGTTTGTTCAATAATAACTTTTGATCTGAGGGTGGACAAACGAAACTTTTGCCTGGACAATCGAGTTCATTGGATCAGCTAACGATAAAGTCCATTCATGTGTCATAAACATTAAACCTCGCGAAAATATGGAAAGAACAAAAATTACTTTTTCCAAAACAAAGTGTTTGTTCAATAATAACTTTCGATCTGTGGGTGGACAAACGAAACTTTTGCCTGGACAATCGAGTTCACTGGATCAGCTAACGATAAAGCCCATTCGAGTGTCATGAACTTTAAACCTCACGAAAATATGGAAAGAACAAAATTTACTTTTTCCAAAACAAAGTGTTTGTTCAATAATAACTTTCGATCTGAGGGTGGACAAACGAAACTTTTGCCTGGACAATCGAGTTCACTGGATCAGCTAACGATAAAGCCCATTCGTGTGTCATGAACTTTAAACCTCACGAAAATATGGAAAGAACAAAATTTACTTTTTCCAAAACAAAGTGTTTGTTCAATAATAACTTTCGATCTGAGGGTGGACAAACGAAACTTTTGCCTGGACAATCGAGTTCACTGGATCAGCTAACGACAAAGTCTATTCATGTGTCATAAACATTAAACCTCGCGAAAATATAGAAAGAACAAAAATTACTTTTCCCAAAACAAAGTGTTTGTTCAATAATAACTTTTGATCTAAGGGTGGACAAACGAAACTTTTGCCTGGACAATCGAGTTCACTAGATCAGCTAACGACAAAGTCTATTCATGTGTCATAAACATTAAACCTCGCGAAAATATGGAAAGAACAAAAATTACTTTTTCCAAAACAAAGTGTTTGTTCAATAATAACTTTCGATCTGAGGGTGGACAAACGAAACTTTTGCCTGGACAATCGAGTTCACTGGATCAGCTAACGATAAAGCCCATTCGAGTGTCATGAACTTTAAACCTCACGAAAATATGGAATGAACAAAATTTACTTTTTCCAAAACAAAGTGTTTGTTCAATAATAACTTTCGATCTGAGGGTGGACAAACGAAACTTTTGCCTGGACAATCGAGTTCACTAGATCAGCTAACGACAAAGTCTATTCATGTGTCATAAACATTAAACCTCGCGAAAATATGGAAAGAACAAAAATTACTTTTTCCAAAACAAAGTGTTTGTTCAATAATAACTTGCGATCTGAGGGTGGACAAACGAAACTTTTGCCTGGACAATCGAGTTCACTGGATCAGCTAACGATAAAGCCCATTCGAGTGTCATGAACTTTAAACCTCACGAAAATATGGAAAGAACAAAAATTACTTTTTCCAAAACAAAGTGTTTGTTCAATAATAACTTTTGATCTAGGGGTGGACAAACGAAACTTTTGCCTGGACAATCGAGTTCATTGGATCAGCTAACGATAAAGTCCATTCATGTTTCATAAACATTAAACCTCGCGAAAATATGGAAAGAACAAAAATTACTTTTCCCAAAACAAAGTGTTTGTTCAATAATAACTTTTGATCTGAGGGTGGACAAACGAAACTTTTGCCTGGACAATCGAGTTCATTGGATCAGCTAACGATAAAGTCCATTCAAGTGCAAAAAACATGAAACCTTGCGAAAATATGAGAAGAACCGGAATTTCTTTTTTCAAAAAAAGTTTTTGTTCCATAACTTTTGAACCAAGGGTGGGCAAACGAAACTTTTGCCTGGACAATCGAGTGCATTGGATCAGCTAACGATAAAGTCCATTCGAGTGCAAAAAACATGAAACCTTGCGAAAATATGGAAAGAACCGGAATTTCTTTTTTCAAAAAAAGTTTTTGTTCAATAACTTTTGGACCAAGGGTGGGCAAACGAAAATTTTTCCTGGGCAAACGTGGACTAACGATGGACAAACGAATGAGATATTGTTCTTTTAAAAATTCGCAACTCGAGGTGCCAACTTCACAGAGCTGTAAAAATGTTATTGAATTGTTCAAAAAAATAATGTTTAAAACATATGTAGTTCATTTTAGTATTTCTATATATTTTTTAATGCTAGAGTACCGTAGACATGCATACGGCCCCCCACCTGATGGGATTTACTTTAATTTATAGTATTGTTACGAGCTACAGGACTCGAATTAAAATGCCGTTGGAATTACTATAGGATTTATTAGAACTATACGAACACCTATAACACAGGTACAAATATAACTGGATGCAACCAGTACAAACTGCACGATTCAACAACACGCGCAAAGACCGTCACTATATCGCTTATCGAATGTACACGTCTTGCTTTGATCGTGGATCTCGCTAGACTGCCAAACCCCTCCCTTCGGGCATTCCTTTTTGTACAAATATAATATGCCTCGACGCAAAACAATAACAACAAGAATTAGTTCGACACACCTGCCTAATGACGTCCATAAAACAAGTACAATATAATGTTTTTCATAATTACATTTTTAAACACAAAGTAAACAAAAGAAGTCCAAATGCAGGAAAGGTAATAAACCGGATTTATGGCAGGCAGATGTGCATTCACTTTTTTGTCGGCGTGTAACAGTATCTAAATTTTCTCCTTCGGGACCAGCACTTTTTCTCTGGATGAAAGATACCCTATGTCCTTTTCCCGAAATTTCCCAAATTTACCTTTTCCCCTGACAACGTGTATGCAAAACTTTGTGGAAATTTCTTTCGTAGTCAAGGCATGAAAACGATAGCAAACAAACTTATCCGCATTTATAATATTAGGATTATGTAGGACCTTAGAGATCAGTAAACGGCCTTTCAACTAAAAACCCAACGCCTAAAATAATGTTACATTAAAATTAAAAATTATAAAAATAGTCTTCTTAAATCAAACGAAGTTTCAATCAAAAGTCTATTGCAAGGTGAAAACGTATTTACGTTTAAACTGCTCGGAAAGTTCCTTATAATTTAAAGCAGTGAAAAAAAATCTAATCGAATTGGCCCGTCAGCTATCCATTATAATTTAAGTGTGCATTAACATAATGAAAAATATTTGAGCGTCAGCCAAAACATTTCAATAAATAGCAAGTAATAAAATAGAGCTATACAAATTCTGAAATATTTATATTGACTGGTAACTTGGGAGCTTTATTATTTTTTCTAGTCTAAAGGGCATGTCAGTCTTTTCAGTAGATATAGATATATCTATAATATAATTAATTTGTAGAGGGTTCGAATTTGTACAATGAAATTAATAAAGAGAAAAAGATGTCAAGGAGACTAGCTTGGACCAGCAAACTCCAAATTTACGATTTTTAGATTTTTTATCTCTCTGCCTATTAGAGCATCACGTGAAAACTACTGAACGAATTTAAATGAAACTCGGCACTGAGCTAACTTATATCCCCGGTCAACATTTAAGATATAATATTCACGGCGATAAGTAAGTCGTTTCGATGGGATAGACAAATATAGACAAGATGGCACTGCGGTCGCGTTTTTTTTGCCGTTGTTGCAATCCACTAACAAACCTAATCACAGCTACACCAACGAAGTTCCGCTGGTACAGCTAGTTCATAATAAAAAAAGCTTATGTTTAACGTTTAATTTCAAAGTATGTAACGATTTTATATCCTGCCTATTTATCGCTTCGATTTTGATATTCCTTTGATCTATTTATTTAATTAATCAAATTTACGTTTTTTTTATGCTTCTTCAATCTTTGAACTATAGTAAATGATAAGTATAGTCTCTCCCTAAAAACTTTTTAATATATAAAAAGAAAATACAACTTTCAAACGTCCTGATATATCAATAAATAACTCCACGTGGAATCTAAATTTTCCTGTGCAGTCTTGATCACATATTTACAGACCATGAAAACAATTAGTTAACAAACGAACATTACTAGAGTATTTAGTACGTTATTCGTAGAGTACGTTATAGTAATAGTATTTAGGTCCATATGTAGCACACAAAAATAGTAATTGAAGTGGTAATGGGCCGGTGTAATCTATCGTAGGGGCGATAGCCACTGGAGCAAAGGGATCCTGAAATGAAAACCTCGTCCGGCTATAAAAATGAACTGATGATCATCACAAAATAGCAATAAGGCGCTGGATGAGGAAAATGGAGGACTGAGACATGTGGTGCAAATGTATAAAGTGCTCTGTCTTTAGTGGATCGAATGTGTAATAATGAGAAACAAACATAAAATACATGGGCAAAGAGTTTCTTTGGATTTTGTAAGTAACTCTTTGATGCTACCCTTGGCCAGGAAGCTTAGTGGATCGAATGTGTAATAATAACAAACAAACATAAAATATATATCGCCGTCTAGCATGGTAGCTTAGTATCTGGTACACAGTCTATAGTTAGACTATATATGTACCTATTTTTAATATTTGCTTTGGATGTTTCGATTTTGGTTGATATTGTGAATCCTATTTAAGTATATATTAACGAACATTCAAACAAACTCACTTTCATTTTTATATACTTCTTTGGGTTTGTACAGTTATTTAGCTTGACTTCTCGTAAATCAGCTTAAATAAACAACTTTGCAAATAAACATATAGATTAAGATAGTTTTCTAAAACAATTTCCCGGTAGTAAGTGCATTTACGATTTGTTAAAAAGACATAAAAACATGAGAGATATACGAGTGCCATAAAAGTTTGTTTCAAATGATTGAGTGTGTACTTGCCACATATAAAGGGTGCTCTTATAATTTATCTTACAATTACAATAAAATCGGAGAATCATCAGTAGTAAAACTGATAACAGCTTTAATAACTGAGCCTCTAAAAGTCGATGTACTTTCATCGAGGGAAATCAATATCTGATAGTTTTCTCTTTCTTTCATGGAATGTGGGATAGTTTCTGCCCAGTCAGGATCAGGAGCTCTAAAGCGGTCGCTTTCGTAAATGCGTATCTATACTAATATTATAAAGCTGAAGAGTTTATTTGTTTGTTTGTTTGAACGCGCTAATCTCAGGAACCGCTGGTCCGATTTGAAAAATTCTTTCAGTGTTGGATAGTACATTTATCGAGATAGGCTGCATATCATCACGCTAAGACCAATAGGAGCGGAGCACCAATTAAGAATGTTTCAAAATCGGGGAGTTTTGAAAACAAATTCCACGCGGACGACGTCGCAGGCACAGCTATTTCGAATAAGACAAGTATCAAAATAAAGTGGAACTTTATGCTAGATCTTATACCTACCAGGTATAAGACCTGTACCTACACATCAATTTCATTCAGCGGTTCTCCAAAAGCGGCCGCTTTAGGCTGCCTAAAGTTTACGCGAGCGAAGCTACGTGGCAAGCTCCAGTCAATTAATAAGAAACTAAAACATTCTTGAACATAAACGAGAAAAATAAATTCACAAACTAAAACCCTCAGTACTCCAAACATGAGATTGCGTTAAGTGCAAGTTAGTGACAGTATATAAATCAATCTTTCTAAGAAACCCATCTATATTCCGAACACAAAGTAAGTATCCCACCCGAATGTATAAATCTCCCATAAGTCAAACAACCCTAACCCAATTTTCCAGCGCTTAAACCGATCTTATTTCCTTCACCGAATTCCTTTGTCAAGCTATCCTAGTGGCCTAGGTCAGACGTGGAAGGGCACCGCGATATGGGCCAAGGTTCCCTGTGACATAATCTTGACATTCGCGTGAGTGGAATTGCCCGGATTACTTATTATTTTTATTGGACGGGAAACATAGCGAGGCCACACAATTGTATAAGAAGTAAGCTTGCTTGGTTACTTCTTTATTTATTCGTTTACTACCTTATCATGGTCTTGACTAAGAATCGATTACCATGAAATTTTGTATTACTTTGACAGCACCGTAGTTCTCGTGAGATATGTGTCGCAAGTTTTTACCATGAAATTTTGTATTACTTTGACAGCACCGTAGTTCTCGTGAGATATGTGTCGCAAGTTTAAGCTAACAAAGGCCGGCAAAGGCTTAGCCTGTTCAACCCCAGAGGCCTTCAAGTGGCTATAATAAAAGTATGTGAAATTATTAAAATAACGAAATTATACATTTTACGCAGGCAAACCCGCAACCAAAATCTTTATCAACCAAATAATAATATTTAATAGATCTTTTCTTTAATTTAATTATTATAATTGATTTAATAGATACTTTATACTCGAATAAGTGCATTTTTATTGTCAACGCTTTCGCCTAAGTAATTTCCAGAATTTTGAAGATTTTATCATTTTATTTAAAGCCATCCAAACTCTGGTAATGGGTATTTAAATTTTTTAGTACCACATTTTTATGTATGCAAGTGAGCGCATTTTCAGACGGTCCAAGTGATGGTAATTGGGTACCACCATTCGTGGACATCTGCAATATCAAGTCTTCAAACCTTGTTGGTATTTTGAAATTCTGTTTACGCCTTTTTTGAGTCTAGCTAAAAAGTTATTTCTTACAACATGGCTTGATATATTATTATATAAAGTAGCCACCTTATTTAAATCAGTTTCACAATTTCTGGGCTCAAGCCTGTAATTTTACCTTGAATTCACAATGACCTCGTGAAGCATAACATTTGCGATTCATAATGCCATACGACGGGGATTAGCTTTCACACTGTTTTCCCCAAATTTTCCACAATGGGTGCGTTATAGTGATATTAAGTTTACTGCTTATTGTGGAATGTCTGAAAATCTAATTTAAAGGTCACGCGTAATAACTATTATGGTTCTGCTGACATTTATATTAGTAGTGTTGCTATTTCAATTTGAATGAAGACAGAGGTCATAGAACTAATTCAGTTTGCATATTATACTGTTCTAGCTGACCCATGCTATCTTCGTTGGCGTCATTAATACACATGCCCACACGCACGCATATCAAGGTTTGATTAAGCTATGAAACCTTTAATTAATTCATAACCGCAGAAAGCACTCGAAATTCTCGCGCCTCTCACGAGGATGTGCGCAATTCTTTCGAGGAACGTCATTGTTGTTAAATATTTGACAGACATTCCTGTGCCCGTGACATACATTTCTACTTTCTTTGATTTATTAATCACAATCAATAATCAATTATAGCCTATGTCACTCGGTGAAAGAATTTTCAAAATCTGATCAGTAGTATCGGATATTATCCTGAACATCCAAATTTACAAACTTTATCTTTTTTAATATTATCAGTATAGATTAATAGTATTGCCATCTTCAAGCAGGTTTTTAGGGTTACTTGGCCATTATAGCAAAAAGGAACGCTTGTAAAATCGACATGTCCGCTCGTCGTACGCAAATACGAAAGAATTTATAATTGAAGAAAAACCTCTTGGCAAAAGTGTGAAAAATAACCTAAATTAATATATTACAGCGTAGTGAGATAAGATTATGAGTATAGTATCGGCTAAATTAAATGTAGAATTTCGCAATAAGGGGAAAAAACATTTTGCAATGAGATGACAATGTCCTCTGGTTATTTTTTACACCCCACTAGCTTGAAATCCGAAGTTATATTGGGATAACATTCAGAGGCGGCTCTAGCACATATCTCGCCCGTGTGATTACACACAATACAATACTCTCGTAAGCGCTGGGTGAAAATGTAACAATTAGAGTTATATCTTCACCAGTGAACAAAAATTACGCTGCAATTGGTACAATTTTAAATGATGTCGGGAAGCAATAGGTATACGTTCAGAACAAGACTCTCATATAAATAGCAACTGCATAGATAATGTTGTTTCATTTTCTCTTATGACACATTTTGGTATATAGAATAAAGATCCCTCATAATAAAGAGGGATATAGCGACTGTTTAGCAATTGGAGGTGTCGCAAGCGTAGCCTGTGTGCACTTGCACACCCTGCACCATAGGCAAAGCCGGCACTGATAACATCTTAACATTTTTCATCGTTATATGCATAGTAATTATAGATAATTTAAGAATTTTCTTTGAATGAGGTTGCCTGGAAGAGATCGCTTATAGCAATAAGGCCGCCTTTTGTTTTACCAACTAACTATTGTCTTGTTGCGCATTTTTTTTGTTTTGGTGAACAATAAAGTGTTGTCTATGTCTATATCTACCTGTGTTACATGTACTGTGTTACTTACATACCTTTGGTAGTCACATAACTCTAGCGGTACATATAATATTATTTTCCTTTAGCAAGAAAATATTGAAAATGAATACCATCTGAAAGCTTCGGTATAAAATTACAACTTAAATTCTTAGAATCACACTGTATATGTTCTTGTAACATCCCGGGATTTCCATCTAAAAGTCACATTTTAGTGGCATTTTAAAATTTCACATTTAAATGAAATGTAACAAATTTGTTTCAGAAAATAGCTTTTAATAGGTCTTCCATGAAAATGTGACTTGTATATTTTTCAGTTCACCTGATTTTTCTCTAGCGTCATCAAACTATACCATTGTTTCTGACTTTGTTCGCGGGTTTCGTAAATGTTAATATGATATTATGATAGGTAAGTGGCTAAGGCTTCGACGTATAACTTCATTAATGTATGTTAAAGTCTTAGCAGCGGCGAATGCGTTTATTTGGTCGGTATCGTGAGGTCACTCTCACATCTTTATTACCGATACATAAAACTCGCCAGTCTGTCTTCTAGAAGCGGGCCGCGTATACCGTCCTAAAGGATATCCACTAATCAAAGCCTCCGGTAGCTTGATTAGGACGTTTATGGGTGGATCGCTTCGGAATGTTACAAGTGCAAACATATCTGTCTGTCTAAGATGCTTTCACAGAAAGTACCGACTTTGCTGAAATTTTATCTTTTGAAAGGAGACGGGGATCCTTGGGCCAAAGTTTGGATCATACTTGGGGTATGGATTAAAGAAAGCGTTATATTTTTCTATTACAAAACGGAAAACATCAGCCCTAAATTCTATTAGAAAACTTAAAAAAGTCACAAATAAGTTATCGATTTATGTGAATGAATTTCAACAATTTATGACATAAAAACAAACGATACGATTAATTCGTTCAAAATCACTAAGCCCACTACAATTATAAAAAAAATACCAACATAATAAAAAAAGACGCTGTGCGTCTCGGGACGCCCGACTAGGGTGATAACTTAAACTAATCTTACCTGAGAGAAAGGAAAGCTAGACAGACTGGCGCCGTAACGAGTTACCTAACGAAGTGGTTTACTCTCCCATAAGAAATTATCACTCCAAAAACCTTAATCTCATCTTTTTTAAATCTAGGCTCGAAAATGAATGAAAGCGTATCCTTTGCAGACATAATATAGAGACTGAAGACAGGATATTTTTTATACCGGAAAAAGAAATAGTTGCCGGGATTAATTAATTTTCCGGGAGCGAATACCACTTAGATAAAATTTGTATGCAATGTAACCTGTATGAATACTTGCTTTCAAAATAAACTAGGGCTACTAATAAATTCTCGGCAGTATAACAACATGTCATTTTATACAGGCTGTTAAACTCATATACAACCTTGAATGAATGCTCGCCATTGCTGGCGAGATAAAGAAATATTAAAAAATACATTTTGAATTTGACGTTTATGTTTGGAATGTTAAAAAACTGTGCTAAATAATAATTCATGATTGTAAAAATATGTACTCGTTTAAATTTACCTAAAATATATTATATAAATACATATACAGTATCCCAAGCTAAGCAACCTACGCTTGTGTTATACACAACGTACAACGACCAACTCGGGCACCGATCCCATCACGAACGTATTTTTTACTTTGCGCCAGAGAAAGAGAAATTGTACACCATAAATTTAACTAACTGCGATCTCGGAATACAATGTTGTAACGTACAAGTGCCTAACTTTGACTTCATGCGCTATTAGTGGCAATAGACGAGCGTGCAAAAGCTCGAAGGCATCTTTAAGTGGAGATATATTTATGTCGATCCGTAGGCGAATGGAAACAACAATTATTGCAAAATGTGGTTTCACTAACTGGTTATTGAAGTTTAAAAATTGAAGCCATGGGGCCTATTATTTATGGCTTTAGTATTCTTTTTTGAAGCTCAGTTAAGATATTGTAGGTGTTAAATATATTACAGCATTTATTTTCTACCGTTTTGAGTCAAATGGTTTGTGTGATGGACAACATGCTGATTTGTGGTATGACAAAGGACATATGCCAAAATAGAGGAAGGAAAAGATCTATTGTTTCGACCTCAAATTATTAGGAGAAGGTGAAAGAACAGACAGAGTTTTACATCATATAATGTCTATTAACGTAACTACTTATACCGACCCCAAAATGGAAATATATATTGAAACCGAAATACTAATATTCACTATATGTAAAAAAAATATGTTAATTAATAAGGAAGTCAGTATAATTAAACTGTGAGTTACCGTTCATCTAAAATATTGGTTAAATAAAAAAAATCATCTTCAAACACAGCGTTAATATTAGTTACTAATTTACTTACTACTGTCCTTCAAGTGTCATTTACAGAAAGTAATTTGTTCGTTAATTATATTACTAAACATCTTTGCTAGTTATTTTTAGACAGTTGTAATTGCCAAATCACAAAGTACCTTGACTAAACTACAGGTAATTTCTGTTAAACGGAAGTTTCAAACACAAACACGAATTAGGCAAATTGATTTCAAACGAGTTAAATTGTAATAATGCCAAAGACCTATTTGACAATGTCGCAACGTTCTAATCTAGAACATTTACACGCAAATTGATGCCTGAAATGTTAATCCGTACGAACTAGAAATTATTTCTGAATATTCTAGAAGGCACGGGACACGTTATATTTAAATTTATTGATTTTAATCTCAAATAGCGGTAGTGTTCTAAAATGTGAGCCATAAACTAATCCTTCAAGAGTTGACTGAACTTAGATTCATTCACTACAACTCGTTATAAGAAAATTATGATTAAATGCAATCAGTCCTTTCTCCAGTAATCAAGCAATTGGAATCAACGTAATGCGGAAGCATCAATCCTATACTTTACGAGTAACGTCCCGTTGACAGCTGCCCACTCTACATGCACGTCAACTTATCCACAATTGTTCCTCTTGAAGGCCCTTACTTACGTCACTCATTCATTCACAATACACGCAATAAATCTTCGAAGTGATATATTTTCGGCACACACCGGCCTTTTGGGAACGACTGAAATGTCACGATGGTGACAAATAAACTTTGCTACATTGTGTTGTATTTGCAACTTTTGTTCTGTTTCTTGTTTGGTGCCAAGATTTAGTAGCAAAGATCATAAAGGATAGTTTAAAGCAACGTATTCAAATAGTAGTTACTGCATTAAGATTGGGAATATAAAGAAGTTGACGACATCGGATGGTTTCATCAGGAAGATCATCAAATTAATAAAGTAAGATACCCTCGGCGAAATTGCAAACTACTTGTGAAAAACCAAATGCTTTACACATTTTCATTCCAAAAATTGTTTCAAAGTAGACTTAGGCGTAGATAATTATTTTATAGGGATCTAAAAATGTTGTACAAAGTTACTAGATAAAATTAACCATGAAGTTAATTATTGAAGTGAAACTCGACGAAACGAAAAAGTGACACTAAAAGGAGATTAAAAAATCTATAGGACTAAGCCTGCGAGAGAACGAGATAGATAGATAATTATTTATTGTACACCAAAGCATATACAAATAGAAGTAGAAAAAGATAAAAGATAGTACAACGGGCGGCCTAATTGCTAAGAAGTGATCTCTTCCAGGCAACCCTTGGCAGGGATTGATAGATTTTTAATACAGACCGTGGTGCAGTAAATAAATAATGATGAATTATAAATAAATATAGTGCATATAAGTACAAAAATTATATATATATATATATATATATATATATATATATATATAAATACATATACTTATATACTAGCTTTAGGAATTATTATACACAATAGAAAAGTAATGCTTCTAAATCTCATTTTTAAAGCACGATAAAGAATTGGCTTGTCTTGTAGCAATAGGTAACTCATTCCAGAGATGCACAGTTCGGATGGTGAAAGAGTTATTATAAAAACAGGACTTGTGTGCTGGTGTATTTATTCTGTATTTAGTATAGGGGCGCAAATTATGAAAGCTAGATACATAGAGAAATTCGAAACGTTCCTTGAGATGACGAGGAGTTGTGGGTAGAAATAATATACTATAAAGAAGTGTGAGATTGTGAGTATTCCGGCGAAGATTGATGGGTAACTACGTGAGTTTTTTTACGGAATTCAGAGACGTGGTAATATTTATCTGAGATAGAATACTTTTCATTTAATAATTTAACCAATATGCTCATACAGATTGAGCTGGAAATGTTTTGAAGTTTTTCGTTATTACTTCAAAATTCGTGTTTTAAAGCTTAGAAATATACTATAACGGTATAATGTGAAAATATGAAATATGATGTCACGAAATTTAGAATCTTTCCCACCCCTTGTCACAGTGCTCCACTTTGTTTCACTTCTACTGCGTGTTGACTGCACATACACACACACAATTTTGTGTCTATATTAAGTTAAGCCAAAACTCACTTTTTCAAATGAAACAATACAAATAAAACTGTAAGTTTCATGTCATGTTTGGGTATTATTCAACCTATCTCTGATCTTTCTAATAACGTTCGAGCAATCTGTTTACAAACAGTTACACAGATGTGCCCTTCTAATGGACTGCTTTAATGAACATACGTAAGGCGAAGATACATAATGATGAGCCTGTTAAAGCAGCTGCCGTTACGGTAAAGTACACGTGCTGCTAGTTTTCCGTTAACGGATCGAGTGGATGCGGGTTCAATTTAGGGCTGTATAAAAATTCTTTAAATTTTAGATATCCGTTATTAATTTTAATCTATTAAACCAAGTAGGACTAGACTTGTGTTTATTAATTACTGGTTACTGGTCTGACTAACCGTTTATTTGCCTTACTAGTGTAAAATTTAAGCCATATAAACAACAAGCTGTGCCCGTGAAGTTGTCCGCGTGGAATTTGTTTTCAAAACCCCCCGATTTTGAAACATTCTTCATTGGTGCGCCGCTCCTATTAGTCTTAGCGTGATGATATATAGCCTATAGCCTTCCTCGATAAATGGGCTATCTAACAGTGAATTTTTCAAATCAGACCAGTAGTTCCTGAGATTAGCGCATTCAATCAAACAACAAACTCTTCAGCTTTATATATTAGTATAAGATGTCAATTTTGTACCAATGGCAAGGCAATTGAATGAATAGTGTGATATCGAATCGAATCGGCCATAAAGCAAGTTTACATTTACTGAGTGCGGTAGTTATTTAAGAGCAGTTTTGAAATAACGAATAAAAAGTTTTAAAACTAATTTGGCACCTGTAAACTTAGTAAGTTAGAACGAGTTCTAAATGCTGTCAGCTCAGCCCTGTATAAGGTGCGCGTGCGCAAGGAAGCCAGGTGCGCAGACGCTTATGGCGTGTAAAGGAAGTGTTATTGTTCGTAAATCATCAAGATAAAGGTATGAATTTTGATGTCTCATTGAAGAAATGTTAATCATATATTAAATTTATAACTTACGACTCCTTTTGTTTATAGTCATTAAATAATTAGTTTGGTACAAACACATCATTATGAAGTTTTTTATTTTTCTGTTTTAAAGTAAAGACAAAGTGTAATCGACTTGATTGAACAATTTCAAAAATGTAATAAGATTATTTCGAGTCACTTTTTTTAGGGTTCCATAAGCCAATGAAAAACAAAACAAAATCATATATCTATCTGTTTGCCCATACAGTCACAATAGATAAAAAACTATAGGTAAATATAATTAACACATTACATCACGAAAGCAAAGCTTAACTAAACTAATTTTGTACAGAGCTCTCAGAGCTCTAGCTTTTATGAATATAAATATAATTCCTTTATCCTACTTCCTTTAACATATTATAATTCAAAGCGTCAAATCTTAATTACACGTTAAATTATAAAGTTCAAAATTCTATGCAATGTCACGCACAATTTTCTTTAATACACGTATAACAAATATCTGCCTTAAGGATATACAGATAGAGCTAAAATTCATTAGAAATATTTTAAGTGTTATTGAAATTGATAATTACTAACGGGTAAGAAATGAGTTTTTTTCGAATTAAATAAGGTTGAGTTTTATGTGTTTATCACTATTTGGTATTACTTTTTCGTTTCATCGATTTTCAAATCACTACAACTCTAAACAACTTTCACTTCAAAAAGTAACGTAAATAAATTATTCTAGCATTGTTTTCCTAAAGTAAAACTTTGGGCGTATGTGGATTACGTTACCTCGCAGAGCACACTCAACAAGCGTTGTACGGTAAGACTATCACTAAACCTGTTGTCAGCCGAAATATTTCTGTCCTATCAAAGTGGGTACACGTGCGGCAAAGTTCCTCTACAGTATCGTAACTTCCAAGGTTAGAGCGAATTGTGCAAACGTATATTGTCTAAATAATAATAATTACTAATACTAATGTATACTAATAATACTAATGTAACTAAAAAACTAAAATGTATAAAATAACTTATTTCTAAAGCTATTATTATTAATATACATTATCTAAAACATCTTGAAGTCGGTGCAAAGTAAAACATAAAAATTACTATATTTTGAAAATTACTAAGCACCGACTTTAAGATGTTTTAGATAATATATATTAATAATAATAGCTTTAGAAATAAGTTATTTTATACATTTTAATTTTTTAGTTTTAGAAGTCGGTTTTATTGAGAACAAAACTGTGGTATATAACGAAAAAAATGTTAATTTTAAGAATTTTTTTATTTTGAAATATCGAGCCTTTACCACCATTCTATCGTAAGCGACATTTGGACCTAAGTCTACTTTTTTGTTGCAAAATATATATTTTAAACTATTAGATACCTTAAGTCTTTCAGTTTTAGTTAGTTTAGACATTACTGAATAAAAAAATATATACTTAGGTCTCAATGTCGCGTACGATAAATGGCGGTAAAGGGGCGATATTACTTTAAAGAGTGAATGTAGCCAGCGTTCAATAATAAAGAATAATCTTTTCGCTTCAAGTATAAGAACCAGTCTATTGTCAAATTTCCATAAATATATAAACCGACCTCTCATTTGTTTTCTTTCACCTTTTCCAAATTATTTGGGGTCGGCAAAATATGTTATTTTCCTACAGATATATATTTATTTATTTTCACAAACATCGTTATCCATACAGTTAACACCAATACAATAGTGTGGTCCACAACATACAATTATTGTATAAGTTTTTTTTTGAGTTTGAGGCAGGTTAAATACATTTCGTACAATACCGGGTCCTTTACTGGGATAAGACCAAAGCAATGAGAGTTATCCACTAAAGATGGCGCAGATAACAGAGTCAATACCAATCCTCGCGTGAAGGTCGAGAGATTAATCCAATTTGTTTGCGGACGGGCTTCGCAGAATTACACGAAACAAACTTGACAAAAACACATTTATTATATTATAGACCGACAGTTCATTGTGTATCACATACTGGTGAAACATCGGTAAACATCGGTAATCGTTACTAAGCGTTAATAATACATTGTGAAACCATATTGCTCGTACTGGTAATAAAAATTGTACTTAAAATCCTTTAATACATAGTTTTTTATAAACTAAACCTACCTGACTGGGATGATGTCTATATAGATACAGCTTGGTGCCATGAAGAACCGCCCACACTTGCTTCCAAGATCTGTCGCTCGCTCGCTAAATAAAAAAAAAATATTTTTCAGCTACATATAATATTCTAGTGATTTAAATTAATACATTAAAGAAAACTTATACCTAACTAAACCTAACTAATTAACACTGAATTATATTGCATTCTAACTAAAATCCTTAAGACTGAGTAGAACTGAGCCTACGTTACAGTCTTCTAGCTGTTCAGAAGTCTAGCTACATTACCACCATGAATCACTTTAATTAACCGTTGAATCAAATTATTAATGAGTAATGAAAATATAACAGTCGACGGGACTAATGTCATTTATATTATAAAAAATCATTTACTTATTTTCATTATTCTGTAGCTCGGTTTTAAAAGAGCCAAAGTACGGTTTCGTAATAAACCCTCTTTTCAATGCATTTGCTCAAAAAATGCATTTAGGACGCCTGTACCATTGAAAGTTAAAAATTACGCTCCACACAATGGAACGTGCGGTAAAATAGCTACTTAATTACATTTTATCAAATATATATAAGAATTCCACCAAGGAGTTTCACATTAGGAAAAAAAATAAGCTGAGTAATCGAACATCAGAATGATTATTGAAAGATGTGGTTCTAATTTTCATTACGCGCTATTTGCAAAAGTGTGCCATTTTTATATTAGAAACGTGAAAGATTTTTGCGACTTTCCGACTGATATTTACATTCGTTTCATTACCTAGTGTAGTTTTAACAATAATGAGTTGAAAAACGTTGTATTCTTGAAATGCTCATTAGTCAAAATAATGATTGTGATTGTCGCAATGGCCCTTTGTGACCAGGCCACAGATTTAGGTATAAAAAAATACAAGAGTTCTTGTTTAATCAGGGTCAGTAAGTTAGGCATATAGAGCTGCTAAGATACCTTTTAGGGTAAAACGATAGAGTTAAAGAACAAAAGACATACCTTTCCATTGCTGACCACCATCTTAATCTGCACGTTGCCCTGCACGTCTCCTTCGACAGTTTCTATAGCACTTTCAGTTGTTTCACCATCGTCCTTCTTCTCTTGGCTGTTAGAAAAAATTAAAAAGTCAACACCAGAAATTAATTACACCACAATAAAAACGTCATTTAGATAAAAGCCATAATTATCGAATTCATTTAATGTAACTACAAGTTCTTTAAAATAAAATAGATGTATAACAAATAATAAATAGAAGAAGAGAAAAGAATAAATGGTTTTGTTAATTATTATATGTTTCTCCCTTTCGATATAGGAATATTTCAAAAGATGGCGCTTATAACAAAACAACATTTTAAAAACACAATATAACGGTTGATTTGACAAATATAAGAAAAATCAAACTAAGTTTAAAGAAGAAAAACATAATATATATATACCAAATTTATTTTACTACAAATTTATTACCAAAAGCTTTATCTAATATTGCTTTATTACGTGTAAATGACCAGTGGAAAATTATTTCTTACCCGTTCGGTACTCAGAATTAAACTTGAAATCTCAAGCTACATCTAACAACGACAATCAATCGTGCATAGAAAATTACATCTAGCTTACTCCTTTAACAAGGGTACACGTATCATGCAAACACCAAAACATCTAGATTATCATGCACACAATTTCAAAACTATTATGTTATAAAAAGGGATTTTATTTTATTTTCATCCAGAATGTTTTATGTCAAAAGTCACTTAAAAGTTCGACCATATTATTTCATTATAAGTATTCATCAATCTTGATCGTAAGTTACTGTTTGAGTGATATGCGTTAATTTGTATGATGGAAGTTATTCGCTGTAATATACAAATCTGGCAGTGCATGGCATAATTATATCGAATAATTTTATATCGATTCGTTTATATATTTTACAAGGTAATTAAGTTTTTTACTAATTTAGCTACGAGTGGCGCAATCTATTACCGCATACGTGAACTAGCCCAAACAACTTTTAAACAAGCGCCATCTATCGGCGTGAATGCGACGTCATGCGACGTACCGCGTAGGTAGAACGGCTTGAGGGTCGAAAATGCGCACCAACGGAGTTATATCTTCGGGGAATCTTGGGGGGCGCCACTTTCGATGCGCGCTGTATTTCCAATCCAATTAGTCACCCCGTTAGTTGCTTTTTACCAATTTTATATGAAATTTCACCTGCTTTGGTGTGATAACAATTTGTATATTTATACGTTAAAACAATACTTCTGACTTCTCCGTTTGTAAATATATTTTCTAAGTGATATATTTATATAATAACAACCTTTACTCTCTTTTTTCGTCTGACTTTTTTGACGTTCCCTAATATTGTTACGGACAGGATAGGTATATGCTGATACGTATAACAAGCCAATATTGAAATGAGATGTGTAACTAACTGTAGATACCTACGCTCTTATTCATATTAAGTTAGAGTAAGTTTGAAGACTTCTTTAAGAACCAATAAGCCTTCAAACTTACTCGAACTCAATATGAATAGGACCGTTAGTCCTTAAGAAGTAAACTTACAAGACATTCCAAGATGTTATCACACCAGAACTGGTGGTAAATTTCTTATCACAGCCCCAATTTGTTAGGAACAATATTATATTAAACAATTTCTAATTATAAAGATACTATAAACAATAATTATGCTATCTACAGTGAATCATGTTCAAAAAACTAAATGGTGCTATTATAACAAATAATGTTATGAAAGGAGAATCGTGTACATAGATAATATCTAAAAAGGAATCTAAAAAAGAGATCTAACACCAAAGAAAAATTTTAAACTTTTCTATAACATAAAACAAAACTTAGGCACGCATTCAATATGATAAAGAAAATTCTTCTAACTCGTAAACACAATATATATTAAACCGGGTATAAGTTTTTTACGTGATCCTCCTATCCTCTGCAGAGGACATGCATCATTCACAGCGAGGGCGAAAAGAAGTGTGTGGGAGGCAGGAACGCAATAACGGGGAGTATGAAAAATGCCACTTTTGAAGAATCAAATTGTGAAATTGACATGTATATAGCTATAGTGGTAGTTGCAAGACACAGCATAAAATTTGGACTTGTATTGATAATTATCATATTCGTAATACGAATCTGCGAAAGTGGCTATTTTATCTACCCAGAAATTCAACTACACGTCCTTGTCAGCCTCATACTTTTTTACACCTGCTGTGTCATACATCCCTCGGCCTCGACAGAGAATAGGAGAGTCACGCACTAAGTTGTCTGCTTACAGTATAGGTCTGAACTATCATTTTGTAACCATTATTACACTGCAGTTTTTTCAATCAGAAAAACGTAGTGCGCATGTGTATGTATGTTTTCTGTTTTAGTCTGGTTTTAAACTGTATGTATGTAAACTGTATTCGATCAGACCTCATGATAGCATATCCTATCTATAACCTAATAAAATTTATGCTGCCAAAGTCTTAATAAATAGTAGAAAATGTCATAGAAAGATCTATATGAGTATTCCTTGTGATAAAAACTGATGATACCTTCTTAAGGAGTTGGGATCACCGTCAGGCTCGACGTCACTGTCCAAGTGCAACCTGTCACCCCATGTGGCTTTTAGGTACGATACTCTTCGCATAGCGCGTTCTTCCTCTGCAAAAAAAAAAAAGAATGCATAAGTTATTTTTTCATTAGCTTATATAAAAATAAGTGGTAATAGAAAAAATATAGACAAGGATACTGACCTCCCAGTTGAGCATCTTTCTTTTGTCTTCTAGTCACCAAATCATCAGCAAAACCTGTGGGATAGAAAAAGAAATAAGAACTATAGAATAAGGAATAGTTGTACCACGCTGTTTTAGTACATTAGACATTGAATGGTCACGACGGTTATTCGACATATTAGTAGCACATGTAGACCTTCTCAGACATTACGAATCCTTTAAAATACTGTAAAGTCTGTAAAGGCTGTAAAGCAATACACATCGCATTCCGTTAATGCATTTTAGTTGAGGAAATAGGTTAATTCGAGTCGTTTCCTCCCAGAGTCGCAGACAATATTTTTATTAGTTTTGAAATTTCAATCACACAATAGTTATTATGCTGAACAACGCCATCTATTAAGACGAACAGAATTTAAACTATGGCAAAATCTTCGGATTTTAAATTAAAAAGGTAATAAGGCTAGTACATAAAGTTCTGACTAGGCCGGAGTTTAACGTATTGTATTGATTTTTATAGGATATTTTATTTAGAATTATTATTCAGCGTGCAAGTCTGCTACGTTGAATATGTTCCTTATTTAGATTCCGATGCGATGCACTGCAGTCTAATTGTTGTACGTACAGGATGGCAAAATAAAGTAGAAAATAATAGGGGCGCCTCTTTCGCAAATTTTCTAAACTCCACCAACTCCAATAATAAGGTCAAGAATAATTTCGATACTTAGTGATTTTTAGTACGACATCAAATATGGTGTAAGTATCAAGTTGCTTTAGTTACGACGTACTCATTTAATCAACATAGCCTATGATGTTTACTTTAATAATAAATACTATAAGAATAATTATTTATTAAAAGAAGCTAAATTAATCATTACAAACCTATCATTTCGGCTGTTCTTTTGGTAAATATGGTCGAATTATATCGAAAAGATTTTTCCTTGAGATTCTACTAGACACCCTTGGTATTGGTAAACTTTAAAAATCACTTCTCACGTGAAACTTTATATTGTTACATGAGTGTTTAGTAATTTTTATCGGATATCGGATTTAGACTCGGATCAAAGTTAAAATTAAAATAAGATGGATAAATTCGTTTTGTTTATGATTCACTACATTGATTACAGATAATATAGAATATTGCCAGAAGTTATAGTACTAGCCTTTATAACCTTCGTTTATGCCCACTTTTATGGTGGTGAGCGGAAAAGTGGCAAGGGAAGTGAGCAGCGCGAGCAATTTGATCAACATGTTGTTGGGTTTACAAACATGAACACGTAAATTCGCGCTGCCCACTTTTCTCGCCACTTTCTTGCTTACTGCCGTCGAAGTATGCATAATGTAAATGAAAGATAAGTAAGATACCAAGAACTGATCTTTGTTTTAAATAGATTTGAATTTAGAACGGGAGAAAACGACCTTAGCGGCATTCAAAGAAGACGAGGCGTGTCGGCGCATAGTGGGTGGCGGATGGTGGCGGTGGCGAATGATGGGGGTGGACCTGAGTCGGCGGGCGTGCTGGGCGTGGGCGAGGGGGAGGTGGCGGCCGACGCCGACGCCGACGTCGACGCCGACGCCGGCGGCGCCAGGCTCAGCTGCGTCGGCCGCGCCCCGGGCAGCGACACGCGGTTCATCGCCTCCATTTGCTCTCTGTTCAGGCCCATTCGTCGCTTCGCGTGACTGCCATCTTGGGGCGTAATTGGGTAGGTGACACATTTTACATTAAATTTTAACACAGTGTTCATATAAAAGGACGGACGTTAAAATACCTTATAATCGTAAGTTTGGTTGTTTTTAAAACAATAATAAATTTTCTATTTGACTCGTGAAAGTTATGATATCATAACTTGCTATGTCATACAAAATCTAGGAAGCTCCAGGGTTATCTAATATAATAAAAAGTTTGTGTTGATTTGTCTGTCATCTACCCTATTGTGCTGTTAGACGCTGTGCAAGCTCTGCGTTTGTGGTCACACCTGCGTGCTGTAATTTCTCTTTGCAAATCTTAAAACGGTTTTATTATTTAAAAATATTATAATATAATTCCCACTTTGCTTATTTTATTATCTCAACTATGCCAATTTGCGAGTCTTCTGGGTTTCTTACCCATAGTAGAAGGTGACCTACATCAGTACTCTACTTATAGTCTTGATGGACTATAGGTAAAATACAAAACAATTATTTTACATTAGATTGCAATTTATGTTGTTGTAAAATGTAAATGAATGTTAAGTGTAGTTTACATTTGCACACAAAAAATTTGCATTAAAAAGCACAGCACTTTAAATTATACAGGTGGTCAGTTATGAACTTTTCTAGTGCAGCGAAATGAAAAATCGAGTTTGAGATTATATGAATGAAAATTGATTTGCTGAATAGTTATAATCACCTGTGGCATGATGTCTTCTAATGGGTAATCCTTCACTACCGGTACTATTTGACCTTGTTCGCATTTGAACCTTTTCTGTGTCTGTAAAATTAATTTTGTAAATTAGCAAGCTCGTTTTGACGTTCTGTAAAGAGCTGAGAGAGAGAGAGACAATATACGCTATATTTTACCAAGAAATAAATAGATCTGTAGAGAGATCGAGATTGTACAATAATTTAAAAAATGTGAACAGTTCAGGGAGACAAATGACAAAAAACGCAACTTTAAGAATTTTTGTGTATCTCCGTTAGCTCATCACGTGATAATTACTGTACGGATTTAAACGAAACTCAACACAGACCAAAATAGGATTCGGTTATTCCGGCTCAAAATTTACGATAATTTATACACACATAACTTCACGCCAGGTCCCTTGCGGGGTAGGCACGAACAACAGAGCGCCATTTAGGCTTATTCTTACACACCTCACTTGCTTCTTTGACATTCATAGTTCGTGTCATGCACGCTCGTCTATTCTTAAGGCTCCTGACATCACCTTCTGCTAGTACACGATCAATTTGATCATGGAAGGTGTTTCGTGGCCTTCCGCGACTTCTGCATCCATCCACTTTTGCATTGTATTTTAGTCATTCTTTCATACATTCTTTCCACATGCCCGAACCACCGGAGCATTCCTTTCCTTACCTTCACCCCGACACTCTCTTTCAGACCAACTCTCTTTCTTACTTACACAGTGCTCGGATCTCGACAGCGTTTACCCTACTTTCATGCTCTCTCTTCCATACCCAACTCTCGCTTCCTTACGTGAGCGTAGGTACCAGCACCGCGTTGTGTATGGCAAGCTGGGCCTTCTGGCTGAGGTTCTTGGCGCCTAGAAGTTTACCTAAAGCTCCATTCACACTATTCCCCAAATTTGATAAATAATAAACGATAATTTATATTTCGATAAATGACATTGTTTACGTGGGATAGAAGAGTATAGACAAGAATTACCGGGCGCATATCCATCTGGTGGCGGACAATGTAAGTGTTTGCTGCCGGTGATCACCAACTGGTTTCCTGATAGTCTGTTGTTTAGGGGAATATCGTGTTCTAATTCTGAAAAAATAAAAAACAATCGAATCTTTAATAATAAATTTTCATTTAAAGGATAACGACATGGTATTTATTAAAAGTTTTAATTCGGACCGTTAAATTATTGTTACTACTCGGGTCCCGTCAAAAACCAAATCCACCTGGCATATCTGTAAACAAAGCACATTTATTACCCGTCGGCATTTGAACTAATAACATTGAAAATTCTTTTATGGCCGTCTTCTTTTGTTTACTTATTGGCATACGGCCTATTGTTGTATTGTAATCATTAGCCAGGTGTTACGGATTTTAAAGTAAAAGCTGATTCAAGGAAATTCGGTCCACGTTGCCGGGCGGACATATTGCATTTGTGCAGTATAAAACAATGACCTGATGGAAAGGGGAGTCAGTTGAGCGAGAACCACGATCGAAGCGATACGTGTGTACTACAATCCGTAATCTATTAGTGCCGGTCTTTGCGCGTTTATTGAATTACAACCTTCTGCATTACGTTTGGATTTGTTGTGTTCGGTTATCTTTGTACCTGTGTTATACATGTTTGTATGGTTCTAATAAACTCTATAATAATTCCAACGGCATTTTACTTCAAGTCCCGCAACTCGTAACATTATTATTTAAAAAATAAAACTTGAGTAAAGTTTCATTATAATTGGCCAATATTGAATGTTTGAAAGAGGTGAAAGACAACAAATTTCTCACACAAAATCCTATACGCCTATAGTAGGTTATAATTAATTATACATGTGGTTTAGGCATTTTTCTTTTTTAAGTTACGCATAAGTTTTAGTTACAGATAATATCGTTTGTATTATCGATATAGGTTTAAAAAGCTTTTTTGTTATATTCAAATTAACATCACCTGATATGAAAAGTGTTAGTTTGAATAAACCATAAACTTATCGTCTTTATAAGTTATCTAAAATACCTTGTTGTGGTTGCACATCCAACGAGCGAGCCTCTCGCCTCGCGACTCTCGTCTCGAACTCCTTTCTCCTCAAGGCCACGCTGGGCTCGAGCCTCGTGGTGGTTAGCCTCGCCAGTTCGCTGCGAGCAACTTCGGTTCTACGCTCGCCACCGCCTCTAGCCTCTTCGAGTTGTCGTGTTCTTGCTGTTACTAACTGTAGCTCAGGTACTGGGTATCTGGAATGAGAAGTTTTTTCAGTGAACCGTCACGTTTTGCGAACACTAATGAAGTAGAGACAAAACGCCAGTTGAGATGTAGATACAAACTCTTATAGCTCTGTATATAGTAGAAAACAAAGAAATTTTTGCAAAAATCTTGAAAGATATTTCCGTGTAAAATTGTTCTAGAGCTTTGAAGCACTCCTATACATAAAAAGAAACACAACGTAAGTTTAAAAAATCTAGTGATATAGGAGAAGGAAAGCCTAATCAAGAAGATTAGGCATAAATTATTTAAAAAGAAATTGGTTTTGAATTGACTTCCAAATTTTAAAGAGCATTATATTGGAATGGAATATGACGTAATGCAGAAGTAGGTATATAATTTATTTACTTGTTATCTTGATTGCTTGCATTAGCAGCTCCGTCTTTAACTTCTGTCGTCGCTCCATTGCTCACTGTCCCTAAATTCGCGCTATGAATACTTGGTGCGGTTTCCTGTATCTTCGATAAAGTTGCCACAAACTGATTCTTATCCTGTTTCAATTTATTTTTATCATGTGTTCCATTTACTTCGCCATATCCACTAAACGTTCCACTGTCGACACTAGCTGAACATTCGTCCCTTTTGTCTTGGAGTTGCGGTTGTGGAGGAGGTGAGGCTGCTAAAGGCGGCGATGTTGCAGGTGGTGGCCATGCCGGCTTCTGTAGTTTTTGAGGCCTGGCGTAAAATTCCTTTTGTTTTATAGGTGGGGGTGCGTCAGGCGTGACCCAGCCTGTAGGCTGACTGGGTCGCCGTAAAAACGCCTCTTTTTGCTCCAAACTCTTTCGTATTCTGGAAAGAATAATCGAGTCGTCTAATTCACGGCCAGTTAACGTCGAGTTGGAATCGAATGAGCCAAGGCTGTCCTTGCTCTCTGCTGCCGATGACGGGAGAGAAGTGTCTGATTCTCGCCTACTGGAATAAGACAAAGACGATTATTTAAAACAACTGTAAAAATAGAAACAGATTGATTCATATATCAAAGGTTTCGGCAAACACAGCGTTAGAGACCATAATTATGTTAAAATAAGGCACATATTACAATATTTCTCATTTATCAATTTACAATCAACGCAGTTCTGATTAACGAAGTTTTGCAACAAGTGATTTTTACCCATCATGCAACAAATAATGCGGTGTTCCAGGCATTCGTCCAACATCGTATCTTGAGGGTACCAAAGACGCCACACTGGCATACTCCGGGTCTTCCCTTCTGGTGGGTACTTGCGGGGCAGGCAATGAAGCTCTAGGCCTGCGGTATGCGTCAAATAGACGCGATTCGTGTTCTGTCACCGGCGCAGGCATTTCTATTGGCCGTTGATTCGTTTCTGGATTGTACGCTGCTTCGCTGAAATACTGAAAGTAAAAGCACAAAAAATATAAAGCACTTGCTGAAAATATAAAGTAGACATTTTCTACCTACACCTACTACCAAGTAAAACATTTAATTAAATAGGTTTTTTCACGTGGTTTCGTTCGTATAAATTTTTATTCAGTAGGCGCATATAGGTGCTTGTTGCAGCTGATTAACGTATTGGCGGACTAGATGTTGACTAGAGTCTTCTATGCAGCTTTAATCATGTCCGTATATTGCGGACACTTCCCGTTATTCAAGATAATAATGATCCTCATTATCAAAAGTACATTATATTATATATTATTCATGCTTACTAGGCCTTTACAAAGGTCGTGATGAAGGAATACAGAAACATCTAGTCAAATAAAAATAGTCAACTTCACATTTCTATATTAGTAGGTACAGATGGCTACAAAAGTTGAGGTTCAAATCACTGTTATTCTAACGTAATGAACTGGAGTTTTCTTGTCAGTATCTAAAGTTAAATAGTTTAACCATGGAAGAAGTACAATATCTTTTCATATGCTTTAACTTTAAAATAGGCAAAGATGAGACCCTACCCTTTGCAACAAATCGTGATCCCTCGGCACCACCGTCAGCCTCAATATTCGGGGTTCTCTTTGCGCTAATTGCACAACCCTCGCATAGGGTGCTCTAGATCTTCCACAAGCTACAGGCTCCCCGTTAACGGCGAGAACGCGGTCGCCAGCACGTAGCCCCGCAGCCGCCGCCGGCCCTCCCGGTCGAACGGACCTCACGAAGATTGTATCCATTGGAGCGCCCACCGCGCCCACTGCCAAATGTCTCGCATCTTCGTATAGCTCCTGAAGAAGAATAGTGTCCAAGTTCATAAACATAGTAGGGCCTGCAGAATTAGTATTGATTTACCCAGTTTTACGAAATGGTTATGCCAGAAGTAACATAACATTATACCCGCAATTTTTTACATTCTAGAGACAACATTTTATACCTATCCCAAACATTTTTGGGGAATAAATTTCTCATTTTTATAAATTATGACTTGTTTATCTATCATAATAATATATTATCATAATAATAATATTTATAATAATAATATCTATACTTATAATAAAATTGTAGAGGTCGAATTTCTGTACAAGTAAGAAAAATGCTAAAAACCGAGTCAGGGGATGTAAGAAGTGAAATAGAACTAATTTGGATTTTTTTTGAATTTTTTGTTTCTCTGTTTGTCTGTTTGTAACGGCTAATCTCCGAAACGACTAGACCGATTGAAATGAAATTTTGTATGGTGATAGCTTATATCCCTGGTCAACATATAGGATACTTTTGATCCCGAAAAATTAAATAGATCCTGTGGGATAGTTAAAAAGCTTTAATTACTTAAACAGCTTATAACAGACTAAAAGTAATTTCTCTGTAACGTAACATAATAGAAGCGGATAATTTGACAAGGTGTGGTGTCAGTGAGAGAGTTTTATCTTATATATATATATATATATATATATATATATATATATATATAAAGCAGATAAATTTGTTTCTTTGTTTGTTTGAACGCGCTAATATCAGGAACTACTGGTCTGATTTGAAATTTTTTTTCAGTGTTAGATAGCCCATTTATTGAGGAAGGTTACAGGCTATAAACTATCACGCTAAGAGCAATAGGAGCGGAGCACCAATGAAGAATGTTTCAAAATCGCGGGTGTTTTTTACCTGCCTTTCCACGCGAACGAAGTCGCGGGCAGAAGCTAATCTTATATATAAAAACGAATCGCAAAATGTGTTGGTAAGCGAAGAAATTTTATGACACCCTTTTTTACGTAAGAGAACCGTTCTACAGAACCGTTGCGTACATGAGCGAAGTGTGTTCTTCGGAACACTTCCCGTTATACAGTCGGTAGAATACGCAGAGAGAAGCAAAGTCTCTCCTAAGGCCAAGCGTATCTAAGCCGTCTGTGAGTATGGGATCATCAACAACGCGAACGGCTTGACGTTGAATACAGTCCAGGGGATTAAGTTGGTAGGCAGGTGCTCCAGCCCAAAGGTGTGAGCAGTACTTCATATGCGGTCTCACCTGGGCTTTATAAAGCACAAGGCGTTGCCGCGGTGTGAAGTACTGCTTGGACCGGTTTAGCACTCCCAACTTCTTGGAGGCAAGTTTTGCCTTGCCTTCAAGATGGCCCCTGAACTGTACATCGTTCGCGATGTCAACACCGAGAATCCCAATACTTTGGAGGTGGTAAGGGGAGTTCCTTGGAACTGAAGCGCTTGCTCGAATGGAATTTTTTTGGCAGAGAATACGCAGACCTGTGTCTTCTTGAGGTTGAAATGGCCAAGGTGCTGTCTCCCCCATTCTGAGACTCTCTCTAAAGAATGCTCAACTTAAGACACAAGTCTAACCCGACTTTCCTCCACAAATGATCGAGGGACGTTTGCACGACCAGAGTACTGCGCATCGCCAGTGCTGTCATCCGCATAGCAATGAATGTTGCGAATAGACAACATATCATTGATATGCAAGATGAACAACGTTAGCGATAGCACACAACCCTGGGGCACACCAGCGTTGAAGGGCTTGATACTAGAGCAACAACCGTCGACAACGACTTGAATGCTGCGCCCATCAAGAAAGCTGGATAGTCAGGTGCAAAGTCCCTCAGGTATCCCATACGATGGCAGTTTCGATAGAAGAGCTCTGTGCCAGACCCGTCGAAGACCTTAGCAATATCTAGGCTGACTGCCAGTGCTTCCCCTTTGCTCTCAATGGCTTCAGCCCAACGGTGGGTTAGGTAAACCAAGAGATCCCCAGCCGAGCGACCGTGGCGGAAGCCGTATTGCCGATCATTTAGCAGCTGGGAATCTTCCAGGTAACCCAGAAGCTGCGCGTTGATAATACGCTCCATCACCTTTGAGAGCAAAGAGGTTATTGCTATAAGACTGTAATTCGATTTTGTTTTTGTGTCATGAAACAAAGTCTTTTAGGAATTCAGAAAATATGGCGGTACGAAGTTCGCCGGGTCAGCTAGTTTATAATATACCAGTATGAACCAGTGAAACTGTAAAAACATAATGCTAGAAATAGAATTGATAGATAGAGATGAAACTGTAGCACTTCTCTCCTCACCACTTAACCACTTACATCCATATTGGACTACGTTGCTCTTTTATCCAGGTAGAATGTGACGAGTCACCGTCCTCCTTTTTTATTCGTGTTCTTCGACTATTTTTACGGGCAGGTGACATAGTTCCTTCCAAAGTCTATTTTGTTCTCATTTGCCACTAAAAGTCCTACACTGACCAGGATTTGTCCCGTTATCCACGATTAATGAGGTGCATTTCTATATGTTGCATACGGAGTTTATCACCGGTGAGTACTAAGTTAAATTTTAGGACGCCCTATGTGTCACCGGGCTTTAACGGTAGGATGATAAGGTGAACTCACCTGTAAAGACTCCGGCGGGTACACAACCAAATGTCTCAAGGTAAATCCGAAGCCGTGCCTTGCGTCTGGCCGCTGGATGACGATGGTTCGAGGTGCGGCAGCGTGAGGCACCGGAGGCGCGGGGGCGGAGGGGGGCGGCGGCAACGCCAGCTGCGACTGAACTGGCGGTTGGGGCTGAAAGGAAAAAAAATAAAAATTAGTAGCATTAAGTATTTTGGCATTCGTGTTGGGGGCTCGCACTGGGTTTCCAAGACTATCATGATATTATTATCCAACGAAAGGTTTTGGAAGTTATGAAATTGAAAACTTTAATTGATTTCCTCTAATAGTGGGGCGGCACCTGTGATAACTGATAACGTCAAAGATATTGACTGTGGCCGAATGCGTTTCATTTAAATCTTTAAAATAACGCCATTAATGAATAGCCACATTGGTGTATATATACGGTATCTGTCAATATTTAACGAAATTAACAATTAAATACAATATCGCGTCATAAATAACGCATTACACCCATCGCCACATCTGCGTGAAACGGCCTATATCTATAACATTATTCAAGATAAACCCCCACTATTAGATTGTTACGCGTCTTATTTGCATTTACCGTTTTACAGCATTACAATATTCAAACATTCTATGTAAACTCAGAAAACATTAAAGTTGAAATAAAAGCCATTCAGAAATAACAAAGTTATTTTAGGATAAAAAATACAAAATGAAGGTCCTTGTTAACATAATACAAAAAGAAGTAAAGAAACATTTATAACGTGAAAGATGACCGGTTGTAATCTAAATACGATCATAATAGAGAGAATTCAATATCAGACCAGGTTACAGACGCCTGAACTAATTTACAACTCAAAACCAGCAGGGCGAGTGTCACAACTCGGTAGCGACTTGCTATCGCACCCATCTAGGCCCTAGACATCATGTTAATCTAGGTTGTACACAGGAAATAATATTGAATAATTTATTATTAATACTGACAATACTGATGGTGTACAATCACCTTTGAGATTAGTTGTTTAGATTCCTGGAGTAGAATTTGTTATAACAATAATTTTCATGCCAATATTTAAGTTTTCGACTACTGAATATAACATTATATGAAGGACGGTGATAAACTGCATAGTGAACATGTTTTCTTCCTCTTTATTTTGAAAGGACTTTTATTTACAGAAAATATGTTAGTGACATTGTACCTTAAGTGTTAATATAATCAAATTATTACACTTAAATCTATTAACATTCGTCTTGATGAACTCGATTTTATGTCTGACAGAATACTATTAAATATGCTTATGTCAAACCTACAAATATTAAGGCTCTTTATTAATTTACTTCTAAATATAATTAGTCCTGACACATTCTGTTAATAAGTGCGGCACACCTTCGACGAGGTCGCAAATGTTTAGTCAATGTAATATGATCTAAAGGAATAAATTACTACAAATTTTAAGATATGACTTCTTTATGAAGATTAATTTAATTAAATATAATACAAAATTTAACAACATTATTGTACAGAAGAACGCAAGAGGGTATATTTCAATCGAATTAAAATTCATAAACAAGACGTTATAGTCATTGACAGAATAGTTTTAAAACAGGAAAGGGCCTTTAAGACATACAAGTTGAACTTTTATATTAAAGGAGAGCATATTTGCAGGTAAAAACTGTATTAAAAATACTATACGACCCGAGGTTAATATAACTAAAATTAATCTCACTGGTTTAATTTCAAACGCCTTTTGCCGTCCATTTTCGTCGAATTTTGCGTATAGATTTGGCTAAAAGCGTATGAGCGTAAATTCCCAGAAGCGTTTTAAAGTAATCAATTCTTTAGTTTTTACAATTTTAAATACATTTCGCTGTTTCGCATTCAATGTCCTAACTAGCTAATGTCATAGCATATCACAAATCATATAATACATTCAATAATATAACCACAGCCTAGCTTTGCAATGGTATTCAGCTCGTTACGTCTTATGACGCGTCAACCCACGCTCCATGAATGGCATTTCCGTCGAGATAACTAGTGTGGAGTGGCGAATCCGCTAATCATAGAAGAAATCGCTCCTAATCACCGCATCTAGCGTGAAGAGGGGTAAATGAGCTGACTTCGCGTGGGTTTTTGCTCGACGACCGATACTGAATAATGTAGTTGCTTTCAACGTCTTTAAAGATTGGATATATATATGTTTTGATTTTTATTATTTTGGATCTTATTGCAGGAAATAATTAAAATTAGTGTTTGATTGCGATTACATCTACGGTGAACGAATAGTTAATATCAAAAAAGCCATTGATATTTCCAGAATATCAATGACTTTTTTAATATGATAAAACATTACACATGATAATTTCTGTTAAACTCCAGGATAACTATTATTGGAAATAAAAATATTTCATAGTATGTATATAATAAATTAGTTATAGTATTTAATATTTCGGGACAACAGGCATTTTTCCCATACACAATATTGATTTGATATGGTTTATGTTAATATACTTGTATTTTGAGGCGTTTGCGAGAAAATGCAGCAAATGACTGCAAGGCCAAAATAACGGAAGCTATTAACATTACATGATATATAAGCGTAGAAAAATTACAGAAATATTTCTATATGCGTGATATTCTTAGTAATTCAATAATCCTATTATTATAATAATTCATGTAAGCGTAAGTAGCCCTACAAAGCCGGAAGACACGGCACACGGTAACAAATCTGTTCGGTACCAACGTCGACAATCCGCAACATGATACTGCGGTGATCCAGCATGGCTTCTCACTGACTCATAACACGTGCATCATTAAGTCAACGTATATTTTACACTTGAACGGTTTTCATATTAAGGCTCTGACTGTCTTTAATTGAATTTACCTTTACGTCTACGAGATACGATTTTGTCATCAATTTAGAATTGACGTCTGCTCAGAACGATAACAAAAGTTAGACGCCGTATGTGATGAGAGTAATGTATCTTTTGTGGTTTTATGGCTTATTACAGAATCTACTTACTAATTAAGTAAGAGAACAATAACTAGTCGTATTATTATACCATATAGCATTTCAAATATACGCTTATCATTGGGTGATTGTAGTTCTTGGACATCTCTATCTACATTCTAAGAATTCTACAGGTCGATTTTGATGGAAACTAAATCCCTACAAATTAAACCCTTTCCCTCAGTTTGCCGTTTAACATTCCTTCACATAAATTGATTCTTATAAGTAGATAGGTTGGTTGGTTCGGGCATGTGGAAAGAATTAATGATGGAAGAATGACTAAACAAAGTCATGGAAAAACTACAAATAAATATAATAAACAAAGTTTGTTTGAAGTTACCCAAATTTTCTGGTGACTTTTTTTGCTAACTTCATCTTCATGTACGCGCACTTTGCCTTTCACCTTTTTCTTCCCACTCTAACTATTAGCTTGGTTCTATAAGTTTATTTTCTATTGGTGTACAGTAAGTAATATTATCTATCTATCTATTAAGTGTGAAGATTGTACTTCTTTTAAACTCACTATCATCAGCAATAAAACGAAACTGGTCAGTATCATAACGCTTAGTTTAATGATGACGTGGGTAGCTTCCACATTTATTAAATTAGAGTCTGTGGAGAAAACCGCTCAGGGCACGCTATGATTGACGCACTAACTGCAGGGCTATCGTCAACTCTATGATTGGCTGTTATAGGTAAAAGTTGGACTAGCTTCATTTATTACTACTCTATTAAAGTTGCTAGGTGTTTATCACTTCCTGTAAAAACAATAAATGATCACATTCCCACAAATAGAAATCTTCGAGTATAGAATACATGATTGAAATATGGATAGTTTTTGGTTTAGATAATCATTCGGAAAAAAGACTATCAATATCAACAAGTAAATAATCGGCCAAGTGCGTGTCAGTACGCATAATGAGGAGGTGACTTTTTAGGTGAGGAATTCTGCAGATATGATCTATGCCCATTTTTGTCTTTTGGCTGCAGAATCTAAAAATAAATACACCATCTCGCAATCCCTCACATCGCAAAATTGCGAAAATAAAATAAAATCTAACTTACAATACCCACCACACGCATATACATTGAAGAAAAAAAACATCCTCATTACACATATGAGAGCTACCTCTAATCTCTCGATTTTGGCGATTACCCAAACAACATATGCCACTACAACATTGTGTAGTGGCATATAATAATACTGCCGGCGGATATCAGTCTTTTATATATTTTTTTATAAATAAATGTATTATTTTATAAGATATTTATAAGAAATATGTACAAAATTTGGAAATTACATTAGTGTAAATAATAAGAGGCAGATAAACACGCATATTGTATAGCCCCAAATTAAGCAAGTTACGCTTGTGATATGGTTGATATAGAACGGACTACTCTGGAGTCGATCCGAGACACGCATACCATAGTAAATAACGAAAAAAAATCTTTTCCGAAATTTACCATGCCAGGAATCGAAACCGGAGCCTCTGTGTTCCAATGAAATAGGTCGCCAAAGACTTGCCCGCTCAACTACAGAGGCCTTCTATATCTATATAAAATAACATCTTCCTGTCAATATACTCCACGAGGATCCAGTATTGGTTGAGAAAAATTACTATGTCATACAGAGGGTTTTGTTTCAGCCAAGATGACAACAAACCCCTAAAACGCTGATTTACTACCAAAATATTAATCACCATAAAAATCCGGTAGTTTTATTACCAGACTCAATCAAGTTGATGATGCATTGAATAAAAATATAATTTACTACCAAAAACACGTCTCTTAATTGATTCATCATGTTTTCTAATAAATTACCGTATTTTATTCATGTAACTGTCGGCGTATAGCTAGAGCAGTATTGTATATGATTAAAATTGAAAAACAAAAAAAAGGTATACACAAACAATTTAAAATAGATTGTAATAGTGCACAAAAATAGTGTTATGAGTCGCGAGACTCGAACTAAAAATGGCGTTAAAATTACTAGCGAGTTTATTAGAACTATACAAACACGTATAACACAGGCACAAATATAACCGAACACAACAAGTCCAAACATAAAGCGAATTCAATGAAAAGCGAAAAATCCGTCACTTATTAGATTCCCGATTGTAGTACCCACGTCTCGCTTCGCTCGTGGTGCTCGCTCAACTGCCCCCTCCCTCCATCGGGCCCTGGTTTTATATATATCGCAAATACAAATTTGCCTGTATTGCAGTCGACCTAATCCGTAACACCTGTCTAATGATTCGACCCTAACGGCCATAAATGAGTACAATAAAACAATGGACTGTTTGCTAGAATAATTAGCAAACGCATGCCAATAAATAAGAAAACAACAGAAGAAGATCATAAAAGAATTAGTTCTAATGCCGAAAGGTAATAGAATGTGTTTTTACAGATGCAGGTGTGAATTTGTATTTGTTGGCGCCTAGATTGTAACAATAGCATTGGTTCAAATACACCGTTCACAACCAAATAAGGAATCGAGTTTAAGGAAAAACTTGCAAAGGTAAATGACAGAATAGATGTTATCGGACAATAAAATGGCGATATTTAACATTGTTGTTGACATAAATTAATTGAATAAAAAAATAATATACATAAAAATTGAATGACACAAAAATACCACTTCTCGCAGATCATTTCCTCGCCATGATAACTATATCAAGTGGCAGCTTATTAATTTAACAAGTGTTATGCTCGCGATAAGTAATTGCTATGCTTGAATATTTAATGGGTGTAACGAGATATAATAAACGTCTGGTTCTGTATGCTTATTTTTTATTGCTAGTTTATAGCAGACAAGACAAGAAAGAGCATTCCAAGACGGTAAGGTAGTTTTCACTTAGTAATTCATAAATTTAGTTTTAAATATTTTTTTGCAAAGTAAAGATTTTAAAATTGACTCATTAGCCATTAAGAAAGCCCTAAATGCTGCTCGCCATATTTGAATATAGCTCGAAAAAGCGCGAGATTTCCCCACAGAATATTGCCTATGCGACGTAAACCTAAACCCCCCTTGCCCCTGTGACCATGCGTGATATTTTGTAGTCCTCCGTCCCCCCGCACGGGTCACGTAGTATGGGTTCGATCCCTAACGGCATCTATAAAGGTAAGTGGTCACCGACGTCTATAGATATCTGCAACACTAGTTAACGACTAACCTAGTCGTTATATAGGTGCATGTTGCGTGTTCTTAGTAATGATCCATTATTTAATAATACACCTTTTTTTTAAAGTGGGGCAACTATTTAACTACACCTAAATTTTAAATCGTGGAACACCTCCCATAATAAACGCGAAGATTATCACATCAATTTAGGGTGAAAAGAAATATCCATTTATAGGTATTATCCCCGCAAATTGCTATTACGCCTGGCCGCCATTTTGGTGACGTAACCGTAGCCGAACACTCAGTACTGTTAGCATCACTGGCCGGCGACTACGCGTACATATCGAGTTGCGGATGACGTCATGTGAATGTTAATTTGACAAGTTTCCAGCGCATTACCAATTTGCGGGGATAACATATCTTACAGAATAGTTACAAAAAATATACGAACTCAACAATAAAAGATTTTAATACTGAACCCTAAAATGACAAAAGTGAATGGTAACATTGTCCAGGGGTATGTGATTCATGTAACTTGCATGTTCACATATAATTATATGCAATTATGTAGTTGTTTAAAGGTGAGATGGGAATTACGTCATAAATGCAGAGTTTACAGAAAATAATATGTAACAGCATGTGATTTATGGCCGGCTAGTAATGCCCAACTTACTGATTTGAATTTCATTTTGTCGAACATATATATTACTTTTTCTAATAATGGCTCAGTGGCCAACACAGCCGTGTGTCCTATTTTTAGTAATGTGGTTTCAGACTAGATAAAAGACATTTGCATAATGCGTATAATATTACCAATATAACATCCTTGGCAAAATCTCCTCTTGGAAAATTTAAAAAAAATTACACGCATGCATATTATAACGCCTGTTTCCCAAGGGGGTAGTTTTTTTTATTTATTAACAAGACTACGGACTCGAGTTCCGTACCCGTTTTACAACTTAATTACTATGAAAGTTTTTGAGTTCATACACGGTTATTGTTTATTTTTGTTACTGTGTGTGACATTAATTTTGTTATTTTTATGTTGTGTTGTGTGTAACTTAAGAATAACTTATAATATAGTTTTTTTCAGGGGGTAGGTTAGGACTATGGATCTCCACTTGCGACGATCCTGACAAACAACTTTCGCTTCATATATTTTCATTAACGTCTTCATACATTCGAGGTGCTTTTTACCTGACCTCTTTTTAACACTTGTGCTATTTGATCATGGTGTGAACGTCGCGGTAATAAAACCGTTATATAAAATTAGACACTTAAAATATTTTATTTTTAAAAATCATGTAGGTACAAATATTAATTCGTTGACTATAAATACATAATTGCGTAAAGAGATAAAAACATAATATTATCCTTATGTCAATAAATCGCATAAATGACTACGCCCAATGCATAAAGCGTTCTCTACTAATCCGCTGACAGCCCAAGATCCGGGCCGGGAACAATAGCAATATGTGGAAAATGTTAATTAGTGATAGCTTTTTTAAATATGTAGTATGTCTAGTATTTTCTTAAGTTTTCGCTACATATTTTATTTGATTTTTATTCCGACGTTTCGGCCTCTTTTCAGTAGCAGCGACCACGGAAGACGAAGATTTCAAGTGCCAATGAGTAATGTTAAAGATTTTATTTATGCTATTGTCAACTTGTTAATTATAATTATTTAGTTTTAATTTTTGTCTATGGTTATTATTTATTCAATGGGAGCCTAATCTAATTTACCACCGCTTCGCAACATCTTGTGGCTTGAAGAGAAGAAGCGGCGCAAGAAACTCTTCAACGACATGTCTATTAATATTAGTAGTAGTCTGAATTTAGTTGTAAAATGTGTGATGAATTGAAATCATGAATAAACAAGACGCCATCAAGAAGCAGATGTCGCTCGGATGCCTATAAATTTGTACAACGGCCAAACAACAGTCAGCATGTCGCCAGAAGCCAGCGTCCATCGCGCGTTACCTTATACAGTAATCAGTTTAGTCATAAATATAACCTTCAGTAGTGCTGATACATATCGATGTTGTACCGTCATATTGTTTATTCTGACCTTCATTAATTACCGGTACTTTCGATTCTGAAGCTGTATAACCCGTCTCCACTAATAGGGCCAATGTGACCTCACATTTTGCCCTGATTTACATTAATCGTTAATTGGAGTTCACTGATTTTATCGCATCGATTCATTCATTCATTACAATGTAGGCCTGAATTTAAAAGTTCCATAATGTTATTTTTTTACCTCATAACCTAAATAAAATAAATGTACACAAATTACACATATAATAATGCATATGACATACAAATATTAATTGTGGAAGCAACATGAATTCTTTGTCCAGCTCTTCACCAACCAACAGTTAAAAAAGATCTTTATGAATTGGGCATCAAGTTTTTGTTTTCGAGCATCGGCAAAAATAATATAAGAATAGTTTTTAAAAGTAAAACACAGCGGCATGTGGAGTCTTTTTACGTGGGTCAAACTGCGTGTATAGTGTGTCACGTATTCCCATTGTAATACGTAAAATAAATTTGTTTGTTATTTTACGCGCAGTACACCTTGCTGTATTTCATTTATATATAAATCTAGCTTCTGCACAACTTCGTCCGCGTCGAAAGTTTTTTTAACTATCCCACGGGAGATCTTTAATTTTTCGGGATCAAAGAGACGTAAGCTACCACCGGTCCAGTCGTTTCGGAGATTAGCCCGTACAAACAGACGAACAGAGAAACAAAAAATTAAAAAAAATCTAATTTAGTTCTATTTCAATTCTTACATCCCCACGACTCGATTTTTAGCATTATTTTCATTGTACAGAAATTCGACCTCTACCGTTTTAATATATAGATATAGATAGTTCAATCCACGAAGACGCGCCCCACTTTTTTCCCGTATCACTGATAGCGCAAGTGTGCGAAGCAATTATCAATGTGTTTGTTCTATCATTATGCACTTATTAGCGATGTAGTCTCACGCACACAAAAATAAAATTAGCACATAAATCAGCTGTCAAGCTGATCATCTGGAAAGATGCTCTACTTAAATATTTTAGAAAGAAACAAAAGTATTTATTTAGAACAAGGAAAATAATACTAAACAGTAAAAGTAGTAAGAAACAAATTAATGTGTATACACATTAATTAAAACATTACAATTGAATTATTTAAAATTGTATATGTATAAACAAAAAAAAAGTTAGTGTTAAAGTTTTTAGTTCGATCCATTAGCAGTTCGTCTTAGCCCAGTCCTTTTTGTTTCCATTTTCTTTTCAAAAGTCCTACACTCACAAATATTTAAAAAGGAAGTAATTATAAATAAAAATCGATGTCTTCAAATATAAAAGAAGATATTTATTCAAGATTATTCAGTATCTTCACTTATTTCAGAGTCCGAAGTATCACCGATATTTATAACAAAATTAAAGTCTAAATCAAAGTATTTTAGATATTCGTTTTCTATATCTTCTACATGCCGACATGTATTTGCCCAAACATCATTAGTTATTTGTTGAAAAGCTTCATTTAAAATAGGCATTAGTGTGGTATAATTTTGATTGACATTGCGGCTAGCAACGTAATTTTTTGCTATGCCCCAAATATTTTCTATTGGATTAAGTTCTGGGTGATATGGTGGGAGACGTAATACTGTAAAATTATGTTCTTTTAATAAATCATCGACTTTATACTTGCGAAAATTTTCTTTATTTTTTAATATTAAATCGTATAATTCTACTTTTTTAAATGTCGGTTCAAATGTGATATTTTTTGCGGTGAGCCAACTTTGCATTTCAGATTTGTTAGAGTTAGACGTCGGTATTTTTTCCGAAGTAGAGTTGTGATAGGCTGCGTTATCCAAAACTACCACAGCATCCTTCGGAAGATTAGGTATTAATTTTTCTTTTAACCATTTTAAATAATTATCTGTATTCATGTTATCGTGGTAGTCGCCTGTTTTAATCTCTGCCCTGTACGTTAGTAACGCATTTGGTATAAATCCTGCAACACTTCCGGCGTGTATCATAATTATACGCACTCCTTTAGACAGTTTTCGTTTTATTCCCATATTTGAATCTTTTCTAGACCATGATTTATTTTGCACATGGTCGGAATGTACATATGATTCATCAGTATAAACAATAGGCTTACCTTCATTGCGCAAAGATTTCACCTGTTTTAGGTATTTTAGTCGTAATAATTGAACTTCATGTCTTTCTGTTATTCTCAGTTTTGCACCATTTATATCCTAGTTTAATTAACAAAGTTCTTAAGGTTGTTTTACATCCATTGAATTGTATACGATCTCTTAAAATACTTTGTAATCGCAATAATGTTGGAAACTGATGGTGCTCTCTATGAAAGTCTTCTATGCTTTTTCTGACTACTCCTATATCAAAATCATCTAAATTTATTTTTCTTGGTTGTATCTTTCTTTTTTTCATAGGTGACGTAAACACTACCGTACTTGTTTTCGCAAAGTTTGAGTGTGACGTAGTTGCCTCATTAGCAACACATTCAACATTTTCCTCATCCAAAGAAGCTGCGACCTCCCCTTGAGCCTTTTTTTCTCTTAAAATTCTAGTCACTGTGCTTTCAGAAACACCAACAGCCTGCGCTGTTCGCCAACGTGCATCGGTTATTCTTTCTGCTTTGTTATTATTCGCTTCTTTTTTCATAAATTCATATACTTTTGAGATTATATCTCTTGCCTGAAAAAAAATTTGATTCGTGTATAAGGAAGGTAGTTTTATATTCTAATACTGTGCGATAAAATATTATTCATACCTGGCTCTTCAGTACAGTCCGCTGCGTTTTTTTAGACATTTTAAATATAATGTAAGTAGAGCAACTTGCAATTCAAGTCTGAGAGAGAGAGCGATATAATTCAGAGATAGTCGTGTACACCGAACGGGAGTTGGCTCGAGACTGCTGTCCGGGCTTAAAGCCCCTCACCCCGCGCCTTCCCTTTACAGAATGTAGTGGGGCGCGTCTTCGTGGATTGAACTATCTATACACCTAGTAGTAGTATCTAATCTTAATAGTATGTTGGTGCATAGAGAGACTGACCGTTCCGTTCGTTTTGAATGAATAAATGGCTACGGTGCCCTGAATAATGCGAAAACGCGGATCTATTAGATGAAATGAAGCAAGTATGAACATATTTAATTTTATGCGTAAAAGATTGCACCAGATTTTCCTCATGAGGAATGAAAATTATGTGACAATAGAATACACATACTTTATATCAACACACGATTATATTGTAATCTCTTAAATATTAATCTATACAAGAAATACAGTAAAAACAAACTTATTTTCCACCGTGTTCTCGATTATTTCATAATGTAACGTTATCTGAACAGTATACTTTTAATAATTTTTAATGTCGCAACATTCGTGTAAATGCATTTCCCAAGTCTCACGTTCCGCCCCACTGAGTAGTTTAGGAACGTGATATTTTCGCGTTTTACCAGTCGTTTTCTTATAATTCAATAATGTGAACTTGTTAAGTGCTTGTAATGACCTACTACTACTACGACATTGGAAGACATCCGCGTTGTAGATGGCTGAAAAAAACGACACCGAAAATGAGTGCCACTCTTATTTATTACAATGGACTAGCTGGAGATTTAATAAAATCTAGGTTCTAAAGCTTAAAGAAATGTATAAAATTAAAATTGGTTCGAAAAGATCTTTTTGTTTTTTATTGCAGGAGTTCAACAGACCGGCAAATGGCCCAGTTGATGGAAAGCGGTTACCATCACCTATGGACATTTGTAACACTAAAGATGCTACAAATGCGCTGCTGCTCTCTTAAAGGAGACTGGAATCTGGTCTCTAATGGCGGGACACAACACAAGGTTGTTATGGCAGCATACTCGAGACCAGGGGTGGTCGCTATCTAGTCGAGCAAATACCCTACCACCTGGCTGCCTTTTACGAAAGGCCGCCCGGCCGCAGAAAATTGTGTTATTTCTCCGTTCCGATCTTATAAATATTGTTAATATTTTTGATAGTTCTGTAGCTGAATTACAAATAAATTGGATACTTGTAACATCTACTGAACACTTCATGGTATGTGTAGGTATTAATATACTCATGCCTGACTTTATTTAAACATGAAATAGACTAATCTTTACAAAACATGTTCACAACATTTCCTGCACGTTCAAGTGCGACGTTGAAATATTACTCGGTAAATTGCATTAAATCAATATGAGAATTCTCCAAGTGATTATGCATGTTTCTAATCAAATGTAATTGATTAGTATAATTTAATTGAAATCAGTAAGATTTCAAGTGCAGTAGTAATGGTTTCAAATATCCAAAACAGTGGAGTCAAGTGTATCTACTACACCCATATTTTCAATTGTTGAAGGCTTTACTTATCTATACATACATGTAATAGAAGCCGAACAACTGACTATTTTAGGTGTCGGGGTGAAGGGAGGAAGGATTAAGCGGCAACTGCTAGGAGTTGTTACTCGTCTTGAGGCCGGTTCCTACATTTTTCTATTCAGTCACTTGCCTTACCATCGGTTGAATTATGACATTACTTGTATGGAGCTTATGCCAAATTTACCCGTTAGTAAGGCAAATGAACGGTCGGTAAGATATAGGAACCGGCCGCTAACTAACTCCCGATACTTTTACACTCTTAACGTGAATACAATTTTTGTTTTTCATTCGGTGGTTTGAAATCGCTACGTTTGTTTTATAATTATTGATATTTTCGATTATAAAATAAATAGACTCGTTGGATTTAGAGTAACTGTCATATCGATCCGCCAATAATATTACTTTTAATGTATTCATAAAAGTGGGGTGAACAGTGTCATTAGCTTCAAGTCAGTGAATGATTTATTTGGTTTTTGAAAGTATCATTCTTGTTGTCATACAAAAATAGTGTCAAATTAGAATATTAATAATAGCAAAGGAATAAAGATAAAGCAAAAGGGTGACAGCTGTCACAGATTTGTTGTGTGGCATAGTAGAGTGTGAAAGAGAAAGAACATACTTTGTCGATCTTAAATGATTGGGAAAAGATAGAAAACTAGACTATAATGCTTTCTTTGTGCAATAATTGTTACACTTGTTTTTATAATTAGGTAATTAGGTAGCCAGCAGGAAAAAAAATTGCGACCTTGTTTATCATTTAACAAACATAAAACACAATAAACACAACCACAATAAGATAAAAACATAAATTTTGTTTACAAGATTTAATATTATAACGTGAAATGTATATGTATGTAAAACTTTACGTCTAATATAGTTACAACGCTAGTATCAATTATGGAAGTAATGAATGCATAGACGGATGTATTACATCTTAATTACGACCATTTAACACTTTTCCTGCAATAACTATGTATATAATAATTCAAACGGATGCAATTACTCGCAATATTATTTAATATCGCCAAGATAATTAAGTAGGTGCAAACAAACATTAAATAATCCGTTATCATACAAATGTTTTAATACTAATTTCAGCTAATAAACGCACTTTTGCTGGGATCGAGACTTGTCTTCTCAGGATACGTAGCTTTAACGCGTATTAACGGGTTATATACATAACGGGTTATGTACAGATTCGTCAATGATATTTTTATCCATCGTCAGCACGTGATAATTGTGAAAGAGTGTGAACAAAACTTAAATGCGTCCTTGAAGTTCGTAAATGTCATTGCGTAAACCACATTAGATTTGATAAGGTTCACGAGGTGTTACGTAGAGTATTGCGCTCTCACTCACACGCTAGTCGGATACGCATAGCATCTCTATCGCAGTCACAGTCAGTTGTATAAACGATTGGCTTGGATCTGCGCAAACTCACGGAGCTAACTTCAAAGATGTGCATTAAAGTTTTGCGCGTACTATATGTATCTTTAAAAGTTTGCGCATACTACATGTACTGTACATAAATATTAATTAGAAAATTGTGAAGCGGTACCCTTGCCAAAATTCAAAACCAAGTCATTGCAAAAAGAGAACCTTAGCTAATGAGCAACCATAAGTTAAAATCTGAAAGTAAGCTTTATAGCAAACCGTAACGATATAAAAGTAATATGGGGTAATAGGGAGTTGACAGTCAAATAAAGTGAGGTACCTTTTATCATCTTACAAAACGCCGAAGCCACTTAGATTGTATACGATGTGCGTTGCAAATTATGACGTCATTTCTATAATGAGTCAAATAGCGTATTAATTATAGTTATGTAAACAGTAATGACAATTATTTCTATCGAGATAGTTTAAAGTTATGATGATGACATGGTATTTGAAAGTTTTTTTATTTATTTAACATTGTTTCGGAATAAATTGCAATAGGTGTCAACTACCCCATTCGACATAAAACGTTAACAGCTCAAAAGCTACTACACTTCATTATCATTAGATGTTGAAAAACGATTATCTATGGTCTTGTAACTGTCAACTTTCGATTTCATCCAATCACGTGCGGACGTCTAAATTAGCTCTCACCTGATTGGTGGCTAGAATTACTGTCATTATAGTGTAATTTTGTTCGAGACTGTAATAAGTTCAGTAACCTGATGTAAAAGAAATAATGAGAAATATATTGTTTTTCTTTAATCTTATTTTTTTATTTATTGCTGAAGCAGTGCAGACAGGCTGACGGCCCGATTATTTTGGAAATTGGTTACTGTCACCTATGGACATTAAAAATACCAGAGGTGTTGCAGATGTGCTGCTGGCCTCGAGAGAGGAACTGGTACCTGGCCACTGATGCCAGAACACAACTGAAAATTGTTATGGTGGCATACTTTAGATCAGAGGTAGCAAGGGGTACTCCTACCACCCGGTTGTTTTGTCGCCTATTACGACGGCCGCCCGGGTGCATACTTGAAAGTATTCGATCATAAATTTTGTATAAGTCAATGTATACAATGTACAAATTGAGAAAGTTAATGTAGATAAAATTTAAAAACTTCGTTTAAAAAACCGACTTCAAAAACGAAAAAACTAAAATGTATAAAATAACTTATTTCTAAAGCTATTATTATTAATATATATTATCTAAAACATCTTAAAGTCGGTGCTTAGTAATTTTCAAAATATAGTAATTTTTATCTTTTGCTTTGCACCGACTTCAAGATGTTTTAGATAATATATATTAATAATAATAGCTTTAGAAATAAGTTATTTTATACATTTTAGTTTTTTAGTTTTTGAAGTCGGTTTTTTTAAACGAAGTTTATATTTTTTATTTGTTACTTTTTAGTGTCTAGCTATGTATGGGTGGACCTACGAATGGTGCCGCGCTTCTTAAAAAATATAGGTCCCAAGAACCGGGAACAAAAAAATGATCGTAAAATGAAAACTACTAGGCCAAACTATGTCAAATTTTTAGGGGACCACATGGCAGCTATTCCGCGTGGAACAAAAAAGAATCACGTAAATCGAATCATAAATCTCAGAGGAATCGGTGTACATATGGAACGGAGTGAAAATTATTTTCATGAAAAATGTTCATAAAATGAAAACTACTGGGCCAAACTGTGTAAAATTTTTAGGGGACCAATTGGAAGCTACTCCGCGTCGAATAAAAAAAGAATCACGTAAATCGGATCATAAATGACAGAGTAATCGGCGAACATACATAAAAAAAGCAACAAAAAAAAATAAAAAAAAGATCCCGACGAATTGAGAACCTCCTCCTTTTTTAGAAGTCGGTTAATAAAACTTATTAAAGAGACGCTAGATTTAAATAACATTCCTGAGATTAGTCAGGTCAAAAGTATCAATTCAAATTAATGAATTTTATAGAAAAAAAACAAATTTTACATTAACATCTAGTAAACAGTGAAAGCCATTAGAAATTGAAACCTTCAGTTGTTAACACAGGCTAAAATAAATAGCACGCAATGAACGCGTCGGGGCTAAATTGGCAACCTTGACCGCTTTGGTTTACACACGCTATTTAGTCGCACGGGGCTAAATTAGGTACTGTATGTAAATATTTTGCGTGCCCCACTCAGAGTCCGATAAGTTTCCATTAACACTAAATTGTAGCGATTGAATTTCTTCCTCTCTTTTTAGGGTTTCATAGTTATTTTGGTAAATAAGCGGAAATCTTTCAAATGATCATATTGCCGGTAGTCTCTCAATATATACCATAGCTATTTTACTCAAATATTAAAAACATGTCTCTTATTATCTTTTTAATTTTTGGAGGAAAGTTCCAGCAGAGGTTGTTTAAAAAGAGCTCTATAAGATAGAAGATCTATAAGACTCGAAGAAGAGTCGGAAATGCGCTGGAAACGCTTCTGGTGTTGGATCCGTACATAGGCGACAGTAACCGCTTTCCATAAGGTGGGGCACTCGCCTGTTTGCCTGCTTTAGACAATAACAAAATACACAAAATGTTGTAGTTTTAGAGTAAAGGCCATACATATTAACCATCCTACAATAATGAATCATTGCACTAATGCCACTGAAAGTCGCGTTGGTGTCCGTGCGCATACGCATCGCACAGTCGTTAGCGAAAATAGATCAAAATTATACAAATATTATTAGTGAGCCGTAAATAAGATGATGAAAATCTCTATGACTCTTTCCGAGACAAAATGTTATAGAATTTAGTGGTTAACTATATAATTATATATGTATACATTCATACTCGTATATAATTATGTAGACTTAAAAATATACAGATGTGCTTTCGCTAACGAAGATAAATAAAATATATCACTTATCCTGGAAAATGGGATAGTTTGCTGCCACGATAGCGATTTTAAATTTCCGAGAGAGAAAAGACGTTAAAAAGTTTAATGCTAATAAAACAATTGCTCGTATACAAGTTAACTGTGCAAAACCTAGCAATTGCATTTGAAGAATTGTTACACAACAGCACAAAAAATGTCAATGAATGAACTTCAATGAATATATTAAATGTCTTTCCAGTCTACGAGTTTTATTAAGCACAATGGATCAGCAAATAAAATTAGTAAGATTAATAGCTTATTAAAAGCACTCGGCGCCCGTCCAGAACCGGATCGCCACGCTCGCAAGCTGTCTGCGCGCGGACGGCGAGTGAACCACTCGGTGAAAACCCCTTGCTCAGAATAGTTCGTGTATAGATAAAGTGCTTTGCGTCCACCTTAATCATATAGCAAAAGATTGGAACTCATTGCCGAAGTCTGTCTTTATCGATACTTACAACCTGAGAGTCTTATAGTCTCGTATGAATAGGTAGCTTCTAGGAAAGCGTGCTGTATGGTAGACTATATTTTATCACCGCTGTACATCGGGCGAGATTATGGTCAAACACGAATCTATGCTACTATAACAAAAACCCAATAACAATCGCTGACAGACTCCTCTTTCATTCGTGGATCTCGCAACTTTCAATCATTGACTCTGCAAGATTTACTGGTTGGCAACGCATCGTCCACTCGTGGTAGAAGGTTCCCGGATGCCTCTATGCCCTTAAGAATTATTTGTCAAAATGTAATAGATTCAGATTTATATAACGTCACGTCAACGTTTTATTTCACACTAGCTGACCCGTGCCCACTTAATATTAATCACAATCAAATATACCCTATGTCACTCAGGAATAAAGTAGCTTTACACTGGTGAAAGAATTTTAAAAATCGGTTTAGTAGAACCATAGATTACCCCCTACAATGTCACAAACTCACTAACAGATAAAGTTTGTAATATTATAGTACAGAAAAATTGCAGGCAAAACCCTCATTTCCGTACAAACGCATTTGATTTAAAACTATCACGACTATTTCATACACAAACACGGGATTAATGAATCGACGTCTTGAAACATTGCAGTAGTTTATCATGGATTAGACGATGTTATCTGTGAATTCATCATATTTGTTGCAGTTGGCGGGTACTGACCAAGTAATTGATGTAGTCTAGGCGAGGCTAGTTTATTTACGAGATGTATTGAGGTTGGATTGCAAGGGCACTTGGGCGGTTTTAAATTGTGTTCGTCTTTTCGTAGGTGTGCAGTTATTGAGCTTACAATTAAATCGCTCGAACTTTACCATATTCTTATTTAGTTATATTACCTTATAAATACAAAGGCTTTAATAAAATAAAATACCGGTAATTATGTCATTGTATTGAAAATAATTTACAGGTAAATTTAATTTCTCAAGTGGGCTTCTACGGATGAATCCGAAACTTTAAGATATAGTGAACAATACGCAAAGGAGACAGAGATATATTTTGATGGAAACTAAAGCGGTATCATTAGATTTTTGAAAAATATAATGTTACATACCGACAAAGAAATGCGCACCTGGTTTATGAAGCAGTCAAGCGAGGATTACGATACGAGTAAGACGTACATTCGATGAGCGCTATAGTGACGGACTTTGCGAGTGTAATTGAATCGTGCAGTTTGTACTAGTAGTGTGTAGTTATATTTGTACCTATGTTATACGTGTTTGTATAGTTCTAATAAATTCTATAGTAATTCCAACGGCATTTTAATTCAAGTCCTGCGCACTCGTAACAATAATAAAACACAAGCTGTGTTAATACACCAACCAATAGTGTAGCTTGTGAGGATCAATTTCTGTAAAGAAACATGAAATGTCAAACTGTTGTCAATTTTGACAATTCACTATGAAACTGTAAAATTAGAACTGTAGGTGTGGAAGGTTTCTTTAATTTTAGGAGGTTGAAAAGAGTGTCAATCTTGTGACACTCTATTAAGTAATATGGTGGGATGCATTGTGTACAGATAATCAGATAATTCCCGGAGAGACAAAGTCCGTACCATTTCGTCATCCACTGTCAGTCACAGTGATTTATAGTCATAGGGAACACTTTCTAAAACGTGCACGGTAATGAGTGTTGTAAGGACAATACGTGGTTTAAAGGGACTAGTGTGGTACCTATGTCGAAACTTGTACTCACAATTGGGGTCATTTTTGTGTAGCTTTATCTCATTTTTGGATTTCAAAACATTTTTGGATTATAATTAATATTTATATACAATTCAATCTATATTAAGATATACCAATATTCATTTATCTGGTAATTTCACATTACAGTATTTACTGATATGCGATTAATGATAAACGACGTATATTATTATTTAGTAAATACTTCCATTTATCAAATAGTACTTAACACTGTTAAATTTTCGAATAGATTAAATTCGAAAGAAGAAAATGCCCTAAAATAATTATTCTGTTGTTATGTTGCTCGAAGTACCAGCTTTTTAAATACATGTCATCAAGCAAGCGCTTATTCGTAAGGTACACCTTAACACAAAAATCAATAAATTAATGACACACACAAGAACCAAAATAACTAATAAGCGTGTTTAAATTCTAAAAATTAAATCTAGAAATTAAATTGTAAAAAAGGGTACGGAACTCGGTCCGTAGAGTTGTTAAAAAAGAAAAAAAGGAAGCGCTCAGTGGTCTCGACGAATTTAATGATCATTGTTTACCGGTCCTAAAATTCGACCCTAAACGCAGCAAATTTCTCATGGTTTTATATTCCTGAAGTGTTAATTAATTACGATGTGAATTTTCGAAAAGATAGAAAATTAAAATTATCATATTCATATAATTATGTACCATAAATAAAGCTAAGCACTAATACAAGTGCGGCTTGTTAGAGCAACTTGGTAAACTTTCCATTTCGTTCATTACCACAACGATTGCTGCCACTAATGACCGTTTTGTGTGACTAAGACTCATTATCTTCACTATATCTTGTACTGTTGCTGGCAGGACGATAGATCTTTCAATAAAATAGGATAAGATTTACCCGCGGACTAGTATAAGGTAGACAACAGAAGTGTACAGAGAGCGACTTAAAATTATATAATATTTCAAAAGTGTTACAGTCCCCTTGATTGTATATTAGTTAGTTATGACGACGTAATTCTAACAAGTCGAACTTTAATAGTTGCAAGATATGCCTAAAAGTTCGTTTGCCCCGTAAACAACTTTGAACTTTATGTTCCTATCTTCTGAACTCTGTATATCGAAATTAAAATTATATTATACTGAAATGTAAATTTGCTATTTTAATCACTAATATTTGCATTGACATCCGTCGAGCAGTTCCTAATTCTAATTCGAGATGAAAATAAAGACAGACTGACAGTGAACAATTGTAAATATATTAACTTAGGATTAGGCATCGTATTATATATAGAACGAACAAACACTTTGAATTCATTTATATGTATAGATTATTTATTTAAACAACAACTATAATTACTATATGTATGTGTATTATAAATATGTATATATAGAGTTACACTATTTTTGTACCTATATGTACAATTTTCATTTATCCTTCATAATTATTTTATTAACTGCACCATCGTCAGTATTAAAATTATCAATTCCTGCCAAGGGTAGCCTGGAAGAGATCGCTTCTTTGCAATAAAGCCACCCGTTGTACTATCTCATGTTTTTCTACTGCTGTTTGTTTATAGTTTGATGTATAATAAAGAATTATCTATCTTATTTTTATTTTAAGGATAAGATGAGAACAAGATAATTTTTATATGTGTATTGTTTTAGATTTTTTGTAAGTCGTAGGAAATGAAAGTTTGTGGTATGACGGAGATGTATGGCACAATACTATATAGGTCTATGGAAGAAAATGACATACAGTGCCCACCCCAAATCATTAGGAAAAGGTGAGTGAAAAAAGAGAACAACTCATATTAAAGTGAAACGACGTAACGTAACCTTACGATCAATTTCAATGGTTAGGTATTTCAATAACAGAGTTCATAACCGATGTTTCCATTACGGCTTTTGGTGCGTAAAAACGAAACATTTCATGCGTAATGTAATATTTTGAAAGTGGAATCGTAAAAGTGCTTAAAATAGTCATAAATTACAGAATGGGAGCACTGAATTAGATGAGTGACTGGCGAAGTGAGGGTTTCAGAAAAGGTAGTATTTTTGAACGAATGGATTATTCAAAAGTATGCACTGTAACGTTGGTGGTTTAGTTTTCTTTTGTTACGTAAGAAAGATGAGTTACGAATGCTAAGCATACCGGACACGCGAAGATTTATATGGTATTAATTAATCGACGTTATATGAATTTTAAAGTCATTTCGACAAATTTTGCAATTTGCCCTGTCCCGCCTGATTCACTGAATTCGGGTTCCGGTAGTGAAAATTTCGTAAACGTAATTTCCGTTGCTGTAATTTGGGTGTCTAGAAGCGTGCCAAAGTTATTTGATAAAATGTCTACCTGTCGTCGTGTAATTACTTTGGTAGTACTTGTATCTATAATATTATAACATTCTAAACGTGCTGTCTGTACATTGAAGCTATTAAAGAAACAACTGGAATACAGTAATAATAATAAATAATAATAATAAATCTTTATTACATAGCCAAACAATAAAAATACAAAAAATAGTTGTCTGTGGAGTCAGGTGGTTGCCAAGACCCCGGACTAGGAACAAACCTGTGTTACCGTAGGCATTGGCAGCCATCCGACTACAGGAAATTTCTTATATTTAAAGGCTAATATGTCACATACACAGAAAATTCTGAATCCTAAACTAGTAAGACTGTAAAATATTAGGATTTAGATGAAATTATATTTATATTATTTTATTTATTTAAGTGTCTGCATAGTATAGGGTGTGTGTACGTGAGGGGTATGTGTGTGTGTACATGTCGGTGTGAGTGTGTTACGATAATTACAGAGTATATGGTACCAAGAGTAGAAACCGCCATTGTGATCAAACAAATAGGTAGGGTACACGTATATTGAAGATTAAAATAAAAACTTGCATCAGAATTGCTCATTCAGTAATAAGTCGTTCCGTATTGTCATAATTAAGTGAGTGGAACCATTTAATTAATTTATTCTTTACTTCATACCTTTTGAGTGAATATTTTTTTAAATGTCTGTTAATTTTATTGTAGAGATAGCCATGTAAGAACTTGAAGTGGCGTTTAGCAAATGAAACAGTATGTAAATGATGGAGAAAATGACACCTTTTTTTGAGTTATCTTGTTCGTTTGTTTGGGATTCACGTAAAAACTACTGGGCCGATTTTGGTGCGGTTTTCGCTGATCGACAGCAAATTCTTAGACGTTAAACCTGCTCTACTTATTATCCCGGGAATCCCGCGGAATTTTCATGGGAGCGCTTTCTAGTTGTTCGGGTGCATAAAAATTAACTTATTCCGACAGAGTTATCACTAAAACGATAGCTGCGGTATTTTGTGTCCCGGGAATCCAGCGGGTATTTCAAGTCAAGTGTGGACGAAGTCGCGGGCACATCCTAGTATATTACTAAACAATATTCACATACGATTTTCAATCGAAGCCGCTCGTTCGGAATACTGACCTGGAACAAAACAAAGAATAAAATTAAGACTTGTACTATAAAAAAAAATTGTGCGTGTACTAGTGTACACACGTAAGAAGTGAAACTTCTTTATGACCTTATTTTTCGAAAAATGATCTACTATATGCAACTTTACACGGTCGAATCGACCGTGGTAGGGGCAAGAAAACAAGATAGCGCGTAACCGAAAAAAGTGACGGTAAATTTTTTCCAACGCCGATAAAGAAGTTTCACTTCAAAAATATTGAGAATAAATGAACAAAGAATGAATATTGGATAGTATCCATGGGATACGCGTAAGAAGTTTACGTGGGCAGGGAGGGCCCCCCAAGTGGGAAAAAATTCTAAAAAGAAAAACTTTATTTTCATCTATCTAAAATATAAGTATTAAATAAATAGATACTAATTGGCGGAAAATGTGCCAAGTACTATTTAGTCATAGTCACGATGACGACTTGACTACCCTCGCAAATGGCTTTACGCCACTTGGCTTCAAAGAATATTATTATTCCAGATAAATCTTCAATGTAATTTATTAATTTTTATGCTGGGGTTTTATATTTTATATTACGTTACTATCCATTCTGTTACTTTTTTCTTTCACCTTATGCCAATTAATTGGGCTCAACACAATATGTCTTTTCTTCCATACATCTCTATTCTGGCATACATCCGCTGTCATACAACATATCATTACGTCATTCTACATGTAATCTATCTATCTACCTTTGCACTTTATCCATCAATCTTCCACTTTAAAATACTTTTTGTCATGTGGTCACTACCAGTGGCGAATTATAATGTATAGATAGATAAATCTTAACTGTACTGTGAAAAATACAAAAGATAGTGACCTATGGGTCACGGGTAATGTGCTAATACGTATATTGATGCTTGAAATGATAATTTGTCAAAATCAAGAATTATTCTCAAATACGGGGGCGAAACAAGGCCGCGCGACTTGTTAATTTTACGGATTAACAGCACAAATGTTGATAGAGTTTTGTCATAGCCACAAACATAGTAACAATTTGCATATTTTATTAAACAATGTTACGAATTTCATACAACACAAAGTGACCGCTATGTATTGAAGTAGAAAAGTAGGGAAACTTAGATACTAAAATATACAACAACATCACAGAAACTAGATATGAAGAAAGCACTTGAAATCAGATATACTCAAACTTGGGTGTCTGGGATCGGCCCCAGAGTAGTCCGTTGTATATTACCCATAACACAAGCGTAACTTGCTTAATTTGGGGATATACAATGCCTGCCGATTATTTATATTATTACTAGCTGTCCCGGCAGACGTCGATCTGGCCGGAAAATTTTCCATCGATATTTAACAAATAAAAAATAGGGGTTGATCGTAGAAGGTTTAAAATTTAGGGTTGTATGTATTGTTATTGTTATTAATGCTGTATCATAAAAAAAAAAACTAAAAATTAAAAAAAAAATTAGGGGCCTACCCTTAACATTTAGGGGGATAAAAAATAGATGTTGTCCGATTCTCATACCTACCCAATATGCACACAAAATTTAATGAGAATCGGTCAAACCGTTTCAAAGTAAACTAACACTGTGACACGATAATTTTATATATAAGATTATTAAACTGTATGTCTTTCAAGACCACGGGATTTATTATTATTATTATATTGTATGTCTTTGACGACCACGGGCCATAAAAATGACCCGGACATTTGGAGGGCTTGCGCGGGGCCATGGAAAGGCCAACACGTAGAGGCCCTTTGACAAATTTAATGTAAATGTGGCGTGACACTGACCGGCGATTATCCCTGTCTACACCATATAATAATGCACCCAAGGACAAGCCCCGACCAGTGTAGGACGTAAGAAGTATTGTGGGAAATGAGGACAAAAAGTACCGGGCTATTGGGGGGAACTGCTAGTGGTACTAGGGGTCTGGGAATATGGGGACTATGGCGTCTGCCCGTCGTAATGTTCGGGGAACATGGAGAAATGGGCAGACGGTGACACGCCACTCCCTGCATGGGCCCCAGAAATGCCATAAAAGACGGGGGCAACATGGGTATGAGTGGCTAAGGGGTGTAGAGAGGTGGGCTGCAGGTTCACCGAAGCTACTTCTGACGTGATGCCATTTATCACTTCCACCGCTGGAGCTTGAGTCTTAGCTCTAGGGATCTCCACTCCGTGCTGGCTGGTTAAGGCAAGCACGGAGGCGGGGGCCTTGCCTTGGCCCCCGGAGACGGGTACGAGGTGTCGCTACTCACCTAAGGCTTCGCCACAAAGCTGCGGGAGTGTCGCTACTCACCTAAGGCTTTGTTACCCCGTAGACCACTTGTAGTAAGAGGGGCGGTCTTATCGCTAAAAATGATTAAAAATGAATAATATGTAGGATATTATATTGTTTTTTACGCAAGAACCCTGTGTTTTTGCGGTTATCGTATACAAAGTCGTCGGCACACCAGATAATAAGCAGAATGAGTCGCTGTCACGGCGGATAGCAAATCACCGGCAAATTGAAGGAGCTCCGAACGCCTCTGTACTCATTAGCGCAGATGTGGCATTTTGAGAAGCAGTTTACGACCGAACACGAATATCGTGGTAAATACCGATCTTAATTAGCAAGGTATTTCTGTAAAGAGGTCAGTAGACTTGTGACGTACGGATATTTTTGGTCGTCGCTTAATGTCAGTTACACGTCATCCTGTCAATTTGCAAGGTTTTGTCTAGAAAGATCTTGACAGGAAGGCCATTTCCACCAAGGTGCCTGTCTTTAAACACTAAAGTATTTTCATACATAGGTGAGTGTGTATGTGCGAGAGCTTTTGAGTTTTATTTTTACTTACTAAATGTGATCTTCTAAAATTACAAATATCATTGGCTTAGTAAAGTTTGGTAGATCAGTGGCTCAGGATTCTTATATACTCGTATATACAGTTTCTGTGCACATAGTCGTCATGTGGATGTTTAGATAGGACTTGTAAGATTGTGATTATGTTCATTAACGAATCTTTTATTTATATCAATGATTGTAAGATAACTCACTTAAAGTAAAAATTCTATGTATCCTCGCCACCTTTAACTATTGAATTATGAAATGGAACATACTAAAAAAATAAGCGTTAGAGCTTGAAATATCCTTCAATGAAAATTGATTTGAACAACATTTGTTGAGTCTTTAGAATTTGTTGCAGGAACGGAGAAAGAATACAATTTCCTGCGGCCGGTCGGCGTGTCGTAAGAGGTGACAAAACAATCCACAGCCAGGTGGTAAGGTATTTTTCCAACTGGATGGCTACCACCCCTGGTATAGAGTATGCCACCATAACAGCCTTGAGTTGTGTTCCGGTATTAGGGACCAGGTCCAGTCTCCCTTAAGAGAGCAGCAGAGCATTTGTAGCAGCTTTGGTTACCATCGCCTATGGATGTCCATAGGCGATGGTAACCGCTTTTGATCAAATATACCCTCTGCCTGTCTGCTGAACTCCTGCAACAAAAAAAGGCAACAGTGGACGTGTCACTCGTACGCATCGCAGCTCACCTTATGTACACGACATTATTATATAAAATTGTATGTGTGCAGTTCGCACGCAGTAGAAGTAAAACTTCAGAGAATATACTCACAGATAATTCTTCTTTTACTTTTATTAATATAAATATAATTCCTTTAGCCTACATTTGTCAACATATTATAATTCAAAATAAACTTCTCAAGTAGGTATCACTTTCAAATTTTCACTGTTTCGGTCCAAATTGGACCTATGTTGAATCACCTGTCTTATTCACTCTCAAATCTGTGCTGCACAATGTAAAACTCGTATCTCATTCTCTCGCAGGCTTAGTCCTATATATTTATATGTTTACCTCTTTTTAGTGTCGCTTTTTTGTTTCATCGAGTTTCTATTCAATAATAATAACGGTGAATATTTATGCCTCCACGGAACCTTTTCACGTTCATGTTTCACTGGGTCGATTTATTATAACTACCGTAGGTATTAAGGGTGAAAGGACTTATACATTGAGATTGCCAATATATCAAGCCCACACTAATCTACTACGAAAAGTGGCTGGAAGTGTTATTCATAAATAGCCCTAATAATGGAAATATTCTAATTTCATATACAAATAATTCGGTAGTTGTCAATTTTTGAGAAACAGGTTTATTTTGAGCCTTAATTTAGCCAAAATATTAATATTTCAGCAAAAAAACAACATTAACATATTTAATTTAGTAATTTTATAAATATTTTGACATTTCGTCACAAAAACGCGTCAAGCTGTCATGGCGTCTCGCATGCCGTCACAGCGTGCAAAACAAAGATCTGTTTCGTTGAACGTTGTTACGTTCTAAATACATAGACTAGGAAGTAAAATTAAATTTTAACCTATATGTATGACCTTCAAAAAGTGTTCTACAGTGGAACTTATTTTGAGTAAAAACTTTTGAATTTGAATTTGAAGTGTTATCTGAGAAGTCATTGATAACTTCTTGTTTTTTGCACACTATGACATCACGCGCTCTGATCGGCGTTCATTGTCACGTGGCTAATGGTTGCAATATAACAATTTTATTTCTCAAAATTATCAATGAATATTTAATATGTTACTTAAAACAATTTATTTTTGTCATATTTAGATCGTAATCTACGATATATATTAAAATCAGCCTATATTTTTCATACTGTCAACTACCGAATTCCGCATAAAGCACATGTTAAATTTCTAAGAAACGGTGCACTATTCGTTATATCAATTTATTTATCCATTCATAACGTACCATAACGTCTGTATCAATGAAATCCATTAGTTTCGCACGCTCTGGTATGGTTGGCTTTCATCATACATCTTACACACTGTGTAGTTAGTGTTGTAGCTAAATATGTATAGCACATTGCGACATTGAGTGGTTGTAGTACGTATTGTACATGGAAGATAGTGTGTGGTACAATATTATGTAATTTAAATGTTTGTATTAAGTTCAAATGATGCGGTTTCTATTTTTGACCGGTAAAGCATGAACCTCTTAGGCAGTTTTTTGAGTCAATGTACATATTGTTACAATTACCACGTGCTGACGATGAAGAGAAACATTATGATGAAACCATGGAGAAAACAAAATGTTAGATAAAAAATACCTTTTGGAACAAAAATATACTTAGGTCCAAATGTCGCTTACGATAAAATGGCGGTAAAGTCTCGACATGCCTTCCATGGCTTTCGAATTGTACACATAATAATTATTCATAACTGTTTTATATGTTTCAGTATCTATACGAACTGTTCGCTATTTATTCTATTTATTCAAGGTTTTTGTTATATATTTTTTATTTTTTTAAGAAGAAACGGCGCAACAAACTGACTGTCATCAGGTTTCTTTTATTTTAATATGTATTAACTATTTTAAAGTAAATAAATACATTAACAGGCTATAGTTTTTATAGCAAAAGCGTGTAACTTAGCCAAACAATTTTAGATATGTAGGAGCTACAATGGATAATGTTAATTGTTATTCCGCATTCCAAGTGCGCACGCCCATTTGACATTAATACTACTTCATATATTGGGTACTTCAATTGAACGTGAGATTTTTTAATCTATTTTTCACGTTGGTTCAGTAAGCGCTCATGTAGATGACATGGCGAATACGCTACCGCCGCTCCACTTTTGCTCGCATATACATAAAAATTCACAAAGAGCAACACGTTGCACACGCGGTAGCTACGTAGCGGCAATGCCGTCTAGAGAAGTGCTAAAGCGAACCTCTTCCAAACAACCTGACATAAAAGATACTTAGCAAATCTGGTAATGTGTTTTAATAGAGTGTCTTTTTGTCCTCAAAGATTTGGACTAACGGACTATATATACGATACGCTGTTGAGTGTGTTTCAGACACCAATAAATCTTAATGTACAGGTTTCATTGCGATTTTATCTTTTTAACATCAGCACGTCATAATTGTAAAAACGTGCACATGAGGTTAAAAAACCGGATAAAAGTCTTGCTGCTAAAAAAATCTGCTGTCTCGACCAGGATTCAAAACCATAGGACTGAGACACTCCTGACTCAGGCACTAAGCTAAGATTGATTGAATACAATAAATGTCACATTATTGTGTCACGTGTGTTCACATAAAATGATATTACGTAACTCATTGAGAGCACGTTATAAAGTTTATGAAACATTAATCAAAAAGATGGATGGCCAAAACTCGGTAGTGGTCATAAAACAATATTACGATGTATGTAGGGCTCTACATTTATGTAATATCTACCTACAGAGTGAAAGTTGTGAAGGTGTCTTTAAGACGCTATAAATAAAAATTTGGTCAAGTGTGCTCACACACACAGTCAAGGGTTTTGTTAAAGTGATGCTCTCCCACTGATTTGTCATTTGACTATGGAACCCTAGAACACGATTAAACGAAAATACCCCATATTTAAACTAACAACTGCTGAAATGCTGGCTTGACGTTGTGAAGGATAGCGTACCAATGGTCTCAATACTATAGATACCGAAGATCGCGCGAAGTGGAGAAGAAAACATCGAAAAGCGGGCTCTGTGCGTCAAAGCGATCGCTCCGAACGCAACCGGGATTTAACACACAAAGGATTTTATTGAAATCAGTTTTCCTTTAGAGTGTTTTGAAATTCAAGTTACAGAAGCTTGAATTTTTATTCGTACCGTATCGCTCAAGTCACTTAATTTAAAGTCAGTCTTGTTTTATGTTCATACTTCAACGCAAATACTTGAGTAGCTTTAGAAAAAAATTACTTACATGAAACACGTTGTACTGTACGCCTATAATATTTGAGGCTTGCTATTGATTTCCCTGGGATCCACCCATCAGATCATGACTTGATGACAATGGGACTACCTCAGAAGTACTCGTATACTCTTTCGAGTAGAAAAAATGAAAATCGATCCACAATTGACGGAGAAATCGCGTAACAAATTTAGTCAAATTGAGAACTTCCTCCTTTGAAAAGTCTGTTAACATTAAATTCAAAACTAAAAATTGACCAGATAAGTGTCAACAGATATAATCTAAGGCACATACAAATCGTAAATAAACTCCCAGCAAACAAATTCCAAGAAGGCATACAGAGCCGTCTTGATGCAAGGCAGTTAATTCCCATAAACCAACAAGACGAATTAGTGTCAGTACAATATCTGGAATAAAGACGGATAATGGAAGAGGGTTATTTACGCGCGATCAGTTCGCTTTCTAAGCTCTGAATTACGTCTATCAAATGGTTCGTCTCTACCACACCGACTGATATCCATTTGCATATCTTGTTGAGAAGTAAAGTGTGTTCTCGATTCATTTTGATTAGTACAAAATGTTGTAATTGATGTCAAATTATTTGTTCTGTAGTTTCACTTGATTCTTATATTAACAATTTAATGAGTAGATCGATTGATATTGATAGCTTTGACACGATCGATTATATTGATACCACGAGAAATGGCATCGATTTAAATGTTCATATTTTCTTCACAGAAATGTTTATTGGTAAAATCTAAATATTAGATAATAGATTGACGATCTTTTTTATTGCACTACATAATGAATTTAAAGAATACTGTTTATATACACAGTAGGTATAAACGTAGCAGTAGTAGCAGTAGCATAAACGCATGCTTTAATGATGGCAAATAGTAATCAATTCTATTAAACCTTTTTTAGCAAAGCTATAGTAGTTTCAAATATTTTATTCAAATAGATATGTGTTTCTAGTGTTGCTTTCATCAATCTAGCAAGTAAAGGTTACTAATTATAAGAAATGAGCAAAATTTATTAACAAACAAACACTTGAAATATCAAAGGCATGTATGAATCCATTTAGTAATCACAATTTGCAAGCCATTTTTCGGTGCTATTATTAGGTAATTTAATAATAGCTAGCTAGTATTGCATTTATCATCAATATTTCTGTAAAGCTATTAATTGTAAGTACATATGCATTAAAAATAAAATTAGTGATATAACTTTCGCAAGTAAACAACAATTTAAAATCAAAACTTATCTGTGGTTCTGCAATAAAATAATTGATAAAGATACATACTAAAATATACCTAAATTTTATGTTAATTGCTGTAGAAATTATATGCCAAACCACTGTAAGCGGGAAGCGTGCCCAGAAAGCCGAATGTATTGCCATGAAGTGGTAACGCCACATTGTATGGTGATGATTAGCCACTGTGCGAACTGCGAAGTAGTAGCCCCATGGGATCCGTTGCAAAGAGATTCTTCAAAGACATATATTTGTAAGAAACATTGATGCCACATATGAATAGAGGGTTAGTATATACTTCATACATAACCTAATAAAGTTATTACGACATATTTTACATTGACGTAATTTCTGTATTATGTTTGAAGCTACTTTGCGTCACGACACTTACCACACCTGATCATTAGAAACATATTAAGGGCCTAATCAAGGATTGTTGTTGGATTGTTGTGTGTCGAAGGATGATGTAATCTGGAAATGTTAAGGTAAGTAGATAAAATTATAAGCGGGTAATTTAATCAAAATTATAAAAACTAAACAAAAAATTACAATTGCTGTATATTTCCATGCATATTATGGATCAAAATACTACACACAACTATGCGACTGACCGTAGTAACATCCAGACCGGAGTAAGTGTCAGAATATTCATTTGTTAAATTTTCACTACTGGAAATCAAAACCGGGCCTTTGAGCCGAATGTACCAAGTGATCATAACTTAGATGTCACATAACACTTTCCGTTCACGTACCATACATACACATATACATATATTTTCACGACTGTTTCTCATGGGGGTAGGCAGAGACGATGGATTTCCACTGGCCACGATCTTGACATACATAATTTGCTTCATCTACATTTATTAATGTCTTCATACATAAATAAACGTTTATTAATGGTGTTTTTTACCATGTCATTATTTAATCAGTTGCGGTTTGATCATAGTAAGTACGTCGCGGTCTACCAGTACCAAGCCAATCATCCACACCCTTTCTATACATTTGCTTTGTCAGCCTCATTTCATCCATGCTCACTATATGTCCAAACCACATTAACATTCAAAATATGTTCATGTACCAAAATATAAATATTCTATAAATACCAATATCCTATATTTAAACCAGTAAAGAGGCCTTTAGAGATTAATTTGAAGGTTATGAACCCAATCGAGCAGTAAAAACATGTGTCAACAAACATTTCTCCGAAGTATCCAATTACGCGTCTAAGGCGAATAATCTAGTAATTTTTCGGGATTTCTTACATAATGCTTTAGAGTCTGCCTACAGGGACTAATATATCGCAGTGATGTCTTGTACAACAGTAGAGTTAGAATAGCAATCTAAAGATATTTTCAATTCCACCTAATATTTTTCGGAAACGTCTAAGTTTGAGAAAATTAATGAAAATAGTAATGTTTAAGATAAATAGTGACCTTTTCGTACATCTATCATAACGTTTTAAGAGTATAAAATGTAATTAATTGTATTTAAGATTACTATACGATCATCATAGAAGTTGGCATAAAAATAATTGATACCCGACAACTATTGTTCAGTTTTCATAACTTTTTAAGTTCCTGACAAAATCTCACGTATTATTTTATCTTCTAGTCGATGAGTAACTTTCAAATTAAATCGTTTGAACCAAAATTTGCTACTTAAACAGACAGTACTGCAATCACTCAAATATTCGCAAACACAAGTAACTTTAGGAATATATAGTACACTCTAATATAAACTAGTCACCATTGTTTATATTACTGTGTACTTAAATTACTTAACTACATAAATGTAATAAGTTACCGATAAATTCACCCGTAAAGGCAATCCTTCAGCTTAGTTATAAAAAGTCACAATAAATTTATTATAGCATAAGGCTTGTTGCGTAAACGGTTATGAGGTAAGTTGAACTTTCGTATTACGGTCAATGTCGTCGTAGACGCTTTAGGTAATAAAGAGACTGAATCACTGTCTATAAAGATCTTTGATTATACTGATATAGTTTGTACAATTGTAGTCAAAGGTAGCTTAGTTCGACTTTTAGCTATATTCGGTGCTTAATCAAAAATAGTAGCTTAAACGATGGAGGTTACTGAACATGTAACGGGCTGTAGTCATAAGACGGATTAGAAATGTGGATAAGACAGATTTAATTTATTAAGTGAGAAAGTTAATTGTCTTTTTTATGTTTCTAATTCAACGTTATTTCTCTTAAACAATACTAACGATAATCCTATTAATGTCAATTAATCGATTACCAAGAGTTATGCTGTATTCTTAATGATATATGGTCTAAACCCGGGTTTCCTAAACTATTTTGGACAAGAGACCCCTTTTGCAATATGAACCTCAGACGCCTCCACCCCGAGCCAAATTACTTTAAAAATCTTATCTCTAGTGTTTTCGTATTGATACAAAATACTTATTATCTTGTTCGAACATGTCCACGCTCATTGACTTGCCGAGTTTTTTCTCTTGTACGAATTTGTGTACGCCTATCGACTTGTTGAATTACTGCGATGATTACACGTGTGCAGCTTACGTGATTAAGCCTGGCAGAGCTATCAAACAAAGTGCGCGTTTCAGCTGAAGGTTGGTACTATGGGAGCTGCCATACGTATAGTTACCGTAGTGGACAACGAACTACTCGCTAGCGCAACGCGGAAGTGCATATATTAATAGTTGCTCTATCTCGCTCGCACATAATCCGTCTCGCTCACACATTGTGCTATATATTGTACTAGCTGTACGACTTAAAAGTTTTTAACAACGAAAATTATGAATAAAAAAATGAAAAATAAACATTTTCTAATTTTTCCAACGGGGTTCTATTTTAAAGCCTTTCAAGAATTGCTCCAAGAAAGGAAAAAAAATCTTAAATTTATAGTTTAACAATTATCATACTTGCAATGTTTATGTTCAAGCAAATTTTTTTTATTATTATTTAACTATTGAATAACTAAATGAAAAATTGTTAGCATTTTTTTTTTCAAGCAGATTATTGTTCTATCATCTATTCAGTTAGTGCCTGATTTTTTTTCAATTTTTTATTTTCATGTTTAGTATGTTCAAATAATATTTATTCATTAAAGGGCCGATGTGGGTGTGGCTTGCGTAAGCCAGAGTACCCGTTTTCGGCCGTATTTTCATCCCTCTGGGAGAATTATAAATATTGATATTACAGTTTCTCGAATCTTTTTTCAAATTTGAAAAATCTTTATTCCTTTTTGAGATATTTGCAAAAAAACTAACCCCCCCCCCCCTTTTTAAGTTAATTGTTAATAACTTTTACAATTTTTACAAGCGGAACTTCATTTTTTCTCAAAAATCATCTAGATGCCATTCCGAATCGAATGACACCTCATTTATAATTTTCGGAGACTGCTGAAAAAAGTTGGTCCAAAAGGCACTTGTTGACTAGTCTACAATCTCTAGACGTGTGAGTCACCACATTTCTGAAGTATCTTATTATATTATCTAGATCTGTACCCGGCACCTGCAATAAAATTCCCAGACAACGGAAACAGAACCCGCCGCGAAACGGCACAAAACAGACAAGGACGGCGAATAAGAAACATAAGAAAGAAAAGGAGGTCAATATGAAAACCAGGAAGCTTTAGTCACTTTAGTCAGTTCGCTGACAACCCCAGGCGTCATGTCTTACTCAGCGTGTCCTCCGATTCGTTAATACTGGTAGGTGATGCAGAGCTATTTCGGTGTGAAAGTCATTGTCTAGAATATTTTTTTATTTGATTTTTATTGCTATGTTTGATTCATTTCATTGAATAGTGTATTTGTATTCGAGTTTAACCAATAAAAAAAAACATGTGTACGATTTGTTACATTTACAATCTTCGCATAAGTGTATTATGAATCAGTTTTATTTACTAATGAATCATTATATGAATATAAAGCTGTCTACAAAACTCGTATGTTGTCTTTTGTACTAGAACAAAAAGATTTATAGATTGAACTGTTATCGTAATATTTATTTATCTACCACGAATAATATATTGCACGCCGCTACCGGCAGTATATAGATGACTAATTTTAACACCTTCATATCTTCCATTCGCAATAAAATGATTTTGAAATTTACCATCACCAAAATGCTGATTCTATGACAAAGATTTAGAGATTTTTTATGACGAAGATAATGATTTTAAAAGCAATCTGATGAAAACTTTTGTAAAACATCAATGCTTGCAAAATACATGTCTAAAACGTCTTTTCAATCTTTCAAAAGATATTGTAAAATATTGTTTAATAAATCTTTACGTTACATAATTATTCAACGGTCTATGCTGCGTTTTTTGTAGCCAATTTTTAGCAACGCGATTTATTATCACACTATTAAACTGTCAAGCATTGGCACCTCAACAATATCTGTAATTAGCACTATAATAATACGTAATTCAGAGTCTTCAGATTGATTGGGTATAGTATATGTGAATGTTACAATACATTCTAAAACACCATGTTTAACTGTCGTTCAAAATACGAGTAAATATTATTTCACTTTTAAAGGTCATGATAAATATAAATGAAATAATTTCAATACTTCATTGATAATGAATAATGTATTGTAAAAAAAATGCATAATCTTTATATATAAAAATGAATGTTTGTCTGTATGTCCTTCATAGAATCGTAAACAAAACATCGTAAAACATTTTATCATGTGATGATCTTTGGCAAAGTTGTTGTGCATGAGCCAGAGAAGGTTTCTGAGTTGGATCATAATTGGACCCGGTAGATGTCGCTGCTGTCGGCATATCGATTGAAGGTTTTCCGGGCAGGACGACGTCTGCCGAGACAGCTAGTCTTTTATAAAAGATTATACATTTTTTTTGCAAATAGATTTGATATGAAATTATTTTATCTCATATATTGAATAAATTATTTTCAATCACTGTTTCAAGAATAATTAATTCATTATTTGATTAATTGGAATTATGACGTCATACTTGTTACTACATATAGAAACTGGTATCATGCACCGAAACCATTCTGGTGGTAATCCTATTATTACGTTAAGTTGAAGTCGTGCTTAGATCTCCATGCGACAAAAAGAAGGGAACTAAATTTAAGATATTAGATTTTGTAAGGTGAAATTGTGCTATGTATTACATTATGTTAACATTATCATTATCTCTATCTATTATAAATATAATATACAATAAACTTTACTGACATCACATAATATTTTATTTTTAGTGACTTAGCAAGTAACGTTCCATTTGATGGCATAATACTATTAGCGTTAGCCAATTAGCTAATTAAACTTCAGGGCTATCGGGTTCATTTCCCGGTACAGGAAATTTTGATACAGACCTTGTTGATATTGGCCCTGTTTTTACGTAATCCCCGGTTTGTATAATTCTAAGGACAACGGTGACATATCGTGTCTTTACCGCCATTTTATCGTAAGCGACATTTGGCCCCAAGTTGTCTTTTATTTCAAAAGGAACTTTAACCTATTATTTTGTATTAAGACTTTCAATTTTTTATTCAGTAGGGTCTAATTTAACGGAAACTGAAAGTTTTAAAACAAAATAATAGTTTAAAATACCTTTTGAAACACAAAATAAATAATAAGGTCCAAGTGTCGCTTACGATAAAATCACCGTAAAAGCTCGATATATTCTTAGCATCAGAACATTATCATAGAACGCTAATATGTCGAATGTTGATTTATGGAATAAACAATATTTGCCATTAACTAACATGAAACAAATAATACTTTTTTTAAGCAATCAACTTGTCAATTTAAAATCACTTTGTACTATTCGCAATCAATTCTCTAGACAATATATTAATGTCTAAAAAATAAATCGTGCTGATCGTTAGCGTATTTTATTAGACAGTGATTTAGTTTTTATTTAAATGCATTAATCAATTGTCGAATCTACGTAAAATGTAAATCTATCTAATTCAAAAATAGCTTTGCCTTGATATGGTGAAGCAAGTCTCATAGTATGCAGAAATCTTGTAAAAAACGATGTTTTCTTAAAATCATTAGCTAATAATTCACAGACCTTAGACTACTTAATGCATCTTCCTTGTTCTATCGCCTTCTCCAAATCATTTAGGGTCGGCATATTTATTTTCCCTCTATACTTGTTCATTCTAGCATACGTCCTGTGCCACACCATAAATCATCCTATCATCCTTTACACGATCCACAGTACTTATAAGATCATTGTTCATTTCATCATCACTTCATAGTGGGTAAACGTTTAATTCATGAATCTGGTGATAATAGTAACATAAACATACATTAATACACAGCAAAAAGCAAGCTCACAGAACGATACCGCAGAACCTCGTGACAAATCGACCTGTCACACACAATTGTTTCACTTGGCCATATCTACACAAATGCCATTCACGTCGGGGGCATTGACATCGGTGTTATATTATGTCATGACAAGGTTTTGGGCAAGTTCGAGTAACATCACTACCAGATACATACATAGATATTCCATATGTAATGCTTATAAGATATGTTGAAGAAAGAATAGAATTGCAATGTCACGGTTACAATAGTAATTTCAATTATGTGATACATCGATTTGATAAAACGTGGTGAGGCTTTAAAGGGGTTCTAAGAAATTAACTTGGTGTGTTTTATGCCAGCGAGTGAGGCTATGAGATTAAGCAACATTATACGCATGGGTCTAAAGACCATGTCTATAGAAGCTAGTTTCATATGGCTGTACCTGGTGTGAGATATAAACTATATATTGCGAAGCAGGATATAAAAACGATTAGACTAACAATAGAGGACTTACAAGAGCGTGCAAAGGGGAGCAATCGAATATGAATTCTAGAGAGAGTACAGATAAATTTTAGAAAGACATATAATTAGATACATACATATATTATCAGCAAAACATGTATATCTAACTTGATATACAAAATATGTATATCTAGCAGATTAGAAATATTGATACAGAATTAACTGAAAAAAACAAGACCACATGAAACTCTTACGTGAGCAGTGTACGATGACAGATATTATATTTTTGGCACTATACGCATAACTACAAAAACAAATAACGTTTACGTAAGTGAATATGGCGCCAGTCTAAAACACGATTTGTAGACTCATTTGCTCTGTATTATTATGGGTATAATTTATGACTTTTATGCAAAGCATGTTAAATGAACAATTATGAATATTATTTAGCTATTAACTACTGCAATTTCATCCAGATTTATTGGCAGTAATTTGCGCTGAAAAAATCCTGTGGGGTTCACAGGACACAAAGTACCGCAGCGTTTAAAAAGTATATAAATTATTGTTATAGTATATAAAGTCAACTATGATTTTTGGTAAGTCCGCACAAAAAAATCCTCTGATTTTTTAATGCTAGTTTCAAAATAGGTTGAGTTGGGAACAGATTTAGGTTGATTTGGGAAAAATATATTAGTGGGTTGTGACATAATAGGTAGAATTGGGACATCACCCCAAATATTAGCTATTACCGATATAGCATAATGCTTGAGGTAGACTAGCTAGATCATGCCTTAATATTTAACGAGTACCTACAATTATCTTAAAGTTCCTTTCAATATTACAAATAAACCCATATCTAGAACTAAATATAAACATGAACTATATGATTAACGGTTCTCGGAAACACCAACAAAAATAATTAGACGAACTCGATTCACAAAGCCAGAACCACGTTTGAAGATAGCCGCCTTGCCCGTGAAACTCTTTATCTGCGGTTATTATTACCCTAGTTTACATATAAATCTATTCTTAGTCCTCTATGAGGTGAATTCATTCGACTTACGGAAACTGGTTGTTTGTTTTACGGTCAATTGAAAAAATAGGGTAAGTGCTTTGCAGATCGTGAATAATGTAGGGTTCCGTGAAGGTAACAAAAGTCTTAAAAACCACTCAACGAATCTTGTAAAACAAAATCATTGAAAGTGTTTTTGAAGCTCTGTCAATTTTCATCACGACTTTCCACTGCTTAGTTTGAGAGTTACAGTTTTACGACTTTCGGAGCAAATATCAAACGTCATCTCTAATACAGAAATTAATTTAATACAATTAAATATTAATTCTCAAGCGACACAGTTTATAATGTTTTTTTTTGTAGACAGTCAAAAGATTTTTGATTTATAAATGCAGCATATTTCAACACCAGTCGTGTATTAAGTCAACATAAATAAAATAACACGTAACAAATTTAATAGTTCCATCATACTTAATTAGCCAAGAAGACACTACATGTTAGTGTGTTAATTCTCATACGTCCCATGAAAATCAGTATCAAGGTTAAGAAAACTAATCTTTTTGTTCATTTCCTCAGTTTGGCTTGAGGCCAACGTAGACGCGGAGAGACGTTGATTCATGTTTCAGTCTAAACCAGGGCTGGTTAGCAGTGAAGGAGTGATAAGAACTGTAAGGAATTAGTGGACATTTTATACGCCCCCATTCCAGTAGCTATACTGAAGATCGAGATGGTAATTCATTGAAATTAAAACAGTACGCTGTACAATAATACATATACGTACAGCAGGTGGTAGATTTAATTTTTAACTTGTATGTATGAGACTTAAAATATTCTCCAGTAAAAGTGACTTTGAATAAATATGTGAATTTTGTATGTGTGGTGTGACAGAAGATATATGCCAGAGTAGAGGAGAGATTGGAACAATAAGAACTGTTGTATAGACACCAGAAGCCCATTTCAATGTCTTGAGGTTGCGAAGATAATCAAACTACGATGTCATTGCGATAATGTCGTTTGGTATTCTACCAAAATCCATTATATATTCTCGGTTTCACCGCGGAGTAATAATAGTAGAAAAAAAAATGGTATTGTTATTAGCAGGAATGTCGTTAATCGAATGAATATTGAAAAGCTATTAAAAAATATAAACATTTACTTCGCGAGTTTTCACTTATAAATTATTTATAGAGGCTTGCCACGTGCATAACATTGGAATTAATAGAATATCGAAATCCGGCGAACCCACGATTGGGACGATAGTGTCCGGCGATTTAGACGAGACAGTAATAGCACAATTGGGCGTCAGAGGACTAGAATAGAATATTACTTATTGCATAAGCTGTCACATACATATAATTACACAAAGAAAAGATGTGTCTTCTTTATAAAATTAAATAACTGTCTGTATTGTAGTATTTTAGTTTATTATTTTATTTTTCTTTAATTACGATTGAATTAGTTTTAATTTAGTAAATCCACTAAATATTATTTACTTTTTCTTGTAATATCTCCTCGGACACCGAGTTGTCTGGAAGAGATCGCTATAAGCGATAAGGCCGCCCGTTGTTCTAATGGAAATGTATTTATATTAAATGTCTAGGTTTCAGCTATAATGAACAATAAAGAGTTTTCTTTCGTTCATTCATTCATTCAATACAGGCAGTTTATAATGTTCTTTGGCCATTTTGTTCATTACAAAATAATATAAAAAAACACGACTAAAACTGATGATTCTGTAAAACAGGATCCGTTTGGCGTAAAGGAGAATAATAATAATAATAATAGAGTCGATACACCCATTGATTGTTAGAATAGAGCCCCTTGACTGCTTTTATATAGTAACCCTATTTTCAAACTGCATGTGGGAGGTGAAATAAGAATGAATAAGATTGTGACTAAAGTTTAACTCATATCGTGTTGATACTTTAATGGCATCGCGAAGATCAAAAGGTACACGTTTGAAATATTGTATATTAGACGTGTCTTTGTTCTTTTACTAAATGTGTCATTTTTAGTAGTCTGTATCTGTATTATTGTTATTTATTAAAATTTATGTTAGTAATATTGCTAAAAAAATTATTGTCGAACTATAAATGAACGAATGAACGAATGAACAACTTTATTGCACATACTTATTAAAGTAAAATCGGTGGTCTTATCGCCAAAGGCGATCTCCTCCAGACTACCCTATACAATTATTATCGACACCGACTACATTATTTACTCACTTTGTAATTTTTAAATGGAAGATTACAGTGTGTACGTTTATTTGCATTAGTCATAATTATATTATTAATTTTATCACTGTTATCTTAGTCATTTGTTTATTATTATTACAACAGTATTTAGCGCAACAAACTACAATGAAACAATATTTTGACACCTTTGTTTCTGTTGCTCGATTCCAGGCATGGTAATAAAGTAAAGGAACTTTTCGATATTTAATATGATTTGGGTGTCTGGAGGTCGGCCCCAGAATGATTCGTTGTATATTACCCATAACACAAGCGTAACTTGATTAACTTGGGGATATATAAAATTTGAGTTTGTTTCCTGATTAAATGAACGAATGTTAATCACGTTCAAGTTATAATACAAGAAACAAGAATTGGGTAAGTGCTTATATAGTTCGCGCGCAACAGAGGGTTCTGTTCAGGTGACAAACGCCCGCAGTTTTTATCATTTCATCATACCATTCACCATAAAGAAGTATTTAATCGAAAAAACATCAAGTCTCAAAAGCTACTCGACGAATCTTTTTAAATCTAATTATCGTTGAAAGAATTATAAACTCTACCGTCATGATCATTTTCACAAATTTTCATTTCAATAGTGCAAAAATTACAGACGGTATAATTTATATTACTTTAAGGTGCTCCCTCATCGCGAGCATTCGCTTTTAAAATAACGTTACAGATCCGAGTATCACATCACTGAAGGAGGAGGACCGAGCATTACAGTGCGCAACCTGTAACGATACAATCGGTAATATTTTGATACCACATGTAACTCGACGACCGCTTCGTCCTTGTGGAATCAACTAAATGCTCAAAATCGAATCATAAAAATTTCGTTACAGACGAACGCTCGTTAGTCAGGGAGGGTAGTATTGTAGCGTAATGCTCGAAATCGAATCATAAATAAAACATTACAGGCGAATGCTCGCTGTGAGGGAGCACTTTTGAAGGTAATAATATATCTCCCTGATTATTCACTTCAATATCTTCTATATTTATAAAAGAAAGTCGTGTTAGTTACACTATCTATAACTCAAGAACGGCTGTACCGATTAGGCTGAAAATCAGTGAGGAGGTAGCTTAGGACCAGGAGACTAGAATACTCCTAATCACCTGGAGCGACTTTGGTGATTTTGTTTTTGTGTATTTGAGTGGGTTCTCGGATGGTTTAAATCCACAATTGGAACCGGTAGGTGGCGCTGGGATCGGGTCCTAGATTTTGATTTTTTCAGAGCAGGAAAACGTCTGCCGGGGTCGCTAGTACAAAATAAATTAAAGAAAATTGATAAATTTGTCAAGATCTATCCATCCATCCCCATACGACTTTTGAGTTGTTTAGCGGTTTTACACTTACGGACCCAGTAGTTTTCAAAAAATGACCGTGACGTACAATGACAGTCTGAATTTATTTATACTTTCATTATAATTAGTATTGCGTGGTTGTTTATTATTTGCAGTAATCTAACTGGCTTCAGATATCATGCGAGGCAAATAAATATTATTTACGATTAACTCTCAAAATGCTTTCAACAGTGTCAGTGTGTCGAATATTTACTTAATCACGCAAATATTTGGCATAATATTTATATTTTTTTCCAGGGCCTCCGTCATAGGTTAAGACAGAGATTTTCTTTTCTTTATTATTTATACAAAAAGTCAATTTCTACAGTATATAAAAAAAATATCTAAATTTTGCTACTATTTGTTATTTTATACAAAAGTTTCTACGGTAATGGATCTAAATTTTGCTACTAGTTGTCGTGTTTTCTCGGGGTAAATAAATTGTTGCCTAGGTAATCGGGTGGGCAAGGTTATAATTGGATAGGTAGATGGATTATGTGGTTGGTTGGTAATGGTAAGTTGGAAGGATATGAGTGGGATAATATTTATATTACAAAAGCAAAAAAAATAAAAATTCTTAAAAGACTGATCAATTATTAAACCTAGAATTATACATGTTTACACATAGGCGCGAATGCCTTAGGCTGGTGTGCACCGACTTTTAACCGATGATTAAAATAAATATAAGAGTGATTATTTTATTTTAACCATTGGTTAAATGTTCACACCAGCATTAGAATCTTATTTTTACGAGAGGAAATCTGATTGAGGGCCATTAGCCGCGCGAAAGTGCAAATCGCGGCCGGTGTGTGGGATTCACCAGGTCGGGGTGGCATTAGCACTTCGGTTAGGGATACCCACTAAAACTCTTCGGTGTTCCTTCCTTCGCCTTAATTCCAGAGCCAGTGACACCGCTCTGTGGGACCCTGGCAGGAGGTGGCCCATCGGCCTCTTCCATTGCCGGGGAACTTCTTTTTGTTCCTGGCGTCTTCAAGCTCTCTTATGCGTGGGGCGGTGGGGTATCGCGGCCCACGGCAGGAGAGGTGAGCGCGCTTGAAACACGTTGCTCCCACATCTCGACGGCATAACGGCGGGTGAGAACCCTTTCCCCAGGGACCACCAGATCCTTCCACTCACGGTGGGAGCGGAGCAAGGACGTATGTTGACAGCAATACAGTTTTTATTGTAGTTTAAATTCGAATAATTTGTATGTCCGGTCATATTAGAGAAAAGACATTCACAATACTTACATTAATATAGAAAACATTTGTTTTATTTCAATTATTTCTTCCCTCTCTACCAACGTACGCTCATGCTCCCGCTCCGCTTCCTCTTTTCCAAGAATAAGTCGCTTGCAGGAAGAAAGCCTTAGAATCTGAGGCAACATGACTTACATATATAGACTCCACCGAATAATGACCATAATTATTATTACGTTTTCTAAACAAAACATGACTCCTCGTTTTACACAAGCATGTATCATACACGTGTTATAATTCTTTTTATCTCAGACCAAACAGAATTTTGACTAGAATAAAGAAGATCAAAGGTTAATAAATATGTGATCTCTTCAAAGGAACAAAAAACATTTTTGTACACAACAAGAAACTCAAGCGTACACCGAAGCAAGTTTTCTTCATAAATTTTTTTCCATAGGTTTTCCTAGTTTCATATTACTAATACATACACACGGGGGCTCTCATACATATACTCTCATACGAATAGTGTAGTGTACGACCAGACCATATGGCGTCGTGAAAGCCCCTACGTAACTGTGGCCACCAAGTATGCAGTGTTATCGGGGACAATTCCTTATATGACAGTTTTTTGACACCATAACTAAGTAGATTTCCTGTGTACTCTCTATATAAGGTTAAAGAAATAAATATTTATGCGTTTTCAAAGAACGAAAGGTGTTGCGTGAAAAAGTTGGAGTAAAAAGATAATGTTGACACTACCTTTATTGAAACTATGAATTATTGAAAGAAAAAACTGACCAAGTGCATGTCATTCCACGCAATATGAAGGGTTCTGTAAAGGTGACAAACGGCCACCGCTTTCGTCATTTGTCTATACAATCCTTGAAAAAACATTTAATCAAAAATACCTCATATCTCAAGAAATACTCGACGTATCTAACTGAAATCAGTTGCATGCCACACAAGCACATAAGACACGCAATTGCCGATTTTTGAACTAATAACTTCTTATGGGAGGGTAAACCGCTGTAACCGGTGGCGCTGTAACGCGTTACGTAACGGATTACGTAACGCGTTACAGCGCCAGTCTGCCTGGGTTCCATTTCTCTTACGCATACGGCAGCGGTATGCAGGCTCCTCCTCTCTCACTCTCTCTCATCCATTGTGCTAGCCGTATTTCGGTAGTTAGATTAAATAATGATACTAATAATGTTCATACACCAAATTCTGATGTATATATATTCAAGAATTGTAACTAAGAATAAAATATATTTTATATACAATAAAAGATTTTATACATTTACAGAAACTTTCCATACATTATCATATTAATTTACATAAAATTTAAGTAATAACCTAAGCTTTTTTCAAGTTAAACAATTTCAATATTAAATAGTTCAACTTAGATTAGTTTAAGTTATCACTTCTGTTGGGCACACACGTACACTTTTTTTTTAATTACAGAACTCAAAAAAATATTTTTAGAGTTCTAGTTTTAAACATCCCATTGCTTGAAAACCATCGGACCACCATACCATACTACGAACGTAGTTTGTTGTAGAACTTCGCACAATCTCACTTAATGAACAGCAAGATTCATTCATGTCCCATTACTATATCTTACCAACTGTTCATTTGCCTTAGCGTCGGTTACAATTTGCCATAAGGTCCATATATAAGTAATGTCATAACTCAAGCGATGGCAAGGCAAGTAAATGAATAGTTAGATGTAGGAACCGGCGATCAGTAGATGTTTCGATTGGATGGCTCTAAGGTTCTGTAGCCAAATAACTTTAAAGAAGAATTAAAGAATTTATTCGAAACCATTAACAGTGTACAGAAACAAATCGGTATCGCAAACAACTGCTTTAGTATAATACTTTGTTGCAGTTGTTAGCACCCACTGCCAGGGAACTCATTTGTTATACAATTAAAAAAGAAATTATTTTAAAGTTTATACATCTGAAATTTTCGTGTTGATATTTGTAATCTATGTGGAAATGCATAGATGTATGTATGTGATGTGTATGTGTATGTGGTGTATACCAAAATAATAATCCTCTCAGTAGACAGATTTTATCCACTCAGCTTTAAATTTTTGGCCACACCAATCTATTGAATATTAATATTGGTCGAGAGACACATAAAGCGACTGTCCCGAAATGGATAAATATCTTAATGTCTTCATTAAGTGCTTGAGGTTAAGGATTGCTCACGATTCAGGTCGGCGTATTAAGTTCGTATGCATTTATTTGCCTTTAATGTTGGCTTTAGAAAGCCAAGGTTGTTACAGTTTAACATCTCACGAGAGACAAAGCATTTGTAAATGAAACAAAACTAGGGTAATACATAACATTGTTACGAGTTTAACGGGACTCGAATTAAAATGCCGTTAGAATTATTATAGAGTTTATTAGAACTATACAAACACGTATAACACAGGTACAAATATAACCGATCACAACCAATCCAAACGTAATGCAGAAGGTCGTAATTCAATAAAACGCGCAAAGTCTGTCACTATTACACACACACGTCACGCCTTAATCGTAGTTGTCGCTGAACTGCCCCCTCCCTCAATCAGGCTATCGTTTTATACTGCACAAATATAATGCGTCCGTATCGTAATCGACGTAATCCGAAGCACCTGGCCAATGAGCCGGCCGCAAGCGGCCATAAACCGGTAACATAAGACAATGGGCTGTTCTCTAGAAACGTATGCCAATAAGTAAGTAAACAAAAGAAGACGATCATAAAATAATTACAATTAGTTCGAATGCCAACAGGTAATAAAATGTGTTTTTTTTTCAGATATGCAGGTGGACTTTGTTTATATGGGACCTGAGTTATAACATATATAGTAAAATAAAAAGACACCTAAGCAAGGAAAACAAATACTCAGCAATACAATGTGTAACCAAAAGTACACAATTCGCAGTTTTATTAGTTTAGTACTGTTAACTCCATTTTTTTTCATGTCATCCAGATCTCATATATGGTATCAAATATGTGCTACTATATTTTATACTAATGTTTTCGGAATTTTAAAGTAAACAATATTAAGATCAAAACTTAAAATTTATGTAATAGATTAAATCGAAACTTTTCTATCGTTCCAATTTGATTTGCTGCCCTATTTCGCACTCAAAATGCGTAAGTTATCGTTCATTCAAACTAATGATTTTAGCTTAATCCAGCGGTCTTTATAACTTTTCTTCGACCTCGATCATATAAATAAAATTACATAAACTTTTCTCTTTGAACGTGACGTAATAGGCCATTAGACATTTATATTGGTTTACACGAGACAGCTAATGTTCTATTGTGGCTATTAGAATAATTTATGCATACCCCATACCGCTCACTACTTTCCACCTACGTCCCATATAAAATGTACAAGTACCAACATTCATAGTCCTACACAATAGAAACAATATAAAGATATTGATTTAATGTCCCATCGGTATGTAGACAAGACAATTTCTTGGTTGTTTCAAAGCTGTATTGAAGCAAGTGATAATAAAATCTATCAACTGATGGAAATATTATTATCAAACAACTTCTATAGAAAGATTTAAAGTTATTCTTAATTAAATCCTTAATTAAATGAATGTGGACGTGTTTGTTTGGAGTTTTGTTACTCTAATCTTCTTCGTGTTCTTGGAAAATAACCGATTAGAATGTATTATGGATAATATAGAACAGGCATCCTAAGGCCGATAGGAGATCAGAATTACATTAGGTACTTTATGAACCATAGAGACTAACGCTTAGACCACAATACCAAAAAGACCGTCAAAGTAGAATAATAAGTATTGAATGTAAAACTAATGAAAAAGCTAGGCAAAAGAAGAATGTTCTTAAAAAAAATATCCAGCACAGTGTTATTAAAATATTGTGCAAAATGAATGCTTCATTAAGGGCGACGAGAATATTGCCGTAGCTTAAATAGTAGCCGTCGGCGAAAAGGAGGTCATTACAGCACCCTCCATTGGTGTTATTTGTATTACAATATGAATAAACTTTATTTTAATATACTATTGAATACAATGTAAGAAAACTTAGCTTATTTGTATTGTATTCTACCCATAGTCCCTCAAGACTATAAGTAGAATACTGAGCCCAGATCACCGTCTTCTATGGGTAAGGTGCCCAGAAGGCTGGCTACGTTTCCTCGCTGGATCGCCATACTGATCCGTTGGCCAAGGTAGGCACCAGCCCTCTGATCACCTGAAGAGTCGATGATCAATTTTAATATTAGTTTTATCCAGGCTAAAATCAAAGCAATAATAATGCTTAGTTAAAGCTAAATGTCAGGGATGAATCGTAATCTGATTTTTGACTTAGACTTTTATTACATTTAGAAACGTTAAATATCACACATAAAATGAAATAATGAATGAGCGAAGAAGAATGGAGCGGAGTAGCGATTAATGACTGAGATGAGATAGTTCAAAACTGGGAGTTCAAGACGTAGGCAATATTACGTATTAAATTAAAGTAGTGGTCGCCCGTAGTCAAAATTTTATTTCATGCACTTTTTGTGCATAATTTAAAAAAAGTATTAGCTTTCGTCGATTCTTCTCTATATAAACTGTGTGCGAAATATCATACTCCTGCGTCCGCGCAATTTTCGTAAAAAGGGGTAGAAAGTTCTTGCTTCACGTATTAATTTAATATGTAGATTACGTGAAGGAGTATTTTCATTTGAAAAAACAGGTGCGAGCTATACAGACCCCCGTACAAATTCACTACATTTTTTTGTCTAATAGAAATTAAGTCGATGTTTTCTATGCCGACCGTAATGGATTCTCACATACTACCTTCGTCTACAGTTTTAAAATTATGTGCTATAAACTAAGAATACGTCATTATAAATCAGAGTTACATCAAGAAATATAACGACATGTAAGGTAATGGTCGTTACGTTATTACGTATTTTAAAGCTATTTGTTTCGCTACTAAGGTCTTCAGCCATCTGTTTGCTGGCATTAGTTGATTTTATTAAACAAAACTCAATCTCATCTTTTATAATGTATAGTTCAAAAGAGGTTAAAGTAATTTGCAATGACCTTTAGAAATACAAGTTGATAGACAAGCACCTTAATCTTATGAACTTACTAGTGAAAATTGATAATGAGTTTCAATGTTGTATAAGGGAACAATAAAGTTTATATCATACAGCTATGGAAGTAGAGTTTAAAATCCTACAGAAAGCTGGGATAGAAGTATTAGTAAATAACATAGAGTCTAGACTATTACAGCTAATCCAGTAGCTATCACCAGTGGCAACTTAACTTCACCAGATTGATGTATTGAGTGACAAGCTGAAACAGGTGTGTAAGGTTTTCTAGTGAAAACGTGAGGTAATAATTGTTTCTGCAATGTGGTTGTTAGTGATAAAATATGTGGTAGCGATTAATAGGTGTTTCACCTCGAATATGTGTACGTGACAAAATGACCTGGCAGGCGGAGCCTGTTGATCACTTAACGTATGTTTAGGTGTCCATAATTGGAAATAGATAAAGTAACCGACGGATTTCTTATGGGAATTCATTTGAATTTCGAAAAACATGTAAATTGTGTTTTATATATATTAGCTGTAGGATACTTTATAGGTTTAATCAAGAACCACATGCATTAGAAATCGATAGTATTTAATTAGACGTAAATATTTGAGCTTTGAAAAGAATTACGTCGTTACCTTTTTATGTTATAATTAATTAAGGCATGTGCACAATCTTATTAACTTGATATTCTTATGTATACTAAAGACGCCAAGCATGCAAAGGAATTTTAAAAAGACTATATAGTAGCTAGTGCCCCAGTTCAATAAAAAATTGCGTAATTCATAAATTTTAAACGAATATTTTATTGCATCTCTATTCCGAAAGCCCGGCGTCACACCTGTAAATTTTGCTCACGCAAGCCCAGTAGTCTGAGCGCGTACTAGGATTTATCAATACCAGACTCAGCTATAAAAAGATGAGCGTTAGCGTGCACTATGATATCTGATAATCATAGTGCACGCTTAGCCTTTGAGATTCACGGGAACGAAACTTATACGTGAACACTATTAAATTTAGAAATAATTAATCCATTAAATGCAATTATCATTTTTAGACTACTTTCATGTCATCCCTCATCAATAACCTTTTTAATTTATTTATTTATGTAAGTACCCAAAACGGTAACAAAAATTACAACGACAAACAGCTCTATTGGGAGCAATCACAAGATCTACGCGTCTATATTGATGTACAAGCTTGATCGTTAGATATCTGCGATGGAACGTTTAATTGGAAATCGCATAAATTGTTGATCTAACGTGTAGAACACTAATAAGCAATAACATTCAATTTGAAATAGGTGATTTAATTCGAATAAAATACAACTTAACTGTCCGGAAATATAATTATAAGTTATTTAGAAGCGTCATGTCTTTATGTATATAACGTATATTCAATGATTGTCTTCTCGCCATAAAGAATAACATAGATGCTGTTGACATTAACATAAAAGAATGTTGACAATCATGCAACGTGTGTAATAAAGATTTAAAAACTCGTCCCCGAACTGCAAAGTGATCCAAATACCGATGTATTAGGATTATTCCAGCAATGAACAATGAATTTTTTTCTAAATAACATACAAAGCAACGAACCCCATTACTTCAAATCAAACTAAATTACTATAATTCAATCTGAATCACCTAATATAGAAATTCGTCACATTATTTTATTTAGAATCTAGGAATGACATTGTTCTAGAAAATAATTTATACAAGAATAATTAACTACTTGCTGGCTTAGTCGCATAGAGCGAATGGCGAAAAATTTGTGTTAGAGGAAAGTACATTTTGAGGGATCGAAAGGCAGGACTGGATGTGCACAGCATAATTCATATTCTTAGTGCAATTATAGAGTGAATGTTACTTTTGAGAGTATCAATCCTATAATTAACAGTACACCACACTGAATAGGAAAGTATGGGGTGGATAGAGTAAGTCAAGATATAGTAGCTAAGATATCTCATTTATCTACCTTTCTCCTAGCTATAAAGTTAATATTGAAGATGACATAGCCACGGAAAAATCTTAAATTAAAAATAGCTCTAGGCTTATTAAAAACCAATTTGTCGCTTAAAGTACTGACCTGAATTGTGAAACGGAACAGTTTAATGTATACCGATAATTTAACGGTACAATCGCAGTGGCGTTTACTTCGGATTGTATTACCTCTTTCAAAGCTAATTGTGACATTATCTGCAGCGTTTAAGTAACAGTTAAACTAGAACTAGATGGCCTAAGATATAATATTATATTTATTTAATTATTTATACAAACTTGAATTTCATACTAATAAACATATGCAAACCTTTTTATCACATTTTCTTGCAAAATCGCATGTTTGCTTTCGTTCTATATAGCGTTGAATGTGAACTGATTTTAATGGGGACAAAAGTACTTTACAAGTTTATATAATAGTCCAACAGAATTTTACCCTCATTTCGCTGAAAATCTTTCATTATGTGCGCTGTAAGGTTATGAAAATTATAGTCAATGATTTTCTTAAAAGTGCTAAGTCGCTTTTACCTAATTTGTTAAAGAGCACAATATATTAGTTTATAAAATATAGGTGTGTGTAAATATATGACTATTTTTATTTACTACGTTTGGAACTGGAAAGTAAGGATATTTTTAACTGACTTTAAAAAAGGAGGTTCTCAATTCTTCGTGTAAATATTTTTTTTTCAAAATGCAAGAATTCTCACAAGCTCCACTTTATTCGAAACGGTTTGAGATCTAATTTTTCACTTTTTTTAACGCGTTGGTCAGCCTCTAGTTTTTAAGCGCTGATGAACTTGAAATAACGTCAGCTGCGCCGGAGCATCGAATAGCGAATTATGACAGTATCGATAATAATTACCTACCGGATACAGTTGAAAGGTGTTTAGCAGCTGTCGTTTTGTTGCGTAAAAGCAAAATTAACGGTTATAAAACTCAATTGATATATTATTAAAACTATAAAGCCAGTACGTTGACTCGTATAGGATTTAGATGGCCTATGACGTGTGAACAACTACAATTCAACTACGGAGGAACAAAAACAGCAATCATCTTATAGATAGATAGATAGATAGATAACACTTTATTGCTCACCAAATACACAATTTCAAAATATACAATTACAATATTGTTATGGTAGAAACAAAAGGCGGCCTTATCGCTGAAAGCAATCTCTTCCAGGCAACCTAACTTAAGGAATAATTTAGTCTAATCTGGCGATGCAGGTGGTGCAGATCATTAAATATCAAATATCATAAATAAACATACTTAAAGTAAATAATTTATAAATAAATAAATAAAATACACATACTTAAACTATAATATAAGATAAGAATCTATAATATAAGAATTAGGCATAATTATTTAAGGAAAAGTAGTGTTTTCTGAGTGCGTTCTTAAATGTAGGCGATGTTTTGGCCTCTCTGACAGTAAGAGGCAGCGCATTCCAAAGTTTGACAGCCTGCACTGTGAAAGAGTTATCATAAAAGGATGAAGTGTGTGCAGGTGTAATGAGTTTACGATACGTATGAGTGCGCAAATTGTGGGAAGTAGAAAGGCGAAGGAATTCAAAACGTTCCTTAAGGTAGGGAGGAATACTAGGGGTAAATAAAATGTTATAAAGTAATGTGAGAATGTGAGTATTCCGGCGAAAGCGAATAGGGAGCCACTTGATCTTATATTATAAGTTATTTCACGATATAGTGGAGGAAGGAGTTATGTGACTTTTTAAGATTTTGTTTTTGGTGTAACGTGTGTATAAAGCATATTACACGCATATTAAACCAACTTTATTTGAGCTTTGGTATAGAAGTAGTGATTGAGGAGTTATATCTTATACTAATAATATAAAGCTGAAGAGTTTGTTTCTTCGATTGAACGTGATAATCTCAGGAACTATACTGGTCTGATTAGAAATTTATTTTCAGTGTTAGATGTCCCATTTATCGAGGAAGCTATTATATTTTATTATTAAGCTAAGACCAATAGGAGCGGCGCACCATGAAAAATGCTTCAAAATCGGGGGTTTTGAAAACAAATTCCACGTGGAAGACGCCGCGGGCACAGCTAGTACGAATATAAAATGATAGCCGAACAAAACTTCTTTGCTTAGTTTCTCAATGATTAACATTTTTTTTTTCAAGGGGAAATCCGTACACCGGAAATCAGGACACCCTGCCGCGCGGAGACGACGGCGGGGCAGTGTGGGACTCACCGGCCAGATGGGCTACTGGAATACCCACTAAAACTCTCAATGTTTACTATGTCCCCTTCATCCACTTACGTCTTCGTTTACTTCAGTTAAGATTGTCAAGCAATTATAACAGTAACTATAATCTATAATTTTTGAAAGGTTTTTTGGAAACAACCTACAAAAGGATAAAAATATGTGCGTGGTAAAAAAAAATTGTATGTTCGTTCCTAGATAGTCACCGAAGATCGACTTTTTACAAATAAAAATCCAGCTGTCTTGTAGCAAATTCTGTTGACGAAAGTTATAAACCAGTCCCAAAATGTTAGAAGTAAATATAAAAACTCTTTAAAAAATCACATACAAACGCGTCCAGTGAGATAAAAGACATACTATTGTCTTTAGGCCAATAACCTCGTGATTCACGACGATTTATCGCCTTCATTTATCTTTTTAAATATCGGACATGAATAGTCTTTGGTAAAAAAATAAAGGCAATCACTCCACTGATATATTTTTGCGACAATGTTCCTAAAAGACTATATACATACTCATCTATCTTTTTTTCCAGCTATATAAAAGAGAATGGCGGGTTTTTTAGGCAGCTTATTTAATTAAAAACCCATGTGTGATTTTCATTTTTTACAAAAATTTGGTTGAAATATACAATGTGGCCGTAAACGACATAACATTGACATATCCTCCATTACGATAATTCTAGAATTTTTGGCGGGAACTTGAAACGTAATGCTTTACTTTGCAATTTTATTTTCAAAAAATATTTAATTCTACCTATAAGTGAACAATGTGAACATTAGTTGTACGATATTTATTGTTTTTAACGAATAATTTATGTATTTGTGTTTCAGAAATATAAAAATAATTCATCATAATATGAGGCAAAAGAACAAAGTCCATAGAGCTTTGTATGACATGTGACACTTGACAGTGACAGTGATATTAGGCGCTTAGATGTTTTTTATTGCCATTTAAAAAATATAAAATAATACATATCTATAACGAATAAATAATCGATTTACCAACTAACAGAATACAAAAGTGTTATGCAACAGAATATTTCGCAGGTATATCGATATTCTGTAATATATCTGGATTCTTATTTAAAGAATCAGACACCAATATTGCTTTTGAAATTAATTTTAGGGTAACCGAGTATCGATTCTTAAAACATTTAACATTAGTTTTCTTCGGTTAGTGAGGTTGTTAAAGTATGGTACTACCATATAATACATATATTATATATACTGTTTGTAAGAGGCAATTAGTTCATCAAACATAATAAAACAATTAACATTTTTATTCACTCGTACCAAGTTTCCTACAATTAAGTAAAATTCAATCAAACTTAAACCTTTCATGAATGAAAATAGAAATGATTTTCAACTGAATACAGTTTAAAAAAAAACTTAATAACCACATGTATTGTCCGGGGACATCCATAGCGAGGTGTTTCGTAACATTTTATAGTTTTCAATTGTACTGCTGTGTAATTTGGTTGAATTATGGTTTGAAAACACGATTTCACTTTCTGGTGTATGGGAAAATTATGTTTCGTTGGAAATTGACGTGATGATTGCGGGTATAGTAAAAATACCGACATGCACGTGTCACGGGGTCAATGAGGCGAGAGACGCGCGACCGGAAATGTTGGCTCATACGTGTTATACGGAAGTGAATATTCAGCCCTATTCTGGTAGGAAACAGATAGATTTTGTAACCCTGGAAGCGGTTTTAGGATTTTTTACATTTCAAATAAAATAGATCGCTTCGGTCAAAAATTAGGTTTGCTCAAATGTATACTTCATATATCGGCCAAGTGCGTTTCAGACCACGCACATTGAAGGGTTTATAGTTCTACTAACTGCGCCCCGCGTTTTAACCTGCGTGCTGATAGAAAATCGTTATGTTTTGGATAATCAATAAAATCCATTCAGTAGTTTTTGTGTGAAAGAGTAACAAACAAACATATATACATACACACACACACACACACACACACACACACACACACACACATATATATATATATATATATATATATATATATATGTATGTATATATAATAGGATTGTTTCGACTATCAAGTCCTAAAAATTTACGTGGAGACTCGATTAACCGCACTCAATGTTCGTACATTCCTATAATCAAAAATCTCGATAATTGAATATATGTAGAAAGTGATTTTTGTACATGAAAGATGACTTATCTTTTCCGCATACCTAAGTTTATTCAATATAACAAAAAAAACTTATCAACGAAAATATATGTTTATTGAGAAATTAGAAATACATTTTCGTACATCCGAACGCACATACGACGTGCCGGTGGACGCACGGATTAAACTGAAGGATAATTTGATTGCGGTTGCCAAACCGGATAATCGCGAATCCGTTAAATTGAGGTCTGGATAATCCAGTCTCCACTGTATTAAAAATAACTCTCGAGTAATTTTGGTCGTTTGTAAACTATACTAAACGGATGTTGTTAGAAATTATTTTTTTAGGTTCTACTGCCAGCATGATTTTTAAATTATTCTTCAATTCATAATTCAAGAGTTATATGGGACATCATTTTTATGATTTTGGATGCGAATATTTCGCCACTTATTGTCTTAAGTAAACAATTGTTATCATTTTAAGAACTAAATAATGTTGTACATACACAAATTTTTTTACCATTCCAAGTGACATACGAAGACAGACGGATGGACTTTATACGAGTTCCATCTTCACCAAAAAGACAACAGAATCCTAAGTGTTGTGCTATCATTTATCAAAGTCGTGGTAGCGTAATGGCTAGCGCACGCCTCCTAATCTCAAAGGTCGCGGGTTCGATCCTGGCCGGATCACATGCACCACTTAGGGTGTTTTCAGACCTAATGTGCATATTGTTACAATTACCACGTGCTAACAACGGTGAAGGAAAACATCGTGATGCAACACACCTGCACATCGGAGATAACCGATGTGTCAAACTTGCCAAGCCGCCTTGGACAAGCGTGGCGGGTATACTGTCCATTTCTCTACAGTGGGAGGCCCGAGCCCAGCAATGGGACAATTATGGACTGTTTTTTATTATTTATTTTCGATAAACTTAATAGAACTGTTGTGAATGAAGGGGTAATATTATACATGGCGACTGTACTACTAGAAATGACAAACAATTGATTTAAACTGATAAACATTAATTAACGCACACAAATGTACGTATATTAAACAATAACGCAATATTGGCGTTTGACTAAAATCCACTCAATGGGAGCGCGTGCGCAATGGATTTACGTCGATCCAATATGGCCGCCTTAATTCATCGTGGCTGGCTTAGATTGACAGGGCCCTGTTCTACATATTAAGTGGGTTATTATTTTTAGAATCAAAGGGAATTAAATACAATGTGTTTTGCAAACATAATGTTTGAATTGTAATAGAACTGTCGTAGTTTTGTCAATAAAAGTCCCAATCTATATTTAATATTATAAACAGGAAAGATTTGTATTTTTGTATGTTTGTAACGAATAAACTCAAAAAGTACTGGACCGATTTTAAAAATTCTTTTACAATTAGAATGCTACATTATTCCAGATTAATATAGGCTATATTTATTACTACAAAAAATTAGGCATCCCTACTACAACTTCAATAATATAACCTAAGGTGTAAAAAAATGTGTTTGAGTGGGTCCGCTGATGGTTTAGATTCCCAATTAAATTCGGTAGGTGGCGCTGGAATCGGGTTCTAGATTTTTATTTCTTAGGGCAACGTCTACCGAAATCGCTTCATAAGGTGTCGTGTTTTGAATTTACCAAAAAAAGTTCATTTCTGTCTTTCAATTTGTATACAATATGCGCAGAAAAAAATTGAAAATTAAACGAACGCTACAACTGTTTTTATAACTGACTTTTTAACAGCTTTAAAATTAAATTTAAAACAGCAATCATAAAAAGTATAATAGGTTCGTTTCTTTTGTTGCCCCATTTCTATCGAGTTTGGAAGACAGAAGTGAAGCCGTGCGATTTTAACTTTACTAAAGCGAGAACTTAAGATTTTAAAAAAAATTGGGGTGTTATGTCGACCCCATAATACCTGCCTTACCTACTCTACTTAAATAATATTATAAAAAAGGTAATCACTAATGAAAAATCCAATCAAACCACTAATTTGAATAAGATATTCATTTACTATGATTTAAATATAATATTTTATATTTAAATTATTTATTCAAATTTTGGTATAACCCGTCGCTAAAAAATTCACGACGCCTTTTCGTTTGGAACGCCATCTATGCAGTGAGGTAAGTGCTACGCGAAACTTAGTTTAAAGCGACGTTCCAGTGCATAGCTAAATCAAAACGCAATTAAACCACCGGGCCCCCCCATAAAATAGATATCCACAGCAATTAGTTCCTCAGCATGTGCGTAATAACAGTAAAGGCAAATAAGGTCGGGCCAACAAGGACAGCGAGTTTGACAAGCTGTGTCCATTACATAGAAAGCGGTACTAGACGTACTGACGGGCCTTAAATTATATATGTATATAATAATTACTTTATTTATGCGACGTATAGGGACGTATAAACTTGCATATATCTGACATTAACGATTTCTAGAAAAAGGCTTCCGTGCAAACCATTGATTTCAAGCATTGGTTTGGGTGACGTAGACATTGTCATTAGATAATGACGATGATAAACTGTCAAAACTGAAAAAAATGTTAATGTACAAGCTGTCACAGGACTTGAATACCTTCTATTTCGGACCGGTTATTATTTTAAACATATATCAGATTATATTTATTTAGGCTTTGAAAAACAAAATTGCTATATTTTATTCGCTTCTTAAGGTTCCATAACAATTTTGATATAAACGGAACCCTTATAAAGTCATGTCCGTCCGTCCGTTTTTCTACGTCATAACCCATTTCCCTTAAAAACTACATACATATTGTCACGCCTGTTTCCCATTGGGCTAGGCAAAGACGATGGATCGCCACATACTACGAACCTGACAAAAACTTTTCGCTTCATCAACTTTCATTAATCTTTTCATAGAAACACGCTTATTTAAACTGCTTTTTATCTGACCTTTCTTCAAAAATCTTCAATCTGATCATGGTGAGAGTACGTCTTGGTCTGCCGGCAACGACTCTACCAGTCACATTGCTGTCGTATACTTGTTTTGCGATTCTGAAGGGTCATTAAAATCAGTTCACATTTACTATCTCATAAGGAGAAAATAAACAAATAAAATTCAGGTTTATATTATTCAGAACCAATCTGTTGTAAAAAGTCAATGTAAACAATATTAATCATTTCAAACTGTCATTCATTAAGTAAGTCAGCTATAAAATGTCTCAGCCAAAAACAACAGAATCGAATAGCCACCTAACATCGAAATCCCCGTCGATTCGTACATTTATAGCCATCCAGAAACACATACGCCGAATTTTACATAACTTAAACGATACAAAAATAACATAACCAGAGTTCATTGGCCCCGGCCACGTGGTATCTACGTAAACAAACAGACATGTATGTATTTATATGTAATTTAATAAACATTTCGAGCAGGAAACCCTTGAGTGGTTAAATATAGGCTGTTGCGCAGACGATGCGGCACGGCGGGCACGCATGCGCGAATGTTCGTATTGAAACTCGAAATCACTTAGATGTGGATCCTAGGACTTACTTTCTTTCAGACAAATTAATTCGGTTTTTCTATGGGTGCGTTGCCAAATGAAAAATTATTCATTTATATCCCTGCTGCTGCACCTGATGGAAAGTGGTTACCGTCGCCTATGGACGTTTGCAACACCAGGGGTGTCGCCAACGCGTTGCCGAACTCTAAGAAATTTTATAAGCCCATCTTAAAGAACCCCATGTCCTAGCGCAAAGGGAAAACCGCGGCGGGAAGTTCCCTCCAGATCATTGTTGTACGCGGAATAAATGTTCTAGAGCACCGTTGCGTACTTGAGCTTGGGAGCTCAAGGTGTCTCTCTCCTCTTTCTTTCTCTTATAAATGTATTCATGTGTAATATTGTATATTTGCTGTGACATTGCAATTTTCGTGTGTCAATAAGTGATAGAAAAATATCAATAATAATGGATTACCAATTCCAAGATTCAAGAATTCAAGAAGTTCCACTGTTTTTGTATCTGTTAACGGATTTCTAAAAGTAACAAGCGGATACGGTTCAAATTAATTTCCTTTCAAAGTATTTTTCAGTACCACGACCAATCAACCACTATCTTGAATTTTGACAGAATATTTAACTTCATACTTCAAATGTTAGAGGGGGTTTTATGAATGTAGTGCTTTGCAGCAGTAGATTTATGTATATATGTATGTAGTTATAAAAACATTACTTACATACAAGTTAAAAAATAATTTCGCTACAAGTTAAACACATTTCAAAACTCCAATTTGCATTACAATACTAGTATTTGCAGTCAGACATAAGTACATTTTTAACCGACTTCGAAAAAAGGAGGAGGTTCTCAATTCGTCGGGATCTTTGTTTTTTTTTTTTGTTGCTTTTTTTTATGTATGTTCGCCGATTACTCCGTGATTTATGATCCGATTTACGTGATTCTTTTTTTGTTCGACGCGGAATAGCTGCCATGTGGTCCCCTAAAAATTTGACATAGTTTACCTATAATTTTTAAGAAGCGCGGCTCCATTCGTAGGTCCACCCATACATAGCTAGACACTAAAAAGTAACAAATAAAAATTAAAAACTTCGTTTAAAAAAACCGACTTCAAAAACTAAAAACTAAAATGTATAAAATAACTTATTTCTAAAGCTATTATTATTAATATATATTATCTAAAACATCTTAAAGTCGGTGCAAAGCAAAACATAAAAATTACTATATTTTGAAAATTACTAAGCACCGACTCTAAGATGTTTTAGATAATATATATTAATAATAATAGCTTTAGAAATAAGTTATTTTATACATTTTAGTTTTTAGTTTTTGAAGTCGGTTTTTTTAAACGAAGTTTTTAAATTTTATAAATAAACAAAAATCTATCGACATTTGAATGTTTTAAAATCATTTCATTTCTAACATGAATTGTTTTAAAAAGTCAAGCGAAATCTCAAGGCCTGTTCCAACAAATAAACATATCAAATCTTTTATATTTCGCACCGTCTTGTTTAATCGGACAGAAAACTAAAACATAAAACCCGGACAACTGGCGCCAGGTCCAACTCTTCTGAGAAAATTGTTCTTGTAAATAAACATTGACTTTTGATTTATTTCTTTCCGAACTGTTTCGTATTGAAAAGCATTAAACAAAGTAGTTTAAGGTTACAACAAATTGGTTTAAACAATATGCTTATCTAAGTCGTGGTGGCGTAGTGTCTAATGTACTCGATTAATTGCGCTAGGTTCGAATCCTATCTTATTTGCACTGCTTAGTTGTTACTCTCGTGATATGCATAATGATACAATTACCATGTTTGTAGTAGTAGATGTGAGATCATATACACATCGGAATTTGATATGTGATAATGTGTAGAAGCCGCTAATTGACCCTAGAAAGGCGAGACGCCTCCCTTATGTATTGAGAATTTAGAGCTTTTTGATCTTATTACAAATTGTAATGTATGTTTTCTTTTCACTAATAAGTAGACAGCAAAATAGATAAACAAAGTTATATGCCAATAAATGTTGATGAGGTCTTTTACTTTTTTCCTATTTTTTAGCGTTGAAAGTTAAGTGTTATCAATTCACCCGCTTTCCTCTACTTGTGAAACCTAGATAGTTAGTCAAAATGTTAGTCCGATATTAAAGGATTACACTAATGTGACGTTGTATAGTGTTTCAGCAAAGATATAAAAATAGTGTAAATAAACAGGGTACATAGTGCCTGGATATCTTACACATAGAAAGCCATTGGGAATTTTGACGAAAAATTGGAAAATACAACCCTGATCTCTGGCGCACTAGACATGAATGTTCCAACTGGATTTAACACTAACATGTTGAATGAATTCCCGAACTCAAACATACCTGAAACAAAATAAAAATATATTAAAAAAATATTGTTTAAAGCGAAATCCGGTTTCTATAATAAAAATTGAATAGTCACAAATATGACATGTCACGTCGTTCCAAATTTCACGCGTGGGTAAAGCGTGATATCGTCAGAAGTCTTATGAATGTGGACAAGTTTAAAATAAGCTTATTTATTAAATGAAAGATAATACAAACTAGTACACAAATTCATATTAATGCAAGTTAAAATGTCGAAGCGACTATATTAGGTTTGTTAATTTCGTCTTCACAATCTTGTAAGTTTGTATCTGGTATTGGTACATTGGTATTTTCGACACTGAAGATACAACATAGGTTAATTTTTATATCGGAATAAATAACTTCTACGAATTATCGTATATTTTTATTTTTTATATAATTATTCATATTAATGAAATCGAAGCTTACGCAGTCGAACCTTCACGAAATGAATATAGCACTAAAATAATGGGTGAAAACTAGACTAATTCATAATTATGCTTATATAATATAAAATCATTACAAATGATAATAAGATTAATTAAAAATACTTATAGAAACCTCACACAGTTTTCCCAAAGTCCTACACTACAATAAAGAAGCTCTTCAAATTAGGGGTACATAGATATTTAAAGGTTCGACAAGGTAAGCATTGCGCCGATTCCTGTTGCAAATGTCCTTTAGGCAAGTCCTTTAAGCAAACAATATAAAAATAAGAATAAAGTTTAAATGTACGTATACCGCTGCAAGCCTAACATGTAAATGAATTTACTGCAGTCCATGTAAAAACGTTTAATGACTAATTTAGTACAATTTTCTAGACAGCAAATAAACTAATTACAGAAACTAACTCAGAACATAGCCCGTGGGAAGAAGCCATTGCAAGAGCGGCGCCGGCTCAGCGGAAGTTCACGGGACGTGTTGTACATTATCTTGGAATTGCTGTAGATACGTTTTTCCAACTGCGCCCAGTTAGTTCCCATTTAACGTCTGTTTAATAAAATATTATACTCAATTAGATTGAGTATAATATTTATTTAACACCTCTGTGGCGTTTAAAATTTTTGATTTTAGGAATGGTGGGAGGATAATACTTCTTGAAGTCTCTAAGTACGACATAGTTTGGTAATTGGCAAAATTGCAATTCTTACTATATATACTTATAAATATGTGAAAATACGGTATTTGGAGGTTCCCTTTTGAAGTTCTCCGGTAATTGATCCATTAACATGAAAGTGGGCATGAAAAGTTAGAACCGGAAATTCCTAATCATATAATGTAATAAAAAAACCTTTGAACCTCAAACGATTTTCAAGGTATGTTATATTTCTCCAAATTATTTACGTGACTGCATTTAAATAATAGAAGTATAAATAGACTTATAAGCACCTAAACAGCTACAAAGCGAGGAAAAATCTTTAAAGCGTGTCAGTTATCCACTCCACGTGAGATTGCGGTTAAACGCTATTCAACATCAGTGAATTTACTTTTCTACGATAGAACAGATACCGACATGCATTGTAGACCGCAACTGTTTTTATTTTGTACAAACGTTCCGTACACAACCAAAAGCATATCAATAACCTATATGTTAACACTATCAGCTAATTCTTCTTATAAACTTACGTAACAAAATCCAGCTGTATCTCAACGAACTAAAGCGGATTTTGCGATATCATTTCTACATTTGACTATTTCAAATAAAAATTGCACCCATCAACGACTTTGTATCACATAAAGATAAAGTTGATTTTACCTCGTTTTGATGGTAAGTGATATTCGAATATTGAAACACGGACGCGCATATCTTTGAATCTCAACAGTGCATGGAGTGAATTCATTAGTTGTAGTGGTTTCAATGTGTGTAAATAGAACGGAAGCTTATACATAAGGTACCATCGCAATGTAGGCAAGTTTGTTTCTTTAAGGTTAGGAGGATGCGATTTGTTTTCTTATTGCATATGAATTAACTGCAGTCTAAACTGAATATTAATGTATACAGTTGAGAGATTATCATTTGGATAGATGACGACAAGAGAAGCAATGTAGCTAATTAAATTTGTTCTTGCATCACGGATACATAAGTCGTGAAATTAATTGCTGTTCGCAGTGAAATATTTATATGACCTGTAATTCTATTTGCTTATTTTTAGTGTTGTACAACTTTAGTTATAAGCACAGCACGTTGTAGTATATTTTTAAATCGAATTTACCCACCGATCGCTGTTGTTAAAATTAGTGGTAATAACATTTTTGTCTCCTTAACTCGACCTTCTTTTCTTTAATTTTACGTGTTCATGGAAATGGATGCTAAACCCGCCCCGTTTGTCCAAACCGGATTGGTGTATTGTAATTTGGATGTGCCGGTTTGGTAATGATTGTGACAATATGTACAATTGTACATTAGTCCTGAAAAACTCTAAGTGCAGCACACTTGCTGTCAAGGTCCGGATTCGCGTTAATATCATTAAATACTTTAATTTCTGAACTAATAATACCTGGATAGCATACTGGACTAGCATATAATGGATAAATAGCAATAATATAATAAGAAATCTTTTGGGAGTGTTTGTACTTTGGAGATCAGGGGGACTAATGCGGACCAGCACACTTTGAAAATGCAACATTTAGAATTATTGTCTGTCTGTTTTACAGTTAGAAGTTTTTTCACGTGAAATCTGTTAAACAGTATGAAACTCTACATAGAACTAGTTTATACAAGTATCCAGGATCAACACTTTTTGTCTCAATTAATTGACTTCCGTTTCCGCAGGTTAAATGAATATAACTGAAAAGATGGTATTGTGATGTGTTTTCTTTTGGTACTACCATTGCAAATGACTACAAAAAATTTCGAAATGGAAACAGGTACGAAGTCTCGCTGGCACTACTATATTAGTCAAATCTATGTGACAACTGTAGAATGTTTTCATATTCAATGATATTAGCAGAAGGAGCAGAAGTCATAAACAAGATAATCGTTTCAGTTAGCAACAAACGTCTGATAAAAGCCAGATCACTTCAAACGAGCACGTCAGCGTCATTGAAAAGAATGCATCCCCCTTTTTTAAATGCAGAATCCCGTGTGAGTGCACTTGAAGCCGTTGCGCAGTATTATCTGCGCGAGGAAGGCTCTTGAAAGTAGTCGATTCAGCAGGGGGTGGCTGGGGGCTCAAGTGAGAACCCACTCGGGTGAATGACCGAGTTGTTAAGGCAGGTCCGGGTTTTGAGCCGAATGCAGTCTAGACATGTGATTACACCCTAATGTCATCTGAATGAGGAAGGAGTGTAAATACTTTTGAGCAAACTATTTATTCTGTTAGGCATAGTCAAATATTTCTTTTAAAATATTTCAGCCCACAAGGTCCCACTTGTGGGCTTGGGGCTCTCCATTTTAAAAAGTGGGAGGGGGAGACATTTTACCCTCATGTTTGTGCAAGGAGTGAGCCGTTTTCACACATCAGGTATCTCGATATTTAGGCTTTATTACGTTTTTCTTCACCGCCAGCACGCGGTAATTGTAACAATATGCACATTAGATTAGAAGAATGCCTAAGTGGTGCATGCTGTCCGGCTAGTATTCAGTTTTACGTCAATGGAATAAAACGTATGGTATATTCTATATCTTGTTTATGAAATTGCATTTTCTAATATTTCCTATTACAACATCATTAGCACCATAAAAATAATCTTTATAACTAAGAAATAATTAATGAACCACTTAAAGGCACCGACCGATTCATTACGTGGATCTTAGTTCATTACATCGATATACAGTAGAACCTCGATAAGTTAAAGTCCAAGGGAACACACAAAATATTTTAAGTTATAGAGGTTTTAAGTTATCAAGGGTCTATGTTAGGGATAGGTTAATATAGAGGTAGGTATGTACATATGTATGTATGTACCCTTGTTCCTATTTTCACTCGAATGCTTCAGAAGGATTGATTCAATAAAATACAGAAATTTAAATAATCATATTAATTTATTCACATTGCACACGTTACATAAAAATAAAATATTAATTGTTGTTTTATTTTTATGTAACGTGTGCAAGGTTTAGTCTACTTAAAAAAGTCTGTTATTTTCTTTTGTTTTAAACAATTCACAGTTTCTAAATCGATTTGATTTTCAATGACAAATAGAGAGGAGAATACATTATCTTTTGTTTCTACACTGCTCTATAAATGATCGTACTTGCACTTTTGTTTTGCACACTCTTTCAAAATGACTCATTGACAAACAATTTTATGTTATAGAGGTTGTGGAAAAATTTCTTTAAGTTACTGAGGGCCAATACAGAGATTACTTATTTAAGTTATAGAGATTGCGAATTTTAAGTTATAGAGGTTTTGAGCTCTGATGGGAAGGAAACATATTACTTTTTTAAGTTATAGAGGTTTTTAAGTTACCGAGGTTTGAGTTATCGAGGCTCTACTGTAGTAACTACTAAAAGCTTTATAGTAATACAATTTGAACTTTTAATTTTATTCTAGTAGATAGATAGTATAAAAATATTTTGATTTTGAATATCTGTAAATTACTTTTTCATTTACTGTTTATTAAATATTTATTTTAATCTCATACGTTTCGCTAGAATGGAGTTTCGCAAAAGATTTAATCTGTTACTGCCGGGAAACTCTTCGTATGTTTTAACTTTTAACATTTACGATATTTAACTTTCCTACAAAATTCCATTAAAATATGTTCAGAAGCTTACTCTCAAACGTCACTCTGTCGTCGTTCGTTTTTTTTTAGAACTGTTTTGCTTGTTTTTTTTATATTTAAATACATTTTCCATTGTATGTTCCATTTATTTTGTGTGATATTGACTATTTGTAGTTTTAAAGAAACCTTCGTTTTTTATTTTTTCTATCTAAAATGTTATCGACTGTTTCGGGCTGATCGGACGAAAACGAACGACGAAAGGCGTTTGAGAGTAAGACCTCAGATTTTTAATTTCGTGCATTGCACGTAATATTGTTATTCAATAAGAGTTATCTCATTAAATGTTGTGATAATTTTTAGACGCAGCATGTATGAAAACCTAATATGAGTAAGTTTTAAATCTGATATAATAGGGTTGGCCTGGTTTCTACGTTACTTGTAAGAAGTACGTAGAACAACGTCCACAATGAAAGACTTCAATTTATTATTGTGAAGAGAATAATTTATTATTTAAAAAAAGCACTTGCAAGTACCTTGTATTATTTCCCTAGAGCATCCGTATGAAACATTTATAGGACAAAAACCTAATACTCCATGCCACAATAAGATTTAGAATGGATACAAAGTGACACAGATATTATACAAATAACATTTAGCGCAGATGCATAAAATCCTTTAATTTTAAACGACTGCTTAAAAGGGCTGTAATGTCATCGTATTTCACAATCATAAATATTTATAGAATGGAGCTAAGAAACTCAGGATATTTACAGTGACAAATTTACTAAATCAACTAAAAAAGCTTGCAATCAGCTGCTACGAACCGCGGAGGGTGCAAAGTCCATTCATGTAAAATTGAATCAATACCTTCCTATATTGAGTACCATAGGTACCTTCACTTTATGGTGAAGCTTCTTTAGATAATGCTGTTAATAGACCGACGAATAAATTGAAATACATAAATTAATCGTTTAATATAGGCTTAACAGATATTTTAATAAACTATGTGAGTATACACATATGTACCTAGAGGTATATGGGTAGGAAAAGAAAGTACTAGCCTATAAGAAAGAACCAAGAAAAATTTAATATTTATAGCCGTATCGGTTTACGATGCCTAGAACAACCTTACTAGGCAAAGATAGCCGATCTGAAGTCATACCGACTAAATATTCCCATTATTCATGTCTAAAGCGCAGCGGGGTTGCAAAAAAAGTACTTGCAGAAACGTAATATCAATGGAAGTCTCAGCGGGGGGGGGCCCAGTTAGCGAGCCGTACTCGGGTTCAGATGGGCTGGTGTATAATCTTTTGTGATGTATAAGGTGTTTATTATAATATAGTGTAGATTTATTACTATTTTTTCTATGTGTAGTTAATTCCTTTGAAAAAATATTTCGAAAGTATTTTCAAAAGTTCTCGCAACAAGTAGATAATATATAAACAAAACCATTGTGGTACCCCTAATTATAATACTCCAGATAGGTGGATTGACCAAGTTGCGTACCAGCTTATATAGACACGTGTCAATATTACTAAGCTATTCTCTAAAAGCGGCTGCTACAGGCTTGTAAATCTAATTTTTGGGGTTTTCGCGATTTCACAATTCATGCCATGCTCCGTCCTATATATACATATATATCTCCTTGAAAAACAAACATCCTCTATACAATACCTACCAAATTAACAACCAGTAATATCACAGCTCCAACAAAAGCTAGCTAACAGCGGGGTATATTACAACACACGGGTCCTTTACTGGAAAGCCCTACAATTCGCAACAATGCTCACCTAAGGGCCCTTGAAACAAAGAAATGGGGATATGGATACAAGCGGTAGGGTAGGAAGTGTACTTAGAATGCTCTGATAACTGGACTCTTTAGATATCAAAAGTAACGAGGAAATAAAATGAGCTACTACGGTGGCAAGATTTCGAGGACAACGTCGATAAAGATAACAAACATTACGTCTTTGCTCATAATTTTTTTTTAAATATTTTTTTTATGTACCTACTTTACGAACTAGGCAAAGTTTCTAAAAATGCCATTAACATTTTAGCAACAGCGGAACCCTTTGGAAATATACATGTCTGTCCGTCATTGCACGTTACAGTAATTTTTTTCAGCAACCAAAATAGATCTATAAAATCTAGAACATGGACGATTTTCTTTGCCTTCTGGCAATACTCTAGGTACTTCACCGACATTGTCTACAGATAAATCTGTAGCTAATGTCATTGAATTATAACAAAAAAAAAATATCCATGTTATTCTAATTTTAACGTTGATCCCAGTCTAAAATCCATTAAAAATAACCTAATAGAGATAATACTAAGTTTCACACGAGTAATGACTTTTAATGTTTACCCCAAAGAGGTCTTACGGAATTTTGATAAAGATTTAAACTTACGATTTGTATTACTTTCTCTATAATTTAGATCGGAAAAGGTACCCGTTTCGTAAGTTCCGATTTTAGACGTAACAGTGAGGGTAGTAATTTACGCTATGTAAATAATTACGCAGTAACGCTTACGCCCGTCGAAAGATATGTACCAGGAAATATGGGTCGATGTGAACTAAAATAGAGGCAAGCCGTAAAAATGGCTGAACAAGATTAGACTCTGTAACTTAAATAAGGTTTTGTATCTATTGCAATAACTACAAATTTCAAATGTAAATTATGTGCTCTTAATATTGTCATAAATTCAGTCTAAATCGAAGAAATTAAAGTTTCTTTTTAATTTCGTAGTCATTTTTATAAAAAATGAACCACTGGCGAGCGTGTTCAAGACACCGCCATCGTTCTGTCGTTCTTTCGCAAAAGTATACACTAGGTATGACTACTGGACGCGCCGCAGTCCCACCGTCACCATGCCGCCCCGCACGTACAGTCCAGTTCAGATGTACACAAAAATTCACCAAGCATCCTAGTTCGTGCAGGAACAGATAAACAAAGCATATCCAAGTGGTAGGGTATTTACCCGTCTGGATTGTTATCACCCCTCGTCCAGAGTATGGCACCATACCTTGAGTATTTCGGTATTAGTGGCCAGGATTCAGTCTTCCTTGTGAGAGCAGCTGCGTATTTGTAGCACCTTTGATGTTGCAAATGCCCATAGGCGATAGTAACCGTTTTCTATCAGATGAGCTGTATGCCTGTCTACTGAACTCATGCAATAAAAAAAACAGCAGCACGGTGGTGACATTTTGACGGTGCCGTGTACACGAGCGATAGTTCGCATCTTTCCGTTGTATCCTAGACGTCAGCCAAACGCAATCTATATGTGGCCATAACCCTCTTCAACTTTGCTCCTTACATTCGGGTCCTCTACTTTCTTTGTGTAGCTCCAATTGAGAAACCATTAATATCATAGAATTTTTCTAATTAACTGCACCTGCTCTATTTGCTGTAAAAGCAGAGCTTCGTCGTTAAGTTACAGTAAAGATACCCTACGCAGAGAACAGAAGTAGCCAAGTAGTAGTTACGAACGACACGGACTCGATGAGCCTATATTACCCTAAAATCCCTAAATCATAGTTCATCTTAATTTGTATTAACATAAAGACTTAATTTTCTATCGTGTTTGAGACCACACACGATTCTGTAATGCTTTCACGCCTGATGCGATTAAGAAAGCTGAAAACACGATTTTATGAATACAAATGAATAATACTACGTACTATTTACAGAGTAATGACAAAACTGTACTTCCACATGTAATAAATATGGAACAGCGAAGATGATCTTAATTGTTCATTAGAACAATTGACATCAGCTGACTTCAAATACTCTAGTACTATGGTTACTCTAAAACATTATATCTTCCAAAACAATTACAAACCGAAAGTATTCAATACATATTAATTAGCATCAATATAATCTACACATTGCTTTTCTTACGAGATTGCTGACATGTTTAACTTTAATATCTAACTTTAAATGTTCCCTTAGTTAACCAATAAATCTAAACATCATTAAATAGCGCAATTAATTGCAAACATTGTGTGTTGTATAAAAATTATCTATTAACGAAAAATATTTATGCATTAAATTGTACACAATTAGAATAGTACTAGTTCGTAAGTTTTCGGTAATGGTGTACATTAAAGTGTTATCTATCTAAATTGCAAAATTCGTGTATTATACATAATTGGTACATATACTATGAACACATATGTATATGCGTGCCTTGAACAAAGAAGTTCTCTCGACAAAATTGCCTTGATTGCAAATAAATGTTAAATTGCACCCATACTATTTTTAGATACGCATTAATACGCTTTTGTGACTCACTCGTAGTAAAGGGTCCAAATGAGATTTCAATCCAAATTTTTAATATTTAAAAATAAACCTTATTCCGTGGGTACTAAGATGTTTTCTAAATTATCGAAGGGAATTATTTTATAAGGCAATAAATAATAATGGATCGTCTCCGGCCTTGGTGAAATTAGTCACCGACGTCTCGCCACTGTAAATTGTGAATTAATGCCACACTGTGACATTAGCAATACGTATCTCTTAGTAGTCTACCTAATGTATCATGTTCATAACAAAAGAAATATTAATAACCCATAATATTTTAATATAAATACAGGTTTCTCCGTAATCTACCATTTTCCTACTCAAATATGAAGTAACGCAGCGTCTGTAAAGTTTAGACTGCTGCTTGTGTTGCTAACAGAAAACTATCAAATTAACCTCTGGAGAATTCCTCCTTTGGGTTACAGTAATGGATGCACTCAGACAAAGCAGTTATTTTATGAATAATTAGCTTAAATTTAAAAAAGGCCAAGTGCATAGTTCCACGCATTATGAAGAGTTGCGAAAAGATTAAAAACGGCAACTGTTTGGCCCTGCAATTTGGCAACGGAGTTATTTTATCGAAAATAGAGCTAATATTAAAACGAATTTTCGTTGATTGAATTTTTGTGTTACCAAATTTATTCTATAGAATAGAATCTGGGACCTTTGCGTTTTAGTGAACTAGGCAACACCAATGCGTAGACAATTTAAATTTTTAAACAAAAATTACAAGTTTTATTTAATTTTTAAAATTAAATATAACAAGTGTATTTGTTTAAAAGCACTAAAGCTTGAACATATTTTTAACCTTCAAAGTATTGAAAAGTTCATTTGTGAAATTTACCCTTTTTTTTTTTTTGACCGGGGAAATCCGATTGAGGACTAAGTCGCGAAGGGCTAAGGGCAGAACCTTGGGGGGATAATTCGCGACCTAGTGTGGGATTCGCCAGATCGGGGGTGGCACTAGCATGCCCAGTCAGAACTGGTGCCATGCTATTGCCACTCCCCAGTTAGGGATACCCACTAAAACCCCTGGGTGTTCCGTCCTTCGCCTTATGCCAGGGCTACGGGTATATGACCTAGCCTCTCCGCAGCCCTGGCAGGCGTGGGCCTGAGAGGCCTCTTCCACTGCCGAGGGATTGCTTTTCTCCCCCAGCATCGTCAAGCTCTCTAGGCGTGGGGCGGTCTGTAACTCGCCCCACGGGAGGAGAGGTGAGCGCGCGCGGAACACGCCGCGCCCCCATCTCGACGGCATGTGCAGGTGAGTGAGAACCTCTATACCCCAAGAGGCCCCACCCGCGCCGTCCGCTTATGGCGGCCGAAGGTCCTGGCTGGCCCTCCGACGCCGACGCGTCCTCCTTTGGCGGGAGCGGAGCAGTGATGTGCGCTCACGCTCCAGCTCCACCTCCTCCTTCGCAAGCATGACACGCTCGCAGAAGGAGGAGACGGCGTCCCATCCTGTTGTGCTCCCGACCATGGCACGTACCACGGCCGGGAGCGAAAGGTCATGTCCGGTAACGGCGACGAGGTCTCGGCGCTGCTCTGTCCAGGCAGGACACACCTGGAGTGTATGAAGCGCCGTATCCTCGTCGCCGGTGTCACAATGATGGCACCCTGACGTTGGCTCACGGCCAAGGCGACACAGGTACCTCCCGAAGCAGCCGTGCCCTGAGAGGACCTGTGTCAGCCGGAACGTCAGGGTGCCGTGTCTTCGTCCGATCCAGTCCTGCAGGACGGGCCTCACCGCTTCGATGGTGGCGAGGCCCGCGCTGGGGTGTCTGATGCGTTCTTCCCATACTACCATGGCGACGTCGCGGAGCTCTGACCGGCAAGCCTCCGTCTCCTGAGGCGCCGGTCTTGTGCCTCTCGCCAGGGCCTCTTTGCGCCACTGGTATAGCGACGCGAGGACCCTGGCTTCGAGGTCCCATGGTGGGGATCCGGCGAGTAGCGAGGCCGCTTCGAAGGACACCGTACGGTATCTCCTTATCGCCCTGACGGCCAGCACGCGCTGCGCTTGCCGCAGCAAGGCTATATTTCTGGCCGTCAGGCGGTCTGCCCATACAGGAACCCCGTATAGGGCCATAGACCGCACGATGCCTTCGAAGAGTTTTCGGCACGTGGCTTCGGGCCCCCCGATGTTGGGCAGCAGGCGTGAAAGCGCACCCGCCGCCCCCTTGAGCTTGGGGGCCAATTGCCTAAAATGTGCCGAAAAGTCCCATCGGCTATCGAGGACCAATCCCAGATACTTCATAGTTTCCCCTATGCCGATGCGGACGCGTCCTACAACGATATTTGTGTCCGGAGGTGGTCGATTTCGAGGGCCGTGAAAAATCACGGCCTCGGTCTTCTGCAGAGCCACCTCCAAACCAAGTCGCCGGATCCTGCCTACAATTTGTGACACCCCAGCCGTGCCCAGGATGCAAGCCTGCCTATGGGTCCTCCCGCTTGCGGCGATCATCGTGTCATCTGCGTAGCAGATAACGCTGACGCCCGGGAGGACCCTACATCGTAAAGTCCAATCGTATGCAATGTTCCACAGAAGAGGGTCTAATACCGATCCCTGTGGAACACCGCATACCATGGCTCGTCGACTCCACCCTGCGCAGACCGGGTAGTGAAATTTACCCTGCCGGTAATCATTTCAACATAAATTATTCCGTGCAGAAACGAAAAAAGAATACTAATTGCTGCGGCCGGACGGCCTATCGTAAGATGCGACAAAACAACCCACAGCCAGGTGGTAGGGCATTTGACCAATTGGATGGCTAACACCCCTAGTCTAGAGTATGCCGCCATACAAACTTTAAATTGAGTTCCAGCATCAGTATCAGTGGCCAAATTGCAGTTTCTCTTTCAAGGCCGGCGGCACAATGGCAGCACCTCTGATATTGCTAATGTCCATAAGCGACGGTAACCACTTACCATCACAGTTGGGCCGTAAGCCTGTCTGCTCTGCTTCAGCAAAAAAAAAAACTAATCCGACTTTTGGTTTTCAGACCAACGCTTAGACATACACCACAGAGGTCGTTCAATAACAATAACATATAAATGTAGTAATGCATAAAGTAAAACAAAGAGATGTGAACAGTTTGAGAGAATTAACATCCATGTTGGAAAAGTCGCAAGCCAATAACTTGGCAATTACATGACAATTTAACATGAATATGTCAAAACGTGCTCCCGCTGTACAATTTGGAAACTTCTAGTTTTTAGTTTGTTAACAATTAATAAACAGTGTCGTCGAGTAACTTTCTAAAAGAAATGTGCAGAAATGGTAAACGTTCGAGTTAATGCGTAATTTTTGCTAATAGCCAAAAGAAGAGAACAAGGTTAATAATGATTATATTTACACATCTTACGTTCACAATTTAGGTCTCTACACCGTTATCTGTTGTCAGGTATAAGTACCAGGACATTTGCAACACCAAAGGTGCTTACAAATGCGCTGCTGCTCTCTTAAGGGAGACTGGAACCTGGTCACTAATGCTGGAACACACCTCAAGGTTGTTATGCCGACATAATTTAGACCAGGGTTGGTAACCATCCAGTCGGGCAAACGCCCTACCACTTGGCTGTGGGTTGTTTTGTCGCCTCTTACGACAGGCCGCCCGGCCGCAGGAAATTGTATCCTTTCTCCGTTCCTGCACGGATAAAGACTATGAAAATTCCGACAATCTTTCAAAGGAACATGACCATAGAAAAGAAACTACAAATATTTTAACAAGCGCTTTTTAACCAATTATGGTATACGCTGAGTTAAAAATAAATGTATCCTTTTAAAGTACTTTTATAAGTGCCTTTGTACCATTCAAATGTCTGGACATTGGACAAGTTTAATTGAAGGACTGGACCGGACAATTTTAATGAAGAAGAATGGTGACGCATCTACGTTTGAATACGTAGTTTGTTGGTAATGAAATTAGATGTTGACAGTCGAAAACATTGTAAATTACGATCGTCTAAACAGTTGAGATTAAGAAAAATTTGAGAGATCTTTGAGAAATACCCTTTTATACCAAGTTTCGAATTACACGCAGGTACGCAGTGACGTGTCAAGGTTAAAGAAAGCAGAAAAAATTACTCTGCTGAAAGACACTCGAACTAATTCAGTTTGGTAGCTTTTACATTCATTTCTATAAGAGACATATAAACTAATGATACATGAATGATTTTAAATATAAGTAATATATTATATAAAATGAATAACAGATTTAAATAACGCATAAAATCGTAGCATCATAAAGATCATAATAAAAATGAACGATGTCATAAATTAGCATTATTCGAATAATATAACGCTACTATCTCTAGAAACGAGGATGAAAATGAGAATATAGCGCTAATTAATACGAATGAAATTAAACGTGCGTGAGGCATAATGAAAACTAATGTTTGGTTTCAAGATGAACTAGAATATATTACACAGTAACATTTGCGGTCATGCCAAGCAGTAATATACTTAATATACTAGGAAATAAAGTTTGAGATAGAGGGAAACACATTATTGTCGGGCATTCGAACTCGTGTTACCACTTAACAATTACTCATCTGTGAGAAGCGTCGCCATGTTAAATAATTTACTCAACAACAATAGTTGCAAGATAACGTTCATACTATAATGTTACATGAATTATTGTTATGGTTTGTGCTTCTGTTTGTGTAACAAGTGGTGTTATGTTAATTATAAGCGACTCAAATGAGTTTAATGACAGCATGGTAGGCAGTGCTAAAATATGACTTTTGCAAGGACAGATCGGTACATTTTATAAAGAAGATCAGTGGATAGTAATTCTTTTCGCAACACCAACAAACAATTGATTGACTGTCTCATATCTTTCTTCATGTTAAAATGTAGAAAATAAATGATTAAATATATCTCGTGGTACAATTTTTACCCTTTCCTTATAAGTTTGAGAGGCACATGCCCCGATAAGATACATTTTACATTTACATTGTGTTTATTATAATAAGACAAATATTATTATAGTCAACCTAAGCAAAGGAAATTTGTGATATAGATAACAAACATAGAAAAAACTAAAAGCAATCTCATTTAACAATCATTTGAGTCAGAAAATATTGTTTTTATTCATCAATTTAATTGGTAATTTATAATTAGCTTTCTACCGCGGTTTAGAGAGTTAGAAATTATTTGGCGATTAAAATATTATATGTTCAGCCGTTACTGCAAGTATATAAATTCATATATTAATGTATACGTAGAACAAATTTTACGGTAATTACGTTGTATCTAAATCCATCTAGATGAATCTACACACAAACAATCAAACAAATAATACTGTCATATTGATACATTTTGTTTAATTGTAAGTGATTGGCTAATCTAAATTGTCATCAGCAAATCCGGTGGCAAAACTAGTTATAAATACCTGAGTATTTACTGAAATGTTAAGAAATCTTGTTTTCATCACAATATCACTAACAATGAGAACCTACGCATATAATTCGAGCTTATTAACATTGTACTTGACATAAAGATGTGTAGGCATACCAATTTTAACAAAGAGTTTTCTTAACAAGTTGCTTAATTTTGTAAGTGATAATTATATACTTATCGTTCTTTTAAATATTTTCTCACAATTACGTCTTAAACTTAATGAATAATAAGTTTTGTTTCAACATAAGTTGAGAACATTATACACACTTATTATCATTTTAAAACATCTCTACATTATTCATCACACTTTATTACGAAAATGAGTGTCATTTACTTTGGATACGATTGTAAAATTGATGTGTTTATAAGGTAATGTTCCGTAAGAAAAAACTAATTTAGCTCTATTTTGAGTATTATATATAAATCAATTTTTCTCGTGGTTGCAATGTCGCTTTAGCATTCATTGGTTTCGAAGTTTAGACAGTATCTATAAAAACTCAATCTTATAAACCATCAAACTATTATTCAAGACAAATTCGTGTATTTAGAAATAATTTTATTTAAGTGCTGCCAGCCTTGAGTTTAGATATTTGAGAATTAGAGCTATATGATTGTTAAACTCATTCTATTATGAAATGCTAACGGCAGAATTAAAGTGCTTCATTGTAACGGCAGATTTGTTAACTAAATTTCATTTTATATTAATAAGGTATACTTCGTCTACCTTCGTTTTATATTAATAAGGTTATTTCGTTTTGTACATGAATTAAATTTTAATTTATTATACTAATTGTCTTATCACATTATATTAGTAAAGAATTAATTATTTTCTTATCGTCTAGTATATTTTAGATTTCATCACTCCACCGATTGCATTTCATTAAAATTTACTTTTCAGGCAAAGGCTTGATTCCATTTAATGTATCAAACGATTTTAATTCTTCATGTACATACTCTTTAGGTTATTACTTAACTCGTGTGTCTCTTTTTGTATTAAAAAGCAGATAAACTGGTGTATTTTATAGGTTGCAAGTAATAAAAATAATCTATACTCACTTGATAAATCTTTGTTGTTTTGATTGCGAAATGATGAAATAGAAAAGAGTTATCATATGAAATCAATGGAAAAATCACTTCTAAGAAATGAGAACAAAAGCAAATAACAAAAAAGTACATCATAATGTAACAAGGGAAAGAATCTTCGAAGAATCAATGAAAGATGTTGAAGTGTGATACACGTAATACACGCGATCGTTAATGTCGTTAGCTGCTTAATTAATACACATTAATTCGTTAATCCTTTCTCCTACTCTGTTATTTACATAATTAACGATTACATAAGCGTTTTTAAACCATACCATTCGAAAGGAGAAACTAATGATGAACGCTTTATCATGTAAGTATAGTTTGTGAAAAGATTGAATGAATACAAGATTTTCATGTACAGCTTAAGCTTTTGCACGTATTTTTAATTCAAGATTGTATGAGAGAGATACTATCCGCGCCAATTCAATGCCACTACACTTAGTTCAAGGTTAATAGAGTTCAAAATACTCAAATCGAAGTTGTCCATAACAGTCCAAATGATTCAACTATTACGTCATAGTATGTGTTCGAAGCACGTGTTCAACGAGACTTACAACTAAGCAAATAAGTAAATATAGTACGAATAAGATATGTGTGATAATTTGATGAACCAACAAAGTTACTACGCGTCCAGTTAGTCCCATGTTTCATAATAATGGTACTGTTATTATATCAACATGTAAAGAGAGTGCCCCAAATATTTTCAGAGCAGAAAGGGACAGAAAGAGTGCCAGATCTCTTCAGATTAGATGCAGAAAGCGGCGTAGTGTCTAATTTTTTATGACGTACCTATTGCGCAGCCGGTCTGTTGCTAACTAAGGACCACTATAAAGTTCGGCGCATATTTATTTTATTTTCTTACAGATGGTACCATTACATGTCTGTCATGTTCATAGACACTACAACGCGAAATTAAAGAAATGAGGTATTACTTTATGGTGCATTTAAAATATACTTAACGAAGATATGTTCGCTGAAGTGGCAATAGGCCGGTTAAGTCTGTCATAGGACTAGTAGGCCTGATGGCCTATGGGGTAGTAACAGGAGGACGCGCAGACGCCGGAAGGCGGGACTCGACCTTTGGCCGTCGTAACTGAACGGCACGGATCCCTTGGGGTTCTTACTCACCTGCACATGCCGTCGAGATGAGAGCGCGCGCTCTCCTCTCCTCCCGTGTGGAGCGTTATAAACCGCCCCACACCCCGGATTAGACCTGGAAGATGCGGGGGGATAAAAGTAATCCCCCGGCAGCAGAAGTGACCTTAGTGCGAGATCCTCGCCTGCCAGGGCACGCGGAGTTGAGTCTCCCGTTTTTCCGTAGCCCTACCATAAGACGCAGGACGAAACACCCAGAAGTTTTAGTGGGTATCCCTAACTAGTGTGTGGCAATAGAACGGCATCAGCTCTGACTGGTCATGCTAGTGCCATCCCGACCTGGCGAATCCCACACACGCGTCGCGAACTATCCCCAAGCTTCTGTGCTTGTCGCGGCCTTGGTCCTCAATCGGACTTCCCCTGGCTAAAAAAAAGGACTTCCTTCAGCCCGATGAACCGGTATAATATGCGCAAACTCACCGATGGCTTATCGATGGCAGCTAGATGAGGAAGGAGGAAGACTGGGCATATGGCACATATCAACGTGCTTTCGAATGACATATTCAGGCAAAGTTGTATTTAGTTTTACCCAAATTATGTACCTACATTAATTGGCTTCAATCAGCAGTGGATATGGATTGGCTGACAATGATGACAACTTAACCCCATCAATTAAAACATTGCAGTGGGCCTTCTCCTGGCCGTATGCTGTATCAATAATCAAGTCTTTATCTGATCTAAGTGGAATTAGCTACGTAGATAAAAGAATAAACACTAAATTCTCTTTAATTTCTCAATGAAAATAATAATTCAAACCGCAATTTGCAAATCCAACTTCCTCTTACATACAATACGTTCGGCTCTGTTAGACAACTAGTCGGTTTGTTATATTACTATACCGTATCGTAATCACTTGTTTGCGTTTATCGCGGTCGTAAAGTAGGTGTGAATTGCTATTTATATTGTTGTAAATGCGGAAAACATCAAAACAATATTTGTACACCATAAAACGGAAATCAAACACATAACGTGTATTTCTATTGCATATTAACGGCGTTTTGTTATTTTATTTATTCACTTTCGAAAAGGTGAGACAAGCTTCCATTGTCATTCAGCTTATTTTATTGTGTTTAATACGACTGATCGACGTATGAGAGACCGCGGTTTTTAGAAAGACGGTTTGCTCTCTACTTGTTGACGGCGACTAACTAGTGAGCCAAATTGCCGTGCCTTACACTGATAAGCGAAGCGAGCGACGAGCCAGCTTTATCGCTATATAAAACTGCAACATTGGACTGATACAAGGGTGAGCTTTGCTACCCACGTGTCTTAAAACCGCGGTTTTGCTGGTACATCGATCAGCGGCTTAATAGTGCTAGCGATAAAGAGAGTATTCACCTGCTAAGACGTTTATCCTGGCTTAATTCAGCACATTGTCATAAACACCGCGTGCTTGAATGTTAAGACAAATATCATGATCAAAACATGCACACTAGGACTCTGTACATCAGTCGCGGATTTGGATATTCGCCGTGAGCAGACTATTGAAAAATTTCCACGCCAGAGTATACGAGGTCGGTACCTCTACAATGCGATACCCTAGTTCACAAACATATCAATTAAATGTTTTTGTCAATGAAAAATTTTTACATTATAATTTGTACACTATCGTCCTAATTACACCGCCTTTTTCCCATAATTAGTATTATTGTGAACTAAGGGATCGATGTGTATGTTCCTGCCGCAGCCGTACACGATACACATATACACACACGCACATGTTTGTGTGGACCTAATAAACATTTAGGTATATAAATACGAATCCTTTAATTTCTGTAAGACTGTAAACTGTAACAATTGGCCTCAAAATCGCTCCTAAAATGGCTACGAATTTGCGCCTAAGACGAGCGTAGTGGGAATTCTCTAATTCCACTGAATTGCAAAAATCCAAGCCCAGCGAAGTGTCATTTATGGATTATACTGTATTATATTATTACTAAAGACTTGCCCACGGCTTTGTTTGTGTATGATTCAAATCCCACGAAAACTGTTCCACTTTTGAAGACTAAAATGTTATATTCAGTACACATACCTAATATTTATCAATATAACGATCGGATCGTTCCCACGACTGAGAAACAAATAATCTTCCAAAGACAATGTCATATTGAAATATTATGGATTATATGGTTACGACCTAGGCACCGACAAAAACAAATTCACACCTGCATATATGTAAAAACACATTTTATTACCTTTCGGCACTTGGACTTCTTTTGTTTACTTTGTGTTTAAATTTTTTGATAAGAAAGCCCATTGTTGTATTGTAATCTTTTATGACAATCATTAGCCAGGTGTGTCCGATTAAGTCGGCTTAGATACGGGGACATTGCAGTTGCGCAGTATAAAACGAAGACCTGATGGAGGGGGTTAGTCGAGCGATAGCCACGAGCGAAGCAAGACGTGTATATTACAATCGGGAATCTTTTAGTGACGGACTTTGCTCGTTTTATGAACTACGACCTTCTGCATTACGTTTGGACTTGAATGAATGAATGAATGAATGAATGAAAACACTTTATTGTTCACCAGAATTGTTGTGTTCGGTTATATTTTTACCTGTGTTATACGTGTTTGTGTAGTTCTAATAAACTCTAAAGTAATTCTAACGGCATTTTAATTCGAGTCTCGCGACTCGTAATAATATTTTTTTGAATAATGACCATGTTTTGACTACTGAATGAGTAATATGCCTAAAACAGATTAAACAATGACCAAATAAATAATCATCATGACCTTGCCATGAAACCGTAAACAACTAAGTTTAGTGCTCTAAGAAAACCTTCAATTTACGATACTCGCACTATTCAAAGAATATTGTCATTCATAAAACAAAAAAAAAATACGCTTTGTATTCATTCACAACAATTTTCCTTGAACCGCTCTACACATCATTTCGGTCAAAAGCAAGGACGTCTACGAATAAAACGTACTTATTTGAATTTATCTATACATTAATACGTGAAGCAAAAACTTTGTGCCCACTTTTACAAAAATTTCGCGGACGGACGAGAATGAAATTTCGCACACTTATACTTTATATAGAGAAAAAGCGACAAATCCTAATTTAAAAAAAACATAACAAACACATTAAATCAATACAAAACATTACACTCACTACCATGTATTTGACACACACGCATATATACACAATATATAATCTTTTGTGTATTATTGTTAAAGTTTATTCGTTTATTGTTAAAGTCAAATTAACAGTGTACCCTAGTAAGTCTATTGAAATCTTACAATTTAAGGACGGAATATTGCATTTATTAGAGGACGTAATTTTATTTTTGGGACATGTGTGGGGGGTCAATAGAAGCATAACCTCAAGTTTGTGGGGTCGCCACCTTTGTCCCCCGGCTGCCATCTTGGAAAAAGGGGTGAAAACACTTTTTTCGCGATATCTCGGAAACTATGCGTCTTACAAAAAATTTGTAAAGTCGTAATTTGTAGCAAATTGTTTTGTCTACAAATATGTTTATATAACTTTTTTCCCTAAATTAAAAATTAAAGAAGTTATAAGCAAAAAAGTGAGAAATTTTTTATTCATTCCTAACTCTTTTCTTTACCATAGAACTTACCAAATTTAACTTATCGAATGTTAAGCAGGTACAAAAGGTCCTCCGTTTTCCCCGCCACCTATGAGGTAGAGTCCGTAGGCGCGTTGTTTTTATGTGGTATCCCCAGTAGGCCTACTCCACAGACATCTTGCTTATAAGGTAATCCTCGACATCATAATAATTTTAATCACTTATTAGCTAGCTACTCTAATCGACTTTTTTCTTTTTCTTTAACTTTTAATTTAGGGCAAAAAGTTATATAAACATATTTGTAGGCAAAACAATTTGCTACAAATTATGACTTTACAAATTTTTTGTAAGACGCATAGTTTCCGAGATATCGCGAAAAAAGTGTTTTCACCCCTTTTTCCAAGATGGCGGCCGGGGGACAAGGGTGGCGACCCCACAAACTTGAGGTGAAGCTTCTATTGACCCCTCACACATGTCCCAAAAATAAAATTGCGTCCTCTAATAAATGCAATATTCCGTCCTTAAATTGTAAGATTTCAATGGACTAACTAGGGTACACTGTTAATTTGACTTTAACAATAAACGAATATACTTTAACAATAATACACAAAAGATTATATATGTGTATATATGCGTGTGTGTCAAATACATGGTAGTGTGTGTAATGTTTTTTATTGATTTAATGTGTTTGTTATGTTTTTTTTAAATTACGATTCGTCGCTTTTTCTCTACATAAAGTATAAGTGTGCGAAGTGGCGGCCGGGGGACAAGGGTGGCGACCCCACAAACTTGAGGTTAAGCTTCTATTGACACCCCACACATGTTCCAAAAATAAAATTGCGTCCTCTAACAAATGCAAAGCTCATGTAAGATTTCAATGGACTAAGTCGAAATCTGTGATTATAGAAGTATAGTCTTTGGCATTAATTATTATGGTCGAATTTCGACCACGGGCGACTACTAGCACCAATAAATAAAACTAAAGTATTTGTCTGGAATTTAAATATGACTAAAAATCTATCATATTTTCTGGGTTATACCTGATCATAAATCTATCCCAGAGTCTATATATATATCATAATCCGGGATGAAAAGTATCCCTTGTCGTTCTCAGTATAAAAGTTACACATATACCAAATATCAGCCAAATCGGTTTAGTAGTTTTTCCGTGCAAACGGAACAGACATACAGACAAGAGTTACTTTCGCATTTTAATATTAATAGGGATACATTACAGATATTATTTTGTTCATAGTCGTTGGATAATTTGAAAGTTACAATCCATCTAATATTTGAAAGTGAAAATGTAGGTATATCAATTTCACTCAGTCCATTGTGGTAGTTGCTTCCAATTTACAATCAACAAGTAGAACGCGAAACTATTGTTAGAGTTACATGACCAATTACGGAAAATTCACAATGTTCGTAGTTCGGATTTTTAGTTTACATAACTTAACCGAATACGCTATATGCAGGAAGAAATATTTATGTTCGGTGGGTAGTTACAGTTGTAATTTGTTAGAATCCGCTGGTAGCCTGAAAGTACCAAAAATCTTGTATTTTTTTATATCAGTCACATAATTCGTGCCGGAATTTCGTGTTTTAATTAGATACAATATGATTGATTCACTTTAAGCGTCTAATGTGTATCGAGTTTATTTTCTTTATATGAGGTTGCATGCGTTTTCCAGTTTAAAAACTTGCAACCATATAAGCAAAGCAAAGGAGAGTAAAGCCTTAAACAAGTGAATGGTAATTTTATCGGTATTTTTTTGCTCTCTATATAAAATGTGTTAGAAAAGTTTTGCTCTTATCAATTCTCTTGTTGTTATAGCTGTTTGACGTAGACAAAGTTTGTATTATATCAATTGTTACACGATGTTACAAAATGTTCACTGAAAATAACATAGTTTCTAAGTAATTAGCCATTATTTCTCTGTTTATGCTTTTACCGAAACAATGGTTTTAAACATTGATTGCTTGGATAAAAGCCAGCAAACATTGCAGATTTTAAATTGCATTTTTATCTACGTACGTACGTAGTTGCATAATTCTTATACAACTGTGCAATGTATAAGATTACATCTAGACTAATCTAATGATTTTATAATTATACAATACTGCCTAAGACTTTCGGGTTTCTTAGTTAAACTTGCACAATATTCTGATTTTATCAAGCTATCAACAAAGACAATAAAGATTCTCTTGGCATTAATAGTAGACAGACATACTTTATAGGTATGTATCTAGATATATAATTAAAAAGATTTCTTTAAAGGGAAGATCCTCTCATATCTATAGTCCGTTTCAAAACTAATGACATCAAACATATATTTAAAACAATTACATAACAATGTCCTCTTTAGATACTGTTCTACACATCTAAAAAGCTTTGTGCCAGAATATTTATAGAAAACCGCATACCAAAGTAGAAACGTAGGCGAAATGACAATTATTATAGCTATGTTTGTCACATTATCTTTAATTTGCATAGCGACTATCACTGTCTCTTAATAAAAATGTATTTTTAGGTCAATACAAACATTAACGGAAAAATAAATTATCAATATGTTCTTTTTATTATAAAACATTTTTTCCACAATCTAGGATACATCCTTGTCTGATTATAATGATCCATTAGTATTGAGCATTAACAATTTAATTTCTTCTTTTACCCGATTGTTAAGTCTGTATTTACGAGGTAATAAAGTAAAGAATTAATAAAGGTTACATAAATCGAAAAAAACAAGTCTATAAACCCATTACTAGACATGTCCTTTTGAACGGTATTTGGCTTGGGCTTGAGCAACGCAAGTTGAAGATGCGTGTCACGGAGGTGAATGTAGTGCGATCGGATATGCTGAGTCGATACATCATCTCCGTGTCATAGCATCTAGACTGCAAGAGAGTTACCTACGTTGGTATGGCTTCGTTGTACAGCAACTAGTAAGTTAATAAAACTACGTTTTAACGGTTTTAAGCGCGGTAGTTTATTTGATTTTGGTTTATCCGACGTTTCGGCCGCTTTATGTGGCCGTGGTCACGGAAGACAAAGATGACATTTGTCTAACGTGTATTGTCAATTTTTTTATTCCGCCTACCGCCAACGTGTTCATTAAAATTATATCACGTGACAGTAATATCAAATTTATACCATACCATAAATTAGCTTTTCTTGATGTGCTCATCCTAAGGAATTCTGACAATACTCTTGGCCATACGGTGTATAGGAAACCTACCCATACAGATAAATACCTTAATGGTTCGTCTCACCACCATCCTAGTCAGTTAGCTACCGTGGGCAAATCTTTGTTTCAGAGAGCACATAAAATCTGTGACGGGAACCACGTGGCTGGAGAGCTTCAGCACGTCTAGCGAGTCTTACAACCCAATCAGCTGAAGACTCCACACCAACGTCACAAAGGCCCCAAACCACCTTCAGTTGAGCGGTGCCCTGTTACCCTACCCTACATCAAGGGGGTCACAGACAGAATTGGTCACATCCTCAGGCGAGCTTCAATCAAAACATATTTCAAGCCGCATAAAAAGATAAACCAATTTTTGAGACCTGTGAAATGCAATATCCCACTCCAGGATGCAGGTGTTTACAAGCTCGATTGTGTATGTGGATTATCATACATTGGGCAAACAAAGAGGAGCATAAAAACACGGGTAAAAGAACACATTGCTGACATGAAACACACAAGGTCTACGAAGTCTACGATCAGTGAACACACGCTGGATAAACCCAACCATTACATCAGATTCGATAACCCACAAATCCTCGCGAAAGAGAATCGTTTCATACTAAGAATGATGCGTGAGGCTATTGAAATCAAAAAAACACCCAAATTTCAATAGAGAAGATGGTTGGCAGGTACCCTGTTTGGGATCCGATCATCAAAACTATTAAGACCCAAACCCAGCAAAAACCAACTGCCAGACCTCAAGACACTGAGCTCTTTCTGCGTGCAACGAAACACAAACCAACTTGACTGATAATTTCTTTTATTTTTCCTTCCACCCATTTTAATATTATATAAAAAAATTTAGAACTAGGCATGTTTGCTGAAGAGTTTCTTGCGCCGCTTCTTCTCTTCAAGCCACAACATGTTGTGAAGCGGTGGTAAATTAGATTAGGCTCCCATAGAGTAAATAATATCCATAAACAAAATTAAAACTAAATAATTAAAATGAACAAGTTGGCGGTAGGCTGAATAAAAACTTTGACAATACACGTTAGACAAATGTCATCTTTGTCTTCCGTGACCACGGCCTCTGAAAAGCGGCCGAAACGTCGGATAAACCAAAATCAAATAAATTACCGCGCTTAAAACCGTTAAAACGTAGTTTTATTATGTGTACAAGTCGCGAAAACTTAAGAAAAAAACTAGTAAGTTGTGTGAAGAACAAATGTTTAGGCATGTGGCCTCTCCCAGGTCCCCGTAGAAGAGGTAATCCTCAAAACTGCTGACTTAGGTAAGTCTATGACATGTTGGCTGTAACAAGGGATGCCGAAGACCGTTCGAAGCGCCAAATAAAAACCGCGCTACAAAGGCAAATGTAACCCTAGGAAAATGATGACTATAATAATTTTAAAAATGACTTGTAAAATTTTCTATCTTGACTTGATCATTACGTAGGCCATGAAGAAGGAACATACTGACAAATATCAAAACAAAGTCACCTTGACATTTGTATACTTATGTATTGCGAATAATTAGCATATTATTTTTCTCGTTTATTTTAATCGGCGATTACTCTGCCTCAGCGCTCTCAAATAAATATTTATGCCAAAGAAAATATTTAGTCAAGTGCTTTGACCCGCAGGCCATTAGTAATGCATTAAATATTCATCGTTCATTCAATTGATAAGGTCCTCGACCTCAAGGAAGGCTTTGAAAAAGGCAGAATAGGGAGGGAGGCTGAATAAATGTCGCGTCGTTAATCATCGACATAGGACTAAAGGTGGTGACGTTATAGAAGTAAAGGCGGGTTTGAGTGTAAACGGTGCTTATTTGAAAATCGTCGTCAGCCAATTGTTGTCTACTGTTGGAAATGGGTCTTCTCAAGTTTGCGCCACCTATCCCGCTTTTCCGCTGTTTTCATCTAACTTCACCAGCGACCTAACGCATATATATGGTCAGATCATCGGGCTGGAGGGCGTCCTAAACACGTTAATGGAGTCGCGGCAATGTTTGTAAATATTAGCCCATGATATGGATTTGAACTCTTCATTTAACACTCACCATTTATCGTGCCTTTCATTGAAAGTAAATTTGCAGCGCTTCCGAAATATGTTCATTTGTTCGGCACAGAACATAGGAGTATGTGTGTGGTTCATAATTTTCTCTATACAATGATATGCGTAATTTATGGTCTTGCTGGAGTTTTCCACGGACTGTGGCTAACAGTAAGATAATCTAAAATTGATTAAGGTGCCGGTTTCTAAACAGCTACGTTGTAATGTAAATGTAAGTAATCGTACAATAATTATGTATACCACCATCGCCACTCCTAATCAAAATATTCTTGCCACGGGTTGTCTGGAAGAGATCGCTTTTTAGCGATAAGACCGCCCTTTGTACCCAATTAGATTAATACTAGTTCGTAAGTTTTCTGTAATGGTGTACAATAAAGTGTTATCTGTCTATCTATCTATCTATCTACGTTTTGCTGTAATTAAAAAGTATGTAATATTGTGAAGTTAGTCATTAAAGATCACCCAACAAAGACGGACGTATCATTTAATTACCCAACGCGTCTTGCCACATTAGAAGTCGCTTTAGGTAAAAAATACTTAATACATATACATCATAAATGTCTTTCATCATAATTATCATAAATTAATATAATTATGTATTTCATGACCGTACATGGACCCAAGCCTCCCTACCAATAAGGTATGGAGGTTTGGGTATACGCAAAATTTCTGCAGTTTCTTTACCCGCCTTTCTATCCTCAGTGTACAGTACAAAGGACCTCATTGGTGAAATATTAAATCCGTCACTCGGTGACTTTGAGGTCCTGTATTTGACTGAGGCCAGAAATGCTTGGTCTATGGCCTGCCCATATCAAAATTTACCCATAAATCTAAAGTCACAGAAGCTATGGGACGGCCCGCTTTGCTCATTGGTGCATAAAAATCTTTTGGATACGTGTGCCAATGAGACGGAGCGTGCTCGTCTCCTAGCTGTCTCGCGTTGGGAGTCTGGCTTGTGGCTACAGGCACTCCCCTCGGCGAATTTAGGTACTTTTCTAGATGATAACACGTTTAGAATAAGTGCTTGCATTCGCCTAGGGGCAGCCTGTGTTGTCCCACACCGCTGTCAGTGCGGAGATAAGGTCGAGCGCCTCGGTCACCATGGGTTATCGTGCATCAGGAGTGCCGGTAGAATTTCACGTCATGCAACACTTAATGACATAATCCGTCGGGCTCTTGTCACCGCCGGGGTACCTGCCGTCCTAGAACCGAACGGCCTGTGCCGCGACGATGGCAAGAGACCCGATGGTATGTCATTGGTGCCCTGGAAGATGGGTCGCCCCTTAGTATGGGACGCGTCTTGCGTTGATACTTTGGCAGCGTCCCATCTTCCAGCTACTAGCATGTCTGCCGGTACAGCTGCTGCACAACAGGAGGCCCTAAAACGCCGCAAATACTCAGCCATCGGAAATGGCTACATATTTGCGGCTTTTGGGGTCGAGACCCTGGGACCATGGGGGCCTGAGGCTCACAGACTTTATCGAGACATAGCCAAACGTCTGGTGGATGTCTCACATGACCAAAAGACTGGCTTATACCTTGGACAACGTATCAGCATTGCCATTCAGCGAGGCAATGTGGCCAGTCTTTTGGGCACGTTTCCGACTGACAGCGGTCTGGAACTAGATTTTATGGTTTAATTTTAGTTTTTATTTATAGCTTATTTTTAGTTTAATTTATTTATAATTTATAAACTATTAATTATTTATACTTTTATTTGCAAGAAGGACTATTAATTTTGAAAAGAAATTAGTACCTGTATTTCATTATATTATGCCCACTTTCACGGCAGTAAACAGGTTGGTAAGTGACGAGGGCAATGGCAACGTGAATAATATATAACACAATATATTATGTCAAACATGGCATATTCGCGCTGTCCATTTTCATTGCCACTTTTCTACTTGCTGCTGTGGAAGTAGGAATAACGTTAATTAATATAATCAAATATACATACGTTGTTTATAATGTGTGTATGAGGTATTCCAATTACATGATATAACTTGTTATGTTTATTTATTAGGTTGTTCTTTAAATATACTGGTGAGCTCTTATATGTAGAAAGTAAAGAAATTGTACAATAAATAACAATTATGCACCTGTAGCAGGTGCCACAGGTATCTAATAATATTTATTATACTTCGTGTCTTTCTAGGTAGTAATTAATGTAAGTCGTATATGGTTCGTTTAAATATGTATAAATTAGTAACTTAATAGAATTAATTAAATACTATGAAATTATTAACGTGAAGGCCTTTGTGGTCTAGTGGTCTAACTGTTGTCCAGTTTATTTCACTACAATGCAGAGTTCTGAGTTCGACTCCCAGCAGGGTAATTTTTTCAAAATAATTTTCATTTATTTACGACAGTCTGGGATCGACGCCAGAGCAATCCATTATACATATATCATTAATACCACAAGCGTAACTTAATTTATACTGGAAATATGTACACACACCGGCAGAAAAACATATTGTACAATGTTTTTGTTTGCCAGTTTATCTAAATTGTTATATAACAGAAATTTTGAGCAATGTTTGACTTAAAATGTAATCAATTTGATGTAGTAATTTAATAAGTTAGAATTATTGTAGATAATACTAAGTATGTATTAAATTTCGCTCGAAAAGAAACCCAACCCTTATCACACTATTAAGTAAAAAATTACTTTCGCTGCTTTAGACTATATAATAAATCACTAGATTTGAGACGCACTCTCTACCTTTTTTCAGTGTAATATTTAAGGACACCATTATGTCAGTTTTCAAACGAGTGACATTATAATGGTGTTTCCAATTTGTTATTTTCTTGTACAATTTGTACATTAAACTTGTTTAGAGTTTTTATAATAGCCATTATCAAAGACTGTTTACGTAGAATCGAATTCCATCGAGTAGAATTAAGGCTGGTGGATTTTAACAAGACATTTTCTTACAAGAGCGATAACCTGTCGTAGGATCTAAAAACTTTAATTGCTAAAGCTCAGCTTTCCAGCTTGCTTTCTCTACATCACATATCTCCTAATAGACTGTCTGTTTCGAAATTTATTTGACCTAAATAAACTTGTATCGTTGTCAGTGACACAAACAACACGTCACTCAGGAAAGACTAACGTCATGTCTCATCTCATTCTTAGTTTATGACATACGACTAGAAACGCGTTCATCGAATCTGACTATATCAATACTTTTGCGTCTTGAGTTGTGTGTTAGCATAACGTTGTTTTATTAATAAATTCAAAATTGTATTTTGATACTTCCAAAAAAAAAGCAAAAAAAAATTGTGTGTGCAGTTTACACGCAGTACAAGTGAAACTTCAGAGAATATATTCACAGATAATTCCTGTCTAACTTTTATTAATATAAATATAATTCCCTTACACAGTCTACATCTCTCAACATATTATAATTCGAAAAGAGTCTTAAATCAATTTAATCTTTTCAATAATTTAGTCTGAAAATATTATTTTCAAAAGTTTTAATTTAATTTTTCCTTCCTCCCATTATAATATTATATAAACATTTTAGAACTAGGCATGTTTGCTGAAGAGTTTCTTGCACCGCTTCTTCTCTTCAAGCCACAACATGTTGTGAAGCGGTGGTAAATTAGATTAGGCTCCCATAAAGTAAATAATAACCATAAACAAAATTAAAAATAAATAAAACTTTAACAATACTCGTTGGACAAATGTCATCTTTGTCGTCCGTGACCACGGCCACTGAAAAGGGGCCGAAACGTCGGATTAACCCGAATCAAATAAATTACCGCGCTTAAAACCGTTAAAACGTAGTTTTATTAAGTTTTAATTCGGTTCAAATTGGACCTATATTTAATCATGGGTCTTATGAACTCTCCAATCTGTGATGCACAATGTAAAACTAATATTTGAATCTCTCGCAGGCTTAGTCCTATAGATTTATCTCTTTTTAGTGTCGCTTTTTCGTTTCATCGAGTTTCAAATCACAACGATTCTAAAGAAGTTTCACTTCTTAAATTGCTAGTGTTCATTTTTTTTTTTAATGAAAGTTAGTAACTTATTGTGAATCAGGTGACAAAGTGGTTGTGTTTTCCATCAAGCCGTTATTTCAGCAATTCTTGAGCTTATAATTTTTACAAGGCCCTCCCTTACCGACGCCGGATAATAATATTTACGAATTATCGATATAGGCAACAACTTGCAACTCAATCGCAATTTAAAGAAGACCTCAACAACATATAATTATAACACAGAAATCATCCGAAAATCAAGTGCACTTTTTGTGTCGTAGAAGGACGTATAAATAAGCAAGGAATGTTATGTTGTAACCACTATAGATTCTTTTCAATTGACTCATAATCTTGCAGTTTTGGTGTTGAATAGCAGCGTGTAAAAATAAAACAAATGACAGTCGTGAGTCATGCTAGAAAACTTGCAAAAGTAACAAGCGTCACGAAATGGCATAAAACGAAAGATATTTATTATGACATCATAATCCTCAGTTTACAATTTTAAGTGAGATTGAATTGAACTTCATATTTCATACCAGACTTTGACTGTAACTGAAGCTTCTTTAGAAGCGGTGGTAAGCTCGTTATGACTTTCAATAAGTAATCGATTTATTTATTTTTTATTCGGTTCGATTTTAAAATAAATATTCTTATTTTCATTTAATCAAAGTACGAATACGAACGATTTTTTTTTTAATTTTAGTAACAGTAACAGCAGATTAACTGTTGAACCAAAATCATCAGCTACTCCCGAACTACAACAAACATAACTTTGCGTCTGTGTCCCACTTTTAGTCTAATTTCGTGACATATTTGTCTATTCAGAGCAGGAACATAACTTCGTTGGACGGAAGCTGAAAGCGATTCGCTATTTAGCTACATATATGAAATTCGATTTCATTTAAACGATAGAATGTTAGATATTAAAGATTTGAGCAAACCCATACATTTTAATTAAAGTTCTTAATATCAACGAGGTTCTGATAAAAAAAGTTTAGAAGATCATAATAATGCAATCTATAATTTACATATCTTGTTACTGTTTTAAAGAGAAGAAACAACTGGAAATACTTCAGCATCATGCCTAATTACGATCAATTGTTATGTTTAAATATAAATAAATATGTAATTAAGCTTTAAAACTAATCATCAAGATGAAGCATTATGCAACTAAAATTATAAAGCAACAAACAATCTCTATTGTTGCTGCTTGTTGTTATTGCTTTATAATCTTCTTCAATATATTATCTGTTGAGCACAGCAGACAGGCTGATAGGCCAACTGTGATGGAAAGTGGTTACCTTGCCTATAGACATTAGCAATACCAGAGGCGCTGCCAATGTGCTGCCTGCCTTGAAGGCGAAACTGGCCACTGATGCCAGAACAGACCTAGACCAGGGGTGGTAGCCATCCAGTCGAGCATATGCCCAACCACCTGGCAAATTATCTATATTGTTCAAGCATTGACTAATTGAAATTTTAAAAAAACCTGCATGTTCTACTTCAAATACATGAAACTAAACTACGTTAGGTAATTTTCACTTAATATCAGAAATCATTATACAACACGCTTCGCGCATGACTCATTCTTTCATCACCAATTGCTATACAACATATCACGCAAAGACGGGAAACGACTGATTTCTTTGCTGACAACATCAGTCATTACGCAGAAACTTTTAAGATAGTTCCAGACCACCGAACTTAAACAGAAATGTGTAGATAATGAATTTCCATGTAGAATAGAAACGTAAAAAGTTAGCAGTTTATTAAAGAACATTACTAGTACAGTCTTTGATAGAACAAAATGAATCATTTATTGTGATGCAAATGGTACAATCGAATCAGATAAGAAGACAACGTGACTGTAATCGATTCAAATTGTGTAATAAATAATGTTTTATGTTCTTTTATGAAATATGTATCTTTAATAATAAAAAGTATTGTAGAATTCGTTTTTCAATTTTAATGACGTTATATTGAAGCATATTATGTAGATAAATAGTACAAATTATTAAATATGAATTAATGTCTAATAAGTCCTATAGTATAGTTGTAGCCATATAGTATACTTTTTATTCAATTCTATAAGTACATTGTTGTTAATGCTAGCAACAACCAAACCAACAATAATTTTAAACGAAGAATTGTTTTGTGTACTCCATCGATTTCTGTGTGGATGGGACATGATGGACATGACCAAATACTACACTGTTGCTTTTTCTAAAACTGTATTCACCTTAAAAGCTACATCGCGCGTGGAAGGTATGTTGAACAAATCAGCAAGTACATAAGATCCAAATACAGTTCCTATAAAGTTAACAAATTAAAATTAGAAAACACATACTCATACATAGGTCACACTTATTTCACATATAAATATGTAAGCAGATTTCAGCTGTACAATTTCAAAACCGTACATAGTAAGGAGTACAAGACACAACCAAACATCCAAACACTCCAGATAGAAAGCGAAATAAATTAGAGTAGAAAACCAAACAAATGTCTGTTAAAGGGGGACTGGATAGTTTGCAAGTCATTGTAGACAAAAGAATTGTTTAATGGCCACGATCTAATAGATAGTGCAGATTCTAGAACAATCGTCCTGATTTATAAGCGCCGAGCGAGAAGATCAGCTGTAACTGTTTATACTGCTTAATTTGTAAATTAATGCCATATACAAAAAAATTTGATATCTTTTTGATTTTAAAAAGAATGAAAAAGTCAAATAACATCAGTCCAAGAACGACTCAATACTGGATTAGGGCTTTTGAATTTCGGGTGAGAGCGGGCATAATCTCCACGCTTGATCTGGTTGGAGGGTTTCAAACGCCTGATTTTGTTTGATGAGCATATTTATTTAATTGCGACATTTTCCTTCACCATCGATAATTGATAAATTTAACAACATTAAGAGTTACGAACTCACGTCGTTACTATAAAACATTAATTAGCCTCTAACACATAAAATCCTATACAAAGGATGAGAATGCCTAAATGTTCATCCTCTCTATTTCATTTCACGGTCTTCTAGTAGTCTAAATGTTGGACCACCAAGTATATTCGAATGTAGATGTCTCGGGATTAATTTCTGGGCTGGTAAATTTCGTACATAAACTTTCGGTCAGTTACTATGGTTTGGGTGTTTGGGATCAGCCGCAGAGTTGTCCAATGTATGTACATTAGCCATAATACAAACATAACTTTTAGCTTGGGTATACAATGTGTGTTTGCTTGGCTTATTTCTTTAAATGAAAGTACCAAATTGTCGCCTAATAAAAATATTCACACGCTGTCGCCGATTTCTTGATGCATACAGTTCAGTTTCTCCCGATATGATATAACACAACCAGTTACGAAACCAATTTGATAAGATCAGAGCTTGAAGATGTTTTGATGACGTTCATGAGCACGAGGTTTGATCAACGAATAAATTATGTAATCACTTACCTTTGTATACACAGACAGAGCTTTCTTACTAATAGAGCAGATTATTTGGGAATCAATGATATTGGGTTCCTTTATTTATCTATACAATATGTATTCAGAAATAAACCTCTTTATTAGTTATAAAAGCAGCCCATAAGCATCCCATTGCGGGACTCCAGCCTTCCACTATAGGGGAACAGACAGTATATTCGCCACACTTGACCAAGGCGACTTAGCAGGTTTGACACATCGGTTATTTCGATTTGCAAATTTCATCACGATGTCTTCCTTCACCGTTGTTAGCACGTGATAATTGTAACAATATGCGCATTCGGTCCGAAAAACTGCTAGCGTTCCGGCCAGAATTAGGCCCCGCGCACTTTGAGTATGGGACGCGTACACAACTACAAAGCTATTTATTAGTATTTTATTTTTACAAATCACAGAAATTTGTCTAAATAGTCGGAAGTACCTCCTTTCCGAAATGATTAAGCTCTAAAAACGCGACTATAAAAAGCAACGGTGCCGTAATATCCATTGAATTGGAACTAAACGCGTCATGATTCATGAAGTAAAAAATCTATGCGCGAATATTTACCGGAAGCTTATTCCGTTATTCGCTTCAAAAATTCAAGACTTGATGAAAGAACACGGAATAACTGTTATGGAAAGATTGTTACATCGAGGAGAAAACGTTGTTAATAAAGAAATAAATTAAATTAGCAGTATCACGATGGAAGGCAAAATTAAAATGTAATAATAAAAAATAAACATTTTTACAAACGCACGGCATGCCATCGACAGGATGTTCACCCCCACTTCCCGGAGCTTCCATATGCTATACTACGCAACGGTTCTCTAGAACATTTGTTCCGCATACTACAATAATCTGGAAGGAACTTCCCGCCACGGTTTTCCCTTTGCGCTATGACATGGGTTTTTTTAAGAAGGCCGTTATAAAATTTCTTCGTGGTCGGCAACGTGTTGGCGACACCCCTGGTGTTGCAAATGTCCATTACGGTGACCACCTTCCATCAAGTGGGCCATGCGCCTGTTTGCCTGCTTCAAGTAATTTAAAAAAATTCGTGCCACAAAATTTGTAATTAGGACTTGTCGGGTATAAAACGTTATCGTCATTAAAATTGACTCGTCAGTGATATTACAATAATTTTGCGTTTATTTAGTAGGTTGTTTCGCATAACAGGTTTTAAAATAATTTGTTGTGGCGAGAAGGATAAATTTATTATATAAAAAAAATAGTTACGAATGTTTTTGCAATTGTTAGAAATAACAATAACCCTTTAACTGAAAGTGAATTTTGACTTCCATTTAATTCTTCGTTTGGTATATCCAAGCGTTTTGTACTCCTATTATGTATTATATGCATCCTACATGCCTTCACTTGGCTGGTGTACTTAGAGTTTCTTGCTTTGTTTCTTCTCTCCAATTCATAACTAAAGTTTTCAGAAAGGTCAGTAAATATGGATGAGGTTATTTAACCTTTTATGTCTTAAAAAAGGGCTACCTTTAAATATAAATATCTAAGCAACATTTTTTTAAACATATTTTGGCTCAAGTTAGAATCCATTAGATGATAGTTCTAGGTCTATAAAAATAGCAAACATAGTTGTCTCAAAATAAAGAATTTTAATAGAAACGATAGATGAAGATTACTGTATAAAAAACACAATGTGTCAGAAACATGTCGATTGTTAAACATATGACAATAACATAAATAACAATGACGGTATTAAACTGAATCGCAACACAAAACACCATTTAATCACACATGATACAGTTACGGTCGTCGGCTGCACGGTAGTCGATCGTGAGTCACGCAGAATGCGCCCGCGCAATGCGAACATGTTAATTGCCGTACATCCATGAGCCTATTTGGTATAGATTGTTAGCGTGCTTATGTGATGTTTGTTTGTCTATTAATTTGTGTGTTTTATTGTTAAGTCTAAAACTTATAAGAGTTGGGCGAATTTAAGCGTTGCAGTTAACACAAAATAATAGATCTGTAGCTTTCGTTATCCATACGTATAGGTAATTTTGAAAGTAAATTATGTTTGTTTGTACTATCCGCACCGTTTGTTTGTAGCCGTATTCTCGGCTTTGGGAATGAACCTATTGTCAATATTTGGTGAATATAAGTATCTACTTTTTAAATTTCTTAATGTCAAAAAACAGGATAGTCTCCTCAGTAGTGCGGCAGAATAAGGATTCATTATTTAAGCCAACGAATGACCAGATTGATCACCATTATTTTATTTATTTTTTCTACAATTAAATTGAAGAGTTGACTTTCACACACCACTTTCTGTCTTCAAAAATGAGATAGCTCTGCACCAAAGTATTAAAATCAAAAAAGAAGAAATTATGGTATCGTAACATAAAATATTATTATTAGAAGACATTAGCATGTATTTACTAAACGAAGAATTATCAAACATGCCATAAATAAAAACACTTATCTTCGATGAAATAACACAAAGACAAATTTCGTAAGAATATAAAACACGAAGCAGCCACAAATATACCATATCTAGTAAATTAATGTCTAACGATAACATGCATAGAAGCCATAGGTTAAAATACACAACACTCCATTACAAATCATGCAGATCTATTTATTAATGAACAATTTATCTCGCAAGTTTATCCTAATGTTTTCTGTTAATGTGTTCGATGGATCTTAAGTGTTAGAGAGGTCATCTGTGCAATATTTACGATGGTTCGAATACGGATAGTGAATGGTGAGGGTCGTTGGGTCAAATAAACATAATACATATAAAGCCTGGTAGCGCTGTAAGGTGTGCTAGACACGCCATTATGAATATAGCAAAGGGAAAGGCTAAATAGCAAGTGAATTCAGCTTTAAAACAAAGAGATAATTCCCACACTCAGAATCTGATAACAGTTTATCAATCGCAACTAGCGTCAATTTAATCTCTTCATTTGCTCCTTTAAGTCTGTAATTCAGGGCAGTTGGAATTTAAGATTACTAAGTAAACATTTCCAATAATATTATGAGAATCGAAATAGTCAATTTTAGATTAACTTTATAAAAAAGTCATAAATTTCTTTTAAGACCGGTAGCATTTTTTATACCTCTGGCGCTGTAATTCTTGAATCACCTTCTGATATAGTCCGTTAGCCACTCTACTGCATGTACCCAACATTAAAAAATATAACGTACTTAAAGTTAATAAAAATAATAATATATTTTAACACCGCTTATTCAAAAATGTGTACTAACATATAAATTCAATATCTTTTTGTATGGCTTGAAATATCCCGTACATGCTTTTATTGTGAAAATGGTATTGCCAAACATTTGGCTGTTCTGACCTACCTCAATTTATACAGCGATAAATGTGAGAGCACTTTAATATTATGAATAGCACTAAATGATGAATATGAAATAAATACAGAGGTTATGAAGGTAAACTTTGGCTGAGTGCTGCAATTGAACGAATTTGTTTGTTCGATGATTTGAGTGATCTACGCAGTAACACAGCTAGATAAGGTGTTAAACATGTTTTTCTGGTTCGTACTACGGAATTGGTAGACGTTGTAAATATAACTAATAGAATAGAATATACTTTATTGTACAAAAATGCTACATAAAATAAAGAACATTAAATACAAGTACAATCGGCGGACAATCTTTGGATAGAGTATAGGAAGGACAACAAAAGTTGGTAGTATAATATATACTATTAAAACTACACAGGATAAATAAATAACACAGATATCAATTAATTAACCAAAATGAGTGGTTTGGGTGTGTGGTGGTTATAAATTTTATAACGCAATATTTTTGTGCAAAACTTTTTTCTTCTTATCAAACTCCAAAATATCATCAAGTCAGCAGATTTCTTCCCCGCAAATAATTAAGCCATATAGACACATATACGACAGACGACTATAGAAACGTTACAACGGAAAATGGTCAGAAGTGTTACTTGCAGATTTTTGTTCGTTGATTTGTCACGAAAGATCAATAGAATACATGAAAATGGAGAAAAAAGTGTAACAATTGTATGGTGCAGTATGACTTGATGTGATTAAAAATCTTCAAATCATACAGAGGTTGATGCGCATGATTATTTTTGTTTTTCTATTAGTAAATCAAAGTGAGCCCTATGTGATATATTTTATGCCCTGTTTGAATCAGAAATAAAGCAACATTGTAATAGCCTACATTAGAGACTAAACAAGTTTATTAATAAGTTCAAGCCACAGTAACCTCGAAACCAAAACGGGCACAGCAGAAGCCGTTTACCATAATGGTAACCCGGTATCTGACTGACCCTTTTCTTAGTAAGGATCTCAAATACGCGTATCGTTTGACAAAGGGCATGTATGTACATTTCTAGACATTGATTCTAATCATTTGAAGTAGGCACAGTATGGTTTGGTGGCGTCTCTGGTTGAGCGGGCTAAGCCTTAGCCAGCCTAGGCTCTAGGTTCGATTTCTGGCATGGAAAATTGCGTAAATGTACCTTCAGTTATTTACTGTGGTCTGGGTGTCTGGGAACGGCCCCAGGGTGGTCCGTTATATCCATAACATATGTAACTTACTTAGCTTGGGGATATTATACAATGAGTGTTTGTCTGACGATTATTTATTTATTATGTCTTTTCTATCCGTGCTTCCCTCTATAGTGGCATATGTACGTACTCTTTCCCATTACAAATCTTAATGGCATACTTCACGCAATGTATCTCTATCTCATTTTTGTCATTTTAAATTTCGACGTTTCAGACGCTTTTCAGTAGCCGTGATCACGGAAGACAAAGATGTTAAGTGTCAATGAGTAATGTCAGTAATTGTTTAGCCTATACCCAATTTGTTCATTTCAATTATTTAATATCAAACTTATGGCTAGGGTTAGGTATTGTTAAAATGTGCAATAAGTCGACATAAAAATCAAATAAAATGCCGCGCTTAAAACCATTATAACGTTGTTTGAACTATTTTAAATATATTTATACTTATATAATTCTAAACATGACTGTACATTAAAGCTATTAAAAAAACAACTAGAATAGACTATATATGTAAACAATAGAGAATACGGTGCAATTTTTTAGATTTCTTATGTTTGTTTGGAATTCACGTAAAAAATGCCGATCTGGATGTGGTTCTCCCTTATCCCGCGGGAAGATGTCTGGGAATGATTTAAAATAGCCAGATTGAATAAAAATCGTATTCCAATATGATTTTTACACTGATCGATAGCAAAAATGTGTATCTGTGTAATTAAATGTGTGTGGGTATCCTTCATCCCGGCCTTCCCGCGGGTATTTTCTCGGGAGCGGTTTATAGTTGTTCGCATGCGTAAAAATTAGCTTATTCCGACTCAGTTTTCACTAAAATGATAGCTTACATTCTTTCATAAATGCTGCGGTATTGTGTCCCGGGAACCCCGCGGGAATTTCAAGTCAAGCGTGGAAGAAATCGAGCGCATATCTTAGTACTTCTGTTAAATTAAAGTTAGTATTTTAAATGAGAAAATAAGCAATGCCATGTCCTCTAGAGCCTCACAACCTCCTTAATACTGAGGAGTTAATAATTCAGCCATGTTCCATTGTCAAGGTAAATACTCGTAAATTGACGATCGAGGTGCAGCCGAGGGTCATTTCTATAAGAGAAACGTATGGGCTATTGTGGTGTCAGATGCAGACTGCGGCTATCTCTTGAAATATTATGCGACAGCAATAGGGCGTATACAATTTTTGTATGCAGATTCGAATCTAAGACGTCTGAATGAAAAATGCGTAAACAACATTCACGTAATTTATGAGCCTTTTAGTATCTGAGTAAAACAAATTTGCATGTATGTATTTTGATATACCCACAATATTTACTTACAAAGACACTATTATTATCAATTGATCTAAACATTTCACATTGCGTCTTTGTGGACCTCTGATATAGCAAAGTGTGCACACGCGTCGGCAGTTTGCTGGCTGCGCGCGCGCACGATTTCAGGTCAAGGCAGCACTTGGGATCGCTGGGGAAGATTACACAGGTAGCGATTGACTTGAGTCGTCTGATCGAGATGGATGTGAGTCGAGCAATCGCCGTCAGTAGTAGCGTACATTGCTAACTCACATCGACATTGTTTTGAGCGTACCTGTATTATAATAATATAATTAAACTAAGTTTAATATATGTAGTATATCCAAAAAAAAGACAACAGATATAGCAGGTTGTGTAATACTTCCAGACAGAAAAGGACGGATCCGGGGGCTGTGCTTCTCCCGGGCAATATATACGGCCCTACGGGCCCTCACCTGAGCACGCGGAGTTTGTAGAGTTGCCACTTTCAGGTAGCCCAGGCATAAGACGAAGGTAGGAACACCGAGAGGTTTTAGTGGGTTCCCTCGAGTGGCAATAGTACTTCTTCGGGAGTGCTAGTGCCACCCTAACATGGCGAACACTACACGCCTTCGCAGCGTTTCCCCCGCGGCGGTTAGTACACAATTGGGTTTCTCCTCGTAAAAAATACGTAAAACATGAATCCCATCAAACTTTTCTTATCTGTTGCAGGTTTTATTCAATAATATTGTAACGGCTAAAGCCTTTTAAGGCTTACTGTTACTTGTAAGTAATATTATACAACTATTAAAGTATTAAAGTAATATATACAACTATTTGTTTAAATCTCAAAAACTAAGATACTTATTTATATATGGCGGTTAATGACTTCTTAAAGTAAACCGACGATATATACTCATAAAGACACTCAAATATTATAACGTTGTTACAAATTCACAATAATTCACTTGTTGGGTTGCAAACAACTCTAAAAGCTGTATGGGCTTGAAAATAACTAGGTATCCCTAAATCTTATTACATTTGCTATAGAATTTTAGAATCAATTCACATATTTATTTGATTGTTGACGTGAAACTTCTTTAGTATCATTGTGATTTGAAACTCGATGAAACAAAAAAGCGACGCTAAAAAGAGATAAACACATAAATCTAAAGAACCAATCCTGCGAGAGAATGAGATACGAGTTTTACTTGTGCAGCACAGCCTAGAGAGTCAATAAGACCGATGATTAAACATAGGTCCAATTTTGACCGAAATAAAAACTGATAATATTTTTTATACTTACGAAGTTAATTTTGAATTATTATAATATGTTGACGGATGTAGGCTAAAAGAATTATATTTATATTAATCAAAGTTAGAGAAGCATTATCTGTGAGCATATTCGCTGAAGTTTCACTTCTACTGCCTGTGAACTGCACATACACACACAAAATATTTACTTTTTTAAATTAAATATATTTAATTATATTACAAAAGTTTATAAATATTTACATGTTATATTAGTCTATCAATTCTCTATTAATATGCAAATTAGCGACAGTTTGATTCATAAATGATAACTATCTTGACAAGATAATAATATATTATCATTTCTGTCTTTTCCAAATTATATTTATCTACATTATACCGTTTTATTGCATGTAAATAAATCAAGCTCACTTTATACGGATTATAATTCGCTCCAAACGCCATCGTTAATCTTTTCAAACATTTGATAGTTCACGATCTATTTTTAATGACACCCAATTCTTCATTCTAACCTCTAAATTTAAGAATACAATCAAACGTAGCATATGTGAACATACTTTAAAGAAATCAATAAAACCAGATTAAAAATGCAGGGGTCGATTGAATGAATGAATGAATGAAAACTCATTATTGTTCATCATAACTTAAACCTAGACATTTAGGGTTGACGTATTCTGAATGCTGCTAAAAGAACAAACAGACAAACTTAGTGTAACATTTATATATTTACATAAATTAGCCAACCATGGGGTTGTCTGAAAGAGATCGCTTTTTAGCAATAAGACCGCCCTTTGTACTACATAACTAGATATAATTTTAGTCTTAAGTTCATGTTTGTATTGGTGTACAATAAAGAATTATCTATTTATCTATCTATCCATATTTTACAATTATCATAAAATGTTATATTATACTTAATATATAAAGCTGAAGAGTTTGTTTGTTGGTTTGATTGAACGAGCTAATCTCAGGTCTGAATTGAAAAATTCATTCAGTGTTAGATAGCCCATTTATCGAGGAAGGCTATATATCATCACGCTAAGACCAATAGGAGCTGAACACCAATGAACAATGTTTCAAAATCGGGGGTTTTAAAAACAAATTCCACGCAGATGACGTCAGAGGCACTGCTACTTTACTATAAAATATGTAATGTAGTAATTACGTCTGCTGTTTGCCTATTGCATATGATACACACGTCTTTCTTAAATATCATAATCTTTAAATTAAATCCCGGTTTGTTTGGAGCAAGGCATATGTAGGTAGGCTAGAACAGGGATTACCAAAGTGCTGGATATCAACCCACGGGCGTCGAAATTTGTTTCGCAGGGGTCGACATACACGAAAACTGATTTTGTGGGTCGACAAGGTTTAAAAATCGACCCCCATTAATTAACTCACGTTCTTATTTAAAACTTTCAAGATACTGTATAATTTGTGTTATGTGAACTAATTTCTTATGAGAATGACAAATATTTTAGTAGGAAGCATCCTTGTTGTACTTTTAAAAAACTCAAGTAAAACTTAAGTATTTTATACTAATAGAAAAAAAACTAGAGATAGGTTTTTTTAAGTAATTTGGCCATGTGTGTTCTGAGGATTCATTTTGGAAAAGGGGTCTCTTGCCAAAAATAGTTTGGGAATCCCTGGTCTAAAAGATATTGCTGCTTCAAACGATAAATGTGACTATTACTTCAAAGCAGCTCTAATGATTCATCTTCACTGAAATCAATCAGACGAGCAATAAAATAGCATTATACTTGAAATCGAGAGCCAAATCGCACGATTTGTAAGATCAATGGAAGTAATGACCGTTTGTATTTAGCCGTGGGAATGATGATAATTGAAAATCATGGGAAACACAGACGGATCGTGATCTGCTGCGAATGTTTGTATAGGGACGAAGATCGTATAGAACATTTTGCTGACAAGGTATGTTTGTCACTAAGTTATCAGGGCTTGGAAAGGAACTCAGGGATTTTTATAATATCCAAACTGAGAAAACAAGGAGTATGTTCAAGTGCATCTTTTGAAACTCACATAAACGAAACGTTTTGCCTCCACGTTCCTTCTGCGTACGGCGAAGGTGTGGAATATACCACCCGAGTCCTTGTTTCCCGAAAAACTACAATCCGAATGTCTTCAAATGCATCATCGTCCAATATCAAGCGTGATCGTGGTCTACGCGAACCTATTCATCATAAAAACTCAATGGTTCTGTAATTCTGACTTGTAATTACGGAATCTTAAAAAAAAGTATCTTAAATCCTTTTAAAATTTAATTAAGACGAAATTATTTTGAAGCACAATCATCTTAATTTTTTCGTAATAAAGAACTTCATTTTTATGACATTTAAGTGGATATCGCACTTATACACAAATGTATAAGTGCGATATCCACTTACTAGTCATTAAAATACGTATTTGTGTTTTTTGAAAAATCTGTTTCGCATGCGTATTCTGTGACAAGCGTATAATAAATAGAACTTATTAATGAAATGACAAAAACAAAACATAACAATGCATGTAAAAAAAAATTGAAATAAGTTTTTCACAACATTTCAAGTACACATATTAAGCAAAAAGAATTGTAAAGTATAGAAAAACGGAAGTTTAGAAAAGGATCCATGACTTATGTTCGAAACAACGTTATGCACGCAATAAAAATCATCGTGGCGTGGGAACAATGAGAGCAGGTGATGTACCGACATGTGCAGTCACGGAATGTGCGCACGAGGTGACCATAAAGCAGGGAGGGGGAAGATAGGGATGGTATTCAAATCGAATTAAATTAACTGACGCTTTTTAGGGGGCTCAGATACCTACTAGAAAATAAACCATTGCATCTGACCAAGTGCCAGACAAATCTGACCATCTGTGTGTCACACATGTGATCATGAATCTCAGTAACTGCTAAGGCTAGATATGTGCAATTTGGTATCTTCTTTGTTTGGGGTTATGACTCCAACACTTAGCGTTAGTTTTACCAATGTGATGAGAAAATATGTCAGGTGCATGCGTTATGTATAAAGACACGGCCCTTCGCCTCACTCCACACATCCATCGCAGCATATTCATCTACGTGACACACAGTTCTTGCTTGTGTCGTTCAAGTACAGGCCACGCTTCACTACCATACAAAAGGACAGGTCTAATGATGGATTTATAGAATAACATGTTATATTCTGTACCAATTACAATTAGAACTGATAATTCATGAATAGAGACCGAAATCACAGCTTTATCAATTTGTTGAATTGAATCGAGTAAAGAATAGAATCGATTTGAATACGATCACATCACTAAAAAGGGAAAACATTCCAGAGCCGTACAAACGGCTGGCATTAGGGTGTGCGCTGAAGTGTATCCCCGGTGTTGGATACTTGGACGGTCGTTTGGATACTTGGATGGTCATTTTCGACGTCTTTGTTCTTAACAAAGAAATACATAATCACGATATGATGGTATCAAAAGCAAGTCTTATACAAACCTACATTCAGTAGCATAAACAGTAAATCAGGATCAGTGTTCAAAAGTATCTCAATCAAGGCAAGACAGCTATCGTCACTTCAGCGTAGAATTATATATACTGCATGAACCAGCAAAGCTGCCGGAATTACCTTTTTTTATTGCATGGGTTTAGCAGACAGGCAGACGACCCACCTAATGTGAAGCCGTTACCTATGGACATTTGTAACACCAAAGGTACTAACTTTATTTCTTTTTCTTTCTTTATTTCTTTATTTTCTCCCAAAAATACAGGTTTTAGTTACAAAATGTTACAAATAAGTCTTACTTATATGATACACAAGAATTTAATCAGAAATGGAGCAGAGGGAGACAGGAGTCCAAACTGAGAAAGCCCCGTCCTATGGAAACTCCTGGCCTCCGCCTCTCGTACAGTACATAGGTTTCTTAAGAGATCGAACTAATGAAAATATAAAGATATATAGTGTGCATTTTTATGCTTAGATGCAGAAGCGAATGCATGCGTAAGTGAGCATTCGCGTTTAAGAGCATGTGTGTTTAAGTGTTTGAGTAAAAGTATGTGTTTAGTGTTTGTGTGTATGATTGTGCATATGTACTAAATAAGGGTATGTTATAAATGCTGGTTAATTATTAGGCTATAATATATGCTGTCTAGTTAAATTTTCAGTCTCTTCATAATCGAGTGTCAGTAACCAAGACGTTAACACTTTCCTACAATCTGTTTTGCGCATGGTATGTATTTTTAAAGTTTTGTTAATTTTATTGTATAAAGTACTACTCAAAAATTCAAAAAAATGTTGTGCAAACGATGTCTTTACCGATGGCTGCTGACAAACCATGTAGTTTCTACGTATGTCCTCCTTGTAATGTTCTTTATTAAGTGGCACGAGGGAATGTTTCCTAACTATAATCTCTAAGAGAAAGAGCTTCCTGACAGTTAAAACCTTTGTTTCTTTATACAGAGCATCAGTTGAAAATAAACGAGGTTTATTGTAACTAACTTTTAGAATAAGTCTTTGGGCTCGTTCAAGTTGTATTAAATTTGTCTTAGCAGTACCACCCCAAGAGGATATACAATAAGACAAAATTGATTGGCATAAAGCAAGGTAGACAGTCTTTATAAGCTCTTTATCTGCGACATGTCTAAGTTGTTTAAATACGTATGTTAGTTTTCTTACTTTTTTTGTCAGGGTATTTACGTGGTCTCGAAAATTTGAATTTTTATCAATGATTATACCTAAATATTTAATGTTATTTGTCATAACTAATGGAGAACAAGTACAGTTAATGTAGTCACAGCTATGTGCTATAATATTGTGTTCGTTAATGTTATCGTCTGAAGAGCCTCGTATCATAAAAGGAATATATTTTGTTTTACTAGAATTCAAGGTTAGGGAATTTGCAGATAACCACTGACCACCAATACCAATGTGTTGCCGATATCTAAATGAAGACTAAGCCTGGCCACTAATGCCGTAACACAACTCAAGGTTGTTATGGCGGCATACTCTAGACCAGAGATGGTAGTCGTCCAGACGGACAAATACCCTACCCACCTGGCTGTGGGTTGCTTTGTCGCCTCTTACAACAGGCCGCTCGGTTGCAGGAATTTGTAGTCTTTCTTCGTTCCTGGATGGATAAAAAATACAAGGCAGGTGAAAAATAATACATTATTGTCTATCATACATAAGTGTAGATTGATACACCTGCTTTAGATCTAAACTCCATGAAAACTGTCCTATTCGCTGAAAAAAAAAACCTGTCTTATGTAGCTTTTTGTTATTGAAAGTATGTGAGTACTGTGACCAACAGGGGTTTGGAGCTGACTGGAATTTATTCTTCGAATGAGAGACTGGTTTAGGATATAGCTTTATATTACTTATCGAGACGCTTTTACAGGAGATGTATTCTACTCGCGAGCCGATATTATACAATAATGTTTCCTATTGTTTTGGAAGGCGTTCCTCGATTTAAATTAAAAAAAGTTATATTTCTTAATATATTACAACGACTAAGGAGGTTAGTTGTTACAGTAAACCACAAAACGACATAATAATCGATTCATTTTCACATACAATGGCACTTATTTATTTATTTTGCTTTATGTTTGATCAAATAAAAACGCTACTTTAACACTGAAATTCTTTATTTCTTATCTAAAGACAAATATAAAATTTTATATCCCTAACTTGCGGATTTAGGGTCGGTTCTTATATCGTACCGACCGTCCATCGGTTAAGATTTGACATAAGCTCCATTACAAATAATGTTAAAATTCTACCGATGGTAAGGGAGGTGATGAATAGTAAGATATACGAACCGGCCTCTTTAGTATACAGATATTATTTTTTATTATTTTAGTTAGTTAAAGAGTAACTTACTTCCACACAGTCTTCTTTGGGGTCGGCACAATATGTATTTGTATTTTCCTTACATACTTCTCTATTCTGAGTTACATCCTTTATCGCACCACAAATTATTCTATCATTCATCACACAATCAAGCTATCGTAAAATGCAATAAAAATAATTGTTATCGCAATTATTTAGTTTACTAAGGACAAGAATATCGATAGAAAACTAAATATATTTTTTAAAATGGGGGAAACGCATTTCGCACACTACCGGGTCCTTTACTAGGGATTAGATCAAAGCGACGAGCGGTGAGACCACGAATGGGCACCAGAGTCAAATCGCCGGCTTGTGTGGAGGAGACTCGAATACTCAATACTCCACTAAAACCACCCTCCTCCCATGTGCCCCGCGCTTATGACAGGAAGAGCGTGAGACTTAGAACGCCCACGCTGATCCTAGCGCATCAGTGCTTGAGAATGCCCCGGGAAGCAGTGCAAACTCACTTCGTCAACAGGGGTGAAGACTCCTGCGCTCCCTAGATGCAAGATGGCCCCTAATAGAAAACTACATACCAGAACTACAGCTAACTTGTTTCTCGACCCAATACAATCCCTACGAAAATATAATAATCCCGATATCTGTTGAAAAAAAGTCACCCTATCGCAAAACGTATACGGAGCCCTTTTATAAAATATATCAAACAAAAAATTAATTCCAGTCATGTATCATACTCACAGATAACCGATTATCCAACGCAAGCAACAAACGCTATAATATGTAAGTCTGCGTGACAAATAAGATAAATGGACAGGGAAGCACTATTTCCTTTATAATCAGTCAAGCTTTAGACATGGGCCTATTTATCGGCGGATTATATAATTTCGTAATCGCTGTGTTTGTACAAATTACTAATGTGGGCGAGATGGGATTTAAAAAATAATATGCAATAGACACACAAATAAGGCTCGATACACATTATGAGGCCGTTCACGGTTTAATCTTGCTCCAGTCTCGGGCCGTTTCCGGTCCGGTCCAATATTACTAACCAAGAAATAATCAATTTTCACTATGGTATGAACCGTGACTGAACCGTGCACGGCATCACAACGTGTATCGCAACTTAAGACGTTACGGACGGAGGACGGACGTACACATACGGAGCCAAAAGCGTCTAGTGAAGTGCAGAAGCATTATTTACAAACTTGTGTGCGTAAACATATGTAGGACTCACTTTGTCAATAAATTTTGAATCGCGCCTTTCATGTCAACACAGTAGTCTTGCTGTTTTACTTAAGGTAGCGAACACCGCCAAAAACTCAAGTGTCTGGTTGGTTTGACTATCATCCACCCTATATTATGTCTATAATTTCGAATTATTCGAACAGTTTGAAGTTTAAAAGCCCACGCAGTCCTAGTACCCAAAAAAAGCCACAATGAGAACTAGTTCATAAATAATGAAGAGCGTTGATTAATTTCATCACGTCATTGTTGCCGACCATTAGGCGTGACCTGCGTTGACCGACCGCTTTGTGCAATGCCTTTGTTCGAAAAAAAATGTCTGCCAAAAACACACAATAGGCTGCGCATGCGCCTATTGTTATATTTACAAGGGTTAGAGCAAAAATTAAACCCGGGCCGCCCCTTTAGTCCACTCATATTATTATCTGGATTATTCTCACGGGATTTTTTGATTTATATAAAGTTTTAATGCTTGTGTCGCCAACTCTTTGCTGTTTACACACAAAGAGTTCTTATTTCAAACTAACTTCTGCCCGCGATTTCGTCCGCGTAGTGCAGTTTTTTTAACTATCCCACTGGAACTCTTTAATTTTTCAGGATGAAAACTATCCTATATGTTGACCAAGGATATAAGCTACCACCATACAAAATTTCATTTAAATCGGTCCAGTCGTTTCGGAGATTAGCCGGTACAAACAGACAAACCGACAAACAGAGAAACAAAAAATTAAAAAAAATCTAAATTAGTTCTATTTCACTTCTTACATACCCCTGACTCGGTTTCTAGCATTTTTTTTCATTATACAGAAATTTGACCTCTACAGTTTTATTATATGTATAGATTAGTCATACTGGTTCACAATTTATTTAAAAAAAATATAGTTTTTGGCGGGAACTAAAAGAAACTGAAAATATGTGTCAAATTAATCTAAAATCGACAATAGTTGTAGGATATTAATAGTTTTTAATTAGTAATTACGTGTTGTTTGTGAGAAATGTGAATTGTATAGTCAAGTGTGTCCTTCCGAGTTTTCACAAGAACTCCGTTGAATGGCGTCAGTTCAGCTGAGCAATACGAAGACTTATTATGCATACAATAAGATTCCCTAATCTTAGTCCATACAGCAAATTCTGATGCCAGCGTTTGTGACGTATACTACTACTACTTATTTCAAAAATAGAACGATTTTTGGTTTTTATTTCATTGCTATTTATTATCTATAATAAAGCTGATTTACATTGATTCAGTTACTGACTTCAAATTCGAAGGAAGTCAATACTGGCTTCATACTGGCATCAAGTCAGTACAGCGCTACCAAGTCTGACTGACTTCAACATTACCGATTTAATTTTTTGAAGTCAGTGATTGAATCAGTGTAAATCAACCTCTACGTCAGCCAGAGTTTTACAGGGAATTAAAAAAAAAATAGTTTTAATCTCTAAATACGTTTATATTTTGAAAAAGGTGAAGAATTTTGTGCAGGGGATTGATTATAAAAACAATTAATTTAAAAAAGAACTGTAATGTTTATGTGAAAAATTGTTTAGATATTTAAAACAACATTTTTCGGGTATCCCAAAAATGATGATTAATGTGTGTTTATAAAATTCCGCCTCGTCCTAGATATCTATTTAACTTGATTTTTCTTATAGGCTAAATGCAAACACCCTGTGACGCCATATTTAAAAATGAGATGATGATTCTTTCTATGTTTAACAAACTAAATACTTCACGTTACAATGATTTCTAACAGATTTCATGCATTCTACGAAATCACAGCCAGTCCTTTATATTTCATAATTATAATGCCCAAGATCTGAAGCGCCATTGTAATGTTTTGCATCATATCTTGCGTTAGGCTATCTGTTATACAATACAAAGATCGTGTTTGACGAGCACTTGTTTTGTAATTTTGGGTGACAACAATGAATTGCTTGACTGTACAATCAAAGGCAAAAATATATGACACACCACAAATTTTTGATTAAAGCTTAACACAAATATATGCCCTGGGTTATATACCCAGCGCGAATATTTAATTAAATGATTTTAAGAAGGGTGTTATAAAATCTTTTCTAGGCTAGCTATGTACTGGCAACGTCCCTGATGTTGCGAACGTCCACAGATGGCGGTGACTACTTTCCTGTCAGTCCTGTCTTGCAGGTGGACTTTTTGCCTGTTTGTCAGCGTTTAGTGATAAAAAGAAAATGTATCATCAAGAATATGAGGTCACCCAAAAATTAATAGGTAATAATATAAAACGTAGTTTTAACGGTTTTAAGCGCGGTAATTTATGTGATTTTTGCTATTCCGATGTTTCGTTAAAACGTAGTTTTATAATGTATACAAGTCGCGAAAACTTAAGAACATATTAATAGGTTATGTTAATGACACCCTACTAATTATGTACCCATGATTACTATAGCCAATATTACCTTCGCAGTTGACATATTATCATGTATCAATTGGATTATAAAGAATTTTCGCATTTAAAATAACATTTTTAAAAACTACTTTCTTTTCTAATTAAGGCCTGGTTAATAAAATACAAAACTTTTGTAATGTTATTCATACTCTTTTGAGTTTGCTTCTCTTTGTATATCGTCACTGTTATGTATCATTATAATACTCATAACTGTTTTAGTGCCACAAAAAATAAATGAGTGTGTTGTTATATTATTAAATTCTTATTACTTATTATTTATGCAGACATTATAAGTTTAATAATGAATTTATTTTTGACAGAATTTATTTACAAAAATTTCGAGTATATAGATTTATTTTTGTCTTTGACTGTACATTGCGTATGGCAAGGTTTGTAGGCTAATTGTTATAGTTAGTAGAAGTAGTTCTTTGTATTTTTAAGATTGTGTGATAATATTTGAAGTTTTACTGCCCTATTACCTACTTTATTTCAATATGGCTACACGGGGCTTCTATAGCGTAAGTTTTCAATTAGTGTACTTTATTTTCTGGGAACAAAATATTCTCCATTCATACTCGTTACCACGACTGGAAATAGTCATGATAAATTGATGTATTTCAACCATTAAATAAAATCACTTTCCTAAAGTTATATTACTGTAGACTGTGAGCTGTGTATTTGGACTGATGTTATTAGTTAGATATAATAATATAATTAAAATTCCATCAAACAAACCCAGAAGTCGAATTAAATGAAAGCCACGTTGTTAAAAAAATTGAATTTAAACTATTTCCAGTTTTATATATCATCGGCACTTGAAAACTATGTAAAGGATTTTAATTCAAGCAAAATCGTGAATAAATTAATTAAAGTATATAATTATATACTTCATTTAAATCTTCATAACGGGCCATCCATAAATTACCTCAACGCTAAGGAGAAAGGGGTCGATGATGTGTGATATTGTTTGACAAGGGTTGGGAGGGGTCTTAAATTTCGTGACGTCAGGTTTCAAAATCTATAATATACTTAAGCTTTAAAACACGAGATTTGAACTATTAACGAAAAACTTTATAATATTTCCAACTCTATCTATATTTGAATCAAGAACGAGCATTCGTGGTTTTAAAATGGCGCCACTTGAGATACCGACCGTGTTCGGAAATCGGTTGGTTTTAACGCAAAAATATAAAAACGGCTTGTTCGTTGAAAACGATTATTCGATGGCGATCTATGTACCCGCAAAAGTCAAAAAGAAGTGTAAAGTCGATAATAATAATAATAATTCTTTATTGAAGTTTCTGCCTTAGCTCTAGAATACATTGGCGGTGGGAATCGTCTTGAAAGTATGAAATACCTGAATCAGAAGATTCCACTCTTCACGTTATGTCAAACAACAGCTACCAGAAATGTATGTGTGTATTACAAGGAAAAATAAATTGCACTTTGTGCGTGCGTGTGTGTGTTTGATATTTAAATATGTGCATTGAGTATTAGAGGAATTAATCAATATTTCTATTTCATCGTGTTTTGAATTTTTTACCATTTTAAAACAGTCACTTCAAAAGTAGTTCATGAGATATATATTTAGTTTGTTGTGTATTCTTTTATATATAAGTTTAGATTGTCGTTCACACTGACGAGCAGCAAATGTATTGTTTGTAATATAAGTTAGCATTCTAAAATTTCTTTTACCAATGCTGAAAGATTCGTCATAATCCCTCTTTTTAACCAACTTCTTAAGTCAATGATTACTAGAATTGTGTTTAGCTGTGGAAAGTGAGACAAAGTGTTGATATCGTGCATTGCAGTTTTCGGAAGTTCGGCGTCCCACACTTTAGTTTCCAAAATAACGAATAAGTAAGCAAAGTACCGCTACATCCTCTAACGTGGTTACATAGTAAATCGTATTTTTGTATTTTATTCGCATGCTGTAATAAACACATCACGCTCGATGCTGGAGGATGCACGCTCTATAAAGCGGCACGTGACAGACACGCGTCATAGCCTTAGGTGCATAAGGGGAATAACCCTCTGTCCCTCCAGATCTCTTGCATACCCTAGTTACCCCGAATAACCCCAGCATCTAGGGAGTGCCAATAAAAACACAGTAAAGAATTCAGTGTGAAAACTCTGTAAGAAGTGCAGTCTGTAAGCCGTTTACAAGTAGTATTTGAAATATGACATTTTTATACTTCCCAACACCATAGAATTTGATATTAACGGTGACATTATGTAATATGTGAGGGAGTAAAATACAAATTCTAACTAATCCAACAATTTCCCCGAAACCTAATTACCTCTCGAAATAAAGTTACAAAACTCGTATCCTCTGGAAGTGTACAAAACATACAAATTTCAATTAACCCAATTTCAAATCATCTGATTTCAATTTCTTCAGTTAAGGAAGTAAACACACGAGTTGTAGACTACGCTTTGCAATGATTGTATGAAGCGTCTGTGCCCTGAATTCTTCATTGCTTTTCTTTGGTTACTACTTTATAATGAACATGCAATATTCATACACAGTACATTTTTTAAAATCGATTTAAATTATATTTTCCAACTATTACATATGTTTAATTGCCAATATCAACCGCAAACATCCGTATTGCAGTTTTAGAAATGTGGGATATTTACGATTAAATGTTTTTTGCGTTCTATAGCCAACTTACGTAGAGGATGTTCGTCATCTCTACGGAAGAACGATGTTAATGGTCCGATATGTACTTCGATGATTTTTTTAATTATTACATTGCTTTGCTAACATCAAAATGTACGTATTGAAACAAATCTATACAATTGTTTGAAATACGTTATAGAGTAAATATAACAGAATCCAACATTTTGATTTTTTCCAGTCCGAAATTATATACCTACTTTATTACACTGATCTACTATTACTATATCACAATGCAACCCCGATTAAAATCCCGATTATTTACGCATGCAGAATGCACACCCTATTCGTTGCAACTATTCCAATTTTATACGACAGGCTTGTCTTTTAATAAAATGACGTAATTTTCTTTCAGTAGAAAAACTTATTATCTATACTACACTTACTATACTAATATTATATAGAGCAAAGATCTGTATTTTTATATGTTTGTAACGAATAAACTCAAAAACTACTGGACCGACTTCAAAAATTCTTTCACCATTACAATGCATTACATTGTCCTTGAGTAATTTTATTTAAATAATCGAATTCAATTTTTTTAATTTTTTTATAGAATGAATTTAAGATTCAATGCAACTTACTACCGCACTCAGTGTGCTTAAGGGAGGATTAATTTAATGATCAATTAAAGATTATTAGTAGGTTTACAATATACACCTTGACTTTGTCGTAATTTAAAATATTTGAAGGTGATGTTCACAGCTTATTCTGTACTCTGATACCAAAAGGAAGCATAGATTTTAAAAGGTAAAATGACAACCCAGCTGTCGCTATTTAAGGTTAAGGAACGTAATAAATTCATCGATTCTGAGTGCAACACTTAAGAAGTTATTGGTTTCAACCAATAACACAAGTTCATAATAAAATCGGATATCAAAGTCAAAGTTTATTTATTTCTTTTTCTTAAACATGAGTATCTACATATCAGAGTATGTATGAGGGTACAAAATTAAATGTGCATCATGTTTGGCCAGTTAGGCATAGAAAAATGAGAAAAATAAATATAAACAAACAGAAAAAAATGTCATTATAATAACTCAAAAAAATGTATAAATACAACAAGAATATATAGAACTTGTTCATAACTATAAAAATTACACATAAGACTTCTCATAAAATTGCGCAAATATCAAAAACGCAAACTATACCCGAAGAAAGCTCCTTAAGCTTTTACAAGCTATAAGTTCTCAACTATATGCAAATCCCCCTTGATTTATAGCTATCTTAAACGGAATCCTATAAAAGCCATGCGGATGAACCTATTCTGTAACAGATAGATGAAAAACGTGTTTATCACGTCGTAAATTTTCCTAGCTTTTGTAATAGAATAGCCAATAAATTGTCACTATATATAGCGGTTGTAAGTAAAGAGGGTTGTCGGTTGTGCCTTAAGCCGAGTACACACTGGCAGATTGTAGTTCTAATATTTATAGATAATATATCCGAAGAACTGTTTAGAATGGTGCTTTCGTCCTCTTTCTACCATCTCACCACTTGCCATCGGTTGGGAGTTCACCCCCACTTCCTTGAGCCGCTTCGCTCATGTACGCAACGGTTCTGTAGAACGTTTCTCTTGCGTACCGTGGGGATTTGGAATGAGCTCCCAGCCGAGGTTTTCCCACAGGGCTACGATATGGAGTTTTTCAAAAAGGGCGTCATAAAATTTCTTCGAGGCCGCCAGCGCGTTGGTGACATCTCTGATGTTGCAAACGTAACCGCTTTCCACCAGGTGGGCCGTCAGCTTGTTTGCTGTACTACAGCTATAAAAAAATATAAACAAACAAAACATTTCAATAGAAAACACATATCGTGACTTATTCGTAATAATACTGGAAAAATAGATAATGATATTTTTCATAAAATCACATCTGTATGTATTTTTTATCTTACATGGTACCTATGAAGTGGAAATAACCCTTATACAATCATGTTCGAGAAAAATCCTCTAAAAACCAAAGCACATAATTATCGTATGTATAAATTAGCCATCAGACCTGTTTTGTATGGACGGAACGCCGGTCAACAAACATGCGTCATCTACGACAATATACAACTAAAATTTGCATTTTACGCTAATCAAAGGGTAACATTGCTAAATAAAAGGAAAAAAACAGAAACGAAGCCACCTCAAGGTCGTCGTGATTGATTTAAAAGTTAAAGGAAAATACTAATGACAGTTTGTAGATGTTGAGAGATGCCCGAATTAACACATTATATACAATATCATTAATATATTTAAAACCCGAAAAAATGGATCTATAATGTTCAAAATATGATACGTATACAAGGACAAGAAAAGGATTCAATTTAAAACCCATTTACATTTACCTTGTTATGTTCTTGTCACGGTACGTAATTATATTTAAATTGTTTATACTTAAATATTATTATAGAACAGGATTGGAATAGTTTGCCCTTACTGTTTTGCAATATATGTATGCTTGATGTTGCAGCGTTATTATTGAATAGTCAGACTAAGCAGGCGTTACATTTGTATATGAATAAATCACTGTTATTAAGAATAAAACCGGCAATGTCAGCAACAAAACCTTTTGAGTCGTGAACTTTTTAGGTACCCTCATGTTACGTGCCCGCAGTTGGGCAATGGTAAAATCCCGAACTTCGCCACACGGCTATGTTATGTTATCTGCAAAATATGACGTGGAATTTAACTGAAAAATGATTTATTTATTAATTTATTTTGTTCTTTACATCATTTTACAAAAAAGGCCAGCATTACAGGGGTATCGATTTATCAGTTACATAGATAAAATCTACACATGTCCTTTGATATCTACATACTAAAATCAAAATATATTTTTGGGCAATACTGTGCGTGTAACGGATAAAATTAGAATTCAGTAGTGAGCACCTAGCTTTATAAGAACATTTATTAAACCCCAAAACACCCCAAATATGAAATAGCGTTCGAGTTTGACATTTTCGAAGAGGATTTGTTGCCAAATAAAGGTCCTTGCTGCAGTATCTACTGTAATGTTAAAACTAATGTCCCTCCCTACCGATTTAATTTGGGTAAATTTCAAGTATTTTTAAATAAATAAAACATATTCATTCTTATAGTATTTTCTTAAGTTTTCGCGATCAGTACATAGACATACCATATATAACGATACACATACATATATATAGTACAGACATGCCATAGAGTAAATAATAACCATAAACAAAGATTAAAATTAAATAATTAAAATGAACAAGTTGGTGGTAGGCTAAAAAATAAAAATACATTACTCATTGTCACGACAGCTTTGTCTTCCGTGATAACGGCTAGTGAAAAATGGCCAAAATGTAGGAATAAAATTACGCTTAAAACCGTTAAAACGTAGTTTTATTCAATCTTAGTAGTTAAGATTTGTGTAATAAGATTGTATGGTCTACGATCTGTCGTTACGTATTTTTATTCATCTATATAAAATTTCTCTGTAAAAGAATGCTATAGTAATCTCTACTACTTATAAATCAGATGTTTTGCAAAAAATACGTCTGATTTTATACGAAACTCAAGCAGCTTTGCGTACAACAAGATCAAATTTATGATCTCCCATTGAAGAATTTACTGTAGCTCAGATTTCAGAGTACCTCAGTTTATTACATCTCAGAGTATGTAGTTAATTTTCTTAGAACACTTTCATTTTCCATCGATGGTCGGATACAGGAAACAGCTATTTACCTGTAACAATAACACATAAAAATTAACCATACTGAATTTTTATATACTATTAATATATAAAAGGGGGTGATTTCGTTTGTTGCTGCTGATTCTTTGCAACTTTCAGCATCAACCGGTTGTCATGAAATTTATTAAAAGCATACTTCATTAACAGCACAAAAGTTAACTTTTAGTTTTTGTTAGCGACAGCCTTATACTTCTTATAGATATGATAAGAATAATAACAGCCCATAAATGCCCCGCTGCTGGGCTCATATATACCAGGCGCCACGCTTGCCCAAGGAGGTTTGGCTTGGTTTGGAGGTCTGACACATCGGTTATCTTGATGTGAAGCTTGCATCAAGACGTTTTCCTTCACCATTGTTAACACGTGGTAATTGTAACAATATGCACATTGGGTCAGAAAACTGGTATGCGCTTCGGTCAGGATCGAACCCGCGCCATTTGAGTATTGGACGCGTGCGCTAGCCATTACGCTACCACGAGACTTCACTTCTTGTAGACTACATGATAGATCTAAAAGGCCGGTTAGTAATAAAATATAATATTGCAAACTCTTATTTTTATAATGTATGTACCTTTTTTACGATTACGATATTGGAGGTTTTTGTAGTAATCTGTTTTCCTCTTTTTATATATGTACTTGTTGGCTTGTTTGGCGATTATTGCACTGTTGTACAATAATTGGCAGACAAGCGACGGAAATAGGCAACTTTTCATCCCAGAATATATATACATAGATTCAAAGTTTACGTCAATAAATACCAATTGGAAAACGATGGTAAATATAAAATATACGAACGTCACAATCTGCAGGGCAGTGAACGTAAGCCATTAAAATTCATAACTGATAACTGAACCATTCGAACCAAAGGTCTTACAAGTTTTACGATGTCATAAAGCGAATAATAAAACACACTCTTTTTGCTCTTGGTATCGGTAAAACAGGGCAGATGTACTGTTTTACCGACAATGCGGGTTAATTCTAATGCAATAGATTCAAGATAATGCCATGCAAAACGGATAAAACTATACAAGGGTTCTATTTGCATAATCGAATCGAAATAACGTATATTTGATGGGGATGTTGCTATGCACGCGTTTTGTGGGGTGTCACTGCGATGAGATAAAACTGCCAAATTTGTTGGAGGGTAGATTGATTATCTTTATTGATGGCTTATAACTAACAAAGTCGATAGCTATGACTAAACATATACAAAAACTAATTACTATATAATTGAAATTAATTATTTACTAAATATGAATACAACAATACAGTTAGTAACGTGGCACTCGCCAACGGTTTAAGATAAGCCAAAAAGACAGGAATATTTCGAGGATTATGAGTTTTTTTTTAGAAATATTCATATTAAAGATGAGATATTTTAAGGCTTGATATCCCAGATAAGTTATATTCATGACCAATAAGCGCGTAAATTCCTGAGTATTTTTACTACATATTTTTAATAATGACGACATAACTCTTTGATTGAAATATTTTTAAGTACATGCTATTAGAATATGAATTCGTGCTATAATTATAAAATATGGGAAGGGAAATGATTTTAAATCTTTTTTTAACCGACTTCGAAAAAAGGAGGAGGTTCTCAATTCGCCGGGGTTTTTTTTTTTGCTTTTTTTATGTATGTTCGCCGATAACTCCGTGATTTATGATCCGATTTACGTGATTCTTTTTTTGTTCGACGCGGAATAGCTTCCAATTGGTCCCCTAAAAATTTTACATAGTTTGGCCCAGTAGTTTTCATTTTATGAACATTTTTCATGGAAATAATTTTCACTCCGTTCCATATGTTCGCCGATAACTCCGTGATTTATGATCCGATTTACGTGATTTTTTTGTTCGAAGCGGAATAGCTGCCATGTGGTCCCCTAAAAATTTGACATCGTTTGGCCCAGTAATTTTCATTTTACGAACATTTTTTTGTTCCCGCTTCTTGGGACCTATATTTTTTAAGAAGCGCGGCACCATTCGTGGGTCCACCCATACATAGCTAGACACTAAAAAGTAAAAAATAAAATTTAAAAACTTCGTTTAAAAAAACCGACTTCAAAAACTAAAAAACTAAAATGTATAAAATAACTTATTTCTTAAGCTATTATTATTAATATATATTATCTAAAACATCTTGAAGTCGGTGCAAAGGAAAACACAAAAATTACTATATTTTGAAAATTACTAAGCACCGACTTTAAGATGTTTTAGATAATATATATTAATAATAATAGCTTAAGAAATAAGTTATTTTATACATTTTAGTTTTTTAGTTTTTGAAGTCGGTTTTTTTAAACGAAGTTTTTAAATTTTCGGTATTACATAAATATAATACAATATATCGTATTATCAACTTTTGATATGAATAAAGTATTCATTTCCAACATACATGTTTTGGGACCTTAATTAAAACATGTCTATTAAAAAATCATTACACAGGCGGAAAAATGAAGTGCGTTCTGCGTTATATGCCATCGTTAAGCGGGTGAGACGACCTTTTCGCCCGTGTGTTACTCAGTAAACGAACTTTATAGACGTAAAATGTTTTCGAATCATATTGTACGCATACTTGTTCTTACGTCTATCGACCGCATTACAAAACAAATCCAAATGATAGTGACGTCATAGCAGACAAAAATCATCTCAGATTCAATGCCTAGTCTCATCATAATTCTATACAAACTACTAATGAGCAAATTGGGTCGTATGTTCCCGGTGGAAGCAAAGTTTATAGTGCTGCAGCTGGTTCATTCTCAACTTTAAATCCAAGGCAGTGAGGTTCATTGTGATAATAGCCGTGAAGCTGACTACGCTTTCATGAAGTAAGTTTAATTGGAAAAGTTGCGATGTGTGGTATGTCATAACTTGTTTATAGTTATGAAGGCGTGTAGAAAAGTCATTTATATATATTCCTTTCTAGAACTTTCTTGACATAGAGTGGTCAAAGTAGACAGTGCATATAATAAGCAATATGCAGTTTAATTGGTACAGACATCAATAAAAATATATTATATATGAAAAATCTGGTGACAGTTTCTCAACTCTACGATACAGAGTAAAGCCATAGTTTTGTTTAGATGTTAGTATATCTGTATATATGTGTATTTTGTTATATCGTCAGATTTGGGAGTGAATCAATAAATATTATAAAATTTGGAACAGATGCTTTCGGCAACGAGAATAACCTTAAATGAACATGAAATATTTTCAATCCACAAAATATAATATATTTCCATTAATAGAATGTTCTCAAAAAATATGTATATACGCACATAACTTGAGAAAGACTTTACCGATTTTGATGAAATTTTTTATGTGTGGGTGGTCCCCGGATGGTATATATTTACAATTGGAATCGGTACGAGGCGCTAGACTCAGATCTTAGATTTTTAATTTTTAGGGCAGGACAACGTCTGCCGGGACCGCTAGTATTATAATTATATATTTGAACTATCAATAATAATGAATTCTCTCTTTCCTTTCACCTTTTCTGAATCTTGTGGGCCGGTGTAGTACTTCATTGCCTTTTAACTCTTTTGGACTAACATCCTTTATCACTTCACAAGTATAAACAATCCAGAAAATTTAGCATAGAACGCCCTCCGGGCTACATAGGATTGTAGATAAGGGTGAGGAAAGCAAGGTCCAAAATATATGACTGAACCTTCAAAAGAGACTAGGTCATGCAGATCTGCACATCAATTGGCTGACAAAAACGAAGTTGACGTTCACGTCACTGAATGTTCTAATATTCTGTTAGCCAAACACCTAATGAATGTTGATCCACTATCTACCACTAACTAAACTTAATACATCTAGTTTTATAATTTACAAGAATAAAGGTATAGTACTGAGTCTAGAATATCTCCCTTTTGCAAGCGGTCAAAAGGGAGATATTCGCTTCGCTCGAGTGACTGCGGTTTCCGCCGCATTCAATATGCAACAATTTTTAACGATTCAATCAAACCCATTCTACCGAAAGAGACGACCTTTCAATACCGAATAAAGACCCCTAATAAATCAAATAAACACGCGCTGCTAGAGTGGATTCCAATTTGAATGTACATACCTACGTCCGATGTCCCGCCATTCGCCCGCATACCGGCTTTGATTCCTCAACAAATTGAATAAGTGGTACGTCGCTGTACTGATGTAACCAGATAAAACGCAAACAGATAGCGGCTTTGCTGCTCTCCATTATCAAACAGAAATCGAATCGTTTTAGATGTTTTAATGGAGTCGTTATAGCTTTTAATTCGGTCATAATTTGAACAAATGGAATTTAGATAATTCATAAACTTTTTGATTAATTCGATATAATACCAATCTGTAATCTGTTTCACCCATCGGTTGACTCGATGAACATACTTAGATTACAACGAAGCGCGTTGGATTAGAAAGAATTGTCTAAGCGATTACGCTTTCTGAGTAGTTTTCAAATTTCTACTATTGTAGTAAGACGCGAGTGCTTCAGTGACTTCCAAGTAAAGTTAAATAAACATACACCCAGAGAAAGTTTTGTGCGAAATAACTTAGACCTCGAAAAACTTGCCCTACATCTGTCTGACGTATTGATAACATGATGGATAAGACGAGCTTTATGGACAACCTTGATTCTGGGGTCAGGACTATCTGCCATCTGACATTGCTATAGAATAAGGCCAACTTGATTTCGGTGGTAATGAACTTGAGGGTAAATGATGGATGATGCACAGAATTGACAGGACGTCTGATGAATCTCCTGACCGTTGCTACGTGGAACCGTGTAAGTGATTGTTAGTTGCATATGAAACATATACAATATGTATATGTTTCATATGCATATCTATAATAAACGAAAATAAGTGTAGGTACTGTAGTTAAAGCAAATAGTTCCACGATTCAATTTCTTAAGGATTAGTTACAGTATACCACGTTAAGTGAATATGTATGTTAGAATTGTAAAAAATATACACACACACATACCCACCCACGCACACACACAGACGCACAGACACATACATATTTATTTATAAGATTTTATTTGTAAATATGTTTAGCTTATAGACATCGAAAAATACTTTTTAGTACCTCTATATTTTTTATAAAATTTTACAAATATAAATATTGAGTGACTACATATGTACCTATATATAAAAGCTGTGTTTGAAGAAATCAAAACTTTATAATATTAACAAAAAAATAAATATAACCCTGTACAATTTGATTTAATAATACACAAGTTTGAGAGAAACAAATTCAAGCATAATGATATAGTTATGTATAGTATAGACACATACACAATACATGTGAATCTAACTTGTAGATAATCGTGCTCCATCGTAGGTCATATCGCCGTTGAACTTTAGGTAAAATCATTGTCAATCACAAATCTTTAAGATAATTTTCCAAAATACAACGCATGAATAATTTTATTTTTTTAATATTTTAAAAACAGAAGTAAACAAACACACCACAAATCTAGAATCCGACAAAACTGATTGACAAGGTTATTTCAATGTATTGCATATTTATACTATTAGAGCACTATTAAAATTTAAAATAAAAACATTGGTTTTAAAAGCTTATGTATCTTGATATTTCCACGAGCCGATCAAGTTTTCAAGCGACGTACACAAATCACATATTGTGATAAACATCTGCCTATGAATAAATAACAGTCAGTGAAAATTGTTATTTATTAGTCTGTGAATTAATTTATAAACCTGTTAAGGAACTAGACGTATTAAACATAAACAGCCAGATATTTTTTACCGACATCCAAAAAGGAGGAGGTTCTCAATTTGATCGGTATGTTTTTTTTTATGTATGTACACCGATTACTCCGAGATTTATGATCCGATGTACGTGATTCTTTTTTAGTTTGATGTAGAATAGCTGCCATTTAGTCCCCTGAAAATTTAACATAGTTTGGTACAGTAGTTTTCATTTTATGAACATATCTTATGAAAAATTTTCCGTGCCGTTCCGTAAGTACACCGATTACGCTTAGATTTATCATCCGATTTATGTGATTCTTATTTAATTTGATGCGGAATAGTTGCCGTTTGGTCCCCTAAAAATTTAACATAGTTTGGCCCAGTAGTTTTCATTTAACGAACATTTTTATGTTCCCATTTCTTGGACCTATATTTTTTAAGGAGCGCGGTACCTTTCGTAGGTCTGTCTACCCATACATAGCTAGATACTAAAAAGTAACAAATAAAAAAAAACTTCGTTTAAAAAAACCGACTTCAAAAACTAAAAAGTATAAAATAACTTATTCCTAAAGCTGTTATTATTAATATATTATCTAAAACATCTTGAAGTCGGTGCAAAGTAAAACATAAAAATTACTAGGTATATTTTGAAAATTACTAAGCACCGACTTAAAATGTTTTAGATAATATATATTAATAATAATAGCTTTAGAAATAAGTTATTTTATAGTTTTTAGTTTTTTAGTGTTTTAGTTTTTGTCGGTTTTTTTAACGAAGTTTTTTTCTTCTAAATAGCGTGTAGCGAAGTCGACTAATAATAATGCTACGACCTGAATGCCGACAAAAGACAAATTCACACCTGCATACCTGTAGACATTTTATTACCTTTTCGGAATTTGGACTTCTTTGTTTACTTTATGATTAAAATTTGTGATTAGGAAAACGGCCCATTGTGTATTGTAATCTTTATGATAGACATTAGCCAGGTGTGATTCTAAGATTATCAGGCCACGCGGCTGAGAGACATATTGTATTTGTGCAGTATAAAACAATGCCCCAATGGAGAGATCGGCAGTCTAAGTAGTATAATCTATATAGTGACGGACTTTGCGCGTGTTATTGAATGGTGCATTACGTTTGAACTGGTTGTGTTCAGTTATACCGATACGTATAAGTATAAAAACACGTATAACACAGGTACAAATATAATAACACGCACAAAGTCCGTCACTAAATAGATTACCAAATGTAGTACACACGTCTTACTTCGCTAGTGGTTATCGCTTGACAGCCGATCTCTCCATTGGGGCCTTACTTTATACTGTACAAATACAATATATCTCTCGGCCGCGTGGACTGAATTTCTAAGAACCACACCTGGCTAATGACTACCATAAAATATTACAATACACAACGGGCTGTTTTTCTAATTACAAATTTTAAACACAAAGTTTCTACAGACGCAGGTGTGAATTTTCTTTGTCGGCACCTCGGTCGTAACAATATAAATTACTTTGTTAAACCTTGTATTAGTATAAACTACATTAAAGAAGACGAATAATAATAATAATGAAGTAAAGATATGTTGCTGAGTTTGTTGCGCCGCCTCTTCTCCTTTAACAGTAACTAAAATTGCTTTGGAAACGGTGATAGACTCATGACTTCCAAGAAGTAATCTGTAAGATCCATTTTGAAACAAATACATTCATTTTCATTAAGCAAGTTACGCTTGTGATATGGGCAATATATACGGGCCACTCTGAATTACCCAGACCACAGGAAATATAGAAAATTTCGTTTACAAATATTACTATGCCAGGAACCGTAACCTCTGCGTCCCAGTGTAAGACTCCCTCAACCACAGAGCCTCACAACAACCAGTTGCAAATTTATACAATGAACATATTTTTTTTTAAATATTAGCATTTACCCGCGCGATATTGGCCCCGTTGGACAGGTAAAGTTTGGTATCAATCAGTAAAAATTTCGCAACGCGGAAACAGGTGTTTTCACTCTGGCCACTTTAAATCAGTCCCATGAAAATTTCCACTGAATTTCCGGAATATTTCCGTACTGCAGATTTTAAGTCCGGGAATTTGCTATCGATTAGCGAAAACGGCGTTAAAATCGGCCCAACAGTTAGTACGTGAACCAGGAACAGACAGACAAGCACAAAAAATCTGAGAAACCAAGACTACACTTTCACATATTTATAATATTGTAAATTTTGAGGAAATTTGAACTATTCGAAGGTATTATTTATGTATTTCACTGCGGATTCACGACATTCCTTTGTTTTTTCCATTTAGCCTGCTCCCTTCCATGCATTGTTAATCCACTACATTGGAAGGTGGCCTACAGTGCTACAAATTCGTTCGTGACGGTTGTGTTCATAAAGCGAACTTTCAGGGCCCCATGTCTACGATTACAATCGTGTCGGAATGATCGGTCACCAGCCTAATCATGGAGTCACTATGATGGTTGCTTTTGTTTTCGTATACAAAAGCAACCATTATGACGTAATCACGACACCGTTGGTAAATAAAGTTCCAGTACAACCAACGAGTTGTATATTGCATGTATTAAGACAATTGGACCTACTTATGCAAAATGGAACCAACCCACATACTGACAGTTTTGAGAAAAAGCCGTTTTTATTAAAATTTTGCATACAATAAAATGTGACATATTTTGGAAAAAAAAAATTTAGAATATTGTACATTAGGACAGGATATACATTAGGAGTATATACAATATTCTAAATATTTTTTTGCAAAATTTTAATAAAAATGGTTTTTTCTCAAAACTGTCAGTATGTGGGTTGGTTCCATTTTGTATAAGTAGGTCCAATTGCATACCAAAATAAAAATCATTCCACTTACAAAAAATAAACAACTTCAGACACAGTGTTGCATGATTTTTTGTAGTTTTAAATATGTACGTAAAATTTTATTCGAATTAAAAGAAATCTTACGAAGGATCTTGAATTAATTGGTATCATAACTAAAATGTATATAAACTCAGCTTACCGTGTCTTTTAAAACATAATTAACAAACGAGATCTTAATCTAATTTTATTACTTCTGAGCCAATCAAATTTAAACCATACGCCTATATAATCAAAATTAATATCATGTTGTACACTTTTAGAAAGAAAATATCATAGTTACGAAATATAAACAGTGCGAGTTAGACGGAAATCTTACAATTTGCATTCATAGGTCAAAATATATCTTGCAGATGCTAATTTTATGCGGAAGACGTAAATGTGCCGATAGACTGAGGTTTACCTCAGTTATGATTACTGTTTTACTTTCGATTTCATAATACAAACTGTTTAGTGGCACTAAGTTTAATTAACTACAAACGTAGATTAGTTTAATAATATTACAAGTCAGAATCACATGGATTCGTTCTTCTTCTTTGTTTGGGGTTATGGGTCCAACACTTTCAGCTTCAGCGTTCATTTTGCTAATGGTCACAGTGCTGACACGTGCATATAGTAGTATATAAATGGAAGAGAGAGCATGAAAGTAGAGTAAACGCGGTCGAGATGCGAGCAATGCGCAAAATCTGCGGAGTGAAGCTCGCGGACCGCGTTCGTAATACGGAAGTAAGAAAGAGAGTGTCGGGGTGAAGGTAAGGAAAGGAATGGTCCGGTGGTTCGGGCATGTGGAAAGAATGTATGATGAAAGAATGATTAAACAGATATACAATGCAAAAGTGGATGGATGCAGAAGTCGCGGAAGGCCACAACACACCTACCATGATCAAATTGATCGTATACTAGCAGAAGGTGATGTCAGGAGCCTTAAGAACAGATGAGCGTGCATGAAAAGAATTATGAATGTCAAAGAAGCAAGTGGGCTGTGTAAGAATAAGCCTGAAAGGCGCTCTGTTGTTCGTGCCTACCCCGCAAGGGACCTGGCGTGAAGTTATGTATGTATGTATGTCTGTTTACGGTCGATTCATTTGCCGCTTAAAGAAGAAATTGACTTCGACGGCGCGCCGGACACCGGCGGCACCACGCCGGCGCGACGCACATGCCTAATCGACGGCACCCAAAGTGGTTTGTATCGACCCACAAGAGTAAACATTGAAAAGACATACTATCGACGCATTTACAAGCAATTAAGTAATAGGTTTTTGAGCCCGTACATTTCATATGATATCAATTAATAGAATAACGGAAATATTTTTTTTACAATACTTGCAATAACAAACCGTCAACATGTGTTTGAGTGGGGCCGTAATAAATGATAAAATAAACAACACAGTAAACCATTTCTCGCCTTTTCAAACATCAATAAGCCTTCTAAATGCTTGAATTACGTGCTCGGCACACACAAAGAGCAAAAGCTTCCTTCTGAGCCCGTTATAGCAGGCGATAGTGGGTTAATTAATGAATTATGTATTAGACAAGTGTAATATTTCACTCAAATATAATTTATATTGGACATAAATCAAATGAAAATAGCATATTTTATGCATTTTATAAATGTTTCTGAACGGATTATATTTAGTGTCTAGTTTTGTGGCACATCTTACAGAGTTTATGCAATAATTTTCATAAATGTATGTTTTTTATAACAAAATTAAAATATCGTAGCATGTTGTAGTATAATTATGAACCAATTTATACTAAGAAGCTTCGAATAAGAGCAGTGGAAATCGTGTTTATATCAATTACTTTTATGAAAAAGCATTATACTGATAAATGTGTATTTCGAAATTTTGCACGCATGGACATATAAAATGCACCAAAGTGCACGTGACTTGCAAATCAAAATTTAATTAACGAATAAATAATTTATTCGATTTATTTCATTGAAAGGTTTAATCATAATCGACAATGAAGTTAGTATAGTAATAGGGAGGCGAGAGCCAAGAGTACCATATACTAATATACTATACCATATACTAATTTAAAATTGATTTACATTTGCATTAGTCAATTAACTTGACAAACTGATAAGTCCTTACCATCATTTGGAAAGAAAAAAGTTGTCAATTCAGCAGATGTCTAATATAATAAATGAATTCTAACAACCTATTCGCAAGTTAGCTGCCTACTTAGCTAATATAAATGAGACCTTAATTTAAAAAAATATTTTGAATATTGCTTTGAATTGAAATTAATGAATAAATAAAAAATGCTCGCATAAACATCTAAGGCAAAGCACGGACTATGAGTATCATTAACAGTTTCATCCTTTCATAACTGAGTCCAATATTAATAAGTTGCAGTATACGCATAGCAAAACTTATAAGTGTACGATTGGGTTTATTTGTAGTTTAGGTTCAAAGAACAATAAAAAAAACCAAATAAAACGATACATTTAATACTCAAGCAAATAAATTTCATAAATATATTTAAGTTTGGTAAAAATCAGATGATTATCATTTTGATGAAGAATATTTGTCTGTATTGTATGTACTTCAAAAATAATTAGATTTTCTTTATTTGAATATAAATAACCGTCATTTTTGCAGCACGTTTTCTTCCTATTTTTTATAAATACCAAAATCTTCAAAAACAGGCAGTGCATGCGCTGGTGGAAAGTTGTCACAGCCGCCTATGGACTTTTGCAATTCCAGGGGCGTAACTGTTCCTAGTCTAAGAAGAAATGCTAGTGTCAAGTAATTAATTTAGCCATAATTAATCGGTTTTCCTGCTTTACTAATGCTGTTTTAGACACAAAATTCCATATTGAAGCAACTAGATAGTTGAAACGGCATACGTTGCATTCCTTTCTCAATTATCGCAAATGTAAAAGTTGTCAGTAATGCCTAATGTGTCAAGTTGACTTTAATGGATTTATCGATAAATTAATGGTCAAGAATCTTGTGTGTACAACCCCATTGGTTATTTATATAAGCAACTTTAATCTGATACATAATATAAAGCGTATTCCTTTTATACAATTAAGGAAGCATGAAATGGCGGAACGCGATTCAGCTTTACTCTCGAGTATTTAATTTTAAAAGTAAAATCATCTCACATACTTAGAGCCACCTTTTAAAATGATAATCTATGCTTATATTATAAATGCATTATAAATGCAAAGTTTTGTATGCATGTAGCATTAATTGAAGTGAAACTTCTTTATCGGAGTTGGAAAAACATTACCATCACATTTTTCGGTTACGCGTCACGTCACATTTTTCGGTTACGCGTCACATTATTTTGCGGGATGGCTGAGTGGAGGATGGTGGTTGCGTAGCAACGAGCTGTTGATAGACCGTGGTACACGGTCGATTCGACCATGGTAGGGGCTTTATTTATTTAACCAATTTCTGTAAAGTTGCATATAGTAAAGATCATTTTTCGAAAAATAAAGTCATAAAGAAGCTTCACTTCTTACGTGTGTACACTAGTACACGCACACATTTTTTTATATCAGTTTTTTTATATTAATTATATAGTTTATTTTTATATTATATTAATTTTTATATTTGTTTGCAATAGTACTCGTCATATTTTCTATTTTGTGTTTGTTTCGTTTTGTCTATGCTCTAACGGAAGACCAGCGATGGTTGAGCCAACCAGCATCATGCTGAGTTAGGACCGATTCAGAACTTCATTTCAGTTGTATTGTCTTATTTATAAGTACGTTTTGGTGTGTATGTAGTTCTGAATAAATACTATTTCTTTCTTTTCTTAGTTTCTCTCTTTCTTTCAGAATGGGTGTTTGTTACGCCAGAACGGCTGAAAAGATGAAATTTGGAACAGAGATAGATTATAATCTGCACATAGCCTACTTTTTAGCCTCGGAAAAATGCACGGTTACCGTGGAACAACATCAGCAAGCGAGGCCGTGCCCTCTAGCATCTAGGGAGCGGAGGAGTCTTCACCCCTGTTGACGAAGTGAGTTTGCCTTACCCGGGGCATTCTCAAGCACTGATGCGCTAGGATCAGCGTGGGCGTATCTACGTTCTAAGTCTCTCGATCTTCCTGCCATAAGCGTGGGGCACATGGGAGGAGGGGGTTTTAGTGGAGTATTGAGAAGTCGAGTCTCCACATAAGCCGGCGATTTGACTCTGATGCCCATTCGTGGTGTCACCTCTCGTCGCTTTGATCTAATCCCTAGTAAAGGACCCGGTAGTGTGCGAAATGGATTTCCCGCCTCAAAAAAAATAGCAAGCGAGGCCGCGGACAAAAGCTAAAAAGTGTAATTTTATATAAGCTAATATATTAAATTTCAAAAGTCATATCTAAGAAAAAATACTGAATATTCATATATTTACCTTAACGTATGACTTTGGTTTTATTAACCGACTTCGAAAAAACGAGGAGGTTCTCAATTCGTCGGGATCTTTTTTTTTGTTTGTTGCTTTTTTATGTATGTTCGCCGATTACTCCGTGATTTATGATCCAATTTACGTGATTCTTTTTTTGTTCGACGCGGAATAACTTCTAATTGGTCCCCTAAAAATTTTACATAGTTTGGCCCAGTAGTTTTCATTTTATGAACATTTTTCATGAAAATAATTTTCACTCCGTTCCATATATGTACACCGATTACTCCGTGATTTATGATCTGATTTACGTGATTCCTTTTTTGTTCGACGCGGAATAGCATCTAATTGGTCCCCTAAAAATTTTACATAGTTTGGCCCAGTAGTTTTCATTTTATGAATATTTTTTTGTTCCCGGTTCTTGGGACCTATATTTTTTAACCGAGTTCGAAAAAAGGTGGAGGTTCTCAATTCGTCGGGATCTTTTTTTGTTGCTTTTTTATGTATGTTCGCCGATTACTCCGTGATTTATGATCCGATTTACGTAATTATTTTTTTGTTCGACGCGGAATAGCTTCCAATTGGTCCCCTAAAAATTTTACATAGTTTGGCCCAGTAGTTTTCATTTTACGATCATTTTTTTGTTCCCGGTTCTTGGGACCTATATTTTTTAAGAAGCGCGGCACCATTCGTAGGTCCACCCATACATAGATAGACACTGAAAAGTAACAAATAAAATTTAAAAACTTCGTTTAAAAAAACCGACTTCGAAAACGAAAAAACTAAAATGTATAAAATAACTTATTTCTAAAGGTATTATTATTAATATATATTATCTAAAACATCTTAAAGTCGGTGCTTAGTAATTTGAAAAATATAGTAATTTTTATTATGTTTTACTTTGCACCGACTTCAAGATGTTTTAGATAATATATATTAATAATAATAGCTTTAGAAATAAGTTATTTTATACATTTTAGTTTTTTAGTTTTTTGAAGTCGGTTTTTTTAAACGAAGTTTTTATTTTTTATTTTTTACTTTTTAGTGTCTAGCTATGTATGGGTGGACTTCGAATGGTGCCGCGCTTCTTAAAAAATATAGGTCCCAAGAAACGAGAACAAAAAAATGTTCGTAAAATGAAAACTACTGAGCCAAACTGTGTCAAATTTTTAGGAGACCACATGGCAGCTATTGCGCGTCGAACAAAAAAAGAATCACGTATATCGGATCATAAATCACGGAGTAATCGGCGAACATACACAAAAAAAAATAAAAAAAAAAAAGGTTCCGACGAATTGAGAACCTCCTCCTTTTTTCGAAGTCGGTTAAAAATTACTATATTTTGAAAATTACTAAGCACCGACTTTAAGATGTTTTAGATTATATATATTAATAATAATAGCTTTAGAAATAAGTTATTTTATACATTTTAGTTTTTGAAGTCGGTTTTTTTAAACGAAGTTTTTATTTTTTAAGAAACGCTTTGATGGTTACTTGTATAAATGTTTGAAGCTTTATCTGGCGCCGGGTTTAGGTACATGTATGTAATTCCAATGGCATGCAGTGCGCTTAATAAAACAAAGAAATATCTTAAAAAATTGCGTTTTTGCTTAATTAAACTATTATGTTTGCTTCACTCTTCATAGTAGTTAGTAGAAAAAGAGGGACCATTCTTTATTTCGCCAACTGGTCAAATTGCGCGAGAGTTGGTGCGAATTTATTATTTATGATAAGTTCTTACATTTTATAATGTAATCTCCAAACTCATGATTTTTGAGTTATTTGTTATTTTTACTAAGCGTGCGATGTGTTTGAGTAGTGATAGATTTTATCTACTGCATAGGAAGATTTCCTTATTTAATGTGCATATTGCTATTATTATAATATCAGTTTTGATAGTAATAAATATTTAGAAACTTTCATATTAGAAACCATTTATTCATATTAATGTTAAATGTTAATTCTAAAAATATAATTATGTTATCAATTAGCATATGTCATGAACTTTCATAATAACTATACAAGGCGTGTTCGACTAATCACTTCCTGGGTCGTGTTTTAAATGAGTTTACGAATATTAAGATTCACTTCGTCATCTTCGTAGTATAGGTGTCATACACAGCTTCCATGTGTGTAGCGCTTGTATGAAGGAATATAATAGCATCGTCGTAATTGAAAGCAGCGGAGTAGCCACCTGCTAACAGCTAGATGAAGTACCTGGTGATACTAGCAACTTCGGAATGGTCTTCAATAATTTCTTGAATTTCGTGTGTCTGTGAATACTAAATTCCAGACATGTCAATGAAACCTCACTTAGGAGCTTATCTAAATCCCTAAGGTGCAAAAGAGAAACGAGAACCCAACCATTGCGTACACCAGCGTAATGGATCTAGGATTTTGAATTAGAGCTTCTAGAATTTTCTTGTCTTTCGGTAGTTTTGATGAAAGCTCAGACTGCAGCGTATGCTACGTAAAAATGGCCAAGATATCCTAGTGTAGGCGCAAATGGGCCACCGGGCACACGTGTGTGGCCAGTTCTTACAAAATGTATAAAAAAGCGTGTCAACGGCTTGTTGGTGGCGGTTTTGTGCCGAGCCTAAAGTTCACATATAATTCAGGCAGTGTTTTTATTAACAAATATAAAAGAATACGAGTTTCTCGCATTAGAATTGTAGATTTTAATCCTTCTACTCTCTAATACCAAAAAGTGTGGTGATTGTAAAATGATAAAAAAATGTAGACGTTAATGACCACAAATGACACTTTCACTGCGTGTCATTGAATATTTTGCAAAAGAAAGTGGCGTTTTCAAATGGGATGTACTTTATGAGGGTTTTACGTGACCAGTCAATTGTCGGACTTAAAATATTATACAAAGACAAGAGTCGTTAAATTTGAGAAATTCCAAATTAACTAGAAAGTTCTGCATTTTGTGTTGGCACGTAAATAATTTTATTCTCTAGCAGTTTTGAAAGAAACAAATTGTTTTCGCATGCACTGTTTTCATGCATATTTTAACATAAGTAGATAACACATCTGTGGAACATTTATTCCGCGTACAATAATGACTTGAAGGGTACTTCGCGCCGCGGTTACCCTCTGCGCAACGATATGGGGTCATTTAAAAAGGGCGTTTCAAAATTTCCGCAAGACGGCAACACGTTGGCAACGCTCCTGGTGTTGCGAACGTCTATAGGCGGCGGTGACCACTTTCCATCAGGTAGGCCTGCAGACTGTTTGCTAGTTTTTGGAACGAAAAAAACGTCACGATATTATGTGCAACGTTTTAATTATCTTTTAAAATTTTAATTAAATTTCTTGAAGAAGCGCACCTTGGCCCTCGTTGACATTATGACTACTTCAACGGCAACAAGCAGGAAAATTGCGAGGAATTTGGGCAGTGCAGCAAGTATGTAAACGCATATTATTTGAACATTTGATACTCGCTCTTTCGACTTCCCTTACCACTTTCTTACTAGCTGTCGAGAAAGTGGGCATAATGTAAATAAATGGGATAACTCTCGAGTAGAAAACTTGATTTTTTCCCGTAGCAATAAATTTGGGATTTATAAAAAATGTACTTATCATAACATTTCTTTGCATCTGATAATTAATTCAGTACACACCCACATAGCCGGCAGTAACTATTTGCCATTAGGTCTGTTTGCTATACACATAAGCAAACAAAAATTCTATCACAGTCTGGGTGAAATTCTCTGGTATAAAAAACAATGCTCTGTCCAAAATCTGCTGTTTAACTACTGTTCTCATTTCAACAGTGGTACAACGGTAAACACATATCTATACACAAATTACGCAACAACAACCAGCCCGTATAAAAAACGAGCAAGGAATGCACTAAGTTGCGTGATAAGTAGCGACAATAAATCCAACAAACACTTCGTTTGCCGCTAATCGCTAATGAGGAACTAATGCGCGTGCGCACGGTTCGACGTTCTGTCCCATGCGGACGGTTTGTTGCACTTTAGTGCGGTGGTCCTATAATGCACCCATAAAATCCATGGTTCTTTACAAAGGAGATGGATATGCTTACATACATTCTTGGGCCCCGATTGTGAAAAGATGAGTGATTTTATTACTTCTTTTATTACGTTCATATTTTTTATTACTGTAGTGGATTTAGTTATTTGGAATAAACTAATCGCGTGGTATGTTGTTATATTATTAATTGTTAAAATTCATTCACGTAAATAGATTATCGTGATCGATAACTTCTTTTATTTGTGACAATATTTTTTTAAGATTTCTAGTTCGATAGATCTAGAAGACGAGAATCATTAGGGCTGATGTTTTCTATTTTGTAATAGAAAAATATAAAACTTATTAAATCCATATCTCAACTAATAACATTTCTTTGGCCCAGAAGACTCTGTCTCCTTTAATACACATCCTATATCCTATTACAAACCAGAGTTTGTGAGGGCATGTAACTCTTTCACGTTAAAATTACTGAATGGATTTTGATGAAAATTTACAATAATATAGCATATGCATCCAAATAACAGACTGTTTGAATTGGGCAAAATATAACGATATAATTTCATGCAAGCGAAGTCGTAGGCCAGTTGGGGGTAAAAGGAAAAAATGCTAATAATTTTTTTGGATGTATATTTCTCCTTAACGCCCATTGAGAGTGAACCAATTACCACGCAATTTGGTATATAAAGGTATGTACTTTCAATAAGACAATACTTAATAGGGCCGATTTTTCAATCACCTGATAAAAGTTATTCATGGGATAACAAAATAAACAAATTAATTATTACAGTTATTTCACTTTTAAATTTAGCCAGTTTATAATTTATTCAATGGACAAATTTTATTTGATGATTGAAAAATCGGCCCTTAGATAGATAGAAAAATGATACTTTCCGCGGGTTAAAGATTCAATCGCTTAACCCAAGGAGGCTGATTAGGTTACTATGAAAAAATTGGTACTTATAATATTTTCTCATAAGGAAATAAACAAAATGTACTTTTTACTGCGGAAAAAGGAACATTTTCACTGAATGCGAATCCAAAATTTCCGCGAAGCCATATTAAGAGTTTAGTAGGTACTTGTAACGTGCTAAGAGAGTTATTTAATTTACTTCTTTCAAAAAAGGCAATTTAGACCGAAAGTCTACGGTGGCATTTCACCTACATTTGTTTAGTAACAATCAAAATTTTCTATAAGCTTTCATGCGGGTAAAACATAATTAAAAACTTGAGAGGTGTCAAGGGACACCCGGATGGAACGAAGTTCCTTCCGATTATTTACAAAAAACCTGTATACACTAAACAAAAATAATCGTCGCGACACCACACTGTTCAATGCGAAGTGTAATAGTAAATGAGTAAGTTTGAATCCTATTTACTTCAATATAAGAAACAATTTAAAAATCGAATAACATCCTGCAATTCGACTCTTGAAACAAATTTAACTTTAAACCAGATTCGCGATATTGCTCCTTATTTTAATGACATTAAGACTCTATATGTCCGCAAATGCTATCTGTACGTCAGCAACCCATGACATTTAAATAATGTACTCCAAATTAAACTCTAACTGCGTGGGCATAAAGGGTTATGCAACTGCATTTTATCTTGGCAAGTTCAAAAAGTGTCGTTGACAACTTTTTCGTAAGAATTTTTTCCGTCTAGCCCCCATTCGTACCGCGCGATAAGGAACTACGTTCCAAAACTTTTCTAACGACTTTAAGGATTAATTATAAACACAAAGGCACAATGTTCAAAACGAATTAATTCAATCTGATTCAATTATTAATCTAATAAATATTTATACGGGTGTTATATCGACGGGTGCAAAGTAAAAAGAGATATCTGCAAAATAGCTACTTTACAGGAGAGCGAAAAGATGGTCGTATTACCTTTGAAAGAACATACGTAGCTGGCTTTTTTTACGTACGAAAATTTATTGAAATAATGTGATATATGCAAAACAAATAATGTCATATTGTAAAGAATTGTTTTATTAAAACGATTGTACAATAAACTAAAAATCATCATTTTGTAGATAACTTTATTTACTTTGCACCCGTCGATATTTTTGATATTATATAAACATATCCTACCTCCATACAACGTGATCGTATACGATATGAATAATTGAAGAAACAAGTTATCAAACCGCAGTTTGACCTTAAACGCCGACGCTTTGGACTACCATTCTCACGACCTTAATGTCATGTCATACTCATATCTTGTAAGAAACTTGCTAATGTCCGGAATGCAGGGCAATGTAAAATAGGTTAGAACGCCTTTTCATATTTTTTGTAATTTGTGCGCTAATGTTATTGTCAGAAAAATTCAAGCATGTGCCAACAAGCAAGTGTAAGTATATAGTTTCGAATTAATCAGATGAACGTTGTGAGAATGCAAAGGGAACAAACACACAAACGTTAATTTTATTGTAGCAGATGATACCAACAGACGTTACATTCTGCACTGACAGACGGACAGCTCCTAAAAAATTTAAATCGCTTACCAACCTACGACGGAACTACATATGTGGTGTTTCTTTTATAGATAATATCCGAAACGTGGAAGAATAAACGAAAGGTATCCATCAGTACGAAAGCAAAAATGTGTCGACAGTTCGTAAAATTAATAATCTGAAGTTGCTTGCTATTGGAGTAGAACCGGGATTCCCAAACTATTTTGGGTAAGAGGCCCCTATTCCAAAATGAACTGATATCACAGACCCTCATAGCCAAATTACTTTAAAAATCCTATCTCTTAGTTTCTTTCGTATTGATAGAAAATACTTACTAATTTAAAATCTTTGCAGTTGGTTAAATGAGTAAACATGACAACATTTTCTCATCAAAATTTAACAAAATAACTAAACATTAAATTCAGTAAGAGACATAAAAAAGTACAACAATGATACTTCCTACTAAAATATTAGTTATTCTGATAACGTCTTGGTACGCGTAACACAACTTATACAGTATCTAAGAAAGTTTTAAATACGAACTTGTGTTAATAGGGGTCGATTTTAGACCTCGTCGACCCCCAAAATCAGTTTTCGTTTCGTACCCAGAGGGCGATATCGACCACTTTGGGAATCCGTGGAGTAGAGGCATCGTGGAGTAAAGATCGCTCCTTGTTTAGTCCGCCCTAATATTTAAACTCTCATAAATACAACACGCTGACTCTGAAACAACTGCGTGGAGAAACAAGAGATTATCGATATCTGAAACAATTCGACTTGGCATGCCGTCCGTTTCCCCCGCCTTTCCTCGAAATGGATAGCTCCGAGCCCAACAGTGGGACATTAACGTAATTTCATGCTATTAAAACTCACATCACAGCCCGTATGCAACTTATGCAACGTCCAAAAAGAAAGTGAGACGTTAAGTGACAAGATTATCAAACAATCATAATAAATCATTTCATTTTGATATATTACTAAAATAAACAAACATAAATCTATCAAAACGTAAGACTGGTAAATATTTGAAAGTGTTTTTTATGGGTTTTTTATTTATGACAGATAATTGCGAGCGAACGTAAATATGAATGTGTACGAAATGCGAAAACATTTATTTTTGAGACCTAAATTCACAAGTGCTAAATTTAATCTACAACTATTAATCTTGGAGTCGTTCAACTTTAGAGGAAAGGAGTGGCTTTAGTTTCATTCTAATTTTACGACCACAGACGTCTGTTGAACAAAAATTAGCCAAGTGCGTGTTTATCCACAGATAATGAAGATGCCGTAGCGGTCACCAACGAACACGACATCTTTTTATTATATGGCTGAAGTACAAAAAAAAATACTCTACTTCTTTCGGTGTTTTAAATATATATTTTTATTTACGGTATCAAAGAAAATTAGTTTTATTTTATAATAATAACTTTTCTTATAAAAACTAACAATCTAACAATTTATCTTCCAAATCAATATATTTACAAACGAACGAGCCCGGCAGAAGTTTTAGTCCTGCTCTGAAAAAAGAGGAAAACTAGAACACGATTTCAGGGATATCCCGGGAAACATACAGATAAAATTCCACCAAAATCGGTCCAACCGTTTAGGACGAGTTCAATAACATACACGAACAAGAGAAATATATACATACTAGTACGAAACTATACATATAAATTGCAATAAAAACGGTAATAAATCAAACCAATTATCAAGGATAGGTATATTTTTAGGTGACATGTTCCCATCAGATAACAAGGGCATGTTTACTACAAAACATTCTGATCTTGTTCTGACAAGGCCCCTCAATTTGGTTTGAACAGGTTCCTTTTTATTATTCCATCATGGAGTAGGGCTCATCGTGTAACGGTAATGGCAGAAAAAGCTTACTCTCCTTCCTTCGTAATTGATAGATCGTCTGGAATGCCGCCCCCGACGATGCACCCCAAAAGGAAAGAACGACGCCTATAAAAGGAAGTAACAAAAAGTATGAAGTCGACATATATAGCCAGCTGTATAATTTGATGTACACGTGAAAAATGATTTAACTGGTTATCAAATATACATTATACAGGTGACATTAGGTCGGCCATACACCGATAAGTTTTGCTCATCAAGCATCGAAATCGGACACAATTGTGAAAGAATGAGTCTGGTATTAAGACAGTATTTAGGCTAAGAGAATTAAGCGAGCAAAACTCCGGCTACTACTAATAGTGTAAAGCCGGCCTTAATGTAATTCAACATAACCATGGATATTCCTTTTAATTATTATGTTCGGCGGCTAACAGCGTTAATCTGTATTAATTACAAGTAAACTTGTAATATAATCTTTAACTTGGTTAAGTTTTTTTATCACAGTATTTAATTTGCATAAGTCTACAGAAGTTTATACAGTAATTTTATGAATATGCATTCATTAGAAAAGAGCAAATGAGATGGTTTTGTATGCATTTTATTAAAGCAAATGCTAACAATTGATGAAAGATGCAAATTTTTCGATGAGTGGTGTCTGTGATGAACCGAACCTCTTCATTCATTATAACCAAAACATAATACACAATATTATACAACAACATCAAATAAATACATAATATTGTCAAAGAATCACTCATGTCACTGGCCTTACATACGTCTAAACATCAACACAATAATCGCTATATAAACTCTAAAACCACATATAAAACGTGTAAAAACATAAAATATATATCTAAAATCGTATAACACTTTTAAATTTAATATATCAACAAAACAAGTGGTATTAAAAACAAACAATGATATTTACGAATTTAATAGCAATTCTTTAATATCGATAAATTCGACATGGATTTAAGCAATTTTACTTGTAGACAAATTGCATTAATTGAAAGCAAAATTAAAATGATCGAATACTGAAATCATCATTTTTTTCGCATGTGCTATCACAATTCTTATACTGGAATTATAATTTAGATATTCTTTGTGCTCAATAATAAGTATAAAGTTTAAAATCGGACGAAGTCCCAGTTTTCCCATGCCCACTTTCCGAAAGACTTCTAAATTCCTGATCTTATAAAGAGACTTTTTTACTAATATTTTTATATCAAATAATTTTATAGCATTTAGTGGAAAGTAGACATTTATTGCATCATATACGTATTGTACTTTCAAACCATTCATCAAGATTACTTGTTAAAGAAATGATGAAACTATCCATTGCGGTGCATTTTTTTTACACAAAAAACATATATATCACTGATTCTTCACAAACATGACATATTGGTGTCAATGCATCAATAAAATTTTACGTGCATTTATTCATAAGATCGAATCACGTTTGTTGATATGTATTACCGAATTTTACCGATACTGTTATTTACCGATAACCGACCCCCTTTGCCAATATTTCGCATTAATTCACTGACCAAAACAAACAAGGTCCGAAAAGGCTTTTCTTCGAATCTTAATGGTTTTTGTGTATATATCGCCTCTTTCCGAGAATGAAGTTTTATAATTCAACTCAGAAACATTCCCGCGTTCGGCTCAGGCTTCCTCGCCATTTTCGGGAAAACGAACGGTATATTTGTCACGCTTGTCCGGATGGATTGGTGGGGTTCATACTGCGGTACATGGTAATTGTAAGAATATGTATATTAAATATGATACCTTTTCGACTAGGATTCATACCCATGTTACATAAGTGCGATACGGCTACGTTATGCACTAAGCTATTAAGAATTATAACAGTATGTTTCATGAAAAAATGTTATGTTAAAAGTTGAATATATTATAATTTCTCTGAAAATGTTGATCAAACGAAGATTTCTTAACAATACTTATTGAAACTTGACATCTCTGTCTTCCGCGATCACGGCTACTGCAAAGTGCACAAAACGTCGGAATAATAAAAATCAAATAAACGTTTAAAACCGTTAAAACGTAGTTTTGTTAAATATTATTTTTCTGTTAAATGGCCAGATCTTATATCTTACTATTATTCATTCACTTATCTTATTGTTGGATGTCATTGAGTTTGTGGCTGCATTAAACGGTTCACTTCTGTTTCAATTTGGAAGAATCAACAGCACCATATACTTAAACCACCACCATTACTAAACATAAACTTGAATCATTTAATGCCATTGAACACCATCGCGTTCTTTAATTTATGTGCCTTTCAACCAAATTGATGATTCTATTTGGTTGATCCCTCTAACATTTGCATTAAGGCAAATTTTAGTCAATAGTAAAAATTAACGCTTAGTAATCTTACTAAGCGTTAATTTTTACTATTTTTACTCCTATATCTATAGGAACCGGCGATAAGTGGACACTTGACAAATTTATTTATTAACTCAATGTAAATATCACTCAGATCAAGGTATAAATTAAAACCCGCTATTTTTTTTACAAAGATTAAATTCATGTTTATTTAAACTAAAAGGATGTATATTTTTCTATGTCATTAGGCCACGGGCCACATGACAATGCTATCGAATGAATACTAATAATTATTCATTTTGTGTCGCCAATGTTGCCAAGCTGGGTCTGTCTGCGATTGAGATCGAGTTTGAGTATTCGAAACGATTATTTTGAAAATTAGTTCCAGTCCCTGAAACTTAGTCGCCTTTGGCCGGGGAATAAACTAATCCTAATATATTTTAATTCGATATCTGGTTTTTTTTTTGTATGAGCTCAGCAAACAAGCAAACGGCCTTCTTACTTATTATACGAGATATTAAGTTAAAAACCTACACTCAAGTGCCAACAACAAGTATACAATGTTTCCAATCAATGATTGCCGTTGTCTAATGACTAAAGATGCTACAAATGGCCTGGCGGCCTCAAAGAAGAAACTGCAATCTGGTCATGATGCTAAAACACAAATCAAAGTTGTTATAGTAGCAAATACTCTAGAAAAAGTGGTAGCTATCCAGACATACAAATGCCATATCACCCGACTATTGACACAATACCGAGTTGATTTCACTGATATTATAGCGCAGAAACATAAAAACGATACTTCAAATACATAGATTAAACACGATCAAGTATTGTACACAAGCTGTCATGTTACTTCGCAGCTGGTATTATGTGCCGGACTGAATTAGTTTTGCGAGTACTACCAGTATTGATTCTGACGTGTTCACATCAAACTAGCACGGAGCAACTCATTGTTAGACCTATTTTTAGAATGTTATGGACTACGTAACATGTCGTAATATTTTGCAGTACTTTATTGGGTATTTATTAGATGGAACTAATCTTATTTATTACTCGATATGAGAATTATCCTAACGAAAATAGCTAATTGTTGAGTCATTCTTGTTATTAATACGACATCGTTAGCCGTTATCCATTGCTGGATGTAGGCCTCTCCACTTGACTATTTGACTGATATTATAAGTAATTCTAAAACAATTTACCTGTATGAAAAACGCTCACGTTTAAATGTCTTGTTATCGTACTTCCAAAATTTCGTCATACAAGAAATACCAAACTATTTGATTAGTTAAAATTATGCAATTACAACGCAGTACATACATACAAAATCCAGGAGGCTATGACGTTTTGAGTGACGAATAAACCTCACTCATAATTTGAGATCTCTTTTAATTTGACAGTCAAGCGTTTTACGCCATTATCGATATCACACGCTACCCGTATCAATCCACCACCAGCAATCTTGCGCAGTTCGTCTGTCCTCTGGTCTAGAGGGTGTCCTACACTACTCTGTTTTTCAGCCATCGGTCTTGCGCTAAATGTGAGCGGCTCGCTGCTATTTCAACTTAGTAATTTTGAGAGCTATATCAGTTACCTTCTTTCCCTACTAGAAAGAAGGTAACAAAAAAAAAATATAGATCTCTACTTCTTTCTGATCTTATCCACAGATTACAATCCATCAGAGCCCGTTCCATAGCCTGATCGAATGTATACGTACACTTGTTTTGGTAAGTGGTACTTAAAATTTTATTTATACTTATAATATATTTATGTTCAAAGTTGGATATGAGTATGCGGTCTTGGTAAATTAAAGTCTGGAATAAAATCTTTAATATCCGCATTATATTTTTAGAGGAATTCTCCTCTTGTTTTTATTATACTTGCCATAAAATGTATACTACGTTTACAAGTAAGCCCTGGGCTTTCGTAACCTTGACTCGTATTTTGTAAGCGCAATTACTCGGAGGTAATTCATTATTTTTTTGAAGTCGGCTACCATTAATCATTTTGTTCTTTGTAAAATCAATATTGACACGACGGCGGTAAAACAATATGGTGTTTACAATATTAACACTGACACTGCCCTTCGGATACTGTGTATTAAAGGATCGTTGAGTAATTCACTCTTTTTACTTCGGAAGAGATTAAAGCTGGTGTTATGTTATGACTTATAACTGGTTATTTAATTAGCTGGTTGGTCAGTTATTTGTAGAACTTCTAATGGCAGATTTTGTTCTTAATAATTGTTTGTTTTACTTAGTGTCTGAACCTATTGATACATCAACGATACCAGTCAGCTTTAAATATTTATTCGTATATTACTATTATCTCAGCTATGTTCAAAACCTAGCAAATCCACAACAAGAAATTGTACACCAAAACATAAAAAATGTCATGAACTGCAATGATATCTAACTATACCATTTCAATACTATTTATTAATGTTATTAGCAGAGATATATTTTTGATACAGTTTTCATATGTTTTGGTAAGCACAATGTCTAATAAGACAGTAAATGCACTTACATTCATTTAAAAAAAAACAAAATCAGCTGTTAAGTTTTGAAATTGCCAAGCTTATCTACTAATAATAAAACGGAAATGTCTGTCTTTGAATTGGAAATAAATTCAAGAATATAAGTGAAAACTGCTATTTATACGAAGCTTATATATATCAAATTAATGTTTCTAAAATTTTTGTTTGTCTGGCTAAAAAAAAACAAAATTGTGTGCGTGTCCATCACATGCAGTAGAAGTGAAACTAAATGTGGCAAGGGATGGGAGGGATTCTAAATTTCGTGACGTTTACTATATTTATGTCTCAGCTCAGGTCAACGTATATTTTCTGGGTAGAGTTTTAAAAGGTCTTCTTACTACATAATTTCACTAGTTAGCTAATAGTGATTACCTATTTGCTGACCGAGAAAGATGCTTACAATTTTCAAAATCCACTATATATATATATACTTGTTTTCAACAATCATATTCCAGATCCCCGGACATTTAATCTGTCCGCTGTTCGCACCATCAAAATAGCAGATCTTATCATGACAAACGACACGCAACTAACGTACCCAAGATCTTCCAACAACAAATATTGTTTCAACAACTTAAGTTTTAATCACACGATTTAATTTGGGCGCCTGGCTCGTAAAGCATATAATATTGTGTATAAAAAACGGTTGCACATGTGCTAAACTGGGTATAAAATCAGTCATAAAAATAAAGGATATGCAGGACAATGACCTAGGGTATCATGCGTTTCAAAAAGGATACATATGTAATATGTACGTAACATGTATACATGAAAAAGAAATTGAATAGTTTTGTAGAACGTTTTAAATGAAAATGACTATAAATCTCTCATACAAACAATGGAAACAAACAATCAAATACTAACACACTTATCACTTTAATATTAACAGGTGCTTACTGTGTCAATAAAGATCTTGAGGATACCTTGGACAAATAGCAAGTAAACCGTCTATCCTCTTAAAATGACAAGATCGTCCAGCACAGGGAAACTTTAAGGAATTTTTAGCCGATTTTATTCATCTTACTACACCTCCTACACAATCCTACACAAAATAAAAAATCTTAATCGTTTAACGCTGCGCTTGAGTTAAGACGCCCCTAGAATAAAAAAATGCTAAGTAAATGACAAAATCGTTGCTAAATCAAATAGTTTATATCATCCTGTCTTAATAATCCCCAGATTAGATTTCAGACGCGTAAACGATGTTCCTACTAACAACAAATATTTTGCTTCTCTATTTCGGGCGCGTCAAAAAAAAAGACACATCGCGCTCTGAAAGAATCGCGACCAGTGTACAATCCAATTCTGGAACACCCCGATATACGCGTAGGTTAACCCGATTTTGCGTAGGTACTGAATTAGTTAAGTGGGCCCTAAATATTGATTGGTCTTTAAATTTTCAAACATCATAGTGAAAAATATAGACGTAAAATCATTTATGATCATTATCTTTAATTTATCATAATTCTTAAAATTGGTAGGTGGCAACCATCAATTCTTCGTATAGGCCCACAAGAGTAAAGAGTTCAGAACCTTGGCGTCCGTGTTCTGGCAACAGGCCAACGAACAATTGAATGAGTGACGATTACCAAACAAAAAACAGGCCAAGTGCGACCTACAAGAGTGATTGACGGATTTTGCACTAATTGCATTATTATTATTATCACTTTTTATATGCAATACTTAAATTCATACAGGCCAAAGTAATGTGTACGGAATCAGTCTTGGGCTTTCTTATTATAGATGAATAATAATGCATACCTACCACGCTTATCAACGACGACATTCACAGATAAACTGGATTTGCAGTTAGGTATATCTTTACATAATATTTCCTCAATTTAAGCACATGTGTAAATGATAAGCATTATAATGCAGAGAATTGAATATAGGCCGAAAATAAATGGTATTATAACACACAAAAAAAAATAAAAAAAATTGTCTAATGCTGAAATTAAACAGTCAAATTGAACCAATTTGGTCGAAAGGCACAGCACTAAGAGGACATGAGGTATTCAAGTATATTAAACCATTTAAGTTTAGATTTATATAGATCAGTAACTGATTCATCCAAACTGAGAGATAGAAATGAACCTTCTAATGTCGGCCTAAGTAACTAAAGTAATATGGTACATGCGTGTCCTTTGCCAGAATCCTAATCCAAGTTGAATGAGAATGAGATAGGGGCGCCTAAACTAAGCAACTGTGATTTACAACACTTATTCAAGAAATATTTTATAAATGTGTTACTAAAGCAATAACTACTAAAAGCGATAAATCAATAACAAAATAGTGCTGATAAAAAAAAAAACTTCTTTGTACACCAAAAAAGTAGTAGAAACTATTGGAACAAGACAAACTTGAGTACAATGAGAAAAAACGATTTACTATGGGTCCCTGAAAAAGGGAAGCAGACACAATAATCGGTCTATTTCTGTAAGGTTGAATTTTCTGAAGCACCTGACTCAGAAACTGTTCTGGCACTCGAATACCCCATTGAGGAGGAAATGCGTATTTGTTTAAGATAGTGCTAGCTCTTGGCGAATATTTTTCTATTAAATTCAATCGCTCATCTGTCTTTTGTAACAAATTTATTAAAAAATAGATTCGAGTTGTTTATTAGTGGAATTAGTAATATAGGTAATAAATGTTGATTGATGCCTATAATAATAGCATTCACTTAGGCAAATGATGAGCATAGAGTTTGTATATACAAAATACAAGCGTAAAAGTATGTTCTAGAAGGGAACTTATTTATACGCTATCCAAATAAAAATAATTTTGCTTTACATACGATAAACGAACCAGTCAGACATGTTTCGGTAACATTGAATTTATTATTTTAGCTGTGTTTCATATTATTGGAGCATTAAGAAATGTTGTAATTCTTATCAATCAAATTACTGATGTCAGTCAGTAGACAATTATTTACCTCAAAATTAACATGGACTTTAAAGTATTGTAATATATTATTAATACATTTTTTTAGGTTTTGGTACAGTTCTATAAACTAAACTCTACTATATAGTTTAAAGCCCATGTTAACTTTGAGGTAAATAATTCTCTACTTTTATTGATTTTATTTGATTGAGAAGAATTACACATTTATTAACACTTAATATACTAACATCTTTAAAATCGTACTAATAACTAAACACCTTTTTATACGATTTTTTAAGATTTTGGTTTATTCAGGTCAGAAGACGCTCGAATTGTCGCTTAAAATACATCGTAGTGCAAGAAGGTTATTTGTTTCAGTCGACATTTTATGAGAAACTTTCACAGTTGTTTTTCTTCATCTTAATAACCTTAAACAAAATATCAAGAACCTAGTATCCAATTTAAATCTATATTATTATCCTTCAAATATGATACATAATTTAATCATTATTCCTTTTTCTTGATCACATAAAACTTTAAACATTTCTCCGGACGCATTTTCAAAATGTGGCTTGCAATACAGTCCAGAGTATATACTGATAAGGTATATAGTAGAAGTCGAACCACGCGAAGTTCGAACCCACAATCGGCACGAACATTCACGATTCAAATGTCTCCATCGAAACTCAAACAATAACAAGGGCACCGGAGTCAAAAGCAACTGTCAACAATAAAGAGGCTTCTAAGAGTGTGTCAAACGTGACCGGAATCATGAGGACCTTGCATGATTCACTTTGACCCGACGTTGCTTATCTACAAAGGGTAATCGTACAACACTAAAAGGTTTTTGAAGAGAAATCATAGCGAGTAAAAACTTCTGAGTGACAACAAATGAGTAAGCCGATGATAACTCAAGAATTTGGCAAAAACTGTACAGTTACAATATTTGACGGAATTGTGTCAATGCGAAGACCTGATAACCTAGAACTTTTGGATCTGTTGCAACAGTTGTGAATAATTTAGAGCTGTGTTTTGGAATTTATAAAACATCTGCCAAGCGCGTGTGTACCATGGGCAATAATGTATTAATGTATTATATGTGTATCATGGGCAATAATGTAATAATCTTATACTAATATATAAAGCTGAACAGTTTGTTTGTTTGATTAAACGCGCTAGTCTCAGGAACTACTGGTCTGATTTGGAAAATTCTTTCAGTGTTGGATGGCCCATTTATCGAGGAAGGCTATAGGCTACATATCATCACGCTAAGACCAATAGGAACGGAGCAGCAATGAAAAATGTTTCATAATCGGGGGGCTTTGAAAACAAATTCCACGCGGACGGCGTCGCGGGCACAGCTAGTGTATTATAAGTGACGAACATCTAATGGCATCATAAAGCAAAAGCTTTGTGGCTTCAAATTTTCAAAATATGTAATTTCAACTGAAAACGAAGTTGGTTTCTAACTATTTTTTTAGTGTACAGATATTTGACTGACCGACGTATTGACATAGTTTCAGGACAATGATTTCAACTAAATAAACAATAATAAATAGTCGGCAGATAATCACAAACGTTGTATATTAGACAAGGCAATTATGCTTGTGTTATGGAAATTATACAACAGAGCGCTCTGAACCCGATCCCAGACCCCAGATCATATTATATAACAGAAATTTCGTTTACGAAATTTACTATGCCATGATTCGGATCCGGAGCCTCTGTGTTTCAGTAAGTTTCGCAGGCAAAGGTTTCGCCAACTCAACCACAGAGGCCGTCATATACCTTCTTTTCTTTTAGCTTCTCCCAATTATTTGGTGTCGGCATAATATCGTTCCCTTCTATACTTCTCTATACCTACTGACATACTTCCTCTGTCACACCACAAATTATCAAGCGATTCTTCACACAATTCTTCCATACATTTTCAGTCTACCTTTACATTTGAACCCGTCAACCTGTCAGTTTAATATTATTTTGTCACGAGACTTTCAATCCTCCTCATTATATGCCCATATCATTTTAGTCTTCCTCCTCTCAAGTTTTCAGTCGTATACATACATCCATACATATATATTATAGTTATTTTTTTGGTATATTTCTTCTCTGTATATAATTATGTATTTTCCTATATAGTAAAATGACAACGCTACCCTGAAATTGTATAATGTAACCGTCTCGTCAATATTAAAATACACGATTACGCCCTTGAGAATAACAAGATAAGCTTCAAAGATAATGTACATACAAATAACACTGACATTGACAGATAAACAAAATATATGGTTTTTGGCAATGGAAAATTTCAAACACCGGTCGAATTTAGAACTGTGTATTTGTTTTATTAATACAACGAAGATTTTTCTTGTAAACAGCAGTAACATGCATTTGAAGTTTCTGGGAAAAATTGAATTTCATACAATCATTTAGTTAAGTGGTCATTGAAAGAGACATGCACAGTTTATTTATACAATTTTATATCGTTTCGCGATCAAAAAATCTTATTCTCCAAACATGAAATGAAAAATAACAACAGCTTAAGTATAAATAATTGCTAAAATAGCTACTATTTGCGTACATAAATTATTGATCAAAAATGTTTGGAATCCAAAAACCAACAATTATTTTCAAAGTTGTTGACAGTATTTTTTTTATTACGCTCAATAGGGCCCATTTTCACGGAGAAAGTTTATCACACGGTTTGGGGCGAAAATCGTATACTGTTTTCGCAGGCGATACTCTTTACATTTAAATTCAAACAATAAACAAAAACTCGCCTACGAATATATGACATACGATAATCGTAAGGTAATTATCAATATCGTCTAGAGTTTTGTTTACACTACGATACAAGTCGCTTTGAGATATTTGCTTACGATTTCTCGACTTGTCTAAACTAGAACTCGTATGCCATTTTTCAAAGTTCATGCAAGTATTGTACAAATTTTGAGACATTTACAAGTTCAAATTTAACAGGAGAAACTGCGGGGATAACCCTAGTTAAGTACGTATAAAATAATCCACCTTGATATGTGGACGTACATAATAAAACATAAATTCGTCACAATACTGATAAGTTCATTAAATTGTGTACAATATCGTATTATAGCCATAAGCGTGTTTCTGATAACGCCTCGCCGGCGTCGATAAAGAAAAATATTCCTCTGATTTTTTTTTTTCTAAAATACCAGTTGATTTCTATTTAGAATTTCCACAATTATCAAATCAAGGAATTATTCACTTGACCACTAATATTATGAACTTACTAAGCCCACCGTTTCATTAACGGAGGCCTTGTCTTTAAATTCATATGTTTTTTTAACCCTTCAAGACATTGCAATGAAACACGCACGAATACTTAGGTACAATTGCCATTTTTAATGCCTGAAATTTTATACTGTTTAAGAGCTTATTCGAGAAAAAACTTTGAGACAGACAGACAAAAAATTTAAAAATGGCATTTGAGATTAGGCTTGTATATGCAGCAGTTTTTATTTAAATTTTGACATTTATTTTCAAATCACAGACAGATTTTTATTTATTGTTATAAACTACAAGGCATTTTACAACGGTTTATTTGTCTCGTGACACGCGAAGAAACTGCTGCCGCGCTCACAATGTAATAATGATCTGTTAACTTTAAATAGTGGCGATATCATTTCTCGTATTACGCTTTTAAAATTGCTTTACATTGATGAAGTCATTTCAGGTAACATATCTGATTTGTCCAAAAATCTGCTCGTTAGTCGGTTTGATATATAGTGATTGTCTACCTACTTTTGCATGGCATCGTTGCCTCATCCGTAATAGCTAACAAAAAAATATTATTGAATAGAGAGTTGGTACTTATTAGAAGTAGGTACTAATAGTAGTATAGATAACCGGAGGTCTGGATTAAAACATCAAAAATTATTTATAAATTACTTATTACAATAGATAGATAACGCTTTATTGCACATCAAAATAAACAATTAAAAACAAAATACAATTTTTCTACACAATACAATGGGCGGTCTTATCGCTTAAAGCGATCTCTTCCAGGCAACCTAAGGTTTACAGGAATTTCTTAGCTAAACTAGTGACGGTGCGGGAAAAGTAGCAAGAATTCCGTGAGTAATTTCTTTCAGTAACACGGTTGTATCTAGTACCTACATTTATATATATTCATTCTTTAATTCTTTGTATTGTATAATTTTTACTAGCTCCGTAGGTAGAGGCGGGTATACTACAAGACTCGTATAAGAATATTTTTAACAAGGGTTAACTATAGTATTGTTGCCACACCATACAATAATTGGCACCCAGTCAATATATTAAAGATATTAAAACAAATATAATATTTTTTAATTATTTTATACACATAAAATAACATTATTATTATCATTGTATCGCCAAACAATAAAAAGAAATACTAGTACATTCCTGATTGTTTTGAATTAAATGATGGTATAATTTACCTAATTAAAAAAAACAGTTCATCTTAAATAAGCGTGAATGTCTGTACTTTCGTCAATAATAATTTTGCTCACCTTAGCACTAGTGACGCTGGCTTTCATCCAACTTTCGGCCGAAGCTCGGGCTGTCGCCAAAAATCACTTCAGAACATCAGTTATCATTCATCAATCACAATCGCACAATAGGGCACTAAGCACAAATAGCCAATATCACATCACTAGGCACAGGTGGGTTAAAAGTAAATTTGGATACACGTGCGTAAGCAAACCGCGACTGAAATGTCGAGTGGCGTTAATACACCTTAACACGACCACTGCACGCACCGGGCACAGCAAAACTGACGCAAAGCGCAGATGACCGACCGACCGAGCTCGGGCGATTGCTTAAGGATGATACACACTAACGTGAGCCGTGATGTAGTCTAAGATAGCCGATGTAAGGCATGTAAACTTTTTGATTGTTGCATTTCACCATATTCTATTTTCAGTATAGTCTCCATCTGTTAGTCTTAATTTCTGAAATATAGCAAATATATTGCAAGAGTCACATCCGCGTACGATGAAATTTCCATATAGTCCCGATAAACGATATATGTGTGAGATCACACTACTCTTACACTAAAGTGCAAGGTGGTCGTGTGACGAACGGCGGCGGAGGGTTAAAAAGGCGCATGACTTTAACAAATATTTGCGGAAAAATTTTGCTTGTTCTGTTTTTCCTAAAAAGATTTTTTCTTTCAGTTAATTTTGCGTAAATTTCTTCAACTAGTTCAAAGCCAGCAGCTGAAATTCATTACTTTATCTGTTAATAGCACAATAATGATGAGCTTGGTACTAAATATACTTTTTTTTTTAAATGGTGTATAAATACTTTTCCTTTATAAAATATATTGTTTTGTATAGCAAAAAATTATATTAAATTATCATTATTTTCTTTTTATACTTATTAATAAATTAAAAGCAAATATTTACAGTTTTGTAGAATATGGTAACATAATCGACTCTATCACAGTTTCCGTTTTATTTAGTACGACTATACTTACTATTCATATTTTGCTTGGCTTAAACTAAACTTCCACTATAAAAAAAAGAGTGCGTGTAACGTTCACACGCGATTGAAGTGAAACTTTTTTACAATTTTTTTTTCATTTTTTTTTTATTTATTTGTTTATAAACTATCTACTGACAAAAAATATTTGAAAACCGGATGGTACAGAAACGTGACGCCATATTGCCGTAACGGACTTCCGTTGCATTGTCGTCCAGTTGAGGTAGTCGCGCCTAAAGAAGTTTTACTTCAATAATACTAATACACGTTTGTTTAACTCTAAGCCGGATCGTTTAAATTATAATACATTTGAATTTTCTTTATTAATATTTGTAAAACTGTTAAAAGAATTTATAAAAAAAAAATGATCTTAGAGCATCAAGTGTACAGTATGCCTTAACCACCCGCCACCGCATCGCAACCCTCCACCGCACCGCGCAGCATCCAACCTATTTTTTACCCTGTGCAAAAACGAGGACGCGCATTGTAGGGTTACCAACTTTATCGCTGTGTTCGACCTATTCATAATTATTAAAAAAGTTTATGGGAAATAGTAAATATTATTATTCCAATTAGACTGATTTATTTTTGTAACCACCATGTATGCCATAATACATCCAAGTTGTGGAGAATAAACTGAACTCCTCTCGCAGTATTTTCAGAGCTGTGTAATAGGGGTGTTCAAAAAAATTTTAAATAGATTTCCCAACAAGTTGGAAATGCAGCGGGTCACATGGTGTTACAGACGTCCGTGAGCGGCGGTCTTACTTACCATCAAGGGGTGCGTATGCCAGGCTGCTTACTTAAACATGAAAGTGTTCATAAAATGTATAGAAAAATCCATTTTAAGATTTTTTAAATATTAATTAATAATTAAAGAAACGTGCAACTGTAAAATCTAGCAACACTATATCACACTACAGAACCGGACAGTGAATACCATTAAACGTTTAAGTACATGGAATCCGGCCACTTTTTCTGATATCCAAGTAATTATTCACGCCTTTTACGGAACCCTGAATTCAACAACATGCGTAAATAGTAAATGTCTTCTCGTGTAACTTTTATTTTATACTAAGGTTTCCACCTAGCTTCGCTTACGTAAACTAAGAATCTCCTTCCCCAGACTCTCAGGCGGACTCTCTGAACATAATAACTCGGATATTGATGACTTTACTATTATGTTCCGTATACTACCAGGCCTATAATATAATTAATACACAATGGGTAAGGTTCCCAGAAGTTAGAGACAGATTTTTATAAAATTCGATATTTTGAGAAGTGGAGATGAATAGGTGCACCTACCTTTACCCCAAAAATGCTTTGCGTGACACAAGCCCATAATTAAATTAATTAATCAATAATTACCCTCTAACTGACTCGTTCTTTATGGGATCTTAAGCATGACTAAGGCCCTAAATATGGATAGAAGAAACAATTTACAAGATCAGAAAAAAATTGATACGATTGAAAAGGCAGACCAAAAAAAATATGGATGGATTATGTGAAGAATAACATGATGATTTGTGGTGTGACAGAGGACAGATTGCAGAATAGAGGAAGGAGCATGGAAAGAAAATACATATTGTGCCGACCCCAAATAATTGGCTGAAGGTGAGAAAAATACGAGAAACTTTGAAACGAAACCTTATATTTTAATATACAGCAGTATACTGGATCCTTGTAGTAGGTTAATGGATAGATAATGACAGACTAAGATAGTGGCGTGTGGTACTGGTCGTACAGATCACGTCGAGGCAACGGTAAAGAATCTGACGCTCGGCTCATTTAAATAATTGTAATGCGATGCACACGTTCTAAAGTTTATTGGCAGATAATGATTATTATTAGCACTAGTTTACCTACATTAAAGGAGTAAAACTCGTTCTGTAATTTTAGATTCAGTAAACTGAGATATTTCCACCAAGTACACTTAACAAATATGAGATAATGAAAAGAAATTATAATCTATAGGTAAAGTTACTGGTGTGCCCCACTGTTGGGGTCCAGTCTCTGTGTTTTAAGTAAATGGATGAAAGGTCACGCTTTTCCTAAACCAATGACAGGTTATACTCGTAAAAATAACTAATCCTGATGTGCATGTTTTTTCACGATGTTTCATTCATAGTTTCATTTTGGCGAGCAAGTGAAGTGCTGTTTATTTTTAAACATTTTTGGTATTGGTAAAAAACGAACAAATTAGTAGGTATATTAACTCTCTACCTACCTTTAGAGTTTTTAGAGCTCTCACGAGAACTCTCTTTGGCGATGAAGGTTTAGAATTTGTGACTCGAGATTTTTTAGGGGTTTTATTTCTAAAAAATACCATATCACCCAATTCTGCCCACGCATTGTTTATAATTACGTTGTCTTATAATCGACTCAGAAACACATAAACATTACATTTAAATAAATTAGTATTTCGTAAAACACTTCACAGTGCTTAATTTCACCTAGACAAAAAGATTTCACCGAAACCTACCTCACAACATTCGGCTAACGGTTATTATGTTCCTTTACTCCACTTTGTACCACTTACGCCTCCTTTTACTGTTTCCGATGTGATTTACGATCGTCTAGAGCGATTAGAATTCGATATGCTCTAACGAACATTAATTAGGTTAATATTAACGGACCTCTTAGCATGTGAGTTTATGGTCTACCCAGAACAACTAAAGCTAGTTGGCCGAATGGGCAACCATGGGTGGGTGTTGGGTGATTACTGTATTAGGCAAGCGAAAAAAGCGATTATATAATTCTATATCGACTTGCACATCAATGGAAGTCATAAAAATTTAGGATATTGTTTACCATATTGTGAACGAAATTATTTTGAATATTTTATTTCTTAGTTTTGAGGGTTCTGTAGCCATTTTAAAAAAAGGAACCCCTACAAACTTGTCATGTCCGGTTCTCTATCTACATTAAATTATTAAATCTGTGTAGATGGAATTTAACAAATAGTGTATGTATTCTGTATGTCACTATACAATTATATAATGAAATCGCGTAAAATTAGGGGTGACTACCATATAATATGTAACTGAGAGATGAACCATTTTTCTAGGCATGAATATTTTTCTATTTAAACGAATAATTGGCTATCTATTGCCAATTATTCGCTTCCAAAGTCAACAAAAATGTACTCCTCTCTGGCTTTAGACATATTAAATAAAAATACAGGAAAATTTAGAGATGGTAGATCTTAAAAACACTTTCAATAATACCAACATCCATAACAGTTAATAAATAGTTTGTATGCTCTAATAGATAAAATAACAATGCAAGCATGATAATTAAAAACTAACAACACAACATTCAATTATCACAACTTCCTACACTTTTCAATTCCGATAATTAATGCCATTGATAAGAAATCTCCGAACGATTGAAATAAGCGATTAGATGGAAGAAAGCTGATACAATTATATAGGAATCTAGTAGACCGGGTCACCGCATCACTATTAATCATGTTAACCGATAAAAATAGGAAGCTATAAAAAAAGAAAAATAGATTTAAAAATTTGACTATCAATGTAATTTTTACGGATTACAATCAAACTAGTGATGGATAGATTGTGAAATTGAAATTGAATTGACTTACTGTTCTCCAAGATTTCATTAATCAGAAAATTTTTATTGAAAAGTCTAGATGTTTCGTATCGAATCTCTTTATGGGATTATTTTGAGCTAATTTTGTTAGTCTATTAACGGATTCAAGAAAGTTTATTGGATATTGAAATTAAATAGAATTTTGATGCTTTCATCTTCAAACTACAAAAACATCGATTTTACTTTTTAAACATCATTGGTATTTACATCGAGAGTTTGGAAATCTGCTAGCGACTGTTAATAGAAGCAATAGAATTATAATACATCAATTACCAAATTGTGCCGACCTCAAATAAGTGATAAAACGGGAAAGAAACGCGAAAGAGAAAAGGGATCTGTTAGATAAATAAACAGAGTAGGTACTTTAGATAATTTGTTGAATCGATATGTTTTAATAAAGAAATATAAACGATTATACTTTTATCAGTGTAGGAATTAGGACACCAGAATAATAACGGAATTAATAATTGAACATTTATAAGTTCTAAAGAAATAAGTTTCAAGTCCTGGTTTATAACTTGATGATCATAATGATGATGCCCTTCTTGACCTGTTTATCAGCGATGAACTTTATTATGATTATTTGGCTAGAACAGAAGTATGTCTATTACTTCTGTCTGTAATATTTTTTGACATTTAATTCGTTTTTGTTTTGTTTTTTATATATGATAATTATATTATTTTCAACCATTGTAAAGGGGGTCGGGAAGATATCGCCGGCGGCGATAAGACCTATTGTATATATGTAACTTATATATATGCAATAAAGAGAATTCATTCATTCATACAATATTAAAGTGCCTAATGACTCGTAGTGAAACTCTAGTTTCACTACGAGTCATTAGGCACTTTAATAATTTTCTAAAATCGTCTATCTGTTAAGGGTTATCTACCCCTAAGTCGATAGGTTATTAACAACGGATTAACACTTTCACGAATATATAAACCCAACATATAATTCGAATAAATCAGACAGTATTTCACCCAATGAACAAGGGTATCAAAGGTGTCGGTGTCCGGATTTATCGGGCGAAAATCGTAAAGCGACAACACGCCACATGGAATCGAATCGCGGCCTGACAATGGAGAGTTTCTCTCGGAACTTGCTTTGTAAATTTGATAAGGTTGGTATAAGTCGTGCTTATTAAAATCACATTTTTCCAAATAAGCTGTTTTAGAGTTGCGAAGCCATTTTAGCAAAACGAAACCAATACATTTTTATTATGTCCATCCATTCGCGTAACGATCTACCTTTATAAGTCACTTTTATTTCTTTATCTAAAACTACTGGGTCTAACCATATTCTGATTTTTAATTACCTAGACTAAAGCTACTACTACAGCTGTGACCGACCTTTTTTATGTTGCCAGCTTGCAGGAACTCAGCACTGTGTTTCCGTCTTCCGTGATCACGGCTACTGAAAAGTGGCCGAAACGTCGCAATCAAATAATTTACCGCGCTTAATACCGTTGAAACGTAGTTTTATTATTTGTCACCACTTTAAGTTGAATCTTATAGAATTTGTATAGAAATTGTGTAGGATTCAATTCACAGTGGTGAGTTGTTGATTGAACTCATACAAGTCACTTATAAATCTAAAAAATATCCATCACAGCTGTTATTTTAGTCAAGGTAACTAAAAATCAGAGTATATACTCGTATAATAGTATAATATAAATTTTACGAGATTGTGTACTACCTATATATTCATCAAACTGGACGAAACTGGATAATCTATATGACACTACGCAATTGTTTAGCATAAAACTATAAAACAATTAAAATAATTGGATGCCGACATGTATGTAACTTAGGGTTGTATTTTTTGAAGTGATAACTTCTTATGGGAGGGTAAACCGCTTCGTTACGTAACACGTTACGGCTCCAGTCTGTCTAGCTTCCCGTTCTCTCACGCAAGTTATTACTTCTGTCGGGCGTCCCGATACGCACACATTTTTTTTCCAATGTACATTGTTGTGTGACGATGATGTTCTATAATGACTTTTCTAATTATGATAATAGGTGGAGATATTATACTAGTTTCTAGACTCTACAAATTCTGTAACGAACCTTACCTAATTTTTAAACTATGCATTGGAAAGTTCTGAACAAATGCGGTTATATGTAGCTGAAAAATTATTTCCAACTAAAATTACAATCATCATAAATCATGGTTTTTAATTATTTTTGGTCCTCTCAGGTATAATAGAGCTGCTTTTCTGTATGTATTATGATATTTACTGTGTTTATATAGTACATAATTAAGATTTTTATTTATTTATTTTAAATATTTTATATTATGTATTGTCTACACCACCACTGTCATGTTTTATTATTTTCCTTAGTTCAAGGGGTTGCCTGGAAGAGATCGCTTTAAGCGATAAGGCCGCCCTTTGTTCAACATTTATTGTATCTAGTTTTTAAGAACGTAGTTTTAATTTTGGTGAACAATAAAGTGTTTTCATTAATTCATTCATTCATTACAATATCAGCCTAATATTTTTTCAGATATTGAGTATTTTATTTTATTATAACGATAGTAATGGTCTTTAAACGTCTCTACGGAATCCTTCATATTCGTGCACACTTGCCCGATTTCATATGAATTTATTAAGGTGCTTTATTTAATAGCTAACATCATACGAATCTATTACACACAATATCATTGCTCCTTCGATTCGTTTCCGTTACTCGTAATATCGAACCCTTTAAAAACGTGTCGAGGGTATGATATACAGGCCTGGTAATTAAAATCCGAGAAGCTACCCATAAATTATGGACGTGTTGTGCCTCCGGTTTCCACCAGACTAATGCAGCGTATGTAAATATCAATTAGTCGGTAGCAGAGCGCGTCTCGCTATATTAGAGCTACCTGCTTCGATTACGTTAGGGCTGATATGCCTTAAGATATTTTACTTGAACGAACCATATATCAAATATGGTACCTATAGCGCTTACAGTCAGTCAGTAAACTGGAGTTTTTACTCTAAACAGTAACGATTTAAACTGAAAAAGTCTCAAATCATATATGTTAATTAAATAATTTCTTTATGTTTTAGAATATCTGAAGATCAAAAATATTTGCTTTCCTACTGATTGATGTAAAATGCATCTTTAAATAATGATGTAAAATAAAAATACATCATTATTTAAAGCTGAATTTCATGTGTAAATGTAAAAATATTTAATTAACAAGATTGTAACTTTCTACTATAAACAATGATTCCGGGAATCCCGCGGGAATTTCACGTTAAGCGTGGATGAAGTCGCGGGCAATTCCTAGTATTATAATTATAAAATTATTAGATCAAGGCATGTTGCTGAAGAGTATCTTGCGCCGCTTCTTCTCTTTAAACCACAACATGTTGCGAAGCGGTGGTTAATTAGATTAGGCTCCCATAGAGTATATAATAACCACAAACAATAATTAAAATTGACAAGTTGGCGATAGGCATATAGGGACACTCTATACCGTCTTCGATTCTAGAGTAGGCCTAACACAGCCCTGGCGCGTATTTTAGAATTAATTGGTGCTATTATAGTGCCGAGAAGTAGCCGATAGGCCGCTTCCGTTTGGCTAAGTCGCCTGAGCCGTAGCATGGGCACGATCTAAGCCCTTGTGCCCTTTGCGTGTTGCCGAGGTCATCTGTGCACCTATAGTTTGAGATTCAAAGAGGTACCTATGGTTCTACTAACCTTCATGCACGCTTTGGACAAAAGTTCCCATCCGCATTCAAGTATAATAGCAATTATGTTTTAAACTAATTCCGGTTATTGTTACATTGTTTTGTAATATTCCGATCTTGATCAAATTTAATACGAGTAAGTGCATATAATTCATATGGTGCTACATAATGTTGCAGTGAAATACAGAAATCAGTATAGATAAGGGATGTGGCCACCATACATGTAACTAAGGGCTGATTTTTTTATAGTTTACATAGTTGTATAGGGAGAGTATCGTTAGCAAGATCGTGAAAAATCATAACCCTGTTCGTTAATAAATTCTTATTCTTTATATTTATAATGCTGGAAAAATTATGTCGTCATGTTCCCTAAAAGGCCAGTTAGGGAAGATGGAGGGGAATCCAATTTTGATGTGATAGTGAAAAATACAGTAAAAAATTAAGATAGCAGAGTGTAATAATATGTTTTATCAAAAAAAGATGGTAACACCAAAATCGGTTCGAGTACATTTTGATGTAGGTATTAAAGTGGAGTGTGACGATTTCATATTAAAATGATAAAAAAATTGAAGTGATAACTAATCTAAGTTGAACTATTTAATATTGAAATTGTTTAACTTGAGAAAAGCTTAGGTTATTACTTAAATTTTATGTATATTTATATGATAATGCAAGGAGAGGTTATTAATTAATAAAATCTTTTATTGATTAAAAATATATTTTATTCTTAGTTACAATTCTTATATGTACATTAGAACTTTGTGTATGTCCATTATTAGTATCATTATGTAGCGAAATACGGCTAGCGCTGTGGGTTAGAGTCAGAGGAGGAGCCTGCCTACCGCTGTCGTATGCGTGAGAGAAAGGAAAGCCAGACAGACTGGCGCCGTAACGCGTTACGTAACGAAGCGGTTTATCCACCCGTTAGAATTTATCACTTCAATAAGTATATTTAGTAGCGTTCCAAACTGACGGTAATTTGTAAAAAAAATATTATTTGTATTGTTTTTTTATTTAAACATAGTGTAATTGATTACAACAATCGTGTGTTTGTATTGTACCAAAATAATCTTGTAAGAAAAACATTGCATAAATATTTTTGTTTTCCAAAGGTCATTGTATTCTGAAGAAAACATACAAATAAAGGTATGACATCAACTTTTATCATACTATCAATTGCTATTTCAATCACCTGATCGAATTTTGAGCAAGCGATAAGATAATGTTACTAAACAAATATTGTAATTCAGATAATAATAAATAAATATTTATTATTCAAGTTTATCGTAATAACAATAAATAACTTATCGGATGCTCTGGCTGAAAAAGTATTACGGAATTAATGAATATAAAAATTCCTTTTTCATTTGCTTAATTTGATCAAATCCATATTAATAAATAAATGTTATGTGAAAGTAAATTTATTTTAAATGTTGGCATACTTGTAAGATTGTTTATTCCGTTGACACGGTCTTTGAAATGATTTTTGTAGGTCTGCCTGCCTTCTTAAAGTTCGTCAGTCACCGTTTTATGATTAAGTGAAATCCGTTATTCCTTTGCGGACTGCCCACTGCGTTTCCCTCTTGATTGAGGAGTGTGACATTGCCAGCACTGGGTGGTAATAGGACCTCTGGAGATTCCTATGCCTCTTTACTTCGGGATACCCAATACAATGAATTATCTAGAGACAACTTCCCGCCACGACTTTCCTATTGCGGTATGGCATGGGGTTTGTCAAGAAGAGCACGGACACCCTTGGTGTTGCAAACGTCCGTAGGCGACGGTATCCGCTTTCCATCAGGTGGGCCGTCTGACTGTTTTCCTGTCTCAGGCAATAAAAAAAACACCCTGGAGCCCGTTACTTCGCCTTACGACGGTATCCGCTTTCCATCAGGTGGGCCGTCTGACTGTTTTCCTGTCTCAGGCAATAAAAAAACACCCTGGAGCCCGTTATTTCGCCTTATATCAGGGCCACGTCCATCCTACTATACCTAAAGCTCAGTTTAATGATGCAATAGTAGTAACCAGCCATCCCAACCAACGTCTAGAGTCTAGACGCATAACTAGTAATTCATAACATCAAAAACGCGATCGAAGCTATTATTATTATTCAACGTTATTAGAACGAAAACATTACCATAATTGGGGCTGGCTAGTTCAACGTTCGCAAAAGTGAAAGTAGATTTGCATACCTGAAACAAATAAAAAAACGAAACATTAAAACAACAAAACAATATAATTAACACCTCAGATAATAACGGTATTAAAAAGCGCTAGTTGTTTTTTCCCGCGCTGCTTTGTATTCACGTTGCGTCAGTATTGTATTAAATAATAATCTAATTTAAATTTAGAACAATTTAATCAGTACCGCCATAGAAAAAAAACACTACGAATGACGAGTGCACAATAATTAACGAATCTTTTAAAAACGTCGACGTTTATCTATTATTTATTGTACACAAAAAAGTAACACACAAAACTACATAATAGTGATGATGTATAAAGGCGAGCTCAACCCTAAACTAATTTTCTTCCAGCAAACGGCAAAGGGTTGTATACATTAAAATTTATATGTATAACTACCTAAATTTACTTATCTCAAAATAAATATTTACGTAATAAAAAAAACATCGGTACAGATATACATACATAAAGATACATTTATACACACACACACAAAAACAACACACAAAGCGCTGTCATGGGCTGGTGGTAGACTGCGAGTTAAGTGCAAGGTTCAATATTCTCCGGGCACCTGTTCTTGATTGGGGAATAAGGGGTGGCCATACATTGAGCACGTAACCCCACCCGCGGAGATTGCCTGATTGCGTCTCCAGATATGAAAAGTCAAAAACGAAATTTGAACAGATCTAACGTGATGGTGAAACCTATTTCTTGGAACTCATCATTTAAATCTCTTAAATGTGAGTCAACAGTGTCTGACGTCTGAAATCCTTTTGACATTTACCGGTAGTTAACAAAAGTAGGTCAGTTTTTAACGTGGGAGCTTGTAATCCCAGAATTATAATAATTTGATTTTGATCAAACTACTTTCATTAGCGGATTACATTAGTGAACAAAATTAAACTCATCACACCAGTGTTATGTAAATTATGTTGACGTAAGATCTGTGGACCAATAATAAATGTCAAAATTCAAGTGAAAACGACTACATTTTATACGACGACCTACAACAGAAATTTTATCTTAGCGGCCATTAATTAATTACGTAAGGGACCCGAGGGGGATTAGAAAAATCTATAAATGCCCTTATCTGTGGTAAAACCCATTCTTACGTAATATTTTACGAGTTGAAATTTAATATTATAGAAAGATAATCTATATCTGATAGCAATGAAAGAGTATAACCTAAATTATCTGCTAAAGGATCAAAATCTTTGATTTACGACAAACTGTTAGTTTTAATGTAATTGAAAAATGAGATGGAATTTTAAGTAAGCAGTTGGGAATGGCGTTCGAAAAATCTTATGTATCCTTACATGAGGGTGGAGGGGGTAAAAAATCTTCCAAATCTTTCTTACATAATTAGTGAACGGCCCCTTACATACATCGTATGTGTTATTTCGATACCATGCAAAGGTTTGGAACATATCGAGGGCTTCATAACATATAGGCGTATACGCAAAAATACAATTTTTTGTTGTTTACTAAAAACTATGCATGTTACAATTTGGAAAATCTTACCAGTACCTATGCAAGTTATACCTAAAAAGAAGGGTATTCCTAATTTCAGCCTCATATAATCAACTAGTTTTGTTTTATACATAATTTTGTCTCTTGCGTAAAACTGCACTTTCGTCTGTACGCCATTTGTTATGAAGCCTTCGGTATAAACACAAAACTCAAGTCCATAACAATATAGAATTAAATAGCAAATAAGGATAGAAGAACTGGATAAGCAGTGTACATCTGTGTTAGGATTCGAACTATTAGATACTACGCACATATGTACAACATACGCACAACAAAACCAAATTAATATGTAAATATAATAAATAAATAATTCTACTACAACAATAGGATTTAGATTTCGAAACATGAATTATAATGAATTTTTTTCAATGAGCGCTCGTCAAAACATTGTGATCCATAGAAAATTATGTATCATATTATATTGGTTCAAAACAACTATCTCGATCCTTATGCACAGATGCCCTGCGTGTAATACAATCCAAAGATAAATAAAGCGAAACACGCGATGTCGGTTTGAATGTACGACTACATACACCATGTGACAATACTTCAATGTAGTATAAAAAAATATGTTTTATCTTATATTTTGTACTAATAGTATATAAAGCTGAAGAGTTTGCTTGCTTCAACGCGCTAATCTCAGGAACTACTGGTCTGATTTGAAAAAATATTTCAGTGTTAGATAGTATATTTATCGAGGAAGGCATATAGCCTATCATCACGCTAAAACCAATAGGAGCGGAGCAACAATGAAGAATGTTTCAAAATCGGGAGGATTTTATTAACTTACTTTTTTTAACTATTCCACGCGGACGAAGTCGCGGGCAGAAGCTAGTTTCTCATATTATGAAAGTACACTTGGAGTCGCCTAATCATAGGCATGAAAACAGCACTTTTTGTCCCTTGGAAGCTATTTTCTCTGCTGCCATTTTTATTAAACTATGGGAACCATAGTTAATGCATACGACTCATGTCCCAACTTTTCTCACGGCCACTGTTAAATCGCGGGATAAATTATAATAAAAAATATCAACAATTTTGTAACATCATTTTACACTTATAAATTACTTTTCACTACATTACTATTTAAATTACGTAAATTTGAGCTAAATATTTACTATCATCAGTGATACCACAGAAAAAACAATGACATATATATGTGACGTACATGATGTCGATTCGTCAGATTTAAATATGGAGTTAAAGTCAGATTTTGTTAAAGAAATAGCGCTTTGTTTAACTAATCTGTTTTTTATACTTTCCTCATATTCGAAATGAAAAGTAGAGTATTAACCCCCAGGTGAAATGCCTATTTAGGCATTCGAGCTATTAGCACCTTCGCTATGCTCGTGCACCTAACCATCTCTTGCCTAAATAGGTCACGTCCATCTCGCGTCAAACAAAGAAACGTATTTTTAAGCGATTTTTACAATCAGTTAGGTCATTTTTCAAGGCAGGTTTTTATATTATTATACAACTAGCTTTTGCCCGCGGCTTAGCTCATATATGATAACCTAATTAAGTTTTTGTGTAAGTAAAATAGAGCTGCCTACTAGCGTTTGACCCGCGGTTACAAATAACTTTGATCATGTGATGATCTTTAGCAAAGTTGTTGTGCTTGAGCCAAAGAAGGTTTCTGAGTTGGTTCACAATTGGACTTGAAGCTTTTCCGGGCAGTACGACGTCGGTCGGGATAGCTAGTATGTTTTAAAATAAAAGGCATTGTCGTCTTGAGTAATAATACCAGCTTAATATAAATTTAAATCTTGCCAACAGTAAGACGAATCGCATTGTCGACAAAGTAGATGGAACATTCAAGCGTTGTATTCTGCGCCCACGGGACAGCCCAGTATTTACTAGACCGGTATGGAAAACAGAGGAGATGAGTAAATTTCTTGGACTATTGTTTTTGATATTCATAGGTATGATTTAGTATGCTTGTGTTTTCTGTATTGTGTTGATTTATCGTTACCGGTTCCTATATCTTACTGACCGTTCATTTGCCTTACTATCGGTTAAAATTTGTCATAAGCTCCTTACAAGTAATGTCAAAGTTCAATAGATCATAAGGCGAGTGAAAGAATAGTAAGATATAGGAACCGGCCATCGTTTACTAAAATATTTTTGAAGTGAAATTTCTTTAGAAACGTTGTGACTTGAAACTCGATGAAACGAAAAAGCGACACTAAGAAGAGATAAACACATAAATCTATAGTTCTAAGCCTGCGAGAGAACAGGATAAAATACATTATACAGCGTTTTTTGTTCAGTGCTTCGTAGCCCCCCTCTCTCTCCCTCTATGTCCACCTGTATGTTCTATGAAATTTCACTTCTCCCGTGTGTAAACTGCACATACACAAACACACACACACATTTTTAATTAATTGAATGTATATACTATATAAACGTTCTTATAAAAAAGTCCCTAAACATATTTACAGTAAGTAATCTGTTCCAAAAGATTTAATAATTTGGTAACAAAAATATTTTTTTGGACAAACTTCACATTAATTCATTTAGTACAAGCCTGCCCAAATATTCGGTTTTTGACTCTCCTTTTCCCTTATAGAACATTTCCCATTTACTCAATTTTGATCTTCTTTCGGTTTTTCCAATTATCCTTAGTCTGCCCAACATCAGGTATTGGACTGACGCCAAATAAATGAGGCTTTTTTAGCAATTTGAAAAGTTCCCTTTTGTTCAACAGATGAAATTTTCCAAAATATTTTTGTTTAATAACTGTTTCTGATCTAAGTCGTTATAATTTATCAAAAGGTTTTCATTATTATTTTTGTTGCGGGCTATATCTTAAATGTCATGGGCTTAAATGCAAAAAAATAGCTTTGAAATTCTTTAGTATCTGAATCACAATAATTTTACGCAGGCAAATTTAAACCGCACGGGGAATGACATAAGAAACAGGTTCCTTTGCTACTGTGATAAATTTTATAGTCAAGGGATTTCTTTAGGTTATTTGTGGTGAAATAACAATGGACATATAGCAAAATATCAGAAACTGCAATACCAAATTGGGAGACAACGCAACAATTCGCTGCCAATGTTACTATGTCTCCAGTATAAGGTAAAACGGTTCTTATTGAATCCTACCATTTCAGGCCACACATTAACAATATAATAACTTAACTACGCTACCCGTTTTCCAATTCTTTTAATGGTCAAAGAATTCTTCGGTCAGTTTCTGCGAAATGAATGGTGGTATACGATAATTAATCTCAATCTTCGATTGCTTTTTTGTTTCCCCATTTAGCGGTAAATGTTCGATTCAGACTCAACATGTGCATCGTGTTGTTTTATTATAATTTAATTACAAAATCTGCATTTGGTATATGTACACATAAGTTTGTGCCCACCCAGTTGTAGTACGAATTCAATAATTTGTTTACATTGGGTATTTAAGTTACAATAAATTGCAAGATCGAGTGATGAACAAAGTTCTTGGTAAGGATTGAGAAGACTGTTCTAAATGATAACCAATGTAGACCAATAAGTACCAACGGTAGATCAATGACAAACAGCATCGGTCTGTGTCACAATCATTTTAATCAAAACTAAAACGCAAATCATTACAAACTTACAAAGTGTATTTATGTGTATACATACCCATGTATTACTAGACAGTTGTTAAATCTGAACGTTAATCGCTTGCAATTCACTTGAGTAGAAACTATAGCTAACATAAGGTAATAAGGTGGCGCGGTTTTTTATTATATCCGTGCAGAAGCGGGGAAAGAATACAATTTCCTGTGACCTGATGGATTGTCGTAAAAGGCGAAAAAAAATCCACAGCCAGGTGGTAGGGTATTTACCCGTCTGTCTGGCTACCACCCCTGGTCTAGAGTATGCCGCTATAACAACCTTGTACTGTGTTTCGGCATTAGTGGTTATGTCCCAGTCTCGCTTTAGATGGTCGATGGTAACCGCATTCCATCACGTGGTTCGTCTGCCTATCTGATAAACTCTTGCAATAAAAAAAAATGAAAAATCATCCACTGTACAGCCGCTTGTTTGTTAAGTAAAAGCAACAATAACTTTAGCATGGTCTTCAAAAGAATTTCTTGGAAATATACAGTGTTTGCTCAAAGTCCAGTGTATATACAAAAACAAGCGTAAAAATAAATATAATACGAACAGGTTTAATTCTTTACAAAAGGGAAAACTTCAAAACCTAGCGTGTGACTATCCCCACATCTCGCAATCTTCAACTACAAATAGCAGGAACAAATTCTTTTAATTGGCCGATCATACAATTGTATGGAGGCTGAGATATCTTGAAACTGATAAGTCAAGTGCGGTCGCGTGATATGCCAGTCGGGTGGGTGTGCTATCATCCAACATCAACACAACCCTTATTGTTTAAAGTAGCGCTGGTGAGATCGAATCTTGATAACTGGAATAGAGGGGAAATAAAGAAAATTAGATACTTAAAGTATTGCTATTGGTATTTTAAAGGAGACGGAAACTTTTACGGGCTGAAGATTATGTTATGAGTTGAGATATCGCTTAAAAAAGTGTTATATTTACTGTAACAAAATTGAAAAAATTACTCGCCTTCCAGATTGAATTTAGAGCTAATGTCTAAATTCAATCTGGAAGGCGAGTAATCTTAAAAGTAAGATCGCACATAAAGTAAGATATCGATTATGACAATCGTATCGTAAAAACTCGGGATAAGTAATGTTACTAAAGACACAACTTAAATCGTTTTACTAAAGACTTTATCGATCAGTGAAAATTTCACATCGGAATGTTTTTTTCAAGCTGCCCACTTTAAACCTCACTCAAGAATATTTCCGGAAGATTCTCGGAATATAAAGTCCAGCAGATTTTAAGTCTGGGATTTTACTATCGATCAGCGAAAATCGCATCGAAATCGGGTATAGACAAACAAAAAAATGTAAGAAACAAAAGACAACTTTCCACCTCATTTTAAACTTTTACATAATTATTCTACATAAGTTAACTTTAATATCTCTTAAACTTTAGTTAGGCAGATCATTTAAACAGCGTTACAATTAAAAATAATTATAATTAACACGGTCATGTTTCGAGTGTATTAATCAAACCGTATTTTTTCGACAGTTTCCTTTTAATTGGCCGGCCTGACCAGGGTCGCCGGTGTGTGGTCAGCCAATGCCCAAATCTGAGGGAGATCTCCGTGACACTGAATGCTCGACACCAGAAATAATTAGCAGTAAAGACCACACGCAAAACATTGCTCACGTGCATTTAATTCTTGGATGACAGTAAAATTTATTGCATAATAATTATTATACAAGCGACTACATGCAAACTTTGAAGTCATGACTACCAGATTAAATCCCGGTTGCATTCGGAGTCCAGGCTCGCTTTTCCACTTCTCCACTTCGGGCATGTTTCAATATACCTTAGTATGAGACCAATGGTACGCATATCTTCTATCAAAACACCAAATCTATTCTATTCAAATCAATAACAACCATTTTCAAAATACCTAATTTTAAAATATCAATTTAAATTAATTAAAACTAGGTTGTAACGGTTTTAAGCGCGACATTTTATTTGATTTTTATTTCGACATTTCGACCACTTTTTCGTAACCGTCGTCATCATGGAAGACAAAGATATCAATTGTCTATGTTTTAGTTATGTGTACTAGCCGCAATAACTTAAGAAAAACGATCAATATATTTGTAAAACAGTACAGAAGAAACAAATAAACAGAGATCTAATTTTTATATTTATACTAAGGCTGTCTACACACGGTTTAGCTCGCTTAAACATGGGATGCATATCCAACGAACACATATCTATAATATTATAAACCTCTTAACATGCCGTATCTGTAAATTGAAGCTATTTAAAAGAAAACAACTGGCTATATAAACGATGGAGAACACGTTGGAATTATTTTTAGATTTCTTGTCTGTTTGTCTATTTGTTCGGGATTCACGTAAAAACTACTGGGCCCATTTTGATGAGGATTTCCTTGATCGACACCAAATTCTTAAACTTAAAATCTGTGCTACTTACACAGGATAAATCCTGGGAATCCCGCGAGAATTTTCCCGGGAATGATTTAAAATGAGTTTAAAAAACATCGAATTCCAATATGATTTTTCACTGATCGATAGCAAATTGTATGTAATAAAATGTGTGATATTTGTATCCCGAGAATCCCGCGGGAATTTTCCCGGGAGTGGTGTAGTTGTTCGAGTGCATAAAAATTTACTTATTCCGACACAGTTTTCACTAAAACGATAGCTTACATTCTTTTTAAAATGCTGCGATATTTTGTGTCCCGAGAATCCTATGGGAATTTGAAATCAAGGATGGAAGAAGTTGCGAGCATATCCTAGTTATTATGTATGTACGTAATGTAGTTAGTAATGTAATTACCTATATCGATTATTCTTTTGTTTTCTTTGACTTATTTATTAAGTACATAAGCATACATACGTGTATGTAGTCTTCTAATTTGCTCTTCGATTTAAATATAGTTTTAATTCATATTAAATATTATAAGCTAATAATACACCCAAATAAAAAACTACATAAAAATCACTCCTATAAACAAGGAAAATTTCATCTACATAAAATCACGGACTTAAAGTAACCGCTTCATTCGTGTTCTAAGGCCACCAAACTCGGGGCGAATGAAACACGATTTCTTGGTACAACATCTGACATTGGTGTAAAACAAACTGGTGTAACTTAGACAGAAACATGACAGAATATCGCTTAAGAAGGCCGTACTACCGTTATTTGCTTGTTGTTAGCTCAAATACCAAATATGGATCGGATTTACGATATATTTATGAAACAGCCCTATTTAGAATAGCTTGAATTTGATATGTTTTGCTTCGAATAGAATATAGCAGACGTAAAATAAAAACAAATAGAAATTTGTATTTGTGTGACGGTAACAGAGTTTTAATTCAGTTTTCTTATTGCCGTATCTAGTGAAAATCACTATACTGGTAACATATATACTAGTATACTACTACTATACTAGTATAAACCTGGAACAATTTTGAAAACATATTGTCGTTATATAATAACAAGTGGTAGTATGCGAGTCGGTTTCGCGAATAAAATTTAAAACAAAAAAGGTTTTTAAACAAATTGAACATGGATATTGATTCTCATTTGTTTGAACTATCAACATAAATAAAAATTTCCATTCATAAAATTGCTCCTGGTGATGTAGATATTCAAATTTTGACTATAGTCATTAGCAATATTTTTTTGTGTGTATAAAATATTATATATTGAGGCCGAAGTCTTATATCTTTTAAATATATATTTCTATGTAAATACTATCATCAACGATATTTGTTCCTAAGCTTAAGCTATAAATATTATAAACGCGAAAGTTCGTAAGAATGTATGTATGGATGTATAGATGTATGGATATGTGGATGTATGTTTGTTACTCTTTCGCGCAAAAACTACTGAATGCATTTTGATGAAACTTTACAGTAATATAGCTTACACATCAGAATAACACATAGGCCATAATTTATAAAGATATAGTATGAATTATCCAAAATGTGACGATTTTCCATCACCACGCGGGTGAAACCGCGGGCGCAGGTAGTATCATATAAAAAAAGTCTGTATGGACGATTAATATAACTTAAACTGATTTCTAAAAGTTATAAATAAATAAATCAATTTATTTTCCTCCAAAAAATAAAATCTAAAGTCTTAAAATAGAGGCCTTGAGAGTTTAGTATTTTGCATTAAGAGTTTTTCGCTAATCCCATACGTGGTGTCGGTTCAAATATTAATTACAAAAACCATAAATTTCAATTCAATTAAAACATGAAATAAAAGAGAAAGGAAAGTTAAATTTAACAATTACTGAAGTTAGTGCTTCGCAGCCGGCAGCCACGTTTTGGCAATAAAGTTTGTTGTGCGAAAATTGCTATCACTGTATGGCGTTTATGGAGCGGTTTCGCTTATTAATGGAGTCGATATATTAAAATTTTTAAGATTTTTTTTATTCGTGTGATAGGGATGTACTTCTACGGTCGCTATGGTTGACGCAGAGGCATTGGGTTCAATATTCGGCACGGTCTTCTTAATCAAGCCTTCTTTTATTTACTACAGTCTGTGTGTCTGGGGCCCCAGTGTAGTCCGTTGTATATTACTTATAACACAAGAGCAACTCGCTTAGCTTGAGGATATAAATTGTGTGTGTTTGTTTTTTGATTATTTATACTGTGCCTGCGACTTCATACGCGTAGTTTTATGTGTCTCGTTCTGACCCTCTTTTTAGTGTCACTTTTTAGTTTCATAAATTTTCAAATCACATTTCACAATAATACAATTGACGGAGATATCGTGTTACGAAGAAGTTGGTTAACAATTTTCGTGAATTTCTCTAATCTCTTGGAATCCACTCATTAGATACTGACATAGTGACAATGAGACCAGTTCAGGAGTATACCTATCGATTAAAAGAAAAAGTTTGAAAATCATTTCACAATTGACGGATAAATCGAGTAACGAACATATAAAACATAGAGACGAATTGAGAACCTCCTTTTTGAAGTCGGTTGAAAACACAACGAAAATGAAAATCACACCTCTCTATATTCATACAATATTAAAGCATACACACCGGTCAAATATTTATAAATCCGTCATTATTCGACAACAGCAAACCTGTCACATAGTCACAGATAAATCGTTGGGCCAACAATAGATTTGTTGATCATAAATTAAGAGTAATATTCGAGCTTTCTATGCTGAACCCATCTATCATTAGCTATGTATACATTAGCATCCGTCGTGAGACTATTCTTCACTTTCACTGATAAATTCGGTTCCAATTATGCAATTTGTTGGAACATAACTCGATCGACGGCGAGGTTCTTGAGTTGATGTGCCACAGTAAACCTGATACAGTGGGTAAACAATTATGCAGTTTATTTAAAATCAATGCGAGAGTTTCGGTTCAAATGTTGCATAAGAAAAAACACTTATCTATAGTTATAGAATAGAATAGAAAACACTTTATTGTTCACCACATAAACGATTACAGAAAAAAATAAATTACAACAATGTAACGGCATTATATAGTTATACGGTTCTAGTTTATAATTCGGGTTTTAATTAGTTCTACTTCGGTTAGTGTAGTTAGTATGTAAATGAGAAAATTAGTCTGTTGATTTATTTCTGTACGGCCTTGCCTGTGTACTAAATTACATAAAAATTGGCATTGATGTGCTTTGGAAATGAACGTATAAAATTTATTGTACAACACTAAAAATTATGTTATATTCGTGCTTCGTTACGTACATTTAAAAAATAAATGATAGTCCGTTCGTATCTAAGACCTAAAAAAGTGACTATCAACTACATAAATATTTGATATTTTCATACTTTGTATTAAGGCCATTTATTTTGGTCCATTTTGATTTAAATACTCATTTGAAAATCTAGTAGTTTTAGGAATAACGTATGTTCATTTCGTAAATTGTCAACTTTTTTATTGAATGTGGCCGTGTGACCGTGTGTGAAGTGCCATTTCTAATGGCAACAATAAATAAATTAATAACTGATCTACACACACTGTGTCTTTGATTGATTAATAGCAGTATCGTGATTTTGTTCATTGTTTTGCAGACATTTTTGTTACGTGCCTTTTCTTTTTCGTGGAATATATCAATTAAAGGTCTGCTACAATACTGCATTGTCTACGGAGCTAAGAAATCTGTTGAAAATAATGGGGTTCGAAAGTTAATTTAGACACAATAGGAATATAAAAAGTAAGATACGAGCACAAAGATTTAAAAAGAAATTGTATCGAACGAAAATAATATCTATATATAACATTACAAAATACCTGGGCCGATTACTATAAGTATTCTACTGTTACGAATTTCTAGGAACTTGTAGGGTGTGAATTCGAAAATGGCGTTGGAATGATCACAAAGTTTATTAGAAGTAAACATAAGTAATTTACAGTTCTTATAAGTATAGCCGAATACAACCAGATCAAACCGTAGGGCATAAAATCGTAGTTATTGTGAGTTATAACAAAGTTACTAAGAAATTATGTAAAAAAATGATATCAAATTATAAAAAAGAAGATAACACCTTCTGCTCTAAATAAGGCCACAGGAGATTTTTTTTTATTATGCCTTTATGATTTTATTATGACATTTTCACGTCTTAAATACGCAACAGATCGTCGCGAAATTTTACATACACGTTGTTAGGGCTATAGAGTAGAACAAAGGGTCCAGAAAAAGTACTTGTCCTGAGGGATAATCGAATATAGCTGAAAAAAATGTGGTGTAAAGAATAGGCGACGTGGGCCATCGCCTACGGTCTCACACTTCTAGGGACCTCGCACCTCGAAGTAGTCCTTACTCCTACAAATTTAATTCGGCGTTTAAAATGGCCTTTTTTTCTTATTCTATGCAAACGAATCCGCGGGCAAAGATACTGAGTAGGCAATAAAATGCACTGCTTACATTGTAAGAGTTAGATATGGCTTACGAGTATTAATTAGATTAATTAATTAAATTAAATTAACTAATTAAATTATTATCGTTTTGTAAAGATTTACAAAACGATTTAGCTAGAAAATTGACTGGCCATATTAATCGAAACATAATATCCTATCCTTTACGTCGTCTGGGTTATGACCTTGTCAAACAAGGAGGTCAAAAACCGCATAAAATCGTAGGAAATGGATATCCGCTATATTTACAGGCAATTAACATAAGATGGATATTATTTGACATCCAGGCAAATTAATGTAAAATAATGTAATACTTTCAACATTAAACTGTATATGGAGTTATATAAACGCTTATTCAACTGTGTCAAAGTGTCTTCACACGGTTTGTAAAATTAAATCCTGTCAAAATTTATAAACATTTATAAACAAGATTTACATACATATTGTTACGAGTTTAGCGGGCCTCGAATTAAAATGCCGTTCGAATTGTTATAGAGTTTATTAGAACTATAGAAACACGTATAACCCAGGTACAAATATAGCCGAACAGAACAAATCCAAACATAATGCAGAAGGTCGTAATTCAATAACACGCGCAAGTCCGTCACTATGGTTACCGAATGTACACACGACTGGCCTTGATCGTGGTTCTCGCTCGACTGCCGCCTCCCTCAATCGGGCAATTGTTTCATACTGCACAAATGCAATATGTCCGCCCGGCAACATGGACCGAATTTCCTAGAATCAGCTTGTAATTTAAAATCCGTAACACCTGGTTAATGATTACATAAACAAAAGAAGACGATCATAAAAGAATTAAAATACTTTCAATGATATTAGTTATTAGTCCAAAGCCGACAGGTAATAAATGTGTTTTGTTTCAGATATGCAGGTGGATTTTGTTTTTGTCGGGACCTGAGTTGTAACAATATTATCACGCGTGTTTCCCATAGGGATAGGCAGAGACGATGCATTTTCACTTGCTGCGATATTGACACACATCTTTTGCTTCATCTACCTATACATTCATTAATCTTTTCATACATACATGTTCATTATAGGTGCTTATTACTTGGCCATTCTTTAAGACTTCTCCGATTTGATCGCGGTAAGTACGTCGCGATCTACCAGCACCAACTCTACCACCCCATGCTATTTCCATACACTTGTTTTGTCGGTCTCTTTTCATCCATTTCCTCTATTCAAACATTTAACCCCGAATAAGAGAATAACATATTCAGAAGACGAAAGGCGACATGAGAATTATTTTATAGGAGTATATGAAATATACTCTCCTTCTAAATATATTCTATATGGCCCCAAGATTTGGAGTAAAATAGATGTACTTAACATACAGACGAGCAGCTCGATAAACAGAGTCCAGTCACTTGGCGAAAAAGGGATAAATCTAGAAATGAAAACCAATAAAGCTATTAACTTGTAAACACTTTTATTTGGGTATTCTGAAAGTTGTCTCAAAAGTCACAAAAGATCTTGTGTCCGTGTTTTAAGATATTCAAGATTAAAGGTCCTGAAAAGGGTTCTATTATAAATATCCTGATTTAATGTATAGGAACATTTAAGGATATTCACGTGTATGATGAGCGTTATAGAATATAAAATTCTCTACATGTTCTGTTTTGAACAGTTTTCTATACATTCAATCGTTTTTGAAATAAAACGCGATTAATGCGCACCATTCAGTCATCATGACGTATGTCAAAGTCATTGTGATTCTTGGCATATAGTGCAATTTATAACAGCTGAATTTGACTGGACTAAAATGGAAAGACAGACAGACAAACTGTTGGTTGGCCAGAATGAGGCAGTTTTTACTATTCGGATCCGGAAGTCTACGAAGACTGTCCCGGTTCAACGGCGGCGCTGGGTTTAGTGATAAGCAAACTGTTTTAAAAGAAACAAGAATAGGTACAATTTTGAAGGGTAATGGAAGGAAAGAGCATGCACGTACCTGATTAACAGGCATGATATGCAGCTGCTCCTAGTCCACTTCTCTTTCACCTTTGTCAATTATATTTAGGTTTAACAGTATTGTGTATTTATTTAATTATAAAGCGACGATTTCCTTATAGCAGTAATAATTGTGGTATTTTTGAAATATTGCGAGCGTAGTATATTTTATATTATATTATTAGGTTATATTAATTTATTTGTTTTATATATTTGCCATGTGCGGAGCGATTTAATTTATTATGACATGAGATGAATGACATTATTTAAAAGAAGAATTTAAATTAATAAAACAAAAACTTGTATACGCCTAAAGTAGGTTACTTGGCGATACCATGTAGATTAGAGCTCGCCTGGACAAAAGATAAAAACAGTACAAAACAATACTCACGGATTCAAGAGTTTATTCATTCACTCGAATTTAGCACCTAGGTATACATAAAATTTGAAAGGTGATAATCACGTACTTTTTGTCAATTTTCTCGTTTTCATTATAGATTTTAATTAAAATTTAATTACTTTGTTGTTTATTGGTGTTTCGAAATCGAGATATGTCATCAACCAATTTAAGGCAGGTGTTACAAGGTACTGTTGATCGATAAAGAACGAGTTATTGTTTTGTAATTATAAAAAGTAGGTGTGAAAAGTTGCACTTGATTTTAAATGAATTATTGTTTTTTTAATTCTAGGGACGTAGGACAGAGTGTCTGTAATAACAGTTATTTTTTTTATAACCTCCCGTCTTATGGAGATTTGTTAGGTCTAAAGCGAATGATGATGTGCTACCAAGTACAAAACGTTCGACGACCTTCTTCGTCTGTGTGTTGCCTGTCAGTACGCGAATTTCATATGAGTTAAAGTTGTGCGTCAATGAGAAAGGTTTAGTATTGAAGATGTTCACGGGCTGTGGTTACACTTTAGCATGAGGCAAACCGTCTGCCCAATGCCTAAAGCAAATATAACAATTTCCTTTCACACGGTAATAAAAATGAGAACGGGTCACCAGAACTAACGACAGACTACCAAAGGCCACAAGTGGCCACCAAAGGCCACAGGTAGCCACCAGAAGCCACCGATGGCTGGCAACGCCAAGCGTGCGAAAGCCATTACGCCGTAGACTGGTCAACGAGACAAGAACAGTTAGGAGATAACTGTCGTGCGAGATAGCTCTGAACCCCACTAGCAGTGGGTAGTTGCCCGCCAAGTTGAAGCCGTGACAAATAAGTTTTCGCCGACCCTTAACCTTCTCGTCGTCAGAGCACTTTTCCACGGCTAGAAAGCTTAACGGAATTTAATAAAATTTGGCAAGGTGATGATATATTGTATCTTGGAGAATTAGGATTTTGTGTCACGTAAGTTGCTATTTATTTATGTACTTTTATAAATCAAATTATTATTCCGGGGAATCAAAATCTACCATACAGGAGAAGTCATAATGTCGAAATAGCAGCTCTTGCGCCATCAACTATTCAAACCCAAAACCCGCGGCTACCGGGTTCGTTATCCGGTCAAGAATAAGCCCCTCCTTTGTCATTGTTCTAATTGTTCGCGTTGCTTAATTCTTTGCCCTTTCACTTAGATATTTCAAAATGAAATACAGAAAAGATTTTATCTATAGGATACATTAAACATCCATAGTTACAAGAAAATAATGGTAATTATTTATTATAACCGGTCATACAGAGCTTGAAAGAAATATCACAAGTATACAGACAAACGATTACAAATAGGTTGACCATATTAATAAAACTGGCCACCATTGTAATATAATGACTACTTTTAAACACATCTCAATTATAAAAGAGAAATTACCAAACAATACACTACATACATCGCTCATACACATGTCCAAAAATACGAAATTAAGTCCATACAACGCCTCAAACAATAGGGCAAGTGTACACTATACCAATCTCGCTATCTACAGCGGGCGGGCGTCCGCCATCTACGGCAATTGACGTACGTCATTTTTACAGTCCACCCATGAATATAAAGATATTCAGATGACAGATCGACCGTGTCGAAAGGTCACCGCGATTATTTTAATCGAGACATTCATCTCGTTCTTTATTGTTTTCGTGTTCCGCGATATGAGACGTCTTAATCGCCGGTTGGTTTTGGATACGTCATATTTTATCAGTGATCTACGATACCGCCGTGCGAAGGATAAAAATGATGTGGTATGCAGATGTCCGTAACAATTACTGGTTGGGTGGTACGGTTGGCATTGTATTTTTCTTAATTTAAAAAGTTTAATTTTTGATAAAATCGATTGCACTACATGGAGTTGAATAATATTTCTCTTGTCTTCCGTCTTTGTGTAACCACCCTTAGTGAATAATTTGGAATCGTTTTATAATTACCGTAAAAATATTGCATTAAAAATGTTTCAATTGTATGATATTTTTATAAATAAATGAGATTGTAAATATAAATATGTACCGAATGTACAGAAGGGTCATGACACCAACTGGCTTAAACTGCTCAAAGTCCAAAAAGTTTGTTGTGAATATATAAAAAATAAGTATTGATTTAACAGACTAATTATGTAGTTAAAGATGTTTTTAAAATTGGTTTCTTTAATCTTATTTGTTTAATGAAATATGACATTTAGTTCAGATCGAAAAAATGTGGTTTGGATCCTGTTTTCATCTATTGCGTTTTTAATTCATATTTATTAATACTGTTATGCTTTGTCATGAATAAAATACATATTTAGAAATTTATAAATACACTAACCAAATCTACTACCCATACCAAGTCATACTTCAAAAGAAAAAGAAATATACTTTCAGCAAACTGGCTGGTTAGTTTAAAAAAGAAGGAGTTGAGTAATGACATCCGAAGAAGCTTAAAACCGGTAAAGATTTAATCGGGACTACATTTGTATACACCGGTGACTTAAAAGACAGTATCGACAAATACGATCAGTTAACATCCTTAACACTTTATATTTGCATTAATTTGCATATTCAACACTACCATTTAGCATCGTTTATGTGAAAATAAATTGTCAATTTCGGTGTGCGCTTACACTTACTTTCACTCTCTCATCCGGCGACTGAAGTGACGCGACGTTGTATCCGCGGGAAGAACATATCGGCTAATTGACTCATAGTGCTTAAAATTTAAGCAACTTATCGATAAAAAATAACTGAGTATTCTAATTGGTCCTGCACGCGTGAACTTGGAATCCGTACTCCGCGGGAACTATTCCATATACCAGGAATAAAAAAAATATGCTATGTTCGTGTGCGTTTTTGAGAATACAAACATTCCTACAAATCATTATAATCGGTTCATCAGCAATTCCGTAAAGTAGAAAAAAACAAACATACAAAACTTCATTGTGGGATTTAAATATAAGTATCTGATTTAATTATTTGCCTGATAAATTAAATAAGACTAAAAACAGTAGTAACTGCTGAATGAAATTCCTGATTGTAGAATTTTTAAGTACTTTCGATCAGAATTATAATACATTATATGGTTTTACAGAATAATGCTTCTGTATATTTATAACAGCAAATGATATTGTTCATTTATGGCCGATTCCTATATCTTACCGACCGTTCATTTGCCTTACTATCGGCTGAAGTTTGACATAGCTCCATACATCAAATGGTGGGATGGTGAGACAAGTGATTGAATAGTAAGAATTAGGAACCGACCATTAACTGCATAATACGTACTACGCATAATTAAAAAAAACTACTTAAATAACTCGGCATCTTAGTCATTGGCATGAGACAAATTTATTATTATAAGTTTATTATTGATAAGTTACATTTAGCTTGCTTGCTTTTTGGTGTTATAAATAATAAGACACCTTTATATCTTTACGAAAAGCTGTCGTCGATGTCAACAAGAAGGTCACTCGGTTGTAGGCAAGGCTCGGTGCAGCTCGCTACTCAGCGGCATTGTTCGGCTGCCTTCAGGGGGAGTTTTCGTTACGCTGCATCGAAGTGCTGGAATAACATACCGCCGCCGATAAGAAACCTGCAGTCTGTCTTTGGGTTCCGAACCAACTTAAAAAAAATCTTATTTGACCATCAATTTCGCCAGAGAGACCTTAAATACGACACAAGTATTTTATAGTATTATAAAGTATTATAATACTATAAAATATGAGGAAGTTTACTCGTATGTTAATTAGTACGCTATATCAAACCATTACCAATTTTTCATTTCTGTCTTGTTCGTCACTGCTGTCCGTAGTTTTTATTTTTTGTTTGTTTTCTTTTATTTGTTAGTACAATTTATATTTTGCATAATTCAATAACTAATGTTTATAGTTTTAATTTGCTTTGTGGAGCTAAGTCGTGTCATCACTGGGAGGTACTTGCGGAAGATCAGCGCTAGTTGTAAAACTAGCATTATGCTGAACAAGAGCCTTTTTAGGACATCACAATTAATTGTAATATATATTATCGTGTAAGACTTTCTGTATCTTGTCCTAAATAAATACTTTTTCTTTCTTTCTTTCTTTTAGACACGGTTATCACAGTCACTGAACCAGCAAGTTTCACACGTCCATGATGGCAAACAGAAAAGACGTTAAACAAATAGTATTTATTTATCAACGTTTCCTTAGAAAGTTAAACCGCATGGAAAGCAAAAGTCAATCAACCAGTCCCCCAACAACAAGTTTCGTTAGCAAAAAAAGTGCGAGAACAAGTCAACCCACAAGCAGATTTCCAAAACACAAAGGGATTACACAACTATTCACGACAATAAATCATAACAATCGAAAGTGAACGGATCCGGCGGCTGGAGTATCGACTTTATTATCGATACACCTACAACACTAAGCTTGTTTCCTATGACTGTGCTGGCGGAAATTGGCAATGTTCTCGTGTTGTTGATACTTTTAAAATTAATTTTGTTTAAATTAATCTTAAAGAAGATCTATAAAATGTTCCAACTAAGAATTGTTTCCTATTTTTTTATGTAACACGCATATTATGATCAAATGTGCTCATGCAAGTCGATCGATTAGTTAAGTAATGTTTTCTTTATCTTAATTAATATTTTCTTATGTTTTCATAACTGTTATATAATAACTATGTTGTAATTTATTAAGTTGTAAAATCGCATTAAAATTTAAGTTTGCTATAACTTAAATTATGAATAGTGAAAGCAAGTCTTTTCGCATGTTTTGTGTTTTACATTCGCGGCCTTGGATACGAGCCACTTTTTACGGAATAAAGGTATTTTATAGGATTGAAATGCGCCTAAACTTACAACCTTCGTCAGCAAAAAAAAAGAAATATCTCATCGTTTATTCGGCCCGCTGATACGAACATGGGCGCACCATAAAGTACATTTTGTACCACAAAACAAAAAAAGTATAGAGTATCTTAAATATGTCAAATAATAAGATTCGTAATACTATGATCTGACTAACGATAAGTCGCCAGGTGGTAGGGCATTTGCCCGACTGGATGGCTACCACCCCTGGTCTAAAGTATGTCGCCATAACAACCTTGAATTGTGTTCCGGCATTAGTGGCCAGGTTCCAGTCTCCCTCCCTTAAGAGAGCAGCAGCGCATTTGTAGCACCTTTGGTGTTGCAAATGTCCATAGGCGATGGTAACCGCTTTCCATCAAGTGGGTCGTCTGCCTGTCTGCTCAACTCCTGCAATAAAAAAAAATAAAAAAGTGCCATTTCCTATAATACGGAAGTATGCATCAAATACGGGGAATTTGGGAGACATGTAAGCAGTACCTTTGATGCACATAACAAATCAGGTTTGACGACTGACACAGACGTGGGAGAGTCTGCAATCGATATTAGATAATCGCATTAGCTTAACAAATGTTAAAACTAATGCTCGCGCTGAGTCATTTAAGGTTCAGCGCATACACTATACACTAAAAAATAATTAATCTCTACCAACATTCAAAAATATTGTTAGAAAACACAATTTACAATATAATGATAAGTAATTATAATTTTGTATTGTACTGCATATTACAATATTTATTATATTTAATTATTGCATAGTATATCATATTTCGTACATAAATAACATATTAATGTATATTTATTATTAAAATTTAAGAACTAATATAGTTATAATATATATGTTACAGGCAATTTGGCAAATCTGGTCACTGTGAATAATGACCGGTCTGTATATATAATGCCCATATCAACTGCCCGTATCATTCATATTAATGAAACTATATGATTAATCACTTTTCCCGGTCAGTATGAATAATGACAAATTTAACTTGGGCAGTATAATAAAACACAGATGAACTGTATTTTTTTTGTTTATGAAATGAGGTTTGGTTATATAGCACTTTTATTTATTACTTGAGATATGAAACGAATTTTGGGAGTTATAAAAAAAATAACTCGATTTGCTCATAATAAACAAAAGTGCCATATGATTATATCCCACCCTTAAATGAATTAAACTTACATAATTTTTATGGAATCGTAAAACTAATTTATCACATTGACCGGTTAGAAGTACATAAGTATTCATACTGCCCGGTCCAATTGATAAATTCAAGTTATCTCCAACCATTTTTTTTTAATAGACCACAGGCCAACGCATTATTATTACGGCCCGGCCAAAGTTACCAAATAGACCGAGGCTCTTGTTCATTATTCATAATGATCGATCCATATTAATATACCCGATAATCAAATCACCCATAACTAATAGGAGTATACCTCCATCATCACTTCCGATCTGTTTTATTCCCGACACGCATTATCTGGAAGAGATCGTATCTTTTCTTTCACCTTATCCCATTTACTTGGGGTCGGCACAATATGTCTTTTCCTTCCACACTCCTCTACTCTGACATACATCTTCTGTCACACCACATATCATCATATTATCATGCTTCACATAATCCATCCATCTTTTTTTTGCTCTACCTCTATATTTGTATCCAGATATCTTGTAGTTTAACATTCTTCTTATCACGTGACTTTCATCCCTCCTCATTATAAGCCCATACCAACTTAATCTTGTTCCTCTCAATTTTTCAGTCACAGGCGCAACTTTCCAAGATCGTATATAAGCAATAAAAGCGCCTTTTGTATTAATTTGTAATGATGTACAATAAAAATGTATCTACCTCATCAGCTCAGGAAAGTTTCACTGTTAGGTTTAGGCCGTCCTATTCAACGTGTATGGATTGGTAGATATAACCGTCATGCTTATGTAAAAACGGATTGCCAATTCGATGTGCAAGTTTCATCACGATGTTTACCTCCTCCCTAAGAACGTGATAGTCTTATAATGGGCGTATTAGTCTAGAATTGGCAGGAGACGTTCTGTACCAGAATCTGGATGTCATTAGAACGACTAGGGCTGTAGGCATTCAATCATCTTTCGATGCAAAGGAGAGTACATAGTGAATCCTGGGTTTTGTACGTAAGTGAGATTTCAGGCTAGGATAATATTGATTATTTTTATGATAAATTTCACAGCACATACATTATCTTGTTAAAGAAAGTCAGCTTTATTTTTATGTATAAAAACGTGATACTCACGTACGCAAATAGATAACAATCTTACGTGAGTGATGCACCTAAGAGGTCGTTACATCACTATTTAGACGCCTCTAAGTGATTTTGCTAAACAAATAACGTGTATTTGATTTAGGTTTACAACTTGTTTGTTGTATGACCTACATAGAACGTGTTTTCGAAAATATAAGAAATATAAGAAAATATAATAAATGCGATGTTGTGTGAAGCAAGATACATTTAAGACAATGCCGCTTTTGGATATGAACAAATAATTACTAAGAAAAACACAAGATTTATATTAAGAATAGCTGTAAATACGAACGCTATACAGGACGCCTTCCAACTCCATAGAGCGGTGGGCAAGGTCATCGGTGGGAGCTGGATGAGGAAGGCCAAGGAATAGTATAGAATAGTTTATTGAGAAAGCATAATGGTGTTATAAATACAATGAAGAAACAACAGTTGGCCTGATGAGAGCGTACAATATAAAGTGTTACATTACTATAATTAACAATTATAGGAAATCAAGAACTGGGATATATGACGAAAACTTGGAAAGGACTACCTACTACCAGCAGTTGACATCGAATTAAATATAAGTAGAGAGTGTTGGCCAGTGGCGTAGATGAGATCTGATATGAAGGACATGACTCAGCAAACGTTATAACACGCCTTCCAGCTCGATAGCCCAGTAATCTACGCAAGGTGGGAGATGGATAAGGCAGCCGACGACCGGTATATTATGTGACAAAATCATAGGATGGACTTATTACTTCCAGCAGTTCACACCGAATGACTCAAACCTGGAGCGATAAGTTATGAAGTCCAATATAATCCAAATGTAGCCGTGGGAAAGTCGTAATGGATGATAATAAATTTTCTCCGGAAACTATCATCGTAAAGGGAACGTAAAATATAATTTTAGTGTTACCAGAATCGTAAGATGAAACTTTATAGATAGAAAGTAATTAAATAGCGACAGTGGTAACACTTCGTTTAAACGTAATGGAAATATTAGTACCACCAATAGGCATAGTAATGTATTTTCAAGACTGTAATTAGTATTAGAGCTTTCTGCGCAGATTTCTTTGCCTATATTTCAAATTTGTGTACCTTGGAAACTGTACTGTTAAATTTAATTACGTTATTAGATTTAACAGAACTCTATATTAATAGGACTCCCATATTAATCGCCGTTATGCAAATAACCTACAGTGCTATATGCCAAATATTTACCTTTTATTTGTTACGTAATTTATAATTGAATGAAGTCTTAGCAATGTGGTACATTGGTAGCTAAGATGCTTACTTCTTTTTTCAAACCTTCATGTTTGAATTTTAGCAGGGAAGCATGCCCCGTTAATTAGATAGTTTTCTGACCTAATGTAGGTATTGTTAGACTTAATACTTGCAGACGGTGAAAGAAATCGTTGTGAACACACCAATTAAATCTAATTTCAGTAGTATCTATACAATCATGAGCGTTTTTTTACACAAACTATTAGGGCTTTCCTAGGAGTCCTAGGACCTTTCCTTTACCCCGTTTATGCGATTCAGAGTATCCCTTCCTACGTTCATTACCGAGGTCGTGTAAAAGGGTTAATCAAATATCCAAACAAAGTTACTTTCGAATTCGTATGTTAAGTTGCATAGAAGTTTATCGACTGAATAATTTAGATGGCGTAAGATTCGCAGGCGTTACAACAGAATACTATAGTCGACTACATTAATATAATAAAATTAAATCTAAAAATCTGTGCGTGTGTAGTAAGTAGCATTTTAACTCCATAACGTGAATTTCATAGGAGAACCGTTTAAAGATAACTCCAAAACTGAACTATGAAACTGTTTTATAGTTAATGTGTTTTCCTATACAATGCATATTTTGGAGTTATAATCAATTCTTTTGAAGTACAGAAGCACAAATAAAATGTTCTATTCAATAAAGACAATCTCGGTAAATCCAAAACCAAGGGCGTGACCGTGAAGTAACTGCTAGTAGTTTAAAGGGTTCACCTTAACCGATATCCAGTCGTAAACCACGCATTGAACTTGTAATCTAAATATATAAAAGCGAAGGACTAGCTTGTTTAATGTCGTCATGTAAAAGGCTCTTTTAACTGTATTTCTGAAGGTCGTCATATTTGTTTGTCCGGTTCAAGGTTTTATGTTACTGTCGGTGGGGAGTAAAAACGACTCGGTAAGTGTATTGACGTTGACGTTGTTGGTTGTAATAAATATATTTCTGCCTTAAATCTTTTATATTCAACAATTTTATGCACGTTCTTTATTATTTACTACAGTGTTACTGTCACGAATATTTCTATGGATTTTTAAATAAAAATAGCTTTTCCCAATTAAACTTCTTACTTAGATACTTATTTTTATAATACATGTTTAAAAACTAAATATCTATAAAAAGTCTCAGATCATGTATTAGCAGAAGGTGATGTCAGGAGCCTTAAGAACAGACGAGCGTGCATGACAAGAGCTATGAATGTCAAAGAAGCAAGAGAGGTGTGTAAGAATAAGCCTGTATGGCGCTCTGTTGTTCGTGCCTACCCCGCAAGGGACCTGGCGTGAAGTTATAGATAGATAGATAGAAAAAGTCTCAGATAAGAATAAATAATCTTGTATTACAGGATTCCTTTATTTGAGTTTTTAAACAACAAAATCTTTTTTCGACAAAAGCTTTTTGAGAAAAAACAAAAAAGATGAATATCTATTTTAGTTTTTGTTTTACTGATTTACACGAAACAGATATTTAGCCAGCTCGCGGTCTGCGCACACGCAGACGCGAGTCGCTTTGATATCAAAGCAACCGACGCTTTTGGCGCACTTCCTTATGTACATATTCTATTAACAAAAAATGATTTGCTAACAAACGATAAAAGAATAGTTAACTTGTTTGATCTGTCCATTGATATTTTAATGATATTTCCGGTTGTACCCCAAACATTCATTCCGGAGCTCGAGCTGACCGGGATCTTGAATAAGAGACCGGGTTCAGGATTCAAGTTTATATTAGCAATCAATAGACTTTTACATTCGTGTGTTCAGATCGCGGCCCGATACAATTCTGTTGTCTATTGTTTTGGAAGGCGCCCGATGAAGTAATTTCGAATAATTATATTTCTTAATATAAATGACGACTAAGAAGGTTACTCGTTACAGTACATATGCATATCAATGTTGAAGACAGCTTTATCAATATTGTCATAACTCACAGACATCTGGATTAAGTATCAGAAGCGGCAGACGCAAAGTACCTGTAAAGAAACAAAAATCCCAAATGATTAATCATCAAAAAGGCAAATCATTGAACCATTTGCTTTTTGAAATGAAACTTCTTTAGAATCGTTGAAATTCGAAAATCGATGAAACGAAAAAGGGACACTAAAATTAAACCTTCACATGGCGGTAACGTGAGCAAGATCAATATACTTTATTTGTAATAACTATTATCATTATGATATCAAAATGTTTAATAAGAGTATAGTAACCGCTTACAAGAAATAAGAATTCTGTTTCAATGGTTACGTTATGTCTTGAAATTTTTTAAACAGTCGCTTAAACTACTAATAAAAGGCTAAAGCACGCAAAATGCATTTGCGGCGATATCTTCAAAGAATAGCAAATATATATTCAGCGGTTAGCAGTCTTTCAGTTTGTGCACATAATATACGAGTATGTAGTCTGTTGATATTATCGATGCGGTGCGGCAACAGTGTGAATAAATAAATCAGAGTTCCAACTTCATATTCAACGCGACATCGCGGGTGACTTTTTTTAACAATTTATATATAACCCCAGCGGTCCCGGCAGACGTTGTCCTGAAAAAATTAAAAATCTAGGACCCGATTCTAGTGCCTCCTACCGGTTCCAATTGTAAATCCTAAACCATTCGGGGATCCACTGAAACAAAAAAAAACATCAAAATTGATCCAAGAGGTTAGGAGGATCCTCGAACCCGATACCAGCGCTACCTGCCTGTTCCCATTTTGAATCTAAACCATCCGAGGACCCACTCACACAAAAATGTCATGAAAATCGTTATATTCGTTCTTAAGTTCATGCGCATACATACATTTCTAAATTCATTTATATTTATATATATATATATATATATATATATATATACTAGATGATACCCGCCCGCTTCGCGTGCCGTAAAATATATTTCTTAGCTGACCTCTACTTGGCGAAAGGAAGGTCCATGCCAAATTTCAAGTCTATAGGTATTATGGTTCCTGAGATATCGTGATATATGTGGATTGTCGCTATATATATATATATTGTCGCTATATATGTGGATTTCAAAGAAAGGCTCCAAGTATTGCGCTATCCGTTTGATGCTTAAGTAACTTAGTTGACAGCAGAACTCATACTTACCGACTTCAAGGTTTAAACAAATTGCATTTTTTTAAATTATAAATTCAAATGTTTCTATTTCCTAAGTTAGAAAAATCCAGCAAAATAAAAACATTTCATAAAAGTCTGATGGGTAGTTTTGGAGTTCATCGCAGTCAAACACTGTGATAGGGAGGGAATTTTTATATACATAAATTTACAATTAGTTGAACTCTCAGGACCATACAGCTAATAATTTTGATGTTACCTATTTACTAAGTGATTTCAACAGTTTCTTTGTACAAAGCAGACACATGCGATTTAAAAGTTTTATATTATATTAATGTATCAAGCTCAAGAAGGAATATTTTTTTATAATATTTAAAATTATTTCGAAGATAAGCACAAAATTAGTCACTGGTCTATTGCAGCTAAATTTTAACTATAGTTGAAGGGTCAAATATATATTATTTTATTTTAAATTTCGTCTTACTGTTTTTCATAAAAACAAAAAAAACTTGTCTATTAATTTTTACATTTTATTTAAACATATAGTTTTATTCTTTTTAATTAATTTCATAATTAGGACCCTTTTAGTGTTTGTCATAAAAAATAATAACATTACGCCGCATAAGAAGTTACTACTCTGCACGTCGTCTAATCAAGCAGATCGCATTGAAGCTGCAGTTCGCGCCGCAGCGTGCGCGTGCGTCGCATTCGAAGTTTGATTTACGACGCTATGATCGGATCATTAAACACGCCGCCTAGCGCCTGTGTTCAATGCTTACTAAAAATACCTACTTGAATAAAACATTTTGCAATGTCTGATCAAACTTCGTTGTGCCTTTCAAACTTTTTTATTCAAAAGTTTAGCAAAGAGGCAGGACGGCCCACCTGATGGAAAGCGGTCACCGTCGCCTATAGACATTTGTAATACCAAAGGCGCCACCAATATGCTTCGCTCTCTAAAGGGAGGCTAGAATCTGGCCACTAATACCGGAACACAACTCAAGGTTGTTATGGCGGCTTACTCTAGACCAGGGGTGGTAGCCATCCAGACAGGCAAATACCCACCACTTGGTGGTGGGTTGTTTTGTCGTTTCTTACAACAGCCTATTCCTGCACGAATAGCTTTTAGGCGAATGAACAGTATATACGCCACGTTTGTTCAAAGCGGATTGGCGGGTTAATTTACATTAAACAAAGTAAATTAATATACGGGACCTAAAGCTCTAGGGCAGTAGTGCTAGATTCCAGATGACATCTTTGTATTTATCAACATAAAAAATAAAAACCTATATTATCTGAGTATTAAATTTGGTAAGACTCAGTTATGGACACTTAAGAAGCGTCAGATCTCGATGCTAGGTCATACTTTTCTTTGGATAGGGTTATCCGGTTGAGTATGTGAAGAGCCCTGGTTAAAAATGCTTTTGAAAGAACGTTGGTCGTATTGGCTGGAAGTGCAAACAGTTTGTGTTGTCTCCCGTGGGTATAGTTGTACCATCTTCAAAATGTTGGAATATAACTTATATTATCCACTTCCTCCGACGGTATTCTATTCTCATTTTAAAACGATATCATCTACAAACTCCATTAAATTGGTTCCCGTCTAACTTTAGACACAAGCCATAAACAAGTTACACCTAAAATTGTCTGCTAAAGGTTACCGTTGTTAGGTTGCGCGCGCGCCGGTCAAACTATAAATAACGCTGCAGTTTCCGGGTTATGCCCGCCGGTCCACAAACCTGTAACCGATGTTAACAGGTTGCGTAACAAACATCGCTGCGTTTGTGAAATATGTTTATGAGTGGCTATTTATTGATAAGTAGCTGATGTCGTTTTGTCAAAACATAACTGTTCATCGTTTGCCATCGTATTTCAATATATCAACATTACATCCTATATTTAAGTATTACTTTTATGTTTTCTTACTATTATTATGCGAAAAATAAAACTAATGTGTTGTGGTTGCACATATATGTATATGTCACATATCACATACGCTTCGCGAACGTACTAAGGAAGAGATCAACTGAAAAATCGTACAAGATTTCACAACGATATAACACAGAAATTAAATCCGACAGGCGATTAATTAAATGAACATTGTCCACTCAAACCTATGCAACACTGAAAGGTCCATATATCAGTAATACACAGACGACAAGCTATTAATTTCGCAAACATTATCCAAAACGACTTAGGTAATCTAGAGAATCTATGACATGTACTAACGTAGTCGACTCTTGCATGAATATTCTGAACAAATATTATTAATGTTCTTTGCTTTTTGCGACCGATGCACCTACCTAATTAAACTAGGTTCTTCTTCTTTAAATTAGTGTTTGATATGTATTCTGCCTTTGCAGTAGCCACGATTATCCAGAAAATGGCTGAAGGCAAGGATCAGCTATGAGGTACCAAAGAGAGTAATGTTACAGTTTTATTTGCAAATAAGTCAGATATTATTTGCTAAGACATATTTCGCACTCTTACATTTTTTACAAAGTATTCGAATGTTGAAAACTTAACATCCAATACTAAGCGCTAAAGGTATACATCGTTTGGAAAGAATACAAAACGGGTATACAGATTTGCGGAAACTGTTCGAATTATATTGTTACTTCATACGATGGTATAGGTATTATTTTTTAATGCCATAGCAAGCAAAAATACGTTTATTAAATGAAATTAAAATTTCGAGCAATTTCCATAATTTTCTATCAAATGCACTCACGTATTATTGATATATATTGAACGTCTGTTATAAAATTCATAAAACCAGCTCGTATATCTCCCAGAATAGGCGCACGCTCGCAAGTATCGATTTCACGGGCGGATTAATGGTAACAACGATTAAAATATCAATAGCACAACACTTTCACTGTCATTGTATGCAAACTACTGTGCCATTCAAATAAACAACATTATAAATTTTCCAATAGCACCATTATAGGTGCGAATAATCGCATCGATAAGATATGATTGGTTGCAATGGAATTGCAGTACTTCGTTGTGTACATTGGTGTTATTGAGGCAAGAAGTGCAGATAACATAATCTGAATTGAATTTCTTGCATTACATTGTCTACAACTCAAAATTCAAGATTTACAAAGCAAAACGTATTTAAGCAGAAAAGGCGCTCTGTATAGTGAAAACCACTAAGCTATGTTTTTTCGTTAGGTGTAAAGGGAGTTCAAAAAGCGAAGATTTACCAGTACTATAGTAGAATTATTTTGTGCGTGCAGTTTTGGTCATAAATCAAACTCGGCCTCAGCCTGGCTAGGGCGGTGAGCATGTTGCGCGGGCGCAACGCCATTATCGACAAAAACTCATTCTTATCAAAGAAAGATTATCATTCTTATAAAAATCATTATTATCTTTTTTGCTGTTAATTTTAAACTTAGATATAAATATTTATATTTATTTTTAATATAACTTGTTACATTCTTAACTTTTGTACTTATAGTTTTTTAATACATAGATACCTAATTAATAATTTATTTTAAATCATTATTATTCTTATTTTAATACATACATTGTTTTATCTATTTTTTTCTTTCATTTTTATCACTAACCCACAAAATGACAAAACCAAATACACTATCGATAACCCTAATCGACAACAATAATACGCAATCACTATGCCCGCCCATAAGGCCCGTGAGTGGAAGAGAGAGCGAAATACTCCGATTATTTATGACTCAAACTGCACGGACAAAATAATTCTACTATAGTTTAGCTGCGTAAGGCGGCACGATATTTGTTTTTGTATCAAAAACTATATAAACATTATGTTGCCGATCTCCATCAAGTTTGAAAACCATCGTTAACTTTGTTGCAAACGTCCTAGTGCAGATTGAGGTCAACTCAGTTTAGAGGATCAGATTGTACTGATAACCGCCACATCCGTGTAAGGCTTGTCTATTGGCTGGTTTCGCCAATCGGTCATCTCGAAGTACTAATTTATCACGATCTTTTTTATCACCCTCGGAACGTTGTATCCGTGTGTAAATTGTACGGTAATTGGAGCAATATGCGAAAAAATACTAAAACATGCTTACGGCCTAAATTGAAATATACTAAATCAATGGAATGCAGGGTCTCCAGATTGAATTTACGCTACTTCCGTCCGTCAAATTTTTTACCAAAACGATACTATTTCAGAAACTTTTCCCCATACACAGTTTGAATGAAAAATTGTACAAGTGCCTGTCCACGCACAGTGAAGAATTTCGTAGTTTCGTTAGTTTTTAATCTGGTTTCAAAAAAAGTAATATAAATAATAAAATAAATCTTTCGTAAGGTTAGGGGAATAGAATATGTGCTTAGCGCTGCAAAATTGTCCGAAGAAATTCTTGTCCCCAAAATGGGGACAAAAGCCTCAATCTGGAGACCCAGATGGAATTGCACGTGGTTGCTTTAGGCTGTCTAAGTCTAACACGAGTTCTACCCACTTAACTAACAATATTATCATTTATATAAAGTACGATACATTTAAATAGCTACCGAGTCTCGCCTCTCTTTCAGTCACGAGTTCCAATAACAATGCTGGATTTAATACCATGATTGATTCGATTTGGCTGATCTTTAATAAGCCTTGAATCGTAAGATTTCTTAACGGTAAAGTATAGTTTGAATTTCTTAGTAATGCACCGTTATTTTTGCGACCTTATAATCTGTGTCATACTCGTGGTACAACGATTAAGCACAAAGAAGAAAACAACACCTCGTAACATCACCTTGATCAGGTGAGCGTATGAGATCGCGGAGGTTCGACAGCCAGTCTGTTGTAATACAGCAAGAAAGGGAAAAAAGCGTTTGCCGTTTGCGACTAAAAACACTTTGAATTAATTGAAACTAGCTGTCCCGGCAGACGTCGTCCTGCCCGGAAAAGCTTCAATAGATATGCCGCCAGCAGTGCCACCTACCGGGTCCAATGGTCAACCAACTCAGAAACCTTCTTTGGCTCATGCACAACAACTTTGCTAAAGATCATCACATGATCAAATATATAGTATATGATTCTAAAGGGCATACAGACAAACATTCATTTTTATATATCAAGAAAAGTATTCGTACGGAATGTAGATTAACGTTCTGCCCCATTTTCAATCGATTAATAACCAGTCCAAGAGTGGCAGACGCCGGACGAAAAGGATTCGCATACTCGGCATACCAAAACGCGAACTTTCTCTATCTCCAAAAGTTATTGCATAATTTATGAATGACTCACGATTATGAAGATTTCTTGTTATGATGCTTCTTTTACTTCTTAAATAGACATTGTGTTCATTCATAGTGCAAGCTGAAAGTGATTGCGATTTCAAGAGCTCAATGACACATCGGTTTTGGAACGTTCCCATTCGGAAGAGTAAGCGTAAATAATTGCATTGCATTCGTAATGGTAGGTACAGCTACTTACACGTAGGCAACATAATTAGTTGTTAGGAAATATGTCTTTCAGTAGCCGACTCCTCCAAACATCACAAAGAGCTACAAAGGATTTTGCACAAAGAAAAATGCACTGTAATAATTATTATTAAATATGAAGTACTTATTATTATTTAATAATGGTTATTGTGTGCTAGTTAGTATATTATATGGAAACAGGCTGCTGTATAATACAGGTATATATTTTAAAACTTAAAATCATTAAACCTGAAATCAATGTTACTCAAATAACTACTTCCTGTATTATCATTTTACTAAAATATTGAAGACAGTAATAGTGTTACGACCTGAGCGCCGACAAAAGACAAATCACACCTGCATACCTGTAGACGGTTTATAACCTTTGCGGAATTTGGACTTCTTTTGTATACTTTTTGTTAATTGTAATCTTTTATGGTAGTTATTAGTTAGGTACCTATGATTCTAGGAAATTCAGTCCATGCGGACGAGCAGACATATTGTATTTGTACAGTATAAAGCAATGCCCCAATGGAGGGATGGGGGAGTCTAATGATAGCCACAAGCAAAGCAAGACGTTAGTAACGGAGTTTGCGCGTGTGATTAAATCGTGCATTACAATTGTTGTGTACAGTTATATTCGTACCTGTGTTATACGTGTTTGTATAGTTATAATAAATCCCACAATAATTCCAACGACATTTTAATTCGAGTCCTGCAACTCGTTACAATATTTTCTATGGACATGCATTCGAGTCTGTCAACTCCGCTATTCTGATATACTATTTCATTCTTGTCAAGATTGTTTTTTGGACAAAATATAGCCTATCCTTCTCCAAGTTAATTTATTTGATTACCAAATTTCAATACGTTCAGGCTTCTAAAAGGTAACAAACAGAGTTATTTTCGAATTTGTGTACTATTATAGTACGGATTTTTCAACAATGACAGGTTCGTTCTGATAAAATACTTTTGTTTCCGACCGGTGACACGATAATTGCGGCTTTGCATCACAATGAACAAAAACCAAGGGCAAACTTTCTCTCTGGCGGATCATTATTTTAATATCTTTTGTTGTAATAAAATACGTACTTGCTCGATTATTGTGGATTAATGTATAAAATATATTTACTGGAATGCCGAAATTTGATCGTAAAAGAGATGGACGGACGAGATGACTAAAATATATGGGGTTTTGCCAAAATTATTACGAAACCCTATAAGATATGTAAGTGATTAAAAATTAACACTTATATCCATTTCTCTCTAACATCCGCCTTATACTATGTACTATCTCTTTTGCAGTATGTATTTATTTTATATAATGTATTTTTAAGACATTTTACATAAAAATATCAATTTGCACTTCTTTTCTCCTCCTTATAAACCCTAACTATGCCAAATCTCACATTAATTTGTGCGTGCAACGTTTAAAAAGAGGTCAGTAGGTTTTTTTCACGTATTAACAGGTACTCGTATATACAGATTTGCCAATTTTTTGGTACTTACTAAATTTTTTTCAACTTCACTGCACCATTGTATAGCAACTTATGGAGTACACGTACACATTTCTGCCAACTTTGTCATTCATATTGAAGAAAGAAGCTACCTTACAATCAACATTTAGAGAGAAACTAAACACCATGATGATATTTTTCCATCATAATAATCTCACCTTCAAAATATATAAATATATTTGTCTTAATCAAATATGGTACACAGTTTATTAATTATACGGTTTTTCAACCATTTGTAATATTAAACTCGCCTGACACATTTCGCATAAGTCGCTTGTATAAGTTAAGTTTAATTTATTTAGGTTTTTGAGAAAAATGATTTAGGTGGATAGACGGACATGACGATAAAAAAATACCGACCAAGTTGAGAACCTCCTCCTTTTGGAAGTCGGTTAAAAAAGGGTTCCATTTTCCCACTTGGTACGGTTACCCTATAAAACCAACAGAAATGGCACAGTGGTTATCTATAAAGATCGGTATGCGTCCGCGCACAATAGTCGGTTGTCGCGCAACATTTTATACAAAACGCATTTTTAGTCGACTTTTTGTCGACAGCTGTCGCAGCCACTACCTTATAAGACCCCAACCAAGGCAATATATGGGAAAGTGTCTTTTATGGATTCTACTTGCAATTTAAGATGGAATTCCCGTGTGTTTTGTTTTGATGCAGCCTTTGTAAATGTATTCAGTATACAAGATACCTAGACCGTTTTAATAGTTGTTTGAAATAAAATCTTTTCAATTCTGAAGTATCGGTTTATAAACTATAATACTCCTACGAGTCGCGAGACTCGAATTCAAATGCCGTTAGAATTACTATAGAGTTTATTAAAACTATACAAACACGTATAATACAGGTACAAATATAACCGAACACAACAAGTCCAAACGTAATGCAAAAGGTCGTAATTTAATAAAACGCGTCCGTCACTTATTCCCGATTGTAGTACACACGTCTCGCTTCGCTGTTGGTTCTCGCTCGACTAACTCTTCCCTCCATCGGACCATTGCTTTATACTGCACAAATACAATATGTCCGCCCGGCAGCGTGGACCGAATTTCCTAGAATCAGCTTGTACTTTGAAACCGTAACACCTGGCTAATGATTACATTGCAATAATAGGCCGTATGCCAATAAGTAAAGAAATGAAGACGACCTTTAAAGAATTTCAATGTTATTAGTTCTATTTTTTTGTGCTTTGTTTCAGATATGCAGGTGGATTTTGTGTTTGTCGGGACCTGAGTTGTGAGAATACAATCATTTTGCAGAAGAATTAGATTTGCGTAATGCGTTTAAAGATGAAACAAAAAAACAGACCAGGGAAGTAAATAATATATTTTCAAATTGTTGTCGGACTGTTAGAGGATCACGTGAAAACTATTAAACGAATTTAAATCAAGATCGACACAGAGCTAGCACATATTCCAGGTCAACACTTGGCATACTCTTTATCCCGATAAATGAAGTCGTATCCATGCGATAGAAGAGTTTAGCAAAAAAGTTGGTTTGGTCGCGTTTTTTTTTGGTGCTTGTATGTAGTATGTATCTCATGCCGTCGAGATGAGAGCGCGAGTGTTCCACGCGCGCTCACCTCTCCTCCCGCGGGGCGAATTACAAACCGCCCTACGCACATAGAGCTTGAAGATGCCGGGGATTAAAAGAAAGTCCCCCGGCAGTGGAAGTGGCCTTGCGAGGCCCATGCTTGCGCTGCGGAGTGGCTAGGTCATATACCCGTAGCCCTGGCATAAGTCGAAGGACGGAACACCCAGGGGTTTTAGTGGGTATCCCTAACTGGGGAGTGGCAATAGCATGGCACCAATACCACACTAGGTCGCGAAATATCCCCCCAAGGTTCTGCCCCTACGGCTTAGTCCGCAATCGGATTTCCCCTGGTCAAAAAAAATGTATCTCATAGAGGAGAGTTTGCAATTGTTACAGAGAGATGTTCGTTTTGAGAATATTACGCACAATTTATATTTTATATTAAAAATAAATGTTAAAGCGCACTGCAAATTATTTAAAAACATCAAAAAGAGTTTGATGGGTTCTAACTTTAAGCAATTATCATGTAGATCGTACTATTGTACTCACAATCAAGTAAAGTTGTTGTACTCAAATTAACTATTCATAAAGTGAATTCAAAGAAAAGACGTATTTACTGACAGACGTTTACATAAAACAATAACCAAGACTTGCCGAATAAAAACTACACCGCTACACGTTTCGTACAAAAGTAATGAATAAAACATTTTGCCAAAACAATCTGGGGGTACGAACCCATGCACCTATCCCTTTTTTGGTACACTGTTCTGTATAATTTAACATACTCAAAGCACATTTAGTATATTAAACGAGTATTGTATGTATTTTGTACTTCCGTGTACATTTATTTGGTGAGAAGCCAAATTTATTTTATAAATATTTATAGAATTTAAATGTTTTCAAACAAATATATTGTTACAACCTAGGCGCTTCACACCTGCCTATCTGTAAAAACACATTGTATTACCTGTCGCCATTTGAACCAGGGCCCGATGGAGAGAGAGGAGTTAGTCGAGCGAGAACCACCAGCGAAGCGAGACGTGTGTACATTTGGTAATCTATTAGTGACGGACTAACGCGTTTTATTGAATTACGACCTTCTATGTTACATTACGTTTGGATTTGTTGTGTTCGGTTATATTTGTACCTGTGTTATAATACGTGTTTGTATAGTTCTAATAAACTCTATAATAATTCCAACGGCATTTTAATTAGAGTCCCGCTAAACTCGTAATAATATTACAAGTCCTTTGCTACTTTATTATTACTGAGATATGTATGAAAATATCCCGAAGTATAAGAAGTAAAGAACAAAAACCAGGTGCCAGGTAGTATTTTCCCGTTTGGATGGCTAGCCCTGGTCTAGTGTGCTGCCATAACAACCTTCAGTTGTGTTCCGGCATTAGCGGCCAGGTACCAGTCCCCCTTTATGCCAGCACATTGGTACTCGTAGCGCCTTTGGTGTTACAAAGGTCCATAGGCGATGGTAACCGCTTTCCATCAGGTGGGCCATGTGCTTATCTACTGAAGTCATGCAATAAAAAAAACACATTTGTTTTTTCAACAACTTCCTCGATAGTAGCCAGTTTAGATGGATTTCTGTACAATGAACTTGGGGTGAATATGGAATCTCTTCAACCAGGAAAAAGTAAAAAATCCGCAAGATCACACACTAATAATCTTCCATATAGGTACTCGTAATGTACATAATTATTGCATTTAAATGGGCTCATTGCCTTTTTGTTCAATTTGTTTGTTTAGCATTCAGCGCCTAACAAGTACATACATGCATTTGTATCAATTTTAATAATACCAGTGAACATATTAGAATGCAAGCAATGTTCACCTTTAAGTAGTTTTACATTTCAATATTACGCCTTAATTGAAAGTCTATTAATATACTTGAATTAAGGTAAAAACAAACTGTTGGTGATCCTTAATAAAATAAAATGTAATAAGTATAAGATAATTGTCATTATGACTTAGCCATTCAGTGAACGATAGACTAGCAAAATTGTAGTAACGTAAGAATAAAGTTAATATTAATAACTGAGACACGCGATTGAATACGTTAAAAACCAGAAATCACTACCGATGTCGAATCAATCTCTATTATCAATTTCCAAACAACAAAAGTGTTAAAAATACCATATCCGCGGTTCCTTACGTTGGCGCCATTACATCCTGTATTTGGAACATTTCCGACTGCTTTGTTCATTTTAATTAAATGAAACTGGTTTACTTAGTTTTTGCCTTATACCGTAGACACAACTTTCGCTTAATTAATTAAATTATGTTACGTAACACGTCACACTCACTTAACAACTGCTTGGGTATCATTCACCATTGATAGATGTTCAATTTTTAATTATCGTGCACTATAATTAAAAAACTAGTCCATTATTTGTCAATTAAATTTTGAGTTTACAAGTACATAATATTTAATTAATCTTGTCATATTCCAACGAGTCTTACCAGGGCCGTTTTAACGATATAGGGCGCCAGGGTGCTAAAATAAGCCTCTGTAAATTTTTTTATATATATGCCACACCTGTTTGTTGCAATATTAAATTCATACTGGTAGCGATAAGTAATTTGTTTGCACATCGTAAGACGCAATTTTACAAGCTTTTATTTAACTTGCAATGGATGTACCTATATATGTATGTAAGTATGTATGTTAGCTCGGGTGAAATCTTGCAAGTTAAATTTGACCAACTTTCCGGTTTCTCGGGAAATTTTTCACACATATGTATATCGCGTGACAATGCAATAATATGGTACCATGGAGTTGATCTGATGATAGAGTCGGAAGGTGGTCATAGGAACTTCTGTACTAAACAAGATAGTCCCATTGTGTTTGGGCTTTTTTTACTTGTCATGGCTAGCACTCTGCTGCTACATGATATTCAGGTTCTCAAAAGCTTTTATTTAAAAACCTTTTCAAAAAATCTTATGTATAAATATAATGAATGTCTGAAAAATGATTTTCAAAACTAGCAGTTTTTGCATAATAATTGTCGGTAGAAGGCGATGATTTTGCTCTTTCAAGTCCCTGGGCCTCGATTTTACGTAGCCCTTGTATCCCTGGGTAAAGACTGCCCTGACTGTTCCTTTTATGTATACTTATAGGTACTTCTTTGTCTATCCATTCACTATGGTCTAAGAGCCCATGAACGGCTACCTGTATGTAGTTGTCCAGACATGAGTTTTTGTACATTGACGCCCCTATTCCTACCATGCATGAGGTGGGAACTCGCTAAGTTCAAAGTGGTGGTCGTGAAGAGAGCTCAGGCAAGACTGGTATCGAATTTTAACGAATCTTAAATCCATTTGACCACGTCTGCCGTTTTGAAATTTGAAAATGTATGATTATTATTATCGGAAAATAAGAACGGCAGACCATTATCGCGTGTTTTACTTTGTAGCAGACCATTTTGCAAATGCTTAAAAAAAATTTTTTCAAAGTAATTGACCAGATCTGCCATTGATATATTTTATTTATTATAGTCTTAAAAACTTATATTCATCACGGCAGACGTCTACATTGCGTACACACATCAATAAATAATAAAATCTTAGCTACTACCCGGTCAGATGTATATATTTTCCTTGCGCTATTTGACATCAATATAATTTACTTGCGATTTACTTTATCACTCACACTCACTTAATTCGAGTCCTGCAACTCGTAACAATAGTATAGAATTAATTAACGGAAATTCGATCATGTGACTTGAAAGTGTCAACCGTTAATTAGCCATCCCAGTCGATTTTACTCTTTTTGTGTACCCTCTAAGCTATGTCGATTCCGACAACCCTAAAGATTAGTTCTCGTTGTAGCAAAACCCGAAATGAAGTAGCGTAGAATTACGCAATTAATTGAACAGTGCCGTTTTGGGATAGCACAAACATTCGCAATCAGTGGTTCCTAAATAGGGCTGTGCAGTACTTATTACTTTTAAAGTTCTAATTCAAATTGATTGTAGTTTTCTTATTTTATGAAAATTAGATCTTCTTTAGAACGTGTTTAACTGAAGAGTTGAACTTTCAAAGAAAAAAGTAACGTATGTGGGTAGATATATAAGGTATGTCGCCGCGCTATTAATCAAAAAGTACAAACTGGTCCAGCCGGGCATGAACCAGTACGCTCGCGCCGGTGTATGCACGCAATATCAAAATTTACTATGACAAACGCTCAATTGTCTACGGCCAACCGCCAATATTAAAAAATCTACTAACGAACGAAGGCGAACGATTATACGCGCAACAAAAAATATTGTAAAATCACATAATATTAAAATATACGCATTTCTCGGGCAAAAGGCGCTTCATTGAAGACTTCCTACGCTTCAAGGTATTTGCTTAAGTTTTCGCTAATTAAAGTAATTACAAGGACTAATGAATTATATTTTTAGGCTATCATAGAGTAAATGTTAACCATAAAGAAAAGTGAATAATTAAAATAAAACAAGTTGGGGGTAGACAAAAATATTTTCAACATATCTATTCCAGTTGGTATTCATTTAAACACTGATAACATGTGTACTGTTAGACATATCTTTATTTCGATTTACCTCAGCGACACGGTAAACGTGTCTCTGAGGTAAATCCTAAGGTAATCAATCCTATTTATCGTGGTCAAAGTTCGAAATTAACGGTAACTACATAAATGTGCGGAATTTTCCCTTGAAGAGTTACTAATAAAACTAACTTAGAATTCACAGTCCAAGACTTCGAAAAATATTGAAAAAGCATTTCTATAGACGGTGAAGAATTTTCTCAGAAAATTAAATTACAACTCCGTTACTTCATAGGAAAAATTAGGAGGTCAATGTTCAGCTTCGCTCCGTTTCCAAGAACCTTTTCCAACTTTTTCACGATTCAGCCGAATCGTGAAAAAGGAAAACTTGGAAACGGAGTAAATGGTTGGTAACGTAAACCATTTTAAGAATAAAGAAAATTTCAACCTCATATTAAAAAGTAACTGATCTATACTACCTTCTAAGTAATGTGTAAATGATAAAGTAAATTATGAATTTTCATATGTTCTTTATTGACATCCTTAGAAATGAATCGATTAAGATAATTTTGACGTAGTTTCGGTGGCGAATTTGAACGTACGATACTTTTGTTTCAGAAAATAGGATAGTTTCAATTAGATAGGCAGTTTATACAGAAAGATGAAAGTAAGAAGCTCGTATACCCTAGGACCTTCTATATATAAAAGTAATAGTTGCTTTGCTTGTATTTTTTGCTTCTTACTTTTTCATTGCTTTGGGTTTAAGAAAATTTGATTTGACTCAGACTGTTGTCCTACAGTCGCTTATAATTTTGATTTCATTTAGAAATACAAATAATATGGTCCAAATTTCTTTTGTCTATCAGTGGTCAATACATCGATGTAATCATTACAGTAACGATGATACACTGTGCACCACATGTGTCATTGCTACTAAGGAATCAAGCCAGATAAAATGTAAATGGTAAATGTAGGCACCACCACTTACTTCATCAAGCCTGTTGAATATGACTCAAATTTAAGGTACATCTTTTAGCGTATTAGCTTTTTATAAATAGTGTCTGAGACAATGTAGGCTCAAGTAATTTATATAGTGAATCTTGGATTGGTTTTGTAGAACGCTATATGTATTTAAAAATATTGTTTTTAAATCTAATAATAATGGTTTTCTCATTCCAAATTACAAAAACATTTATATATTTATACATCCTCCTTTAACGATTTACACTGTTAGAGCTTATATCTTTCATATGATTTATTATTTATCTCTTATGATTCTTGGGTTAATATCTAACGCCTTTAGCTTTAGATACTTATTAATTGTTTATGTATCTATTTAGCTCATTCCCTTTCACATGACTTGTTTTAAAGCACTGAATGTACCAACAAGATGTAGAGAAAATGTTTAATTTTAACCAAAAATACGTTTCGTTTTCCGATATTCCAACCATCCCAATAGTTCAATTAAACGGAGAAACTCAAATTAAAAGAAACTAGTTTCGTATTAATAAGGCAAGAACAAATACCAAAGAGTCATTATAATCGAAAACTCAAATTAACTCATAAATTCTCCAGCATTTTTGGTGGTCGGATATCCCAAAAACTCGGCAATTACAGCCCTAATCATAAGGCTAATTACACACGCTTTCTCTCGCCAAACGTGGGTTGAATGGCGGACAAGATGTCACTCCGATTAAGGGCTGGCAATTTGTGCTGCGTTCCTGACTTTATAAGAATTATGGTTCTCACACCTAGTGACATGAATTGCTCGGAGAATCTAGATTGGCTTTCCCGTATTAACATTATATTAATCGTTGCGGGAAGTTTGTGGGACAGGTAATACCTTATTGAGTGGAAATTCTTAAATCGCGCTAGTCATCTTAAATTTTAAGATCTCGGGCTAGCGGAATTAAAGAATTTAGTTAATTACTTAATAAAGGTTCCGTAGCCATTTTGACGGTAACGGAACACTTATTAAATCTTAATGCCTGTCCATCCATCTGTCTTTGTAGAACATAGTTATTTTTCTCGGAAGCTATATGTATAAAATTTCACAGGGAGATGTGGTCTATTTGGCGCTAAGCAATGCTGCAGTAAAATCGCCAAACAATTAAATATTAGAGCTTGTCAGCATACCCGTAAGTGTACATGATCATATTTATCTGTGCAGGAACGGAGAAAGAATACAATTTCCTGCGGCCGGGCGGCCTGTCGTAAGAGACAAAACAACCCACAGCCAGGTAGTAGGGCATTTGCCCGACTGGATGGCTACCACCCCTGGTCTAAAGCATGTCGCCATAACAACCTTGAGTTGTGTTCCGGCTTTAGTGACCAGGTTCCAGTCTCCCTTAAGAGAGCAGCAGCGCATTTGTAGCAACTTTAGTGTTACAAATGTCCATAGGCGATGGTAACCGCTTTCCATCAAGCGGGCCGTCTGCCTGTCTGCTGAACTCCTGCTATAAAAATAAAAACAAAATCGCTGGGCGTCAAAAAAATCGCAATCAAATATAGCCTATGTCACTCAGGAATAATGTAGCTGTCTACTGGTGGAAGAATTTTCAAAATCGTTTCAGTACTTCAAGAGATTACCTCCTACAAACAAACTCTTGACCTTACCTTTTTATAATATTAGTTTAGATATCATAACAAAATAAAACTCTAATCATGTAATAGACTATTCTTATTCTTAACCAATAAAAATAAAATTCAATGTTCAACGGAATCAGATAATAACAAAAGCATGGAGTTCTATTTCGCAACAGAAATCAATCGTAGGATCGATATGAAATCAATAATACCTTATTTGACCACACCCTGAGGTATAATGCCGTAAGTAATAATTACCGTTTTTAATCTTTATTTGTAAAAGGATAATAATTTATTAGATTAATTCAAAGAGAAGTAGCTTTAAGTTATATGCTGTATTTAAAATTTAATATGCATATTTTAGGCACAATATTTATGAGCAAGCCGACGCATGAGAGTTACTCTCTAGAAATGAAATATCGTGGGAACCTACTCGTCGTGTATTCAATTAATTTATTAACAGACTTCAAAAAGCAGGAGGTGCTCAATTCATTTGTATGTTTTTTTGTTGTATGGCCGTTACTCGATTTCTCCGTAAATTTTGGACCGATTTTCTAAATATATCTTTTAATTCATCCATCCATATATACACCCGAATTGGTCCCATTGTCACCATGTCAGGACCTGATGAGTGGCTTCTAAGGAATTAGAGAAACTCACAAAAACTGTTAACCAACTTCTTCGTACCACGATAGCTCCGCAGTTGTAAACCGATTTTCAAATTGTATTCTTTACTCGTAAGTGTATACTTATTAAAAAACGTCGAGAGCCTACATTATTCCAAAAAAAGCTTGTATACGCGTGCTAATTACACTGTATACATTACACTTTCTACAGGCGCTTAATTTTGTTGTAGGCAGGCATGTTACGCGATTTCTCTGTAAATTTTGGTCCGATTTTAAAATTGTTTTTATTAAAACTTGCGAGATGCTCCCACAGTCATCAAGTTAGTGCTTTTGGAAATTGTGTCAAGCAGATGTTCATGATATATCTGTTGTTTACAGATATTGTGGATGGAAGAATAATCGAATTTCTTTTTCCATCTTTTGTACAAAACAGCTAAATCTCTTATAATAATACAACTGAATTACTACAAATACTTTAATTAATATCTCAAAATTACTTATATCTATAATAAGAGTGCTAATATAAAAAATTACAAATTTGCCACGTAGTGTTTTATACTTTCGAGGCTTAAATTAGAATGCAGCAAGGTAATATTTTGCGAAACATTATAATAGGTTTAAAAAGGTCAATATAATAGTGAAACTTATCGAAACGTACAGGAATGTTACAATGGTAAAGTTTCAAAAGGTTTGGGAGTGCCACAAAAACTTCATTGTCATCTCAATATTTCCATTCTATTTGATGACCGACAAAAAAGTCCATGTGAGTTTCAGTCCTCTTGGTAAACTAATTCATCAAAAATAGTATGGAAGAATTCCAGCAAGTTAATTTTAATCCTATTTCTGTTTTTTTTTATTCGGCATAATATTGAAAACTTCAGCAACAAATTATTACCATCGGGAATTAATATCTTTATTTCCTGATCATGCCTTGAAATTTATATCAGATAAAAATAAAGGAGTAATAAAACAGCTAGAAGAAAGACTACCTAAAAATAGTCTCAGCATTTCGAGTCTAAAAGTTCTACCAGTAACACAAAAGGAAAACTAGTTTTTTCTACTATTGTTTGTAAAACGCGCTAAAAGGTTCTGTAACGCTTTTTTGCGTTCAATACTCGACCTATAAAATAGACAAAGTAACAGTAAAGGCCTTATCACATTTATTTGCATGTCATATTGCTTTAATATGGGTGCGATATCTATTCGTCGATTTTTACTTATATTTTACATTTAAAAACCTCTCTCATGTATGCAGATTTTCAACAAAACTGGTTACGTACCTGAAACAAACAAAATTAGGAAATATGTAGTCAATTGCTCATTTTATATATACAAACAAAATCCAAAAAATATATTCATCGTCAGGAAGTTATTATGTTAATCACTAACATTCAGCACAGATTGTTAATCGAAATTAACTGATGATAATTTTAGAAAAAAAGAAAAGACTATGTATGAACAGCAAATACGTTCCACTATTAGGCCCGGGGCTATCCATTTTAGAGAAAAGGACGCTATACCCAACAAATTTGTCCAGGGTAGATTTATGAATTTCAGATATCGATAATTAACATGTGCAAGTTTCATGTTGAATTATCCTGCACCGCAAGTACCGAGTAATTTAAAAAATACAAAGTAGGTCGGAAAATTACATAATCGGGGTGTATTCTATCCGACTAGGATTCGAATCCAGTTGTAACCCGAGTAAATCATTCAGCTACTACAACTAAAGAAGAAAAAACACTAATAACTCAAGCAAATATTTATACTTTGATATATTTTTCGAATATTAAACACAATACAAAATACTCCTTATTGTACACCAACATGATAGAAAACACAATTATCTCAAATACTATAAGGTAGTACAATGGGCGGCTTTATTGCTTAAGGCGATAAGCTAAGCAAAATTTGGACGGACAAGATCTTATTGTAAAGACAGCGTTGGCGTGACGTTAAACAAGATAACTAATACCTAAATACACAGTATGCGATAAACTGTAATTGGCCCTTAAAAGATTCGCACCCTAGCACACTGCGTTTTAAATTGTCTGTGCCCTATAATCTTGTGAATTTACCGCGGCCATTTTATTTTTATTGCCTTCACAATAGGTGCTTGTGATTGTTGTAAATATAGTTTTATTCTCGCCTTATATGGCTTTTACGACCATGTTTATAACTTGCAACTTGTAAAGTCTAAGCGTCGGTAAAACAGCGCTTTGAGATTTGCATAATTTTGATAACATCAGTATTGATTAAGACTTGAGTACGAATTTTGAAGAACTCGCAAACTACCTAAAAAGTTTCGTTCCTAGCACTTTCGTCTATAGGTGCTAAAAATACTTGTAATGCAGGTAGCTTAGGTAGAGGAGAGACTTAAATACGGAAATCATTTTCTGATCATGTTTAGAAATCAATCAAATTCAAAGAAATAAGAGTAAATTCATGATACACTTAACTGTGTAGGAACAAAATGACCCACAGCGAGTTGGTACGTTATTCGTCCGTCTGGATGACTTTGGTAGCCCTTGTCTAAAGTATGCCGCCATAACCACCTTGAGCTGTGTTCCGGCATTAGCGGTCAGATTTCAATCTCTTTTTAGAGAGCAGCAGCTTACTGGTAGCAGCTTTGCTGTTACAAATGTCCATAGGCGATGATAGCCGCTTTCCATCGAGAGGGTTGTCTGCCTGTCTACTGTACCTACTCATGCAATAAATTAAAAAATAACTTTTTTATTATGTTAAAGTCCGTCGTTTTCATCAAACCCACACGAATATTTTAATGAAAACAAACGAGGAAAGTCGTTTTAGAACAACCCTCTCCAGTGTTATCAATAAAGACTATCTTGTACTTGAAAAAATATCTTACTTACGGTTCAACGTTTGTTCGCGACGTTAAGTACAAAACTAACTGTAAACTTAACATTAAATGTACATCTAATTAGATGTACATTTAATGTTAATAGATAAATTAGAGTGGCTAAATCAAAATGAAACAACATTTAAGAACATAATATTTCTATGGAAAATCGTAATGTACTTAGTAATGAACACAACTTATCCTCTACTTCAATATATCACCACTTTTTTTCTTTTTAAATCAAACTACATCTTTCAAATAAAACTTCCTAAAGTAATCAAACCAAGACAGTAAGCGTTAATAATGTGCGTTAAGAATATTTGAATTAATTTAAATAAAAGAAGCCCATAAATCAAATCAATTTCTCAATGGGTTCATTTAAAAGCGGACACACAAATTATTGCTTACAAATTGGTAAATATGTTAAAATATACAAATGCAATCAAAGCTTAGATCATATTAATTGGAAAAAGGTTGAAAATGCAAAGAAAGATTAAATTTTCATGGGATTAATTTGATTATTACATATGGAATGTTAGATGTTATAGACAAATTGATAGACTAGTCACCTGTAGCAGGGTTACCGTCGCCTATGGATTTCTGCAACACTAAAGAAGCCACAGACGCAGTTAACTTTGCTCATTTATTGTAGGCAATGTGATGTGATTTATAGATACATCCCTCTCTTTTTTCTATTTTCTTTCACCATATCCTAATTAATTGGGGTCGGCATATGTATATGTCTTTTCCTTCCACACTCCTCTATTCTGACATACATCTTCTGTCACATCACAAATCATCATATCATCCTTCACACAATCTATCCATCTTTTTTTGGTCTACCTTTTACATTTGTACCCATCCATCCTGTAGTTTAACATTCTTTTTGTCACGTGACTTATCCCTCCTCGTTATATAATGAGGAGGGATGAAAGTCACGTGGGCATATGCCCATACCAACTTAATCTTCTTCCTCTCAAATTTTCGGCTACGGGTGAAACTTTCGAAGATCCCCTTATGTACTCATTTCTTACCTTATCCATCACCACCGTATCCCGAGAAGGGTTAACGCCTGGTAGGCGCCCGGTTGTAAAAGGAAGCCAAATCTAAATATGTCTTATATTTATAGATACGTCCAAAATATTATATATATTATTGCCCCTCGTAAGGGACAATATAAGCTGGCCATAACGTCTAGAACGGACATTATTTTTTTGCCTTGTGGCAATATTCTATTTTGTCTGTAATCAAGGTCAGTGAATCATAAACAAGGCGAATTTATCCATGTTATTTTAATTTAACGGTGATCAGAGTCTAAAATCCGCTTAAAATAACTAAAAGTATGTATGGAACAATACCACGTTTCACGTGAGTTGTGATTTTTAAAGTTTACCGATACCAATTTCAATGGCATTTGAAGCAAAAGTCTTTCTGTTATAATTCGACGATATGTATCAAAGGACAGCCGTTTTAATCAAATAATTGTTCAGTTAACTATCATAAGGTGTTAAAGCTCTTGCTTGTAAAATTATAATCATTATTATTAAAGTAAACATCATAGGCTATGTTGACAAAGTACATACGTCGTAACTAAAGCAACTTTATACGTGCACGATGTTTGATGTCTTACTGATTATTCTTGACCTAATTTTGGAATTGCTTGTTTAGATAAATTTGCGAAAGTGGCGTCACTATTATTTTCTACTTAATTTTGCTACCCTGTACCTCATACTTAAAAAAAAAACGAAATCTCACTTGTCCCATACCAAAGTCACTGCGTAAGAATCGTGTTAGGAACCACACCTACTTCATTGAATCATGATCTGTTTACGCAGTTTTATTGAGCAAAAGCTTTCGGAAATAGAAATAATGTCCCATTCTCATAGCTTGGAGAAAAGTGATTTTAGTCTCCACAATAGCTGCCTTGTCATCCAAAAGTGTCTCCGACAGAGATCTGTGGTGCTAACTAAAACCTATACAAAATTTGGCGCAGGCTATTAAATTTTTTTGGGAAGGAATATGGACTACCTTTATTTCAAATATTAACTTTGATAGTTATTATTCAACACGACGAACCTTTGAAGTAAAGATACTTAGAGCAATCAACACTCAACAACATTTTGAAGTATCGTATTTCTTATTTTTTTTTGCGTATTAAAGTATTATTATTAAGTATTACATAAGTAAAATTAGTTTTATTAATGATTTTTATTATTTATTAGTTTATTAACAAAATTGGGTCGTTTTCGTCTTATGCCAAAAGGAAGGTTTGCACTGAAAATCAGCGTTGTGTCGGACATAATTCCGGCACAGCAATATGCTGAGTGCAAACCCTGTTTGCTTAAAAGGCGGCGTACAAATTTTCAAAATTTGCTCTGTGTTTCACAATATATAAGGAATGTAATTACGTCGCTATTTTTGCAAATAAAGTTTTTCTTTCTTTCTTACTTTCTTTCAAACAACAGTCACGTACTAACCAAGATTAATGAATTCCCAAGTCATCCATTCTATTATCACACGTTATCAAGCTATAACAAATCATAAAGGTATCACGAGAGGCTTATAAATCCTTCGACATTCGCACAACGGTGCCATACGTCTTGCTGCACGACAAATTCTCGAGCGCAATAAGAATAGGGGATAAATCACGCAGTATCACCACTTCAGGTGATATATTGGGGAGGAAATTAACACTTGATACGGCGGTTTCGATCGATAGCACAAATAAATTGCAATGCATCTGATGGTAAGCGGTCACAATTGTTTTCTTATTTACCTATCTTGGTTTTATAATAACACTACTATATAGATTTCCGTATTAGGTGAGGACAATAGTAACTTTCAATATCGCGCTTTTTAAGATATTATAATACACCCCACGCTTTTTTACAATAAGGTACATTGATATTTTTTTTACACTGTACTTAATCAAATTGATTAATTATTTCTTTTTTGCACTCCACGGTAAGACCCCATTTATCAGAAACCAAATTTATTAAATTTTATTTTCTGTTTTTTAGTTGGATTTTTTATGAAAGCGTGTTTTTTTGTTTTTTTGAAACTATTTTTTTTTTAATGTTTTTAAATACAAGCTTTTGAGATCCTGCATATCATGTAGCAGCAGAGTGCTAGCCAAGACAAGTAAAACGAGCCGAAACACGACGGGTGTATCTTGTTTAGTACAGGAGTTCCTATGGCCACCTTCCGACTCCATCATCAGATCAGCTCCATGGTACCATATTATTGCACTGTCGCGCGATATAAACATACGAGCCCAAACACGACGGGTCTATCTTGTTTAGTACAGGAGTTCCTATGGCCACCTTCCGACTCCATCATCAGATCAGCTCCATGGTACCATATTATTGCATTGTCACGCGCTATAAACATACGAGCCCAAACACGACGGGTCTATCTTGTTTAGTACAGGAGTTCCTATGGCCACCTTTCGACTCCATCATCAGATCAGCTCCATGGTACTATATTATTGCATTGTCATCGACCTTTGACAGGTGTGCAAAGTTTGAATTAAATCTGATCGTTCAAAGTAGGACAAAATCGAGCTCAAAGGGGTCGGTTACAAACATACATACATACAGGTGAAGCTAATAAAAAATAAAAACTTCGTTTAAAAAAACCGACTTCAAAAACTAAAAAACTAAAATGTATAAAATAACTTATTTCTAAAGCTATTATTATTAATATATATTATCTAAAACATCTTGAAGTCGGTGCAAAGCAAAACATAAAAATTACTATATTTTGAAAATTACTAAGCACCGAAGTTTTTTTTTTATATGTTACTTTTTAGTGTCTAGCTATGTATGTGTGGACCTACGAATGGTGCCGCACTTCTTAAAAAATATAGGTCCCACGAACCGGAAACAAAAAATGTTCGTAAAATGAAAACTACTGGGCCAAACTATGTCAATTTTTTAGGGGACCAATTAGAAGCTATTCCGCGTCGAACGAATGAACGAAAGAATCACGTAAATCGGATCATAAATCACGGAGTAATCTTCGAACATACATAAAAAAAAGCAAAAAAAAAAACAAAGATCCCGACGAATTGAGAACCTCCTCCTTTTTTCAAGTCGGTTAAAAAGCGTGTTAAAAACTACCATCAATTATACTAGTGCGAAGTGTAAAATATCCAGTAAATAGATGATGTTATAGCTATTAATCAAAGTAATTAGTAAATAGTAAAACCTAGATTAAACAACATCTTGAACAGTAGCAAGCAAGAAATGCTTGTTATTCCTTTTTAACGAACAAGGCAAAGTTATAGGTCATTGCTCTTTTTAAGACAGAATTGCTAATATAAATCTTCGTTATTCACTACAATAGACCAATATGTATCTGCATTAAAATACAAAAAAAAGAAAGAAAAATAAAGACGAAAGGTTGACGGCCCGCCAAGTGGTAACCGTCACTTATGAACATTTGCAAAAGTTGCTGCCTATTTCGAGGAGATGGGGGCGGAAGGGAACCTGGCCACTGTCACCAGAATACGATTTAAGGTTCTTATGGGGGTATTTGTTAGACCAAGGGTGGTAGGCACCCAGACGGGCAAAGGCCGTACCACATGGCTGTGGGCAAATTTCATCTCTGAGTTGTGTGTATGGCTACTCTCAAATCAACAAGCTGGCGGATATAACCCGACCGATGGACAAAACGACACACTAAAATGTGAAGTATTCGCACTAGCTGTACTCCATAATTTGGTAGTATTAAAAAAAAACGTGCCGACTTTGAGAATCGACGAGTTGATACAATTTATTTAAATGAAAAGAAAGAGAGAGTTATTTATGGTGTTAAAATTTAAAATAATTAAATAAGTACGGCATGCATAGCATTATTTTAAGTTTTACTAATGTTTTCCTTTCTTAGTTTTTCACATTAATATTTTTACAAAATTGAAAGTGACCTATGAAAAATATTTTTTATGGTTTGTTTACAACTTGTCTCACGGATCTCTGAATACGATATAGTTCTAATATACTGTTTACAACAGATAGTATAACTAGTTACATCAAATGAGCTAATAAGCAAGACTAACCAGCATTACAGTACGGTTACAACACCGTATCGCGTTAAAGTGTTGATAATAAGCGGTTGAGACTACAATTGGAAAATAGCATCACGTAATATATTAAAGCAAAGTGGCAAGAACTAGATGCTGCTTTGGTAAAGAGCCTTCTAAAATAACTGCTTGTAATAACTAGTTATTTTCGTCGTCTAACTAATATTTTATTGCCTATATAAGTTTTCATGATTGCGCATATTATTCCAAATTTCATTTTGCTATCACATACAAGCCGTTATCACTTTACCTATCGATTTATTGCACAAATCTCGGAAAAGCGTTAATGGTGATATCATCTTAGACTACATACATATTGTATAATGTTACGACCGGAACGCCGAGAAAAGACAAATTCACACCTGCATACCTATAGACATTTTATTACCTTTGCTGCGGCATTTGGACTTCTTTTGTTTACTTTGTGTTTAAAATTTGTGATTAGAAAAAGAGTCCTGTGCCCATTGTGTATTGTAATCTTTTATGGTGGTCATTAGCCAGTGTGATTCTAGGAAATTCAGTCCACGCAGTCGAGCGATAAACACAAGCGTAGCAAGACTTGTGTACATTCGATAATATTTAGTGACGGACTTTGCGCGTGTTATAGAATCGTTCCTTATGTTTGGACTGGTTGTGTTTAGTTATAATTGTACCTGTTTTATACGTGTTTGTATAGTGCTAATAAATTCTATAATAATTCTAACGGCATTTTAATTTCGAGTCCTGCAACTTTGCAATTTGCTTATGGCGTAGCCACTTTTTCGCATTTATGTCGAAATATGCCCCTTGGTACATGAGATCAGACGATCTTCATCGGGACTTATCTCTTAACGTTATTAAAAAATAGGCTGACATCAAAAACGGCTTCATCGCGATATAAATATCGAGGCCATCCAGCTCCTTGATAATACAGATTTATTAAGAAGTCTCAAAGAGACAAAACCATTTGAGTAAGTGTTATACTCTCATAACAAACTAGTGCTATGTATGTGCTAAAAGATAACAAAGAACACATAAACAAAGTGATTTCTCCCTAATCTCTATTAAGGAGAAGACACTTGCCTCTGCAATAAGAAACATGACACCTTCTTAGTTTTAGTTATATCTAGTTGTTTTAGAACAGATTTAAATTACTCGTTAGTCGTTAGTCTTATTTCCTAGATTAGATTGTAATTTTAATGTTCTACCACTATGGTACATCGTTTAAGAAAAAGAGTCAAAATATTTTGTAGTTTAATTCATCAATGTGCTTTAACAGATTAAGGGCAGCTTCCATAACGATCGCCTTTAAATAAAATTAGTTAATCATATTAAACTATTGACAGTTCTTTAAACATATTAGCGGCAAATTTTGCGTTGCGCACGACGCTAAATGTATTTAAGGGTGATAAATACGTTTTGTGTTTTTTAATTAAATTTAAGCAACCTTATGCAAGCGGCCCTAAATCATGCATGCCAACTTAAATAAATAGAAATTTAAATACTTAATCTAATATAAACATAAAGTAACGCTCAGAGATTCATCTTTAATTTTCTTTATTAAATGGGTAAAATTAAAAAAAAAACTTAAAGGAGCAAAGTACCATTTGACTCTAAATATATTAATGAATTGTTTTTGTTGTTATCATAGACAGAAATATTTTTGTTTCAAATTTCAATAACAATACTGTTCTTAGCCGATTTCGGCTACAGCGAACACTATGTATTGTGACTTATGAATATTGATCTTAGAACCATTCGTAATGTTAGCGAGACTCGAATTAAAATGCCGTTAGAAGTTATTCTAACGGCATAATTCTAAGTAAAATTATAGTTCTAATAAACTCTATAGTAAATAGAGTTTATTAGGACTATACAGACACGTATAACACAAGTACAAATATAACCGAACACAATAAGTCCAAACGTAATGCAGAAGGACGTAATTCCATAAAACACGCAAAGTCCGTCACTAAAATATTCCCGATTCTAGTACACACGTCTTGCTTCGCTCGTGGTTATCGCTCGACGGATCTCGTCCCTCCATCGGGTCATTGCTTTATACTGCACAGATGCAATATGTCTGTCCGGCCGCGTGGACTGAATTTCCTAGAAACAGTTTGTACTTTAAATCCGTAACACCTGGCTAATGGCTGCCACAAAAGATTACAATACAACAATGGGCTGTTTTCTAATCACAATTTTTAAACACAAAGTAAACAAAACGAGTCCTAATGCCGAAAGGTAATAAAATGTGTTTTACAGGTATGCAGGTGTGAATTTGTTTTTGTCGGCGTCTAGGTCGTAACAATAAGATCACATGTTACTTCTATAGCTTATTTTAAATGTCGTATTTTAATGCATTCTACACACATCGATAGTTAAGATAACCTTAGAACAAATAATCAAACTATATGTTATTGTCTATCATACACATTGTTAATACCATATTCGTGACTGCGAATGAAAACAAAGGTGTTTTTTTAATCCGTCCCTAAACTTTTATAGACTTCCTATGCCTCTTGACCTCGAGTCGAGGTCGAATATTGAAAGTAACAAGAAGACAATACTCGAGCGATCTGTCGATAGCATCGCTATATTTAATTAACGAGTTCCACATACGGTTGTTACGTTCAGCGTGCCGTTTGACAGACAATATTGTGGTTACATGTGATCTCTTCATTAGGAATTTAATATTTATAGTGACATTCAAAAAGATTTTGAATAAAATTCATTAAATTGTGCTTATATGGTTAATTAACAATATTTTCGACTTTAAAACCTTAACTTTAAATATTCCTTATGTAGTCAACATATAAGATATTTTAACGACACTAAATAGTGTAATTGATTGCAATAGTCGTGTGTACATTGTATCAAAGCAATATACATATATTGCTTTGATACAATGTACAATGTAATAATGAGTGTACATACACTCATTATTGTTTAAATTACTCACTGTCCCCCTGAAGATTTCCTTTTGCCCTACGATATGGGTGAAGAAAGATGGGCGTAATAATTTTTTATCGAACTCGGGAACGCGTTAGCAATGCCCTATTATTTAAAATGTCTGTAGGCCACAATAACTATTTACCACCAGACGGGCTATGTGCTTGTTTTATTACTGTTTTAGGAAATATATGGTGTTTATTGATAAAATTTACAGAAAATTTAAAGTTACGTTATTAAATTAGTTTAGGTTAACAGTTAGTAATTTAGTCTGATGTTGCCATTACAATAACAAGGACGTTTACTTGAATCCAATATTATATTTAAAGATACCCAATTAAGATAAAGCGAGTAGATCAACGGAAGTATTACTTGATACTACATACATTGTATTGCTCACAGGATGAACGATGCAAAAATGCGCACAAATGTCAAAACAATGAAGTACACGATGAGAACAAACAAGAAACAATTTCCAAAATCAAACATTAATACACTAAAGATTAATAAATTATCTTTAAAACTTAGTCGGTATCTTTTCAAATGCTTTTTAATCAAATCCTTTTAACTTTGATCGGCGATCTTTTCGTCCGTGTGTAAGTCATACTACCAATATTGGTTGATAAATTGAAAAAGAAACGAGCTCCGATATTAATTATAGCTTTACGTATATCGATATGGAATCGCCGAATGACCGAGGTCTGCGATAATAAGATCTGATTTATAGCCATTGCTATATCGTTCATTTTCCGGGTGAAAGGTGAAATACAAGAAAAAAATATAATATTTCTTACAGCCGACGATAAAATCTTAAGGGTCTTTACTTTATGGATGAACGGAATGTGACTCATTGTCTCCTTTGACGTCAGTTCATCTGTTGATATAGTCTATTTCAATTAGGCGAAGGTTGCGAATATGTAGTTGAAAAATTACGACATATATTTTAAGGTTCATAGCCAAATTGCCGGAATAATGGAAGCCTTATTAAATGGCCATGTCAGTTGCGTATGATAGTTCTAAACATTTTTGTCGCAAGCTATTTTGGTCTATATAACTAACTAACTACGTTGGCTCAGTGACCCAAAATGTGACTTGGCCTCCGAAACTAGAACACGCCACCTGTTCCTGTCCTGTGCGATTTCTTGCCAGTTAAGGGCTATAAGGTCGCACACGTCAGTCTCCACACTGTCCCTCCGCCGGTGCTTGGGGCGACCGACCGGACGTCGCCCATCCGATCGTCCTAAATAGGCCCTCTTCACGCTTCGATCCTCTCCCTTCCGTTCCACGTGACCGATCCAACGGAGGCGGTGATATAGGTGAACAAATTTGGCAGGAAGAAATTTTTATCCATACAGGGACAGAGAAAGAATTCGACTTCCTGCAGCCAGGCGGCCTGTCATCAGAGGCAAGAAAACAACCCACACGCAGATATTATGGTATTTGAACGTCTGTTAAGTTGTTCTGGCACTGGGTTGTGGCCAGGTCCCAGTCTCCCTTTTGAGAGCAGCAGCGCATTTGTAGCGCCTTTGGTGTTATTGTTGGAAGCTTTTTCTAAATGTCTATATAAAAACTTAGAGGTGGTACTTGTAACTAACTGTACGACTGTCACAACGACGTTTCTTAGTTACTTTTACAAAGTCAAAAAACTATGGAAAATATAAAGCATTATTTGATTCAACAAGATTAAGTTTTCCAAAAATATTTAAATCAAATATTTTCTCTTTTTAGCTTATAATACTTTTATAGCTGTTCATAATATTTTACAAATAAGTATTTGTAATACGGCCAAATAAGTATCAGAGTATTGTATGGTGAAAAATGTGCCTATATTGAGATTTTGAGATACTAAAAAAACAATAAAATCATTTTGCAATAAATCCAAAACTTACCTACTTCTTTAAATGGCACAGCTTACTCATACAAAGGTATACGTTAATAAGAATTAAACGTATTTCCGTGTATCCTTTTCATATTAAAATCTACCTTGTGTAGGAGTAAATATACCGACATGAAAAGATAAAATAATTTACTTCAAGATAGCTTCTTTCCTTTCCAATTTACGTTACTTTTCCTGATCAATGACCAGAATGAGGATAATGTTTGTCACATTAAAAAAAGTTTCACAATTCCCTGGCAACGCGTAGTAAGTCCCGGCAGCGTTTATTTACTCGCCTCTTTGCAGTGGTACAAAAATACTTTGCATTACTTTTAAAGCAAAATGATACCATCTATGCAAAACTCAACATTAACAGTCATGCCCGTAACTCTCCCACTCATTTTAATAAGCAGAAGAACATTGCAACGCATTAGTCTAAAAGTCCAGCATAATGCTAAAATTCAATTTTAGACCAATTACGTATTTAGTTATTATCTTTTTGGTGTCTTCGTTATTTTTCTTCCCTTTATTTAATCGAACACACGTCTTCAATTTTACAGAACATAAAGATAAGGTTATCGTCGTCATCTCTTGAAAACATGTTTTTAATTCCATAGACAACATAAACCATAAATTTACTTAAATTATAGCAAGATATAAACAATATTTTTCAATTATTTTCTATATCTGTAGTAAAGTCAAGTCGAGAAGACGTCAATTGAAAATTTGAGTCTCTTTCAAAATATTTAAAGCGCTATGTATTTCAGAGTTATTTATAGCTAGATAACTTTTATTGAACACCAATAAAAAAATAAAAGTACATATCGAGGGCTTCATAACATATAGGTGTATACGAAAAAAATCCATTTTTTGTTCTTTACTAAAAACTATGCATGTTACAATTTAGAAGGTCTTACCAGTACGCAAGAGTACCTAAAAAGAAGGGTATTCCAAATTTCAGCCTAATACAATCAAGTGGTTAGTTTATTCCCAATTTTATCCTTTGTGTAAAATTGCACTTTTGTTTGTACGCCTATTTGTTATGAAGCCCTCGATATATAATATATAATTGTGCACAAAGTAATGCACAAAGTGCGTAAAATATATTAATATCTTACGACTCAGAAAGAATATTGTATGAAAATATATATATACCTTTGTGCTGTACAAATCAAAACCAAACAGGAAGGACAGCTAAATTAATATAATTTTATGGTCAGTAATAAAAATAACAAGCATGAAAGTCATAAATACGCGTAATAATTACAGTATTACTATTACATCTACACATAAGATATGTTATTAGTTTAATAACAATTTGCAAAAACTAAAAGAGGAATGTGGTCTGCATAAAAAAGTATATAATAAAATAAATAACATTATGTTTTCAAAACAGGTGATTGATAACGACTTCTGTCAAAGCAATAACAGTTTATGGAACAAAATGAAATATCGATTTTAATATTAAGGCTATTTGTTTCAAGCGACATTTTGTGCGAGCAACATAACATAACGGGTTTTTGAAGTGATAACTTCTTATGGGAGGGTGAGCCGCTTCGATACGTAACGCGTTACGGCGCAAGTCTGTCTGACTTCCCTTTCTCTCACGCATATGGCAGCGGTAGGCAGGCTCCTCCTCGCTCACTCTAGCACACAGCGCTAGCCGCATTACGGTAATTAGATTAAATAATTACCCTAATAATATACATACCCAAAATTCGAATGTATATATTCAAGAATTGTAACTAAGAATAAAATATATTTTATAATCACTGAAAGATTTTATTAATAAATAACCTTTCCTTACGTTATCATATTAATATACATAAAATGTGAGTAATAAACTAAGCTTTTCGCAAGTTAAACAATTTCAATATTAAATAGTTCAACTTAGATTAGTTAAACTACTAACTATAGTAGAATTATTTTCTCCGTGCAGTTCGGGTCATAAATCAAACTCGGCCTCAGCCCAGCTAGGGCGGTGAGCATGTTGCGCGGGCGCAACGTCATTAACGATAAAAACTCATTCTTATCAAAGAAAGATTATCATTGTTATAAAAATAATTATTATCTTTTTTGCTGTTAATTTTAAACTTAGATATAAGTATTTATATGTATTTTTAATATAACTTATTACATTCTTAACTTTTGTAATTATAGTTTTTTAATACATACATTGTTTTATCAATTTTTTTTCTTTAATTTTTGTCACTAACCTACAAAATGACAAAACCAAATACACTATTGATAACGCTTATCGACAACAATAATACGCAATCACTATGCCCGCCCATAAGGCCCGTGAGTGGAAGAGAGAGCGAAATAGTCCGATTATTTACGACTCAAACTGCACGAAGAAAATAATTCTACTATAGTTATCACTTCTGTCGGGCGTCCCGAGACGCACACGTTTTTTTATTATAGTAATGTCTCAACACAAAGAAACTAGGGCTAAAGTGCCCGGTTTCCCTTCTTTGTATTACTACAATAACAAAATAGAATAAATCTTTATGGCCGCTTTAGGCCTCCTAATTAAAATCTACAGATTTTTTTTCAAGTATAATATATAGATTGTTATTAATGCGTTTTACTGGGTCTTTTGAAACTAAACTTTTCTACCCAAACATTTTAAAATGTCGCTTAAAACGAATAGTATTTCGTCCGTCCATATTATAACGGTTATGTAAATACAGAGCGATTTGTTAGTTTCTGTCACAGCTTGAAATGTAGAAGCGTTTGGTTGTTGACACATGGTAAATAAGTCCAAAAAAACGATATCCAATGACAGTATTCGGTGTTTACTTTCATCTATAATCAGCGTTCTTGTCAGGAACTTGAAGGATGACATCACGATACTTTCCTGGGATTTTTTGAAGTGATAACTTCTTATGGGAGGGTAAATCGCTTCGTTACGTAACGCGTTACGGCGTCAGCCTGGTTTCCCTTTCTCTCACGCAAACGGCAGCGGTAGGCAGGCTCCTCCTCTCTCACTGTAACCCACAGAGCTAGCCGTATTTTGGTAATTAGATTAAATAATAATAGTAATAATGTACATACACAAAATGCTAATGTACAATTGTATTTTATAATCAATAAAAGATTTTATTATTAAACATAAAATTTAAGTAATTACTTAAGCTTTTCTCGAGTTAAAACATATTCAATACAATATTAAATAGTTCAACTTAGATTAGTTTAAGTTACCACTTTTGTCGGGCGTCCCGAGATTATTATTAATTACAATTTAAATTAAATAATGAGAAAAAATTACAAATTAATTGTAGAACCCTGTTTGGAATAAGCGTGGTAACTGCACCTTTACTCTGAAAAGAAAGCCCATAATTTCTATGAATGTATTGATAAGATGGCAATATATTTTTTTCGAAGTCATCGATTATAAGCAATAAAAGAAACAACTATAAACCAACAACAAATATTTCATCGGCAAAGAGAAAGGACACGAGAACTGGATTCATCGACGGTGGTATAAAAGCATCAAGCCAATTTATGCATTTAGAAATCCAAATGACAAAACTAGTCGTATTGATAAAGCCTGGAACAGACTATTATAATAATGAGAACGTGTGTCTTTTGAAGTAATCATAAACTTCCAAAAGACTATATACAATATAATCCCAACTAATATTATCCATAATATTATAATATTGGAAGTGTACTTTTTTGTTTCTTACCTTTTTTGCCTTTGTCTGTTCGGGAGTCACGTAAAAACTACTAGGCTGATTTAGATGCGGTTTCGCTAATCGAAATTAAATTCCCGGACTAAATTTACGGTATTTTGTATCTATAGGAATTTTCTTGAGTGAGGTTTAAAATGACCAGGCCGAAAAAAAATATTCCGATGCGAAATTTTCACCGATCGTTAAATCTTTAGTAAAAAGATTGTATTTGGCATACACAACTTAGTGAAATTACTTATCCCAAATTATTACGGGAGTTTCCTGGATTCATGTATTTTATAATAAAAAAAATCCATTATCGTGCTGAAAATAGCCTTTGATTTTATATTTAGTAAAATAATTATAATTTTTGTTACCTGTACAACGTGAACAAAGTCGCGGGCGAATGCTAGTAAATATATAAATAATAGAATTTTCTTAATATTTTCTTAAGTTTTCACGACTTGTACACATAATAAAACTACGTTTTAACGGTTTTAAGCGCGGTAATTTATTTGATTTTGGTTTATCCGACGTTTCGGCCGCTTTTCAGTGGCCGTGGTCACGGAAGACAAAGATGACATTTGTCAAACGTGTAATGTCAAAGTTTTTATTCAGCCTACCGCCAACTTGTTCATTTTAATTATTTAGTTTTAAATTTTGTTTATGGATATTATTTACTCTATGGGAGCCTAATCTAATTTACCACCGCTTCACAACATGTGGCTTGAAGAGAAGAAGCGGCGCAAGAAACTCTCCAGCAAACATGCCTAGTTCTAATTTTTTTTATATATTATTAAAATGAGTGGAAGGAAAAAATAAAAGAAATTATTATTATATATAGTAAATAATATCCATAAACAAAATTTAAAACTAAATAATTAAAATGAACAAGTTGGCGGTAGGCTGAATAAAAACTTTGACAATACACGTTTGACAAATGTCATCTTTGTCTTCCGTGACCACACTGAAAACCGGCCGAAACGTCGGATAAACCAAAATCAAATAAATTACCGCGCTTAAAACCGTTAAAACGTAGTTTTATTAAGAATTTTCTTAAGTTCTAGTGACTAGTACACATACTTAATACGTTTTCTTAACGATTTTCAGCGAAACAACGAAATAAAAATCACACATCAAACGAAATAACGCGCTTTAAACTTTAAATTAAAACATAGTTTTAGTTATGTATAATATTAATCCACAATATTATAAAATTCTAAACATGCCATGTTCGTAATTCGAAACTATATAAAAAAAACAACTGGAATATATTATACAAACGATGGAGAACACGATGCATAAAAAAAAAAATTCTTGTCTGTTTGTTAGGGATCCACATAAAAACTACGGGACCGATGTAGATGCGGTTTTCTTTGATCGGCAGCAAATTCTTAGGAATTAAAATCTGCGTTACTTTTTGTCCTGTGAATCCCGCGGAAAACTATTGTTCTCGGATGAAAGCTTCATAAATTCGAGAAGATGCAGTTGCATGTTTTGGTGCTGCCGTGACAATTTACTTACAAACACGTTATTATAACACGAAGAAGTTTCGCTGGCACCGCAAGTATATCATATTTCAAAATATGTAAAGCTATCAAGAAAGGAGAAAAGCCACGTAAGGGAAGTTTGTATTAGGGATATGGACCTCTTGTAAAGTTTTGAAAAAAAAACATATATAGATAATAAAGTAGAGATAAAGAGACAAAAAAAGAAAAATAATACCCCAGAAAAGAAATATAAACAAAGCCGGAGAAAGTTTAATAAAACTACGTTTTAACGGTATTAAGCGCGGTAATTTATTTGAAATTAATTATTCCGACGTTTCGGCCACTTTTCATTAGCCGTGATAACGGAAGACAAAGATGTTAAGTGTCAAAAAGTACTGTTATAATTCTATTTAGCCTGCCTTCTGAGGATCCCAGAAAGTGATTTGGAAGATCACCGGCCAAATTTTTCTTTTTTATTTATATTTTTATATGCACCTGACATTTTACCACCTACTGTGACATTGGCCAAATCAATGCAAACTGCGTTGGAGCCATAATCCCTTTAAAAAAAGAAGTAGAAGATTTAGCCTACCGCCAACTTGAATATTTTAATTATTTAGTTTAAATTTTGTTTATGGTTAATATTTAGTCTATAGGAGCCTAATCTTATTTACCACCCCCGCGCAACATATTGTTGTTTGAAGAGAAGAAGCGGCGCAAGAAACTCTTCATTGACTTGCCTAGCTCTTACGAGTATAATTAAAGAAAAATTACATTCATGTTTCTATGTTAGTATGCAACGATTATTTAGAAAACTAATATATTACACATAAAACACGTAATTTTCGTTTTTGACGCACATACACTATTATGTACTAAACTTAAAATTGTTACAACACAATTCTAGTATTTAGATTTTATGGAATTAATTGCTTTTAAATTTCGTACAACTTTCTAACGGATAGCTTCTGTATTTGACTCGAACATCTTCAGTATAAAAGCTAACAATTCTCTCGGTTTTACTTGTAATTTATTGATGTATCTATTATTGTATTTCCAAAAAAAAAGAACATGTATTTAATTAATTATGAGCAAGGAGACTGCAGTGTGGGACGAAGACCGGACCGGTTGATTCTCCTCTCTCACACGCTATACAACACGAGGCTTGAGGGTGTTTGTTTTTCTCCGGCCACCGTGTACGTGCAGTCGCGGGTGATAATCATCAAAGACATTATCACTGTACCTCAGAACAAAGCCGTCGGATGAGGGCACATGGTCCTGCAATCTTTTTTCTATATCAACGCAGAAGGAAGATTGGAGTGTTGTACTCATGCAGAATTCGATATACGAGTATGTCACGTATACCCATGACATACTCATATATCGAACGGCAGTTCACGCTTTTATTGGACTCCAGCTATCTCCACAATTCTTATATTATTTCATCGCTTCTCCCGGGCCGTGGGATGTGCATCATGTTGGCGACACCAACAAACAATTGATTTTTGACTTTTGTCACATAAATTTTTTCCTTCTAATGTAATGGTGTAAATTTAATATATTAATAAAATATCTCGCAGTGCAATTTTTATCCTTCCTTAATAGTTTGATTTAATCACATAAAACACTTACCATTCTAGAAACAAATACCAAATTGCTAGTTAATACGCAGAAAACATTACATCTACCAAAAATAAAAGCGGTCTGAAGCTTTCGGCCGGTTTATTTATACCTGCTATATTGATCTTTATGATCGGAAACCCGTAAATTGACGATGAAATCTATATCCGCTGATTAACGAGATAATTTATTAGACATTATAATTGCTACTTATAATTAAAAATTTGAATAAGCATTTTAATTGAGATAAGATGAAAACATTTTTTTTTTAGATTATGGCTGCAATGTCGTTTGAAAACATTAGTTATGGATCTAACGGAACTTGTAGGTGTGAAATTCCCGTCCGCGGAGAACCGGCGGAGCTCCGCGGATTCATCGCCCCTATTAACAAGGTGAGGTGAGCCCGCCCTGAGATATCCTGGTGAGATCTGTACGCAGGGGCGTCCCAGTCGTAGTATCTAGAACTAGTTCTGTAGCGTCCCGTAAAAGCGTGGGAGTGGGGCGCAGGTTTACGTTTAGGGGTGTGAAATTTCCGTGGGATAAATTTATATAAATTAAAATATAAGATTCTACGTCTGATCGTCTAATCTTTGGTCCCGTAATTGATGCGCAAGCACCGATCATGCGCATCGTGGTTGCGTCTACGAGGTTACTCCACAACTGTCAGACCACAAGCGCTGTTCAATGACGCGTGGCGTATCAATTACGTCAGATATAATAATTAGAACAGGTGTTGATGCTCTTCACACTTTTAAAGGGACAACTATACTGTTAATTAACGCCACCTGCACCTGTGCAGTGATCGGAGAAAGTTTACAACCTCTTCTCAATCAGGCTAATGGGTATATTCTTACTTAATTATATATTAAAATGATATCGTTTATTTAACTCTGCACGCTAATATATTTAATGTATTCTGTTCTCTTATCAACTCCATAAAAATGTATCTCTTAATAAAATATGTAGCACGAAAATACAACATTCTTCAATTTGGTATTTTCTGAAGTTACACCAGAAAGGGTTTCAAGCTTTTCCAATGTAACTCAAAACGATTTTTGCGAATATGAAAAAAAATGTGAATAGATTTGAATTTTTTTTTTTTGTTGTAGCATCTAATGAGTGATTGTAGTATTAAAATATCAAATAAACGTCATCTAAATATTCAATTATACGGAAAGAGCTTGAAAAACGATTAAAATAAAGTGCTATCAAAATTCAATAAAATATTGATTACTGGCTGTCCCGGCAGACGTCATTCTGCCCGGAAAAGATTCAATCGATATGCCAACAGCAGCCAACGTACCGGGTCCAATTGTAAACCAACTCAGAAACCTTCTTTGACTCATGCACAAAAAGTTTGCTAATAATTATCACATGATCAAATGTATAGTTTACGAATCTATAATGGACATACAAACATTCATTTTTATATATAAAGATTAAGGTTATTATTATTATTTTTTATTGCAGGAGTTCAGCAGACAGGCAGACGGCCCACTTTATGGAAACAGTTACCATCGCCTATGGTCATTTGCAACAGAGAGAGAGAGACTGAAACCTGGTTACTAATGCCGGAACACAACTCAAGGTTGTTATGGCGACATACTTTGACCAGGGGTGGTAGCCATCCAGCCGGGCTAATGCCCTACCACCTGGCAAAATTATATTATATTAAAATTGTTGGATTATTATTTCATATTCTAATAATAATAGTTAAACTTTGTGCGTCTTAAATTTAACGTCAAAGAAGGATTTAAGCTACCCTGTTTCACTTGGAAAATAGGAAATTAATTTCAATGTATGATGAAGGGTATAGAAAACAACAAAACACGAGACTCGTTACAATGTAGTGTTGTCTAAAATACGGAAACCCTTCAAAACATAAAGTCAGTAACAGCCACTTCAAAGCCATATTCCGTGCCAGGTAACCTTCAACTGAAAACCGATAAACTAATAAGAAGCCTTATTTTATGCCTGTTGATGTTAAGCCGATTTCTACTTCCACCTAAAGCTAAGTCTATATAAACTATTCAGATTAGACATCACCCGACTTGTATTTATTATATCTGTGATTTGGATCCAAAAGGTATTAACTACGTTTTTGTAAAACTATTAAAAAAGTACAATATTGTTACGAGCTACAACACTCGAATTAAAATGCCGTTGGAATTACCATAGAATTTATTAGAAATAGACAAATACGTATAACACAGGAGCAAATATAACTGGACGTAACCAGTACAAAGCCAGCTGATCGAATGTAAGTCTTGCTGCCGACTGCCGATCTCTCCATGGGGCCATTGCTGGACCGATACAATATGGCTGCCAGCCCGCATAGATCGGATTTCTTAGAATCAGTTCGACACACCTGCCTAATGACTGCCATGAAACAAGTACAATAACAATAATGTTTTTCTTAATTACAAATTTTAAATGCTAAGTAAACAAAAGAAGTCCAAATGCGAGAAAGGTAATAAACCAGTTTTATGGCAGGCAGGTGTGCGCTCACTTTTTGTCGCCATGTAACAATGGCATCAGTGCAGAACCTAGTAATTACATTTGTTATAAATTATTTTTGATCAAGATAATTCGTCTCTTGACAGATGACGTATGTCAGAACAGAGTACCTAGTATGGATGGAAAAGAGATATTGTGCCATCCCATTAGGATTGGGACCATTAAAATAAAAGAAAGTAGGGCTGAAAAAAAGATAATTTTACAGGACATTTCAAGGTATTATAAATTAAACAATGGAATGATAAATCAGTACTACGGGTCTGCACCTAAATGTTGAATACGATATGGCTCCTATGACGCTGTGGACGCTCCTTAATAAGTAACTGCGATTTTCGACGGTAATGCGCAAGCGCATGGCAAAGGGCTGTTAGGTTTCAATTTATAAATGTTCAGTTTCCGCCTACGCCGTATCAAAATGATGGCCGTGTAATATACATTATTTGATTGCAACGGGATCGTACTAAGCCGGGCTTAATATCCTGTAAACATATTTCTGTACAATACAATGTTGCTTAGAGAAAATTATAGATAAAATACATTTTTTTTTTAAATACGCACTTCAACATTTTTGCAAATTCATCCCTGAATACAATTATGGGTTTAAATTGTAATGTTTTATTAAATGAATACGTTACGTGGTGTGATGTGAATATACATGTGGGCAAAGTCACAGCTACAATAGCCTAATCAAAATAATAACAAAAGACTAATGTAAAATATCATCAGTACTTTTGGAATCAGACATAATGGTATAGACATACCAGAACGAATGCAAGGATAATGGTCGATGATGTTATGCTGGAACAAGTGAATGAGTTTGTATATCTTGGATGTGCATTTAGCAGGGATGGAAGGTACACCGCTGACATAGAAAGAAGAGTAAATTTGGGGAATAGTGTGAATGGAGCGTTAGGTAAGCTTCTAGGCGCTAAGAACCTCAGCCAGAAGGCCCAGCTTGCCATACACAACGCGGTGCTGGTACCTACGATTACGTATGGAAGCGAGAGTTGGGTATGGAACAGAGAGCATGAAAGTAGAGTAAACGCGGTCGAGATGCGAGCACTGCGCAAAACCTGCGGAGTGACGCTCGCGGACCGCGTTCGTAATACCGAAATACGAAAGAGAGTTGGTCTGAAAGAGAGTGTCGGGGTGAAGGTAAGGAAAGGAATGCTCCGGTGGTTCGGGCATGTGGAAAGAATGTATGATGAAAGAATGACTAAACAGATATACAATGCAAAAGTGGATGGATGCAGAAGTCGCGGAAGGCCACGACACACCTTCCATGATCAAATTGATCGTGTACTAGCAGAAGGTGATGTCAGGAGCCTTAAGAACAGACGAGCGTGCATGACAAGAACTATGAATGTCAAAGAAGCAAGTGAGGTGTGTAAGAATAAGCCTAAATGGCGCTCTGTTGTTCGTGCCTACCCCGCAAGGGACCTGGCGTGAAGTTATGTATGTATGTATGTATGTATGTACATAATGGCCGTTTTCTACGAATGTTACCAATCGTTCATTTGCCTTACTATTTGTTTAAATTTGACTTAAACTCCATACATTTGATATCAAATTTCTACTGATGGTAAGGCAGGTAAGTGAAAAGTAAGATATAGAAAGCGTATGTATGTATTAAAAAACATTTATTTTCGAATGAAAGACACAGAGATACAAGACTTTCAATTTTTATTTACTGTTGTCCACCGTTCTAGAATGTAGACCTTAATTTACATTTCTTTAGATAAATACATTAGATTCTTTCAAAAACAGTTTTATTTTATTGGAGACATAGAATAATAAATTAATGAAAGATATAAAGGTTTCTGTATTTAGTATATAATTTCTAAATGATTTTTCTCTGATTTCACACATTTCAACGAATTCTTTTATTTACTTCGTGTTTAAACTTTAAAAACATCCATTGTTATCGTACTTATTTTATGGCTGTAATTAGTGTCGAAAGACTTAATCTTTGTTTTTATTGCATTTCGCCGAATCTTGCCAGGTGTGCAAATTACTCTTTCTCGGAAATTCACTGGTGTTTCCGAATGCCGAGCGGTGCACTGGCACGCGGTCGATTTTTTTTGTTACTGTATAGCTAGTATAAAACAATGCCCGAAAGGAGGGGTGAGGCAGTCAATCGACGACTACGATACGATTAAGACGTGTAGTACTTTCGATTAGCGACATAGTGACGGACTTTGCACGTGTTAAATTGCATTGAATCGTGCAGTGTGAACTGGTTGCATCCAGTTTCATTTTGTACTTGTCATATACGTGTTTGTACAGTTCTAATATACTCTATAGTAATTCCAACGGCATTTATTTTAATTCGAGTCCTGTAGCTTGTAACAATATATTTGAATTAACACTAAAATAAAATAAAACTCTTCTTGTTGTAAAAAGTATTAATGCCATCGATATATCAACTGGTATATCAATATCAAATCGTAGACACAGCTGATAAAGTGCAGGTACCCTTGATTTTCTGAGTTAATATTAATTCATACATCAAGTCACGATCCTGCGCCGACCGTTGGTTAACTTTGTTTACGATTCACTTTTGACACATTTGTAGCGTTATTCCGCCGAGCCGTGATCGAGGTCAATGGTCCACTAAAACAGACGTGATGTAAAATGCTCCACCGTTTACATTTTGTCCTGCAATTAAAACACACACTTCACGTTCACACGCTTTGACACTTTATAATATATTTATCAATGTTGTTTCCAAATCCTTAAGAGTTTAATTGCTTTTTATCCTTATCCAATCATACTATTTAGTTTGAATATTTTTAAGTCTTATGTATTTTTAGTTATTGCTACATAGTTTTCTACACACAAAATGAACCTTATAGTTCTTAAAATAAGAGTTTACCCCGCAGCTGCGCCGCGTGTCAAATCCTAGGCAGCAGCTTTATTTTACTTACACAAAAGCTTAATTCGGTTTCTTACTAATACTTAATAATAACCAAGAAACTAAGGCCATATATTATAGTACATACAACTTTCCAGCAAAACATAGAGGCGAGTCGAAGCTAACCTAATTTGAAATAATACCACCAATGACATGTTGTTTATGACAACGTAGGTATAGATTAGTGAATTAAAAAACCCGCATCACCATCTATTTCGCTAATCCATCTATTGTATGGAAAGGACATTATTTATGAAGTAAAAATAAAAAGTTATAACCCGAGATATGAGCTTGCTCTGTAACGAGTTTTCATTTAAATTCATTAAGTAGTTAAATTTTAGTATAGATTTTCTACTTGGGAAATGCAGGCCTGATACAGACGTAAGGATTTGAAAAGATGTTCTGTCTGGTAGACATTAATTACTGATATTATGAAGAATATATTATTATACGTGCCCATGATATCAGGAATCTTAAGGCTGCGCAAAGTCGTTAATAAACAGTATCGAAAGCATATTCCAGGCCAAAGCAAACTATTCTGCACATTTATACAGTTGATGTGTGAAACCTGTGTGACTGCCTGTGTATGGTGGGTACACATTTTTAGCTAATAGAACTACAAAATCATCTAATTCAAAGCAACTAAATATATATTTTATCCGTACAAAACTGTACACCAGATGAGCTTGTTCTGCATAATCTAACTAAAGTACAGATTATCAAATAACCGTTTGCTTAATGAATGTAACAGATCCTAAGATTGCTATTACATTTCCGCCAACCGTCTCGAAGCGTGTAAATCCGACAACGATCCACATTCACGGAGTTCCTTCAGCTTCTAATATCATTTCACTCTGTTTGCATTAAGATAAATTGATATTTCTTTGAATGAATTATTGAATATTGTTGAGTTGATTCAATTTGAATTATTTTTATCGCTGGAGTACATCAGACTGTACAAAGGACCACCTGATGGAATTGTTACCTATGAACGTTTCCAATACAGAGAGAGGGAGACATAGACAACAATTTATTGTCCACCAAAATAAAAAGACACAATAAGACAATAGTTACATGATAAAACAAAAGGCGGCCTTATCGCTAAAAGCGATCTCTTCCAGGAAACCTGACTCAAAGGGAATTCTTAAATTATCTTTAATTATTATGAAACAAAGAAAAAAGACACACGGATATACATAATACCAAAGATGCTAGCTACCAATGTGTTGCTTGTCTTGAAGGGGAAACTGGAACCTGATCACAAATCCAGAACATTATCCAAGTTTTTAAGTTTTATGTTCCTTATTCCATTATGTTCTTCTTTATAAATTTGCTTCGTAGCATTAATTTTTATATCAGTTTTTAAGCTATTGCATAACTTTTATCGCGGGTTTTGAGCGCGGCGACCGAATCAAGAAATTCCGTAACGAAAATAAAACCTAACACCCCCCCACTCAGCCTACCATGTAGCTCGGTCGAACGTTCGCTTAACGTGTATGTATATGGTACGACTGTACGAAGCTCGCACGGATCGAGAGGAGCTGCTCCGAAATCGGACGAATATGTTAGCCGCTGTTTGCGAGAAGTAAGTAAGTATACATGTAGGTATATATGTATACATAGGTGATTTGTTTTCTTATCGGTCACCACGCTCAAAAAGTGTAACTTGAATTAATATCAAAGAAAAAACTTGAATTAATATTAAAGAAAAATATTCCAAAAACAAATAAATAATTATAATTGCACAAGTTCATAAAAAATGCTATCCAATAGCTTTACCGCGGCAGTCCCCGAGTGCCACAAGGAGTGTTTTTACACGCTTTATATTAGCTTCACTTGTATGTCAGTATGTCAGTATGTAACTTGAGCTCGATTTTGTCCTACTTTGAACGATCAGATTTAATTCATACTTTGCACACCTGTCAAAGGTCGATGACAATGCAATAATATAGTATCATGGAGCTGATCTGATGATGGAGTGGGAAGGTGGCCATAGGAACTCCTGTACTAAACAAGATAGACCCTTCGTGTTTGGGCCCGTATGTTTATATCGCGTGACAGTGCAATAATATGGTACCATGGAGCTGATCTGATGATGGAGACGGAAGGTGGCCATAGGAACTCCTGTACTAAACAAGATAGACCCTTCGTGTTTGGGCCCGTATGTTTATATCGCGTGACAATGCAATAATATGGTACCATGGAGCTGATCTGATGATGGAGTCGGAAGGTGGCCATAGGAACTCCTGTACTAAACAAGATAGACCCTTCGTGTTTGGGCCAGTATGTTTATATCGCGTGAAAATGCAATAATATGGTACCATGGAGCTGATCTGATGATGGAGTCGGAAGGTGGCCATAGGAACTCCTGTACTAAACAAGATAGACCCTTCGTGTTTGGGCCCGTATGTTTATATCGCGTGACAATGCAATAATATGGTACCATGGAGCTGATCTGATGATGGAGTCGGAAGGTGGCCATAGGAACTCCTGTACTAAACAAGATAGACCCTTCGTGTTTGGGCCTATCGCGTGACAATGCAATAATATGGTACCATGGAGCTGATCTGATGATGGAGTCGGAAGGTGGCCATAGGAACTCCTGTACTAAACAAGATAGACCCTTCGTGTTTGGGCCCGTATGTTTATATCGCGTGACAATGCAATAATATGGTACCATGGAGCTGATCTGATGATGGAGACGGAAGGTGGCCATAGGAACTCCTGTACTAAACAAGATAGACCCTTCGTGTTTGGGCCCGTATGTTTATATCGCAGGGCTGAGCCATAGTTAATTTTCAAGTCTGACCCATCCCACAGGGAAGGTGGCCATAGGAACTCCTGTACTAAACAAGATAGACCCGTCGTGTTTGGGCTCGTTTTACTTGTCTTGGCTAGCACTCTGCTGCTACATGATATGCAGGATCTCAAAAGCTTGTATTTAAAAACATTTAAACAAAAATCAACTAAAAAATGAAAAATAAATAATAGTTTAAAAAAACTAAAAAAAACACGCTTTTATAAAAAATCCAACTAAAAAAACAAAAAATAAAATTTAATATAATATAAAAAAGCGTGGGGTGTATTCAAAGCGCTTTTTAAGATATTATATTATTAATTGAATACACCCCACGCTTTTTTATATTATATTAAATTTTATTTTTTGTTTTTTTAGTTGGATTTTTTATAAAAGCGTGTTTTTTTTAGTTATTTTAAACTATTATTTATTTAAAATTAATGATATAGTTTATTTTTATATAAATTTTCATATTATATAAATTTTTATATTTGTTTGCAATAGTACTCGTCATATTTTTTGTTTTGTGTTTGTTTCGTTTTGTCTATGCCCTAACGGAAGACCAGCGATGGTTGAGCCAACCAGCATCATGCCGAGTTAGGACCGATTCAGAACTTCATGTCAATTGTATTGTCTTATTCATAAGTATATTTTGATGTGTATGTAGTTCTGAATAAATATTTTTCTTTCTTTCTAAGTTTATTATAGCGACATTCTCTAGACCAGTAGCCATTCAGTAGAGCAAATACCCTATTATTGAGCTAAAGGTTGATTTGGTCGCCTCTTCTCAGATGAACCAACCGCACGAATTAGTATTTTTTCTCCGTTCCTGCATGGATAATACATATTATATTAATTCTCTTTAATAATGCTTTAATATAGATTTCTATACCGACATATTGTAAACTTCTATATCTACAACATTTTATTAGCTATATATATCTCTCATTGATCTTAGCTGACTGTAAACAACCATTTTTATAATTTTTGTCTGTCAATCCGACTGAAAGTTTGTCTTGTTCCGAATCGACATTTTTACGTGAATCCTAAACAAATAGACAAACCGACAAACAGACAAGAAATCCAAAAAAATATCATCGTGTTTTCCATCGTTTATACAGTGTATTCTAGTTGGTTTTTTTAAATAGCTTCTATGTATGTACACGGCATGTTTAGAATTTTATTATATTATAGATAGATAATGATTTTATAGTAAAAACTAAATTAAAAAAACCCATCACAAAGCAATAAACGTTGATGTAGTGTTAAGTTTAAGTCTATCATAAAGTAGGAAATTATTAACGTACGCAATTAAGCGAATAGCTTTACAAAATAGAAATTAAGATAATCCGCTTGAATATCGCCTAATAAAGTGCACTTTGCACCCACTTTCTAAAATGTAACTTTTAGATGCGTGGGCGCAACTGCAGAGCATTAATTAATGCAACCGTGCGCCAGGTTCGCGCATATCGTAAAACGGATAAAACGATATGGATAATTGTGGGAACTCTGCGAACTGTATTTTCAAAGGAAATCTAAACATAGATTAAAGTAGTAATATGGGTAGAAATGATAATTTCTACATAAGTCAGTTAAATTTGAAATTTTCTCATCAATAAACCCAGCGATTCTTATCACTCCCAGTATTCTTGGTGACTTACCTAGTTAGCCGAATCAAGACCGCGGCGTGCAGCGGTTTCACGAGAGCCCATTTCACTTCTATCTGGAGGCATACTGGTGGGCCGGTCCTCCCAATACAATGGAGTAATACGTGATGGGAGTAGAGTGAGAGAAAATTAAGTGTTCAAATAAGTCTTATAAAAGTTATATCTTGCAAATACTGTGACTAACAGATAAGTACTATACCTTCTCTACAACAAAAAGGGAATGATATAGCAAAAACAGCCTATTTGTTGTAGTTTGAAAGTTAGTAACCACTTACCATATGGACCAAGTGGAAGATTTCTTACCTGAAAATATAAAAACACAATTGTTATAATCTTTCTACTGATAGATGTGCGCCCTTATTTATAAAGATTCCATGAAGCGTCTTGTCGTGCATGTGTACACAGTTGTGTCTGTCAAGACATTACGATGGAACGTAGGAACGTAGCAGAAACAGATGAAAAGAAAATCTCTGTTTTCTATGAAATATATTAACATTATTTAAGGAAATATATGAAATAGTCATGGTAATATAATGGCATGTCGACTCATTACAATAAAATGGGATCGAAAACTTAAACTCACAACATTCATTGAAGTTCTCATATACTGATAATATTGGTGCCAATGTTTCAATGTTACAGACATAGATTGATTGATAGCCCTTCTTTCCCAACTAACTTACAATCTATCCACGCAGACCTGTGGGTCTTGAGCCTATGATTTACCATCACAATCATGTCAATCATTTTTAAATAGACAGGAAGCTACGTATGCTTTTATAGTATAAACTATTGCCGTATTGCCAAATAAATCAAACAAGGAATAAAATCAACACGCAAGAATGTAATAAAGTTTATGAAAGAAACGAGGAACTAATCAAACATTTCAATAACAATAACTATCAAAGAAACGATGTACCAAAGCATAAGCATGTAATATCAATCAATCACAGACACAAAGAAAGTGTGCAGCTCATCAACGTAAGTGTTTCTAGTCTATTTAGCACCTGTCTTGATTATAATGATGTCCATTAACATTTCCGAAGTGCGTTTAAAAATTAAACTCTTTTACAGTTGATTTAAATTCTATAAATGACTCCTTAATTACTATAATTATGCATACTGCTTAACTGCTATAATGCTAGGATACAAACCAACGGCCTTATATATATTGAGTTAAAGTAAATTTGTTGGCTTCTTTAAGAACCTTAAATAAGCCGAACTTACTCTAGCTCGGTATGAATAAGGCCACTGTTAATATGAAAAAAATCGTGCCGTAACTAAACTAAACCGTAGTTTTAATGGCAACTATTTTATATTCACAAGACTTATTGAATATTAACCTAAACATGCATTTTGAAATTTCCCTCGCATATAGATTTAAAGATATTTTATAAGGTTCTTGTAAATCATATAGACACGTCGAGTACATTGATTGAACAGTATGATATATGTAAGCAGTTTTTACCTGTTAACTATTAGTTGGATTTTCATAAACTTAAATAAATTTCGCAAATTGTAGATGAATCGGAATTCACTTTTTATATCGCATTCATACACCTACATCTTATACTATAAAGCTGAAGAGTTTGTTTGATTGAACGCGCTAATCTCAGGAACTACTGGTCTGATTTGAAAAATTATTTCAGTGTTAGATAGCCCATTTATTGGGGAAGGCTACGGGCTATATATCATCACGCTAAAACCAATGGGAGCGGAGCACCAATTTAGTGTTTCAAAATCGGTATTTTATTAAACTTACTTTTTTTTTTTAATATTCCAAGCGGACGAAGTCGCGGGCAGAAGCTAGTTACTGAATATAGCCAAAAATTTTGACAGATGACGCCGCTATTAACATTAGAAATGAGGTGGTTTATTTCAATGTTTATAATGTTTCTAATCATTTAACTTCATATCGCAATGTGGTTAATGCACAAGTAATTCTAGTGAAATCATTTTCAAGAATAAGATGGAACCAGAGTCTTACATAATGACCAGAAACGAAAAACGAGACAAAATATTACGTAACGTTTCCCTGGTTACTTAAAGATACTTCTTCGTCTGGTCATTAATTAGCAGAAATGTTAAAAGGTGGTGAAAGCATTGTCTTTCCTGACTCGGGTTAGGCACAATACAGACTGTGAGACTGTAAGCGGCGTGGGCTGTGTATAATTACCCTAAAACCAGTATAAAATATGCTGCATGCATCGTAATTCCTTTCTATTAAAAATATAATCGATTACAATAAGACAGGTCTATTTAAATTGGCCAAGGAACAAAAGCCCGTTGAATTGTGTCGTATCGATATTAAATTATGTTATCCGTGAAATCGATTTTCAATTTATCTAATCGGAAATGAAAAAGTTTATTGCACATAATCGATTTTATGGTCCTTTCGAAGGATCATCTTGGTAAGGTTTGGTAAGCTTTATAAACCTCAAGAGGTCGCTTCGCACGTATTGCTGTAGAATGTTTATACATAAGAATTTCAGTTAGTACAACCAGCGAGATTCATAATTCTATATATTGCTGGATATTGAAAAGAAAGAACACAAATTATTTAACAGTTCGATTTCTTCTATTACTTCTTTCTTCTACTACTACTGTGTTCTACTTTATGCCTTAATACTTTATGTCATATATATCACTAAATATTATCTGAATAGGATATATTTAAGTTAGGTATCCATTATGTATTTTGATTTAATTGATTAATATCAATGAGACGGAGTTGGCACCGAAAATTAGTATTGTGCTAGACGAAATTCCACCACAGTTCGACGCTAAGTTGCCGACTGCCGTTTGCTGGAAACGCGGCGTACATACATCTTAAATTTAACCATAGGAAGTTCTTTTATTGTATTTAGGATTTTTTCTGATTTTCTTCATCCAACACATAAAATAATAATAATAAATAAAAAATAACAATTGCCGAGTAACAAATGTACTTTACACAATTTGCAACCCTGTTAACACCACTAGACCATACTTGTTTTCATAAAAAGAAACTGTGTATGTGTGCAGGTCACATGCAGTAGAAGTGAAACAAGGGGTGGGAGGGATTCTAAATTTCGTGACGTCACGTTTCATATTTATATCGATAAAACACGAAACGTTTAAACACGAACTTTGAAGTACTAACGTAAAGTTTGTAATTGTTTTGACAATAACAACTCTATCTCAATGAGCATAGTGTTTAAATTATTTAATAGAATGTATTCTATCTCATTCTCTCGCAGGCTTAGTCCTATAGATTTATGTGTTTATCTCTTTTTGGTGTCGCTTTTTCGTTTCATCGAATCTCAAATCACGATTCTAAAAAAGTTTAATTTGGAAAAACAATAAAAAATTTGACTCAGTAATGTTTTTCACAGCAACTTTCATTCGTTAGTATTCTTCTTTTTGCATAAGTTCATGAGACAGGCAGACGGCTAGCTTGATGTAAAGCGGTTACCATCGCCTGTCAAGATTTGTCAATTTTGTCAACCCAAAGCTGCTACCGATTTCCTGCCGCTCTCTAAAGGGTGACTGAAACTTGGCAACTAATGCCGGAACACAACTCAAGGTTCTTAAGGCTGCTGTCTCCGTTCCTGCACGGATATTTTTTCTTCCATAATTATAATCAAAGAAATGTCTTGTGAATACATTTTTCCTTTTTAGGTTCGTTTTTTAAATCATCAGATAAAAGTTATCAGTCGTATAACCTTACTAAATTCAAAATTTAAAAAATTCAACTGTTTTATTCATGCAACTGTCCTTTTTAATTTTCCCATGTTGTATCTAAGAATAAGCCACTCTATTGCCCGAAGCTATAAAAGAATGAATCACAGTTAAGCATTATGAATAGTGATGTAAACTATTACGATACCGATAACAATCATCGAATCGATAACTCGCTTGTATAACAGCGAGATGTTCTAATAGATAAAATAGTTGTATTTGAAGTGGGCGTATTTGATAAAATGACCGCTAGTGTTGTAAATTTAATTCTATAATTATACATATATTTAGATAAAGTAGAAAGCGAAAATATATGGTACCGATAATATAGCGATTGTTTAGTGATTCTTACAAAGAAATGTTAATATCATGGATCATTATAACATTAAGATTGATCCAAAAGAATTGGATGATAAAGACATATTTAACCATATTTAAACGAAATCATATCAGGAACTTATGCTATTGGAGAAAATGTTAGATAGTCTATTTGTTAAACACATCTTTAAATATTAATTTGTTGTGGACTGTAAATATTTTAATTATTAAAGAAAACTGCACGTGCGTGATATAATGACGATTTTTAATAGGGGGAAAAATATACAGATAAAAAAACAAAAGAACATCTTTGTTCTAAATTCAAACCGTTGAGACAGTTTTTTGGCCTATGTGCATATTGCTACAATGATTACGTGCATGACGATAAAAGGAAACACCGTAAGCAATGGAACCGATAATAAAAAAATTAAGAACCATCCTTGACTTTTATGAGGTGACCATTAATGGATTTATATTAGTTATTATTATTACAATAGTCGTGTTAGCGTAGTGGCTAGCGCACGCGTCCCACACTCAAAGGGCGCGGGTTCGATCCTAGCCGGAACGCATACACCACTTAATCAGTTTTCTACACTAATGTGCATATTGTTACATTACCACATTCTAACAACGGTGAAGAAAACCGTCGTGATGCAACCTGCACATCGAGATAACCGACGTGTCAAACCTGCCAAGCCGCCTTGGACAAGCGTGGCGGGTATACTGCCCGTTTCATAATATAATGGGAAGCTCGAGAGCAGCAGTGTGAGATTTATGGGCTGATATTATACTACAACAGTAAGTTCCTCAGTTCCCTACGGTCAAGTACCTGTTTAGAAGGGTCTCGGAAGTCTAGAAGATTTTTATATCGTGTTATAGATTAGCATCTCACCTGATGTTAAGTGAAGATGCAAACTAAGATGGAGCACGCCACATTGGTTTGGATGAATAAGGGAACACAGACTCCGGCAAATTGTTCCATTCGACAGCGGTGCGCACAAAGAGAAGGGAAAAGAAAATGGAAAAGAATATGTAACAATAACTAAGTACAAATTACACCGGCTTACTCACACTTATGTCCAAACACTGTCCGCCTTTGCCTTCAAAAGTATATCTTGCACATATCTTAAAACCAGCCCAATTAATAATTTAAACAAATAACAATCAATTTCTAGGGCGGTCGCCATTTAGATTGTTTCAACAACTCACTGCACTTGCCAAAAATCCATTATTTCTTACATGTCTGTTTTATGTTGTATTTAACACCGCAAATGAAATCCACGACACAATGGCGGCATCTTCGTGAAGTAATACATATATAAAAGTAGTACCATATAAATACCAGTATACAAAAGAGAAAAAAATATGCATACATTAAGAATTTGTATTGAATTGGCAGACAAATACACATAAAGTATATTCGTGGAGAAACGGAGAAAAGAATACAATTTCCTGCGGCCCGGCGGCCTGTCGTAAGAGGCGACAAAACAACCAACAGCCAGGTGGTATGGTATTTGCCCGTCTGTATGGCTACCCCCGGCTTAGAGTATGCTGCTATAACAATCGTGTCCAGTCTCCTTCTAGAGAGCAGCACCACATTGGTTCCATCTTTGGTGTTACAAATGTCCATAGGCGATGGTTACCGCTTTCCATTAGGTAGGTTATCTGTCTGCTGAACTCATGCATTTTTTTTAAATTACCTGTAGCTAAGCAAGTAACGCTTGAGGTATGAGTAACATAGGTACAACAGACTAACCCTGGGGTTGATCCTAGACTCTATACTTTAGTAAATAATGTAAAGGTGGGTCACATATTTACCATGCCGGGAATTGAACCGGGAATTTCTGCGTTCCGGTGTCTTGACTGGTAAAGACCCACTCAATGACAGAGGCCTACTACATATTCAAATTTAACGTGGTTTAAACCGTGATGTACAATGAGAATAGAAAAAAAAGACAAAATATTTACAAAACAGAGCTTTCTTCCATACTATTTCCGTAACACATCAATCGCTCCCACGTGTTGTTTATGTGAGCTAATTGAATACTTTTTTCTTCGCCGATACGTCAACCTATTTTGACAGAACGACGAAGTCCAGGCAATATGTCATTGTTTGACAGTTGGCACCGAATGCGCGAGAAAAAATTGCCCTTTCGATTTTTCGATCAAACGGGTTAGCAACCGATGTTTGGCAACTAAGCAAACAAAGCTTGGTTGTTGTTAACACGTTGTTGTGTAATCCTAGTAATGTTAAGGGATAAGTGCCTGTTACACAATTGCCTAGATTACTCATATAATAAGATTTTGCAACTAGAACACGTTTATGCTGGGCTTCATCTGCGTTAGTCTTAAATATTTAGGCTGTGTCCGAATGAGTCTTATTTAAAGTGTTAAAAAATAATATTACAAAGGCCGCACATCTGGCTTGTTGTAAAAACGAATTATTGGAACGTAGTTCCTTATCGCGCGGTACGAATGAGGGCTAGACGGAAAAAATTCTTACGAAAAAAGTTGTCACGACAGTTTTTGAACTTGCCAAGATAAAATGCAGTTGCATAACCCTTTATGCCCACGCAGTTAGAGTTTAATTTGGAGTACATTATTATTTAAATGTCATGGGTTGCTGACGTACAGATAGCATTTGCGGACATATAGTCTTAATGTCATTAAAATAAGGAGCAATATCGCGAATCTGGTTTAAAGTTAAATTTGTTTCAAGAGTCGAATTGCAGGATGTGATTCGATTTTTAAATTTTAAATTTTTAAATTTCAATTGTTTCTTATATTGAAGTAAATAGGATTCAAACTTACTCATTTACTATTTTGTTGAGGGTATACAGGTTTTTTGTAAATAATAAATATGGAACTTCGTTCCATCCGGGTGTCCCTTGACACCTCTCAAGTTTTTTTATTACTTCGTGTTTAAACTTTAAAAACATCTATCGTTATCGTACTTATTTTATTGATGTAATTAGTGTCGAAAGAATTAATCCTTGTTTTATGGCCGTCGAAGCTGGCAGGTGTGTGGGATTAACTCGGCAAACGCGATTCTTTGTTCTAATGTACAATTGAGTATAAAACAATGCCCAAACGGAGGGGTGAGGCAGTCATTCGACGACTACGATATGATTAAGACGTGTAGTACTTACGATTAGCGACATAGTGACGGACTTTGCGCGTGTTAAATTGCATTGAATCGTGCAGTGTGAATTGATTGCATCCAGTTTCATTTTGTACTTGTTTTATACGTGTTTGTACAGTTCTAATAAACTCTATAGTAATTCCAACGGCATTTATTTTAATTCGAGTCCTGTAGCTCGAAACAATAACGACCTTAACGCTTAGCTTATTTAAAGTCATTAACAATGTCACATCTTAAATAACTCATTAAATCCATCATCATATCTGCGTGAAACGGCCTAAATCTTTAACACTAACCCAGATGAAATGGCCCTTAAGTGCTTGATTGAGGCACAATTTGTGAGTCATTCTCCCTTTAGAGAGCAGCAGCGCATTTGTATCCTTTGGTGTTGCAAATGTCCATAGGCGGTTTGTAACTGCTTTCCATCAAGTGGGCCGTCTGCCTGCTGAAATCATGCATTAAAAAAGCCATATTCAAGTGGATTGTTAAGTGGAATTTGTACAACGGGGCGAATTAACGTAAAATGTTGGCGGTAAAGTTGAAATCTCCTTACCTCAATATTGATTCGATTATTTTACATGAATGTGAGTATTTTTGATCCATTTATAGCTTTATCGCGTTTACAAATTTAATACAGAATACAGCGATATAAAAATCAACTTATATTAAATTATCATTATAAATATATGATGGATGGTCATTTTGATGACCTAAACACACAAGGCTTAATGTCAAACAAGCGTGTCAAGCAAAGGAAAGAAAATGAAGATTTTAGCTATTAGATGCTCATATGAAAGAAAACTATAGACGGAGCTACGCGGACAAAGGCGTCAAATGAATTGGGACATTTTTTTAAAATTGTGTACTTATGTGAATTTATGTATATACACGGGGTTTGCGTCCGTGTAGTTAAGGCTCCCATTGCTGCAAAAGGTCGAAAGTAGCAAACGAAACAACTTTCCTATGATATTTACTAATCAGTAATGTACCATTTTTTTATTATAATCTTCATGAAATGTGACGTATCCGGTTTTTATTTAATATAGAGAAATTATTCTCTATATTTATTTCAAAGTTTCAAGTTAAAAGTCCAAGAAATTAACATAAAACCATTTTACTCCTCAAATTTTTATCAATGCAGGATAAGAGAATATCTGTATCTTTAGAAAAGAGGGATGAATAATTTTGTTTTATTTTTTTAAATACTTCTTCATTTTATTCACAATAAAATAATAACGCATCTTAAAAACGACCGCGTCTATGTAATCCCCGGTATCACTCGAGAAAACAGTACCGAAAGATCTTTAAGGATGTCGGCTTTGCTACAAACCTTAATAGTAATGTATTCACTGCAAAATATTCCACCGTTATCCTAATTCGATTAATTTATGATATAGAGTTGTGACATGTTTGTAAATAAAATCGAAACATTTGATATGTATCTCTTTCTCTTTTCCTTCACAATATCCTAATTACTTGGGGTCGGCACAATATGTCTTTTTCTTCCACACTCCTCTACTCTGACATACATCTTCTGTCACACCACATAATTATCATCATATCATCCTTCACACAATTCATCCATCTTTTTTTGGGTCTATCTCTACATTTGTATCCCTCTATCTTGTAGTTTAACACTGTCACATGACTTTTATCCCTCCTCATTATATGCCCTATATCTATATGAGGTATAATAAGGTATATTATAAAAATTAATTTAAATTCTAACAATATATAAGCTAAATATGTTTATAGGTTTACTGAACAAATTCTCGTTTAGCTAGGGTCCTTTTATGGCCGGTTCTTATATCTTACCAACAGTTCATTTGCCTTACTATCGGTTTAAGTTTGACATAAGCTCCATACAAATAAAGTAATAATAATAGTAACATGAAGGAAGCAGCCATTAGTCAATAAATATCAACATACATACACTACGAAGATACGTATGTATGTCGCTATGAGTATATCGTGCAAAACGAAGGCCTGGTTCACAGTTCAAGGGCGGGGCAAGGTCGCCGCTGCTCTACTGTAGATATCGATTTTCCTAGGCCACGCCTTAAAGTGATAATTGAAGCAGAAAGCCACCTTCACCTTGTCAACATTTAGATGCCATATTTATTTATATTGAAAAATATTGTTACGAGTTAGTGGGACTCGAATTAAAATGCGTTAGAATTATAGAGTTTATTAGAACTATCTAAACACGTAGAATACAGGAACAAATCCAAACGCAATACAGAAGGTCGTAATTCAATAAAACGCGCAAAGTCCGTCACTATTAGATTCGCGAATGTACACACGTCACGCCCGTATCGTAGTTGTAGCTCAACTGACCCCTCTCTCCTTGAGGCCGTCGTTTTATACTTCACAAATGCAAATATGCCCGCCCGGCAACGTCGACACAATTTCCTAGAATTAGATTGTAATTGTAATCCGCAACACCTGCTAATAATGAAGCCTGCAAGCGACCGTAAACGAGTACAATAGAACAAAGGCTGTTCTCCATAATAACAAGACACATATGCCATCAAATAAGCGAACAAAAGAAGACGATCATAAAAGGATTGTAATTAGTTCAAATGCCGACAGGAATAAAATGTGCTTTTACTGATCTGTACGTGGAATTTGTCTTCTTCAGGGTCTCTAAGTTGTAACAATATATTCAAGATCGTTGAATATGGAAGGATTGGAAGGAGTCTTTTTATCCATTTTTACAGGAAAACTAACTTAGGGAATCCACCCATACTTCTTGACCCGTTCAGGGGAGGAGGGAGATCTGCCGATTTCTCAATCAAGAGACAGAAGTTATCAGTCGAATAAACTATAACCTGAGTGAATTCAAAAGCGAAACCATTCAACTGTTTAATTTATGTAACTGACATTTTAAATTTTTCCATGTTATACTTGATTCTATACGTATAACTTTTATCTGGTGATTGAAAAATAGGCTCTAAGTTCCATTGGAAAACTTTTTCCAGGGCCATTTTTTGTCCAGGAACGGAGAAAGAACACAATTTCCTGCGGCCGGGAGGCCTATCGTAAGAGGCGATAAAAATCCACAGCCAGGTGGTAGCGCATTTGCCCGACTGGATGGCTACTACCCCTGGTCTAAAGTATGTCGCCATAACAACCTTGAGTTGAGCTCTTTGTGGGCGTATCGTGATGATTGAAATAAAATCGTAATTCATCTTCATACAAAATATAATGCGACTCAGTACAAGTTTACAATCTTTATTATGAACTTAGGCTACTTTAATTTTAGAAAAACAATGTGTATATACAGTTCACACGAAATACAGTACAGTAGAAATGAAATTCAGAGAATATACAGGCGAACATAATTATATCTACAACGCTTAGTAGAGAAGAGTGAGGAGGCTACGAAGCACCGCACAAAAAGGGGACAGACTAGTATAAAACGCTGTATAATGTTTTCTATCTCACTCTGTCACGCAGGCTAGTTCTTTAGATTTATGTGTTCATCTCTTAACAGTGTTGCTGTTTCGTTTCATCGCGTTTCAAATCACAACGATTCTAAAAACATTTCACTTCAAAAAATACCACATGTTGACTGTGAAGAACATCATCAGGAGCCCCTACAAATCCGAATTACCCGTGTCTAAAACCAGACAATCCATCTTAAACTAGCGTGGATATAACCAATATAAATCATAAATAAAAATCCCTACAAAAGGAAGTAAGATATAGCTTCCCCGCATCGAAGTAAAAAAATTAACCTCATTATTCACAAGGTCAAAGGGACCGCAATATCCCGGGATATTGCGGTCCTTTTGACCTACCTTCTACAAATTCTTGAAAAATAAAACTCCGAATTACCAACGAATACAACGCGAACCCATGTTCCATAAATTTCCTAAACTTCGGAAAGGACCTTTAAATTTGAAAAGAGGAATTTTGGAGCGACGGTCCTTTACAATTTTGTGATAAAAGACTTAAGCGAGGCCAAGGACACGATTGGGTCAAAGTCGGTGTAAAGAAAAAATATAAGAAAATGAGGACATACCTTTAAATAAATCTATACTTAACATTATAAAGGGCAAAGACTTGCATTTCTGTATGTTTGTGACGAATAAACTCAAAAACGAATGAACTGATTTTAAAAACTCTTTTACCATTAGAATGCTTCATTATACCTGAGTAACATAGGATATATTTAATTAAAATAATCAGGTTATAAATTTTTTCAAGGCAGGACAACGTCTGCCAGTGAAAAATAAATCGATTCGAAAGAGATGACCTATAAAAGAAAGAGTATTTCCTTATCATTCGTGATGTAGTGTGCTATTTACTAGCGAGTTATAAAATTTCTTAGAGACCAGCAACACGCTGGCAATGGCTCTTGTTGTTGTAAACATGCATAGTCGCCAGTAACCATTATCCCTCAAGTAGGCAGTTTGTACTTTAAATTCTTAAGGCAATAAAAATATATGCATATCTTTAAGGGTATCATCGCGTTATGTAGCAAAAATCTTCAAAAATTTTCGAAACTGTATTTCAGGATGTTCAATGACAATCTCTTAAGAAACATAATCACCAAAATTATCCAGTAAGAACGAAGAAATAATACGATTTCCTGTCGTAAGAGACGACAAAACATTACACAGCCAGATAGTAGGGTATTTGCCTCACTGGATGGCTACCAGCCCTGGTCCAAAGTTTGCCACCGTAACAACCTTGAGTTGTGCTCTGACGTTAGTGGCCAGGTTCCAGTCTCCTTTTAGAGAGCGGCAGCACATTGGTGTTACAAATGGGCTGTCTGCCTGTCTGCTGAACTTATGCCATTTTTTTTTTCTTAAAGATAAAAACTTTTTAAGAATAAAGATATATAAAACAAAAACAAATCACGGAAACAATTTCACATGTAAAACATACCATTCAATATGTTTTCCTGTAACTCCAATACAATATTTACAAGGAGTCTTGAATTAATATCGGAGCAGAACAAAAACTGTATACATAAAATATTATGCTACGTCTCATGAAGCCGCCTGCCTGTTGACTTCGTATATAGTGCAACAAAATATTTTGTGATCTTTTTCCAATAGACTAATCAACAAGCTCTTCGTGCTACTAATTTTATTTCGTGAATGAAACATTTAAATTTAATTTGTTACTTTCATTAGGTATAAATATCCTCTATAATATAGAGGAAAATTATCATGCTTTCGATTGTTAATCGTCATATTTTAATGTGAAATATATATTTTTTTCGATCGTATTCTCCCAACCACATGTGATCGGCACGATATTATGTGTTTTTTCATAATATATTTCTGTTTTGGCATAAGTCATCATCAAATGATATAAATTTCAGTTACAATATGTTATTCTAAGCAACTAAATCCAGAGTTCTAACGACAATAGCCTAATAATCAATACTAAAAAATAGATCTATACGCGTGAAAGTGAATGTTTTATGTATGTAAGTTTGTGTAAAATTTAGACGACTACGAATACAAACAGATTTTCATGAAAAATGTGAATGAACAAAGAACAAGTTGGTTCTGAGGAATATAATATTCCGTGTGATACATTAAATTTAAACATATAGTTATTTACTAGAGGTACTAATTACAAAATTGTTCTACAACTAAGGGCCGCTTGCATAACGATCGCCTTTAAATAAAATTGCCTAAATACGTTTTACACAAAATGTATTGACAGTTCTTTAAACATATTTAGCGACAAATTTTGCGTTGTGCAAAACGCTAATCGCATTTAAGGGTGTTAAATGCGTTTAGTGTTTCTTAAATAAATTTAAGGAACGTTATGCAAGTAGCCCTAAATGATAGTGTTTGTCATTCAACCACAAATTTATGAAATATATCTTATCAAGAAAATATATCACAAAATCTAATAAAAATATTAAATTGGACACTCCATTCACATATTGGTTGTACTGTACTTAGGTAAGTGGCATCAGCCATTCTTCAATATATCGATTTAAAGTGTAATATCTCTTTGTAAAAGTTTGTCTTCCGGCATAGCAATCAATTGGCTTTAATTTTAAATGACTGATATTTATTATTTGTATAAAGTGAATATGACTGTAATGTTAAAGAGAACAGGAAAAAAATACGCATCTAGAAAGAAGACTGGACTTGATAATGTTTTCTTTGTATTTGCTTTTTGAAATTTTGGACACATACAAAATTTTACAAATGGTGAAGATGAGTTTATTCAGGTGTTTCACAGTCTTATACGAAAACATTATACATAATTAAATATATATGTGCTTATAGTATTTCTTTAAGTTTTCGCGACGGGTACACATAATTAAAACTACGTTATAACGGCTTTAAGCGCGGAATTTTATTTGATATTTATTTATCTCTGGTATGTAACGATTGTCCTTACAGAAAACTCTGGGTTTTATATAGATTCTAGGCTTAATTATAAGAATATTTATCAAGTATAGTCAAATAAAAATCGGGTAAGTACGTGGCAGTCTACGAACTAAGGATTGACAAATTATTTCCATTATTTTCGTCATCATAATCATCATATCTCAAAAATTACTCAACGGGTTTTGTTCAAATTAATTTCTGTCTTGTTTCTTTGAACAGGGGCCATCATGCCAAGCTATAGAACACTCATGGGATAAAATTGTGAATGTTATATAATTCTGTTAGCGAGCGCGTTGGCCACACCCCTGGTGTTATACAAGTCCATAGGGGACGGGGACGGTAACCACTTTCCATCAGGAGGGCCGTCTGCCAGTTTGCTTGCTTCAGGCAAAAAAAAGTCCACACACATTTTCTTCGGGTATCTATTTATTTATTTACGTGACTCATCGCATCCATACAACACTACAATGTAACCACAATCAGTAAGTCCAATATTTTGTTAACATCCCTTGTAAAGACGTATGACGTGACAAGTTCGATTGGCAATAAATATCATCGTACTTGAACGTATATGCTCATACATAAAGCATTCATTGATTGCAATGATAAATTGTTGTGTTTCAATTTGTACTTTTAATATGAACTTTATTCGCAACTAGTTGCAGCCGCCACTTCGTCCGTGTTCGAATTGGAAATTATGTTCTTATCTTCTGAACCTTGCCAGATATCGTAATGAAGCGTTACACATGGAACTATCCAGCTATTAATATAATAAACTAGCGGTGTCCTGCCTTGAAAAAAAAATTAGGTATAACTGTAAATCTATTCCAACCGGAGACCGACTCGAACACACACAAAAAAAAATCAAGATCGGTCCAGGAGTTTACGAGTTCAGTGACATACGCACTAACATTAGAATTTTATAATTGAGGTCAATGATCGAGATAAATACAATTTTATCTTTTGAGTTGGACCAAGTTACACATAGTTACAAAATTTCATCAAGATCTATAAAGTAGTTTCGGAGTTCGGAGAGTCGTGACACGAGATTTTTTATGTATGTAAAATATGTTGGGGGTGTCATGTTAGTACAATGTATACCTGAGAAAAATATCAGGAGGGCTAATTCGTACCAGCAGATTTCGAAAATAAAACTTACCGCATTTTTATCTTTGTGCGTGTCTGTTTGAGCATCACCTAAAAACTACTGAACTGATTTAAATTAAACAACACATATGCAACTTAAATACTGTGTCAACACTTAAGAAACATTTTATTCGTTTCCATGAACTAAACGTATATACGTAAAAAGAGGCGATGAGGCTGCGTTTTTTGTGCCCTTGTAATTCACTAACAAATATGGCGCACAACAACGTGAAGAAAGTTTGGCTGAAACAACTATACTAATATATTTTTACGTGCGAGCGGGGATACGCACTTATGGATTGGAAGAAAACACCAGTTTTTGACTAAGGGCTTTTATTGACTTACACAGCCGCACGCAGTACCTCTCTGCAGGGTTGCCCCTATACGCACGACCAACGATGCACAGTCCCGACAAGTTAACACACCCTCAATACCGCCCCCGATATTGCGTAGACCACCTCCGATACTATCGCGTGTAGCTCGCTTCCGGTTCCTCTCTCGAGCTACGCTACACACCTCCTTCGCGTATCTGTCCACCAAACTGGTCACTAAATTCACCACTTGATTCGTCTCTGTCCTCTATTAATCTTCTCTAACAACTCTTTAGTATCGCACTTGTTGCTTCACCGTCTTGGACTGAACTCAACTTTAAACTGCCCGGTATATTTTTTTTATTTGACTTGACTTTATGTTGTTGGTCCGAAGACCTCACAACTTTACCGGGGTTTTTGGGGCGAGCGCCTTCGCAGGGCGAAGGCGCTCGAGCCCGGGGGCAACTTGCTTGAGGGAGCTCCCTAGGGAGTTTTACCTCGGCAGGACTGTTGCCATGAGAGGGAGATGAATCTGATGATGCCCGCCAATGGGCGACACAATGAGCTAATTGAGAACGGGCGACGGGTAATACAAAGCCCGAGAAGAAGGATCCCGGCGGACCGGGATCGGCGGTTCGCGGCGGTCTACGCTATCTTACTGCCGTTTCGCAACGTGTTATAGCTGGGAGAGAAGAAACGGCGAAAGAAACTTCCCAGCAACACGCCTATTCTATCCTGTGGGGGGGCTATGTCTCCTGGCGTCCCTCGCGAGGACGTGGAGAGATCGTGATTGGCGTTGTCTGAGACGCCGCCGTCTATGTCTGTCTGTCGGTGCCTGCCAGCCTGCCGTCCTAACCGCGGGCGGGCTGATCCGGGCCAGCCGTTTTGTGATAGCGTCGACCTTGTCCGTAAGGACATTACGCGGTCGTCGCACGAGAGCCTTTCGCCGAGGCTTGTAATCGGACGCGGACACGACGAGCGGATTTCGATGGTGCGGCGCGAGATCGAATTACTTACGCGAGAGCGACGTAATGTAGTTTTTGATAGAGGGAAGCTCCAGATCGCGGTGGAGGTCGACGTTACGCATATAGAGGGGAGCACCGACGGCTCTGCGCATGAATTTATTCTGCACGATTTGCAGTTTCTTTAAATGGGTAGGCTTGACATGGCCGAATACCACACTCGCGTATGTCATGATCGGGCGGATGCATGTTTTATATAGAGTAAGCTTGTGTCTGAGGGACATTTTGCTTCGGTTATCTATCATGGGTGCTAGACGACCCATCACAAATCGCGCTCTATTTCGGACTATAGTGATATGCTCGTTGAAGCGCAAGTTCTGATCTAGGGTGACACCCAGGTATTTGGTGTGCTTTGCCCAGGGAATTTCTTGGTCATAGAGCGAGATGGCTTTTAGGCGAAGGGAAGCGCGTTTGGGGGAGTGAAGCGTGCCCGGGGAAAAGAACATTGCTGCGCTCTTCTCCGGGTTCACCTCTATCCTCCATTTACGAAACCATTTGCCTAGCTCTGTGACAGCTACTTGCAGCCGGACGCAGGCCATTTGTCTGTTTTTATCTGATGTATAGAGTGCGGTGTCATCCGCGAAGAGGGCCAGCTCCACATCCGAAGTTTTTGGGATGTCGCTGGTAAACAACGTGAAGAGTAGTGGGGACAGGGCCGAGCCCTGTGGTACACCGGCTGTGAGTGGATGAGGAGACGAGCGCGTTCCCTCCACTCGAAAACGGAAGCTACGACCTAGGAGGAAGTCTCGCAAGATGAGCACGAGTCTGTCTGGCACACCGAACTGGTACAGCTTGTAAATCAAGCCGTTGTGCCAAACCTTGTCGAAGGCCTTAGCTACGTCTAGAAACAGGGCGGCTGTTCCTATAGAGCGGGGGCGATGGGCAAAATGAGATAGTATGTGCTCCGTGATGCGGTGCACCTGTTGGACGCATGAGTGTCTGGCACGGAAGCCAAACTGCTCGTCGGGTAGTAGATGTTTGCTGATGGCAAAATCTCTAAGTCTAGAGAGGATGACCCTCTCGTAAAGCTTGCTGAGTGCGCTCAGTAGGCTGATCGGACGGTAGCTGGACGGTTTATTAGCCGGTTTTCCAGGCTTGTGAATACCGATGACATCTGCCTCCTTCCAAATCGCGGGGAAGGAGCAGTTTGTTATGGCGGCATTGAAGATGCTCACCAATATTATAATTAGGTGGCCGGGGAGGAGTTTTAAGACGCGATTGTTAATGCCATCGGTCCCTGGGGCCTTTCGCGGTTTGAGGGACTTGATCAGATCTTGCACTTCTTCGACCGTGACCGGGTCGAGTGTGGTTTCCGCTGGTAAGGAAGATCTACGTTCGACCTCGGAGTCCACCTCCGACATGTGTGACTGGTCGACGTTTTGCGTAGTGGGGGAGCATTGAAGCTCTAGACTCTGAGCAAGGCATTCGGCCTTCTCCTCGTCATCGAACGCCTCGGTGTTGTCGGCTCTTTCTAGCGCGGGTATGACAGTAAGGGTGTCTGATTTGAGAGCTCTAGCCAGCTTCCAGTATGCCTGGTGAGTTGGTTCGATATCTCTCAACGTTCTGTCCCAACGTTGTTCCCTGACTTCCCGGATACGTAGTTTAACTGCCCGGTAGGCGCGCCTTACGCTGTTTATATACCTGGAAGAATTTTCTAGAACCCGTCTATCTATCTCTGTCTTTTCTTTCCCGAACCTTCTGTTCGGGAACTTTCGTTTATACACCTATCCCTTTCTAACATCTATCTATCTCTTTCACTCTTTTGTCGTCATTTCTTTCTAACATCTATCTCTCTTTCTTTTGTTTATCGTCTATCTTTTTCTAAATATATCCGTCCTTGTCTTTTCGTTCTAGATTTTTCCAAAAGTTCTAAAACTAACTAGATGGTTCCACCATCGTTCGCCACAAAATAAATCTGAAGAGTTTGTTTGTTTGCTTGAACGCGCTAATCTCAAAAACTAGTGCTCTGATGTGAAAAATTCTTTCAGTGTTAAATAGCCAATTTATCGAAGAAGGCTAAAGGCTATATAAATCATCACGCTAAGACCAATACGAGCAGAGGCACCAATGACGAATGTTTCAAATTGGGGTTGTAAACTTACTTTTTTTTACAGAAGCTAGTTTAAGATAATGCTTGATGTTGTAATCCTTAAAACATTTACAGTTATCCGATCAACCGTATCAGAGCCTGCTCTATACAAACTTCCATATCGACACATGTCCAAAATTCGAAAAAGGGTAATTAATCTAAAGGCATTTTAATATATTATAATTGAAATGAAATGAAATGAAATCTTTATTTATATGAATCATGAAAATTAAGATCTTATGATAGTGAGAACATGTTTCGCCATTTACTGGCATACAAATTTTCTTATATCCTATTTAATTAGAATAATTAAATGTAATCCTATAATTAGAATGTACATTTATATTTTATTTTTTTATTGCAGGAGATCAGCAGACAGGCAGACGGCCCACTTGATGGAAAGCGGTTACCATCGCCTATGGTCATTTGCGACACCAAAGGTGCTACAAATGCGCTACTGTTCTCTTAAGATAATAATAAAATAATAAAACTTTATTTATTTCTCCACACAACAGATTCAGAAAGAAAACTGGTGTGTGAGACTGGTGCCTGAAATAGATTTCTAAGAAATCTGTATGACAGGTCACCAATGCTCCACTCCATGGCTTAAATAAGAGATTCTTAAGAATAACTTAAATTTAAAATTACACAATTAAGACAGAAATAAGCTGTTAGAAAAGAAAACGAATGTATGAACATGTGAGTGTGTGTGTGTGTGTGAGCGCGCGTGTGGGCGTGCGTGCGTGCGTGAGTGAGTGAGTGCGTGCGTGCGCACCTGTGCGTGTGTGTTGGCGTGTAGGCGTGGATGGGTGAGGGTGTGTTCGGGTGTGTGTAGGTGGGGGTGTATATAGATATTAAAGTATGTTTAAATTCTAATGGACAACATATTAGTACTTATAGTATTTTACATAAGTGGATGAAGCTGACCTTCTGTCTCATCATAACTTAAGGTTTTAAGCCATTTGGTGATTTTTTCTTTACAGGCATATTTTTCTAGCGGGTAAATTTGTAAAATATTATTTACTTTATTATATAGGTATGGTCCAAGAAAGGGGAAAAATCTTTGCGCTAGGCTCGTCTGGTAAGTTCTTAGGTTACAAACAGCACTTTTCCTGCGTTTGTCGCTTAGTAACTGTGGATCATACTGCAACTGTGAATGTTTCTTGAGTAATGTAAGTAATATAAAGATCTGTCTGACTGTTAATATATCCCATTTTTCGTAAAGTTCATTGGTAGGGAAACGGTATGGAAGGCCTAGACTAACTTTCAAAATTGCTCTTTGAGCTCTCTCCACTTCGATCAGGTGAGTTTTCCCGGCACCCCCCCAACAAACAAGACAATATTCAATGATGCTTTGACAAAGTGCATAATAAACCATTTTTATTACGTTCTTGTCAGCAACGAATTTAAGGGACTTGAAAATGTAGATTAGCTTACGTAAACGAGGAACTAGCGAGTCAATCTGAGGTTTAAAATTAAGAGTCGAATCTAATATGATGCCAAGATATTTAATTGTCTCAGTTCTTTGTAGAGATGGGCAGTTACAATTTGAGGTTGAGTTTATACAGGAGTGTGCAACAATAGTCAGAGTAGGTGGAGGGAGGAGATTAGATTTAGGAGAAAAGGGTAGGTATTTTGTCTTACTGACATTAAGTGTTAGTAAATTAGATCTGAGCCAATTACAGACCTTGCTTAAACCAGTTTGAACATCTACAAACAAGTCACACCAGTTATTGCCCATGAAAAAGATAGCGGTGTCGTCCGCAAAAGTGAAGATTTTGCCATTTACTATTGACATGTCGCACAGATCATTGATATAGATGAGAAACAGCGTTGGGCCAAGAATACTGCCCTGAGGGACGCCAAAAGTGAGTACACGCTCATCACTTGTCCATTTATCAATTTTTACGCGCTGAGTCCTATCACTCAAATAGCTAGTCAATAATTTTAAAGGCAATCCCCTAACGCCAATTCTATCTAACTTAGATATTAGGTGTGAGATAGAGACTGTGTCAAAAGCCTTAGCAAGGTCTAAGAAAACTGTGAGACATTTTTTCTTATCATCAATACTAGTCACTATGTTACTAATTAGTTCTAGAACAGCATCACTAGTTGATCTCCCAGAACGAAAGCCGTATTGGTTTGTGGATAGTAAATTATTATTTTCTAAGAATTTCGTTAGGCGTTTGTTAATCAAACGCTCCAGTATCTTAGATAGTGTAGGTAAAATCGAAATAGGTCTAAAATTATTGACACAGTTTCTATCCCCTCCTTTATAAATTGGTTTAATAAGAGCCGTTTTAAATGCCCTTGGAAATTCCCCTGTAGAAAATGCTAGGTTACATATATACGTTATTGGAGTAGCTAGTATATCGACATATCTTTTAATTAACATACCAGAAATTTGGTCTAAACCTACAGCACACTTTTCTTTTAATCCTAAAATAAGCTGCTTCACTTCATTATCATCAGTAGGCAGGAGAACTAATGACTTGGAAGGGGAGAACATATGGCTGGAGATGTTATTTCCAGTTTCATTATTGGAGAGCGGAATTAGATTTGCTAGATTTTTACCTACATCCGCAAAAAAGTTATTTACATAATTTATGTCAGAAAAAGGCGTTGCTTGCGAAATTAAGTTGGATGAGTAGTCAATATCTTTTTTATTACCTCTGATGTTAGTTATAATATTCCATAATTGTTTTTTGTTATTCTTATTTTTTTCTATTTCTTCTTTGTCATATTGTCTTTTAGCCTTTTTAATTAAATTATTGCAAAAGTTTCTATATCTCTTATAAGTACATTTTAGCACATCATTATTAGGGTCATTTTTAAGTTTTTTGTGTAAATTATCTCGGTTTCTCATGCATTTTAAAAGGCCACTGTTAATCCAGGGTTTAAAAGTTCGCTTTCTATTTGAAGTTTTAATGAAAGCTGTATTAGATTTTATCGCTAACGTAAGCTTATTTACCAGTAAATCGGTTGCTGTATTTACATCATCGCAGCATAATATAGAATCAATATCAATTTTGTCAATAGTAGTGTCTAGACCACTATAGTTGATTCTTTTTACAACTTTGTTAGAACGCTGATGTAAATCTGCGTTAAAGTTTAGGAATATTGCAACAGCAAGATGATCTGTGATCGACGAGTCAATGATAAGGCAATTTGCATCAAGATTAGTTTTTAGAATCATATGATCAAGACAAGTTTTCCCATGTGTAACAGAGAGGTGGCCAGGAAGTAGGCAATGACTCGCTAGAACATTAAGGTAGTCGTGAGAGCGCTTGTCAGGAGTATCTTTTGAGATATCTATATTTATATCCCCACATAGAATAATGTGTTTGAAATTAGACATCTTTTTAAGGAACACATCTAAGGAGTTAACAAAATTGTTAGTATTGATTAGTGCTGGGGGACGGTATATCCCAATTACGCAGGTCATCGAGTTTAATTTTAAGGCAAGACAATTAGCTCCATCAATTTGTGGTTCCTCGTAAGTAATATTGAGATCGTCTTTGTAATATATTACAACACCTTCATTTTGGGTTAGATGAGAAGTAGTATTAATGTGATTATAACCTTTAATTTCAGGGATGAATTTGGCAGAAGAGAGCCAACATTCGGTAAGCACTATGACTTGCCAATCGAGTTTAGCTCTTATCATTAGAGTATAAAAACTATCAAGATTGCAAGCTATACTTCTAATATTTTGAGAAATTAGTGTAAAAGTTAAGTCGCCAAATGAAAAATTGTTTACATTTTCTATGTCACACAAGATAGGCGTCGCTATTGAAAGAGAATCCAAACCAATATTAATTGTTTCTATATCAATCATTTTGTGACTTTTTAGATAAATGAGTATATGTATATATATAGAAAAAAAAATATATATTTGTTTTTATTGATTTGGACTTTGATTACTTTCTTATGACTTTTATTCAAATATGTGACAAGGTAGAAGTATTGAAATTTAAAATCAAGTTTATTTGAAGTTACATTTATAGGTACGTCTATGTACATATTTAAGAAGAGTTTACATGCGTAAATAAGGAATTGTGTAAGCATTGTGTATACGAGTGTTTGTCGACTTAGTGTAAAAGAGTTAGTGTTATTTGCTTGTGTATGTGGTGATCTATGTAGGTAAAAAAATAATAATATAAGATTAAAGAAATGTTTACAGATAATTAACAAGTTAAATAGGCACCTATAAGATACATGTAAATTAATAAAGACTACGTTTTTAAACAACAGAGGTGCACAACGTAGGCATAAATATATAACTAGTCAAAAAATAATTTTATACATCTCCTCTTCGTTTTCAATGCGCATAGGAGCTGAATCATTCTCTTTTTTAATGTAGACTTTCCCAAATGATGTCCACGCTGCCACCAATTTTTTGTCTTTTACGTTCTCTCTGGCTAAATAAAAAACGCGTCTGGCTTGCTGGGTAAGATATTCTGAAATATATATCACCTTAGGAGAACCGGGTAATTTAATGTCAGATGTGTTAATTGGAGCCTGTTTATTATCCCTCTTCAATTTGTTTTGTTTTCGGAATGCAGTCATAAAAGTTTCCTTTTTTATGTTGTTTCCAAAGTTGACAACCAATGATTCATTTTTAGAGCGGTACACATCCTTAATATCTACTTCTTGTACACATTTGTCCATCCCAAGTTCCAGACTAATATCCCTCACTATGGCAATCATACGTAACTTGTCTTCGTTCTCTTGGATCGGTAAATTCCGGATTTCGATCGTAGTGCTACGTAATTGTTTTTCCAAGAATGCGACACTGTTTTCTAGAAATGTGACTCGCTTGTGGTACTCAGAATTCTGATTTTTTAAGGTATTTATTGTTGCAAATATTTCTTCATGTTGGTTAGTCATTTTTTCTACCGATTTTTGCAGTTCCTGGTTCTGGAGAATTATAGTATTTATGGCACTAGATAAATTCTCAAATTTTTGTGCATGTTGTTCTGCCAATTCAGAAAACATTGATTTTATTTCGTTTATGTTCAATGCAGAAGACTCCATAAGGGGTTTAGGATTTCGCTTAATACGCTTGGGATTGTTAGAGATATAATTATCCTCCTTTTCGGTAGAAACTGAGCTTGAATGTATGGCAGAATCCGAACCGTAGTGTGGCATATTGGAAAATTTTGCTTTATTTCCAATGTTGTGTGGTAATCTTTCCGTTGTCATTTTTTAATTATTCAACACGTGACACCGTAGGCCTAAATGTTCCGTCGGCAGAAAGTTGCGATCTTATTATTCCAAAGTAGATGCGCTTACGCACAAAGGGTTGGGGGCGTCAACTTATAGCACAACAGCGAATAGTATTTGAAGATGGATTGGAAATATATCTTTGGTACTTTCTAATTAGTATGTGTGGTCTCACTTACACATCGAATGTAATCGAGGTTGAATTAGTTAAGTGATATTGGTTCTTTCTAGCTTATGTCTGTGTTCTCACTTACACGTCGCTTTGGATCACAATCGACTGCTACTCCAGTGGTGCACTCCTAGTACTTGATCGAATTTAATTTATTGATATTTTTTGGTTTAAATTTTATATTTCACAAATACACGTCTATTCCACTAGACAGCCACGAAGGAAGGACTGGAAGAGGTTAAGAGGGACTGGATCCTGATCACTAAAGCCGGAACACAACACAAGATTGTGATGGCAGCATACTCTAAACCAGGGGTGGTCGCCATCGCCACTGGATAGTCGAGCATATATATAATACCCTACCAACCTGGCAAATATATACATTGCACTAAGTTAATATACTTTGCTGCCCATCTTTCCACAGGAGACTAAAACAAAAGCTTTGTTAAAGAACCTGTTAGATCGAATTACAACCTTTCAAAGAAACAGGCTTTATTAACTGAGAACAATTTTCTTTTCGGTATAATTACAAGTTTTTTTTGAAGACAATAAAATACAAATTAACATGAAATACTACTTAAAAACCAATAAGTGTTGTATATTAAAAGGTACACCGTAATGCGGAACCAATGCAAATTGAATTCTCCTCCATATACAATTACAGTGAGCAAGGTACAGTCAGATTGTAAAATAAAAATTTTTTTGAAAAGGCATTCAACTGTCAAAATTAACATGCGTGTGATTTACGATATTGCACGTGCGTCATAGTCACCAAAATGGTCAAATCGGAACAGCGAATGAGGAAGCGGAAAAACTTAGGCAAAGATCTTCAATGTGACAGGAAAACTTGAAACATTTCAAACCAGTCCATTTCTTTATATTGTTTATTGTATGAGTTCAGAAGAGAGATAGACGGCAAATCCGACGGAGAGCGGTTACTATCGCCTATAGACATTTCTGCCCTCCTTATAGCAAACGCAGTACTTGCAAATGGCGCTTTGGAGAACCACGCCGTAAACATATTTTTATTCGACTTCAAAAAAAGAGGAGGTTCTCAATTCGCCTGTATGCTTATTTTGGTAGTGTAGTAGAACACTTACAAGCCAATAGATGGCGCTGTACAATAATTGAGGTCGAAAACGATTTCCGAAACGTACAAAGAATATATAAAAAAATTCCAACAATAATAGAAAGGCCTAGACCTGCAAGGAACAACAGTAGTCTCGCTGGAAAATCTTCTTTTGAGACGGAGAAGCATTCCATCTCGCTCTTCCATCCTATACGCGGCACTCTTCAGTACGTTCGTTACTCGATTTCTTTGAATTCTTTGTCAACTCAGTTGTGGACTGATTTTCAATTTTTTTATTTTAATCGAAAGATACTTCCGCATTGATCCAATTGTTACAAGTATAAAATCATGTTACAAAACTATTGATATTTTTTTAATTTTACGCCGCTATTTAAAGCTCTCGCCTATGTAAAAAATTCAGAAAAGGCTTGCATAGTTTTTAGTTTTTTTGATAGATAATCGTTTCCCAGGGACGAAAAGTATGTTTTAATCTCTGTGATCAGGTAACTTCAAGCGAACTCCGACTATGAGAAATGAAAACGAACTTTACGCTACTTATTTTGGTTTAAATGTCTGAGATCGACTCCGAAACTGTCCACTGCATTGTATATTGCTCATAACAAGCGGAACTTGTTTATTTTTACGCAGAGATGGTAACAATAAGACATGTGTGTTTCTCTACTAATTTTTAGTGACTGTATTATCCTGATTAAAATGAATTGAAATACATATTGTCATTATTAAACTTAAATTTGGATATTAACCTTATCATGTTTGATACTCTACTCCCAACCTCATGGCCAGAAGCGGCATTTTAAAACACACCCTAAAAAGAATTAAGGAATGCAACCAATACCCAAATAAAAAGCGTAAACCGGCAATACGTTCAGACAAAATTATGAATTGCAAAGAACAATGGTCGATGCAAATTGCCAATGCGCAAGCGAACTTAAATTTATTGCGAGTGGGCACAAAAAACGACTATACTGTACTGGATTCACCGTAAAGGGTAAACACCGTAAGCTATTAAGACTGATCCATTGTTAACGATATATGAAAGAAGATTAAAAAGCTCCAGGAAAACAAATCTAGAGTAGCTGTAAAAACGCTCGTGGCTTCGTTTGACGCTAAATCGGAGTCTCCAAGACCTCATATTCAGATTAACATTTTAGAAACGTACTTCAAGAAAAATCAACTTTGACACATCGAAAATATCTAAAAACGACCAGAGAAGCATCATCCAGGACCACATTTAGGCACCACGGTTGAAAATCTGGCCTGAATAGAAATACAAAGTAAAGTCTCGCTTCTGCCTATCGCTAGACTACCTCACCCCTCCGTTCGGGCATTGTTTTATACTAAACTATACAATATGTTTCGACACAATACTCGACCGCATAACAATAATTTCTAAGAATGACACCTGGCTAATCACTACCATAAAATGTTACAATACACAATAGGCTGTTTCTCTAATTACAAATATAAACATAAAGTAAACAAAACAAGTCCAAATGCAGAAAAGGTAATAAATTGCAGGTGTGAATTGTTCTTTATCGGTCGTAACAATTTTTTATATTTTCCCGGGAGCGGTTTGTAGTTGTTCGGGTGCGTGAAAATTAGCTTATTCGATAGTTTACATTATTTTTCAAATACTGCGGTATATTGTGTCACGGGAATTTCAAGTGAAGCGTGAACGAAGTGGCGGACATATCCTAGTAGAAAAGAAATAAAGGATGAAATAAAAAGAGTAGCTTCAGAGATGAAATACAGAATTTCCAAAATCGAAGGCTTTGGAAGAAAAAAAACATTATTTGATCATACCCACTGATCAAATAATGTTTTTAGAGGTAAAAATTTTAACTGATAATTGGTATACGAGTCTTACTTGTATTAAAGAGATCAGTAGATTGAGGTCAGATGCACTAAATTAGAATATGACGATCAAATGAGAGTTCTAGTCTTTCAATATTCAAACTGAAAAAGCTAACAACATGGTCGAAGACGGAATTAAACGCTGTCGTTAAATCATCAGAATAAGCCGTAGAATCCGGAAGACCATAAAGCTACAACTTTAGACTGGCTAATGCCTAACGTCGAACGTCTTTAGCTAATACAGTCTTTGCATGAATCAGGCGATGATAGGAGTGTGGGTGTACGCAGACTTCCTGGCCCTCCCACGTCCACGAGCTTACGGGTGCTGCGGCGAAAGCGAGATTCTAAAACATTGCTTTCATGCAACAATGTAATTATTTTGTTTGTCATTGAATTTGCTGTGTCCTAATGAAGTAAGTATATGAATATTGGTTTTATTTACATATAATCTAGCTTTAGTACATTGTAAAACGTCAATAAATTAAATAAGACTACCATAGACTAAATAAAATAAAAAAAGTTAAGAGCTGACAAAAATAACTTTAATATTAAACATCGACATTCAATTTACCCTGTGACCACTATATGCTATACCCTCTTTCTGCAATCCAAATTTTACAAAATAATAATACCTAATTATGGGAACTGATACTGCTATGTTTTTTTATTTATTGCAGGAGTTCAGCAGATAGGCTGACGGCCCACTTGATGAAAAGCAGTTACCACCGCCTATGGACCTTTGCAAAGGTGCTACAAATGCGCTGCTGCTCTCTTAAGGGAGACTGAAACCTGGTCATTAATGCCGGAACACAACTCAAGGTTGTTATGGCGAGATACTATAGACCAGGGGTGGTCGCCATCCAGTCGAGCAAATGCCCTACCACCTGGCTGTGGGTTGTTTTGTCGCCTCTTACGACAGGCCGCCCGGCCGCAGGAAATTGTATTATTTCTCCGTTCCTGCACGGATAACTTGTTTACTAATGTTTTTTAATATTTCCATTAAAAATGTATGTTTTTCTTCTCACAAGTTGATGTGATTATTGAGTTTAAATGCATTGAAGACTAATATTGAATTTGCACTCTATTCGTAGGTTAAGTCAATGTTAACAAGCAGAATAGTGATGGGCCAACATGTACCACTAAAACTAAAAACTACAGCTGTGACACGTCTTTATAAATTTTACTATTATAATACAATACAAGTACTTCGTATTACAACGGATCCCTTCATACTTTATATAAGACTTAGTTCATGTAGCCCCAAGGGTATTTTTCCCCGTAAGACGAGTTAGTTGGGCAAAATTGTAGGCTTTTTACGAGTTAATACGGCAATAAATAGGCGATAAACATCAAACGACTAAGCGTACACGCGTTTCTTGAACAGCGAAAGTCATGAGCTGATCGACATAAGTCGCAATTAAAACCGAATGAGGTTATCATTGCCTTGTTGTTACTCCTGGTGTACATTATTTATTTACCACCACAGCAGGAAACAGGAAAGTGACGAAGAAAATAGGCAGCGCGAAAATGTTATCCTAAAATATGATAATGCACATAACATATTCACAAATTATATTTAGTTTATATATTACTTTTATTTTAGATTAATACAAATTTAGATATTCGGATTTCTAACATCCTTCGCTGTCCCTGTTCGCTACCGTGAAAGTGGGCCTAAGTTAAATACTTGTTTTTATTTAAATTTACTAACAATGGCAAAATGAATATATGAATATGTGTATCTTACTGAGTATGTACTGTTTGCTACAACTCCATTAATTTTTCGAAAAGTAATTCTGTAACATACTTCTGTATCAAACTTACAGCGATAACAAGTTGCGAAGCGGTGTGTATAGAATAGGAACTAGATTTAAATTTTGAAATACATGTATGACCTTCAAAAAGTGTTCTCCAGTGGAACGTATTTTGAATAAAAACTTTTGAATATGAATTTGAAGATAAAAATTGTATTATTTTTAATTGGAAAACTCTTTTCGAAGTTTTACATCGTACTTCGGAAACTTCTTACACGCGAAACACTGCAAGATAAAACGGTCCCTGTAAATGACTGAGTTAAACCTTTGCCAGCCAAGTTCCAGGTTCATTCCTGACATGGTCAATTTCGTAAACGAACTTACCGTTATTTGCTGTGTTCTAGGTGTTTGGAATTATGTCATCTGCGTTTATTTTGACCTTGTCCGAAAAGTAGCATGGTTTTCTCAAAAAAGGCCTGAAATATACTCGTACGAAGTCGCGTGGAAATTCTAATTAGGGTAAACTTTGATTGTAACCTTTGTTGCCATACCTTAATGACAGGCACCCACCCTATTAATTCATTTTTGAAATTTTGAACTATCATTGCATGGATACGAAAAAAATATTAAGATATCTTAATCTCTTCATTTCTCTAATTAATCGCTCTTATTATTTTCTATTATCTTTAATCAAATGTCTAAATAATCTTGAATGAACTGAAATGGTGACAATTACTTGCGAGGCCAACAATGGTTAGTTTATCCTATTATCTAAATTTTTAAAACACTCTGTTTATGAAGAATAATTATGGTAGTTAATTCCCGCGTTTCCCTCATTTCTTACACCATGTCCAGTAGTAAAGCCCAGTAGCGAGTTACTTTCACTGGCCCGCACAGGAACACGAATTTCGACTAATAATATGAATTATTACGATTGCTACTACCCATAGAAGGTAGGCCCGTAATTCTATTTGAATTATTATGAGCCAGTGAAAGGGTTGCCTGGAAATAATACTCGTAAACGGACCATTCATTGTCTAATGAAGGTATACACGTTATCTTCGTTTATTGGCTCTTTGAAATATAAGCAATATAATAAACATCCATCGCATTTCTTTAGAATATTCTGTAGTAGAATTTTAGATCATGCGGCTTCGCTCGTGTTTATATCAAACGTGTATTCCGTGGAAAGTGAGAAGAGTGACAGTGACATATTTAGGTACGAGATGGTTTGGCGGACAAGTGAAGATTTGGCGGGAAGATGCTAATAATTCGAGTGTCTCAATAGGCCCTTCACGGAAAGTTAACACTTTGCTTTTCATTTCGAATATGAGGAAAGTAAATAAAAACTGATTAGTTCAGCCAACAATTACTTCTCTAATAAAATCAGGCGGTATATCCACATCTAAATCTGATGAAACGTCAAGTGTTTTTCTGTGACATTCTACCAGCCTATATTTTCTTTTGTCCCTAATGATAGTTAATATTTAGCTCAAATTTAAGTAAATTAAACAATAATTGAGAGCAAAGTAATTTAATTTTATAAGTATAAAATCATGTTACAAAATTGTTGATATTTTTTACAAGCTTTTATTTAATTAGCAATGGATGGATCTTGGAATCTTGCAAGTTAAATTTGACCGACTTCCCGGTTTCTGATTGAGCTGAAATTTTGCACGAATGTGTATATCGTGTGACAATGCAATAATATGGCAGCTGATCTGATGATGAAGTCGGAAGGTGGCCATAGGAACTCCTGTACTATAAACAAGATCGACCCGTCGTGTTTGGGCTCGTTTTACTTGTCTTGGCTAGCACTCTGCTTTTACTACGATATGCAGAATCTCAAAAGCTTGTATTTAAAACCTTTTTTTAAAAGCTTTTATTTTATACAATTTGTGCCGCAATTTAAGAGTGGCTGTAAAAAAGAAGAGAGAAATGAAAATTATAATTACAGTTCGTATTCGTCTATGCAAACATCAAACATAGTCTCCTTAAAATGTATACACGGTGTCTCATAAATCCTATATTTATTTAATAATTTTAAAAAAGTTTATAAATTCAACAAATCTTATAAAATTAAATTACGTTACATTTTTTTGCTTTTTTATAATTTGTTTATAAAATTATGAGGTTGAAATTATCATATGCATAACAATACTAGCATGTGCCAGAGAAACTTTGTTCGCGTTGTCATGACAACAAACGTATAGTTTAAAATTTCATTTAAATCCATTCAGTAGTTTTCACGTGATGCTCTAACGGACAGAAAGATAACCGGACAAAAACTCTACAGTTAATGTTTTTGCAATCTATTGAACTGAGTTAAATCCCTTGAGGTTTTGACTTTTTAAATTCAGTGCAAAAACTTGGAGAATATATTATGTATTATGATCTGAAATTTTCAAAGCAAATTGATGTTAACAAATAAATTTGAAGATTCAATAATAAGTATAGTAAAAGCCCATAAACATCCCACTGCTGGGCTCGGGCCTCCCACTAATGGGGAATGGACAGTATACCCGCCACACTTCTCTAAGGCGGCTTGGCAGGTTTGACACATCGATTATGTTCGATGTGGAGATTTCATTACAATGTTTTCCTGCAATGTTACAATATGCACATTAGGTCAAAAACTTTCTAAGTGGTGAATGCGTTCCAGCCAGGATTCAAACCCGCGCTCTTGACTATCACTATTTAAATTCCTATTTTTCTAACGAATGAAATTTGGATGTGAAAGAAACTGAATAAGATTTCTTTGAAGGATAAACCAGCGGCGTAGATACGCGTGGTTTGCAGTAGGTAATAACATTTAATGGTTACCCATTTGTTTGCGCATATCATTATTATTGTAATATCTGAGAACTTTCATAAGTTTCACTGCTGCTGCATTCACTTAGTAGAAGATTACCATCGAGGGCAATTCGAAAGGGGATTCAGAGATAGGGTCAGTTTCCTCGCTGCAGTGTTAAGTTTCGGCGATGGTCTAAATACATGACCGGAGGCGATATCCATACATGTAGGTGATTATAAAATTTGGTACTTCAACGAGAAACACAGAATTTTTCCGAAATATACTAGTTTCTGTGATATAAATATTATTTTACGCATACGAGGTCACATCGAACTAATATTAAGGTCCGATATTTGTAGAATCCCGCGAGACATTTTGGAAGTTTACATTTATAAACTATCGTATGTCAATATAAGGTCTTTATCAAATTTTATTGTAAGTGGTTCATCCAAAAAATATAACATATAAACAGAGTTACTTTCACGATAAGTATTAGCATATATAACAAGTATTAACTCAATGTACCTAAGTGTTTCAATCGCTGTGATGTTTAGTTCGAATAGATGCATACACGAACCTTTTTTGCTGTTATATATATATATTCATATATCATAGAAAATATCGAAAACAAGTATGTCATTCAAAAACAGTTCGTGGCAAATACTTATAGAATAGTATGGTAACCCAGGAAAATATCAGATAATACTATCCGAACTTCGCCATAAACGAAATTCATACAGTACTTTTTCTATTTTAGTGCATGAGTTCAACAGAGGCAGACGGAAAGTGGTTACAAATGCGTTGATACTGTCTTAACGAATACTAGAATCTGGCCACTGATGCCGGAATACAACTTAAGGTTGTTATGGCAGCATTCTCTTGACCAGAGGTGGTAGCCATCCAGACCGGCAAATAAGTCTTCCCAGGAAATTATAGTCTTGCTCACTTACTGCACGGATAAAAACTTACTATATTACATATACGTAAACCGCTACATGCTGATACTTAGGCCAACCAGTTGATGTTTGAAACAGGGAACATTCAGATAAGAAAAAGCTGGCCGCGATAAAATGTTCTGTAGCTGCGCATTTCGTTGCACCACGATCCACGACTTATCTAGTTCTGCGGTGGACATGTTACGTATACTGAAAGGTAAACGTCGTATTACTTGCCTTCTTTGTTGAGAAAATTCATCTATACAGAAAATAAAATTGAAGTATTTCTAATGTCAAAATAACAGGTTTTTACTAAATGCATATGAAACTTACATAGGCACATTTATCAAAAAATCAATTTGTTAACATTTTTCTCTGTCTGTCTGTGTGATGGGACTTTCACTGACAGATAGCTGATGTTATAAGAAGTAATTTAGGCTACTTTTTTAGGGTTCCGCAAAAAAGGTCCATGGAGACGAAGTCGAGGGCACGGCTAGTTTAAAATAAATTCATTTGTATGAAAGATGCATGGTGCATAGACATGTTTCGCCCTAAACCATAGTGATGTACATATTCATAAAAACCCTATCTCTAAGACAGGAAGGTGAAAGTAGTTTATATACTATACAATGCTATATTGGAACCGCAAAAATAATAGGGGAGGGTAGGAGGTGATTGACAATTTATTATACGAAAATAATCGTATGGGATATTGTTAGGCAAATATTGAAAATGTGATGATCTTTATAACATTCCTATTAAGGTCAAAATTAGATGAAAAATTTGCTTCCTAAATCGTAAAATCTTTTCTTCAACTGTAGAACTGAGGTGGAAGTTGTAATTATAGTCAAGGTTGGCTGAAAAACACTTAACTAAAATTGGACTGAACATGAGGTGTTCTTGATTAAATGATATTTAGGGTTTCGTAGGCAAATTATAAAAGCAGAGCACTTTCATCATCTACCCTTTGAATGGTCGTTGTTCACATTCTTAGCTGATGTTTCTTCTCCTCTTGTGCTATAGATTTTGATTTCTCAAAACTAATTGTAAATGTATCAAATATTATTATAGTTTCACGCATGGCTATATTTTTTTTTATTTCCATAAAATTCATTGCTTGTCTTATACTAATACTAAATACAAAAGAATGCGCAATTCCTGGTTTTGTCTACGTATGAAAAATCTTCTGTTAAAACAGATAATTTTTGTTTCATCTATGCCTCCAATCTCCCGGTCTATAATGTTAACAAGAGATCATGTGAAATCAGCGACTGAGGTGACAAAATCAGGTTAAAGTACCGCTAGTACCTCATTGTGACCAAAATAGGGATCTTTTAGGTCAATAAAATACGGCACTTTAAACGACAATGCAACAAGACAGCGAGGTACAGTAACATACGAATTGTCGATTTATCTTTAAATGCCGAAGAAACGTTCTGAATCAAAATGGCGCTACACTGTTTAACGGTGAACTTGCAACGTGCTATTTATTTAATATATTTAAAATGTGAAAATATATAGGTTTCGTTTGCATATATGTTTACTATTAATCGAATAATCGACGTTCGAGTGTCGCGGCTCTAGCGGTATCAAAGATACCAATTTTTTGGTTGTCTAGCACATTTTTATACGTCAGAGGCGAGAGCTGCCGGTGAGTCGGTGGATACTACGAATCGAACTACCGTGTGTGCAACTGAACGATAATTCCTGCGAAATCTAATAAAATAGTATTATTACAATCTAAAGGTGGTGCCAGCATCCGGTAGGTACTTGCTTATATCTTTACTGCTAAGCCTATAGACTTCAAACATCGGTCGAGTCTGAAAAATATTTAGAAAACCGGAACCGACGTATCTTCCCAAAATATACCTAGCGTCCCTTTGCGTGTCTATGCTACACATAGGTATTTATTGCATAAGGTGAATTCAAATTAAAAAGTTTTTAATCAAACTACGTTCCACAAGAGAACATTTTATGGTTAGTTAAATCAAAATAATTTAGTCAAATAGGTGGCAAATTTTAAATTCCAATTCTGAATTTAATCAAGGTGCTAGAGCTAAACATACTTTTAACGAGAATTGTTTTGATCAAGCTTGTTTGAACAGTTTTTAAGGTAAAATATTTTTGATTAAATGTTTTTCTTTAAGATTCCGTACGTAGTCAAATGACCAAAACCAGTAAACGTTCTTCGTCTCAATGGAACCTTCAATATTGATAATCCAATAGGCATTTACTTGATGGTTTCTTTAAAATATAAATTGTTCTTCTTACAAATGTACATTACACTTTTTACAATGATCAAATACAAAAATCAATATGAAGTAAGATCGTGCCTAACTTGATGTTTTAGCCTTAGACCTAGCCCGAACGAAGAAAGGCGGACTCGCATCAAGCGATTCATCACGGCAAATATGTGAGGTAAATCGGCCTTGGTAAAGCGCAACTGATACCTTACGCCCAGTACTGAAGAAACCTGCTGTAATTTCAAAGCTCTATATATTCTCTAGATATACACAGAAGGAAATGTAACTGTGACAGCTAGATAGTTTAAAGGTTAATGAACGCAAAGAGTAGTTTATCAAATACACATATTTTAATATTTATATGAAGGAGTTTGTTTAAGTGTAACATTTAATGAGATACAAATATCGGAATATTAAACCTAAATACGAAAACCTTAAATCTGCGCGAGACCCTTATGCAGTCTCAGATGGAGCACGCTTACCTAGAAAACAACTATATTCACGAGAGACTAATATATAAATTATTATAATATTCATAATTCTTTTAATTTTTATCGAGCAAATTTTTATCTTATAATATACTTCTGTTTTCTGTTGCTGCTGAATGACCACGGTATAGGTATTGAAAATAACGAATGACGAAATCGTATGTTTTAAAATAAAATTTATCTACTTGGATTTTATTATTTCACACGTTTATAACCTTACGCAATTGAGGTGGTACCTCAAGAAGTGAGCAGGAAAAGCCCAAAGGTATCAGATAAATCGAAAGATATAACAATCGTCATAAACATTAATTCCGCTAAAAGAGACAAGGACGTAACAACATTATACCTGAAAGCCCTTAGAGGCATCATTAATCGCGTATAAGCCATTTACATCGTAGTAAAAGCGACTGCTGTTATATCAATCGTTAATGATACTTAATACAAGACAGCATAGTAAACAGTGAGATTTGTTGCTTGATGCCCTGAGGTGACATTCTGAGATATTTTTATTGTAAGAAAAGATAGATAATGACCAATTATTTTCAAAATTCTGTACTACATTCTTTACATTGACTTTACTGATTAATGGCCGGTTCCTAATCTTACGGACAGTTCATTTGTCTTGCAATCAGTTAAAATTTGACATAAGCTCCATAATATAACTAATATCAAAATTCAACCGATGATAAGGCAAGTGAACCATTAAGATATAGGACCCGGCTATAAGTAAGTATAAGTATATAAGCGATCTCTTCCAGGCAAGCTAAATGAAAGAAATTTGGATCAGGCGATTGTATGTGGTACAGGAAAAAGGCAATAAATGCATAAATACTCAAACTAATTTAAGAAATAAATAGTACATATACAAATAAACACATATATACATAGTCATATATATACAATAATATATTTCAAAATACGCAAGTTATCAAAATAAATGTATTAGCATGATTATGCTATTGTGTTGACCAGACATAGCTATTTGTGGGCAATTAGTGTTCTCTGAGCTTTCTGTTGTTCGTAAGGATTTGGCCTCTCTCACAGTAAGAGGCAACATATTCCAAAGTTTGACAGCCTGTACTGTAAAAGAATTATCATAATTTGATTAATTGTGTGCAGGCGTCACATAAGTTTTCGGTACGTATCATAGCGCAAGTTGTGGGCAGTTTTGCTTAAAAAGTTAGTTTGTTTAAAACGTTACTAAGGTATCTGGTATGGGTTTAAATAAGATAAGCTTCAGTTGTATCCGTCATATGTTACCTATATTAGCCTATATGTAACACGAGAATGTTTAACACGGGTGAGTGAAATTCCGTCAGTTTATAATAATTTTTATTTAGCCTATATATTCGCCTATAGTGAAAAATGGTATGATTGTTTACATGTTATACAGACCTAAATAACCTCTTGCTGTACATATAGTGGCACTTTAAAGAAACTGTTAAACCGGCTAGAACTAATTGCCCCTAGAGGGACACTTAACGTCATTCAAGATGACGCCTCCGATACAAAGTTGGTTTATATCATCAGCACACGTCAATTATTACCGGAGTAAACAATTACGCAAGACATAATACAATTTACTACAACTGGGGCACAAAACTTGAATGAAATTGAATAATAGTTACACAGTACGATTAAGGTCTTGTCGTGAGAGATTTCAGACATGATTGGGAAATCAGAACGTTCGCCAGCTCGTTAAAGAAGTAAACAGCAGACGACAGTTTTATTTATTGGTTTTGTTTAATAACGAAATTGGTAAATAGTCTCCTTATTATCTCAAGGTGATCAGGGGGTCTAAGGCGGCCGATTTTACAGATTCGTATTGCGAATATGACAAGTATGAAAATATAGTGGAACTCTAAGCTATATCTTATATCTACTAGTATATCTAGATTCGTGTCAATTTCACTAAGCGATTCTCCAACAGCGGCCCCTTTAAGCCCTTTTATTTCCCAGTGTCAAATCTAAAAAATTAATCGTAGAAGTGTATGTACGCGCATATCTTGAGAAGAGTTTACCAATTTTGATGATTTTTGTGTGTGTTTGAGTGTATCCCCGGATGGTTTAGATTCACTGTTGGAACCGGTAGGGGGCACTAGAATCGGGTCCTAGATTTAAATCTTTTCAAGGTATGACAAGACGTTGTCATACCTTTACATTATTATATTAAACTATCGGTTCTAGTAGACGTACTAGAACCGATAGTTTAATATAATAATATGTATATCACTTAAGGACAACATAATTAACCAAAGAAAATGTCTTGGGGGTTTCATGTTAATCAATAACAAAATTTACCTCTGTGTTCCAGCGAGCTCCGCCGACATTAGCCCATTTGACTATACGGCCGACAAATTGATATTTTAGTAAAGATACAAAGTGCTATCTGATCTATTTAAGATCCGCATGAATGAAATTCAGTTATAGCTAGTAAATAGTATAGATGGACTATAGGACTATGTTCAAGTAGAACGTTCATTGCACGACATCATCTCGAACTAGCTGTACCAATAAATTAACATCATCCAACACATAACTCACACAAGTCGTATAACTCATAGTTTCCTCAGTGTCAGTGGTTCGAAACTTGACAACTCTCTAACCACATAAGCTCGATGTTTTTATTACATCAATAAAAACATGTGCAACTTGTCCAAATACAGCTAACCCTATTTGACAGAATGAGTTACGTTACCACTGTCGATTTAAGGACATATTGTTTGTAGGAAGACGAAACCGATTCGTGACTCGGTGTAGACTGATTGATTGTACTATGCGCTTAAGTTATCTTAAGTAGGGTTGCCCTTTCGGCACTATTACTCTTTGGTATTTCTCGCCTAGATACGGAACATTTTTTGCTATCACCCTTCTATTATCGGGATGTTCGGGTTGTGTTGTATCGGGATGGGATGTTCCTGGGAACAGTGCACCCCATGTTCCTAGGTGTGGCACATCGGTGTTTTTCCCCGATCCTAACCCGGCTTCACTAAGGAAGAGGTGATCGTAATATTATTATAATTTCCGACAATTATTTTCATTAATAAATAGTAGGGTGTCCAAGACATCGACAAAAATAAACATATTCATCGCATCGATAAAAATAAACATATTCATGTGCAAAATGGTAAAGTTTTGTTTCTAAACATTATACTTCTACATTTAAATGGCAGCCCTATAAATAGAGAGGAATTGCATAGGTACATTGATATTCGCTTGCTGTTGCGGTAATTGATTTTAAAACTACTATATTTCATTCCTGCTTTTATCCAATATTAAATTTTTAAGTTCACATCACATAGATAAATAAAATTGAAGTACTACTTTACTACTTTTTATCTGGGGCCAGACTAAAAGAAAATGAATTCCAATGTGATTTTTTTACTGCTCGGTAGCAAATTTTATGTGATACAATGTGTGATATTTCTTATCCTGGGAATCCCGCGGAAATTTTATAATAATAATAAGGATTAGCTTATTTGTGCTTATTTTGTGCGTGAACAAAATCGCGCGCATATCCTAGTCACTTTTATATAATTATGCGATTTAATAAAAACAGACATATTGCAAATAGCTTCACAGATGTTCCGAGAACTATCTAACCGTAATGTTTTGACTGGCACTGCGAATTTAACACCTTCGCAGGTCGATTTAACCGTGTCGTGTTGTGTGTTCAGAACGTAAATCTAATATGCGTAGAATTAACCGTGACAACTTTGAGAACGGTTTATTAAGTCGAGTATGACTTTGCAATAACGTATTTAAACACGTTTAACTGCAAGAGATATATGAAAATTAAGCTTTATAAAATAAATTTTAAAGGCCGGTACTAAGTTGATAACAACTTTGGTATTGCAAATTATCAATAAGCTTTAACACCAAGTGAATATCTTTGTAAAACAACGACAACCACTTTCCATCAGCGTCGTGAGTCTGACTGCTGTAACTTCATTTATAAAAATGAAACTGTCATTAATAATAGCTATATTAAATTGTTTAGCAATTGGTGAATAATATCTGTTGGTATTCCAGATGTACCCGCCAATCAGCTTTGAATAAGCGTGACGGATTACAAACCGTGCTTCTTAAATGGGGAGACTCAAATCCAGCACTGTATTGTTTGTCTAAACTCAAAACATCAAATTATCATGAGACTCACTTATTTAATAACTTAAACTTATACACATACTCAAACCAACGCGCACTACCACATTGCATTACACGCACACTTCACAAACAAACCAAGACACACAAAGAGCCTAAAAATTAATAACCTAGACACAAAAAGAAAAACAACACACATGGCACTAGTTAAGATAATATATATAGGTATAGACATAAGGCACACACTGCACATGCACTTCCTCACAACACCAGCATGTAACAGATACACTCTACATTAGTATAAGTTTAGTATTAAAATTAGATTTTTTATTTATTATAAATTATTCCTAAGGTAAACCACAACATAAAAATCACAAAATCAATGTCACACACAGTAACAAAAATAAACAATAAGCGTATGAATTCTAAAAACTTTCATAGTAATTAAGTTGTAAGTTCATAGTAATAAGGGTACGGAATTCGGGTCCGTAGATTTGTTTAAAAAAAATATCATGAGAGAGAAAGGGTCAGTTTCTAGAATGAATTGCTGTAAAAAATTTATCGTCAAATTTCGATTTAAACATTGAAAGGTCCACCGCGCATACTAATAATTGAATTAACAACATTGTTGCTAATTGCCGTACCATAATGATCACACGCATCTTTTTAATACAGGAAACATCCTTTGAACAGCCGAATATAAATAAAGAAATAAAATTATCCATTGGAATACTTCCTTGTCGTTATGATAGGCCATTCATCATTACTACAATGTTTTTGAAATTTAATTATTTTCCTTTAAAATTTGATTAAAAACTTCCTCACACATTTAAAAAAAATACTAAGCAACGGAAGGACATTCTCTGAGTGGATTATAATGGACAATATCGTCCACTTAATGATGAGCTGTGCTCTGTCCTGATACGAAGTATAAAGTCAAATACTGGATTTAATCATCCCTACTTCAATTCATAATTAATTGATTTTGTATGCGACAGTAGATACTAGAACTAATTATGGGTGTCCAATATAGTAGAAAAGTTTCTGAAATCAATGTCCAAAAATACTAATCACTTAATAAGATCACATGCCACAAATGTTTCAATTTTATATGTATTTGAAATAAGGACATTCCTGCAGATATGAGTTTTAAATTAACACTTGGAAAATTATCATAGTGTCATTTCTGTCAATCAAAACGGGGTGCTGACATAGCTAAGAATTCTTTGAACGTTTTTTTTTTTGCGATTTAGTATAATTTTAGAACAAGCATTTAATCTAATGTTTATTAACTAGCTCTGTAGCTTTATTGTAGCAATCCGTGTTAACAAAACTGCTTTTTTATTTTATTTGCTGGAGTACAGCAGACAGGATGGTGGTTCAACTGTGATGGAATGTGGTGACCGTCGCCTAGGAAGGATTTTTTGTTTGTTTGTGACACTCATGGTGCGACCAATGTGCTGTGGGACTCGTAGATGAGACTGGAACCTAGCCTCTAATACCGGAACGCAATTCAAGGTTGTTATGGCGGTATACTCTAGAACAGGGGTGGTAGCCATCCAGACGGTCAAATGCCCTACCACTTGGTTATGGGTTGTTTTGTCGCCTTTCCTGACAGGCCGCCTGATCTCAGGAATTAGTATTTTTCTGTTCCTACACGAATAAAGGCACTGCTACAAGAAATCGCTCGTTTAGCATGAGTCAAAGACCTAGAATTTCGTAAAAGCTTTTATTATATGAGCCCGAGTTTTACCTGGTGCCTATTTGGTTGAAAATTATATTAAAATTTTAATACATATTTGACAGCAGCTAGAGAGAAAGAACAGATTTATCGTTGCAATCTGTGATAGCAATCTAAGTCTACACATTATTCGCTGTACCTAAATGTACAATAATGCCGGGTAGCTAGAAAGCTAAGCGAGCAATATATCATGGATCTCATTAATAAATGGCATCTTATGGGTCAGTGAGAGCTGCATCGGTACCGCACTTACATCAAGGAAATGTTATAAATCGTCACCCTTCAGATGAGTTCTGATTGCTTTCTGTTCCGGTAATAATAATTTAGTGCATTGTTGCAATAAGTATTACTTTCACTATCTTTGATTCAGTTACACCGAAGTCTACCGTAGTACTTTGGTATCTATATTTTTTTAAATTTCAGTGAAGTCAATTTTATTTCCTTCAGTTATGTATTCTTAAAACAATTTGCTAAAGTTAACACGAGAGAGGAGGCAGTAAAGGAAATGGAAAATGATATTGTGATAAATATACTAGCTTTCAAAGCTTTCAAAGTAATAAAAATACTGGACTAGAAACTTTCTTTGCTGAAAATGCAGCAAACGTATTTCCGAATCAGTAAACTGTATATTCTTCAATCATAATAGTTTTATTTCTAAAATAATAAATAGTTACCAAAAGCCAAATACCTTCATCAGCTAACGATCCAAATTAAATAATAAAATTCATACAGTGTATGAACGGAACTTGATAGAAATTCCTAACGATGTCCCGTATAACATCCGACATGTAACATCATAAAAATAACTGTTAATAGCAATTTAAATGTAACATGCAATAATGCTGACGATGTTAATTATATAGTTGTGGAACGGAAGGCGTTTCTATGAAGATCGCATAACCAGTTCATAAGAACCGTTGTCTTGTAACTTATACTATAATTAATAAAGGTAATGTTGATATCAGTTTAGCTTTGATTCTAATAAGCATGTTCTTCTTTTGATAACCTTATTTTAGTCGGTTCATTTCTATCTTTCGATTTAGATGAATCAACCAAAAATAATTACCATATAAATATATATAAAGTTGTATGATTCCATATCATTTACAGTCGTGTTCTATCAGTTGTGCCTTTCAAACGAATTAATTCAATTTGATCAATCAGTCTAATATCAGCACTACAGAATTCTATCTCATTTTATGGGATAATGGCTATCCTACGCTCGTACCATATCATCCTAAGTACATAATACTTTTAACAAATTTATGACTATCGCTTCTTGACCAAAAACATGAGGAAGGTTCATTCAAATACACTCTACTGTTAGTGCAGATATAGATTACATCAAACATTAAAGTAAATAGTAGCTAAAACTAATATTTACCGAAGTATTCAAAGGTCGGATCTTGGTTAGACGAGATTTCTCTCAGAGGGATTGATAAGTTTAACACTGAAAGCCACAAATATATGGTAACATTATCTTAACTAATATTACTAATATAAATGTGAGTTTCTTCGTTCTATGGAATCCCATATATTATCATGCCTGTTTCCCATTGGGGTAGGGGTAGGCACAGACGATGGATTTCCACAATTTTCAAATGCGTTTATCCTACTTTCATGCTTCTTCTACCGTACCAAACTCTCACCGCCATATATAAGCGTAGGTACTAACACGCCTTGGTATACAGTCAGGCGTGCTCTTACAGATATTTTCCGACTGGTCGTAAAAGAGTTAAGCCGGTCCAGTCGCCTTTATACTAACTTTTACTATCGTTTCAATATCTCTCATATGCTTTCCATCTCTTGTAAACACCATTTCGTCTTTTCAAACTTTCGTCTTGTTCAATTTAGTTTTCATACCCTTGTTCTTAAAATATTTATCCATAATGATTCCCATCACCTGTAACTCTTTTGGCTATTATGCAAGTATAACCTGATCCGATGATAAGATTATATTTGCATCACACGCCGATGCGTAGAGTAGACATTTGATGAGTAACCCATTCATTCTTAAACCATCTTCACCTTCTTTTAAACCATCCAAGCAACTGCCCATAAAAAGGTTAAACAGTCACGGCGATTCTACGCATCCCTGTTTAACACCCTTTTCGATGCTAAGTCATTCAGAGTAGGTGCCGTTGATCCTAATATAAGCACTGCAATCGTCATCCGTCATAGAGAGACTAGTGATTGTAACAGAGCGTCCCATACAACATATTGCATATTCACGACACTTTTGCAACTTCCCGCCCTGGTCAATGCTGTGATTTGAATTGAGGCTTAAAAGGTATTTCGGATATAAGATGAAACTACCCAGAAGATGAGGATATCTAAGATCTCAAGATTACTATAATTCATCGAAACGGAAACGTTGTCCCTTCTGCGAATGATTATTGGAGCGAAAACACTTTGATCCTACCTCCTTTTAATTAATTTAAATTTAGACTAAAATAACAAGGTATATTATAACACGATTGCGAAATATGAAAGACACGTGCACTACAATTATTAAACGTAGAAGTTGCAGTAGCGCAAGCAATACTACTTTATCTGCTTTCAAATCTTGTTGGAACATACCTACAATATATATCATGGATAATTAAAACATATAATATTTTATTTACGTACCTGTATCAATTCAATGGGTCCAATTATCATTGGGTGGCACCGAGGAGTAAGTTTGAATTCAAATTTATTTTCGATCACTTGCATAGACATGAAAAATGTTTCGTCAATAATAACTGTAACTTTACCTAGTCATACAAAGTAGACTATTATGACTACATAGACAAAATGTTACACATGTGAACGCAGCATACGAAACCATATTATAGTGACCGTTGTTCGGTACTGGAGTTGTCAAAATGATTAAAGTTCGAATACTCGTACTGATTTGATATCTACTACATCTACTCTTCTCGTCTATGGCCAGTTACTTTTATAATTTAAAAAATATTCCACAATAAAAATTCACAAATTAGTCAATCAAGCAGACAACCAATCAGCCCAAACAAATTATTGGGCAAATTTCCAAATCAGCGAATATCTCGTATCTTATTACCTGTCACTGTTAATTAATTTGTTGTAATCGGTTAGCAGATCAAATATTGCGCAACTTTTATAACAACGCACATAGTGAGCATGTCATAATAAGAATGTACAAGAGACGGCTTTGTATATATATATATATATTATTATCCAGGATTCATATAAAACACGTGATGAGTTTTGGCGGGAAATTAAAAGGTGTTTGAATTGTGTTTCGGCATTAATGACCAGGGTCTAGTCTCGCTTTCGAGGTTGGCAGTATATACGTAGCAAATATTGCAAATGTCCATAGGCGATGGTGACCACCGTCTATAAGGTGGCTTGTCAGCCTGCCTGCTGTATACTCCAGCAATGAAAATAAAAAAGGAAAGAGTACACAGGTCTTAAAATCAACCTCCATTAAACACGTCAAACAAAACTGTTTCTTGCACTACTGGTTACCCAAATAAAGCCTTTAGAGAAATTGGTCAACATTACATAACTTGGTAATGACTATGCAATTTTGCTGTCAGTCCGATTGTTAATCTAGACTGCTCAATTATTAAAGTGACTAATTGGTTATGTATTGTTGAAATAACGCCTACATGGACTGGACAGGTTGTGTAATGGGCGAAGTTACGTTGTATAATTAATTATTATTGTTACGCTTTAGGCATAGTTATATAAAGAAGAAGAATCAAATATGGAGTATGCCTTTGGAAATCACGTGCAACTGCGATGCGAGGTATTTGGTATATAAAAAGTGAGCGATGGGTGATTTTTATTACTGCCAAATTACATTAAAACTTATCTAGAAATCAAAAACTTGGTTAAAAAGAGTGTGACATTGTGAGACAAGGGGTGGGAGGGACCTAAATTTTGTGATATCACCTTTCAATGTCTAATATATTTAAGTTAATTACGGAACTGCTGTTTGTATTTTATTTTTGCTGTTTATCTATATATAAAAATTTAAAAACTTCGTTTAAAAAAACCGACTTCAAAAACTAAAAAACTAAAATGTATAAAATAACTTATTTCTTAAGCTATTATTATTAATATATATTATCTAAAACTTCTTAAAGTCGGTGCTTAGTAATTTTCAAAATATAGTAATTTTTATGTTTTACTTTGCACCGACTTCAAGATGTTTTAGATAATATATATTAATAATAATAGCTTAAGAAATAAGTTATTTTATACATTTTAGTTTTTTAGTTTTTGAAGTCGGTTTTTTTAAACGAAGTTTTTAAATTTTATTTGTTACTTTTTAGTGTCTAGCTATGTATGGGTGGACCCACGAATGGTGCCGCGCTTCTTAAAAAATATAGGTCCCAAGAACCGGGAACAAAAAAATGTTCGTAAAATGAAAACTACTGGGCCAAACTATGTCAAATTTTTAGGGGACCACATGGCAGCTATTCCGCGTCGAACAAAAAAAGAATCACGTAAATCGGATCATAAATCACGGAGTTATCGGCGAACATATGGAACGGAGTGAAAATTATTTCCATGAAAAATGTTCATAAAATGAAAACTACTGGGCCAAACTATGTAAAATTTTTAGGGGACCAATTGGAAGCTATTCCGCGTCGAACAAAAAAGAATCACGTAAATCGGATCATAAATCACGGAGTTATCGGCGAACATACATAAAAAAAAGCAAAAAAAAATAAAAAAAGATCCCGACGAATTGAGAACCTCCTCCTTTTTTCGAAGTCGGTTAATAAAACAAAGTGTTAGTTTCACTATTTATAACTCAAGAGTGGCTGGACCAATTTTCGTGTTTTTGGAATTGCCTTCGCCCGGAATAGGATAATAAGTATTAAAATATGATATTTATCAATAAAAAAGTATCACAAAAAAATTAGTCACAACATCAGTTTAGCCATTCGTTTGTTATGATATTTCTCGGCCGATTTCGGCAATGGTGACTGCATTTAAACTCATTTCCATTTGTCTGATTTAGGTGAATTATTTTTGTGTGTATTAAAGTGGGTCCCGGGATGGTTTGGATTCACGATTGGACCCGGTAGGTGGCGCCGCAGAGCTCCTCTTTAACGGTGGGAGCGTCCCGGTTGCTGGAGCTGCAATCGGTACCTAGATTTTTAGATACCGATTAGATTAAGGGCAAGACAACGTCTGCCGGGTACGGCTAGTATTATATATATATATATAATGGTGACTGCATTTAAACTCATTTTTATTTGTCTGATTTATGTCAATTATTTTTGTGTGTATTCAAGTGGGTCCTGAGATGGTTAAGATTCAAATTTGAACCAGGTACATGGCGCTGCAATCGGGTTCCAGGATTTAGGTGAAATGACTTTTGTGTGTATTCAAGTGGATCTCGGGATGGTATAGATTCACGATTGGACCTGGTCTATGACACTGCTAAACTCCTAAACGATGGGACCGATTTTAATGATTTTTTGTGTTTGTTCAAGTGGGTCTCGGCATAGTTTAGATTCACATTTGAACGAGGTAAGTGGCGCTGCAATCGATATCCCGTATTTAGGTGTATTATAGATATATGATTAAGTGAATGACGTGCAATTGTCTTGCTTTAAGGTTACTTTAGAGTTCGATAAAACATATCTACAAATAAACCGACTTTAGTTTTAAACAGGATGCCTTATCATGGTCTGAAACGTAGAAATCACTACCTCCCCTAACACAGTGGCAAATGCTGCACAGTGCTGAATTAGTAGGAGGAAAACAGAGAGTGATAGAAAAGTATAGCTTGGTAAGAGACGGAAATGGTCCATCCTCGACCGCATCATCTTTTAACATCAAGCGTAATAATGCACAAATGCGAACCTACTAATATAAAACCTATCGTAAATCTTCATCTGATACAACCATTCATCATGCTGACACATTAAGCATCAGCCCGGCCTTATACCTGTATGTTTTGCTCACATAACCCCCTAAGACTTAACATGCACTACGTCTGTCAATGCTGGACTCATCCGTTATAGCTGATTCCGGTATTTATAAATCAATATGCACGATTAGCTTTAGAGGCTTAATCGGGCAAAGTATACAGGAGTAAGATCGAACTAAAACTTTGAATAATCCACACAAGTTTTCTGGGAGCATGATACCGCTTATATCGTTTCTACGAGTAAATCAGCAGATGACTCAAGTGTGTCATTATCACAATTACAATATAAACCAATTTACGTAACATAAAGAAGTCACTATCTTGCTTATAATATAAAAGTATATAGAAATGTAAAAAGCTTTTAAACCAAGTGTCTCTTTATTATAGTATATAAAGTGTTATTGCTTACAATACTTTGTTGACATCAAGAACAATGGCGCATTTCATTACATTGTTGAAGAGTTTAATTTATATCTAAGAGATCATAAAAATAATAATTTTGAACTGGGTCAATAGCCGACGATGTAGGACTACGTTGTGTAATATCACAATGTCCCTTTGAATAATATAAAAATGTCAGTACCTACATTTTTGTAAAGACCCATCCAAATCTAATATTAGTACACTATAAAAGACAATGCAAAAATGTTTTTTGTCTGTTTAAAAGAGCTAAGGGAACGTACCCATATTACGTATTTCATTTTTTACTCCGCTCCCACGTTTGATGACCGTGACCCGTACTATATACCAAGACCCTCTCCTATAATTTGTACGTATTAATTCATAAAAATGGTTTTAAATTATTTCTTTGAAAACAGAAAGTTTAGAAAAAAATATTTTGCTCATCTTTTTGTCCTAAAGCCATATAAAAAGTGCTAACGCTACGCGCCGTATTTGAATATAGCTAGACAGAGTAGGAGATCTCCCTAGATATTAACAAGTGACGAAAACCATGTTCTCTCCCCTCCACTGTGAACAAGCGTGGTATATTGAAGAATGAACGGGTCATGTAGTATGGGTACGTCCTTAATCTAGGACGCTATCATTCTACGATTTTTTACGCGTCATATAAGCAGTTCATTTAGTAAGGTTAAGGGTAGAATCAGTAATTGAAATAGGGAAAATTTACCTAAAGTTACGTAATAAAGAGGGTAAACGTAATGAAATTTAATTGGTTTTTAGAAACAATTTATTATTATTCTTCTTTTTCTAATAGTTTAAAATATGTACAATTTCCTAATAAAAAATTACAAAAGATATATAAGTCAGTTAGGAACGTGCCCAAAATGGCGGCCACATTTCCGCGCTGGATAGCAACGCCGATGCGTTGCAAGTGCAGGCCATCTTTTTGATCACGTGAGGCTTCTATCAAATAGATCTCGATAAAACCGCTAGGCATCGGAACCCTATTGCCCCATAGTTTCGACACCGAACGCTAAAAATATATATCCATTGCCATTAGATGCATATTTGTCAGGCGTTATTTGTGCCAGTTAACACAGCCTTGTCTGGAAGATGGGTCGCAGCCAAAGCGTCAACACATGTGGCGTCCCACACTAAGGGTCCTCCCATTTTCCAGGGCACCAAAGACGTCCCGTCCGGTCTCTTGGTTTTTTGTTTCAATGTTTAGTATATTCATGAATTAAAGTTACCTGATACTAAATAATAATTTCATGCCACTTTTTCTGTCATTTGTGGGGGGTTATAATTACTTATTCCCACTTAGCTTATAATAATACTGTGAGCTCGCCCCACTAATAAAATAAGAGCAGGTTGCCAACTATATGTATGTTTCATTTTACACGCTAAATAATTAAATTTTTCAAATTGTTGTTGCGATTTGTAACCTATAGATCTAATGCGTGATCGACGAAGGAGTACAGACTCTATCTCAGTCTTTAAGGTTTCCGAGAGATGGACAAACAGGGCCAAAGTCATATGATAAGTTTGACTTGTTGATGTTGTAATAAAAGCTGTAATACAGAAAAGGTTTATTTCTTTAAATATGCAACAGACAGTAACAGCAAAAATAACTTTCGATTCGATGTCCATACGTAAGAATACTGCGAACAAGCTGATTGATGTATGAATAGTGTACGGTGTCATACACTTTCGTAGCATCAACTTGATATGTATGTATGTAAAATACATGACATACGCGGACAAAGGGGTGTTCTTTAACTTGCATGACAATGACTGACGTTGATGATGTTGAAGAAACCTTCGATTTTTATTTAAAGATCGTGATACAATCTAAAATATTGCTCAGTTTAACATACGTTAGCATATGACGAAACAAACAAATATCCCGATTTCAATCAGTTCGGGAAACCATCCACATCATCAACAGTCCCCATCTCATGCTCTACGACTTTCTATTACAGAGACTGGAAAGACACATAGAATTCATTGGTAGAAGTCAGGGAGGAAGACAATGAGAATTCATTTGTGTATATCATCTGCAGTACACAGAAACTCGCAATCGAGTAAGTAAGAAGCTGATGAAAACATACGAACGCTCTGTAGTGAAGCTTTAAACAATGACATGCTCGCCTAGATAAGCGAGCGTGTTTCTACTACCTAATATAAGTCGAACGCGATGATCCAATATTTGACCTTAACAAATAAAGGTTAGGTCTAGGTTGTTGGGCTAGTAAATTTGAACAGAAATATGGCCCTCCACTATGTATCAAATAAATCTCTGTAGGAAGAGCAATTCTTTATCAAGAAGGTCATAGGTCCTCATTTTCTACAGTTAAAAACTATTAAAAGACAATAAACACTATTCAAACTAGACCACACCTACAAAAGTACACAGCATGCACGTACACAAGCATTTAAAGTCTAATCCATCAACGTTAGAATTTTCTAAATTAGCATATCAAAGGGGTTTTCTCTGTGTAACTAATAGCGTATTGTATGGATTACCAAAGATGAGCGGTAAAGCGACTATATTTGCATAATCATCGCATACGGAACGCATTCAGCTGATTACTTGTTTACATTGCCTTATGCGATACGATATTTCACTTTGAAGAAATACATTTTATTGATAACTGTACTGTTATAACCAATGATAAAAATAGAAACCAGATTCCAAGTTCCGCTTCCTGTTTAGTTCGGAGGCCCTCGGCAACGGACTCGAGAAGACACGGCAGGTCCTCTCTGACCATCTCCGCGTTCAAACACTCGTTTTTAGTTCTTTAAATGTCTATTTCATTCTTAACTCCTTTCTAGTTTCTATGCACTTTATAATCCTTTTCCAGTGTATAAAAGATTATTTTTAAAGGAAATTCAGCGGGCTATAATAGCAATACTCGATCGCATAAAGTGATTATTAGCATCAATATTTACGAATTTTTAGTTTAATTTACTGTATTGTTTATTTTATTTATAATTTAGTTTATTTTAAAGTAAAATAAAAATTAACGAAGTAGATTAAAAACGAACAACTTAGTATTTTCTTAGTTGTACGAGACCAAGATACAAAAAAATAACTCCTGAAAATACGTTTTGAAGTATTTAAGCGCTTATTTATTTCTATTGCACATTATTGTTTACATGGATGTTTCGATCATTGTTTTATGTAATCAAATGTTGTGACTACTAAAGATTGACGAAATATCAGACCAAAAATATAACTCAAATATCCGGTAAAATGTAGTTATAAAACTTTTTTGTTTTTTAATTTTAATTATATATCCTTGCAGGACCGGAAAAATAATACAATTTCGTAAGTAATGGCCACAAAACAAAGGTATTTGCCCGTGTAGATGACGAGAGATGACTACCACCCCTGGTGCAGGGTATGCCGCCAAAACAACTTTGAGTTGTGTTCCGGCATTAGTAACCACGTTTTCAGTTTTTGTTTAGAGAACCGCAACACTTTGGTAGCACCTTATGTCCATAAGCAATGGTGACAGCTTTCCATCAGGTGGGCCGTCTGCCTGTCTGTTGAACTGAACATGAAATCGTTTTTTTATTATAAAAATATTATAAATTTACGTGTAAACTGTTTATAGGACATATATAGTAGACAGTAGCAAAAAACATTAACTAACTTTTTCTATTAATCACTACATTTAGTGGAGAAGCTTTACAGTAGCAAGAACTAATATCAAAAATATGTTAATCTGTTTTAATTTTATTTTTTTAATTAATCTGTTTAAATCCACTGTCGAGATAATCACATAGCCTTTTCTAACCAGGTCCCATCCAACTTCTGCACGGTTAAAATAATTTTAAAACGGCGACACCATAATTACTTCCATATATTCAATAATATTCGAGAAATGTAAGATGTGATTTTGTTTCCCGAAGTACAATGTGAACGCGCAATTTGCCGAAGCCGGCTGTCAATCATGCACTCGCGTTGCCCGAGTCGCGTGGGCGGCAACTGTGCGTTGACATTGGAAAGTGCCGGCAAACCTATCGGCAAACATTGTGGAGTTAATTTACTTGCATATTATACGGCTTATTAAATGGGCGGATTCAGTAGAATTTGTAAATTGTATTTATCAGGAAAAACAGACATCGGAAAATTATTCCATTCTTCAGCAGTGCGTATCAGAAAAGATAAAGCGAAGCATTTCGTTGTAACTGGTGGTGTTTCACCATGTAACGGTGGTGTACACCGGTCGTCTGGTGTCTGAGTATGTATCTGAACAATAAAAAAATGTCTTTAATCGATTTCAATCGATTACAGACAGTTATATTATGTTTGTAATCGATTTAAATCGATTACAGACAGTTATATTATGTTTGTTAACGAATTATCTACCCAATATTCGAAATCTATTAATCCTTTGAATTATATATCTTCTTAGGGATAAGATCGTCCATTGTGCAATCTATGACTAACTCTTAAACTTGTACGGAAGGAAATCAATTGCACCTCAAGAGATATTTAATTAATTTATTTTACCATCATTACATCTATGACGAAAATTTTATATGACCAAGTTAAAGTTGGTTGGTGTCGCCAATAATCTATGTTTATTTTTCTATTGTCTATTTACCTTGGCGTATGACAAAAAAATATCTGTCTCTTGATGGATAAGGTTTATTTATAAAAGACAAACAATATTTATCTGCAGAACCCGTATTTTTTAACATAAGAGGTTCCTGTTTGTACCAGAACACAAGACACAAGGAAACTGTAATGCCACTTTTATGTTTATACATTACATTGAAACGTGCCTTTCCTTCGACCTAACATTCCTTTTTATGAAGCAGTAAAACTCTTGACATGGTCGGACGTCTCGAAACCCAATATTTACGAGTAACTGGATATACAGATTACCCGCTACTGGTTCAGGGCAGAGTATATTGTAAAACCTCTTTAAAGGAGTTACGATATCGTTTTTCAATAAAAGTTCTTTGTCGTTTTGGAAAGTAGACTTACATATATTTAAACCTTAATCGCTTTTAGGACTAAGTGATTGTTCATGTATTTAAGTAGGATATATTTTTATTTTAGCATTAGTTTAGTCAGTGTGGCATGGAAGACCAACAAGCTTATTATTTTAAATTACAAGCGACTCCAAAATTGAGGTTCCAATGCACATATTACTTAGTAATAGGCAATACGAAAATTAGTTTAGACAAGTACTTTAATTAATAAGGTTAACATACATTGTATTAATTAAGTAGTTAACTGGCGAAACTAGCGAATTAAGTCCTTATCATAGTTTGGACAGTAATTTTCCAGTTCAGTTAAATATTGTTAATTAAGTATATGTAGCAAAGCATCGTATCATGATAATGACTTACTCATGTATGTTAACTAACTACTGAACTAATGCGAATATATCAGGCTACGTCTGTAAAGTTCATGAACGATGAACTATTAGGAGCCATGACTGAATGGCTAATAGAGAAGGTCGAAAAGTTCTAATGACCAAAGTGAACTAGTACAGAGACCGACTTGTACTCGAAAGGTCCGTTCAATTGGATGACCGAATCAGCACAAGAATTGCCCAGCAGCCGGTTTAAATGTACGATCACTTATAAAAGGAACTGCAAAAATAACGTTGCACTTTCTAGGAATCTGTTACTCAGTCGGTAATAAGCTATTTTTCAATTGCAATCTCAGCCACGACGCCTCCCTTTCGCGTGCTATCAGATGTGGCTGTTGCGAAATTGAGTTCCTGATTTCGATTTGTGAGAAAGCAATGTTTTAGGTTTGCATTGGGTTGCATTTATCGTGCGAGTGAAAGATGTGCTTATTTAGTTTAGTATTATATTTTTAATAGCTGGCTAACATACGCGCAGGACTTATAAGCACTGAATATTGGTCATGTTAACGGCTAGATAACAATAATGCAAAATAAACATACACGTGAATTTGCTATAGACATAGAAGAACTTTTTCCATGCTATTATATATAAGCAAAAAAATAGGATTTGGTGCCTATTAATATAATATTTTTAGGCAGACTCTTGAGTAGGTGTTTCTATAAATAACACATTTCAATTAAATTTTGGTATTTTTTTAAATTAAAGTTACACACATTAATTTTATTCAATGGCATAGATAGCTTAGAAAAATAATGTTACACTGGATAATTGAAGGGTACGAATGTAAAGGTAGACCAAAGAAGAGATGATGGATTGTGATACAGGACGTATGGCAGAATAGAGGAGTATGGAAGGAAAAATACATATTTTGCCGACCACAAAATTTGGGACAAGGTGAAATAAAACAGAGACGTACATGGTTTAAACAAAGTTTATTCGGTTTTATATAACTTCGACTGTATTAAAGACTTCCAATATGTCCAAAAAAGCCAATGGAAATTTCATTCCTAAAGCAGTCCCTACACGGTTCTAACCTTTAACATTTGATTTAAGTCAACCTATTAAACCAGACGGCCATTAAATAAATAAATAAAGTTCGTTCTATTTTTCCGTCATAAAGTTGGCATTATATACGACGTGCCTACGCCATTCATTTAAAGAGTAATAAACTCGATTATTGCAAAATTTGGCCCCGTTTAGGGCTGGACCCGGATTGATTAATTGTGCCGACAGACGGGCCGGAATTAGGCCAAGGCCTGATTCCGGCCCGTCCAGTTCAAACAATCCAAGCCTAACCAATCCAAGTCCTAATCTGATGATTAGGACTTGGATTGCTTAAATTTTACACGTGCAGGAATGGAGAAAGAATACTAACTCCTGCGGCTAGGTGGCCGTAAGAGACGACAATAACCCCACAGCCAGGTGGTAGGATATTTTCCCGTATGGATGGCTACCACCCCTGGTCTAGAGTATGCTGCCATATGGGTATTAGTGGCCAAGTTTCAGTCCCATCTACGAGTACGGCAGCACATTGGCAATACCTAGGGGTGCAAATGTTCATAGCCGACGATAACCACTTTCCGTAAGCCCATCAACCTGTCTGCTGTACTCCAGCAATAAAAGGAAAGCTGAATTACAAAGTCAGCTAAGTGCATGTTCTCTTCTCTCTCAATATACACTCGCCACAAAACGGTCCAGATTATCCCCACGCTAATCCTCACTCCTAATTCCGTGAGCCCATTGCAGCTTTATATAACTCAATAGGGGGATATAACCAACGCTATACGCCGAATGGGCCCAAACATTTCCCTGCTAACAGCCTTTTTGTGTTTACGGCTGGCCCTTAGGAATAATATGACGTCACGTGACGTTTTAAAACTTTCAAGCCTTATGCGTAGGGTATTACTGCCGCGACATGCGGGCCAAAGTTACGGTTACACTCATAAAATAGTTTTTAATTTTTATGGAGGCAAAGGTATGTGTAGTAGATAATTTTTAACATATTTGGAAGGTTCTGTTTTACTTGACATTGGTATTTTCTAAATGGTAGTAAAAGTATTTATTAGTTACTATTAAATTGTGAACGTTTTGTTGATACTAAAATAGGGTCGAATTTGGTTAAAATGGCATATATAACTCTAAGTTATTTATTGTACTTTTGTGTTTATATATACTAGCATATATACTGCGAAGTCTTAAGTACCTACAAACTATGATTCTTAAAAATCGACTCACAAAAAAGATCGTGATAGACACATCTATTATACACATAGTATACGTACACGTATGGTTATTTAATGTTTTTATGTATTTAGAAGTCGTGGCGGGCTTAGTGACCAGGGCATCCGCATCTTACCCAATGAAGTAGGTTCGACTCTAGGCAGGGGGATATTCACCGTTTAGAATATTTTCCTACTAATTTACGTATTCTTATAAGCTACTAGTTGTGCCCGCGATTTCATCCGCGTGGAATTTTATTTTCTCGGACCCCTAACTTTTTGACTTTTTTAAGAGTCTAAGTTACTCCTTATAACATCAGTTATCTGCCAGTGAAAGTTCCGTTAAAATCGGTCTTGCCGTTTCAGTGATTAGCCGTAACATCCAAACAGAAAAAAATCTAAAAATTGCATTTCCGGAATCTCCTGTTCCGACTTATCCCACCTATTTTTTTTTACCCAATCTATTCCATTGGGATGGGATAGCGGAATGGACAAGGGGGGGTCGGCTATTTCTAAATTTACATTCATTCAGATAAGTAAAACAGAAGTGGCTGTAATGTCATAATAAAAATGTAAATTCAATACATACATAAATGTAAACATATTTATAGCATACTTATATATAACAAATAGGTATGCTACATGTATTTATCCATATAATAATTACACTCATAGCTGGGTCTTAGGCAATATACCAAACCCAGTAATTGTTGTACAGCCTATCGTTAAATCTCCGCAATACTATTAACATCATTCAAAATAATTAAACACAGACAGTTTTCATTAATAATATTACAATATAACTGAAATAATTTCCAACCTATTCCAGCCGATAGCGAACCCGGAGGGCTGAGACCCATTGGTTATGACAAACAACCTTTCGGCAGCCTGTACCAAATTGCCGAAGTTTTCAATTCGACCCACTTAAAGGGCCGACGTTAATGACTTGCCCCAGTTCCATTGCGTGTATTTGATTGAGTGTTTCGCCGAGCATTGCATCGGAGAGGCAATCAACAACGATATGGAAGATATCGTTTGTCTTCGTTTTATTGCTATGAGATTGTAGTTACGGCTCTTTGAATCAGTAGCAGCTGTAACGGTAGTGTTGTGAGATGTTCCCGTTTTGTGTTGTTATAAATCGTTTTGGATATTGGTGTTGTCAGAAATACAGAACTATTTCAATAATAGTTCGATTGTTACAGAGTTTACATTTAACAGAAATAACCGTTAAATTAAATACATACCAGAATATAATTAATTATTCCTTTCCAACATAAATCTTGTTATTATTATTTGACACCTATTTTTCTTTGCAAAGATCTTTGTGTTTTTCCATTGTAATGAATAATAATTTCATAATATATATTAATAATAATAGCTTTAGAAATAAGTTATTTTATAATTTTAGTTTTTTAGTTTTTGAAGTCGGTTTTTTTAAACGAAGTTTTTATTTTTTATATAAATCTTTGTCTTCTAATCTGCCTGAACGTTTGTCTCGAACATGCTTCAAAACTGCTCAATGGCTTTCGATGAAATTGTTGATAATTAAATTAGGAATCTTACCTTCAATATTAAATTATGTATTAATTTATTCTTTTGGAGGATTCAGAAGATATAAAGTCTAATTTCATTTATATATTACTATGTATATTTCCTTATACCTACTAAGAATTTGTAATCTTCAGATATAAAAATTAAGCTACCGTATGTTTGTGGCCTGTTTGGGAGAATGTTTTTATATATTAGATATTATTCACCACTTCGTCTGCATTGTTTTTTTTTAAATAATTAATTTCAGTCTGAGTCACAGCGAAGCGTAACTGAGTTCAATAAATAAAATCTTTATTCCATAGCCATTTCAACATAATAATGTTAACAAGTAAAGGGTACAAAGAAGACAACAACATAATAATGTTAACAAGTAAAAAGACAAAATTGTAGAAAGATAAAACCGATCTGTAGTCAGGTGGTTACCAAGATACTGTACTAGGAGTAAATCTGTTAGCATTGGAAGCCACGCAACAGCAAGAAACTACTTGTATTCAAAGGGTAGTAGTAGTAGTGTAGTTTAACTTGTGTTCAATAAAATAAACACAAATATATTATAAACAAAGGAGAGGAGGCTCGTGCTCAGCAGTGGGACGTTAATAGGCTAATATTATTTATTTATTATTAATCTTGAACTCATGATATTCTCATATAATAAACAACGATAATGTATTGCTCATTGAACGTTTATTGACATAATATCAATTGAATAGATACGAATAGGTGATATTAAAACGCTTGCAGGCGCGTGGGTGACTCTATTCAATGCTTAGACAACTCTGTGTTTATGTTTTGTTGCCTGTCTACATTCGTGTTTGTAATGACGGAGTACCACCAGTATGACTTGTATGCAAGATTTTACACATCTTATATTGTACTAGCACTTGCCCCAAGTTGTGGGCCACGTCCACGTTGGACAGATTACAAAGATTAGTTATTTTGCCAATATCTATACTAATATTATAAAGAGGTAAAGTTTGTGACGTTGTTGGGGGTAATCTCTGGATCTACTAAACCGATTTTGAAAATTCCTTCACCAGTGCATTATTCCTGGGTGACGTAGGATATATTTGATTGTGATTAATAATAAGTATTTTATATTTTTTTCTGATGCCCAACGAAGTGGGCACGGGTCAGCTAGTTTAAAATCAAAAGGTATTTCCAACATGTTATTAGTACCTATGTAATAAATATTATGTCTCTACATGAGTACTGAATAAAATATTGACCTCTTTAAGAAACAGTCCAAGCTGGTTGCATGTCAATGTCGACCATTGTATTGTCGACACAGAGACATCCACTTAATAAGCTTATTATAATAAGAAAGTCCGTATAAACCAAAACCGGAGGCGGTCATCAAGAGTTTAAAGAACTGAAGCAACAATAGTTCTTTTCAATTTCATTCTTACGATATAGGTTTTATTGACTAATAAGGAAAGTAAACTAATGACGGAGTACGATTTCAAAATTGCATTAATAATTCAAGCAATCAAATAGATAGAGAAGCGAGAAACGTCGCCTGATTTTGTAAAGTATACGAAGTTATTGCTTCATCGCTTTGTGCAAGTAGAGTCAAGTAGCGCACTAATTGTGGCTTAGACAGTACTTAATTGAAATTATTTCTACCATGATGTAGAAGTACGATGATTGAGGAGGAGGGAAGGGTAAAATGTAAGAATTACCAAACCCAGCGAGCGCTGTAATGATACTGATATTATTAGTGAAAATAAATGTGTTGTTAAGCGCCAGCCGCAGTCGTTCACTTGTAAAATGCTGACCATTGTACATACTTTGTACATACATCGATAATAACGTGGAAATGCGGCCAACATTTTAGTAACGCTGTCTACTGAGAGTGACCTGGATTATATAATTTACCTGTAAACTATAAAATATATATTTTGTAGTGTACTTTAATTTATAATTTAGTTTTGTTTTAGATAAATTTCTTTGTATTTTTAAGTTAGTTTTGTTCGATTTAGATTAAATTACAATATAATATAATAATGTCTGTTATTTATATGCAAAAAGTATTACAATTTATTGTAACATCCGTCAACTGTCAACTTAACCACTCTCTCTCTCTCATTTTTTTATTCTTTGAATAACCTTAATCTGGTGATCAAAAATCAGCCCTAAATAAAATAAATTCACGCACCTGAAGATCTCTCCTAGGTTGCGGCAACCTCATAATCGGCTGCGGAACCGGTACTGGTACAGCAACAGGCGCAGCGGCAACGGGCGCCGGCATCCGCACTTGCGGCGGTGGCACATGCCTGTAAACCGGAGGCGGGGGCAACGCCGGGGGCATCGGCTGGGGCAAGGATTGGGGCAGTTGGGGCATGGGTGGGGACAGAACCGGACGGGGACCATGCACCACGGTAACGGAGGGGACGAGTGGCGGCGGCCGTCGCTCCATCGCCCGTTCCACTATCGCGAGGTGCTCGGATGGGCGAATCAACCGCGGCGGGGCCGGCAAGCGTAGGGGACCAGCATTAGGGGCCGGTTGGCCGGTGGGCTCGGGGATTTGGGTGCGTGGTCGAGGTTCGGGAGGGCGCGCGTTTTGACGCGGCGGGGGTGCTGGGGCGCGCCGAGCCCTCGCCGCCTCCGATTCATCTACCATCGGTGCGCGCCAATCTGTTGAAAAAGAGATTGTGTTATTATTTTTAAATTAAAAATATGTCATTTATTATTAAAAAGAGAGTATGGTACAAAATAAAAAAAAAAACCATTTCAGTTGGAAAACATCTTGTGTATTTAAGTTGTCTCTTTTGATTATCTTTTATTGCTGAAGTACAGCAGACAAGCTGATGTCTCACATGGAAACTTGTTACCGTCGCCTACGTACATTTGCACCAAAGGTTTTTGTTATCAATGTGCTGCCGGTCGCAGGAGGGGAACTGGTCACCGGAACGCAACTCAAGATTGTTACGGCGGCATATTCTAGACAAAGATGGGCCGTGATAGTCATCCAGATGGGGACATTAAATTCTCTACCACCTGGCTGACGACTTTTTTTTATTTTTTACTGCTGGAGTTCAGTAGACAGGCAGACCGCCCACTTTATAGACAGCGGTTAGCATCGCCTATGGACATATGCAAAACCAAAGGTGCTACAAATGCGCTGCTACTCTCTTAAGGGAGACTGGATCCTGGTCACTAATGCCGGAATACAACTCAAGGTTGTTATGGCGACATGCTTTAGACCAGGGGTGGTAGCCATCCAGTCGGGAAAATGCCCTACCACTTGGCTGAGGGTTGTTTTGTCGCCTCTTACGACAGGCCGCCCGGCCGCAGGAAATTGTATTCTTTCTCCGTTCTTGCGAGGACAAAATTATCTTATGGATAAAAGGCAATCCCTTCCAGATATTCCTAATATGTTTTCAATTTATATCAAATTCTTTATTTGCACAAAAATTAAATAATAAACCATCAAAAAGCGCCATCTAGTAATGTAGCGTTCATAAACTTTTAATACATTTTTACAGCGCATTTATTTTGTAATTCCCAGTGTTGCTATTCCACGATAATGAGAAATATTATACGAAAGTAAATTTGTTTATTTCTTTAAACACTTTTAACGGTATGTTCTGTAACTGAAATCCACACTTCTCATCTTACGATTATACATAATGGTAGATAGATATATACATTTCTATTGATCCTCTTTGCGCATTGAAATAAACAAGCATTTAAGATCAATAACAACAAGATTATAAATAAACAAAAAAAAATTAAAAAATAAACTACTTTTAAGTATAACGCCATCTACCTGTGTCTTGCGGAACTCGGTAGTCAGACAGTGCAGGAGAAATTTTAAAACCCGAACGCCCTCACTAGGCGACACTACGCGGCGTCTGCGCAGTGCGCACACATGTTCTCGATTTCAATTTCAATTGACCAATTTAAGTCTTTATTGCACGTAATTTGCAGTTTTACATTTGTTTTTCCATGTAATTACTAACGCTTGCGAGTTTGCCGGACACGCATAGTAAACAGAAATATGAAACCTTGTGTAATTTAGTGTTTATTTTTGGGTAGTAATTGAAAGTTTTTAAATTATGCTATGAAATATTTGATTATTTAATATTCTGTAATTTAAACTGTAATATCTCTCATGTTTGTTAGCTTACATACTCCTAACAAGCGAACTGATTGATGGTAATAAATATACTATTTCACGTGTTAAAAAATATACAATTCAATTTTTCCCTGTTTTCAAAAGTAAGTACATGGATGATGTCATGGTAATTGGTTCACTCCGAAGACCAAAAAAAAGTCCAAAGTAATTCACTTCCTACATATTTATTGCAAGAGTTTCTCAGACAGGCAGACGGCCCACCTGATGTAAAGCCGGTTACCATCGCTCGCCTATGGACATTTGTTACGTTTAAGATGCTAGAAATGCGCTGCTGCTCTCTAAAGGGAGACTGGAACCTGGCCGCTAATGCCGGAACACAACTGAAGGTGGTTATAGCGGCATACTCTAGACCAGAGATCGTAGCTATCCAGACGGGTGTTTACCCGAGAATACAATTTCCGTTCCTGAACGGATAATATAATTATGTATGTATATACACACCAATAATATATATATATATATATATATATATATATATATATATATATTATTGACTGAAGCAGGCAAACAGGCGGACGGCCCACTTGATGAAAGGTGGTTACCGTCGCCTATGGACGTTTGCAACACCAGGGGCGTTGCCAACGCGTTGCCGGCCTCTAAGAAATTTTATAATGCCTTTCTTGAACGACCCCATGTCGTAGCGCAGAGGGAAAACCTCGGCGGGAAGTTCTCTCCAGATCATTGTTGTACGCGGTATAAACGTTCTAGAGAACCGTTGCGTAGTTGAGCGTGGGAGCTCCAGGAAATGGGGGTGAACATCCCGTCGATGGCGAGCGGTGCGGTTGTAAAAATGAGGTGTTGGCACCAGATCAAACAGTTCCTCGGAACACTCTCCGTTGTACAGGCGGTAGAATACGCAGAGGGACGCAAAGTCTCTCCGAAGGCTAAGCGATTCTAAGCCGCCTGTTAGTATGGGATCGTCGACTATACGAACGGCGCGACGTTGGATGGAGTCAAGGGGGTCGGTCTGGTAAGCGGGTGCTCCAGCCCATAGGTGTGAGCAGTATTCCATATGCGGCCTAACTTGTGCTTTGTAAAGCACAAGTCTTTGCCGCGGGGTGAAATACTGCTTAGACCGGTTTAGTACACCAAGCTTTTTTGAGGCAAGTTTAACCTTGCCTTCCAGGTGACCCCGAAACTGCACGACGTTCGTTATATCAACGCCTAGAATCCCGATACTGTTGAAGATGGTAAGGGTTGTTCCTTGGAACTGTGGCGCAGGGACAAATGGGGTCTTTTTTGCAGAGAATGCGCAGACCTGTGTCTTTGTGGGGTTGAATTGGACAAGATTTTGTCGTCCCCATTCAGAGACTCGCTCCAGGGAGTTCTCCACTTCAGACACAAGTCTGACCCGACTTTCTTCCACTAGCGACCGAGGGGCATTAGCCCGGCTGGTATATCTAGCGTCACCTGTACTGTCATCCGCATAGCAATGAATGTTCTCTATAGAGAGCAGATCATTGATATGCAGGATGAACAGTGTAGGTGACAGCACACAGCCTTGAGTCACACCAGCATTGATAGGCTTTGTCGTAGAGCAGCAACCGTCGACAGCGACCTTGATACTGCGCCCACCAAGAAAGCTGGATAGCCACTTGCAGAGCCCCTCAGGAATCCCGTATGATGGCAGCTTCGTAAGAAGTGCCCTATGCCAGACCCGGTCAAAGGCCTTAGCGCGATATCAAGGCTGACTGCCAAGGCTTCACCCTTGCTCTCAACGGCTTCTGCCCAACGGTGGGTTAAGTATACCAAGAGATCCCCAGCGGAACGACCATGGCGGAAGCCATATTGCCGGTCGTTGAGTAGCTGGGAATATTCGAGGTAACCCAGAAGTTGTCCGTTGATAATCCGCTCCATCACCTTTGAGAGCAAGGAAGTAATCGCTATAGGCCGGTAGTTGGACGGGTCAGTTCTATCACCTTTTTTTGGGATAGGATGCACAAGGGCAACCTTCCGCGAAGACGGGACACAGTTAGTGGTGTAAGAAAGTTCAAAAAGACGGGCCAGGACTGGAGACAGCTCTGGAGCGCATGTCCGAAGCACAACTGCAGGTATACCGTCAGGCCCGGACGACTTCTTGACGTCAAGGGAGCTAAGAGCTCTACGAACCGCTTTTTGGGTGAAGCGAATCTCTTTCATAGAGCTTCCACACCGCGGTACTGTAGGACGGGTTGCTCCCCCGTCGTCAAGTGTCGAGTTGGCCGCAAAAATGTTGCCTAGTAGTTCGGCTTTATCTGTTCTTTATATATATAGAATTGGTGTGTATATTGTTGATAAGTATTTTTAGACTCAACCACCCTTTTTGTTTTAGAAGCGATTTTCATTATTTTGAAAGCTAAAAGCCCGACCGACACCTAAAAGCATACATTAAAATTTACCTAATTAAAATCATCATTGTTTTCAAGTTATAATTAGATTGTTAAATTTCACTTTTATGCTGTTGTCTAATGCTGATATTAAACGGATCACCAGTTTATGTTTATATACGGATCATTTTTGGTTGATCTATCCAAATTGAAAGACAAATGAACCGTTTAATATTGGCTAAGTCTTAATAAGGTCACCCCTGTACTCCTCAAAATCAAATGCAATTTTTGGACGGCCTCTGTGGTTGAGCGGGCTAAGCCTTTGACGGCCTACCTCACTGCAACCCAGAGGTTCCGGGTTCGATTCCCGGTATAGTAAATTTCGGAAACGTATTTTCTCCGTTATTTACCATTGTCTGGGTGTCTGGGATCGGCCCCAGAGTGGTCCGTTGTATATTACCCCTAACACAAGCGTAACTTGCTTAATTTGGGGATATACAATGTGTGTGTTAGTCTGCCTATTATTATTATTATTTTATTGAAACTAAGAACTATTGGAGAACTATACATACATAATAATTTAAACTAAAAATCAAGTCCCCTTGTTATGTTTTCTAAGGATAATTTCTCTTTCCAATCGCTACGTATTTTAGCAATGTACTTAGATACAAAATTTATAGCTTTACAAAGTAACTTTTGCAAATGATCGCAAATGATAAGCGGTTTAACAACTAAAACACGGACTCGTAATGTTGTTAGCCAGATAAGTGCGCGTACGCAACATTTCCAATGTATTTCATTCAGCTTTCTACGTCGTTTCGTATCTGTTGGGCCTGTTACTTTTAAATAGATTAAGTGCCTGATTTGTATGTAGGATTTTTAATTGGTTTTTGGATTCAAATAAATTGTCGTCTTGAATTAAAAGTTTCTACTTAAAACCGAATTCGTATGGGGTGTTTATTTAGACATCAATAAGTAATAAAGACAGAATCCGAAATTTGGAAATAAGGAGGAAAACAAAAGTAACGGATATAATAACTCGTATAGAACATCTGAAATGGAGTTGGACGGGACATATGTTACGTTGCAAAATAAATAAATGGAGCAAACAAGTAACTTTATGGTATCCAAGAGGGGCATCACAAGACAGGGGCGTCCGAAAACAAAATGGAGTGACGATATACCTTTAACCCTAGGACCATACTGGCCCAGAGTTGCAGAAGACCGAGCTCAATGGAAAGAACTGGAGGAGACCTATGCCAAGAGGCACGCCGAATTACGTGATATATTATATATTATTATAGAAATAAAATTCATAAAATAGAAAAAGAAAAAAATGTTAAATTTCATGCACGTGATTCGGGCTTATTTAATAAAAAGGCTTTATTTTTATTATAAGTAATTAAGAAATCTCAGGTATATCAAGCACCAGATATTCTAGTTTGAGTTTATTACGCCCGTTGTTCCCCTGGTACGCCGGACTATACTTTTGGTAAAATGAGGTAAATAATTTTTTTTTATATTATATCGTATACAGGTTTGTAGGTGCAAGAGCGGTATGGATTTTTCGGTATACGTGTAACCGAAAGCTTACCGAGCGCCTTTTCTATGTTCAAGATTGATCAATGTCTCACCTGATGTCGACGCGGTCTATGATGAAGCACGCTTACCTAGAAGATACATGTTTACTCGTGACTTGAAGACTCCTAGATTGTATTTTTTGTCAGGAAAAACAAACTGTGGCAAATTATTCCATTCAATGCGTCTATATTTCTATGAGCGTTTTCTGATTCGCTTGGGATGTATCCTTCCCACACCAAAATCGAGCGAATCAGGAAATTTATAGACACTATCGCGCACCGCTGCTGCATTCACAAATCAGAACAGAGCCTTAGTATTGTTACATACCGACAAAGAAACGCACACCTGCCAGTCGTAAAGCGCAGTTTATTACCTTCCCGGATTTAGGAATTCTTTTGTTTACTTTGTGTTTAGAATTTGTTATTAAGAAAAAAATCTATTGTTATTATACTTATTTTATGGCCGTCATTAGTGTCGAACTAATCCATGTTGTTATTGTATTGCGTCGAAGTTTGCCAGGTATAGCATCGGTGTATTATAAAGCAATGGCCCAATGCGGAGAGGGGCAGTGAAACGAGGATTACGATACGAGCAAGACGTATATTCGATGACCGATATAGTGACGGACTTTGCGCGTGTTATTGAATCGTGCAATTTGTACTAGTAGTGTCTAGTTATATCTGTACATGTTTTATACGTGTTTGTATAGTTCTAATAAACTCTATAGTAGTTGTAACGGCATTTTTAATTCGAGTCCTGTGTAACTCGCAACAGTATGCTTCTTTCATGCTAAACAAACCATAACTACACAGCCCACAAAAAACTTCGAATTTTTAAAATTCAAATCCTCACAAATTCGAAGTAACAGATACCATAAAAAATACATTTTGAAGTTAAAAAAAAACATAAAACGAAGGGGTTGCGGTGTCATTGGCTTTGAGGAAACGGGTCTCGGGCCGACGTAAGCCGGCAATTAACCGTCCAAGTTGAAAGGTCTAATTGAATAATACAATACACAAACACGGGGAATGCGTCTTTCAATTTACAACGAAGCTTAGGTCCTTATGGTAGGGCTTACCAATGTTTATTGATAGATGCATCGTAGAAATACCATTCTTTAGAAGCAAGTTTCTTAACCAAACGTTTTAATAAAACACAGGTCATAAAATTGCTTAGTAAAATTGACAAGTGTCTAGACATACTAATAGGTACAAGACATAAGTCATGTAAGTCACTTTATTTAGATACTCTCTTTTGGCCGCCACTTCGTCCGCGAGGAATAATTAACCTTCTCGCCCCCCCCAACCCCCCCCCCCCCGATTTTGAAACATTCTTCATTAGTGCTCCGCTCCTATTGGTCTTAGCGTGATGAGATATAGCCTATAGTCTTCCTCGATAAATAAGCTATCTAGCACTGAAAGAATTTTTCAAATACCAGTAATTCCTGAGATTAGCGCGTTCCAGCAAACAAACTCTTCAGCTTTATATATTAGTATAAGATAAGATTTGTCATAATCATAATGCCAACTTGCGAAAGCAACCGCTTTAGGCCCGAGATCAAGTTTGGATCTTAAACTACGGATTACTAAAAAAAAAAGAGTGGTTTTCCCATTTATTGCATAGGTTTTCTAGGAGCATATTCTTTCGAACGTTTTTATGGATTATCATAATAATGTACAGCAGACTATGTACATAATGTAATGTAAACACCATGTTAACACCTGTGAAAATGACGCATTTAACTAGGCCATAGATAGCATATTACCATTGACCATTATATCGCAAGAACGGATAAAATATACAATTTCCTGCGGCCGGGAAGCCAGTGGTAAGAAACGACGAAACAATCTATAACGAGGCGGTAGGCATTTGCCCGTCTGGATGGCTACCTTGAGTTGTGTTTCGGCGTTAGGGGCCAGGTTCCAGTCTCCCTTTACAGAGCGACAGCACTCGCTTTTCATCAGGGTGGCCGTCTGCCTGTCTGCTAAACACATGCAATAAAAAAAGATACCGAAGACATTGAAGAGTACGTTCTAGTCGATATCCGACAGTCGGCGTTAGATTTTACACTACCTCATCATGCAAATATCATCGCAAAAGGTTTTTAAATACAAGCTTTTGAGATCCTGCATATCATGTAGCAGCAGAGTGCTAGCCAAGACAAGTAAAACGAGCCCAAACACGACGGGTCTACCTTGTTTAGTACAGGAGTTCCTATGGCCACCTTCCGACTCCATCATCAGATCAGCTCCATAGCACCATATTATTGCATTGTCAGGCGATATACATATGCGTGCAAAATTTCAGCTCAATCAGAAACCGGGAAGTTGATCAAATTTAACTTGCAAGATTCCACCCGAACTTACATACATACATCAATTGCAAGTTAAATAAAAGCTTGTAAAATATGATAGTGATATCCGGATCTGGTTGTTACTGACGTTTAGATTGAATATGAAGGTTAGCGCTCGACATATACCAGACTAGAACAGGAAGGAGTTCCATAAACATATATAAAAAGTAATTGTTATTATACATAAATAGTTATACTGTCAATAATTTATTCAATGCACTCATTCTTTATGCAAATCACGGGTCGCTTAAGGTCCGTGGTTTACCAGCTTTGGAACCGGTCAGACCAGGTCCGATCTAGGGTTGTCAAAAACTTTTAGAAAAGTACATCATTTTTATAACAAATATATTTTAGTCACCAACATGATTTGGGACAAAAATATAATTAATTGCTGGCAAGTCTACTAGTACTATACTAGTATTGTCGTTTTCAAAATTCACTTAGAGTAATCAAAATAAACTTATAAAAATTAAATATTATTTCAATAGTCAAATTACTACACGACTATGACTATTACTACACGACTATGACTATTACTACACGAATATATACTATTACTACATGACTCCCGCGGGTAGTTGGAAAATTAGACACGAAATCTTTTCTCTCGATATTTTAATTCAAAATAAGTATAAATAATTGTTATTCAAGTTTGATTAATGCATAAAGTGAACAGTTAAGTGTTTTTCTTTACTTGTCAGTGAATGTAATCTCCTTTCAAATCACAATACAAACAATTTTTGGTTACGACAAAAACAACACAATACGAAATGGAGTCCCTTCAAGGCACAATGACCGAAATGATGGAGTTGTTTCGTAGTAGGACCACTGCTATCGAAACTCAGCTACAAAAGACTACAAGTCCGACGACAATCGAAGGTTTGGCTCCTGAATTTGCTTCGCTCAAAGCTTTTATGATGCAAGCTCTAACTGGGCTGCAAAAACAAATCGAAATGCTTGCTAATGTTACGGATAGACTGGAAATGGCAAAGTCGTAGAAAGATGCTGTTAATTCATGGGCTAAAGGAAATTAAGGATGAGAAATTAGGCGAAAGTATTACAGAAACTATGAAAACCCGACTTGGCCTCATCGACTTTTCTGTAGAATATATTAAACGGTGTCATAGACTTGGAAAACCTGATGAAAACCAAAAAAGCAGACCCATAGCTATTAAATTCTATGATATCAGTATTCGTGATAAGATTTGGCAACTTAAAACTAAACTAAAAGGATCAGGCATTACAATGTCCGAATTTCTCACTAAAACTCGTCACGATATATTCATGGCAGCCCGAAAGAAGTTTGGTCTTTCAAGATGCTGGACCTGGGAAGGTCAAATATTTGTCAAGGACGCTGATGATGTTCGTCATCGAGTTTCATCTTTAAGTGACCTGAATAAGATTTCCGTAGACGTACATGCAAAGGAGACTGCTCCTGTCAAAGCTACAGTCACCAAAGTTAAACGTGCTGTTAGAAAGTGAAAAAGAAAATATTAAATCTCTTACTGTTTTTTTATTATTATTAATTTATTCATTGTAATGCAACCCGGGTCGACATTTTGGTATTAAATGATATGCTGTTTAATTGTATTGTGTTCAGGTTATCATTTTTTTTATGTTATAATTGTAGTAAGTAACTGAGCATACTGAAATATTGTTATTATAAGTGTATTGCATTAAGTACAGCAGTGGCCTACACTATATTAAGTTAAAAGTAGTGGGTTAATAAAGGAGGCACTTTCATCACCCTTGGGCCCAAACTGTAAAAAGGTCAATGTTTTTCATTTTGTAATAAAAGTATAACATTTCTTTAAGCCATATTACCACTCATTATTTTACTTATAAAGTATTCTTAACCTATTTTTATGTTTCCCTTTTTCATGTTTGACATTGATTAGTACAATGATATTTTTATTTTTATATAATATCATGGGATTAGTATCTATTTAGTTATTTAAATGGATATAATTTGTTTATGTATAGAAGTGTAGAGGATATGAACACAATTTATATATAAAGTATTATCTATGATCAAGTCTTGTACACATTGCCTTAAAATACAATTGTTATGTGTATGAATTAGTTATTAGCGTTGTACTTAAGCAATGAGAGGTATTTAAATTAGGTAACATGTACCGGGTTGTGTTATTCTAGGTATTGCAAAATGTAATATATAATTATATCCTTTACTCTGTTTTTTTTTCTTAATTATTATTGTAGTTTTTCTTTTAGTTGCTTTAATTGTTTTTTTTTTTGTATTGTAAAAACTATTAAGATGTCATAATATGTAAATACATTCAACTGGCAGGTGGAGATTATTTTCATAATTATTATAAATATTTTTGCTTTTGTCTATAATATACATCATATTTATTTATATATTTATTTTACACCTACTTATATATTTTATACATTCATACCAATTTCTTAGCTTTTCATTTCTGCTTATATTTTTAAATTTGTTATTATATGTCCAGCTTGAGTGGTAGTAGTAATGACGATTTTCAATCTGCATGTAGCGGTGATGACAGCTTCAGTAGCATTCCATCACTCAACGATGTTTTAACCGCACAATTCTCTGACAAGACGAGAAATTTTAATGCTGTTCATATAAATGCCCAAAGTATTCCGGCTCATTTCACAGATATGCTGGCAACATTCAATTGCATGAACATTCATGCTATACTTGTATCCGAATCATGGCTTAAGCCAGTTCTTTCGTCTACCTCGTACATTTTGCCTGGCTACCGACTAATACGCAATGATCGAGTTGGTTCCAGGGGTGGAGGTGTAGCCATCTATTTACGTGACCTTGTCCCCTTTAAAATTATTAATTTGTCGACACAACCACCCCCGCTTGACGCCGGCGAACACATTTTCATTGAAGTAGAGATGCAACATACCAAAGTACTAGTTGGTGTATATTATTGTCCTTCTTCAAGTATTAATTTCTTTCCTTCTTTTGAAAATCTCTTAGAAAACCTAGTTCCAGCATACGCTCACACAATTATTATGGGTGACTTTAACACGTGTTTGTTGAAAAATGATAATCGGTCCATATCTTTTAAATCCACTTTGGAATCCTGTAACCTTTCTGTTCTTCCTTTATTCGCAACTCACCATTCTCCAAATTCTACTCCCACTCTCCTTGACCTAATCCTAGTATCCTGTCCTCATCTAGTGTCCAACCACAGTCAGTATTCTGCTGATGCATTTTCCTATCACGACCTAATTTTTTTGTTCTATCAAGTCCGACCCCCCAAAGTGAAGTCTAAAATACTTCTGCAGCGCAATTTTGGTGGTATGAACGTTGATAGTCTCCGTATGGATGCCTCAAACATAGACTGGGCTCCAATTATCAATAGCCAATCTGTTGACCAAAAGATCTTTTTATTTAACTCTGAATTAACCAGGTTGTACGACAAACATGCACCTATTCGTGCAATTAAAATTAAAACCTACCTGCACCCTGGTTAACAAATGAGATTAAGATCTTATTAGCTAAAAAGGCCTGTGCTAAATCTAGATATAAATGTCGCCCCAGTGACAACAACTGGGAAAAATACGTGTCGATTCGTAATCATTGCAACAAGGTGGTTAGAGATGCTCAACGTTGCCACATACATGATTCTGTAGAAAATGGTGAACCTGCCAAAATCTGGAAATTTCTAAAATCATTGGGTGTTGGTAAATCACAAAATAACTCGCATTCCTCAGACTTGGATGTCAACTTACTCAATAATCATTTTATAACCTCGTCTAATATTGATCAGACATCAAAAGACAATACACTTACATATCTTTCCTCATTACCAACACCTAACTTCACACCGTTTGTCTTTACTCAGTTCTCCGATTGTGATGTTGAAAAGAGTATAGCATCAATTACATCTAAAGCTATAGGTAGTGACAGTGTTAGCCGAAACATGATCATTCCAATCCTTGATATAATACTTCCTATCATATCTCACATCCTCAACTTTTCCATCTCTAGCAGTACCTTCCCAAGTTCCTGGAAAGAAGCTCTAATCACTCCCATACCAAAGAAAGCAAATCCCTCTTCCTTCTCTGCATATCGTCCCATTTCCATACTTCCTTTTTTATCCAAAGTTCTAGAGCGTCTTGTCTACAAACAACTAAGTATATTCCTCAATAAAAATTGTCTCCTTAATCCCCATCAGTCCGGTTTTCGCCCTGGCCATAGCACTGTCACTGCACTAGTTAAAATCACAGAGGATATAAGACAAGCAATGGACGATGGCAAAGTGACTATACTCACCCTGCTGGATTTCAGTAATGCATTTAATACTGTAGATTATGACATTCTGCTTGGTGTGCTTTGCTCTCTCAACATATCTCCAACGGTAATTGAGTGGTTTCGTAGTTACCTGTATGGTCGCCGGCAAAGAATCCGTATCGACGACTTGTTTTCGTCTTGGTCATATACATTAGCTGGTGTACCTCAGGCGTTCTTTCTCCTCTACTTTTCGCTATTTTTATTAATACTATTTCCAAACAACTTCAAAGCTCCTACCACCTTTATGCTGATGATCTACAAATCTACACTCATACCACCATCGAGGGACTTGTTAGTGCCATAGACACAACAAATACAAATTTGTCATCTATAGCTGATTGGAGTAGATCTTATGGATTAACCGTCAATCCAAAGAAGACGCAAGCTATTATTGTAGGAAGCTCCCGAATGATGTCGAAAATCCAATGGCCCACATTACCCTCTGTTGTGTTTGATGGGGTCTCCATTCCTTTTAGCGACACTGTAAAAAACTTGGGTATTTATTTAGATAAATTCTTATCGTGGGGACCACAGGTGCAAGAGGTCAGTCGGAAAGTGTTTGCATCGGCTGCTAGTTTGCGGCGCTTACGGAACTTTTTACCGTTTACCACCAAGATCTCACTTGCTCAGTCTCTTCTCCTTCCCATCCTCGACTACGCTGATGTCAGCTATCTTGATCTCGCAGAATATCAACTTGATAAAATTGAGCGGCTTCAAAACTTTTGCATACGTTTCATATTTGGGCTACGCAAATATGATCATATATCTGAATTTCGCATTAAACTCAAGTGGCTTCCCATCCGCCTTCGCCGGAATGCACATATCCTATCTCTTCTTCACAACATTTTGTTTAATCCTAAGTCCCCAGCTTATCTCAAGGAACGCTTTCAGTTCCTTAATTACAGTGATTCAAGATTCTTAAGATTGTCAGAGAATTTGAAACTGAAAACGCCTGTAAACAGAACAAGTTTTTACAACAAGTCTTTTACCATCCAGGCCATTCAACTATGGAATGCATTACCTTTAAACATCAAGCAGACACGATCATTACCTTCTTTTAACAGATTAGTTAAAGATTACTACCCCAAGCTATAGTGTTATTGTTTACTTTTGTATGTATATAATATAATATGTGTATTTATTTTAGTATATATATTATCATATATATTAATATTTATTATTATTATTATTTTAATTAATAAATTAAATTATTGTACGAGTGCTAGTTTAGCAACTACCGACTTTTGTTATCCTTCCTATACTCCATCCAAAGGTTGTCTGGAAGAAATCGCCATGGGCGATAAGACCGCCGATTGTACTTTTATTTAATGTTCTTGAATTTATGTAGCATCTTTGTACAATAAAGTATATTCTATTCTATTCTATTCTATTACTACAAATAAGCCCGGATAATAAAGCAATGAATAATATTTCACAGATGAATAATTAATGCTTGCTTCGGATATATGAAATATTCGAAACATGTGAACTTGTAATCCAACTTTAAGAAACAAAAACGAATTCGACAAAAATAAATTTCCAAAGCCAAATTTCCAAATTTTTGTTTCGTATTTGATGGTCTCTGTCTAAAAGCCTTTGCTGGCCGAGCTCCTTACCACAAAGAAATTCCGGGTTCCGTTTCTGGCGTGGTAAATTGCGCAAACGAACTTTCCGTTATTTACTATGGTCTGAGTGTCTGTGTCTGTCTTTACCATAACACAATCGTAACTTGCTTAGCTTGATGATATACAATGTGTGTGTCTGCCGATATTTTCTCACTATAAGCATGCACTTATATTTATATTGGATGTATGGACTATTCTATAAACATTGTTGGCACTACACCGAATCAATGGTATGCAGTCAATTTATTAAAGATATTAACAAATCTTTATATTTCTTATTTTTTGCCGTCCAATAATATTATTGTCATTTTATGGCAACAAAATAATAAGATTTCTTAATATTTGGAATTTACAAGGGTGCTTATCACTTTGGCAACTATGATATGGTTTCCCTAACTTTAAGATAATCGTATTCTAAAGCAGTTTCAACGGGTAAACGTCATAAAGACTATTTGTTAGTGTTACAAAATTAAAAAATAATAAGATCATTATTGTACAGAGGAAATAATTGCGATCTCATTTTTAGGACCATCTAGTTTACAGGGGTCCCTAGTTCGAATATCAACAGTATAAAATACTAAAAATAAATCCCGTCATTTCTATATATAGATAGATACAAAACTTATCACGAAAGGTATGTAATTTTAATAACAGAAATCAACGCCGAAGTACTAGGTACTAAATAACATTATATTCAAGAAGTAGATCTGGCAACCCTGAACCGGTTAGTATCAACTCACGAATTAATTACTTGCTAATTAAGAACGTCCTGGGGGCAGGACAAGTTTCTATGTTTGTTTATGGCTATTTAAATTTATTATGTAATAAAGGGTACGTTGCCTCTACAGAAGTTAAAACATAGTCAACATAATTGAACTTTCATAATATACAGTTCAAATCATTTAATTTTTCTTTTTAAAATAAAATATGGCTACGCATCGTTTACGCATTTCAAGCGGATACTTGACGGTTTGACGGAGAAAGAATACAATTTCCTGCGGCCGGCCGGCCTGTCGTAAGAGGCGACAAAACAACCCACAGCCAGGTGGTAGGGCATTTGCCCCACTGGATAGCTACCACCCCTGGTCTAAAGTATGTCGCCATAACAACCTCAAGTTGTGTTCTAGATTAGTGACCAGGTTCCAGTCTCCCTTAAGAGAGCAGCAGCTCATTTGTAGCACCTTTACTGTTGCAACGTCCATAGGCGATGGTAACCGCTTCTCATCAAGTGGGCCGTCTGCCTGTCTGCTGAATTCCTGCAATAAAAAAATAAAAAAAAATGTTTCTGCCTTTAAATTTTGATGAAGCAACCAAAGGGATCCATGAGAACCTGACATTGAGTCATTCAATGTCATTTAAAATCGTCGGTTCCTTTCAGTTTTGCGCCTTTGAACCAAATTGATTCAACTAAGTCGATACGCCTATTATTAGCATTAGACGGTTCATTACTGTTATTCAATTTCTATGAAGCAAACAAAGTGATCGATGTAAGCATATATTTGAATTATTCAATGCCATTGAACAGGGTAGTGTGCTTTCAGTTAGACCTCTTTCAACTAAATTGATACAATTTAGCGGTCTAATATCAGAATTACAAAACTGTTTACAAAGTATAAGATATCCGTAAACAAGGAACTCTGTCTCTACGCAAGAACTCGAGCTGAAGATAAACACTGTTAATTAATATAATATTTTCGATGACCCAGTTTCAGAGATGTCAACGAACTTTTGTACACATCGAATAAATTTTATAAACTGCGATGCACTTTGCACGACAATCCAGACGTAGAAAGAATGATAAAATATACATTCATAATGAAATTAACCTTATTCACTCAAAATAAATTAAAATAATAAATTATGAACTTAACTTTCAGCTGTATAAGCTATAATATTCTTTTCTATTACAAATGAAAGTTGTCTATCAGTTTAATATCTTCATTATCGGTTCGATGGTCAAACTATTATTACGACGGTTGACTTTTTAAATTAAAATCGGGCTTAAAATTGTTAAAACGTAGTTTTGAACATTACACATTACAATAACCTTGATAACAAATATTATTTATCGAACAATAAACATTTGATATTGTCTCATATCAGTATGTAAACATAATATAAACAATAGCTTCTTCACTCGACAATACAATCAATAGTATTGTTATGTTATATATAGAGACTTACATTCACTTCTTAGTAAATATTATTCAAGCAAAACCTTTATTTGCACTACACTAGACTATGAAGTTTTTAATATAATCGATAATAATACATATATACACATAATAATCGATTTGAAATACAAGATCACTTAACACTGGCCGAATAACACAAACGACAACAACGTTTCGATTTTTAAAAAAAGTGCAATATTCTCTGTTGCTATGACTACACTGTGTAGACGTTTTCCCTCCAACGCTGACGCATGCGTCTCACTGCGCATTATAAAAAATAATGCAACTGCTGTCTTAATCGATTAATGAAATTAGACTTTAATCTCATGCTTATAAGGTTTATTTTTTTAGAATGTTTTGAAGCGCCCAAGGCCGTCGTTTCACCAATTTCAGAGATAGCCAACGTCTAATCTCTTGTAAGAAAATTGTACTCTGTTTTGGTATATTTCTGAAAATCGAATTTAGAACGATAATTTAAATTTTAATCTCATTTATAAATGGAATCTTTCAAATTTCCGTTCTATTTGTTCCATAGATAAAAATTATATACATAAGATATAAAATTTAAAAAAATTGTCGTGAGTATATTTAATATGGCCGGTTCTAGGTACGGAAAATAATTTCGTATTCCAGTCACAGGTAATTATCGCGCACGCTTGCACCGTTGATGCACGTCAATGAGGGGAATAATTGACCACCCAGTGTGATTGGTGTACACACAACATTCTCATTCTTTGATGTAATGCCGTACCGCTCTGTGTTGAAATAGTGACAAATAAAATATTTCCAAGCTAAGTTATTATATTCTTTTCTTTCGTGAAGTTTATAATCTCATCAGACTATCTGCAGAAGGCTGCTTAGTAACTGTTGTACGAAAACTGTCAATTATCCAGTCATCTGTTGTCCTTAGTTGTTGTATACTACTAATGCTTCTAGGTTCACGCAAAATCCTATCTAGACAAAGTAGTAGTAATTTTATGTCTTGCATAAATATTTTTTGCATAATAATTTTTGTAATAATAACAAGTCTTCTATAGATGATAATCTGGAGACTGTAAAATTTGGTGTTTGCTAAAGCCTGACGCGAAGCACTCGCGAAATGACTCTCCAACTCACTGAAAACGTTCAAGAGCTATCAGGAAACAAGTTGAAAACATTGGCAAAATAGCGTTTGTGTGAGAATGCTTCGAAGTCGTATTACACGACTAAAGATATTCTAGGCGAGCGCACCAAATGAAAATCATGCAATCCCTACCGAGCTGTTTGAGTAATTATTCCAACAAATTGCTTTGTTAAAACTAGTATTAGTTCAAAAAAAAAACGTGTGCGTCTCGGGACGCCCGACAAATATGATAACTTAGCCTGCCTACCGGTGCCGTAAGCATGAGAGAAAGGGTAGCCAGACAGACTGACGCCGTAACGCGTTACGTAACGAAGCGGTTTAACTAACCTAAATATATTTACGAAATACATAATAATTATAAAGAAAAATATGTTGATGGAGAGTATGTTCTGCCGCTTTTTCTCGTTTCGGAATTGGTGGTACACTCATGAGTTTCGATAAGTAATCTAAAGATTCCGTTTTCAAAAAAATACATTATTTTTCTGTTAAGAATTAAAGGGCCATTATTCGATTGTAAGTGCGGCAGTTAGTTCTAATCTGATACATTCATCTTAAAACTTTAACGTCGAGTTGATTTATATTTGCCTTGGAGGAAACTAAATGTAGTAATTACATGGTACGCGGTGCTAATTGGTTCCAATTAACGAGGGGTCATGTCCAATGCTTAGGTAAGCCACATTAATTAGGTAAGGTTGATAACAAAGTAGGTGTAATACTGCTAGTACACATAATAATATCCATCATAACGCAAAAATGTATGCATTCGCTCAATTTTGCTATAAATTTCGGTAATCTATTCTTCTTCTTCACAGAACATGCCAGAGCTTCTTGTGTGTTCTGGCATGTTTTGTCAGTACTGGTGATCTTTGACGATATGTTTTTTTTCCAAAACAGACTGTTGAAATTTGTCTTAGACATTACATCTACTAGATTGAATGTAGTGTTTTTGTTGTAAACAGATAGAGGTTTTCGTTTCCTAAAAGCCGTCTGTATGGTAGAAATCAGCTCGTGTCAATTTACGTATCTAATAAATTATTCAACGGTTGTGCACATCAGTAATCACACTATGCTAGTTACCTTGCGATTTCTTCGTTAACTTTCACGTAGCAATTTTAACAATAACTCCACAAAAACTGCCTAAGATTCATCAAGACTAACAACATTCCTTAACGTCTCCAATATTGATAGCATTTAATCAAAACCAAGAAATCACTAGACCGCAATAAGACAGTTTCATCTCACATACTTGAAAGATAAAAAGACTTGCGTTTCGTAACTCAGAAGCGCACGTACACAGCACGATAGAGATCTTACGTTGATTTATACAGGTGTGAAAACTGTCATTATGATGTATATCATCATCAGCATAACAGACGGCTTCAACGATACAAACCGGAAACAAAAGTCAAAAGACTCGTAACCCAAATTCAAAAAGCTTTCTCAAGGAGATAAAAATTTCATGCCCCGCCAACGTGGTGCCAAAAAGGATAAAGATTTAGTGAAATTTTTTGAAGCTTTCTGTTCGTTGCAACTGTAATTTATCTGCAACGTCGCCAATTATAATTTTGGCAAGGCACTTAGATATGTATACGAAATGGCTGGCAATAACGCGTTTTCTCTTAAAGCGTTTCGAAATCTTTATAACATCTAAAAAAATAACAAGTCTCTGTATTTTGAAAGTACACAATTATAAAACTCTTGATCTTTTTGATGTAGGGAATAAAGGGCAACAAGATATAATAGTTCAAACAGTACTTGTTATGAATTTTATTTACAAGAAATACTAAATGTTGAATTTAAGAAACATTAGGTTTATTAAAATTAATGTTATCTATAATACAATAAATCTGTACAGTGATCGAGTTGGTAAAATTAAATTAAAAAAGAAAAAATATCAAGGAGGCTAATTCGGACCAGTAGATTCCAGAAATACATTTTCTTTTGTTTTTCTTTATGTTAAAGCATCCGGCGAAGTCTACTAAATGGATTTAGATGAAACTCCTTTTCAACCGACTTTTTATGCATGCAGGAACGGAGAAAGAATATAATTTCCTGAACCCGATGGGTTGTTTTGTCGCCTCTAACGACAGGGCCGTAAGAGGCGACAAAACAACCCACAGCCAGGTGGTAGGGCATTTGCCCAACTGGATGGCTACCGCCTCTGGTTTAGAGTATGCCGCCATAGCATTGTGAGTTGTGTTCCGGCATTAGTGACCAGGTTCCAGTCTCCCTTGAGAGAGCAGCAGCGCATTTAGCACCTTTGGTGTTGCCAATGTCCATAGGCGATGGTAACCGCTTTCCATCAAGAGGGCCGTCTGCCTGTCTGCTGAACTACTGCAATAAAAAAAACTTGACATACTTGGCTAGCTTAGATCTCAGATCATCGCTTAGAATACTTTTTATCCCGATGAATGACGTCGTTTCCTTGGAATAGACCAATGTAACCAAAAAAGGGGCTTTGCGGTCGTGTTTTTTTGACGTCGCTGTTGCAATTCATTATCAAATGGAAGTTTCGCTGGCGCATGCTAGTATTTGTAACAATATAATACCATAAACGTCACTCTACTGGAGTTCGGAATTCTTAACTTTTTAGAGGCGGGTTGGTGAGATATGCTGTTTCATTACAACATTGTCATTCATCGCCAGCCAGCACGTAGTGATTTTTACAATAAGTAGAAAAACTGTGTCAGCGATACCTACTTCTAGCCCAGGATTGTAACGACTATCGTTCATATGATTCGCAGGTCCGTTAGTCACATCTACTCTCGAGATGTTAATCACTTCAGGTCTGAATCCGTATAGAATTCAATTTTGAATAAATTTCACCTAGAAAGTGGGAATCGGACGAATCGGCAATAAAGGGCGAACATTACTGTCAGCGAAATAAACACCTAGGCTATTCGAATGAGTAAAAGCTAGATTGGTGCTATGATTATTAGCGAGGCGAGGATTCGAACGCCTTTCTCTTTGGCAATGCCAACAAACGATCTCGGATGGGGCGGACTGATTCATTTATTCAAATCCGAAGTACGATGATGCCGGTCACGTCTCCGCCTCGTTATAAGTCAAGGCACGATCCGTATAAGTGTTGCCGATCTGTGATCTTGCTTGTATTAGTACTAATGTTGTTTAGATGTTGGGTGCTTGAAATATCCGTGTTGTGATTTTTTGATATCCTGGTAGATGGTGATTAGTCACTCCGCTCTCTTTTAAGAACGCGATGAGAATAATTAATAAAAAAGAATAAAAGTGTGCTTATAGAAATTTTATATTGTGTTTGTAACATTCTAGAAACAGCATAAGACATAGTGGCTAAAGCATTAACCAATGATTAACCACCAATGACGTGGTTCGAATTTGGGCGCGCCCCGCTTAGTGTTTCTGGACTAAGATACCACCTGCTAACTGCAAAAGGGACACATCATAATGTTATGAAGTTGTATTATCACCATTTTTTATTTTATAATATGCAATTGTTATTCAATATATCTGCTAGAGTCGATTTGCCTGCACTCGAGACAACATGTCCGCAATTAAACCTTTAGCCACAAAAAGTATGTTTCACTGAATAAAAATACGTTGTAACAGTTTTAAGAGCGGTAATTTATTTGATTTTTATTATGCCAATGTTTTGGCCACTTTTCAGTACCCGTGACCGCGGAAGACAAACATGTCAAGTGTCAATGAGTGTTGTTAAAGTTTAGCCAAGCGTCAACTAATTCATTTCATTTAATTATTTAGTTTTAATTTTGTTTATATTACTATTATTATTTACTTTATGGCAGCCTAATTTAATTTACCACCGCTTCGCAACCGCAATCGTATTTATTAACAATACTTATTGACACTTGACATCTTTGTCTAGCGTGATAACGGCTACTAAAAAGTGGGCGAAACGTCGGAATAATAAAAATCAAATAAACAACGCGCTAAAATCGTTAAAACGTAGTTTTATTATGTGTAATAGTCACCAAAACTTTAAGAAATATTATGTGTTTCAACTGTAAAAGGAATCCTAACAGAGAGAAAACTTGTATAATAAGATAAACATTGTGTGAAATCCGCCCATTCTGACTGGGAAAAGCGTAGCGTCCGTTCTAAAAATGGATGATAAGATCCTAGCAGTGGGAAATAAACTTATCGTTCTCTTGCCCACCAGTGAACACCAGTTACAATAACCCACGCATCTATCAATAAAATAACAGCTTAAAGCATAAAATAATACTACAAGTACCTTTGGGTCCATCAAGAAATAATTTGCATGAATCATTTACGGTAGGCAATCTGCATTAATGAAACATTTATAACACTCGAATGAAAAAACATCTTGATTTATGCAGTCGTGTATTTACGCTTCGTTCTGAGCCGTAATTGAATTTGTGACCCACGAACTTTAAAGACAAAAAGTTTTGAGCCATTGCACATTTGCTTAATTAAGTAGGAAGTGTTGTGCGTAACTAATAGTTAAACAAAAGAATTTAAAATATATCTTGTTATTTTTTTCTTTTTCTGATTCCGAGGCCAAATGAATAGTTTTTGTCATATGGTGGATGGGTATTTTAATTTCAATAAACATATGCGTATAAATAAGGTATCATTGGTGCGGTTGTCGCACCACCAAACTATACTCTAGGTCGTCTAGGTGCACTCACGCCGCCGCTGCAGGTTCGCTGTCGAGCAGGCGTCATTGGTGAGACGACAACATAGGAGGGCGAACTATTCCTCGTAGACAGGAATTTCTAACATGATATTTTGAAAGTAAAGCATAAAATGTTTGCTATATAAACAATGTTTTTTTAATATTCGTAATTAAAAGGCTTAGTCGCTTAAGCGGCCATGCTGCCCTGGTAAGTACAATTACGTAGTATAACAAAACAGTACTAATCACTGATTTCTTATATCTACCAGTTTATATAGAATTCTGGCGTCATTCGAAGATGGGTCTGCCAGAATACTATTAATTTGACCAAATAGCTTTAAATTGACACCACAACTTTGTCTAAAAGTGTAATTCTGGACACATTCTATCAATATATGACAAATCACCGATAGCGTTGGAAGTTTAACAATTTGAAGAAATAACTCTGCGAACTAAGTATAAGAATTTTGAGAAACAATGTTATAAACTTACAATTTATTGTAACATGTGTCCACATCCGTATTGCGATTTAGTAAATACAAAAACATACGTTCCAGTTGCATATTTCATCAATAGTTTACAGTATGATGATTTTAATTTCAAATACTAAGTTGCGTAAAAATATATAAGTAAATATGTAATTCAAAATACAAGTAAACAAAATTTTTAATTACAAACTTCGTAATCATGTTGTGATACAAAGTACTATATAATTTGAAAATGTTAAAGTGATTTAGTTTTTGCTGATTGCTTATTTCATGTTTTTTATTACGGGTATAAAAATGAACTGATGTATGAATGGACTTAAAATGTGGTGTACATTGTACGTAAGATAAGGATGATGGATATAGTACACTTGTTAATCTCGGAAACAACAGTTTCTGAAGCATAACATTGAAAGCAAGCATTGAAAGTCTAATGAATCATATTAAAAATAGCTTAATTTTAAAGTTAGCTACTCTGCTCAATTTGACGATAATTTTGCTATTCAACATGGCAACCTAAGGCTTCGAGTACTTTAAGATTTCACTTATAACTTTATATTCTAACTTAGACACGTTTCGAACTGAAACCAAAATTCACACGGGCTCACTTCTGTATTACAATTTCGATAAACTTAATCGTTACACTATATTCCTTAAGTGACGTTTATAACTGCTTATTTAAGCAGTTAGAAAGGTGATTTTTATATTTATAAGCAATTAAAAAGTCACTTATGAAAAAAAATCTAACGATTAGGATGTACTATTTAGAATCCACACCTATTTAGTCAGCGTTCGGAGGTCTTTCCACGTAACAGACGCGATGAATTTAGAGTCTTCACCATAAACTCAATTACTGTATTAATGCGCAAAAGTGTCATTGCAAGGGGCCCTTCGTATACAACAAGCTTCCGAAGTTTCTTAGAGAGCAGCCATGTATTAAAAAAAACGCTATTCACCACTAAATGTTGTTATAATATAAATATGTTTATGGACGATAAAACATTATGAACTGACATAAATATATTTGACATGCTGTAGATGTATTACTTATAGATTATTATTATTTTAATGACTAACAAATGTAATTTCTATTATTAATTGTATTTTGATTGATTGACTCATTTTATGAAATGTTTAACTGTAAGTCAATATTGTAATAATAATTTTGCACGCCTACCAATTATGCCCCGAATGCATTGATACTATAAAAACCGTAATATCTCTGTACAAGCATTACGCAATAAATATATTCTATTCTGTAAGTAAATTGAATGACAGAAATGAACCCTCATACTTCGGCTTTACACTACATTCCATTACAACAAACACTGAATTTAAAACGCCAGTCACGTCTAGTCCAATTAGAGTAACAAAAGCAACCCTTCGCACGACACTGCCCCTTTCGCAAATACTAACGTTACGTGATTAGTGTATACTGTCTCACAAAGGGTATAAGCCGACCCTTTTTACAAGGTAAAGCTGTTTGTGCATTTCGAGTTTGATGAAATTCCCTAGACAGACATGCAAATGCCTTTCGGCTTTGTAATGGGTTATACTGGCAATTAATTTGATTCAGGGGAGCATATTTTAAAGGATAATTAAAACGTAACATTAGTACTATTTATACTACAATAAACTTTATAGAGAGAAACGCGGTAGCTTAGTGGTTAGCGCACGCGTACCAAACTCAAAGGGCGCTGGTTCGAATCCGGGCCGGAAAGCATGCACCACTTAGACAGTTATCTTACCTAATGTCCATTATTGCTACGATTATCACGTGCTAACGGTGAAGGAAAACATCGTGAACTGATGTGTCAAACCTGCCAAGTTGCCTTGTATATAAGCATATTGGGTATATTGTCCGTCCCCCTACAATGGGAGGCCCGAGCTGTGGGACGCTTATGGACTATTATCATCTAAACTAATATTATAAAAAGGTAAAGTTTGTGACGTTTTAAAGGGGAATCTCTAGATCTAATAAACCGATTTTAAAAATTCTTTTACTGTTGGAAAGCTACGTTAACAGGGAGTGTTATAGGCTATCCAAGAGAGCGAGATAGAATGCGAGTGAAACCGCGCCGGGCCGCTAGTAATATATAAACGTTACTTTAGTCCGAGTACTTTGGTGCTCTGAAAATAATTATACTCTTCGATATTAAGGGTTCACTTAGAAGAAAGAATATACATTATTAGATTATCTCGCGTAGTGGAAGCTTGGGTAAATCTTGGAACGAATCCGTTGAACTATCCCATTTCTGTGACTTAGTTTGAATAGATAACATGCGCTCGTGGAACGTTAAATGAATCAATTTAAAAACTGGCGAATATTTTCAAGACAGGACTGTACATCAATTTCATGATAACTGGTATATGCAATTTTACTCCCATAAAGTCTTTGTCAAGCAGAAACTATACCAATTACTGAATTAATATAATTCTATGTTCATCTACGTTATAGAAAGTACAATGTAACAAATTCCGTGACAACTGGCATATTCCTTAGTCTCTGACAAACATTCAAATACAATCACTAAGTATATTACAATAGGTATATATTGTAAATATTATACATAAACAACTCGAAGGAGGGATGAAAGTCACGTGACAAAAAATATATTAAGCTGGAAGATTGATGTGTACAAGTGCAAAGATAGACCAAAAAAGAGATGGCTGGATTGTGTACAAGGTTCCAAGATGAATGACAGAGAACGTGTGCCAGAATAAAGGAGTATGGAATGAAAAGACATAGGTATTGTGCCGTCCACAAATAATTGGGACATGATGAAAGAAAAGGTAGAAACAACAACAACTCGATATAAATGTGTGTATTGCAAAGAAATTGATGATTGAAAAGATTCGAATTACATAGAATAAGGAACCAATCTAAACAGCCATAAAGCCTGAACTTTGCTATCTGCTGATTTTGCTGGGCGTTAGTGGTAAATTGCTTTAGGATCACGTTCGGCAGTTATCGGGTACTATCGGCTCGCGTCGGGCACCCGCCTGCGCTGGCGCACCGTTAGCGTAACGACCAGCTGACTCGCAAAAGAATTATGCAGTTAATATTACCAACGGAATGTCTAACAGAGTAAAAAGGTGAACAGCGATGCAGCTTCAATCAATCTAGAAATACAATTGTTATTTACCGTATGCAATATTACGTACCTATGCAATATTAACATTCCATTATGAATCTTTAGCAAATTTCTTGCGCATAATTTATTGGATTTTCTTACAAATACAACTAAATTGAAATACTATAAATTCCTACATAATGTTTTATAGTTTGCTTTTGTTACAAAAAATCACTTTTGTGATTCTAAATTTCAATTGCAAATATCGTATCAGTTGCAAAGGTTTTACCAAGACGCAGACTCCTGGCTTCATTAATGTTCTATCATATCCGGATTCTTTGTTTAGTAATACAAAATGCATGTGTTTGTCTGCAATATATGTACTTTTTCTCAAAAAAACCAAAGCGGCAGAAAATCCAAGTCTGTTTTATAAATAGGCCAACCGGTTTCCAAGCAAATAAAAGATGAGTTCGGTCTTTTGTAACTTTTAACGCTTGCTTACACCAGTTTTCACGCAATAAAAACTGGAGTAAATAAAAAAAAAGTAAAAAGTTTGAATACAGTTACGAGAAAGTTAAACAATTTGCACCGTAAATTGATGCAAATACTCCAAATACAATTATATTTCGATATCGAGGAGGAATTTGATTACCTATATCTATACTCAGTAACGGAGATAGTTTAGTTTAGGCGAATGTTGGATCGTTATATTTAAAGAAATAATATACGTAATTGTTGATTCAATCTACATAAAAGTTGAAAGTAAAAAAAGGCGCATCGAACTTCAGGCGTCAGAAGTGAAACGTTACGTTAGAGATCAGGTTATATTTAATTAAATAAATAAATTTTTTACGCGATTCAACGAATGAAAATGACTATTCATTAAATTCAATTTCTCTTCATTTTATTAATAATACAAGTTCTATTAATACAGAATCTAAAACAGAAATAATACGTTTATGATAGCTAAAAATATGATACAAATAATTTCGAGTCCAAATTTTCTAAATAACGAGAGAATACTGCGTCGATGGTAGTGCTTGATCTGGTTAAAGACTGAGTTCTGTCAATTTCAATTTCAATTTGAAATAACAAATGACACGAGAAGGCTTATGATAACTAAAATAGGAAACAAACGCTCTAGTTACAATTTAATTTATGAACTACATAACTTCAGAATATTTCCAACTCTATCTTTATAAATAACGAATAACTTCAAAACATTTTTAGCTCTATCTGTATGATAATAGTGTTTAAATGATCAAATTCATGGCGGCACGCTTTTTCGTTCCCATCGAAGAATTCACTACCGTGACTAAAAAGTTTCACTACAAAAAGGCGAACGCTTCGACGATACGGGGATTTAAAAAAGGTGCCATTAAATTTCTTCGAGGCGGGCAGCATATTGTTAACACCGAGTTGCAAATGCACAATTACAAATGCACTGCTGCTCTCTCAAGAGAGACTGAAATCTGGTGACCAAAGTTGTAACACAACTCATGGTTGTTATGTCGGCATACTCTACAGCAGGGGTGGTGGTAGCCTCCAGTCGGGCAAATACCCTAACACTTGCCTGTGGGTTGTTTTGTCACCTCTTAGGACAGGCCGCAGGAACCTGTATTCTTTCTCCGTTCCTGCAAGGATAAGAATGGAAAACGGAAAAGAAGATGTGTTGCACTATGTTGTCTTTAAATAAATTATTCTTATTGTCTATCTCGTAACATCCAGTATAAACCCTGACATGGACGATCAGTCAGTTTAGGAATATTAATTCATAGACACCTGACAGACGGCATTAAGTCCTGCAATTCATGACAATGGACGATATTTATTCCGCCAAACTTATGCATGATGAGTTGGCGGGCTACATATTGTTACGGCCGACAAAGACAAATTTACACCTGCATACATGTAGAAACACATTTTATTACCTTTCAGCATTTGGACTTCTTTTGTTTACTTTGTGTTTAAAATTTGTGATTAAAAAAACAGTCAATTGTGTATTGTAATCTTTTACGGCTTATTGTTGTATTGTGATCACTGCCAGGTGTCTGGGATTAAAAAAAAAACCAAACTGATTCTAAGAAATTCGGTCCACGCGGCCGGGCAGACATATTGCATCTGTGCAGTATAAAGAAATGCTCCAATTGAGAGATGGGGCAGTCAAGCGATAACCACGAACGAAGCAAGACTTGTGTACATTCGGTAATCTTTTTAGTGAAGGACTTTGCGCGTCTTGTCGAGTTTGGTTATATTTTTACCTGTGTGATACGTGCTTGTATAGTTCTAATAAACTCTATAATCATTCTAACGGCATTTTGATTCGAGTCCTGCAACTCGTAACAATATTGATAATCTCAAACTTGAACTTTGAGATTATCGTCGGTTTCGTCACAATGTTTTCTGTCACGTCACATAAGCATGTGGTCATCAGAAAACTCTTCAATCTCACGCCTTAAGTACTTACTGAGCTACCACATTTTGTCTGCCAGTTAGTGTACCTGCAAAAATATTAAAAATATCATGAGTGCTTTGAAAAGCTTTGTAGTTGAATGAGAAAGAAATAATTTCTTTTTATACTTTGTTTTATTAAGATTTCACTTGAACAATCAACAAGAATCATTAAGTAAGTTTGATACTAGGTTCTATATTAAATTCCTTTATATTGAAGTGTCACGGCAACGCCTTCCATGCTGATTTAAATTCAAAACTGCTTATTCATTTGGCGTCTATGATAAACGTTGCAAAATCATTGTCCCTATAACGCAATTGTGACCAAACGTAGGTTATTGACTTTTAGATATATTCCTTTAAAAAACAGGTATATAAAAATCAGTATGATCAACTGAATATATAATATAGTAAGTGACAAATTCAATATCTACAATAGCACAACTTTAAAAGTAAGTTTAGATAGAAAATGCTTTGGAATTTTAAAAGCAGTCGCAGTAGTCGCTCTTCACCACCACTGCTTCAACTTAGGTATATATACTTCTGAATTTATAAAAAATATAACCTAAAAATAAAAACACCATTTTTGATTTGATTTCTAGTAGAGGACGTGAATCAATCGCTTCATAAGTTATTTAGGTATTTTTTCGCATTGTTGAAATAGTACCACGGATATAGTAATCACTAATACCTTAAAGGAACACACCATCATTTAAAGTGCACGTTTAGTTTATCGATGTGCGGAACCAACCAATCGGCGATGCACAAATGTTGCGATTACCAGTATTAGCAGTATTTAAAAACTTCTACAAATTCAACCAAACTTTTGAATTCATAGAAATGCTCAGAATGTATTATAACATCAGCCCATAAATGTCCCACTGCTGGGCTCGGGCCTCCCATTATAGGGGGGGTAACGGACAGTATACCCGCCACGCTTGTCCAAGGCGGCTTGGCAGGTTTGACACATCGGTTATCTCGATGTGCAGGTTGCATCACGATGTTTTCCTTCACCGTTTTTAGCACGTGGTAATTGTAACAATCAGAATGTATTACATGTTATTTATTATTTTTACCCATAAAAATACAAATGTGAAAACCAATAATGTCGTAAAGAACTTTTATGTTCAAATTCACGGAAATCACAAAGTTTACTCAACATGAGATCATACGCGAAATACATTGAAATATTTACTTTGCTTCGCATGAAAATATTGTGAGAATATTTACTACAACTTACTTGGAAACCTTACCCTTTGCCTTGAACTCGTCCTTGAATTCGATATTTCTATTTGTGACATCAAAGACGGTCCCGAGGTGAACCTTTGTTTATCCAATGGATGAGTAATGTTCAATGTTACCGTAATTTGGTTTGTTATTGTTTAGTCGTGTGACTTGCTTCACTTTTAGTAATATCATAAACAAGACACAGTCGAAAATATTTCATTTATTTCAGGCCAGCTATGAGATTGTGCATTAACAATACCTCTATCATTGCAGATCAATCAGCTTGACCTTAGCAAAAGAGATTAACTAAACACTCCGTTAGTAAATACAAATGAGAGAAAAAAAAAACACCTTCATAATGCGAAGCTCTTATAACAATAGTAGTAAAATTAAATTTACGCTGTATAGTTCAATAACGTAAATTATCTATTTGTGAATTATGTATCAAAGAAATACCTAGAGGCATTTTACCAGCAATTTTTTATTTTAATATTATTTAATTATTTAGTTCATTCAATTACAACATCATAAGTCTTATTATTATAACTAGCACCTTATCCTTAACTTATTGCATTTGCTGTGAATTTCCATAAAGGACACCAGAAAATATCTAAATCTGCAATTTCTTCGCAGCTCTATTGTGATTTTTGTTACAACTTATATTTAACTGTAGGTAAAAAAAAATGATTTTTCGAATCATGTTTTGCACTTGTAGACAACTGCCGGACCAAAAAAACGATCCCAAAAGAATGGCCGGATTTCGGTCACCAATTGAATTCTGTTTAAAATATTTTTTATCATCTATGTATGTAACTTTGATGGCGTAAATCGTACGTGAGCTACAATTCCATTCGCTCAAATTGATTCCATTAAAAACCAAAGCAATGTCTTCTTCTTTGAAACTGGCACATATTTCAAGGTACACATCGTTTATTTATAGAAACTAGTACCGAATAAACTGGACTATGATCTAACACAAAAAAAATAAACCCAGACTTGATAGCCAACAAAATAATAACAATTATATAGACAAGAGAGCAATTAGATAACTAAGATTAGTTTATCAAAAAACCGACTTCAAAAACTAAAAAGTATAAAATAACTTATTTCTAAAGCTATTTTTAATTATAATATCTTATTTTTAATATAGATTATCATAACATTAAAGTCGGTGCTTAGTGATTTTCAAAATATTTTATGTTTTTCTTTGCACCGACTTCAAGATGTTTTATAATATATATTAAACTAGCGGCCCCAGCAGACGTTGTCCTGCTTTGAAAAAATAAAAATCTAGAACCCGATCCCAGCGCCACCTACCGGTTCCAATTGTGGATTTAAACCATCCGGGGACCCACTCAAATACACAAAACAAAATCACCAAAATCGCTCCCGATGATTAGGAGGATTCTAGAACCCGATCCCAGCGCCACCTACCGGATCCAATTGCGGATTTAAACCATCCGGGGACACCCACTCAAATACACAAAAACAAAATCACCAAAATCGCTCCCGGTGATTAGGAGGATTCTAGAACCCGATCCGAGCGCCACCTACCGGTTCCAATTGTGGATTTAAACCATCCGAGGACCCACTCAAACACACAAAAACAAAATCGCTCCCCGTTGTTAAGAGGATTCTAGAACCCGATCTCAGCGCCACCTACCGGTTCCAACGGTATAAAAACTATCCTATCTTTCAAGTTGGATCAAACTGCACACGGTGTGCAAATTTGATTAAAATCGGTTGAGTAGTTTAGGAGTCCATCGCGGACAAACATCGTGACAGGAGATTTATATATATTAAGATATAAGATATTATAATTAAAAACAGCTTTAGAAATAAGTTATTTTATAATTTTTAGTTTTTGAAGTCGATTTTTTTAAACAAAGTTTTTTTAATTTGTTACTGTTTAGTGTCTAGCTATGAGTAGGTGGGTGAAAGGTGCCGCAAGCCTTAAACAATATAGGTCCCAAGAAACGGGAACGGAAAAAAAAACATAAAATGAAAACTACTGGGTCAAACTATATTATTATAAAAGGGACCAAATGGCAACTATTCTGCATCAAACTAAAGAAGAATCACGTAAATCGAATTATAAATCTCAGCGTAATGGGTGTACATATGGAACGACGACGAACGAATGGAAAGTTTTCATATAAGTTAAATAGCGGTAATCACTAGGGCTTGAACCGCAGCGTAGCTACGGGGAAAACTGAAGTATTTTACATGTCAAACAATTTATTTTCTCTATAACTGAAAATTTAATCGCAAAATAACAACAGTTCACGTTAGACTATAAATTCGAATCGCAGCTCTCTATCATATCTTAGCCTGAAGTTAATTGGTCCAAATTGCTACCGGAACGCTTCGCCTTATCTATTTAATTTATCCATCAGCCCCGCGCACTCCAGAAATAGCTTTTGCCGTGATTGCCTGACCTGCGCAATTTTCCATGTATAGAGAGGCTGTTGGTTATTGAAAACGCTTGTTTCGACAGTAATGAAGGGAATTGTATCGATGCGGAAGATCAGTGTTATTGGAATTAGATTGGAGATTGCTTTCGAGACACACCATAATACCATAAATGTACTTTGATATTTTCATAGCTTCCGCAAAACGAGTGGAGTATTTTCGGCATAAAATTACAACATGAACACTTGTATTGTCCTGGTATATCTTATTGTATGTCTTTGAAGACCGCGGGCTATAAAAATGACTAACACGTAGAGGCCCCCTGAAAAATGTGATGTAACTGTGGCGTGACACTGACCGGCGATTATCCCTGTCTACACCATATAATAATGCAATCAAGGACAAGCCCCTGCCAGTGTGGTATATCTTGTTAATATATAAAACAATAAGGTTTGAAACGATTTTATTTACAACAACGAACACATAATAGAACGATATGTTGTTATGTGGAGTGGATATTTAAGCTCTGTCTGATAGGTCGGTTAAAATTATCTCTTATTATTATAGTATTGTCCCAAAATACTCCTTAGAAAACTACCGAAAGCTCTTAAACAAACAGGGTACATATAAAGGACGCTAGGTGGCCTTTATACGTATAACCGATATTCCAGTTTTACATCAAAATCCATTTACTCAAGCATAAAAAAGAACTATTCCTAACAAGCATTTAATTGGAATTTAGTTTTAAACTCCGTTGGTATGGTATGATAACCGAACTTATATTAATATAATAACAGCCCACAAACGTCTCACTGCTGGGCTCGGACCTCCTATTTCATAGAGGAACGGACAGTATTTCTATCACGCTTGTCCAAAGCGGATTGGCCTGTTGGCACATCGATTACCTCAATAGAAATGTTTCATCAGCAGGACATAATAATAGTTCACAGAAACATTTTTGGGTTATAAAAAATTAATACTGACGCATCCGCTTTAACAGAAAGTACTATGGTAAAGGTAATTTTGAATAACAACTTAACTGTTGCACAAGTCGAAGTACTACCAATTACACAATATAAGCTTTATGAAAGAAATTAAGATTACAAGATGTGGTTGATTTTAATCTTCATGGCACAGGAGCGTGATGCCCGAGTGCGACCGCAGATTGGCTTGTGTATACATTACCTTTTAACCGCATTGAGTCAAGATTGGAATTTCAAATAAGTTGTTTTTTGCAGCCATAATCAGAATCATTCTGGTAGTATTTTCAGTTGGTTAAACTTTCGCTTCAACTCGACTTTATAAGTTGTACTTAATAATTGGTGGTTAGATTTTTAGCATTTTATTCATTAATCTGCTTAAAATCGATCACGAATCGTTCTGGCCCAATCTGATATTGTTATTAAGGAAATAAGTTTAGTCGATACTAGCATAAATATATTTTGTATTGTAATTTACTTAAATAAATAAATAAATTATAAAATAATTTTATGGATGTTAATTATAGACCAAGGTTATACAGTATTAAAAATGCACTTAATCCAAAAAAGTGCATCGACTACTTTTCTTCAAGCGTTGGAGACTCAAACGAATATAAGCTGATTTTTTAAATATTAAAAATCTTATATAGTAAGCACCAGTAGGTCCTCTGACCGGGACAGATGTCTAGGTAATAGACGCTTTTTTTTATAGAAAATCAAGTCATTATCGGACAAGGTAAAAAATTTTGCACAAACGGTAAACAACTTTTTATCTGAGCAGTAACGGTGAAATAATACAATTTTCTTTGGCCGGGCGGCCTGTCGTAAGAGACGACAAAACAACCCACAACTAGGAGGTAGGGTATTTGCTCGACTGGATGACTACCACCCCTGATCTAGAGTAAGCCGCCGTAACAACCTTGAGTTGTGTTCCGGCATTAGTGACCAGGTACCAGTCTCCCTTAAGAGAGCAGCAGCTCATTTGTAATAACTTATCTGTTGCAAAGGTCCATAGGCGATGGTAACCGCTTTCCATCAAGTGGGCCGTCTCCCTGTCTGCCGAAATCCTGCAACAACTAAATAAAAACGTTATACATGATACTTTACAAAGAGAGGTGGGTTATTTAAACACGTTTTTCTGTTCTGTTTCTTTAACATAAAAGGAATATATATATATATTTTAAGGAAGCAAAACAAATATACATGTACTTGCACAATTAATACACCTTATAAAAAAGGGATAAAAACCTGTCGTGCAATGAATAGGACATAAACCTGGTAAATTAGTTTTATTCGAAGTGACATTATCCACGAAAATCAAGGGGAAGGAGGCTTATCGCGTAGCCGGCGTCCCTATTTGGGGTGACAACCCTTGTTCCTGCGAGTCTGGCATTCATAATGTATATTGCATGAGCATGGACGAGATTATAGATTGGCTGGAATAGACTTCAACATCAATAAAAATATTATACATAACTAGACCAGTATAAAAAGTTTAAGTTTATTTAATTTCCTTTTTCATTTTATTTATCTATTCCTTTATATAATTTATATAAGTAAGCACTTAAGCTGAATGTATTATTACAAAAAACACGAACTGTGATTCGTATAGTTGTGATATACACTGATCATAAAACACATTCAGAACAACGAAGACATGAATTATAGACAAAAATGACAGAAAAATCACAGAACACCCAAAATAAATACAACACAATGAAATAGAATCACAGATATAGATGGAATATATTGCTATCTGTGATTTGAATATGTTCGAAAAGATCCAGACCAGAAACACCAGACTTTCATCTAAAAATATATTTCGTATTGTTTTTAGACGCTTTTTTGTGAAGAGATACATCTTTTAATAAAAAGGCGTACAAAAAAAATATTTTAAAGAAGATGCCTAAAGTTAGATTTGCTAAAATATCGTTTTATTTTATTAAACTAAATGAGGCCAAACTTTATATTCAAATTTCAATACATACATACATAACTTCACGCCAGGTCCCGTGCGGGGTAGGCACGAATAACAGAGCGCCATTTAGGCTTATTCCTACACACCTCACTTGCTTCTTTGACATTCATAGCTCTTGTCATGCACGCTCGTCTGTTCTTAAGGCTCCTGACATCACCTTCTGCTAGTACATGATCAATTTGATCATGGAAGGTGTGTCGTGACCTCCCGCGACTCCAATTTCAATAATGTTGTTAAATCCCTTAACTTGGCGTAGCTGTACAAGAGTGCCATTTCCAGTTACACTAATTCAATGTTATTACATATAAATGCAACTTTTGATACAAGTGCATTATATCCCAAGCCTTATGAGTCATCGAAACCAACCTTACAAGGCTCGAAGTGGGCGTCTTACAGTTGTGGCTTTAGTGATTTCATTTCTGATGACAAGAGATTCGTGTTATGACGTCATCGGGATTATCAATCCTGTATACTTTAAAGCCATCATTAAACAACAATGAAACAGCCAATGCTGAAATAGTGTAAGTAACTACTGTGACTCACCTTACGGTCTACTCTTTGCTCTCGGTTTCCTTTTTGTAATTTTGTAATAATACGTTTGACTATCTTATAGAATTCTCACAGAAGGTACAGGTCTTCCCTATTTTAGCAAGAATGGACAGTATACCCAATACGCTTATCTAAGGCAAATTGACAGGTTTCATCATGGTGTTTTCTTTTACTGTCAGTGTATGGTAATTAGAACAATATGCATATTAGGTTAGGAAACTGCCTAAGTGGCGCATCAAACCATATCATTTGAAACACGAATCACTACAAAAACAATTAATCATACAAATATCAATTTAGATAATGGCAACTCTCGCTGTTTATTTTACAATCGCTTACCAGTTACTAAAAGTAGTCCGTTCTTCAAAATGTTTGCACGAAATATCACAGATGGTTACCCAACTGTGATATAGGTAAAGGTATGTAGATAATGAAACTCTTATATTAGCACAAGTAGCACTACTGGTTAAAGCGTAACACCTGGTTAGATAATTATGGATATAGCAGTATCGAGACGTCGTCGGCTACGCCGGACTGGACCGGCAAGTCCAGAGTGAGAACTCTCGGCCGTGGTAACCACCATGGTCGGGAGCTCTACCGGATGGGATGCCGTCTCCTACTTCTGCGAGCAAGTTATGTTTGCAAAGGAGGAGACGGAGCGAGGGCGTTAGTGGACAACCCTTGCTCCGCTCCCGTCAACGGAGGATGCGCCGGAGGTTGGGCTTCGACCTTCGGCCGCTGTGAGTTTCCCTCCTCTCCTTTCCTCTCGTGGGATGCGTTACAAACCGCCCCACGCAGTACAGACCTGATAGATGCCGATGTATACTAGCTCTCAGTCAAGTTGCCTGGAAGAGATCGCTTTAAGTGATAAGGCCGCCTTTTGTTTTGCTTTTAATTATTGTAATTATTTATTCTGTAATTGTTTATTTTGGTGAACAATAAAGTGTTTTCTGTTATATTCTACTAGCTTTAATCAGAGGAATATGAAAGGAAAAGACGTAAATTGCCGATCCAAAAATTTTGAAATGATGACAAATAAGAGAGTAACTTAATAAATGTTTTTAAACTTCTATCATCGAGTGTACAATCGCCCTTATCAGACTTCTACAATAAACAACAACTTAAGTTTAAGTTTTTATCGTGTAAATCTTTTTATAAAACTATCAATTTGGATTCGTCACGATCATGCCTTGAGGCTTTATACAAAGGGCCTTCTAGTATGGATTGAAGTGATTTTTTTGCACAGTAAACGGTTTACGAAAACAGTTTGCCCTACTTAGAATTAAATACATTGCTCTAAGGGGTTTTTTTACACAAGTTGAAAAAATAAGTACAAGTAGTTACTTCGATGTTTTTAATAAGTATTGTTAATCTACTTGTTTATATATATAATTCTTCTGTTCATGTATAGAATATAATAAAATATTCTTTGTTGCACACAAGAATATAATACACATAAGTTAGGTCGCAATCATTTAACTAGTACAATCGGCGATCTTATGGCTAACAGTGATTTCTTCTAGACCACATTTTTTAGATAATTTCTAATAGTGCGTCCTTATTCATTGCGCATAGTTTACACATTCATCTCACGAATTATAAACGATCAAATGATGGACAAGGTGAACCACTGTTTTAATAATACCAAATAAAATAAAAAAATATGTCCGCGCGCGTAGCCCCGTACCACGCATACCTAACGGTATCAAAATTATTGAAATACACTATAAACATAAAATAATAAAAACATTGGTGAAAAATAATCAACTCTTCAGTAATGTCCAATCAATTACAACATAGGTACCAGCAATGAAATTACATGTTGCACAAAAAAATGCATACGTAATACTAATATAGAAAGCTGAAGGGTTTGTTTGTTTGTTTAATTGAACGTGCTAATCTCAGGAACTACTCGTCTGATTTGAAAAATTCTTTCAGTCTTAGATGGCCCATTTATCGAGGAAGGCTATAGGCTATATATTATCAGGCTAAGGAAATCAATAGGAGCGAATGAAGAATGTTTCAAAATCGGGGGGGTTTTGAAAACAAATTCCACGCAGACGACGTCGCGGGCACATCTAGTTTATGATTTAATCTTAAAAATACATAAATATACAAGGCAACTTAAAACCCTCCCCTCTTTAAGTCCATTAAAACAAAAAACTGTGAAGCTAAAAGCAACAATGTTGCTTTGTGAACTATCGGCTATTTTATAGTTGGTAGAAATGCTTTTTTCTTTTAGAGCATTACTTAAACAATAGCCTATTCGGTTCAGATTCTCTCAACGTTAAACTCTAAGGAAACATTAGTTCGTTAGCATATTGTTTTTCTTATAAGAAAGTCAATTATTGTAATTGCTTTAAACCTAAGTTGACGTCATCAAACCATTTCCACCTTAAATGGTAAGTAAACACGATGGTGGCAAAAAGCAACCTTTTTTTAAAATCTCGAGTGGACAAGTATATGCAATTTACTGGTTATACACATGTAAAAAGAATTCTGTATGGCTTAAGTTATAAGTTGTACGTCTAAAACGTTTTAAAAAAGGTACTTAGGTAATAAGGTTAATTAATAAATACAATAATAACAGCAAATAAATGTGCCACTGTTGGGCTTGGGCCTCCCATTATAGGGGAATGGACAGAATACCCGCCACGCTTATCCAAGGCGGCTTGACAGGTTTGTGACACATCGGTTATCTCGATGTGCAGGTTACATTACGATGTTTTCCTTCACCGCTGTTAGTGCGTTCAGGCCAGGATCGAACCCACGCGCTTTGGTTGCGGACGCGCTAACCATTACGCTGTCACGACTTCATTGAGCTTTGCAATGCCCAAAGCATCACATTATTGTGTGTGTAAGCCTACTATTATTTTCAAGCGTTATACATGAGTTTTATAAGGATACATATTTTCAATCATTTTAAGAGGGCAATTGTTTATCTAATTTGTAGAGTAAGTGATCTATTGTGCTAAAATTGAATGGTGTAAAGGCAGTTAGCGATCCAATCTTATGCAATCGTATGGGCTTTGTCACGCTTGCTTATTTAGTGCATAGTCTCTTAGCTATTTAAATTACGTATATATTATTATTATTTTTATATTAATGACAAACAAATGTCATTTTTAATTTTAATTGTATTGATTAATTTATTGTAAAAAAAAATATAAATCAATATTGTAATGTTAATTTTCACGCCCAATTATGAGCCAATGCATTGATACTGTAAAAACATGCATTACGCAATATAATATATTCTATTCTAGTGCACCAGATTTAGCGCTCTGCAAATTGGCTAATGTAATGCCCACTTTGGACGCATAACTATTAACAGCAAATTATCGTGACTTTTGGGCATTGCAAGCCTTGTGCATATTTTGTCCGAGTTATCTCATGCAAAACATGTTCATGGACTAGTCATTAAATTGCGTTATCTATATACTTAAAACACTATTTTTGCTTAAACAAAACCGTCAGATATACATCTCAAATATGAAACTTCGAACGGCATCCCAGTCCATACAATAAAGAAGCAAACAAACAGTCAAATCAACTGAATTATTTTTTAATATCTTACAAACCGTAAAGCGTATCAAATTATGACGTGTACAAGTAAAAGGTGTCGAATAGCGCAACCTCCATTGTTTAAACAGTAATTCAAATTATTCACATTATGATAACTTGCAAGTAAGATTGCACTTGCTCTGTTGTTCATGAATAATTATTTATATACTTAAAATTTATAGCAAAACTAGTCCGCATTCCTATTGTCCATACAACCTGTACTATTCTACATTCAACTTATTATTTAAAGCTAAAGACAAAAATAAAACAATTTTTTGTATCTCTTAACATGTACTACAGTTTACTACACAAACCGGTTCCTCGGAACATAACAAGAATGGCAAATTGAGGAAGCCCTAATAACTTAAATGGGCCATATTTCGCGGTGGGGCCTCGTAAAATAAACACTACACAGACCTGGTCCGTTTATTTTTAGATAGAACGTGGGATGATGGCTAGACTGTTCGACATTGCTGCAATTTAACAAGAGATACTATTATTTGCCTAAATTGACAAAGTGCTATTTAAATGAATTATTTATACTATAGAAACTTAACTATACGTATAATGTATAAAATGCACAATTGAAAGTGTTAAACACTTCTTTAAATATTAATTTGTTGTGGACTGTAAATATTTTAATTATTAAAGAAAACTCCACGTGAGTGATATAATGACGATTTTAATAATAATGGGGGGGGGGGGGGTGAATATACAGATGTTCTAAATTCAAACATTTAGTATATTTGGTGGTCATTACCATGCCAAACCAAATTATTAAAAAAAAGTGTTGGAGATTCCAATAGAAAGTATGAATTATTTTAGGTCTACCATCTTAATTAATTATTTACAGATTTTACACACATACATATTCCATGGTTAAAAAGAATCTATGAGCAACGGTAAATAAGCTTCAGATGGCCTTAGATTTGCTAAGATTCATTTTTGTAACGAGAATATTTCTTAGAACCGAACCTATTATGCTGTCATAGAAATATGACCCAGCGTGCAGCAACTCCCTCCCGCCATCCGATAGATAGTATCAATATTGACGATATCAATTTAACTGCTCGGTCAATAATCGATTCAATCGTAGATAAATGCACATAAATTGAATACTCGCGTTTATCGATTACTCAAGTTAAACCGATTCATATATTTTGCTGAAGAAATTAAATTTGTGGAAATCTTTTCATTTCCCGTTTTTTTTATTTCTTTTTCTAACTTAGATAACATCTCTTAAAAAACCAGGAATATTTTTGAATAAAATAATGTAGATACTGTATTTTATGCTAAAGGTAACAAACAGCCTGGTGTTTATGAATGAAACATCGTATCAAAATGATCTGCCGTTTTCCCCAAGACCATAACCACCGAGGTCGCCAGCGGCTGCCAGAGCATTTTGAGCGTTGTGAGCTAGCAAAGGAACGCGCTGTGTATCGAACGACTGGACAGGATTACAAAGTTTATATCGCATTCATAATTAGAATAATTGCCCGAAGAAATGTCTAATAATATAAGTATGTACTAACATTATAATACTCATCAAAAAAATAACTTGTATCTAGATGTTATATCACGTTAGTCACTGTTAGCTGAGTTCCGAAGGAATGAGAATAATTTGCCTATCATGTGTAGTGCATTAAAATGGAATGATATTAATATCTGCATATAAAATATGTATTATAGTATATTCATTGTATATAACAGGCCTTACTACGAAGTGTTCAAGATATCAGATACTTACAAAAATGTTGGAAGTAACTTACTTAATGGAACGCGAGGTCATGGTTTATTGATTTTTGTTACACCATTTGTTTGCTTTGAAAATGTGTTATTTTTTGCGTTAAGCATGATCTTATTTAGATAACGAGTTGTTTTGGTTACCAGAGCGGATAATGATGTTGATCAAAATAAAGTTTTTTATTTTTTGTGATCTTTTGATTGAATGCAGAGGTATAATGTTCTTCCATTAAGCATCTTTAAGTAACGGAAATGACTGTTTGTTTTTATGATACTTCGTTTTATGATAAGATGTAATTTGGTCAAATGTATTCTTCTGCTATTCCACGTATAATGTAGGTTTCCGTATTGCCCTAAAAATATTAGATTAAAAACACTTCATATTTAAAAAAGTACACAACAGACTTTAATCAAACCAATTTTGGATGTAAGTAATTTCCAAGTTATTATATCTCGATTTTTTTGGAATTTAACATACATAGTTCAAAAGTTAGTTACTGTTTATTGATTTGAGTAACGAATAGTTTCGTTGTGTATATTCGATGTCCAAAGTCCGGAACCAATAAAATTCAGACTGAATCTTTAAAGCTTATACTAAACTAATATGAACACGAATTGAGATCCGCTTATTTAAAAAAAAGTCATTTAAGCAACGAAAATGCTATCAAATCCGTCGCATTATACGAGCAGTTTGAGTTATACGTAACAATGGAGAAATTTCAATAACAATTATACCAAAAAAAAACTTCAAATTCACTAGGTCTTGCGACATCTTCATTTTGGTAAGATTACCTGTGCTTGAGTTTCATTTAAGATTGACATTCAAGAATACAGACCTTAAAAATTAAATAAAAGTGAAAGATAATTACTCATATTGACCAATTTAAAAGCTCTTTTAAGTAACTCTCTGAACTTTACGACGTCTATAATACTATAAAAATTAAGCCTGTGCCCTTTTGCACAGACCAGTCATACTCAACCTATGGTCCGATATGGGACTGAAAAAATTGCGAGGGGAAACACGGTTACCAGAATTAATGCAACAAACCTAAACGCTAGTCCTCTTTTTTACAAGCTTTTGTAAACTTTAGTCAAATACTTTGTTTAATTTCATTTTGACTTGACACTAATGCAACATTAATATTGTTAGAAGTTTTATAAATGTAAAATCAACTAATCGAATTGTATTACACAGTGTGTAAAATCGCGTTGTTTTTATGCACCCTAACCACTTTAAACACATTTTTATTATAGGTGCCTTTTACCTGCTTTGTATTTAGAAACACACTAATTAATTATAAAGGTTTAAAATAAAACTTTTCCAATATGTTTATTTATGAATAAAAAAGTTACTTGAACTTGACTCTAGAAAACTTTGAGTACAGCTGGGATAGACGATAAGACATTAACTCCGCACGCGCCGTCAGGTATGGCAAATGTCGTCGACCCGACACAAAAACTAATATACACCATTAACCCGGCCAAAACTATTATAGCTAATTCACTATACACCCAGACTGAAAGGCAACTTTAGTGGTGGTGTTACACCATCAATATTGAATACAAGAACAAAACAAACAACTTGAAGTGATGATGACCAAAATAAATGTTAAAGGATTAGCAATCAGTCATTAGTAGTTAGTGAACTTATTAATAAAATTTAAAAGGAATGTAACGATTGTGAAGACCTAATAATTTAGTTGTGTTTAGTTTTCCCGTCAGAAGTTTAACAGTATTAGATATATTGAATAATTTTAGTGTAGTGTAACTCACTATTTCTTTCTGTTCCTCTTTCTACATTTTAAGTATCCATTTTTGGTTTAGATTTATTATTATGTATAATGTTAGGTCTTAAATTTATGGATATACTGTTGGATACTTTTGAATAAAAAATAAATAAATAAAAATAAATGAAATAAATTATCGTAATCGTGAGTTTGTTCTTTCTGCACTATAATGTGCCCGAAATTTGGTATCTATATATTTTCTAATTATCTTGTGTTAGGTAGGTGTTTTTTCCTGACTGGATGACTACCACCCCTGATCTAGAGTATTCCGCCATAACAGCCGTGAGTTGTGTTCCGGCATTAGTGACCAGGTTCCAGTCTCCCTTAAGAGAGCAGCAGCGCTTTTGTAGTACCTTTGGTGTTGCAAATGTCCATAGGCGATGGTAACCGCTTTCCATCAAGTGGGCCGTCTGCCTGCCTGTTGAACTCATGCAATATAAAAATATAAGCTACATTTTTCTGAAAAACGAAACAATTACGTTTTTTCTAACGTGTTGTAAGTACAAATTGTAGTACATTCTCAACTCACGTTGCTGATTATGTGTATTCTGTGTCGTTAAGCTAATATTACACTATTGTCTTTCAGTTTGAATAAAGCGATCAAAGTGATTAATTAAACATAAAATTTATTATTAGGAGTATATATCTGTTTGAAAATGAACCTCTATATTTGTACCATAGTATTTTATAGTTTGACATTTGTAAATTATTGTTCATTTCGAAATATAGAAATGTAAAATCCTATTAATATTATAAACGCGAAAGTATGTAAGAATGCTTGTTACTCTTTCACGCAAAAACTACGGAATGGATTTTAATGAAACTTTACAATAATATAGCTTATACATCAGAATAACACGTATACTGGCAATTTATAAGGATATAATGTGAATTATCCAAAATATAACGACTGTCCATCACCACGCGGGTGATACCGCAGGGGGCAGCTAGTAAAACATATTTGTTTTATTTTACATTGCAATGCATATTTTATAATGATCAACAATTTTATCTCTTTCAGCGTTTGTAGGATGTTTGGATTCGAACCTTTATGTTTGCACCATAGTATTTTATAGTTTGACATTTGTTAATCATTGTTGAATTCGAAATATAGAAATGTAAAATAAAACACGTATTTTTTCTTCATAAAATTATATCTTAATATTAATAATTGAAGCTTATAATAATTAAAGGTGTTGTTAATTCGTTTTTTTAACAATAATCATTAAATTAATATCATTAAATTAATTAAATGTCGTTTCCTGTCATTTCCGCACTTTTCACTCAAACTGATTATATTTTGCTGAACCATGTAATTCAGTTTTTACAATAGTTTTGCCTAGTAGAAAATAAAAACTTCGTTTAAAAAAACCGACTTCAAAAACTAAAAAACCAAAATGTATAAAATGACTTATTTCGAAAGCTATTATTATTAATATATATTATCTAAAACATCTTGAGGTGCAAAGTAAAACATAATAAAAATTACTATATTTTGAAAATTACTAAGTTTTTATTTTTTATTTGTTACTTTTTAGTGTCTAGCTATGTATGGATGGACATACGAATGGTGCCGCGCTTCTTAATAAATATAGGTACCAAGAAACGAGAACAAAAAAATGTTCGTAAAATGAAAACTACTGGGCAAAACTATGTCAAATTTTTAGGGGACCCCATGGCAGCTATTCCGCGTCGAACAAAAAAAGAATCACGTAAATCGAATCATAAATCTCAGAGTAATCGGTGTACATATGGAACGAAAAGGAAATTCTTTTGATAAAAAATGTTCATAAAATGAAAACTACTGGGCCAAATTATGTAAAATTTTTAGGGGACCAATTGGAAGCTATTCCGCGTCGAACAAAAAAAGAATAACGTAAATCGGATCATAAATCACGGAGTAATCGGCGAAAATACATAAAAAAAAGCAAAAAAAAAAAAAAAAAAAAACATCCCGACGAATTGAGAACCTCCTCCTTTTTTCAAAGTCGGTTAAAAACACTAACTAAACAAAAGCAATATGACCACTACTAATATCCAATTGAAGAAAAATTGATTGTGTAAATATTAGAGGTGTTTAGTCACTTACGGCGAGCGTGAACTGGAGAAATAGGTTCCATAGGAAATCAATATAGAACGTGACACAAGTGTTTTGCGTGTAATATTAAAGTGACCTTGCGAGGTATCAAATACATAAGTTTTATGTCGTTTTACTATATCGTGATTTTAGAGATTACCTAATATTTCTGTGTTTTTTGTAAGCACGACACCTTTTTAATAGTACGCTTTTATTAGCTTCATACGTATGTTAGTATATGTATGTATGTTAGTATGTAACGGAATCTTTCAAGTTAAATTTGATCGACTTCCCGGTTTCCGATTGAGCTGAAATTTTGCACGTATGTGTATATCGTGTGAAAATGCAATAATATGGTACCATGGAGCTGATCTGATGATGGAGTCGGAAGGTGGCCATAGGAACTCCTGTACTAAACAAGATAGGCCCGTCTTACTTGTCTTGGCTAGCACTCTGCTGCTACATGATATGCAGGATCTGAAAAGCTTGTAATTAAAAACCTTTAAAAAAAATTCAACTAAAAAATGAAAAATAAATAATAGTTAAAAAAAGAACTAAAAAATACGCTTTTATAGAAAATCCAACTAAAAAATAGAAAATAAATTTGAATTAAAAAAAAGCGTAAGGAAAAATGATTTTATTGTAAAAAAAAGTGTGGGGTGCTTTTCAGGATATTATTAAAATAACCCTTCTAATCATATATGTTCATAAAATATATATAACTATTGATACCATGCAGCCACGCTTTTTTTACAATAAAGTCATTTTTCTTACACTAGTTTTAATTTAAATTTATAAAAAAATATTTTATATTTTTTTAGTTGGATTCTCTATAAAGCGTATTTTTTTAGTTTTTTATACTATTATTTTTATACCAAAGCTAGCTTCTGCCTGCGACTTCAACCGCGTGGAATAGTTAAAAAAAAAACCGATTTTGAAACATTCTTCATTGGTGCTCCGCTCCTATTGGTCTTAGCGTGATGATATATAGCCCATAGCCTTCCTCGACAAATGGACTTTCTAACACTGAAAGAATATTTCAAATCAGACCAGTAGTTCCTGGGATTAGCGCGTTCAAGCAAACAAACAAATTTCAGCTTTTATATGTTAGTATAAGATGACACATAAGACACCCATTTTTATTTGGAACTAGTGTTTTCCACGCGGCTTCTTTCTTGTATTTTTTTACTTAAATTTAAGATTAACTTCACTCTTAGTGTATTCGACCAGTTAAGTATTCATGACTACCCAAGTTTGAAAACAATCTTTGGGTAAATAGGTCACAGGGGAAATCTGGAAGCAGAAACTTTCGCCAAATTGTATGTTTTTCATTTGAGCCGAAGGTTTTTTTTGTGTTTTTTGTGTAGGGTTTAGAAGCTTTTTACAATAAATTTACAGACGTGGCAGGCTATACTGAGCTCATTATCAGATTACAGTTCTTATAGCCGGCTCCATCGGTGTAACTACCACGCACTCACAGAATATCAACGTAAAACGGTTAGCCTTGAGCTAATCGTGTTTCATGCGATGAGTAAGTGTTCTTTCTGCTATTTCAATATTCGATAAATTTATTTTCAAATTACATTTTAAATAAACATTATTGGAACTCAATTTTTTATGTAAAATAATCATAGTTAATAAAGGGCAACATTTAGGAATATAATATGGCAACACACGAATTGTCTGCATTTTCGCGACTGTAGTGCCACTTTTGTGGTATTTTCCCGCTATTTATTGCGATTAGTTTGCCTAAAGGGAGTTCTTATTTTTGAGACTACACCAGCCCGTAGTTCAGTATACTGCCAATTTTAAACTGGTTCAAACTCCAGAGTCATGACGGTGTAAGTGTTATTTTTTGTTCAAACTGTAAGTAAATTTATTATTTTTGTATTAGTTTATAATATATGTATATTTTAATGTAAATAACTCAATTATATATATAATAAATGTTATACTAAAAATGTACTAACATTCCTTTCAGTGAAACAGTCATAAACCTCGGCATGTTCATTGACTGCGAGCTGTCTTGGCGGCCCCATGCCATCGAACTGAGTAGAAAAGTCTTTCTGTCTACTAGGTCACTGAGGAGGTTAAGAACTTTTTACCTAATGCCACCAAAGTTAAGCTTGCGGAATCCTTCTATTGCTCCCCATTCTTAATTATTCTGATGCCAGCTATCCTGACATAAGCCAAGAACAATTAAATAAACTTGAGTGCCTTCAAAATGACTGTATAAGGTTCATATTTGGGTTACGTAAATATGACCATGTCTTTGATTTTTGAAAAAAAAACTTATCTATCAATTACGGAATGAATACTCACATTCTCACTCTTCTTTATAGTAAGTATATTGTTTTTACCAACTACTCCTCTTTACCTCAAGAAACGCTTTGAAATTTTGTACGTGTCTAGCTCCCATAATTTGCGCCCCTCGGCTAGATACAGAATAAACACATCTGTACACTAGTCTTGTTTTTATAGTTACTTTTTAAACCGACTTCGAAAAAAGGAGGAGGTTCTCAATTCGTCGGGATCTTTTTTTTTGTTGCTTTTTTTATGTATGTTCGCCGATTACTCCGTCATTTATGATCCGATTTACGTGATTCTTTTTTTCTTAGACGCGGAATAGCTTCCAATTGGTCCCCTAAAATTTTTACATAGTTTGGCCCAGTAGTTTTCATTTTATGAACATTTTTCATGAAAATAATTTTCACTCCGTTTCATATGTACACCGATTACTCTGAGATTTATGATTCGATTTACGTGATTCTTTTTTTGTTCGACGCGGAATAGCTGCCATGTGGTCCCCTAAAAATTTGACATAGTTTGGCCCAGTAGTTTTCATTTTACGATCATTTTTTTGTTCCCGGTTCTTGGGACCTATATTTTTTAAGAAGCGCGGCACCATTCGTAGGTCCACCCATACATAGCTAGACACTAAAAAGTAACAAATAAAAAATAAAAACTTCGTTTAAAAAAACCGACTTCAAAAAGTAAAAAACTAAAATGTATAAAATAACTTATTTCTAAAGCTATTATTATTAATATATATTATCTAAAACATCTTGAAGTCGGTGCAAAGCAAAACATAAAAATTACTATATTTTGAAAATTACTAAGCACCGACTTAAAGATGTTTTAAATATATATTAATAATAATAGCTTTAGAAATAAGTTATTTTATACATTTTAGTTTTTTAGTTTTTGAAGTCGTTTTTTTTAAACGAAGTTTTTATTTTTTATTTACCGTCCAGGTTTTCCGTCTCTGGAATGAGCTACCTATTGCTATAAAACAGGCGAAAATTTTACAATGCTTTAAAAATCAGGTTCAGAAGTATTACTTTTCTATTTAGTAATTGCTGTATAGTAATTCCTAACCTTTTATATAATTTGTGCGTATATTGTCATGTGTATCATTATTTGTAGACTGTACCACCATCAGTTAAAGAAAAAACTATTAATCCTTGCCAAGGATTGGCTGGAAGAGATCGCTTTTTTAAAATCGTTTATATTTTTCTATTTGACTATGCTTACTTGGTGTACAATAAACAATTACTTACTTACCTATACTTTTTATAGGACTTGTAGGCTTCAATCAATTTTCGACAATCCAGATGTTAAGACTTAAAAACTTGATATTTCGACTCACGTAACCTATTACACAACTTCTTGTAGCGTAAGGTTAAACTGTTCTTTTCAACAAAAAGTGCAAATTACGTTATTATACGTAAGATCTGGCAGAACATGTCCGAAACGTTGAAAAGGTTGACAGCCTCATAAATAATCTTCCGCAAGTACCGAATAATAGATTCGTCGATTCAGTTGTGTAATAGTTGTCATTGAAACAACATGAATAATATCGTAATTGATCTATTTGATATATATATAATAATGATTAATTGATTATCAATTTTAAATAACTTTGTCTGCGTACGAGGATGATTAATGCTGGGACTCTATATCTACTATATTTTTTATCCGTGCAGGCACGAAACAATACAATTTCCTGCAGCCGGGCGACCTGTCATAAGAAGAGACAGAACAACCCACAGCCAGGTAGTAGGGTGTTTGCCCGTCTGGATGGTTACCTCCCTTGGTCTACAGCAGGGGTCGGCAACCTGCGGCTCGCGAGCCACGTGTTGCTCTTTGGATGTAGAGCTGCTGCTCTTTAGTGTACATCGAGGGCTTCATAACAGGCGTACAGACAAAAGTGCAGTTTTACACAATGCACAAAATTGTAAATAAATAAAACTAATCGATTGTATAAGGCTGAAATCCGGAATACCCTTCTTCTTAGGTACACTTGCATACTGATAAGACCTCCCTCCTAAACTGTAACATGCATATTTTTTGTAAACAAAAAATTGCATTTTTGCATATACCCCCTATATGTTATGAAGCTCTCGATATATAAAAAAGACTCGGCTTTCATTGAATTTGATTGAGCAATTGTTTGTTATTGAAGCACAGATTAGTCTTTAAGTTAATAAGTTATTTGTTTTCATTTTTTTATTTAATAACAAGTGATTATCTAATAATGTCACATAAATATTATCTTTTTGTTGTGAAAAACACTACTTACAGTATATGAATAAATAGATTTGTTTGTTATTATGAAACACTTAATTTATGCAAGTAATATTTATTGTTGGCAAGAAAAAAATTGTGGCACTTTGAAATTTAGTAAATTGTATTTTTGACTCGTCCGACTCAAAAGATTGCCGACCCCTGGTCTAGAGAATACCACCATAACAACCCAGTCTCCCTTTATAGAGGAGCAGCGCATTTGTGGCAGCTTTGGTATTGCGAATGTCCAAAGGTGACTTGGACTTCTTTACACCAGTGGGCCGTTTGCTCGTCTACTAAACTCGTGCAATAAAAACTATGCCAATAAGAATTTAATATCAGTTGTATAAATATTTATAGAACTGATATTAAATTCTTATAAAAAAGTGAGAGAATATATATTCTCTCAACTTTTTTTTTCTTTCAAATATGGCATCATATGGTTTGTGTATCCAGCCAGTGTAATCTATTCATGAAAATTCAAGTTTTAGAATAATCTTCCTCAGGCAAAGACAAGACGTATGGTAATTTTGCACTATATCTATTCAAAGCTGCGCTTCCTACATGATATCGATAGGTGCAATGAAATGGAATTTTATTGTACTTTCATTGATAAATAGTATGTGGGAAATGTCTATAAAAAATAAAACCTTCAACAAAACCAAAGAATCCTGACTTTTGAAAGTATACGATTAAGTAATTAATTTGATAAACGTATTTTTTTATTAAGGAAAGCGTTGAAAGCCGTCCAATACAATTTAAACTTATCCCGTTTTTATATAGAATAAATATATAAAACTAAAGCTAAAAATCAGTGTTATGTTGGACTACGTTTCGGCACAGTAAAATACCGAGTGCCAAACTCATTTGTCAAATTGGGGCATAGCATAAAAAAAATTAAATATGCCTTTTATTCTGTTATATATCTGGAGAGCTAAATGCGGTCGCTTTTGAAGATTCGTGTGAGGAACATGAGAAATGAAGTGGAAATTTATACATTCTCTTACAACCACTAGTATAACTAGAGACGTGTCATTTTCACTAAGCGATTCTCCAAAAGCGGCTGCTTTAGGCCCTCTGTTGTTTTGTGTATATCGCATTTAGACATAAATATTCTCTTTCTTTAACGACTGTGTTTAATGACTGAAAAATTGAGAGGAAGAAGACAAGTTGGTTCGAGCATATAATGAGGAGGGATAAAAGTCGCGTGGAAAAAAAATGTTAAACTACAAAATGGGTGGGTACAAATGTAAAGGTAGACCAAAAAAGATGGATGGATTGTGTGATGGATGATATAATGATTTGTGATGTAACAGATGTATGTCAGAATAGAGGAGCGTGGAAGGAAAAGACAAATTGTGTCAACCCCAATTAATTGGGATATGGTGAAATAAAAGCGAAGAGATTTTCTTTCTTTAATGTACAAGAGAATTGTTTGATTCAAACCAAAAAGAGAAAGAAATAGTGGTAGTCTACAAATTGAAAGATATGTACGAGTATACTAAACGCTCCAAACATCTGGATAGCGCGCACAACTCAAAATCTCATAAAATGCATTACATCGCGTGACGCGTACAAATCGCTTACACTCGATAACATGTACATTGAATGAACAAGCGCACTTGTGGAGGTGATCGACCGTTAAGCAAATAAAGGCTTATAAACATAAAGCGTTAATTTTATCACCTTTTCTTCACGAGCAAGTGTGGGACGGTTTTGATATGACGTTGCAGTGCCGTTAAATAAAATCTGGTAGGAGATAAATATTTGACTTTTATCTACAGCGTCATGTATTGTGTGTGGATTTTAGATGCCATTACATGATAAACTGTCACCCAAGCGCGCCCGTAAGTAATGAATTTGGTTAAGTACATTTTACTAGCGGAAGCGGGTATTTCAAGCAGGGAGAGATCAGTAAAATTGACATGTGTCTAGTATTGCCAGTATACTAGACACATGGCAATTTTACTGATCTCTCCCTGCTAAATGTAAGTGTAAGACATAGCAAAATATTTCACTGTATGTTGATATTTGTCATATTCGTAATACGTATGTACTTTTCGTACGTAGATATATGCAAAAAATCTTATTTAAGCCCCTCAGCATCTATATTCGGGCACAGTGAAGAGGAAATGTGAAATATATTTTCCCTTCGTTATAAGTTAAAAGTACAGACTAAAGATTAGTACAATATATAAAATAAGAGACAGAAAACAAGAAGCAACTAAGAAACTTTAATATTTCACTATAATAAAAGTTCTCGGTGCTTTATGTCATTAGTACAAAATTTTGATCAGAAACGCTTTCGGCTGATGCTGCTATATATGCGGGCCACGGCATGAAGAAGAATTAAATTGCCAAAAACGACGTATAGAAATAAAGAACTATGAAAGGAAAAAAATTCATAGTATTAGAAAGATATGAAGAAATCAATATTTTTAATAAAACTGTATCATGAATACTATATATATTAAAAGAAAAAAGAAGTATATAGAACAGGAGTAAGATCATATAAATATATAGATACACACATACATATTGTATAAATATGTATGAATAATATGAAACAAGAAGAAATTACGAGAGAATTAATTAACAAGCCGACTCGTTGCCTCGAGATTACTAGGAAAAAAAAAAATTCTCGCTGCCGCCTTTCGCTTGCTAACGCGTAAATACTTTGAATAATGTGATGAACACCGTGAGGTGTACCAGAGGTCATATAAGGTGTAAATATTTGTATATATTTCTATGTATTATATATAGAAAACCAATTTATTAATGTTAGAGTAACTGTTACCGTTATGATTAAATAGTTTATAGAATGAAATAACATTTCTTTCTGTATCTACAATTATTGATATGTTGCATAAATTGAAACAAAAGCAATATTAGACCTTCATTATTACAAGAAACTGGGGCGCTACACTACATCATAATTCTATAAAATACCATTTACAATCCGATTAATGCAAAATTAAGCCATTATCTTAAAAAAGCTATTTCTTATCAAATATCTCGTCGTTATTACACCCATAGACATGCTATTGTTTTACATTTACCTCGTCCTGACGGTGTATAGAGGAAAACATCCTGACAAGCCTGCATATTGAGATTGACCGATATATCAAATCCACAAATCTGCTGATAAACTTATTTATTCATAACTATGTCGCACATCAGGGTTGTATTTTATATATTATTTGAAACTAGCTGTGCCCGCGATTTCGTCCGCGTGGATCTTTTTTTCGCGGAATCATAAAAAAGTTTTAAAAAAGTAGCCTAAGTTACTTCCAGTAAAGTCCCAGTGAAAGTCCCGTCAAAAAGATGGAACAAACAGACGGACAAAATTGTAAAAACAATTTTTTGATATAAGTACCTTATATACTTTCATATGCATTTAGTAAAAACCCGTTATTTTGATATTCCAAACTGACACTTCAATTTTATTTATCTGCATAGATTAAAAATATTCGGAGTTACATAACTGTCATCAATCTTCATATTCCATGAATTCACTCAAGCTACAGAAGGTGTACTCACTTCTTAAACCACCTTCTTCTTTAGACAAGCGTGGCCATTCTCCTAAAAATGGAAAGGCACGACACTACGCTCATGCGTCAGCGAATGTTGTTAAACAAACCTCAATAGCGAGCGATCAACGCGCGCGCAACAAAGCATACGTAATTGTTCCATTTTGTATTGTTTGGGGTTTGCATAAAAAGCGATTCGTGAGATTGGATAATGGATGCTTTTGTTGTGTACTTGCGAGAATGACGTCATATTTTTCTTGAATACAATATGACGTAAATTGTTTCTATATCTTAAATACTTTTACCTTACAGTTGGTACGCTTGTATGCTCACTTGTGGTATATATATATATATTAACCATATTGGTTAAGACCGTACGTAAATCTTTCAAGCAGTTTAAAATATTGTTACGAGCTACAGGACTCGAATTAAAACGCCGTTGGAATTACTATAGAGTTTATTAGAATTATACAAACACGTATGACAGAGGTACAAATATAACTAGATACTACTAGTACAAACTGCACAATTCAATAACAAAATAAAATTCCATCACTATAAAGCTTATCAATGTACACGTCTTGCTTGTATCGTAATCCTCGCTTGACTGCGTTTTATGACAGGCAGGTGTGGCTTCACCTTTGCCGACATGTAACAATATTGAAAACATCTGAGCATATACTAATTATTAAACAATGTAGTACGCCCAGTTATGTTATACTGTGCCGAATGTTGAGCCACTAAAGTACTAGACAGACACGTCTCCAATCAGCTAAGATGAGAGTATTGAGATGAATGTGTGGTGTTACAACAACGTATAAGGTGAAAAATGAGTACATAAGGGAATCCTTGAAAGTTGCACTCATGACTGACAAATTGAGAGGACTAAAGTGACTAAAGAGACTAAAGTGGATAGGCATGTAGTGAGAATGGATGAAAGTCACATGACATAATGAATTTTAAACTGGAACATTGATGGGTACAAATATAAAGGTACAAAAAAGAGATGTGTGTATTGAGTGTAGGATGATATGATGAGTTGTGGTGTGATAGAGGACGTATGCCAAAATAGTTGGGAGAAAGTAAAAGAAACAACCATAGAAAGAAAAGAATATATTTAATTCCAAATACAAATGCAATAATAATCGATACAAACGAAAAAGATAAAAACTAATAAAGATCTTTTGATAGGACGTATATCATGCTAAGAGATACACACTTTTTTGTTAGATTAGAGTATACTATACATTGTACAACCATAAAAAAATCGTCCATCAAGGCTAAAAAACTAAGTGTCTGGATGGACATAAAGTTAACTAGACGTGAACAATGACGATTAAGACACGACTAAAAGAAATGTAATGAACTTACATCAATAATAACTACATCACTTGGTGATTTGCATTTTGCCGTGTTAAACGATCTATTAAGCCCTTTGAGAAACTAATATGAACCTTAAAGCACAAGAAATAAAAACTAAAATATTGATGTCAACGTAAAGCGAATAGCCATCGTACATATAAGGACGTGTCTATACAGCAACTAAATTGCATTATCACGATGAAATAACTTCTACAAACAAAAGTATATTTAATTCTTTGGCCGATTAAACTCATAATTGTCTGTCACAATTTTCAAGGCATAAAAAACTTCTTCATAGAAGACAGTGTTATTCCAATGAAACATACGCGTAAAAGGCAATGTCAGATGATTATGTTAATGAAAATCGTTGCCTTTTTAAACGTAAATATTTGGAATGGTTTAGTTTTATGTTAATTGCTGATAAGAAAATGTATCGTTGTTTATGTCTAGTGTATAATGTATTCCTATAGTGGGAAGAGGCAGTCTTGACTCGAAAGTAATTTATTAAAACTATAACATTTGTTGTCTATTCTTTTTACACTTTGATCATAAAATATTTTATAATGTAAAGGTAGGTAGCGATAAAAGAAGTATTATTCATTTCAATTATTTTTTAAATTAAATCACGACTGCAAATTCAAAGTAATAAATATTTAATTCATTCGGACAGATCAAAAATAATATTAATGAACCAATCAAGTATCTCGAGTACTTGTGTGTTATGATCACCCCACTCGACCGTATACTTAATACTTACCCAACTTGACGGTATTATACACGTCTAAAGAGCGCTGTTAGATCCTGGCGAAAATTCTCAAGAATGTAGAGCTCTCTTAAAAGTAATGTTTTCCAAAATGACGTTTAATCTTGGATTAATTTTAATCACAAAACCGTTAAGATCGATGTCGGCGCCGAACGATTTTGAAAAGGTTATTTATTTTGACCAGATAATAGAAAGTCATCTACTGATGGAATATCAATTTAATATAAAATTAATTTTCTTATATCAGTTATGAAGCAATAAATATTGAGTGAGCGACAAAACAATTACAATTAATTACACAAGATGCTATAATTAAACACTGATTTTGAACGGAGCTCTTCCCATGAAATCAACAGCACGCTTTGTACAAATAAACAAGACACGCAAACACCAACAAACTGTTATATTCTCACGTGATATCAATCTTCGACGAACCCTGAAAAAGCGGGACCGTAACAATTAATTGTATAAAATCGAGTGCGTAAAAAGTAACGGGCTTTAATTTTATGACATAAGGCCCCGAAGTCCCCTATTTGTTAAAAACCTCACTACAGCAGTATTCCAAGAGGCATAACCTCCCTGTAGCGGGGGAGGATTTCTGTTTCTACATTCTATATCGTCATTGGCCTTTCTAACCATAATATCTGTGATCATGGTCTTGACGATGATTCAATTCGCCTAATTTTTTTAATATGACTTCTAATATTTTCGTTGCCGAAATGCTAGCTTAATTATCTGCACTGAACCTTTGCTCTTCCCATCTCTGGGATTCTAAAAGTAGGCGCCGTTGAGATCCACAGATCGTACAAAGTCATATTTAAGAAGTGTGAAAGTGCTTGGCAGGCGACCACGACACTAGCATCACCTCTCTGTAAACGCTTTCCATCAGGTGAATAGTTAGCCTGTCTGCTGTAGTTCAGTAATTAAAAAGGGTCTTGTAGAGGTAACTAGAGGTACTAGGTAGGGAGACTAGGGAAGAGGAACTATAAAAATCATTTAATCTAAATAAACCTCATATTACCTCAAAAAATACCTAACAGGTTTTGTTCGAACTAATTTTCGTTGAAAATGTTTTTACAGCTCTGAAATGTTCAGAATCATCATGACATAAAGTTTAGATATCAATAGCTATTAATTTGAAGAATAAGAAAGAACCTTAAAAATGATGTAAGTGATTGTAGTTTTTTGTGTTATGGAATAGGTGGCAAGGTGCTTGTGAACACACACTTACAATCGAAAGAGTTACGAGACATTGTGTTAAAATATTGGGCATTAGACGTAAGTGCATCATTATGGTTATTGCCGAAAGTCGTCAATCACTCGTTTTAGTAAATTTATTGTTTCCCATTACGTTCACGATTACGCACTTATTCAAGTACTTTCGTTAAACATAATTAGCCTTTTAAATTCTACAGAGAGATTTCTTTCTATCCCACGAAGCAACCGAAATACATTTTTAGATTACTTGTATGCGTTTTTGGTTATTTATGATTATCTATAACTTTTATTGTTTTTTCATTTATTTTTTTCAATTACATATGTATATAGTAGATAGAACAATTATAAAATAATAATAATAATAAAAATTACATACAATTGAATACAATGTAAGAAAACTTGACTTATTTGTATTGTATTCTACCCATAGTCCTCTCAAGACTATAAGTAGAATACTGGGCCCAGATCACCGTCTTCTATGGGTAAGGTGCCCAGAAGGCTGGCTACGTTTCCTCGCTGGATCGCCATACTGATCCGTTGGCCGAGGTAAGCACCAGTCTTCTCACCCGATTGAGCACTTCTCTGAAGAGTCAATGAGTCGAAACAACTTGAATATTGTATAGAAATAACGTGTTCAAAGCAAGCGAGCAGACGTCATAACCCAAACAAGTCAAATAAGTTATTAATTATTGTTTAAATAGATATTAAAAAGCAAACCTGAATCATTTAATGTCATTCAACACCGTCGTATCCTTTTAATTCTGTGCCTTTCAATCACCATTAATTTGGTTGATCCGTCTAATCTAATATCAGCATTACTATTGAAGTTTGAAAAAAATCTCTTAGGTATTTTTTGAGATAATGAGGTATTATTTAGATTAAACGATTTTTATAGTTCCTCTACCTAGGCTCTCTCTACCTAGTGCCTCTAGTTACCTCTACAAGACCCTTTTTTTATTACTGAACTACAGCAGACAAGCTAACTATTCACCTGATGGAAAGTGGTTACCGTCGTCCCATATAGACATTTACCAAACCAGAGAGGTAATGCTATTGTCGCGGTCAGACTGCCAAGCACTAACCCACTTCTTAAATATGGCTTTGTACGATCTGTGGATCTCAACAGTGTCATGAATGTTCAAATTTTAGACTAATCGTCAATGAAACAAGTACTAGGCGACATCCAGAGTCCAGGAGAGAGGAAACGGCGCATACTTTTAGAATCCAAGAGATGCGAATAAATAGCAAAGGTACAGTGCAGATAATAGAAGTTTGCATTTCGGCAACGACAATATTAGAAGTCATCAACAGTAGAATGTGATATCAAATTGACATTTATTTTGCAGAGTTTGTGTCAAACTTTAAGCAGTAGTAAGGCAAGTGAACTTTAGTTTTAGTTGATGATTGATGAATGTTTAGTAAGATATAGTACCCGGCCACAAATCAGAAACGGTATTGAAGAGAAGATCTATATCAAAAGCAATCAGCTTTTTTTGAATTACATCAATCATTTATTCCTCTTGACCTTCGAGTACCTTAAAAGTGTTGCCATAATTAGCTTTTAATTAAACCACGTCAGCCAAAACCAATTTGGGACTATGATTGATGACTCCCATTGTAATATTACGTTACTTCTTACTACTCGTGCTTATTATATTAGGAAATCATTTTTTTATGAGTATAAGAGGAAAAAATGTTAGGGATATTCCCATAGACCTTGATTATCAATTCAATGAGGTACAGCATGTTTTGTAGAGGGTCTAAGATTTTCGAAGGAATTTCCATGAGAATTTTATACATACAACTGTTTTAAATACGTATGTTTTTTCTACTTCTGTTTGTCTATGCTTTCATGTACATACAATCGAGTTATCTCTCTATATAAAAACAATGAAATTTCTCTTATTTCCGGAAGTCCGGAATTTTAAAAAAACACTAATAACCAATCTGTCACTGATAACTAGTAGTAAGGTACTTTAATCCTACTTTTCCGAACAATGGTTAATTGGTTATAATGTCCAGGTCATAGTGGTACCGTTTCTAAGGCACCCGCGTCCTATTAGAATGACATGGGTTGTAATCTTGGCGAAAAGCATGAAGGCAAATTATGCAATTTGCGTACCGTTTACATTAACAATGCACATTGTTACTGTTAACGGTTTAAGAAAGTGTGTCCATCGAGGAACAATGCTTGAGATACAGTTTCTGAAACACTACGTAGGTGTACCAGAAACAATGTTTGATATTGCCGCTCGCGGTAGTTGCACAGTTTAAAATGTTTTAGAAACACGTGGGTGTTCTTTCAGAGACAGTGCTCATAACAACGAGATTAATGTAGTAGCATAGTATCTTGATAGATTTCGATACATGGTTTAAAACCAACAAATCTAAATTACCGATGAGTAAAAGTCTCCTTTCCTTCTTAGTAAAGTATGGTGGGCATGCCAAAAATCTTGTATCTGAACTTAATTTAAATTTTGGAACGAACGCCCAAGAATAATGTGACGATAACTGTTGCCAAAATATCGTGATGAGTTGTACTCGCGTGTTGCATGCATGAACTTTGTTACACGAAAACTTATGAATCATTGTTCAAGACCGTTACAAAATAATGCATTATTCGCACTGACAGCAATTTCACAACAAAATGATGTAATAAAACTTCGCTAAACATGTATTTTATTCACGTCGACCGTCCCGCAATGCTTGAAGACGAAAGTCTTCGAGCTTTGCTCCCTAGTCGTAATGACATTTGTCATCAAGATGTGAGCACTGGCGGTGGGACTAGTCCAGAAATTCAAGGTCAAAATTCAGTGAGTTCATTGCTAATAAGACATTCTTTACGGGCCAGTTCCTATATCTTACTGAAGCCTTAATCAATCAATTCAAGGTTAACCGTCTCACGCCGATATTCTGTGAAAGCTTGGATTCATCAATCACACCGACCGAGTCGGCTAAATGAACTGTAATCAATGCAATGATTCCAGAAATTCAAGGTCAAAATTCAGTGAGTTCATTGATAATAAGACATTCTTTACAGGCCAGTTCCTATATCTTACTGAAGCCATATTCAATCAATTCAAGGTTAACCGTCTCACGCCGATATTCTGTGAAAGCTTGGATTCATCGATCACACCGACCTAGTCGGCCAAGTGAGCTGTAATCAATGCAATGATTCCAGTATCCCTATAACACATTTCATCATCTCACATTTGTCGCAGAATCGACGATGTAAAAGAATTATCGATGGAACAGGCAACCCCTGGAATGGAAACAGTGACTCATAAACGTACCTGGTGGAGGTACATCAGTAACCACTAACTCAAGCGATTCCACAATCCTTCAAAATAATAAACATATCAAGGAAAAAGTGCTATAAAATATACTGTCAGTTCATAATTTAAATTGTAATCGGTCTGTAACCACTCACTTATTATATATATTTTTTATGAAATTACTTTTTTAAACCAGAAACCGGTGTCGCCAGTTGTTTACTGGCACGAATTAAACCTCAGTTGCATTTATGTTATGAAACTCCTCTGTAATAAGTAGTTAATTAAAATACAACAGTTTTTTTAATTAAAATAATATGGTTGAACTGTACGATTAATATTTTGAAGGTCATGATTTACGGAACATCGCTTGTTTTAGTGCACTGGATACTATAAATAATATAATACCTAAAAATATAGATCCACTAACAAAATTACAATCATTTATGATATGATCACTTTATGACATAATAGTTCATTAAATACTGTTACGAGCTACAGGACTCGAATTAAAATGCCGTTGGAATGACTATAGAATTTATTAGAACTATACAAACACGTATAACACAGGTACAAATATAATTGGATACAACCAGTACAAACTGCACGATTCAATAACACGCGCAAGAACCGTGACTATATCGCTTATCGAATGTACACGTCTTGCTTTGATCGTGGTTCTCGCTAGACTGCCGATCTCTCCATTGGGCCAATTTTGCACAGATACAATATGGCTGCCAGCCCGCATAGATCGGATTTCTTAGAATTCAGTTCGACACACCTGCCTAATGACTGCCATAAAACAAGTACAATAATACGTAGGTCCACCCATACATAGCTAGACACTTAAAAGTAACAAATAAAAAATAAAAACTTCGTTTAAAAAAACCGACATCAAAGACTAAAAAACTAAAATGTATAAAATAACTTTTTTCAAAGCTATTATTATTAATATATATTATCTAAAACATCTTGAAGTCGGTGCAAAGTAAAACATAAAAAATACTATATTTTGAAAATTACTAAGCACCGAGTTTAAGATGTTTTATATAATATATATTAATGATAATAGCTTTAGAAATAAGTTATTTTATACATTTTAGTTTTTGAAGTCGGTTTTGTTAAACGAAGTTTTTTTGCTCGTCTAGTGATCTAGACTCTAGCCCAACGACAATCCTGTTTACCATAGCAGAACAAACAAAGGATTCACTCTATCTAAACAAGCACAGTATGCAAAGAATTTTGTAAAAAACTCCTAAAAACACTACTAGGCTTGTTCATATTACGCACAGTGACTCAGTGAATCAACATTGCCATACAGCGTGGCAATGCACGAAGCCTTTCCCTCGGGCAGTGTTCTGCTACATAGTCTATAATCTTAGAGTAAACGTACATCTTAGGCAGATATGTATACTATGATGGGTTGTTCTAAGAGCCCAAATAACCCTTCCGTAAGTTCACGACTATCAAATCAAATTGTTCGATCAAGAAAACCTTTCATTCCTTGCTATTTCTCTGATATTACAAATTTCACAGCTGTATCAAGTGTTCCATGCACCTCTCAATCAGACGCAAAACATTTTGACGCCTCAGGCTTCTTAAATCTGTTTCAGAAGGGCGGTACTTAGACGTCGTCATATTGACGGCAGCCGTAATATTCTGCAGAAAGTCGTATAAATGCATTGTTAAGAAGGGTCTTTGTTTTATAATAATATGATGAGGAACAGTGTGATGTAATAACAAGAGTAGAAAAGGGAATGTTAAGGTGCTTTGGGCATGTAGAGAGAATGGATGAAAGTAGAATCACAAAATAAGTATATAAAAGTATTGTGAATGGTTTACTTGGTACCGGTAGCAAGCGACGTACACATCATGAGTAAATAGCAAAATCATCTAAAATTAACGTGCGTGTATAACGAGATTAGTGAAAGTAGATGAAACGAAATTTGTTTCTCAGAATCGTCGCAAGTGGAGATCCATCGTCTCTGCCTACCTTCCTCCCTGGGAAACAGGCGTGACAATACGTACATATGCATCTTTTTATTGATGGCGTACAGCAGACGGGCTGACCACCCACCTGATGGAAATTGGTTACTAGAGGAGCTGCTAATGCGCTACTGGGCTCGAAGGGGAGATTGGAACTGGATGCCGGAACACAATTCAAGTTTGTTAACGCGGCAAAGGTTGTGATTTGATTTGTCGCCTCTTACAACAAGCCGCTCGGCCGTAGAAATTCATTCTTCGTTTTTTCATGGATAAAAACTTTTAGACTATCAGTCTACAAACACTTCACTGTTGGGCTTGAGGTTGAGTCTCTGCTATTTGAATCGTTATCAAAATTACTGAATCATATCACAGTGTAGCGGGCACCAAATATCTACCTACCTTTGATTTGCAGATTACAAGTTATAATTTTGGTACTCACTTTCCTATAACTTATTATAAGCTTGGTTTCATTAGATTCAGTAATTACCTGCAACAAAAAACATAATAATAAAATTTAGTCGTGACTTTGTATGCATTGTAAGAAAGGGCAGATTAAGAATATAAAACAATAATAATATTGTCAGTACAAATGTATCGAAATACTTTTAAAAAATAAATTCATAATTCATTCACGTAGTCTAATTAAGATACTAATAAAATATACAGACGAAATGAGACTCCTTCTTTTGGAAGTGGGTTAAAACGAATTGCTAGATGGTAAGGTATTTGCCCGTCTGGCTACCACCCCTGGTCTACAGCATGCCGCCATAGCAACCTTAAGTTGTGTTCCGGCGTTAATGGCCAGGTTTCAATCACCCTTTAGAGATCGGCAGCACATTGGTAGTAGCTTTGATATTACAAATGTGCATAGGCGATGGTAACCACTTTCGATCAGGTGGGCCGTCTGCATGTCTGCTGAACTCCAGCAAGAATTTTTTTTTAGGGGATTTGTAGGATGGATTTCAATTCGAAAATGCCGTTGGTATTCCAATCACAAAGTGTATTAGACCTACACACTCGTTATTCACAGTTCTTACAAGTATAGCCAAATACAACACAACCAAACCGTAGGGCAGAACATCGTTATCACATAAATCGCGCTAAGTTCGTCCTTAAATGATTCTTGCTCCGAAAGTGCACTAGGTAACACCTCGTTCGCAGTCAGAACACGACTGGCTCGTTTTCTGACTGACCGACCCTCATCATAACGCCAATAATGCCGGCCACTGGTTCTTGAAATCATTATATGGTTAGCTTAATGGATTCCAAGAATTCGCATGAAATACAAACAGAGAAAAGGAGGCTTTATGACGTCTTACGACGGCGTGAACGGAGATTAGCGCGAACAATAGCTCACCCAAAATCAAAGGGGTGATAAGACACCTGCAAAGGATTCGTATCGGCTTGCAACAATACTTTACTAAATTCCGAATCCAACGCGTATTAGTAAGAAAAAGTTAAGTTAAATCACGGTTATTTAACGTTAACCCTGAGATAAATTCCAAATCAGCTAAGGAATCTGAACATAAAATTAATAAGGGCCATAAGTGCATGCCTTCTTACAAGACGCAGCATGGGTTCATTAATAAAAAGGGTGTAGAAAGAACAACCAGTGTAACAGTACACCATTCAATAAATCTTAATAAATACGATCTTTCGATAAATCAAATGATCAATACCCTAAAGGGCTGTTGACCGCTAAATTACTATCAGTCACGTCGCCGCCCTACACAAGACGACCAATCACATATCAACACCAACAAGACCAACAAAAAACGTCCAACACACCAACAATTTGGCAATAACACGAACAACAAATGCATACAATAGTAGGCATTCCATCACGCATCAAGCATCAACCCGAGGCGTGTCGACCAATACAATTATTTTGTAATGTGATGCCAAGTAAATAAGAACGGACAAGCGGGAATCAAAACTTATTAACGAAATAAGCAATAAAAAGCGGCCTGACTATAACGATAGTAGTCCCAGCGTTCTCTTGCCCGGTTTACAAAAACAACGTCAAAATTGTCACAGTACACTTATAGCTATTACATTGGCTACACGACACGAAAATATTTAAACTAACTCCTGCAGCTCAACGAACCAAAGTGAGTCTTGTGTAGTCGGAATTAAGAACACTACTCTTACAGCACTGACTCTAGCCAGTATTAGGCTAGAAGCTCGTAAAGATCAGCCTCCACTACGTCGTCCCAGCGATATCTAGGTCCACCAACTGGTCGCCGTCCCGTCGGTATGCCCAGATAGATTCTTTTCACTCCATGATCCTCTTTCATTCTTTGCAGGTAACCAAACCAGCGCAAGCCGTGTGTGCCTTGCTCTCGTCTATGATATTAAGCTCATTCACCATCTCTTCAATTTCGCCAAATATATGGATCTGTCAGTTTAGATGTTAAAATAAATTCTAAAATTATTTTCATATAGAATAGCGGGCACTAAAATTCCTTACTATCTTATGTTTAAAATATCATCATAAAATTAATTTTGATAACGAGGTTGAGTGAAGGGCCAGATACAGAAGGCAGCACTCTTGGACATGGCACGAATTGTAAGGAGGATCTTGTTTTTGGAGCCCACCGGTAGTTTGGACCCCAGGCTCCGTTGCCGGCGAGCTGGGACATTTTGTGTTCTTTTAAATTAAATATTATATTTATTATGGTTTTATTTATAAAAATAATTATAACTTTTGAATAAAAATAAATACTTGAACTTTAATAATACTCGTAATTAAACTATATCTAAAACGCTTTCTAACTCACTACGCTCATACAAGACCTATGGCTTCGACATTTTGTGAAATGCCACCACGCGATATACCTTCTACTCCATTCAAGCGGCCGTAAGGTTTTTGTGTGACAGAAAAAATCCTAATACATAAAAAGTCTATATAGAAGTTTCATTTCAACTCCGAAGACCGTGTAAAGCAGAGGAGATAAAGTACAAAACTAAAGATAAACCGGACTCCGAAGTGGGCGCTCATAGTGCAACGATATTTAAAACTAGAACCACAATAATATAGTTAAACATCAAACGTACAGACTTATACTATGTTGACAACACAATGGAATTACTATAAAGGTCATTGACACATCTAAAATTATGTAACATATGGTCATTTATTAACATAGGCAATACGAGTGAACATATTTATTTTTTATTATCGCCAATTGACCTCGGCCAAGTATTAATTCCTGTAAGTGGGTGGGCATAACAATACAATAAGATAAAAAATTACTAAAACATCATTTTGTTGCAAAATTGATTACTGGGAAGTCCATGAACTTGAGTATAAATAAATAAAAATGTTTATTGTGCTCAAGAATGTATTCTACTTTTTAGTTAGTACTTGGGATATTTAAAAAAAACAATCGATGTGGGCGTAACGGGAACTGATAATAATTGCAATTTTTATTGGATTTTTAAAGAGTTACGCCATTTCAATTTTGGATTCTTTAGAGTTAGTGGGCACATGTTGATAAATTTCTTATAGAGCTATATATACTAGCCGCTTTCCCATTAGCTCAGCGGAAGTGGGCATAATGTAATAAAGCAAAATAAAGCACTTGCTGTAAACTATAAACGAGATACATTAAGACGTGTATATAAAATCTAATAATTAGGCACTGGTTTCCTACCGGCATTTCCTTTTTCTTTAATATACGATTACTGCCACGGATCTTAAAGCGCAGCCCGGTGCGAGATCACCTCTATTCATAACTTCGAGTGGACGTTACGCACAGCCAGAAGTAAATCATATGAGCGGAGTTCGATTGATGTGAAAGATCACGACATCGCCGCATAACTTACCTCTTTCTGTATCGTATAAAAAACCTTTTTCACACGTGAATAGACTTTTCATTATCATGAAGGTGAAAAGAAATTGAAATTAATGATATCAGAAACTGGCGAGCCTGCCCTATTATTAATCTTATATATAAAAATGAATGTTTGTCTGTATGTCCTTTATAGTATCGTAAACTATACATTTGATCATGTGATGATCTTTAGCAAAGTTGTTGTGCATGACCCAGAGGTTTCTGAGTTGGTTCACTGTAGGACCCGGTAGGTGGCGCTGCTGTCGGCATATCCATTGAAGTTTTTCCGGGCAGGAGGACATCTGCGCGGAACAGCTAGTTAATAATAAATGTAGCAATGATGAATAGATTTAGAATATATTATATGGAAAGTGACAAGGGTACCAAATCTAGACTGAAACGAGTAGAAGCAACAATTAAGGTACCATTATGAAGCAAGATCACTGTGACACTATTGTAATAGCAGATTTAGGATTTACGATGAGACTACTGCCCATTTAAGGACAAGTTGCATTTAGTTTTAATTTTGGAAAAGTTGAGTTTTTAGAACAATTTAAATCAGTAATTGTCTCTGTATCTTTGAATTAAATGCGATTAAACAAAACAAAAAACTTTTACTGTCAAAATATGTATCAACAAAAATCCTAAAACACGATGGAAATCCGAAAACAATAAAGGAAATAGTTTCACTATATCTTGTTGTTATTATGACAGTGAAATTGAGTATATAAACTTTCTATTATTGAATTGGAAGGTTTAATAGCGTTTTATTATTTATTTCCTTTACTAGAGTGGAAAGAGCCTTTTAAATTATCATTTTTTCACCTTATCTATCTGTACCTTATGATAAAGATACAGTAGGTATACGAAATATGACATCACGAAATTTTGAATCGGTCCCACCTCTTGTCACACTTTGATACTATCTATTATCCCCGCAAATTGGTAATGCGCCTGGTCGCCATTTTGGTGACGTAACAGTAGCCGAACACTCAGTACCGTAAGCATCACTGTCCGGCGAGTACGCGTACATATCGAGTTCCTGATGACGTCACGTAAATGTTAATTTGACAAGGTTCCAGCGCATTAGCAATTTGCGGGGATAATACTACGTGTGATCTGCACACATACACATTTTTTTACTTCTTAATTTTTTTTCTTGTTGAAACACAGCAGACAGGCTAATGGCCCAACTGTGGAAAGTGGTTACTGTCGCTTATGGATATTAGCAATACCAGAGATGGTGACAATATGCTGCCGGCCCCGAAGAAGAAGACGCTTGTATTGCTCGGTGCTCTAATGACATGATGATGCTGTAAGTGGCACAAACTGATTGATTGCAAGAAAAAAGTCATCAAGAACATGATTTTTCAAGATCTGACCAACGACTTATGTATAGCGCCATACAGGCTTCATCTTCCTGTGAAATGTCTACCATAACGAGGGTTTCATAACAAATGGGCGTACAGACAAATTGCAGTTTTACACAAGGGACAAAATTGTGAATAAAACAAAACTAGTTGATTGTATAAGGCTGAAATTTGGAGTACCCTTCTATTTAGGCACACTTGCATACCGGTAAGACTTTCTAAATTGTAATATGATTAAATTTTAGTAAACAACAAAAAAAATTGCATTTTTGCGTATACGCCCGTTTGCCATAATACAATAACAATAAAATATATGCTATTTTTTATTGTTATTGTATTATTTAGGACTGCAAACTGATTTACGCATTTCCGCACCCCGGCCCGCAATACGCTTAAGACGGCCCTGTTTATCAATCAAACTCGTGCACTAAACGAACCGCCAACGAGTCGATAAAAAGCATTAATATTTTATCCGTTTACCGATAAATGCATTCGCTTACACAACTATAAAGATAAGGATCGATAATTTTATAGTATCCAAACTGTTTGAACTCGTTATCCGTTCTCGTAAAATTGACAACCAGTTATCGCTGTCTGTAAGATAAACTCTATTTCAAAGATAACGGAAACTGTTCACGGTTTCCTATATAGCCATGGATTACTTACAAACATTTAATATGTACTTTAGGCAATTTGTTCACGTACAATCTTCTGAACGTATCATTGCCACGTATGCCACTTCTAAATAGTAATATTTAGTACATAGTACGTAGTACGAGTTGTAGGACTCGAATTAAAATGCCGTCGGAATTATTATAGAGTTTATTAGAACTATACAAACACGTATAAAACAGGTACCAATATAACCGAACACAACAAATCCAAACGTAATGCAGAAGGTCGTAATTCAATAAAACGCGCAAAGTCCGTCACTAATAGATTACCGAATGTACACACGTCTCGCATTGATCGTGGTTCTTGCTCGACTGCCCCCTCCCTCAATCAGGCCATCGTTTTATACTGCGCAAATACAATGTGCCCATATCGTGGTCAACATAATCCGAAACACCTGGCCAATGAGACGGCCGCAGCGGCCATAAATGAGTACAATAAAACAATGGGCTGTTCTCTAGAAACGTATGCCAATAAATAAGTAAACAAAAGACGATCATAAAAGAATTACAATTAGTTCAAATGCCGACAGGTAATAAAATGTGTTTTTTAGATATGCAGGCGGGTTTTGTTTTTGTGGGGACCTGACTTGTAACAATATTAATTACAATGCAGCTATTTTATGTATTACTATAAGAGTACCGCCAGACTACCCACTGAACCTTCCATAATCCCTCCACATTATGATGAGACGCCACGGGACCGTAACTATAGGTATGACTGCCGTGACAATCGAGGTGTCACGGCAGTCATACCTAGCAAGCCGACATGGATGTTCTGGTCTCAGGGACACCCCCCTGAGACTAGAACATCCCACGGCACTGGGTGTGGCTCTACGGGAGGGTCCCTCATCCCTCCAGTCCCACTATGTTAACTAATTGCACTTGCAGTAATCGTCATTTTTTGGGTTTTTCATTTTTTGCACAAATAGTGCCAGGCGATAGATAATCTTTACATAAAGCCTAATTTTTTATTGTTTTTTAATACACTATAGAGTAACAACATGGACATGTTGTTTATACTCCTATATCTAAAAATTTGTTTATCGCTTCTTTCTCGAAACCGCCATTTGCAAATATTCTATTTGCTATAAGGAGGGCAGATTGCATTCTAGCAATTTTTAAAACCTTGATATAATTCTGAATAGACATTATTGCTTCGACTTCTTTCTTCTGATTTTAATGCGAAAGTCAAAATCGACCTTCATTACTAAATAAAATACATTATTATCGACTCTCAGTTGTCAGGTAACCTTCGATATTGGATATTAACCAAAGTTTATTATTAAATTGTGGTGTAAACACTATTAAATATTGGAAAGGTCACGGACCCAAAGCCATTATACTGTCAGTTCAAAACAGTTTTGCGAATTAAATGCTTAACAGGTGTAAAATGATTTTTATTTAATAATTCAATGACATTATTTGAAGGCAGTTATGCGAAAATTTACTAAACATATTAAAATTAAGGTTGGATTAAAAGAAATTCATCCAGTATCTAGCTAGTCATTAGACTTATGCGGACTGGCATTGTCGGCGGAAACTTCGGGAGCTTGGTTGAGAAGTTTCCATGCATCCATCATACAGCCCGAACCTCGCACCACATGATTATCATCTTTGTCTTTTATTGCAAAACTTTAATATCACTTACAGAAGACCTAAAGCAGCTACAATTTTTCTTTACCAAAACCGCTGTTGCCTGACCAGTGCAATATAAAAAGTTGGAAGGCCAAGATTTCTAGATGTATACCATCACACAAATAGGTCATTGGTCAACACACTAGCGCAGGTAGGTACTCAAAGTCACAAAGTTGACAGATTTGACAACTGTCAAAACATCACCGAGAAAGCCCAAAACGCGAATTGTGATTTCGATGACGTCAATACAGTTGGCAAGGTGCGCATGAGTTGCGTATAACGCTTTTAATATGGATACACAAATGCAAGAGTACTCAAATATTAGTCATTACGGATAAAACAGAAAGTTAACTCTCTATCATTTATTTACATTATTAATACACACATATTTGAATAGCATAGTAACTTTGTTTGGATTTTTTATAAATTTGGTTTTTATCTTAATAATAATCGGTAAGCATAATTATATGTATAATACTTTAAGAAACGGAGATACACATAGGATACATTTCATAGAACTAAATAAAACAGTTTGTTTTTAAGTATCTAATAATATAAAATAACCATCAGTTGTCGATTGTGTTTGGTCTAATAGCTTAAAAACTCACGTTTATATGTTAATTTCTCGCAACAATAATTATTCTGTTTAATTCGACTCTCGACCTTGAATCATCAATTACGACTTAGCTAACCTATATTTTATTACCATTGGTTTTCGAATGATCTCTCGAAAGAATTACGTATCTTTGAGTTATTAAATAAAGATACGTCCGGAGCGTCAGTTTCGAATATTGGGGTTCGCTTTCCTGCTCTTTCTATTGCCTCGTTTTGAGACCATCAAAATCATATCACCCATGCCTTGAAGCTAGTAAAATATCTTACCTAATGTCTGTTTTTTCTGATAACAGATACTTGGACCATTATCATTGTGACCTAAATTCTTTACCAAATACTATTCGTAAACACTTAATTGTGTTAGAAAATATTTGTCCAATTCACAATGTGTATTTGAATTTGTTTGCATTTGTTTGCGCAAATCTTGACATACTATTTCAACGTAGTAACAAAGGAAGTGAAGCGACAAAGGAAATGAAATTAATGATATATAAAAATATGATTAAAATAAACTCACTGTCTCTGAGGTATATAGCAGTCAAATCAAGTGGGATATTTTTAATTATCATATCATTATATTCGTTAATAACGCGCTTCAAAACCAAAGTTGAATAGGTGATTTTTATTGTAAAATATTTTTCCAATTTTATGTGCATGTTTTATATATTGCCTTTGCCAAACCGTTCGTCAATCAAAGGGTGGTTGACCCTGGCGCTTGGGCTAAGCACCGTCGCACCGAAACAATATTCTTAATTTCTCATCCTAAGAAACAATTTTTTTGCTGCTATATTCAAATTCAAAAGTTTTTATTCAAAATAAGTTCCACTGGAGAAAACTTTTTGAAGGTCATACAACATGAGTTACAATTTAATTTTACTTCCTATTCTATCTACATTGATTCGCAACGTGTTATCGACATGAATAAGATTAAGCGGCAAGAAACTCCCCAGCAACACGTCTAGCTAAAAATTGTTTTCTTCTTATTTATCTAGCTCGAACTCTTTTTTTAATAAATTTTATACAGATATATGTTACACAATTAATTTTCGAAGAATTAATGGAGTTACAGCAAACAGTGTATACTCAGTAAGACAAAGACATAATAAAGGGAAAGAAAAGTATTATTATCATTATAATGACGACATAAATTTGTATTACATGTTATCATATATTTCATACGCAAATGGTTGTAATATTTATAGTCAAATGTGTCACAAAGCCAATTCTGTAGTATAGGAAATTAATACTGTAAAATTTAAATAAGAGATGATTCACTTGTTAAAATAAAAGCCACAAAACTAGAAGTCAAAAAACTACAGAAAAGTGTGATTTTAATTGGGTAAAGAAATAATTAGTTAACTTAATTCCACCTCCTAAGTAATTAAATGTCCAACTGTATAAATTTCGCAGCACATGCAGCTCCGTTTAAGACTCGATTCACACTATTACTATTCACTATAATACCTCTCACTATTCAATCTCGTTCCGATTTCAGTCCGATCAAATCTCGCTGGTGTATGTACACTACTACTAGTTTGCTATTAGTTGGTATTGCTTCAGTTAAATATTATTTTCGACGAACCGGTACCGGCGCGATATCGGATCGTAACTAGAGCGATACGATACTGAGAATATTTGGCCGGACCGGGAACGGACTAAAACCGGAGCGAGATTGAACCATGAACGGCATCATAGTGCGAATCGAGCCTTAGTGATCAGACAGAATTATCAGTTCCTAATTTCAGTATTAAAAAAAACCTATCAACGGTCTCATAATGACAAGTGCCAATTAGAGGCATATCATGCGAATTGGAGAAGATATAGAATAACGGAATTAGGGCTCCAAAGCGAACACCGAATGCAACCGCTTTATATTTATTATTTTAATTAGATATTAAGGTTCTAGAAAAAATATCTACAAAACTCTTTACACAAACAAATTTCGAGAAAACAATAGTACGGGTTAGTTATATGACTACAGATGCTCCTTTTGAGAAATCGGTACAGGAAGGATGTTAGGCTAATTCCACACTATACAGGTCAACTGATAGTAACGTTCCTTTAGCGGTTGTGTTGTCTTGATAAGCCAATAAGACATACACAAATAAGATAATCGTGTAAACGTAGGATATTGTTTCCAAACTAGTATCATATTATCTTCCACGCAAATTCTGGATTGTCTTGATCTGCTAAAGAGAAACAAATAGCAATTACTAGTCTACTAAATAAAAATCCGGCAACTTAGTATCAGACCACACATATAGAAGGATTCACTGTTTGTCATTTAGCGACGAAACCCTATAAAGGTTTTAATCGAAAATCGGGGAAATCGCGTAACAAAGAACCAAAAAAACATAGTCAAATTGAGAACTTGCTTCTTTTGGAAATCGGTTAAGAATAGCTACTATACTCTAAAAATAAAGAGCGACTAACAAAAAAAACTATAATTTAACTTTTTATTGTCCGTGATTCACTTCTGACCTGTTTCATTTGATGTTGTCTAGGATGAAGCACGCTTACCTAAATTATATCATCTGCTGGTGACTTAATCACTCCCAGATTGTATTTGACAGGAAAATATATCTACTGGAAAGACAGTTTGCCTGTATATGATTTAATAATAAATTTAAACAGCTTGGTAACCAACCTTGGTGGACCAAGCGCTTTAAATTATTTATTAAATCAATTCGTCTGATCATTGGGACCATCAATCACAATTTAGATCACATTTCTCAACGTATTGATAAGCGCAAGCAGAATGGCCTTCATTGAGCACCTCATTTCATATCTTATCGGTAATCGGACATATGTCGCAGGCTAGGCATCTGCCGGGCCAGGGGTTATAAGGAAAAACATGCTTGCAACATTACCAATCTACAAATTTAATAACCCACTAAGGTATGTTTATCTTTTTAAAAGTTATTAAGTTTTAGTTAAATTGTGTGTTTAGAATTTTGATGATTATTTTAAAAACATTTTAAATAAATAAATGAGTTCATCAGATTTAGACATGGATTTAACGCCTGAGGCCTAATTTCATTAGAGTAGTAGTTGTTAGTTAAACTAATGTTATACTCGGGTGAAAGTCCTATTTAGGCACTCGAATTTTCAGTGCCCTCGCTGCGCTTGTGCGCCAAACCATTTCGAGCCTAAAAAAGTCACTTTCACCTCTCTTGTAACAATCTACTATTACTATACAATAAAATTGATGAAACAATACACAAAGAGAGCTTAGACTTAGGTCGAAATGGCAGTCTTATCGTTTACAGCGAACTCTTTTAGACAACCTTGGGGTGGAGAAATTGTCACAAAAGCTAGGGTAGGGTTTTGTTGCATGTTTATAAAAACTATTACAAAATAGATACTAATATTAAAAAAATCCGTGTATAGTACGTATTATTACTACTACACGTAATATAGACGGTATACCTAATACCGGTAATATACCGGTAAACTTAATATATATATATATATATATATATATATGTCGCAGAACGGCCTCGTTCTCACGACATCATTAGTTATTGCAGGTTTAGTGGGCGTCATCAGGATAAAATGCGAGCATAAAACACAATAGCCACGGTTTATACACTTTTAATTTAGATTTGATCAACATTATGACATAGTTCAGACCGAGCAGCGGGTTCAGGGCACCCGCTCATACTTTCAACTACAATACTTTCTTTAAAATACTCCATGGTCCAACTCGACCTGTAGCCACCAACCGAATGTGTCACAAAAACTCCTCAGTCCACCCAAACAGATACTACTCAAAGTATAGAGGGCGCCGACCCCGCTCTAGACATGCTCTGCTCTCATTGGTCGTTTATTAAATTACAATATTCATAACTTTTATTAGGTTAGAACGATCTTGAAGTTATAGAAACATTAACAAATCTAATTAAATTACATTAAGAATTTTAGAAGTGATTATAATGTAAACAAATGATATTGTGCGTTATACATCCAGTCAACAATACGTCATATCGTCATAGTCATAGCTTCCCTCCGACATATATATATATTATATCGGAGAAGGCATCGTTCTCGTTGATATCATCTTTAGTGGTTGCAGGTTTAGTGGGCGTCATCAGGGTAAAATGCGAGTATAAAACACAATGGCCACGGTTTAGATTTAAACAATATTTTGACACAGTTTAGACCGAGAAGCGGGTTCAGGGCACCGATCATACTTTAACTATTCCTTAAATTCTCAACGATCCAACTCGACCCGTTATTATCACTCAAATGTGTCGCAAAAACTCCTCCGTCTACTAAGGTAGATACTACTCAAGAACAGATAGCTCCTTGACCCCGCTCAGAGGCATATGCTCTGCTCTGATTGGTCGTTTATTAAATTACAATATTCATAACTTTTATTAGGTTAGGACGATCTTTAAGTTATAGTAAGATTTAACAAATCAAATAAAATAAAATTAAACATTTTAAAAGTAATTAAAATGTATATATATATATATATATATAATAAATATATAATTTTATATATATATATATATATATATGTCGGAGGGAAGTTATAGTTGGATGGATTATTATTTGGATGTATAACGCACAATATCATTTGTTTACATTTTAATTACTTCTAAAATCCTTAATGTAATTTAATTAGATTTGTTAAATGTTTCTATAACTTAAAGATCGTTCTAACCTAATAAAAGTTATGAATATTGTAATTTAATAAACGACCAATGAGAGCAGAGCATGTCTTGAGCGGGGTCAGCGCCCTCTATACTTTGAGTAATATCTACTTGGGTAGACTGAGGAGTTTTTGTGACGCATTTGGTTGGTGGCTACAGGTCGAGTTGGACCTTTGAGAGTTTTAAAGAAAGTATTGAAGTTGAAAGTATGAGCGGGTGCCCTGAACCCGCTGCTCGGTCTAAACTATGTCATAATGTTGATCAAATCTAAATTAAGTGTATAAACCGTGGCTGTTGTGTTTTATGCTCGCATTTTATCCTGATGACGCCCACTAAACCTGCAATAACTAAAGATGATGTCGTGAGAACGAGGCCGTTCTGCGACATATATATAAAAGTTATACGTGTAGTAGTTAATGGGTAATAATAACAGGTAAATTCTTTTACGAATCCTTTTCCCTTCTTAAAATTAACGGCCTCCATAACCTTTCGTCTATTATCTATCATGTCAACCACATTACAACTGTCGAACTACGTGTGCAATCTACAATCAAGGACCTCCTACAGACAACATTGTCGTACGATACGACAGACGTGACTAGATCGTATCGCGTAAGAATTCGAACAAGGCATCTGTTCAAACGAGATCAAGTATTACCGAGAACATTCGTACCTTGTTATAAATTGTGAAATCACGTTCAGCCGTTGTTGGCAAATATCAATAAAAAGCAATGAACTTTTAATTTGTACAAATAACTTTATTGATTAGAATTGGATCTCAGTGGGTTATTATTTGAGTTATTTTTACAAACAACATTCTTGTTTTATAGGAATTGATATTTTTTATGACTGCAATGTCGAGTTTGGATTGATCTTGCCAATGTCTTGTGGTATTGAAAAGTCAGGTAAAAATACGAATAGTAAATTAAACCGGCCATTTGATCGGTAAATTTCTTACAAATTTTAAATAATGTAATGTTACGACCGACAAAGGCCAATTCACACCTGCAGTTTATTACCTTTCGGCATTTGGACTTCTTTTGTTTACCTTGTGTTTAAAATTTGTAATGAAAAAACAGCCCATTGTGTAATGTAATCTTTTAAGGCTTACACAACAATATTGCGACCACTGCCAGGTGTCTCGTATTTAAAATACAAGCTGATTTTAAGAAATTCCCCACGCGGCAGACATATTGCATCGGTGTAGTATAAAGCAAGGCCCCAACTGAGAGATGGGGCAGTCGAGCGATAAGCACAAGCGAAGCAAGACATGTGTACTACATTCGGTTTAGTGACGGACTTTGCGCGTGTTATTATATTTGTACCTGTGTTATACGTGTTTGTATCGTTCTAATAAATTCTATAGTAATACTAACGGCATTTTAATTCGAGTCCTGCAACTCGTAAAAATATTTACGTAAATGTGTATGTAAAGGTATTTTTCATATACCACTAAAATAGAAATACTTACAACCAAACTTGACAAAAGACTCAACTAATAATACAATGTAACTATGTATATCAACCTTCTTTTTTAACCAGGGGAAAGCTACATTTATCCCCCGGCATCTTCAAGTTCTCTGGGAGCGAGGCGGTTTGTAACTCGCCCTACTGGAGAAGAGGTGGGAGGCACGCGGAACACGCCGCGATCCCATTTCGATGGCATGTGAGAATGAGTGAGAACCCCTATACCCCAAAGGGTACCCGTGCCGTCCTATTACGGTGGCCGAAGGTCCATACCGTATTCGTGCAGGAACGGAGAAAGAATACAATTTCCTGAGGCCGGGCGGCCTGTCGTAAAAGGCGACAAAACAACCCACAGTCAGGTAGGTGGTAGGGTATTTGCTCGACTGGATGGCGACCACCCCTAGTCTAGAGTATGCCGCCATAACAACCTTACATTGTGTTACGGCATTAGTGGCCAGGTTTCAGTCTCCCTTAAGAGAGCAGTAGCGCATTTGTAGCACCTTTGGTGTTGCAAATGTCCATAGGCGATGGTAACCGCTTTCCATCAAGTGGGCCGTCTGCCTGTTTGCTGAACTCCTGCAATAAGAAAATACTGGACGCCTCCTCCTTTGACGGGAGCGGAGCAGAGATGTGCGCTCACGCTCCCGTCAAAGGAGGACCAACCAACTCAACTCAAATAAACATCATATGCCAAAGAATCTTCTTCAAAATTCATATTAGTTAAAAAAAACAATTTCAAAATAAAAACTGACAGAATTTGAACTCATGTAACCGAACTGCTTCTAAATGTATAGGCATGTAACTGTAAAACGCTAATTGTAAATTATGAATGGTATGACTTGTGGGCCTAATTACTCATTCTCCGAGTAAAAATACCTCATCGGCAGAAAGCACAGATTCATATCAAATGTTTAGATACTTAATAAAATTTTGATTACATCCATAAAACATTTTATTTAAATCACACATGAATAATAGCGCATTGTGATGTGATACAACGGACGTGAGAAAACATGTATGAACGAACCATCTTCAGGCTTAAAATTTTTTTTAATGTCTCTGAAATTCAAATTTAAATTTGAGACAAAATATTTCCTGTATTCAATTTTGCTTCAATTTTGCAGAGGGTTTAACAGTAACTCATAATAAAAGAAGAAAGAAAGAAGATATTAAACTAAGTACTTAAAAATAAACAAAATTATAATAAATTAATATAAAGTATGTAACAAATCGCTGCCAGAGGGAAGCATGCCCAGAAAGCTGGCTGCATTGCCACGCTGTATGGCAATGCTGATTCGTTGCGCGAAATATGAACCAGCCTTCTGATCACGGGTGTTATCAAAGAGTTTCTTACAAATTTCTTTATATTGTTTATTTTTGTCTCTTTTGGATGAAGAATTTGCCGAGCACTGGACTATGGGAACCACCCCATTAACTCTTCCAAGGTTCAATGTCCCGATTAGCTGAGATTAATTAAGCAACAAAATAATGTTATGGGCAAAAAATGTGCGCTGGCTTACGAAATTACCCACTAAATATTAATACATCAGATCGCCCCGCCCTCAGATATGTTGGCATGCAATGTTGCCAGCTATGTCTTCCTCGAGAAGCTTGCCAAATCTTTCAAGCATTTATGTTCTGAATCGAAATATTTTATTAGTGTAATTGGCTCCATATTATTATTAATAAATTATATTTATTAAGAACATTAGTAGTTAAATATAACAGTCGTGAGAGCTAAGTGGATAAGGTATGCGTATCTTATCAGAAAGACTTGGTTCGAATTGTGAAAATACAAACACTGCTTTAACGGTTTTATAACCTAAAGTACATATCATACTGTCATGAAAATATATGCTACTGGCTAATACTTAAGTAGGTATGGACAATATTGCAATAACAAGTTTGTGTTACTATATACAGTGCCCCCGAATGCGTATACTAAATTATCAATCGGAAAACATAACTAATTAGCGTAAGACCAGCCGGCGTTCAAACGAAGTTTCTTCTCTTTTTGCTTTCTCTTAACAGGTAGTAGGGTATTTTCCCGTCTGATTGGCTAACACCCTTGGCCTAGAGCATGACGCCATAACAATCTTGAGTTGTGTTCCGGCATTAGTAGCCAGGTTCCAGGTCCATGTACGAGTCCGGCAGCACATTGACATTGTTAATGTCCATAGGCGACGGTACCCGCTTTCCATCACAGTTGAGCCTTAACCTGTCTGCTGTACTCCAGTAATAAATAAAAAACAAAAGTTATAAATATAGACTTTGTCTTAAGGGAAGACTAGGTGACACATTGTCTATAATTTTACCACACTTCCTTCTCGGTAACCACCCGTACATGCGAAGCCTACCCCCGCCCCCTAGTTTTGACGTAGTCAAAAAAAAATTGGCACATTAGCCGTTCAAACGATGCGTACCATATTTTAATATAGCTCGAAAAAACGCGAGCTTTCTCGTCTAGAGGATATTGACTTCGTGGCGAAAACCTCAGTGGTATTTTGAAGACCTCCCCCCCTGAACGGGTACGTTCTCTAAAGTACTTTTGATGGTATCGCCATAGATGAAGAATTGGTACAGGAATTTTGAGACACTTTGTGGTACCTACATTTATGGAGCAGACTTTTAGATAAGAGATGGCTTGTGTCCAAAAATAATGTAGGATGCTCTTCGGCACGATCAACTTAAGACTTACGTAATTTTGTCGAGAGGGTTTGGATTGGGATTGATATCGACAACACTTTATTGTTTACCAAAACAAAAAATGCACAACAGGATATACAATACAATAGGATATAGTTACTTGATAAAACAAAAGGCGGCCTTATCGCTAGAAGCTATCTTTGCCAGGTAACCTGACTCATAGGAAATCCTTCAATTATGTGTAATTATTATGCATCAAATAAAAATAAAAAAACAAATTTATATATAAATAAAAATGACATACATGGACAGCAGATTACAGTCTAAAGTATTGTAAACTAGCACATACATTATTGCGTAAGACTAACATTATGATTTCTGAGTGAATTTTTAAATATGGCAAAAGGTTTAGCTTTTCTGACGTCAGTGGGCAGAGTTCCAAAGTAAGACAGCCTGCATGGCGAAGGAGCAACGCCAAGGTCCTTGAGGATTTTTCGGCAATGATTTTTCTGGCAATAGCGGAGATTCCATAGACGGTCGTTTTCCAGATGCAATATTATTATATTGTAAATAAAATAATATTTAAAAACAATATAATTAAATTATTTATCTCTCTTTTACAAATATGTAGATATTTTATTTATCCGGCTTTGGTAAAATAAAACGAGTAAAAGAGTTTTTTGTCAATAATTAGGAGGTAATTTTTAAATTAAAATAACTATAGAAAAATTACGAAAAAAAACCATGTTGCGTCCCATATCGTGAAGAATTATGCTATTTTTTTTAGAAAAATACTGATCAGTTTACGATAGCGAAAAGTGGTTTCATTTGCACCCTACTTTCAACCTTTTACGGCAATAGGACTCTTAATGACTTGATTAGCCTCAATTCAACAGTGGACGACAATGACGATCACGTAATTTATAATTAAATAATAGTATTTTTTTACGGATGATGTCTTCGCACACAGCATTGAGCTATACGTTTATATGATCTAAGGCACGCAGTTTTATTTTCATACTAGTTATGCCAACGAAACTTCGCTTGCGTTGCTATGACGACATCTTTTTAGTGAATTGCAATGGCAGGATAAAACAATCGACATTGAAAAATAAATAGTACTTAACGATTTAAACACCTACTATTACTAGCCAGACATTCCTGGCAACACAATTCGCGTATAATAAAGCCGTGACTGACTGGGATGGCTAATTAAACCGAGAATTAACTTTCCGCCAGGAAAAAATAACACAAGCTCAGTGAACTCTTAAAATAATATCGACTACAAATTGAAGCTTCGGTCGCAATGCATCGACGGTGTGACTGTTATTTCTATGTAGGTATGAAAACTGAGTAGTTTTATAAATGTTTGCTTGTAGGGTGAGTTTTACTAGATCTGGCCAGTACAGTCCCCGGCACGGTTCTTTAGCGGCGGGCGGAATAGTGGAAATCGCTTTACGCATTGAGCGTAGCCAATGTGATGTTGTTTATTGACATTTCTAAAATGTTATGTTTTTGTCCCATTACTCGAAAAGGACAGTACTTGGAAAACATATCACTGTCCGTGGCCCAAGGGGACCGTTCAAGAATCGTGCCGGAAACTATAACTACAACTAAAGGAGATGGATACGCTTTCATACATTCTTGGGCCTAGACTGTAAAAAGATGAGTGATTTAAGATTTCTTTTAATTATGTTGATTCTTTTTTACAATTGTAACAAGTTTACTTATTTGCAATGAATTAATCGTGTGGTGTGTTATTAAGTGTAATTGTGTTATTAATAGTATTCATTGTTGAAATTCATTCGCATAAATCGATTATAGTAATCGATAACTTTTTTTATTTGTGACCTTATTTTTAAGATTTCTAGTCTTCCACATAGAATTTTATATATAGGGAGGACATCGACCCTGTGACGATCAAATGACGAAAATGGCAAATCACGAAAAAAAACAAACCTATCCTACTTTCTGGTATAACGTTTACATAAATCCCATTATTCGGAATGAAAAATATCTCTCGTTCACCCTCGGTATTAAAATTACATATGTACCGAATTTCAGCCAAATCGCTCCAAGTTTTTCCGTAAAAATATAGCAAACAGAGAGACAAGATATTTTTATCCCGGAAACTATCCCATTTTTCGGGAGAAAAATCCTATGTACATCCTCGGCATTGAAGATATAAATATACATTCTGAGTTACAGCCAAATCGGTTATTGTGTGTCTTCAAGTGGGCCCTGGAATGGTTTAGAATTCGATTCAAATTTGGACCCGGTACGTGGGGCAGCAATCGTGTTCTAATTTATTTTATTAGGGAGGACAACGTCTTCTGGGCCCGGTAATGACATATAATAATACAAACGCAAAAGTTTTAATTCAAATTTATTCCTCTGCAGAACATTTTTGAAGGACGATTTGAAAAACCAACTATTTTAGTTTCGCAACTTGCATAAAAGCTTTTGAAGCATTTCGATATAAAATAACAAAATTAAAGTATTATTATATATTTTAGAAACATTTAATTTTAACACATCTGTTATGACTGATAAAACAAACAAACAGCGTACGTGTTACATTTTTTACGTGTAATTTGAATGCATTATCATTCTTTAATGGGAAAAATATGGTAATAATTTTATTTTTATACATTGATGATGTTTTAATTTATACTGCTCGTGTTTATGAACACGCCCTGGATCAATTAACTGAGTGTTTAAAGACTAAGACTGGTGTGCACCGACATTTAACCGATGGTTAAAATAAAATAATAGCTGAAAATGTATGCATAAGCAGTGATTATTTTATTTTAACCGCTGGTTAAATGTCTGTGCACACCAGCATAAGGCTGGTGTGAATGGACATTTAAACGAAGGTTGAAATAAAATAATCGCTGAAAGTATAGTGTTAAACAGCGTTTATTTTATTTTATCCGCCAGTTAAATGGTTATGCACACCAGCGTAAGCTTTAATGACTTGGTCAATTAATTTTTATAATAAGCTACCTCCATTTCATTCCTCCATCCACACTCTCGCTAATACAGGTGACTGGTATACTCAATAGTATAATTATTCTTTGTATATCGTCTCGTCGCAACCCATATGTATGTGGTACACGGTTGTAATGCATAAAAAAGTATGTTATACAATACTTTTCGAGGAATTAATGGAGTTGTAATAATATTAGAGGAGACTGTGAAGACATAATAAGAGGAAAGAATAATATTATTACTATCATAATTATTACAAGACATACAAAAAATATATAGACATAATTAAAAAAAAAAACCTACTTCATAATAATAATAATGTTAAGGTGGATTCCTGGTCCAGGAGAGCTACTACTGGGTAAAATAACTAAAAGAAAATTTGGATGAAATTCACTAATATATTGTAAAACCGAAACTTGACATAAGAGTGACATGTCTGTATAAAACTTATAAAAAGAACTACATACTAAAGAGGTTAGATACAAACATACCGCCCACCAAGGACTTCCCAAGTCCTTAATCCCAAATACTCTATACACATTAATAACAAACCAAAACAATAATCTTCTTATACCAAGAACCTAACATTGAACTCATAATACATAAGCACAAATAAAAAACTATGTGTTATTGGCAAAATAGATAAATTAAACATCGCTACTCTTAAAACTAGAACCCCTACAACCTTTATTATCCGAACCAGGGTGCTTCGTTATGACTATGCCAAGTAACCACATGACTGTATAGAGTCCACTTCATCAATCAAAACATTACAATTAGATTCTGGTTTAATTTGACTTCTCTTGTATCTCTCTCTAACATGGAGATTCTTGAAAGTATTTGCGGCAGAAATGCTGTACAAGCTTGTGCATAAACTGCTATATGCAATACATAAACACCATTACACTCGATAACTCAGTGTTTATTTAGCCTTCAGTCTTATACCTACTTAAACGTCCCAAACATTACCTTATAAATAACTATCCGCACAGTATTTATTACATTTATATAGCTTCCAAATCAATCATACTCCTAACTTCTCTAATATCATAGATATAATATAATACAGCATTATCTAATAACCACCATGAAAATTACATTTAAATAATTCGCTTATAATACAAAACCGTGTAACAAACTAAAACTATATTTTAAATCATACTCTGCTTTGCTGTAATATATTTAATATTTACTTTAAGCCAAAATATCTTAATTCATTATCATTAATTCACTTAAGAAAACGTACTCTACGATCACTCACACTTCTCTTTGCATATACATAGCAAGACATGTAACTTCTTCAAAAAGGCTTTATACTGACTAAGAGGCAAACATTCAAAACTCTATCAATAACTCTAGCACATCACATGTAAGATCTCTACACGTATGTTCAAACCCTTGCGGAAACTTCGTGAAAAACCATCTAGACCAAGCAACAAGCCATACTACTATTTTAAAAGATAAATATTTCTTCCTAACAGTGAGTCTCTGAAGTGCATAGTCATTACTAATAATCCTATGTAATTTCACAATCTTCTCTGCATTTGATTTCGGAATATCCACGTATATGTTAGTATACTGAACCTGCAGTACCCATTTAGGATCATTCAACCACAACTTGTATTTTATAAATTCATAAGGGCTTAAATCACGAGACACACCATAGGTTCCTTTCTGAACCGATTCTACACGTGACAACTCACTATTTACTAGAGCAACTGAAACAACAGGTCTTGAATTTACCACGACTGCATAAACGTCATCAAATACGTTGTAAAACCTATATAAAGCAATATCCATCTTAATGACATTAATTTGAATCCAATGATGTAACATGACTTGATGAAGAGCAGATAAGTCTTTTCTAAGTGTAATCCATTCATCGCCAGGTATCTGGTCATTCCAACATATTCCATCAGACCAGATCCACTGCATATAGATTTCAATTACCTTACTATCAGGTTCACATCCACACTTCGAGTCATTCACGTAAAAGCCATTCAGAAACTTGCATGCTATCTGCTTATGATTCTTATTCTCATCTCTAGTCAACTGCTGACGGCTTTTAATAGCTAATTGTAACGCTAAGAAAATGCTAACCTCGGCTTGTAACATATCTGTGACTTCTTCATTATTACTTAATATCCACAGTAATCGCTGATAATTGTTAGCATCATTACTCCCCACCTTGATTTGTCTCCACATTTGTACAATATGTACGAGTACAAAATCAGCCACGAAAAACACTAAACTCTTACACACTCTCAATAAAATGTGATACAAATCAACCCGTAACCATGCTTCAATCAGCGGATTGTCATTAAAAGATTTTGTATATGTCCCTACACAAGTTGCTTTTAACACTACATGAACCGTACTTACTATTCTGCCCTTACACATGACATGGTGAGGTATGTACACGCAATTTAATTGATTGGCCTTCTCTGGATAATCTCTAATTTTCACAATGCCATCTACTAAATATTCATAAATTGCCCTGGTGTACACCTCCATCCCTCGCCAAAAAGAATTATTAAATATGTTTTCTAAATAACTTACACTTTGTAGAGCTTCATCCTGTAAACTCTCATTCGTACATAGAGGATCTTCGTCCCTAAAGGGAAAACTAACAACATAGCGATTATCGCAATCCCTAGTTGTAGTGGATTTGAAATCGTTTTCATACTTCTGCTTATCCTCTAATAAAATCTCACAAGGATGCTCACTCTCAATCTCACAAATACTCTGAACTAATTTATTCATATTATAATTTACTATGTGCAAGCTTATAATGCTGTTACCATTATCTACTTCCGACTCTTCTACACGACCTGACAAAATCCATCCTAGCTCCGTATTTTGTGCACTAAGTGCACGGGAAGGATGCTTAATCAAACCATTCGTCAAAATCTGAGCATATATTTCGGCACCAAGCAACAAATCAATCCCGTTCGGAACACCAAACTTATTATCAGCCAACGTCAAGTTTGAGAGTTCTGGCCAATCACGAATTTTTACTCTCCTAGTTGGCAGATTAGATGACAAATGTTTTAACACATAAGCTTGTACATCACAACTAAACAATTTAGAACTAATGGACTGTATATTAAACTCTACTGCAGGACGTATCCCGCGCCCGGCCCTCGCTACCGGTGGTGTAGTGCGCCGCATGAGATGGACTCAAGAATTAAACGAGTGCGTCATGCGCGCGTACTATGAGGCGACAGAGGGAGGAACTAACCTCACTTCGTATCGTGGCCGCTTACTGTCTCTGTTTCAGACCCTTCAACCAGCATCCACCGTGACGGCGCAACGACTATCGGATCAAGTGCGCGCTATCCAGCGGTTACACCTGCTGGATGAGTCGACACTTGATCGTCTACGCAATACTGTACGTATCAACCGCGAAAGTACTGACACGCCGCAGCCTACGTCACCGGCACCGCCTGCAGTCTCGCAGTGGCCGGTGGACTCTACCATGGACGACGTGTCAGAGGACTTAGCGGTAGGTAATGTAAGTATCCAGACTTATGAGCAATTGAGAAGGACTTTGGAACATTCGATTCAAGAATTCCGAGATCAGCCTATCTTAAATAGGCCACGCATACCAAAATTGCCCCTGCATAGAAATAATTTGTTGCTTATGGGAACTCTGGATTGCTTACTAGCGCCTTATTTTGGGTCTAGCGCAGACCTTATCGATACGCACTCAATCCTATATTGCGGGGCCGTAGCTGTATGTCGGGTAGCTGGTGTAAAGTTTCCAAATACACAGCCTACCCAACCTGCAAGCGGCAAACCTGCCTGGCAAATACGGATTGAGCGGCGTATCGACGGGGCCAGAGTTCTCATAGCCAAATTAATTTGCTTCCGGGCTGGCAATTGCCGGCCCCGAGTTATGCGTTTCGTGGCTCAGGCATTCGCTGGTACTAATGTCAGCCCCAGTGAATATATGGCCAGTGCCACGGAACGTATAGACTTCTGGAAGCAAAAAGTCTATGCATGGGCAAATAGAATCCGCCGGTACAAAGAGCGAGCGAACAGATATTTCTTGAATCGGACCTTCCAAAGTGAAGAGAAAAGGGTTTATAGAGGTTGGGAGAAATCTAGCGATAGTGTCGCTGACAGGCAAATACCAAATATTGATGCCATGGCTTCTTTCTGGCGCAATATATGGTCGATGCCTGTAAGCCACACGGAGGACGACTGGATTGAGCTGGTCAAGCAATCATGCGACCAGGTGCCAGATATGGAACCTATTACCATTGAACCACTTGATGTTGGTAATGCAATTCGTTCGGCACATAACTGGAAAAGTCCAGGGCCGGACGGATTGCATAACTTTTGGATTAAGTGGTTCAAAAGCTCGCATGGTTGCTTGGCTAATCAATTCCAAGAAGCTATTAATCGTGGTTCGCTTCCAACCTTTATGACGACAGGCGTCACCCATTTACTCTTCAAATCTGGCTGTACCACTGAACCCAAAAATTATAGACCAATCACATGCTTGCCCACCATCTACAAGCTCCTTACGTCCATTTTGGGAAAAAAATTATCAAATTATTTTTATAATAATAACATTTTGGCAATAACCCAAAATGGGTGTAAGGCTGGGTCACGTGGTACGAAAGAATTGCTTCTCATTGACACAACTGTTAGCCAACAAGCCCGACGGAATAGAAGAAATCTTTCCGTTGCCTGGATCGACTACAAAAAGGCGTATGACTCAGTGCCGCATACATGGTTGATGAGAGTCTTAGAGCTGTATAAAGTCGATGCAACTCTAAGAACCTTTCTTCAGGCATGTATGAGGCAATGGGTCACACACCTTAAGCTTCCAGGTGGTGGAGGGGCTTCTTTGCCGGAGGGCACGATAAATATAAAGCGTGGAATATTCCAGGGTGACAGCCTGAGTCCCTTGTGGTTTTGCGTAGCATTGAACCCTCTTAGCACTTTGCTAGAGTCTTCAAAGCTAGGCTATCGGTTTCGAAGAGGGGGTGAGATCATGTCACACTTGCTGTATATGGATGACCTCAAACTTTTCGCATCCAACGAACCAGACTTGATTGAATTACTGAAGACAACAGAACGCTTCAGTAAGTCAATTAGTATGGAATTCGGGATAGAAAAGTGTGCGGTCATGCATGTGCGGCGAGGGAAAGTTGTGAATTCACCGAATTTAGAACTTTCAGAGAACATGTCTCTTAAATCCCTCTCCGAAACCGAAACATACAAGTACCTGGGTATGTCAGAGTCCTTAGGTATAGCCGACGCGGACGTAAAACAGACGGTGAAGGACCGATTCTTTTGCCGCTTGAGGAAGGTTCTAACCAGCCTTCTCTCAGGTGGAAATAAGGTCAGAGCCTTCAACAGCTGGGTTATGCCCGTGTTATCATACTCCTTTGGCATACTTAGGTGGACTCAAACGGAGCTGGATGCCCTAGATCGAAGAGTCCGTTGCCTGCTGACAAAACATCGTATGCATCACCCACGTTCATCAGTAATGAGATTGTACATCTCGCGAAGATGTGGAGGCCGAGGCTTTCTAAATGCCAAGGATCTGCATAATCGCGAGGTGAACAATCTCAGGGCATATTTCCTTAAGATGGACGTGGGCCTGCATAAAGATGTTGTGACAGTAGACAAAGGTCTTACCACGCTCTCGTTGGCTAACGAGAATTGGTGCAATCTGGCAGTACTGAGCGCCTCCGACCGCATCGACGTATGGAAGAGCAAGGCGCTGCATGGCAGGTTTTATCGGGCCTTAACAGGGCCCGATGTAGACCTGTCAGCGTCGGTAAACTGGCTACGGTTCGGTAACCTCTTCGGAGAAACCGAAGGTTTTGTCTTTGCAATTATGGACGAAGTTATTAAGACGAATAACTACCGGAAATATATCCTGAAGGATGGCACCTTGGTCATCTGTCGGGCATGTCATCGCCCAGGTGAATCCCTCAGGCATATTGTTTCCGGCTGTTCACATCTTTCTAACGGCGAATACTTGCACAGACATAACCTCGTAGCCAGGATTATCCACCAGCAACTTGCCCTTCGATACGGTCTTGTGGAAACGGAGGTGCCTTATTACCAGTACTCGCCGGAGCCAGTTCTTGAAAACAGTTGTGCCACGCTCTACTGGGATCGATCAATTATCACGGACAGGACTATTGTAGCCAATAAGCCTGATATCGTGATAATAGATCGATCTGCGCGACGAGCAATACTCGTTGACATCAGTATCCCGCATGACGATAACCTCGTGAAGAAAGAAAAAGAAAAACTAAGTAAATACTTAGATCTTGCTCACGAGGTTACCGCTATGTGGAGGCTGGAGTCAACGAGCATTGTGCCGATAGTTGTCACCGTCAATGGTCTTATAGCGAAAAGCCTCGACCGTCATCTAGAGAGGCTTTCACTGGGAGGCTGCGTGAAGGGCCAGATACAGAAGGCAGCACTCTTGGACACGGCACGAATTGTGAGGAGGTTCCTAACTCTGGAGTCCTAACCACCGGTAGTTTGGACCTGAGGCCCCGCTGGCGGTGATCCGCAAGATTTTATATTTTTTTTATTAAATATGTATTTTATTTCTGATGTATTTTTATAAAAGAATAATGTTATTTATTTTTTTATAAAAAAAATTCTTTACATATTTTTAAAAAAAATGTAAAATTTTTGAAAATAAATAAATACGTAAATAATAATAATAAAAAAAAAAAAACTGTCAATCAACTAATTGTCTGTTTCCTAAATTCCTTAGTAAATAATTAATAAAGTGCTCACAATATATATAATAGCTTTTATAAACACGCAAAAATAGACGATCCTTCTTCCCAAAATATTTACAAACTTATTTTTCTTTCGATTTATAAGTAACATCAAAAGACTTACCATTATGACATACATAATGTCAAACGTGAGAACTAAAATGAAAAATCGTAAGGAAATGTATATCACGACGAAACTATAATATGAAAAAATAAAGACGGAAGCAGACAGAAAATATTGCAGCAAGACGAGGATGCGCACGCCTACCACCTGCTGTGCCCGCCTCGCCTGGCTCCACGCCTCGGTCGTCGTCAACGGATGAAGATTTCTTCACACCGGCGGCCACCGCGGCGTCGAGCACCAGCGAGGAGGGGCCAGCGCCGTCAGCCCCGCGACGAAGACCTGCGCGAGGCCGAGGACGGCCACCGTCGGCACGCTTGGAGCCTGCGGGATGTATCCCGCCCTCGGCCCCCGCTACCGGTGGTGCAGTGCGCCGCATGCGATGGACTCAACAAATGAATGAGAAAGTCATGCGAGCGTACTACGAGGCGACAGAGGGAGGAACTAACCTCACTTCGTATCGTGGCCGCTTACTGTCTCTGTTCCAGACCCTTCAACCAGCATCCACCGTGACAGCGCAACGACTATCGGATCAAGTGCGCGCTATCCAGCGGTTACACCTGCTGGATAAGTCGACACTTGATCGTCTACGCAATACTGTACGTATCAACCGCGAAAGTACTGACACGCCGCAGCCTACGTCACCGGCACCGCCTGCAGTCTCGCAGTGGCCGGTGAACTCTACCATGGACGACGTGTCAGAGGACTTAGCGGTAGGTAATGTAAGTATCCAGACTTATGAGCAATTGAGAAGGACTTTGGAACATTCGATTCAAGAATTCCGAGATCAGCCTATCTTAAATAGGCCACGCATACCAAAATTGCCCCTGCATAGAAATAATTTGTTGCTTATGGGAACTCTGGATTGCTTACTAGCGCCTTATTTTGGGTCTAGCGCAGACCTTGTCGATACGCACTCAATCCTATATTGCGGGGCCGTAGCTGTATGTCGGGTGGCTGGTGTAAAGTTTCCAAATACACAGCCTACTCGACCTGCAAGCGGCAAACCTGCCTGGCAAATACGGATTGAGCGGCGTATCGACGGGGCCAGAGTTCTCATAGCCAAATTAATTTGCTTCCGGGCTGGCAATTGCCGGCCCCGAGTTATGCGTTTCGTGGCTCAGGCATTCGCTGGTACTAATGTCAGTCCCAGTGAATATATGGCCAGAGCCACGGAACGTATAGACTTCTGGAAGCAAAAAGTCTATGCATGGGCAAATAGAATCCGCCGGTACAAAGAGCGAGCGAATAGATATTTCTTGAATCGGACCTTCCAAAGTGAAGAGAAAAGGGTTTATAGAGGTTGGGAGAAATCTAGCGATAGTGTCGCTGACAGGCAAATACCAAATATTGATGCCATGGCTTCTTTCTGGCGCAATATATGGTCGATGCCTGTAAGCCACACGGAGGACGACTGGATTGAGCTGGTCAAGCAATCATGCGACCAGGTGCCAGATATGGAACCTATTACCATTGAACCACTTGATGTTGGTAATGCAATTCGTTCGGCACATAACTGGAAAAGTCCAGGGCCGGACGGATTGCATAACTTTTGGATTAAGTGGTTCAAAAGCTCGCATGGTTGCTTGGCTAATCAATTCCAAGAAGCTATTGATCGTGGTTCGCTTCCAACCTTTATGACGACAGGCGTCACCCATTTACTCTTCAAATCTGGCTGTACCACTGAACCCAAAAATTATAGACCAATAACATGCTTGCCCACCATCTACAAGCTCCTTACGTCCATTTTGGGAAAAAAATTATCAAATTATTTTTATAATAATAACATTTTGGCAATAACCCAAAATGGGTGTAAGGCTGGGTCACGTGGTACGAAGGAATTGCTTCTCATTGACACAACTGTTAGCCAACAAGCCCGACGGAATAGAAGAAATCTCTCCGTTGCCTGGATCGACTACAAAAAGGCGTATGACTCAGTGCCGCATACATGGTTGATGAGAGTCTTAGAGCTGTATAAAGTCGATGCAACTCTAAGAACCTTTCTTCAGGCATGTATGAGGCAATGGGTCACACACCTTAAGCTTCCAGGTGGGGGAGGGGCTTCTTTGCCGGAGGGCACGATAAATATAGAGCGTGGAATATTCCAGGGTGACAGCCTGAGTCCCTTGTGGTTTTGCCTAGCATTGAACCCTCTTAGCACTTTGCTAGAGTCTTCAAAGCTAGGCTATCGGTTTCGAAGAGGGGGTGAGATCATGTCACACTTGCTGTATATGGATGACCTCAAACTTTTCGCATCCAACGAACCAGACTTGATTGAATTACTGAAGACAACAGAACGCTTCAGTAAGTCAATTAGTATGGAATTCGGGATAGAAAAGTGTGCGGTCATGCATGTGCGGCGAGGGAAAGTTGTGAATTCACCGAATTTAGAACTTTCAGAGAACATGTCTCTTAAATCCCTCTCCGAAACCGAAACATACAAGTACCTGGGTATGTCAGAGTCCTTAGGTATAGCCGACGCGGACGTAAAACAGACGGTGAAGGACCGATTCTTTTGCCGCTTGAGGAAGGTTCTAACCAGCCTTCTCTCAGGTGGAAATAAGGTCAGAGCCTTCAACAGCTGGGTTATGCCCGTGTTAGCATACTCCTTTGGCATACTTAGGTGGACTCAAACGGAGCTGGACGCCCTAGATCGAAGAGTCCGTTGCCTGCTGACAAAACATCGTATGCATCACCCACGTTCATCAGTAATGAGATTGTACATCTCGCGAAGATGTGGAGGCCGAGGCTTTCTAAATGCCAAGGATCTGCATAATCGCGAGGTGAACAATCTCAGGGCATATTTCCTTAAGATGGACGTGGGCCTGCATAAAGATGTTGTGGCAGTAGATAAAGGTCTTACCACGCTCTCGTTGGCTAACGAGAATTGGTGCAATCTGGCAGTACTGAGTGCCTCTGACCGCATCGACGTATGGAAGAGCAAGGCGCTGCATGGCAGGTTTTATCGGGCCTTAACAGGGCCCGATGTAGACCTGTCAGCGTCGGTAAACTGGCTACGGTTCGGTAACCTCTTCGGAGAAACCGAAGATTTTGTCTTTGCAATTATGGACGAAGTTATTAAGACGAATAACTACCGGAAATATATCCTGAAGGATGGCACCTTGGACATCTGTCGGGCATGTCATCGCCCAGGTGAATCCCTCAGGCATATTGTTTCCGGCTGTTCACATCTTTCTAACGGCGAATACTTGCACAGACATAACCTCGTAGCCAGGATTATCCACCAGCAACTTGCCCTTCGATACGGTCTTGTGGAAACGGAGGTGCCTTATTACCAGTACTCGCCGGAGCCAGTTCTTGAAAACAGTTGTGCCACGCTCTACTGGGATCGATCAATTATCACGGACAGGACTATTGTAGCCAATAAGCCTGATATCGTGATAATAAATCGATCTGCGCGACGAGCAATACTCGTTGACATCAGTATCCCGCATGACGATAACCTCGTGAAGAAAGAAAAAGAAAAACTAAGTAAATACTTAGATCTTGCTCACGAGGTTACCGCTATGTGGCGGCTGGAGTCAACGAGCATTGTGCCGATAGTTGTCACCGTCAATGGTCTTATAGCGAAAAGCCTCGACCGTCATCTAGAGAGGCTTTCGCTGGGAGGCTGGGTGAAGGGCCAGATACAGAAGGCAGCACTCTTGGACACGGCACGAATTGTGAGGAGGTTCCTATCTCTGGAGCCCTAACCACCGGTAGTTTGGACCTGAGGCCCCGCTGGCGGTGATCCGCAAGATTTTATATTTTTTTATTAAATATGTATTTTATTTCTGATGTATTTTTATAAAAGAATAATGTTATTTATTTTTTTATAAAAAAAATTCTTTATATATTTTTAAAAAAATGTAAAATTTTTGAAAATAAATAAATACGTAATAATAATAATAACAAGCATGGACCCCATGGCCCTGCTGCCGGCGGACATCGGTTTTTTAATTTTTTTTATATATGTATTTTTGTATATAGTATGTATATAAAGAAAAGTGTAAAGAATTTGAGACCAAATAAATATGTGAAATAACATTTACATCATAAAGTCGGTGCCTTTTGCAATTTTTAACCGACTTCGAAAAAAGGAGGAGGTTCTCAATTCGTCGGGATTCGACTTCAAGATGTTTTAGATAATATATATTAATAATAATAGCTTTAGAAATAAGTTTTTTTATACATTTTAGTTTTTGAAGTTGGTTTTTTTAAACGAAGTTTTAATTTTTTTGTTTTTTAATGTTTTACTTGGCATCGACTTCAAGATGTTGCAAAAAATATTTGGTACTCACCTGAATAGATCCTGTACAGCGACTCCAACAATCCTTGCATCATTTTGACGACTTTATATTATTAGAACTAATCATTAAAAAAAACACACAAAACACACTGAACAACACTGCATCATTATTGCCTTACAATGAGCCATGTTCGACATGTCGAAACATCGTTGGGAATTAAGTTCTTTAACACCAAATGACCAGTCATCGACGATTTATACTACTAATTAGTTCCATATATTGGACAAAGAGATTTCAAAAAAGAAAGAACGCAACTGGTAATAAAATGTATATCAAACGGTTCCGTATGCTGGAAGTATATTAAGATCGTATCGTATCGTTTCGATCCGATCGTTTGTATCCGTGCAGGAACGGAGAAAGAATACAATTTCCTGCGGCCGGACGGCCTGTCGTAAGAGGCGACAAAACAAACCACAGCCAGGTGGTAGGGCATTTGCCCGACTGGATGGCTACCACCCCTGGTTTAAAGTCGCCATAGCAACCTTGAGTTGTGTTTCCGCATTAGTAACCAAGTTCCAGTCTCCTGTAAGAGAGCAGCAGCGCATTTGTAGCATCTTTGGTGTTGCAAATGTCCATAGGCGATGGTAACCGCTTTCCATCAACTGGGCCATCTGCCTGTCTGCTGAACTCCTGCAATAAAAAAAAGATCGATCAGCTCGAAACCTTTTAATATCTACAGTACAACTTGTCGGTTTGTCTTTTTATTCGCTATTCACGTCAGAACTACTGGGCCGATTCCGATGCGGTTTTCGCTGGTCGATAGCAAATTTTTAGACTTAAAATATGCGCTGCTTTTTATCCTGGGAATCCCGCGGGAATTTTTCTGGGAAATATTTAAAGTGGCCAGTTTAAAAAAAAGGGTTTTCGACAAGTGTGACATTGCGTGACTAGGGGAGAGACTAGGGTTCTAAATTTCGGCACGTCACAACATTTAATATATTTAAGATTTAAAACCCGAAATGTCAATAAATTCCAAACTCTAAAAAATATTTAAATGGAAATATAACTAATCACGGACCTGCTGTTTTAATTTAATAAATTCTTGATGTATAATTGCACAACATGAGATATCACAGTAGGGAGGGAGGAGTCTTACGAATGTGACAAGGATGGAGGAGGATTCTTGTGACGTAATTGGTGGATGGCCCTTTCAGTTATGTGCCGTTTAACCAGCTTGATTCAATTTGTTTCATCGGTCTAATATCTGCATTAGAGTGCATGTAGTACGTTCTGAACGGTCCCTAAATCGAGCCCAATGTGAAAATGACTATAACTTTTGAAGGTGAACGAACTACAGATAGAACGGTGGCCAAATTGAACGTAACGGTAACTTAGACTCGGATCGTTATCATCAATCAGATTTGCGTAACTATCTGTTAGCAATTACCGGCCGCTGGTACGACCCGAACAAACCATTGGACACGAGGAATGCAGTGCAGCCGTATTTTGTTATTAGTGGGCTAATAAAAAGAAACGAGCATTCAATTAACCAAATCATGGCAGGTTAAGAAGTGTATATCATCGAGAGCTAGTAGACTTTTTTTGTTGGAAAATATTCAGACGGGCCACCTGATGGAAAGTAGATACCGTCGCACTTAAACCTTAGCAACGGGTTACCAGTCTGTGCGATAAAATAGAAAGGATGGGCTATGATATAGAGGAGATAGGATGGGTGGTCACTGGAATTCTTAAACTTCAAAAAAACAAAAACTCTTCATTACAATTTGTCCAAAACATTTGAGGATACAACTACCTGTGTCTTTTTCTTACGTACTTACATTTCTATTCTCCTTACGACCCCTGTTAGATAAATCTTTATATCATCCTCTGCATAATCCATCGTCTACCTTTTGAGTCTTAGTTTGTTCCTTTTATTAATCTTCCAATTTTAATACTTGTTTCATCAAAGAAAGAAAGCAAGAATATATTTCTTTTCAAACGCGGCATACGCAAGACAAACAAATATAAAGAAAACATCATTGTATGCCGCAGCTACAGAAATGTGGTTGGCAAACGTAGTCCGACACAGTAATGATTTTCAGTACCAGCATCAATGCTCGTTACACAATACAAATTCAACTGTTCAATAGTCATCAAAAGCTACATAGACGTACTATAACTTACTTATAATAATCTCATTAAGAAACGATTAGGCATCTCTTAAGTAAGAGAATCAGAATCAGATCCTAATCAATGAATATCTTTAATTTGCCACTTATAAACGTGTACTACCTGTTGTTTACCTAAGAGAAGCACAGATAAACGAAATTTGAAAGATTAACGTAAGTTGTACCCAAAATATTCGACTAAAGAGGAGTTTATGGGTAAGATTTTCACTAATCAGTTGCTGAGCAGTTTCTTTAGATTTAACAAACGTTTATAAGTAAGGCTCTAAATGTTTACTTATTTATAATTTTATTTCAGAAAAACATGTCCCATAGTCCTAACACATATTAAATTATTCAAATTTAATTATACATTATACAAAATTACATTAATACATACGATTTAAAAACACACATACATACATATTCACATTCACACTTATTCACATATATACCACAAGTTATACTTTCACTATACTATTATGCATAGTTTATGTATAAATAAATTGTATTTTGATATTTTGTTTGTCTTTTCTATACATCTGTTGATATAAAGCCATTCTGATGAAACTTTATAAATAGGAAAAGACTGAACTGCAGTTTACTTTTACGAAGTCGCGTGAAAAACAACCACAATAAGGCATTAAGTAACACATCACAATAAAGCTTTAAGTATTTTATTTATTTCAGGAGTTAAGGAGACAGGCAGACGGCCCACTTGATGGAAAGCGGTTACCATCGCCTATGGACGTTTGCAACACCAAAGGTGCTACAAATGCGCTGCTGCTCTCTTAATGAAGACTGGAACCTGGTCACTAATGCCGGAAAACAACTCAAGAATGTTATAGCGACATAATTTAGATCACGGGTGGTAGCCATCCAGTCGGGCATATGCCCTACCCTGGCATATAAATAGAGTAATTAAAATAGAGCAAAGAATAGTTTAGGTACAACAAACGATTACTAAAATGTACACCTGAACATTTCTTTAACTTGTTGATCTTAATGTGTGTTGAACCCTGACTAATAATTTATTTATTTAGAACTTAATGTAGATATGAAAATCAATTGACTATATTTTCATAGCGCTGATCGAGGTAATTAAAAAAATTATTATAAAAGTCAATAACCATAAATCACAATCCCCTGAGTGAACGCCCACTTTCTTAACAATAGCGACTTGTCATGTAAGACCATGACGTACGTACCATAATACAGTTTTCTTGTAGGTGGAGTATTAGATAAATTACTGGAAATACTAAATACACAATTTATAAATGTTGGTCATATGTAAAACGGGCATGTAGAACGTGTTTATTTGAACTAATAAATTCAGTTTGAAAAATAAAAATTAGATTTAATAATGTATGAGACTTAAGGAAATGGACGTTAGAGAGTGTACGTTTATCACGGATGTTAATTGAATAATTTATAGATGCATATTTTAAGAAGTGCGGTTTTAACTTATATTTGTGAACACATTTATTTTTGTGCTAATAAAAATAAATTAATCCACAATCCGTCAGAGCGCGACGTACCTACACACCATGATCAAACAGCAAAGTGTTATAGAAAGATAAGCTAAAAATCACCTCAAATAAATGTGCATGTATGAAGAGTTTAATGAAAGTAGAGGAAGCGAAACTTATTTACAGGATCATCGCAAATCGATATCCATCCATACTCTCCTCATCGTATCCTCGTTGGAAGCAGGCGAGATAATATTATATATATGTATAATCGTACATTCACAATTTTTCAAAAATGATAACGAGATATATGTACTAAAATAAATTTTAAGATATAAAAATTATGCAAGTTATTTGATTATGTATTCTTAAATCATCTGACGATTTATATAATATATGTTGTGTTTATTATACAGGTAGATATATTGCTGCAGGCAAAGCAGTCATATTCCTTAAAATCGTCACCCAAATTTAAAAAAGGAAACTTGTTAAAATTTATTTGTAAGAATTTAGAACACAACTTTAAAAAAAAAAACACGAGTTCAAGAGACAAACGGCCCGCCTGATGGGAAGTGGTTACCATCGCCTATGGACATTTGTAACTAGACCAAAGGTGCTACCAATATGCTGCCACTCTCTAAAGGAAGACTGGAACCTGGCCACAGATGCCGGAACTCAAATCAAGGTTGCTATGGCGCTATATACTCTAGACTAGAGGTAAAACGAGTTCAGGTAAAAAGCATATCAAATAAACGTGCATGTATGAAGAGGTTAATGAAAATAGATGAAGCGAAAGTTGTGTGTCAGGATCGTCGCAAGTAGAGATCTATAGTCTCTGCCTACCCCCATTGGAAAAAGGCGTGATAATATGTATGTATGACTAGAGGTAGTAGCCATCCAGCTATAGCTATAGCTAACATAGCTAAGCTATTTTGAATTTACAGAATTTATTGAAGCTTGCGTTACATTACTTTTAAATATCTTACTAGTACGATATCGTTTGTTAATTCAACAGCAAAGATTTCGCAACAATAAATACAAAGTAACCTAGCGCACCTCCCAGAGTGCAAAACGATTAAAATAAACGAGAGTGTAAAAACAGTCTGCGCCCGTAACATAGTTGGCGGTAATTGTATAATTTCATGTAAGTATCATGTTTTCGACGGTTACAGCGCTACGGTATAAAAACATAGTGTTTTTATTCATTTTGGCACACGATATGAAGCATAACAAACGGATTTTACAACCGTGCCCTATATTTATTTATCACTTTCTGACTTACGTTGAAAGAAGTTGAAGGGTCTGAACGATCCTGGAACAATTTTATAGATTATGCCAAAGTAATGGAATTATTATATAAAACAATACTTCTGTTTCTATGGTCACGTATAACGAATGAGAAAGGACAGGAATATAAAGAGCATATTTGGAAAGACCGCTTCGTCAACTAAAATATTACGAAAAAGACCAAATTTGTAAGTTGATTCTGATGAATTCTTTCTTGTGATAAACGTGTAAATTCTTACAGTAATTTACGACAAGAACATTGTCATACTCCTTTGACTAACAACCAATAAAAAAATGTAAGTAAGTAATTAGGAAATTTAAAAAAAAAGATCCAAAATATACGGCTCATGAGAAGAGTTATTTTGTAGTACACAGCAATTGAATGATAATTATGTATCTGGCATTAAACGAGTAAGATTGCCATATGTAGAATATAAATCCGAACAGTAATCGATTACTCGAAAATCTTAGCCAATAACATAATTCTCTGTCGTCTGACTCGCCACTAATGGACATGCAATCACATCTATTCATCTTCGTAGACTTAAAGCTCAACAATCTCGACCACTTTGCACGATATCCTATATGATATGCTCTGAACCCATTGTCTCTCATTTCTTCTTAATGTCACAAAACTAATTTGATTACGAGGATACCTACTGAACCACCCTAGACCGCGTCATCACTCAACATCAGGTGAGTCAAACGCAAACCTATGCATCCATAACAACATGTATAAATTTAAATTAATTTTATAAACACGAAGTAAATTGCATGTGGATTGGATATTATTTATTGAATTTCCTACCGTCGTCTTAAAAGAAGCCATTAATAGGATTATTAAAGTCATAAAAAGCAAAGTAAATAATACACATTCTATAAAAAAACACACATGACATTTACGAAAAAAAGTACATAAATTATCCTTAAATAACATGAAACATGATGATGTTGAAAATGACAATTGTAGAAATAGGTGTACTTACAACATCAAGGTTCCTTACACTAATGACGTCAACCTATACCCTAATGAATCATCAACAAAAATTATATTAGCTGTACACGCTGATAAAAATACACCAAATGAACTTGTATTTGAAAATAGCCATGCCAATAACAATACGTAGTCAAACGAAGTCGTCTAATGAGACGTCAACTTGTACGTATAGCAAAATTAGCTACGCATGACAATTACTTATGAATCAATGAAGAGAATTCACATGACAATCGTATTGAAAGAATTCGTATAGTAATCGACACCATTGTTCCACCTGTGTGCTTAATTTAGTGTTACTAATTTAATTCAGTATACAAGGACATATTTAAACTTAGAGCCGCAACAATCCTGAAAGTAATATTCTTCAGTGGATGAAATTTGTAGTTTTTGTTCTTTTTAATTTAAATCGTGAAACACAATGCTGTCGTGTCTTTTTTCTTAAAGGGTTAGGCTGACACTATGATTTTCACGTGCATTAAACCTAGCATACTTATTATTTCATCTACCTTCATTACCCTCTCCATATTGTTTAAAGTACTTATTACCTAATTTAGGTCAGAATTTCAGCAATTTTCTGTACTAATGTTTTTTTTGGAATTGTTATATATAACACTATGAGTGCGGCGACACCATATATTTCTAAGAATATATGTAGGCATACACATAAGTAAAAAAAAGGGAAAACCTGAGAATAACCATCATAAATAATGCTAGATGAATTAATTAATAAAAACACTATATTATTCACTTTAAAAACGAAAGTAGGTCATAATCACGTTGAACAAAGGGCGGCTTATCACTAAAAGAGATCTCTTCCAGGCGACCTTGTTGATTAATAAGATATTACAGCAAGTTAGATTGAGATAGATGGTAAAAAATATAATATAAGTTATTCTTACTAAGTAGTTGATAATTCAATATTAATACGAGTTTACGACGATATAAAAAATAGACCCAGTGGAGTTTCTTATAGAACTCTTATTAAATGAAAACAGATTTTAGTTGTACTATTAAATATTTATACTGTCAAATACACGACAGAAATCAGGGCTCTGCAATACGATACTCAAAGGAACAGTAAAGAAAATAACAAAAAATAAATAGAGATGTAACGATGTCGTTCGTTTGAATTTTAGTGAGACGTATCTGCATAAATAACTCAAGAATTTTGTCAGAGGCGCAAACGAACAACAATTTATTATCTAGTAAATTGGAAGTGACATGTCTGCTCTTAATCAATTGAACGGATGTAGCAAAATTCTCGATGAGTGGTCAAGCGGCATATAAACTTGTCTAATAAAAGTTTTTCGAACTGAAAACCTGGTCCTCAACTGTTTGGTGAACACAATCCACTATTATTTCGGACCTATATTAATCACAAAACTATACGATCACTTTCTAGATACTAGATTTTCACTCGCGTTATGGTTATGTGTTTAGGTTCTTATTGAAGTTTTGGTTAGCGCCGTTACCATGTGTAGGGATTCGCTTCGGATCGCGTGAGTCGTTTAGGGCGGGCGCTGATCGCGGATCGCGCGCCCGCGCCGTCCGCGGACTGCCGCATCGCCGCAGCCACTGGCCAACCGGGATTATTTATAAATCCACGCAGACAGGGGGTCGTAGAAATTTGCACAGCGACGGCGTGGTATGCCAGACCAAAGGACTGCTGCAATTCGCGCCGGAAACTAACTTTCATGGTGCCTTGATGTGACACTCGTCAAACTTAACGATTTACGAGACACTCGCGGAATTATTTTTAAACTCATAAATTTAAAAAGCTGCTTCGTAAAATGATAAATTCCAGCGCTCAATCATTCATTACTCACAGCTAAATGGTGAAAGAAAGAAATACAAGACAACGCTTCAAGCCATTGTATAAACATATGTCAGGAGATCGCCTACACTTTCGGATCTGTACAGAAATGTTATATTGCAAACAAAAAATCACATTACACGGTTTCCGATTACGCAACCGCAACAGGTAAATTGGTTTATGTGAGAATTTTCCGCCGACCCTGACAGAGCCGCCCACTTGGGCAGGTGTTTTCTGTATTCGCAGATCTGAGTGATGTTTTGACATCAGATTCGACACGTGGGCGACACCAATAACGCTTCTCCCTCATTAATACAGCGATAAATCGGCGCGATAAATTATTATTAACCATCCCACATATGTTAAGTAACATCAACACAAATGTGCAAATAGGTATTGTAGGGCATGTTGATAATGCTTGATAGACGCAATGGCCGTAAAGCCAGACTGAATTAATTCTATACGCATAACGTATCGGTTTGCCTTTCAGAGGGCCTAAATAAGTCGTTTTCGCAAATTCATTATGATGAACCTTACATGAACATAAAGTGAAACTCTATGCTATGTTTTACAGCTACCAGTACATAGACGCGTATCAATTTTACTAAGCGATTCTCGAAAGTGAACCGCTTTAGGCCCTCCGTATTGTGTAAAGGAGGAGTGATTTATCATAACTTTTGCTATGATAATAAAGCTTGAATCTTCAATGCAAAAAATGTGACAGATTATAATGAATCATTTGTAAGCGGATAACAAAAGACTGGGATGTTTGGCAACGTTCACGACGATCCGTAGACTCGACTCACGACAGCTAAATGAATGAGTCGATTGCACGATGCAAAATTATAAAATAAATACTCACTGAAGTGTGGCCAAATTGCTTTCCATTGTATTATGAGTCAGAAAACTGATCAAGTGCGTGTCAGACGCATTGTTAAGGGTTGCTTCATTACTTTGTAGCGAGCATTTGCTCGTAACCGAAATTACTATCCTATATTTCAAATATGACTTGAAATCTTTTTAAAGTCATTTTCCATCATATTCATTTAAAAGTTTCACTATCACAGATTATTCCTGAAGTTTTCACACCGTAATTTGAAAGTTTAAGGGTAAGAGAACACAATTTACCGACTTAATTAAGAATGATTAACGATAGATAACACACTCGACACATACGGTTTTATTCATAGAGAGTAGAGTAAGTTCGAACGCTTCTTTATGGTTCTTAAAGAAGAGTTCATACTTACTCTAACACTATGTATAAGAACGTTAAAAATATTTTTCATTCCTCATTGCTAAACGTGTATGGTAATCAACCTTAAACTTGTATTTTTTTCATGATTTCACCACAACGGCATACAGATTACAGGCAGACAGATGGATATTTGGAAGGACGGACATGACGACTTCGAACTTCAGAATTCTCAAAAATTGTCTAAATTGATTTGATTTGACCTTTACATAGGTATGTAATTTTTCAGTATGTGTAGATGTCACTGAATTCGTCCTAAACCGCTGTTACGATGTTCGTGATTTTTTTGAAGTGAAACTTTAAAATTGTTATAATTCGAATCGCAATAAAACGAAAAACCGACAGTAAAAGAGATAAACGCATAAATGTATATATAGGACTAAGCCTGCGAGAGCATGAGATAGAATACATTTAATAATTAAATACCATGCTCTTAGAGTTGGAAACGTTTTGAACTTCTTTTAAGTGAAACTTCTTTATAATCGTTGTGATCTGAAAATCGATGAAACGAAAAAGTGACACTAAAAAGAGATAAACACATAAAAATCAACCTTATGTAATGTCAACGCAGTGTTTGTTCATAGCTAATAAAAACTCATCCTGACTGGTACCAAGTGAAACTGCATTTAAAAAACCGAACTTGAAACATTTATTGTTTATCATGTTAGCAAAAATAAAACACATTTTCTGTACCCGTTAGTATTAATTTTTAATTTAAACAAAACTTAAAAGATTTCAAATGAATTTTAGCTCCATCTGTAAATAATTAAGGCAGATATTCTTTTATACGTAGATCAAAGAAAACTATGCGTAACATTGCATTAAATTTTGAACTTTATTAAAGTGATTGAAAGTGTAATTTAGATTGAATTTTTGAATTATAATATGTTGACGGATATATGCTAAAGGAATTATAATAATAAAAGTATAGTATAATAATAAAAGTTAGAGAAGAATTATCTGTGAGTATATTCTCTGAAGTTTCACTTTTACTGCGTGGAAACTGCACACACCCTTTTTTTTGTTTAAGAGAATCCCTGGATAGTTCAGTTTCACAAATGGACCCGATAGGTGGCGCTGCCACCAGGTTCTAGATTTATATTTATTTAAAGCAGGATAACGTCTGCTGAACCCGCATGATATAAATATACATTTCTAATAGAAGAGTTTTTGGAGTGAACTGAAAGGAGATGTGCTGTGCAATTTTATTTTCTAAAAATGTGTAAAATTACTCTAAAATGAACAATAGTTGTAGGATATTGATAGTTTTTGAGTAGTAATTATGTGCTTTGTGATAAATGTGAACAAATAGTCAAATGTGGCCTTTCGAGTTGCCACAAGAACTCCGTTGAATGGCACTAGCTGATTACCTACAGTTCAGCTGTGCTACACATAGAGAGAGAAAAACTATATTGTAAACTAAGATCTGGCTTAAAGGCCTAGCTGCCAAGCCATAAACCTAAATAAATAACATTTTTAATAATATATGTACCCAGTACCAGCAGGGCTTAAAAATCTCGGTAGATCAGTAACACTAGGACTTCACCGCATTTTTCCATGATGTGTACTGATCACAATCCGAGAATAACATGAAAAGAATTTGTAGATGCGATAAAACTAGACACGTTCAGCTGTTAATCCGTCGAAACGTGTCAATATTTGCGATGTTTCTTTTCCTGTTCTCACATCTGAAGAATAACTGTCTGTTGAAGGCAGAAAATACGTCTTTGTTTATTTTTAGGCGTTGTTATGACTGACTGAAGACAAGGCGCAAATCTAGAACAGAACAACAGAATCATCGGTAATACACGTTTTCTGAAGTAATTTGTATACTGTTTCTATCGCCAAGTGTTCGCAATGATGGAAAAAATCGCGAATCCGTTTTACCTCGCGGCTTTACATCTGTAAACTCTCAAACTGTATTCCGCGGGTCCCTGTCAGAGGTCAAAATGTCATAGCTGTTTTAAAACTTATACATATTATTATTTAACAAATGTCATGAGTAAGGGTTCGGATTTAAAGATATACAGAGAAAAATGAACATGTAAATATATAAATAATAATGTCAATTTCATATTAATAACTTGTCCTTTCAAGGCCCGAAAATTACTTTTTTTATTAATATATCAAATTAACGATAAATTCCGATAAATAAAATACAATAATTAACGATAAATTATAGTAAAAGTGAATCTTTGCGAATTTATGCGATCATTAAATGTTCTATTATATTTCAAATAATATTTGGGAAATATATTTATGTAAATTATAGGAAGCAAGTTACAGTTTGATGTTAAATAAGGTCATAACTAAAGTACAATCCCAAATTCCACCAACACAATAAAAAACCAGTTTTGATTATAATGTAAATTCAACGCCCATAATAATGGATTATAATAAATAATTACAGGCCATAAAAGATTTGCCCTAGAATTTTCCATGATGCAATTCAGTCGACGGGAATAAGTTATTCGTAATAAAATTTCATTTACTAAGATTTTAATAGCATCCCAAAAATTTCGCTACTCGAAATTGCTAAGATAAAACTAATTTAGACCAAACTATTGCCGACCGACGCGTGCGCATGGGCTGAACTATGTAATTAGCACTGAAATTGTTTGTATACCTAGATACCCGATTATTTCTGCCAACGGCTTTCTTCGTGTGTACCCGCGAGAACACTTATTTATACCATGACATAAAAGCGTATTAATTCTGTAGCCCGGACATAGACAATTTAGATGAAGCACCCAAAGTGGTTCATGTAAATATAACAATTAATCTAAGAGTGAATCTATATTATAAATAAAAACTAAGAATGAATAAATAAATAAAATGGTCTTCTGTATATTATAACGGTCTTAGTCATATTGAGTAAGTTTGTAGGCTACTTTATGGTTCTAAAGGAATACTACAAACTTTTCTTAATACAAACTGTCTCAACTCTTTCTAACTCAATAGGAATAAGACCGAGTCTTTAAAATATAGAAAACAATCAAGTAAGAACAGGCGCAATTAAATTTTAAAAATCGATTACCTACAGGAGACCATGTTCTGCCCATTAAACAAAATATTGGCTGGTTGAAATAAATATAAATGTAAGCTCTTAAAATGGAAGTAAACGAATATTTTAAAACTGTTCAAGACGCTTCCTTCACGTAAACTTTAGACCTATATCCGATAGAAGCTAACTGTATTTCCCGGGATAAACATTATTCTAGATAGACCTCATTATCGGATTTCTTTTTATTGCCTGAGTTCAGCAGACAGGCAGACGGCCCACTGATGGAAAGCGGTTACCATCGCCTATAGACGTTTGCAACACCAAAGGTGCTACAAATGCGCTGCTGCTCACTAAAGGTAGACTGGAGCCTGGCCACTAATGCCAGAGCACAACTACTAACATTTCACAATTTCATATAATTATCATTTTCCATTGTTGCCCCTATCTTCTATGGCATCTTTTGGGGCAAATGCAGGGTGACTCGCCACTAGTCACCATCTGCCATTTTTCCATGTTCCCCCAACATTATGACGGGCAGACGCCATAGTCCCCATATTTCCAATCCCCTAATACCACTAGCAGTTCACCCTAATAGCCCGACACTTTCTGTTCTCATTTCCCACAATAGTCCTACACAGGCCGGGCCTTGTCTTTGGGTGGATTAGTGTATGGTGTAGACAGGTATAATCGTCGGTCAGTCGTTCACACCACATTTAGATTAAATTTGTATCGTAATCCTCGCTTGACTGCCTCACCCCTCCACCCCACATTCGGGCATTGTTTTATACTAGACTGTACAATACAACAATCGACGGCGTGGACTGAAGTTTCCGAGAAAACCGTAATCTGCATACCTGCGGCCATAAAGAAGTACAATTACAATAGAATGTTTTTCTTAATTACAAATTTTAAACACAAAGTAAACAAAAGAAGTCCAAATGCAGGAAAGGTAATAAACCAGGTGTGCATTTACTTTGTCGGCGTGTAACAATATAATAACAATTTGATTTCCAATATCATAAAATAGAAACATAAATAGCATGAATATGCAAGCAATAAAAACCTATCAACTACGAACCAACACGGAGCAATTTAATATCCGTACTCTTAAAACCGTAAATTTATAAATATTTACATCTAACCCCATCATTATTTATAATTAAACAGATTTAGCCGAGCCATGCCTTCTCCCGACATACACTGAAATTATATACTGTTTAATGTTTACATAGCACTGTATTGGTTGGGTTTTGTATACAATCAACCGTAGAAGCTTATTTAGTAAACTTACTGCAATGTTATTTCATATAACACGTTTTAAATGTACTCAAACAAAAACATTGCTAGCATTTTTTTAGTAATATAATCTATATTGTCATTTATGTCTGCTTTCTATAATCATTCACTTGCCTCACCAAACTCACTATCGATTGAATTTTGACATTACTTGAGTGGAGCTTATGGCAAATTTTAACCGATGGTAAGGGGGAGTTTTCGGCGGGAACTGAAAGGAGATGTTGTGCTGTTCAGTTTTATTTTCTAAAAATGTGAAAAATTAATCTATAATGAACAATAGTTATAGGATATTGATAGTTTTTGAGTAGTAATTATGTGTTTTGTGACAAATGTGAACTGTATAGTCAAATGTGGCCTTTTTAAGTTTCCCAAGAACACATGGGCTTAAGAAAATGAAGAAACTATATTGTAAACTAAGATCTAGTCTCTGGTAGCTAGGCCTTTAACTAGCTACCAAGCCATAAACCTAAATAAATAAATAACCGATCGTAAGGCAAATGAACGGTCGGTAACATATATGAAGCGGGCATTAAAGAATATTCTTGAAAGGGTATTGAAATTATTGTTATATATTTTTGTAGACTTTAGAAAAATACTCTCATGGAAATTAATAGATGAAACCGAAATAAAGAAAAATTACTTTTATTTTAGGATAACAACAATGAAAAACTTGAATGCAAGACTTCGTAAAATTAGTTAGCAGGGGGCTGGGCAGTGTCGTCTCTCACACGACTGACGGACCGATTACACATTGTTTTCCATTAGATCATTTGGGTAAAACGCATATTATATTTAAGTTTTCGCGACTAGTATACATTTTTTTTATTGCAAGAGTTCAGCGGACAGGCAGACGGCCCACTTGATGGAAAGCGGTTACCATCGCCTATGGACGTTTGCTACATCAAAGGTGCTACAAAGGCGCTGCTACTCTCTTAAGGGAGACTGGAACTTGGTCACTAATGCCGGAACACAACTCAAGGTTGTTATGGCGGCATACTCTAGACCAGGGGTGGTAGCCATCCAGTCGGGCAAATGCCCTACCACCTATATACATAATAAAACTACGTTTTAACGGTTTTGAGCGCGGTCATTTATTTGATTTTTATTATGATTATGTAAGACAAAGATGTCAAGTGTCAATGAGTATGGTTAAAGTTTTATTTAGCCTATCGCCAACTTGTTACTTTAATTTTTATAGTTTTAATTTTGTTAATAGTTATTACTGCATGGCAGCCTAATCTAATTTACCAACGCTTCGCAACATCTTGTGTGTTGCTGAAGAGTTGCCTAGCACTAATAATTTTGTATAAAATTACATATTTTTAATGTTTAGGGCCTAAATTTGCCGACCAAAATCACTATTTTCATCCACGCTTTGATAGCAATCAAAACGACAAACAAGCAGAATTAGGATAAACCGACGGATACGCTTACCGACCACAATTGAGTGTACGCACGACTTCCTCAATGATCTCATAAATGCAAAATTATACGCTGTTTCTCACAAAATTGTCCATCACCAACAATAAATGGGTCACACCAATTGGATTGTTTAGATGAGGATGCTCGTGTTTAATGGATGCCCTTAATGTGACAGCCGTCGAAATATCTATTCGTGGTTATTTATGATTGCATCAGTTCGTCTGTAACATGATTTAGCAAAGAGCAGGAGAAGGAAAGAGGAGAAGGAGGAGGAAAAGTAGAAAACCTACAATTTGTTGTTACTAATCCATCAATATATCCTTAATACAAATCTTTATACACAAAATTATTGTTTGTAATACGTACACTTTCCTCCTAAGCCCCTGGACGAAATTGATGAATCTTTTTGTGTATTGAAGTGGATTTCAGAGTGGTTTAGATTCACAATTGGACCCGGTAGGTGGCGCTCCAATCGGGTTCCAAGATTCAGGCACTTTTTGAAGTGTAACTTCTATATAGACGGGGGGTACCTATTAGGATTTTTTCTGTCACAAAAAAGCCTTACGGCCGCGTCCTCCACGAGAGTAGATTGTTAATATACTTATCCGATTTGAAAACCTGCCAGTAAAACTTCAAGTTAAAATTTTGTTGCGATTCCTTTTATCATTTGTCCGTTGCCATTCGTTTTTCCCTTGTCCGTTGAAGTTTTACTTCTACTATGTGTCCCAGCACAAATTTCGATTTTCTTTTGTGTATATTTGAGTTGGTCCTTCTGTGGTTTAAATCCACAATAGGACAGAGCAGAAACTCTGCCAGGCTCGCTAGTGGATATATAAATTTAAAAGTAAGTTTTTTAAACGGTAGGTGTTTGTTTGATCCTCCTTCGTAGCTTTGGAATTGAAGTGATTTTTATTTAATTTCGATGATAGAGAAGATCATAGAATACCTACTTTACACCCAGGAAAGCGAGAGTGAATTGCCAAAAATCAATACCCAACGTTTTTGCGGAATACGCGGTAAGGTCCAATATAGCTATAAATAATAAAACTGTAACCTAAATTCAGACTTATGTTCGGTTCCTATTCATTCACTTGCCTCATCTACCATAGGTTGAATGTTGACGTAAGATGTCAAATTTAAACCGATACTATGGCAAATGAACGGTCGGTCCGTAGGCCTTAATGAGTTATACATGTTATAAAGATTTAAGTTCTTATAAGCAGATAATAGACGGTTCATTTCTGACCTTCAATTTAGATGACTCAACAAAGGGAACTTATATATTGCTTAAATATGTACTTGAATCATTCAATGTCATTGAATACCTTCATGTCTTTTCAGTTTTGTGCCTTTTGTGTTTAGATGTGTAATTGATTCAATTTGGTTGATCTTTATATCAAATTAACTAATGAACCGTAGTTATTATATTTACAGTATTAGCATGGAAAAAGGCATAAGGATACTCCTATTGCAAAGTGCGAATACAGCATTTAAATTGTGGAAAAAATCAAATTTTTGAAAGAGGTGTCCTTGTATTTCTCACTTAATTGTTTTTAAATCTAAAATATACTAATTCAGATTACTAGTTCTTCACGGAAAACGTAAGTCTATTTTAAATTGTTTATGGCCAGCGTCACTGGCGCCCAATAGAGGCGTGCGCTCGCGCACCCATTGTGGACGCAATATGGCCGACGTTTTAGAGGGATGAATGCCCTCGCTTTTGACTGTTACCGGTCGTAAAGGGTTATGTTGCAAGTTATGGCGTCCTATAATTATGGTGCTTAAGTACAACAATTGTACATATATTGTGGACTAGCTGACCCGGCAAACTTCGTACCGCCTCAGAATCAATAAATAAAAAACGGTGATTTCTGAACGACGCCGGGACGAACATCAAATGTTTGACAGGTACGATTAGTTTCTAACGGAAAGCGAAATTGTTGTTTTTATTATATTTCAAGCATTTTTTTTTTCATATTTACTCAACTTTTAACCTTTTAACAACTTTTAACCTTCCCTGGACATTCACAAATAATTCAAAAACTAGAAACTAACATTTTGTTTTTTTTATAAATCGTCATTCCTTCCTATCCTTACACATTAAACTTACTTGAACGTAGTCTTTCACATATCAGTAACATTACCTGAAAAAAAATAACAAACAATATAATTTAAGATTAAGATATACTTTGACAATCTTATCTCTAGGGGAGTCTTTGTTATATATTTAGTACTAAAATTCTGCCCTTGTCTTACACAAAGACCACTCAAACGAAGAAAAGAGATGCAGAGATATGACAACTAGTTCGCGGGAACTATCTCACTGGGTCATAGATAGAACAGATTATGTTAAAAATTCACATTTCAAAATGTTTTACTGTTATTAACAAAATTAGTAAACGAAACTATCGTAAAATTTTATGATTATTAATGAGGAAGAACGCTTATAAATGACCTTGTTGCAAGCAGTTGTTAACGTAATGTATTACGTATGTAAATTTTAACCAGTCTATATTCATAAATATGTAATCTGCGTTGTGTTTGTATTCATCAAGCATTTCAAACTCTTCACCAGTATCCGATATGGTCTAGTGGCTAGGATACCTGGCTCTCACCCAGGAGGCTCGGGTTCGATTCCCGGTATCGGAAGTATTTTTCTTAAAAACGATTTGAATTTTTTCAACTACAATTAAATTCCCAATTACTAAAATTATATGTCTACAATTTTATTTATTGAAATTGATCAGAAATTACTTAAATATTACGGCACATGTTTGTATTCTATACGAATATTGACATTTAAATAACGAATGAGTCACAAAAAAAATTTCGCTACTTGTATTCAAAAGGTCAAGAAATTAGAAAAAAAGTTAATGATTTTTATTCGAGAAATGTAAAGCTAATTGGTTAATACTTGTAATGTAACATTACGTAAAGCGTAGGCCAAAATCACCTTGAGATAATTGAATAATAAAAAATCTCATTTTGACTAAAATGATTCAGGTGCTTTTTGCATTTTCGTGTTCCGCGGGATAATCTTATACTAATATATAAAGCTGAAGAGTTTGTTTGTTTGCTTGGATGCGGTAATCTCAGGAAATACTGGTCTCATTTGAAAAACTCTTTCAGTGTTACGTAGCCAAATTTATCGAGAAAGGCTATATATAGGTTATATCATCACGCTAAGACCAATAGGAGCAGTGCACCAATGAAGAACGTTTCAAAATCTGGGTTTTTTAACTATTCCACGCGGACGAAGTCGCGGGTAGAAGCTAGTTATTATATAATATTAATACTTTACATTCATTTCATTCTACATAGCATTAAAATACGCTTGTTAGAACATTTAACAAAAATCGCTAAATGTAATGTAGTAAGACAATAAAAAACAAGAGAAACAAATAAAAATAATAGACAAAGTAATCGAAAGAAAAACATTTCATTCTAAACGTAGATAATCTCTCCAACAATTATTTAGGGCTCTTTTGTCTTGAAGTAGCGATATATAAATTGTAATAATATGCACATTAGATCAGATGTACCGCCTAAGCAGAGGATCCCATCCCATCCCTGGCCAGGTTGTGAACCTATATAATTATATCATTAATCTACAAAACTACTATCCGCAAGCAAACTCTTTAAATTAGTATAATGTGTAAAATTGAATGCCCGGTCTTGTAATACCTTAACGTACATTCAAATTGTGAATTTAATTATGACGGATTATCATCAAACGGAAAAAATGATATATTCTATTAATGATTTCCTTAAATATGACAAAGACATGATATTTTAATACTATTTTACATTTTATTTATATCTTTCGCTTTTGACATTTTATTTATTTTGCTTGTTGACATTGTTTCTGTTGCGGACAGAGAGCACCCCCCTGACCCGCCCGCCGGAGCACACCTACTCTCCGCGCCCCGCATACCGCCGGCGCCCTCAGAGGGCACGATTAGCACATAGGCGTCGGGCGGGATGCGGGACTTAAGGAGCGACCCTGGCAGGCGAAATTCTCTCTGCTACTCTACACTTCACCTCTCAGCATCGCTCTTATGTATCTTGTAAATAATTACGCTCTGTACTACTTTATGTATTCTTTTAATTTAACAATAATTATACAGTCCAATAAAATCGAGTTTGATTTCCAAAATAAAGAAGCAACTACCACCAATAGTTTTTTGGTACTTCGCCGCCGGATAGAAGAATCGCAAAGAAGAAACGAGCAGTGTCTTTTGCTCCATCGAAACCTCAAGAAAGAAGAAAGACCAACTCTATACGGTCTCGTAGCGGTACCCTAAAGAAGAAAGAAGATCATTATAGAAGATCATCGTGGGCAGCCCGGACTACGTACCAGGAGACCAAGAGTTCCTGCCGGACTACGTACCAGGAGACCAAGAGTTCCTGCCGGACTACGTACCAGGAGACCAAGAGTTCCTGCCGGACCACGTGCCAGGAGACCAAGAGTTCCTGCCCCGGACGCCGAGGCTACGCGTCTGCAGGATCAAGACCGGAAGAAAGAATAACGTTACTTCGTACCGTGACCAAGTGACTGTCCACCTAACGGTGCCAAATGGTCAGTTAACAAGGTCGTAGACGGTGCGCTGTTTCCAGTTAGGTCGGTCTAAGGTCTCAGTGTTTAGTGTAGTGAATTAGGATCGGTTATACACACACATATACACACACAGGTCAGGGTAATCGGTCATACGTGTTAGGCTAAGGCAAGGACCGAAGATGCCGAATACTAGGAGCAAGACCGCCGAAGATAGAATGCAGAGAGCGTATCAAGAGACCCCCGCGTCGCCGTCCGTGCATATATCCGCGTCCGCGTCCGCGCCGAACGTATCGCGACCCGCGTCGCCCGGAGTGCAACAGACTACGACCGCGCAAATACACGCCGCGACTCGTACAGGACGCCGATCGCGATCGCCGTCCGTCCGATCACACCGCTCGCAGCTAAGCGCCGCCACTTTGGTGAGGCAAGTGGAACTGGAAGCAGAAGAACAAATCGCCGCTATCCGACGAGAAGAGCTCCAGTTACAAGTGGCACTGATCAAGAAGAGGGTCGCTGCGAATATAGCCGCCCTCAAGGAGCAGACAGAGGGAAACAGCGTGTGCGAAGACGATGGGGTGGAAACAGATAGAAATATCACAGAGTGGTTGAAGAACACCCGCATACGGGGGGAGTCGCCGAGCGCAGGTGACGGGGCCGAGCTTGGAACGAGAGAAGCCGGACCGCGACCACCGTTAAACGTTGCGGGAAGAGCGAGGGAAGTGTATCCAATGGGGCGCGACCGGTCTGCGGAAACGAACGACCAGACCGCTCGCGTGACGTTCAGAACGCCGCGCAACGCAAGATCACCGACGCCGACCAGATCCAGGGATCGTGGAATCGACCGCCTAGCCGACGTGTTGGAACGCATGACTCGCAACAGGCCGACACCGCGACAGTGCCAGGAGCTGCCTACCTTTAGCGGGGCCCCGGGAGAGTGGCTGCCGTTTAAAGCTGCCATGCGGGAGTCGACGAGCGTACACGGATTCTCACCTGCGGAGAACTTAGGCCGCCTACGCACTTGCCTTAAAGGCGAAGCAAGAGAGTGCGTGACAGCCCTGCTGTATACCGCCGTGGATCCTGCGATCATCATGAAGACACTGGAGCGCTGCTACGGACGTCCAGAGATCATAATCAGTCGTGCATTGGAAGATATCAAGAAGTTGCCACGATCGGGTTCGTCTGCCAGCGAACTCAACAGCCTAGCCACCAAGTTGCAGAATATAGTGACGGTTATCTCGTGCGTCGACAACAAGGGGTATCTACTTAACCCTATGTTGACACGACAGGTCGTCGAGAAGCTCAGCCCGCATCTACGAACGAAATGGTGCGACTTTGCAGATGAATTCTCGAGCCGAGACGAGCCGGAGATTATGACACTATCGAAGTTTCTAACGGGCGAAGCAGACAGAGCAATGAAGTATTCTTTCATGACGTCATCACTGCCTACGACGAGTGTAAACGTCACGAAAGAAAATAAAGTGAAGCCGCCGCGGATGAACGAGCGTCGTCGCGTGTACACTACAACGGAAGCCAAGATCGTGTGCTACTGTTGTGGAGCTGACCACCAGACAACGCAGTGCGGCAAGCTGGCTTCGATGTCGTTGCCAGCCAGATGGGAGTGGGCCAAGGAAACGAGAATATGTTTTTTGTGCCTACTAAGTAAACACAGACGGTTCCGTTGCAAGGCGAGAAAGTGCGATGTGAACGAATGCCGCGAGCCGCATCACGCACTTCTACACCAGCAGAGGGAAACCGAAGCCGTCAGTGGACCGATCGACCGAGTGGAGTCGGTCAATCAACCGGCCGACAGAGAGGAGTCGGTCATGACGGCGTCGGCGCACAATTCTAACACCGAGAGCAGAGTGTTATTGAAAGTGTGTCCGATTACCGTCAAGGGGCTTAACGGAGAGGAAGTGAGTACATACGCGCTGCTGGATGAGGGGTCCACGATCACGCTCATCGACGAGGAGATAGCCGGGATGCTGGGGGCAGATGGCCCGAGGCGGCCACTGAACATCCACGGTATCACGTCGAGCCAGCGGGAAGCAGAGAGTAGGGTGGTGAGCGTCGCGGTGCGCGGAAGAGCGCAACCGCACTACCATCCTATCAAGGCGCGCACTGTGAAGAAACTCGCACTGGGAACTCACTCCGTTAAGTCTGAAGTGGTACGACAGTTACGTCATTTGAAGACGCTCCATGTAGACGACGTGTGTTTTACGAACGCCAAGCCACGCGTACTAATTGGAGCTGACAACTGGCATCTGATCGTCACTAGAAAACTGTTGGCAGGAAAGAAGAGCCAACCAGCCGCTTCCCTGACCCTCTTGGGGTGGACCATACACGGGAGCGCACCCCGAGGCCTAGTAACGCAGGGGAACGACACCGTATTACACGTTCGAACGTGGCAAGATAAAGAGCCGCGGGAAAAGGACGAATTGTTCGAAATAGTGAAGTCTCATTTCGATATCGACGCACTCGGCATATCAAACAGAGTGAAACCTGTAGCTGAAGAACAACGGGCGCTGAAGATATTTTCAGAAACCGTTAAGAAAATCAACGGCCGTTTCGAAGTCGGACTGCCCTGGCGAAACGATGACGTCACCATGCCACCGAGCTATGACATGGCGGTGCGTCGCCTGCGCGGGATCGAGCGCAAAATGGACAAATCGCCGCAGTTTAAACAAGCTTACACAGCCCAGGTCGACAGGCTATTAGCAAAAGGATACGCCGAGCCTTGCGAACGAAGCCACGAAGGAAACCAACGCATGTGGTACATGCCTCACTTCGCCGTTACGAACCCGAATAAGCCTGACAAAGTGAGACTGGTATTCGACGCCGCCGCCCGTTCAAACGGGGTGTGCATGAACGATGCGTTACTGGATGGGCCAGACTTGCTACGGGCCTTATACGGAATCCTGTTCAGATTCCGAGAGGGGAAGATCGCCGTGACAGCTGACATACGTGACATGTTTCTACAAGTGAAGATAAGGAAAGAAGACAGAGCGGCGCAGCACTTTTTATGGCGCGGTGACGACCGCCATAACCCGCCTCGGCGCTACGTTATGACGTCTATGATATTCGGAGCACGAAGCTCGCCATTCCTCGCACATAGCGTAAGAGACAGGAATGCGAGTGATCATAAGGAAACCCACCCACGGGCGTATCACTCGATCACGGAAAACCACTACATGGACGACTGGGTACAAAGCTTCGAAACGGAAACGGAAGCGGCCGAGGCGATAGCGGAAGTGCGAGAAGTGCACAGGAAGGCCGGCTTCGAGCTAGCGGGATGGGATACGAATCGCGCGCGCCTTATGGAAGACATCCCGGATGAAGAGAGAGCCAGACAGCCCAAAGAGCTGGGTGCTAGCGCGCATCCCTACGGGAAGACATTGGGTGTGTTATGGATGCCGGAAGCGGATGAACTCGCGTTTAACACCGCCATGCCAAGAGTTCCAGAAAGCATAAAACAAGGCACGCAAACACCCACGAAAAGGGAGGCCCTGGGCATGGTCATGTCACTTTTCGACCCACTCGGCCTGCTCAGTCCGTACACTATAAGGGCGAAAATCGTACTACAAAAGCTCTGGAGGCTCAAGCTGGGCTGGGATGACCCCTTGCCAACGGAAGAGGCAAGGGAATTTGAAGAATGGATCCGTGACTTGAACTCTATAAAAGAGTTAAGATTACCACGGTGCTATGGATGGGATAAAGACGTCGTAAACACACAATTACACGTCTTCACGGACGCCAGCGAGCAGGCCTACGCAGCAGCGGCTTACTGGCGCTTTGAGTGGCGTAACGGAAGCGTCGGCGTCATTTTAATCGCAGGAAAAGCGAAAGTGGCCCCTATGAAGGCGCAGAGCATCCCACGAATGGAGCTACAGGCCGCGCTAATAGGAGCCAGGTTAGCGGCGGAAATAAAAAAGGAACATAGTTTCAAGCCGTATGACGTCATCTTTTGGAGCGACTCGAAGACCGTTCTCCACTGGATAAGAAACGACTCGGCGCGATATACCCCATACGTTGCGCACAGACTGAGCGAAATCGGCGAAATAACCGAGTCTGAGCAATGGCGGTGGGTGCCGACAAGTTACAACGTCGCCGACGACGCAACCAGGATTAACGTCTCGAGTATGAAAACGGACGACCGCTGGTTTAAAGGCCCGGAATTTCTTCGTGGGCCCCCGACGAAATGGCCGAAGGAAGAGCCGACGGAAACCGAAGATGACGAAGTCGTGGTGAATTACACGACAAATGAAAAGCCACTTGTTGACGTCACAAGATTTTCGTCATACGGAAAATTACTACGAGCGACCGCCTACGCACTCGCCTTTATCGACAAGTGCCGACGGAGGACTCGCACTATGGAAACGCGACACATAGAGCAAGCTGAACGTTTACTCATTCGTCAAGCGCAACAGGAAAGCTTCCCGAAGGATTACGAGCGCTTGAAGAAAGGAGAACGCGTGTCACGTGACAGCCGGCTTTATAAGCTCGACCCCGAATACGGGGGGGACGGGGTAATAAGGTTAAACGGCAGGATCAATGCGGCCACCCTGCGCGAGCTTACTGGAAACCCACCGATCTTAGACGGGTCGCATCACCTCACCCGGCTGATCATCAGGGGCGAACATGAACAGCATCATCATATAGGAAGAGAACACGTCGTAAACAACGTGCGGCAAAAGTACTGGGTGTTACGAGTGCGGCCTACTGTGCGAAACATCTTGCGGCAGTGTACAATCTGTCGGTTGAAGAAAACCGCGCCGATCGTACCGGTGAAAGGAAACCTGCCAAAGGATCGCCTAGCTGCCTACGCACGGCCCTTTACAAATTGCGGAATCGACTGTTTTGGCCCGATGTGGGTGACCATTGGACGCCGGAGAGAAAAACGATGGGGAATGCTGTTTACATGTATGGTGACTCGTGCCATCCATATGGAACTTATAGCGAGCCTTAGCACAGACTCGGCTATCATGGCCCTAAGAAGGATGGGAGCACGACGCGGCTGGCCACAAGTGATATGGTCTGATAATGCAACGAATTTCCATGGAGCGGATGCAGAATTACTAACGGCGTACGCAAAGTGGAGGAAAGAGATGCCAGATCACGTGAGAGGGAGACAACTAGCGTGGCGTTTCATCGATCCCGGCGCACCAAACCAGGGGGGAGCTTGGGAGCGGTTAATTCGGTCGGTGAAGACGGCACTCCACGCAACGTTGGCGGAACAAGCTCCCCGGGAAGAAACACTTACGACTGTCATCACGGAGATAGAACACACAGTAAACTCGCGCCCGCTGACTCACGTGTCGGTGAGCCCTGAAGACGACGACGCGCTTACCCCGAACCACTTCCTAATCGGGTCAGCGGTAGGCTTGCCAATCACGGGAACGAACGAGCTAGCAAACAAGAAGACATGGATCGCAACCCAAGCTTTAGCGGACATGTTCTGGACTCGTTGGCTACGCGAGTATTTACCGACATTGACACCGAGGGACGACGTACGACGATGTGATGAAGAAAACATACGCGTTGGAGACGTCGTTATCATCGCGGACGGTCTGTTGCCACGTAACGTATGGCCCCGGGGTCAAATCGAGCGCACTTATCGCGGACAGGACAACGTAATACGGAGCGCGGACGTGCGAACGCGGGGAGGCATCTTCAGGAGACCAGTAAGGAGGCTCATCGTCCTGACGAGAAGAGATGGCTCCGAGGATCTGCGCCGGGGGGAGGATGTTGCGGACAGAGAGCACCCCCCTGACCCGCCCGCCGGAGCACACCTACTCTCCGCGCCCCGCATACCGCCGGCGCCCTCAGAGGGCACGATTAGCACATAGGCGTCGGGCGGGATGCGGGACTTAAGGAGCGACCCTGGCAGGCGAAATTCTCTCTGCTACTCTACACTTCACCTCTCAGCATCGCTCTTATGTATCTTGTAAATAATTACGCTCTGTACTACTTTATGTATTCTTTTAATTTAACAATAATTATACAGTCCAATAAAATCGAGTTTGATTTCCAAAATAAAGAAGCAACTACCACCAATAGTTTCATTTCTGTGTTTTTATTTTTTATAATAAACGAACAATTACTTTTATACTATTAGAATTGCTGTTTTTTTTTAGATTAAATATTTGTATGACCATGTGTAGGTCAAATACAGTGAGGACATCTGACTTTTCTACCACCTAGTTATAACTATTACCTGTATTTTACAAATAAAGTTTCATTTCATTTAATTTCATCTGTTCTCGAGCACGAGTACAAAATCTGCTTATTCATAATCTACATAACAGTTATTACTAAAAGTATTATTTATTTAGGCATATGGTTTGGCAGCTAAGCGTTTAAACCAAGTCTTTAATTACAATACAGTTTCTTTATTTTCTTAAGCCTATTGTATTATAGCTCAGCTGAACTGTATGTTATCAACTGACGCCATTAAACGGAGTACTTGTGACTATTCGAAAGGCTATATTTGACTATACAGTCCGCATTTCTCACAAAAACACATAATTACTATTCAAAAACTATCAATATCCTACAACTACTGTTCATTTTAGAGTAATTTTACACATTTTTAGAAAATAAAACTGCACAGCACGATATCTCCTTTCAGTTTCCGAGTAAAACTCCAAATAGGTAGAAATAAATATTTACTAAAAGTAAATAAGTACACATAAGTACAACCTCCCAAACACAGTCAAACACTTAAATACAATGTAAGCGTGTCAAAGGATTATGGATAACGCAAGAGCACAACCTTTTCGATGTACAAGGCACCATTGTTTCAAAATATTGCCCAATCCACCCAGCAACTCGATTCCAACACGAATCGATTTGAACCGTGAACCGATTTACACAACAAACTCGATAAACAATCGATGTTCGGCGCCTGTCAAACCTTATACAATTTTGTACAAAATTGTAGAGCTTCCAACTTATAATTTTATTACTCGACTGCAACTTAAAGTCACAAGTTAAAGTCTATTGCAAATAGGTCTTCATGATTATAGATGACACATCCATAGAACGTAACTTACAGCGTTATCCTAAATTTCGTACGAAATAAATATTAATTTTAGGATTGATTTTCAATCACCAGATAAAGGTTATTCATAGAATAAAGTAAATGGATATAATAATGTTACGAGCTACAAGACTCAAATTAAAATGCCGTTGGAATTACTATAGAATTTATTAGAACTATACAAACACGTATAACACAGGTACAAATATAACTGGCAACAACCAGTACAAACTGCACGATTCAATAACATGCGCAACGTCCGTCACTACGTCTTGCTTGTATCGTAATCGTCGCTTGACTGCTCCAGCCCTCCGTTCAGCCATAAATGAATACAATAACAATATGCTATTGTCTAATTGCAAATTTTAAACACAAAGTAAACAAAAGAAGTCCAAATGCGGGAAAGGAAATGAACCAGGTGTGCATTCACTTTGTCGGCATATAACAATAAGATAATAAGTACCTACATGGAAATATTAAAAATGTCAGTTGCACGATTAAAACAGTTGTATGATTTCACAGGTTCACTTTTAAATTTTCTCCGGTAATAAACCTCCGTGGACTAGTTGTCTGATCTCAGTTGACTGGGACGCAGAGGTCTTGTAGTGCGCACCAGAAAAGATGAAGGAAGCGAAACGCTTTGTTTTGACTGGTGGTGTTTCCACCACGTAACGGTGGCACAAACCGGTCCGTCTGGTTGTCCGATGGCAAAAGGGGGATGGAGAAATCAGCTCGAGCAATTCTAAGGTACACTCCCCGAAATGTATCCGATAGAAGACAGTCAACCCCGCGACCTTGCGTCTATGTTCTAGACTCTGAAGTCGAGCATCAAAAAGACGATCATCGCCGACCAGCTTCCTGGCTCTTTTCTCAATTGATTCTAACGCCAACTGGTATAAATAGTTCCTATATCTTACCGACCATTCACACGTCTTACTATCGATTAAAATTTGAAATAAGCTCCGTACAAGTATGGTCAAAACTCAACCAATGGTAGGCCAAGTGAATGAATAGTATGACACAGGTACCGGCCACTATTAATTAATTCGTAAGTATATTTATTTCAACTATTTCTAAATATCAACTCCTCTCTACACCCAGCTCGACATTATGCAAATATCAAATCGATGATCAAATTACTAATTCAGTAATCGTAAATAACACCTGACCTGATTTGCAACACAAATTAGATCAATATAATAAAGTAAATTTATTCGTAATAAATTAATTAAATGACTTTTATATATCAATGTAAACTTAATTAAACTTATGTAATTAAGCGGATTGCTTGAAATTAATTTATCAATCTTTATTTATTAAAGAATGAAAGAATGTCAAGTACATTATGTTTTCTGTCTGTTCGGCGTACTAATGCCATTAAGCAAATAAATTTATATGTCAGTAAAGATCCTCAAATAAAGAAATCTACAAATTAGACACATTGATATTTAAATGATTGTCAATGTCAAAGGAATTGTATAAATCAATACAATATGGCCGTCTTATACATACATTTATTACAATAATAGTTATATTTTAATGCATTTATCAATTCATAAAAGGTGTAAAAATATTTATTCAAACGCCACTTGTATATCTAATCTTCTTTGAAAATATTATTTTCTAAAATACTTCAGATTATTTGAAATACAATACAATAAATTTTAATTAAATTTTAAGATCAGAACGAAGCATTGTAACCAGTATAAGAGATAAAGCGCAACAAATCTGTAGTAATCTTCATAATTTAAAACTTTTGATTCCGTGGTGTGCGCACTTACATAGGTCCCTAGTATATCGAGTACGTGAAAAAAGTCGTGCCAAAAATTTCTAGGACTTATTATTTAAAAGCCCCCATTCTGTTCTTTAAAAAAAAGTTATGAACTGCTTATTTAAAATCAAATACTAGCCACAAACGCGGAACCTGGTCATTGGTATAACAAAACATAATAATCATTTTAATAATCTGCTCGGTTACCAATGACCTTAACCGGTGGCCCGTATCATATCGAGCATGTTTACATTCAGATCTAAATTAATGTAACCTGTTGTTTCGTGAAGGTCGACATGCTGTGCACTTTGATATTGTACCGCATTATGTTGTAGAATGGTATATTGGAATCGTGCGGCTGCCGTTTGCTTCCTAGGCCCTTGAGGCGAACTTTTCAAGCCTTAATAATAACACGATGCACAGATTATCTGTACAATATACATACATAATAACAGAAAGAAAGCGTCATCGATGGCACATAAGAATTAACTAATCAAGGTTATTATAAACACAAATGAAATAATTAAAAAGTACAAGTTGGGGGATGGAGACTAAAAAATAACTTTAAAATTACTCTTTATCAATTTACATCTTTGTCTTACATTATCACGGCTGCAGAAAAGTGGCCAAAACGTCAAAATAAAAATCGAATAAAATTCCGGGCGCAAAACCATTAAAACGTAGATTTAATTATGTATACAAGTCGCAAAAGCTTAAGAAAATACTCTTTGGTAAGATGATAAAATAACCCAGTTGATTTTACTGTCAAGTTTTTTTATTGCATGAGTTCAGCAGACAGGCTGACGGCCCAACTAGTGGAAAGCGGTTACCATCGCCTACAGACATTAGCAACACCAAAGGTGCTACCAATGTGCTGCCACTCTCTAAAGGGGACTGGAACCTAGCCACGAATGCCAAAACACGACTCAAGGTTGTTATGGCGGCATGTTAGCCACGCAGACGGGCAAATCCCACCTGGCTGTGCGTTGTTTTGTCGCCTCTTACGACAGGCCGCCCAGCCGCAGAAAATTGTATTCTTTCTACGTCCCTACACAGACAGGGTGTACCGCATTTGCCGATATATTACATTTATTTACAGACTTTTGACACTAAACAATTCAATCTTAAAAGGGTGTTGCTAGCTATATTACTATATAACCCCATAAAAGGGGAGAAATGTGCATACGTGCTGACCGCAGGCCGACAGACGACCTTTAGCAGTGCGGTTTGCTTTCGATTTCGTACACCATAATACCCTGAGGTCAAAGAAACAAGAGAGTTCACGATGAAAGTTTTAAGTCAACATGTTGTATTTACTTTAAAAGGTATCAAATGTTGACCGTTAAAAAGTCCAGTCTAAAAGTTCACATGACATTTGCAAAGATAAATTTTAATGTGTTTTTGTATACTCACATTTGTGACATGGAATTCAATGTGAAACTGTTCACTTTATTTATTTTTTACTAGAACTTTCCATTCGGCATTGTTCCGTCGCTAAAAAACGATATTATTATTCAGCATAAAAATCATCATCTTAATACTAGCGTTAAATCCCAGTTGCGTTTGGAGCATCTGCCTTGAAGACCGGAGTCCATTTAGAAGCTTACGTTTTAGGATGAAAGTGTCCTGTTAATAACAAACAAACATGGAAATAGTTTTCAAGGCCAAAAAGGGGCCTATGAGGTAATTTTTTTTAGTTAAAAGCAACGGACAGCTGTAATAAATATAAAAAAAAAAAAAATTAAATGAAAATATACATCACGTTTGACCAAAATGTTTGCCAAAAGGTAAAATAGACAGATTACTTGGTCCATTAATTTTGATTGCTTCTTTCACATGTATAATTCATATTTGTGCTCTAGCTCTAGCTACGTATTATGCCTACATGTATTTACAAATATATGTGTCATTACTGATTAATGTTTAAACTATGCTAAGTTACCATGTTTTTACACAAAACAAAAAAACTTTATTTTAACTAATTATTAATAAATTATTAATAATTCATTTATATTAGTTGAGTAGGTATGTATGTTGTGTAACCCTGAGATTATATTAAAATAAATTAATTAAATTATTTTTTTCTTTCTTTATTATAAGTAAAGATAGATATATACAATCTTTATTGTACGCTATTACAGAAAATATTAGAGACTTGTATTAGATATTATTCTAACTATATACAAATGGTGTTCTTATAGCCAGAAAGCAATCGCTTCTAGACTACCCGTGGCAGGAATAAACAAGATTGAAATTACGATGGTGGTTTACATAATAAGTTAAATAAGGTCATGGTCATCTACGGTGATACAGAATCAGACTTTCTTTCAAATTGGTATCTTCGTCCGTCGAAATAGATCATATTTTCTTAAGTTTTCGCGACTTGTACATAATAAGACTACGTTTTAACAGTTTTAAGCGCGGTAATTTATTTTATTTAAGTTATTCCGACGTTTCGGCCTCTTTTCAGTGGCCATGATAACGGAAGACAAAGATATCAAGTGTCAACGAGTATTGTTAAAGTTTTAACAAAACAAACATTAAACATTCTAAATAAAATATATAATAAAAACACAATACTCGCTTCATTCCGCAGGCCGCGGCCACCCAAGCAAAGCACCTTTTACAATAGATTAGAATGAACTTCAAATATAACTTTCCGAATAGCTTATCTAAATTTAAACATACTCTTAAGTGCATCATAGTTCTCAAATGAATAAATAACAGTCGGCACACATATTAATTATGTTAATGCAAACCAATACATTACCTTATCAAATTTAAATCCAATTAAGGGCAACCTTATTAATTCTTTTCCTTTCTTTCAAACCGACGTGGGCGTTCGCACGCTCGAACGGGCCCCGAATATTTTCTAACAAGTACTCAAATACTTGAACGAATGAATTATTTTTGAACATGTTTAAACTGATAAATAATACAGGTATTTTAGAGATTTTCCTATATTTATACCTTATTTACGGAGCATTTATTCTGTTGAAATAAAAAAGGCCTTATTAATGCATTCATATCCCTATTAATATTATAAATGCGAAAGTAACTCTGTCTGTCTGTCTGTTCCGTTTTCACGTAAAAACTACTGGACCGATTTGGTTGAAACTCAGTATATATATATATATATATATATATATATATATATATATATATATATATATATATATATATTCGATACCGAGGATGAACATAGGATACTTTTTATCCCGAAAAATGGGATAGTTTCCGAATAACATGATATTTGTTTGTTTTTTATGCTTTTACGGAAAAACTACTGGACCGATTTGGCTGAAATTCGGTACGTATGTAAATTAAATACTGAGGATGGACAAGGGATAATTTTCATTTTGGCCTTTTTGGTAATTTTGGCCTATTTGGTCATTTTGGCCTATTTTGTCATTTTGGCCTATTTGGTAATTTTGGCCTTTTTGGTCATTTTGGCCTATTTGGTCATTTTGGCCTATTTGATCATTTTGGCCTTTTTGATCATTTTGACCTTTTTGGTCATTTTGGCCTATTTGGTCATTTTGGCCTATTTGGTAATTTTGGCTTTTTGGTCATTTTGGCCTTTTTGGTATTTTTTCCTTTTTGGTCATTTTGGCCTATTTGGTCATTTTGGCCTTTTTGATCATTTTGACCTTTTTGGTCATTTTGGCCTATTTGGTCATTTTGGCCTATTAGGTCATTTTGGCCTTTTTGATCATTTTGACCTTTTTGGTCATTTTGGCCTATTTGGTCATTTTGGCCTATTTGGTCATTTTGGCCTATTTTGTCATTTTGGCCTATTTGGTCATTTTGGCCTATTTGGTCATGATGGCCTATTTGGTCATTTTGGCCTATTTGGTCATTTTGGCCTTTATGATCATTTTGACCTTTTTGGTCATTTTGGCCTATTTGGTCATTTTGGCCTATTTGGTCATTTTGGCCTATTTTGTCATTTTGGCCTATTTGGTCATTTTGGCCTATTTGGTCATTATGGCCTATTTGGTCATTTTGGCCTATTTGGTCATTTTGGCCTATTTGGTCATTTTGGCCTATTTGGTCATTTTGGCCTTTTTGTTCATATTGGCATATTTGGTAATTTTTCCTTTTTGGTCATTTTGGCCTATTTGGTCATTTTGGCCTTTTTGATCATTTTGGCCTATTTGGTCATTTTGGCCTATTTGGTCTATTTGGTCATTTTGGCCTATTTGGTCATTTTGGCCTATTTGGTAATTTTGGCCTTTTTGGTCATTTTGGCCTCTTTGGTAATTTTGACCATTTTGATTATTTTGGCCTTTTTGGTCGTTTTTGCCTATTCCGTCATTTTAGCAATGTCGGTCACTGTGGTATTTTGGTCATTTAGACCATTTTGGCCTTTTTGGTCAAGTTTTGTAATTTATTTTGTTGACAGATAGACGGGGGATGGTATAATTAGCGATATAAAATGAAGTGAATCTTCCGTGGGCAAATACATAAAAATGTAATATAATATAACCTGTAGCACTTGCTCTATAAACAAGAGACACGCACTAGAGGTTAACCCGCGGCACAGCCGCGGGGTAAATTCTAGTCTATTTAATAAATAAAAAAGAAGCTATAATAAGTCCATGAAAATTAACGTTCGGCCCAAACGTTAATCATATTGTTACGAGTTGCAGGACTCGAATTAAAATGCCGTTGGAATTATTATATAATTTATTTGAACTATACAAATACGTATAACACAGGTACAAATATAACTGAACACAACCAGTCCAAACGTAATGCTCGATTCAATAAAACGCGCAAAGTTCGTCACTATATAGATTTACCGAATATACACATCTCTTGCCTCGTTTGTGGTTATCGCTTGACTGCCGATCTCTCCATTGGGACATTGCTTTATACTGCACAGATACAATATGTCTCTCAGCCGCGTGGACTGAATTTCTTAGAATCACACCTGGCTAATGACTACCATAAAAGATTACAATACACAATGGGCTGTTTTTCTAATTAACATTTTAAACATAAAGTAAACAAAAGAAGTCAAAATGCCGAAAAGGTATTAAAATGTGTTTCTGCAGACGCAGGTGTAAGTTTTCCTTTGTCGGCACCTCGGTCGTAATAATATATATGCAATATTTTTGGAACTACGAACCCGATGTCCGAATCCAACCGAAATTTAAAACTCCAGAATAATGATGAGGAGCTAGCGTAAATTAATTGTAAACATATACACAGGAAATCCGGAATATTCCTGAAAAGGTCCCTACATTCCCTTATATGTATTTGTCTGACGGCCTTTAGCGGAGTAAGCCGTTGCCAGCCTAGCTTACTGCAACGTAGTTTCCGGGTTTGATTCCTGGTGTAGTAAATTTCGCAACGAATTTTCTCCGTTATTTACTATAGTGTGGGTTCGGGGTTTGGCCCCAAAGTTGTCCGTTATATATTATCCATAACACAAGTGTAACTTGCTTTATTTTGGGATATACATATGTGTGTTTCTTTGGCGATTATTTGTTAAAAAAAATTACATTAATAATAAAAACTGAGTTATATTATTATTATTTACCATCGATGGGAGGTTCACTCCATTCCTTATAGTTACCACGTTCAGCGCAACGGTTTCATAGAATGTCTATTCCACATACAATAATCACCTGGAGTCTAGAGAGAACATCCCGCCAAGATATTCCGTCTCCTGCGACATTGATTGTTTAAGGAACGCCTTATAAAATTACTTCGAGGTCGGCAACACCTCGACAACGCCCCGGTGTTTCAATCATCCATAGAAATCGGCAACCACTTTCCATTGCAATCTTTTTATTGAGGGAGTAGGTATTTACAGCAAACACTCTTGCAAGCCCTGGATCTTAAATTTTTTCGAGGGGGGCATAAACTGAAAAAATGCCGCCCCAGCTAGCCTATATCTTTACCTTTATCATCATCATTATTTCAGCCATCAGACGCCTACGGATCGACACGCGTGCGTCTGTGGTTTTTAATCTATTATTTACGCGCCCCTCGAATATAAATTTATGCGCTTAAAGAACCGAACGTCTCAGTGGTCAAAGTTGCGCTAACGATGACTTGTCTATTTATCTGCGAAGTTTGAATTTGACGCCCTCTGAATTGCCCCCCTAGATCCGACGCAACACTTTGGGAATACCAAAGGTGTTTTCAATGTGCTGGCGTCCTGGTAAGGGGTCTGGAGCTCGGCCATAAATGCTGCCATTGGCCATAAATGAACCTTATTCCACCAGGGATGGTATCTAGGCGGCAAAAGCCCTGGCTACGGGTTGTTTTATTACCTCTTAAGATAGACCCCCCGATCGCAAAAACTTCTTTGCCTGCTGCAGGCAATAAAAACATGTTTTGTTATAAATTGTTGGCTTCAGTGCAGGATCTTCATTTATTGGTGACGTAATTTTATTCATCAAAATTGTTATATTTACATTTGGTTATACATACATGTGCTGTTTTGTTATATATACCAGCAAATGTAGTAATAAGATTTTGCACTGACGCCGGCGAAATACAGACTGTTCCTTAAACCACTAGAGGTGCCTGTTAAAAATAACATCATATGAATCGCCTTCTTATTTGCCAAAAACAGTAACACAGTAAGAACATAGTGCAAACAAAACGTAAACAAACGTAATAATGGCCACTTTATTAGCACCAATTGACACGTGTGTCAATGTTGAAATAGTCAATAAACTTGACATAGCGACTCGCGTGGCCCACAAAAGGCCACAAATCTCGGCTTGTGTGTAATTCGTTGATTCATGGATTTACATATATTTCAAGTAGTGAATAATTGTTAAGAATTAATAGACAGAAGTTTTTGAAGTTATAACTTCTTATAGGAGGGTAAGCAGCTTCGTTACGTAACGTGTTACGGCGCCAGTCTGTCTGGCTTCCCATTCTCTCACGCATACGGCAGCTGCAGGAGGGTCCTCCTCTATCATTCTAACCTAAAACGCTAGCCGTATTTCGGTAATTAGATTAAATAATGATACTAATAATGTACATACATAAAACTGTAAAGTACATAGGTATTCAAGAATTGTAACTAAGAATAAAATATATTTTATAATCAATAAAAGATTTTATTAATAAATGACCTTTCCTTACATTATCATATGAATATACATAAAATTTAAGTAATAATCTAAGCGTTTCTCAAGTTAACAATTTCAAAATTAAATAGTCCAACTTAGATTAGTTTAAGTCATCACTTTTGTCGGGCGTCCGAGACGCACACATATGTAAATGAAGTGTCTTAGTGAAACAACATTAAAATTCCATCTAATCTATAAAATAAGACTAGTGAGTAATTTAAATCTAACCAAAAATAACTACATATAACTTAAACTAAGAATATGTCCAATAACACGTTTCCTATTGTCTTTATTAAGGAGACGACACTTTGTTCATGTGTTCTTTGTTAATGTTTAGCACATAACACTACAGTTTATTATGAGAGTATTATAACACTAACTCAAATGGTTTTGTCCTCTTGAGTCTTCTTAATAAGAAATAGAAGTGTTCTTTTTTTTAAGAAATCAAGTCTTTACTAAAAAAAAATAACGAGGAGAGGCACTCACTACCGATCATAGATTTTTTTCAGAACTCACTCAACGTGTTGTTGACCAGAATTTTATCCGACGCAACGCTGATTTTTAGTGCGAACTTCCCTTTAAACGAGATGTCATAATGACCTAAAAGATCCTCGCTACAAGGCCTTTTAAACCAGTCCTTCAATTTATCCATCTTTTATCTATCTTTATATTTCAGTTTTAAAAACTCAGTATCGATATAAATAATATTTGACTAATCTTCATCTAATAACTCAGTTGTCTATGAAATAAATCAAAAATAATAATAGAAAAATTAGATATGTTGACTTGCATGACATTGACATGGCAAATTAACTCCAATTATTTACTTCAAACAAATATTGACTTCACTTCTATTATATTAACACAACGCATAATTATCCAATATCATCTTTCAAATATTTGAATTTGATCACGGCGATTCAATGACATCACAATTAAATCAGACTATGATGACACACACATGCAACGCAAGTGTCTTATTATTGCAATAACAAATGCAAGGAGGGATGCCAGCAATAAGGATTATTCCAGATTTTCATTTATTATTTGTACAACACAATGAACAAGTATATTATGATGAGTATATACTCATCATACTCATATGAGTATGTATGCCGACCGAAGATCATGTTTTTGTGACATAGTGCGTAATGTTGGGCGCTGAAAGAGAACCCGGCATTCCGCCTTGAGTCCATTGCTATAAAATGAGCAGGCCGAAAAGCTCCACAATAGAACCATTTTATAGTGACATATCGTCGGCGTTTGTGCAGGGCCTTGTAATTTTTTTGTGAAATTATTATTTCGTCAACTATTAACAAGTATTACTTACTATCTATTAATGTAACAATTTTGACAAAATAATTTCACCAAAAAATATAGTTACAAGGTCCTGCACAGATGAGGACGATATATATACATGTGAATATTTCAAGTGGGCCTTCAGAGCTAAATCTTAAATTATATGAATATAGCGAAAAATAGAGTAGCGAAAAGTGGCCTCGAGACTCATTTGAGTGTTATTCGCTATTTCATATAATAAAATAAATATAGCAATATAGTTTAAGTTTTGGCCTTTAAGGCCAAGTTGAAAAATTCGCATGTATATAATAATCCTCTCGAATCGTATTTTTATAAGGTAAGCTATACCATTATTTGGTCCCGAAATGATTACCGTGCCGTCAATTTATTAAGATTTCTGAATATCTTGAATAAATAGACAGGGTGCTATTCATTTGTGCCAACAATTGTATAGATTGCTCTAAACAGCAGATTTTGAAAAATATTGTGTAATGCAATGAGGGGCGCACTAACAAACATGACTGAATGCTATACCGATCGTATAAGGATTCCATTGTGACAAAGTGAAACATCAAAAGTCATACTCGCCCTAAAAAGTAACAGAATTTTTAACAGTTTGGACATTCTCAGTTTTACATATGGCAACCCTAAGCACAACCCAGTTCCTACAAATACAATACAATTGTGTCGCATTAAATTCAAGGGCAGTCGATCACTGAGGCATGAAATAAGATATTTAATTTTTACATTGTAATATAATTATTGGATTGAGTGCGATAATATAATAAACAAATAATAATCAATTTGTGCGAACATGTTCGTTAGATTTTTTAACTGAAAGTTGCATATATCTTTTTAACTCAACTTACATGACTAGGTGTTGAACAAGTTTAAAAAGCAGCTTATTTATCGCATGAGAGCTCAGATAATCAATTATTACAAGATGCACATACCTGAATTGTATAAGAAACTTGTTTAACGAAAGACAATTGATATTTATTTTCTCGCAGAAACGAATTCAACCGAGATGAAACCATAATAACACATTTTTTAAATTTTTATTTATTGTATTTTACACTAGAATATGCCCGTGATTTCGTTCACGCTTGATTTGAAATTCCCGTGGGATTACCGGAACACAGTGTACCGCAGTATTTAAAAAAGAAGATACGAATCGTTTTGGTTAAAACTGTCGGAATAAGTTAATTTCTATGCACCCAAACAATTACAAACCACTCCCGAGAAAATTACCACCAGATTCCCGGGATAAAAGGTATCCCGGGAAACCGGGATACACATATTACAATCACCTATTTTATTACTTAAAATTTTCTATTGACCACAGAAATAATCGCATTGGAATTCGATTTCATTTTTCAATCTAGCCATCATAAATCATTCCCAGAATATATATATATATATATATATATATATATATATATATATATATATCCCGCGGGATTCTCGGGATTAAAAATAGCGCAAACTTTAAGTCTAAGAATTAGCTGTCGGTCAGCGAAAACCGCATTGAAATCGGCCCAGTAGTTTTTACGTGAATCCCGAAAAAACAGATAAACAGACAAGAAATCTAAAAAAAAGCATCGTGGTCTCCGTCGTTTATATAGTCAGTCTACTCCCAGTTATTTTTTTAACAGCTTCAATGTACAGATATGGAATGCTTAGAATTTTATGATATTATAAACATACGGTCTTATTCATAGAGAGTTAGAGTAAGTTTGAACGCTTCTTTATGGTTTTTAAAGAAGCGTTCAAACTCACTCTAGCTTTCTATGAATAAGACCGTAAGAATATAGTTTAAAAAAATCACTAACATGTCCTACATATGTATCATATTATGTACAAATGTGTCATTTAAAAGCATTTATAAGCATATCTATATTGAAATATACAGTTTAAAATTAACTAAGCCATAAAGTTGTTAATTAAGTATTAAACTTACAACATACGGGACATCTGTTCAAACGCGAACATACAGTTACTACTATTTAAAAAATTACGGCCTAATTCATAGACTTAAAACAAGTTTGAAGGCTTTTTCGGAGCCATAAAGAAGCGTTCAAAGTTACTCCAACTCTATATGAATAAGACCGTTAGTGTTCACCTCTAAAGCTGTGACGTTTACAAACAAAATGAATCCATTGAAAAGTAATATGAACCGTTCGTTTCACCCCCAAAGGTTATAGTAAAAGTACTATTACAACAATAAAAATAAAGCAGTAAGTAATATGTAACCTTAGTTATAAACTATATTAAAGATGTGTTGTTGGGTAGTTTCTTGTCACTTTTTCACTTTATCTATAAGTAGTGGTAGCGTAATGGCTAGCGCCCGGGTCCCAATCTCGAAAAACGCGAGATCGATGCTGGCCGGAACGCATGCACTACTTACGCAGTATCCTGACCTAACAACGTACACATTGTTACAATTACCACGTGCTAACAACGGTGGAAGAAAACATCGTGATGCAACTTGCACATCACACAGATAACCGATGTGCCAAACCTGCCAAGCCGCCGTGGACAAGCCTGGCGAGGCCATTTATTGCTGTTATTTTTTTCTCTTTAAAACAGCGACATATCTTCCGAAGCGGTGTACATGACATAGAGCAGAAAATATTTTTTAAACTCATATGTAACTATGATTTTCAAAATTTTCCTCTGAAACTTAGGTTGAACAAAATTTCAATTTGAATCACTAAGAATACAGAACAAACATAATACTTCGTACAACTGACCGTAAAGCAGTAAAAGGCTATAAAAGTTAAATTTACTTTCTTTCAAAGTCGTTTATTTTATTGTCAATATTATTGCAGTAAGTTAAGGGCCGACCACCCCGTTCGGCCGTCGAACTCAAACCTGGCCGATCAAACAAACTATTTCCGTAGCAACCTGAATCACGTAGCATTCGCAATGTAACAGTTTAGCAATAAAGTTCCCAGGCTTAAAATTCAAACTGCCTAAATTATCTAATGTTTTTATCCTCAGTAATTTCGATGTCTTACATAATTATTTGTATATTAACTTGAAAATTTACTTCTCAAATTTATTACGGCAAAATGGTGAGAGAGATGGATAGTGGACATGTTTGCCATGAGCATGACAAAAGTCCAATTCCAAAAGAGAGAAGACAAAGTTGCCGGTATGTAATCAACAAGTCCAATTCACAAAAATCCAAGTCCAAAAAGAGCAGCCCAAGTTGTCAGTACTAAATCAATACAAGCGAATACGGAAAGGTGTGCAGTAGACGAATGAGCCATCATGAGCTGATGTCAGACGCATCTCCGTTTCACTGCCTGGTGTCACTATCTCGCTCGCTCATGGCAAACATATCCACTATCCATCTCTCTTACCATTTTGCCGAAAATTAAGAACCTACCAAGAGCTTGGGCGAATAAAAAACATTTGAACTGAGTAAAATGGGTTAGCAAAAATCAGGTTACTTGAGGTTTTTATTTTTTTACTCGTTTTTTTAGTATGAAACTAACAAGTATTGTACCATTTTACAATCCTGATTAAATGCGCGAACTTTTAATGACACTTGCCAAGGCACTTTAGTACATTTTTTTTGAAGGCGGGCCTTTCAAAGTCGACAAATTTTGAACATTTTAAATTCACAGTTTAACAAATAGTCTTAATTGTAGAAAACTTGGGGTGATTATGTCATTATTTTTTACTTTGGTTCTAGCAATGTTATTTAGGGTTACGGTTCCAAAGTTTAAATGAACAAAAATAATAAAAATTATACACAATAACCGAAAAATGGTTACAATTTGACCAAATTTCTAGGTTTTTCTTAAATGCCCATAATTTTTAAACTGCATGGAATAGATTTTTTTTCTGATTTTTCTCATAATGGTCACAATCAATCCTGTCACCCCGTTTCGGCTTGACGTTGAGTTCTGGGACACCATGTATATAAAATATGTTCATTGAAATGTGGGAATATTTATTACACGATATAGTTAGTATTTTCAGCAAAAATATATAGATAAGTTAAATCGATCAAAACTCATTTATATAACAAATCGAGATAGTAACGTATTAGGACATTACTAATTGATGTCATCGAGCTGTCAAAAGTAAAATAAATGCTTGGAAAGGGTATAAACCATCTGCATAATGGCTATAAGACAGCAATCCCCGAAATTCAGCCAAAGCTACATAAGCCTGCAACACTGACAAGTAGAAGCACAATGGAACTGGTCCACGCAGACTATGTCTATACAAAACAAACGAAATACTAGCAAATAAAAACGTTTCAACATTTTACAACCACGTAAACGTCCACATCAAAAGCTTCACGATATATGGTGCGATTACAACGACTTTGATTTCTTAACACAATGATATATTTTATTTGCAATAACAACAACTATGCAATGCTTGTCTGGTTTATATCACGAGTAGTTTTTATAACTTGTCCTAATGTAGTATTTTCTTAAGTTATCGCCACTAGAGTAAATAATAAATTTACGTCTTAAAGCTTTTAAGCGCGGTAATATATTAATTGATTTTTCCTCTCACCCATTTTAATAGACTGAGATCCCAGTCACCCCAGACTTACGTGATTTTAGGAAAGATGAATTTTTTAGGATCGGTAGTTTGATATAAACTTAGAAAGGAATGGATACTCGCTAAGCTGAAAGCGGGCCGTTTTACTGATAACGGGTATCAAAGGTGGAAAAAAATCATGCTCACTTATGTCAATGTAGCAAGGCTATTTTTTATATGTGTCATATATGATATTGTTATAAACAAGTATATACAGTTGCCAGACACTTCCTGTGGGCCATAACTTTGACAGACACTTTAAAAGTCGTAAAAAAAAGTGGGTACTTACGTTATTTTAGGAAGGTTGAATTTTATATATATTATCAAGTAATATTTCAAAATGAGCCAGAAAAATCTAACGGGCCAAACATCCTCCGTTGTGCGAGGAAGTACAGATTCTGACTGCGATTGACTGTTTTTTATCTTTTTATTGCTGGAGTACAGCTGACAAGTTGAAGACCTACTAGATGGAAAGTCCCCCATGAAATACTTTCCACATCCCTAGATAGAAATTACATCTTTAACCCCAGATATAAAAAGTTTGTTTCTTATAAATACATCAAATTGTTTCACCTTTATGTAAATCGTCTCGATAAAAAAATATACCTTTGAACATATAGAAGATTGTGCAGATAAAAGTTTGATAACAATGAGAAATGTTTTTTTTTGTTTCTCATGATCACACACTAGTATATTACATACAAATATTAAAACTCTTGCACCATATCATTTCCCACATACCAACCCAAAAATAAGGTTAAGTCACACTCGATTTTTTTCCGAAAACCTTATACGTATAGTATTTAATAAATCATGAGCGATGTACTGAAATTACTCATAAATTACGCATTAAAACAACGATGGAAACTTTTTAAACGTTTCCATTAAATTATATAAGGAATGTGATATAAAAAGTTTTAACATGCTGAATACGAGATACTATGGCACAAACTGTTTTGTAAGATTAAGGAAAAAGTTTGTAGACATGCCCTTATAAGCTCATATTATAAGGATTCGAAATTCCTAACGTGAAGCCGTTATGTGGTAAACCAAAAACATCTCTATTAATTCAAGATGATATTGCGGATGTTATGCAGATGACGAGTGGTATGACTTGGAGATTGTACCAGTGACTGGCAAATTGAGAGAAAATATAGCATATTGGTATTGGTAGGTATACATTAATTTTATATGATAAAAGACTGCGAACCGAAACTGCCAGTTAAGTTAAAAAGACAGGTCTGCAACTCCATCATTAGACCTGTCTTTTGTATGGCAGTGAAGCATGGCTTGTACTTGAGCGACATAAGCAGGACCTGCGTGTCACGGAATTGAATATGGTTCGGTGAAACCGTGGAGTCACGCGGATGGACCGCAATAGGAACTCCCTCATCTGCACCAGTCTTCACGTATGTGACATAGCAGACAAAGTGCAGGAGAGTCAATTGCGCTGGTACATTTTACGGAAACCGGTTAATTACGTGGAGAGCAAATATCTAGTCATGCCGCCTCCGCAAAGCCTCGGTCGAAGGAGTTCGCCCAAAAAATACTAACTTGACGTCGTGAAGGATGACAAGCTTAATACAAGGGATGCCGAAGAACGCGCGAAGTGTAGGAGAAGAAGCACGAAAGCGGACCCTGGGCGTCGAAGCGATCGCTCCGAGCGCGATTTGAGTTGAGTTCAGATGATAATGATGTTATATGATATAAGCTTTTTTTTTAAAGGTTTTTTGATACAAGCTTTTCAGATCCTGGATATTATATAGCAGCAGCAGAGTGCTAGCCAAGACAAGTAAAACGAGCCCAAACACGACGAGTGTATCTTGTTTAGTACAGGAGTTCCTGTGGCCACCTTCCGACTCCATCATCAGATCAGCTCCGTGGTACCATATTATTGCATTGTCACCGTGTCACGAGATATACATATGCGTGCAAAATTTCAGCTCAATCAGACACCGGGAAGTAGGTCAACTTTAACTTGCAAGATTCCACCCGAACTTACATATACATCCTCGTACATCCATTGCAAGTTAAATAAAAGCTTGTAACTTGTAAAAATAAATATAGAACTGGAAGATTGATTTAGATTAAAGAAGTAAACGGAGGCAAACACAGACGTAAAATCGATGTGAATTTTGAACAATTCGTGATACAAGGAGTAGAAACTAATCCAAAATCATTATTAAAATTAATAATGATAAAAATGTAGAGGGTTTTTTCTGTTCAGTTGTGGTAAACTAAAGACCGAACTAAACTAGAAAGACGGGTACTCAAAACATTATTGCATTAAAATTATCCAGATAGTAGGTACCTAAGGTCACAAATTACCTCAACATATCGTATGCAACATATTCCACGTAAGTGCATTAAGCAACACAGAAAGTAAACCGATTCTGCTAATTTCTAAGAACAAAGTGGTATTGTTTGGTCGACATTCACCGTATTACAGAACTGACAAACCGCATTATTATCAGAACGTTAATTAATTTTAATATAATTTCGAAAGTGGTTGAAGACGCTTAACAGTTCTCACGATTGCTTATAATGCTACTGTACAATAGCTTTGGCCATGAACGTAGCTAATGTGAGCTTATTTTCTATAGAGTAATAGCAAATTTGACAGCTAATAACAGTAATCCGACATTACAACGGAGTTCTTACAACCAAATTACATTTTAATTACGTGCCCCAAAAAACCCGTTGTGTTAAACCGCAATGCCTTGAAATTGATCCAACCGCATCATAGGTGTGCATGTCAACCTACTTTTCTGATAGGTAATACGTATATTATTATTAAATTTACACGGCTTATTATTATAGCGTTTATTGTGATGTAGTAAAGATTAAAATCCTTTGAGTCAATGTCCAAATTCCTCCATGAAAGGAGAGTGACCAGACCACCTCAGAGTTATGTCTAGATATGTCGATAATTGGACATCTGTCAACGTTGACGCAATGTAAATAATGCACTGAATTTTTGTTGAATGGTATTTAATTCTTTGAAGATATTGTGTAATAAATTCTCAATCAGCAACAATAACCCCATACCACTTGATCACTCTGGGAAAGTGTTAAATACTTGTATTTGTCATACATTCATACAAAATTCAAACAGTTGCACGTGTGCCAGGCATTCATAAAAAAAAACACAACTTCATAATAACTAATAACTGAAAAACAGGCCTAGTGCATGTTACTGCCAACACAATGAAGCTCCGTAGAGGTTCGTTCACAGTGTTTATCATTTTGCTACATAACCCTACAAAAAGCATTTAATCGAAAATACCTAATATCTTAAAATCTCCTTACTCTTAGGATTTTTGTTTGAGCCACTTTTCGTTAAGTTTTTTAAATTTAAATTTTTCAGAAATTTTCATCTCATATTGCTGACATTTCTGTAAGAGCAAAGCAAAGTTTACAAGTTTAAGTTTAAAACTAAACGCATTTCCACCTACCTATTGACTTATCGAAATTAATTGCCGGTTCCTATCTAAATCTAAACTATTCATTCACTTGCCTTACGATCGGTTGAATTTTGACATTACTTGTATCTGTATTATACAGATTATATACAGATAGTATTATGTCAAATGAACGATCGGTAAGATACAGGAACCGGCCATTAGCTTGCTAGAAACGAAAAGTTATTCAGTGCTCAAAGTCAAACAGCAGTAAGTCATATTCAATCCAGATTAGTTATTATATCATTATGACTTATAATAATTACTCTACACTACAAGAATAAATAAATTGATCAATATTATTTCTAAAATTATATTCCATGCGTTTATAGAAACAAAATAGTAAAAGCAATCAGGTATAAGTAAGTTTTACGTTTTGGCAGTGTTTTTATTTTACGCGTCGTAATACATGTATGTGCCTCATCGTCATACAATATTGCACGAAAACTCAATACCCAAACCTGAAGCCCTTTAACTCTTTGCATTTATACTGTCTGTGGTCAGCTCCACCGCTTTGATTTCGAAGCCGGAAACTCGTTCCGCGCAAGTGTGGGTGTCACTCCATGATGCCATGTACAAGATATACCCCGAAAGCGAAAGTCTCGTGTTTCCTATAAATCTTTTGTGGTCCCAATTTATAATGCTTAAAATAATAGCCACATTTATAACAATTACGTTTTATTGTGATGGTTATAATCACATTGAAGTCAGTATTAAACTGACAAACGACCTGGCCACGACCTTCTTGTTGTGAACGACAGAGAAGTACGACGCAACGGGCGAAAAAAAAACAAAAGTATTAAAATGTATAAAGCACCACGAGTACGTCGCGATCGGAAGCCGGCGCCAACCAGTAACATCGTCGTATGAGCGGTCGTTAAAAATACGTGGTCGTGACCAGGCTGTAAAGCTCACCTAGCCGCCTCCTCCTGGTTTGTGACAAACTGTCTATACTGACACAGACAGATTTTATGTGAAGACGGCAAGTTGAATGGGGAAAATATGTCAAGCCATGCCAGTCTCACGACACGGGACGCCGAAATCTTCACAAAATGAAAGAAAAAAATACATGTATTTTTTTCATTTACATTCTTATACACAGATTAAAATTTCTTTATTGTATTAAGCCGCGTACTCATCTGCGAGCCGTAACTGTAACCAAGCGGATACAGTAACATGCTCTAATGAGTATGCCGACGATGAATAGCCAACAAAGCCGCAGATGAAGCCATCGGCCGTCGGATGCCGCAGACTGACCAACGAGAGTCGCTAAGAGACCACCTTTATAAGAGAAGGCTCAGACGGGTCTAAACCCCGCCACCAACGCGTAGTTGCCCGTTGAGTAGAGAAGCTGGGGCAAAGAGGTCTACCTCGCAGCCCCAACCTCCTCACCGCCTCAAATGGCCAAGAGGAAGAAGACCACCAGGAGGAGCCAACATTGATCTTCGCTTTGTCGGCGATGCGCTTGGCTCGAGCTACTATGATTTTTGGTTATAGTAACTTCAACGGTTACGGCTCGCAGGTGAGGACGCGGCTTTAGATTACATTATATCGTAATTAATAATTGTAATAAAGCTGATTTATTAATTCATTATTTTAATTAACAAGACGATTACATATCTAAAAGCGCGTTTAATTAAACCTATTATCAACGATTTCATATATGGAATAGAATAAAGTCTTCATACACTTTTATGAACAATTGATGATGAAGAAGTGTGATTCAATAACAATTCTGTTGCACGTGCGCTAATTGTAAGACTTTAAATATGTTTACAAATTATTATGCCACGACTGTCTTGGAATACAAAAAAGTTATGTATATTATTGTTATATAGTCCGTGCCAACTTTAAGTCACCTTAGATCGAAAAACCGTATATTGCGCAGCGATCTGTTATTAAAAACGGATGGCAGTGCAATATACTATTTTTTTTATTGCGTGAGTGCAGCGGACAGAAAGATGGCCCACCTAATGGGAAGCGGTCACCGTCGCCTATGGACATTTGTAACACCAATGTGCTGCCGCTCTGAAAAGGGAGACTGGAAAGTTGTTATGGCGACCTACTCTATTATGAGTGGTAGCCATCTAGACAGACAAAGGCCCTACCACCTGCCTGTGGGTTGTTTTGCCGCCTCTTACGACAGGCCGCCCGGCCATAGGAAATTGTATTCTTTCTCCGTTCCTGCACGGATAAAATCTATTACCACACTACATAATAACATAATATCATCTAACTTTTAAAATGTTACGATAGAAATAATTTTATTTACTTTTCAAAGAATAATGAAATATTTATAATAACCCCTTTTTTTTGTATCTACTTATAACGTCATAAGTGGGCATGCTGGTACAGCCGTGCGGGCGACCTTTGGGGGAATGGCGTCCATTGCACATAAACGTCGCACCTGTGCGACCCCTCTCACATCGTGGTGAGACCCGAGGTAGTTGGAGAAGCCCAGCTCTCCAGCTTACAATGGAAGGGTCAGTCCGTGAACGGACCGGCCATTGTCCGTCCGGGCTTGAGATGAATTCGCAAGCGAGCCCATAGCCCGGACATATCACGCAACGAGGATCAGCCAGTTGTTATAGTGGGTATCTCCAACCACAGTGTAGCAATTACATTCTCACGGGAGTGCTAGTGCCACCTCGACGAGGCGAACCCTCACGCCCCACCGCGCTTCGCCCACCGCGGTTTCTCCTCAAACGGATTTCCCCTGGGGGGATAAAAAGGGTATGCTCGTACAAAATAAATAAATAAAAAGTGTCTCAGTTAATTTGAGTGTCCGTTTCTCTATTACAGCACAGCCTTCTGCAGCTGAAGTAATTTCTCTGCACTAGTTAGCAAACATTATGCGCACCTTTATTGTAATTGTAGCAATATACAAGTTAGGTCATAAATAATGTCTGTACCGTCGCACGCTCTCTAGCCGGGGTTCGAACTCACACCATTGGTAGGGGACACGAGTGTCTTCGTCGCTGAAACCCTTTTTATACGCACTGTTTGTAGGACCTGATATAGAGGGTGGACGTGGTGGGTTAACTAAATTCAGACTGCAGTTTATGTGCAGGTAGTATAAGATTTTTCGTTCTTTAAAGTCTAACTGTGAATCTGTGCTGGGTGAGTCGATTTACAACCCCCAACTCCGAATTTGCGTACACACAAAGCCGCTGAAAATAATAGTATAATTTTGTTGCCTTCAGTTGTTTGTGTGTGAAATGTTTGTCGAATAACAATAAGTAGAATATACTATTATATACTCACCCAAAACCTCGTAGACTAAGAACGTCCACCTTGGCTTCAGAAGTAGATATCACCACACACACGGAAACTGAAACCCCCTTAACCAATCATTCGAACAATAACAATTACTTTTCAGGGTGGCCGCCATTTAGTTTGTTTGAACAACTCACTGCACTTGCCAAAAATCTTATTGGAACGAAGTTCCTTATCGCGCGTTGCGAAAGGGGGCTAGACGGAAAAAATTAAGACTAAAATTTGTAACGACACTTTTTGCTATAGTTGTAAGCCGTGAGGCGTGCGCGTGTTTCTCTGTCTGTCTCTCTCTCTCATAGAAAGCAAGCCAGTTATTTTCGTTTCGTCTTTCTATTTCGCATTGAACAGTGTGGTGTCGCGACCATTATTTTTGTTGAGTGTATATAGGTTTTTTGTACATAATAAATAATATCGTTTCCTCAAAAACAATTTATTACAATTCCTTCACTAATTAATCGAAAGGAACTTCGTTCCATCCGGATGTCCCTTGACACCTCTCAAGTTTTATTATATATCTTACATGTCTCTCTTTTAAGATCACAAACTAATCCGACGACAAAATGGTGACGTCTTCATGTACCAAGGCAAAATTAGGGGGACAGAGATAGATATACTTACTAATATTATACAAAAAGAAAGGAATATGTATGAATCAAGAATATGTATTGTGGTTTGAACAAGAGATGGTGCTACCATGACTTGAGAACCATAGTTCAACATTAAATAATAACCAGTAATTTTATTTTATTATTACTAACTAGTTCAACTGCACGCCAATGCTATATTCGCAATTAGATCTTGTCCACCCAAAGGTTGCCTGGAAGAGAATGCTTTCAGCAATAAGGCTCATTGTACTTTCTACCTTATAGTATTTAAGTTTATTGTGTATTTTTTTCTCTGTCATGTTTGTACAATAGAGAATGTTGCACTGTATTGTAATTATGGCAACTTAAGAATAAACGCCGTATACTACAGTCCCTGTACCAATACCGGTGAAAAAAACGCATACATAAACTACATGGTCATCATGATGTGTAATTGATATCTCGAGCATTTAATAAGTGACTGCTATCTTTACGAACCTCTCTAATATTCTAAAGTACATTTCAATTAACAATCCACTTTCATCTATTAATCAAGAATCGGGAGACAGTACATATCAATCCACAGACTAGAAAGTGGAACGCGGTCGTCGCATTTTCGATACATATCGCGTATCATTACTCATTGTCAACACTAAAAGCTCAATTAAGTGTGCATCACGAGAGTCAATTAACGGTAAATACGAACTGAAAGAATAATGTGGTAAATATTAATTAATTATTGTATCATTGATATTAATACTGGGTAAACTAGTATGAATTACAATGAATATGGATATTCATTGATACAGTACTCGGGACTTGACATGGCACTTTGGGATAGACATGTACATGGTACATATTTATCTTCTAGTCTAGACTGTCTCGCTAAAGAAGTCCCGCAGACGGGGTGCAACTATCTACGGTCGTGCAACGGATTATTAGGATGATAAAATAATTTAAGAAATAAAAACTTTTAGTTTTAGAATTAGAAAGAAATAAAATATTCCTATTTAATAAGTATTTATAAATACAACAATAATATACTCCTAATGTAACTTTTACATTAAAACTCCTAATAAAAACAACATAACAACATGGCTGGGCTGTACAATACAATAGTTTCATTCTTGCCATGGGTCTTTTTTAGTGAGACGCAGATTGAGTCTTCTTTTTTTATTAAATACTAGAGTTTGACCAGCAGCTACGCCGGCCGCGTGTCAAACCCTAGGCAGTAGCTTTATTATACTTACACAAAAACTTATTTACTATACATATATAAATACATACATATAATAATTAAAAACAAACTAAGTCCATATAGTCTAGAGACTGTCCAGCAACATTGTTCAGAGGTGAGTAAGCAAATGAGTTTGAAGTATTACTACGAATGACATGTTGTTTATGAAAATGTAGGTATTTGTTAGTTATTTGAAAATATGTGATTGCAGCATCGTCTATTTTAATAATCCGTCTATTCTAAAGAAACAACGTCATTTATCGGGGTAAAAAGTATCCTAAGTTATGCCCCAGTATATAAGCTAGCTTTATGTCAAGTTTCATTCAAATCCGTTCAGTAGTTTTCACTAGTAATAATATACCTAAATGTACACATAGTAACTAAATACTAAGCATTTACTAAAGTTGCCTTGTTTCACTCCAGTTTCGAACTGGCACTTACTTTGAATACAATACAAACGAAAGTGCATTGATTGACGATGTGAATTCTGGTCTTTCGATGTACAGCAAAAACATTTAGAAAGCGGTTTTCATCTTTTACGTTGAGTTTCAGTGTCACTTTTTTTGTCAGTTGCGAAACGGTATGTTGCGAGGGTGGCTTTTAGGTTTTGTCAAAGTAATTTTGTACCCTTTGGAAGCCTAAAACTTCTGCTATGTAACTACACCTAACTCACGCAGAAATCATTATACTAGTCTTACGAAATAATGTATGTGTTTATGTGTTAGTTTACAATACTTTAGACTGTAATCTGCTCTCCATGTATGTCATTTTTATTTTCCTTTTTCTTTGTTGCATAATAATTACAGATAATTTAAGAGTTTCCTTTGAGTCGGGTTGCTTGGAAGAGATGTCTTTTAGCGATAAGGCCACCTTTTGTTTTACCAAGTACCTATTGTCTTTTTGTGCATTTTGAAATTTTTGTTTTAGTAACAATAAAGTGTTGTCTATGTCTATACCTATAAATTCTGCTATATACAGGGTGTTTGGCGCATGGACCGACAAAATTTTTTGGGGGATTGGGTGGATCAAGAGCTATCTTTAACCCATAGATACCTATGTCCCAAGTGTCACTGTAATCGAGATACGATTTTTTTTGTTTGTTTTCGAAAATTACCTGGTTCATCGTCTTTAAAACGACATATTTTTCTAGTTTGTTGTTGTAATTGAACCAAATAACTTCCATCGTAGTCTTTAATGTATGATTATTCTAAATTAAACATTAATTCTTAGCATTAGACAACAAAACGTTCTTGACGAGCTTTCAAACTCTTAAAAATGAATTAATCTATGAAAAAGGTCAAATTCAAAATTAATTATAAAAAAAACTAAAAGGTATTAAGAATTTCATTTGATTGAAACAAAATCTGTACTTAATATCCTTTCCAACGATATACCACATGGCCTTGAAATTATTCCTTATGTGACCAAATTATCAAAATCAAAGTAGGGACGAACACGCACTCTAACACCAAACCCGTTTTTTAGAACAATAGTACGCAGGTAAACACTGTCTCTTTCTTGCACATGAAAATATCCCTTGTCTTTGTCTGTCATTGGATCGTAATTTGTGTCGTGGTCTTTGTTTAGTATTAGTTGAGATTTTACTATCATTGCTATCGGTATTGTCGCGATTCACATCTGCATTGTTGGAGTATTTTTGTGTTTAAACATTGTTTTTGTTACGTTCTGTTTTTGTTAAGTTTTCTTTGGTTGAACTATTCTGTTAAACTGTTGGTGTGTTTGTCTTCACTGTTCTCGTTACAATGTCTAACTACAGTAACGAAGAGTATGCTGATATGTTGTTGGCGTATGGCAGCGCCAATTGTAACGCTCGTGAAGCGCGTAGAATTTACCAGGAGCGATATCCTAATCGGCGTGTACCACACCACGAGACGTTTTCTACGACCTATCGGCGTCTGAGGGAGACTGGAAGCATAAATATTCTAGAGCCTCGAGTCAATGTGAGGCAACATAATGTTGCTGTGGATGAGAGTATTTTACAAGCTTTTGATGAGAATCCAACGACAAGTATTCGAGCTGTAGCTAAAAGACTTAACTTGTCGGTTTGGAAAGTCTGGTCAGTTCTTCGGCAAGATGGAAGGCATGCATTCCACTACACTCCTGTTCAAGGTATGTTTTTTAAACAATTCAAAACTCATTGCATGTGTTTTTACAACTTAATTTCAAGTACAACAATTTAACAAGTAAATTCTTACTCTAATAGTTAAAACAAATGTGTTTGTTTTTGTTCAAAAAAATAATTTATTCATTGTGGCCTTTGGGTCAGCTCACAGATGAAATAAATCGCGTCCGTACAATTCTCACGGATTTAATCGATTGTTCTAGGTCTCATAGACGATGATCATAGGAGGCGGCTGGAATTTTGCAGGTTTATGATGCATACAGACGTAGAAGATACAATTTTTTTTAAAAGAATTTTGTGGACCGATGAATCCAATTTCAATCATGAGGGGATTGTGAATCTCCACAACCTCCATCATTGGGGGATAAAAGGACAAAATCCCCGCAATAAAAGGCAAAGTTCATTTCAAAGTAAGTTTAGTGTGAACGTTTGGGCTGGGGTTATTGGAAGACACCTGATCGGTCCACATTTCTTACCGGAGCGCCTAACCGGAGAAAGTTATTTTTCTTTTTTAATGAATGACTTACCTGAATTGGTATTACCAATAGTAGAAGAAGAAGATTTTATTTTCCAAAATGATGGTTGCCCAGCACATTACCAACGAGACGTTCGAGAACATTTGGACAATTGTTTTCCCAATTCGTGGATCGGAAGAGGCGGTCCGATTCCTTGGCCTGCACGGTCACCAGACCTAACACCTCTGGATTTTTATGTTTGGGGGCGCGCAAAAGAAATTGTTTATGCGACAGAAGTACGGACAAGGGAAATTTTAATAGAAAAAATAAATAGCGCCTTTAGCATAATGAAAGAAGAAATGCGATTAAAAACGACGACTGTGGAAATAAGAAAAAGATGTCGTGCATGCATTCACAATGGAGGCCGTCATTTTGAACCCAATCTGTGAATAAAATTTAATTAAAACGTCGTAAAATACAAACAAGGTGTTTTCTTTATTCTGACACTGGTTGAGTAATACCTTGTTTTGTGATCACATGAATAATTTCAAGGCCATGTGGTATATCGTTAGAAAGGATATTAAGTACAGATTTTGTTTCAATCAAATGAAATTCTTAATATCTTTTAGTTTTTTTTATAATTAATTTTGAATTTGACCTTTTTCATAGATTAATTCATTTTTAAGAGTGTGAAAGCTCGTCAAGAACGTTTTGTTGTCTAATGCTAAGAATTGATGTTTAATTTAGAATAATCATACATTAAAGACTGCGATAGAAGTTATTTGGTTCAATTACAACAACAAACTAGAAAAATATGTCGTTTTAAAGACGATGAACCAGGTAATTTTCAAAAACAAACAAAAAAATTCGTATCTCGATTACAGTGACACTTGGGACGTAGGTATCTATGGGTTAAAGATAGCTCTTGATCCACCCAATCCCCCAAAAATTTTTGTCGGTCCATGCGCCAAACACCCTGTATATACTACACCTCCAACCCTCAATAAGAAGGTCCAATATCAGATGCGGGACCATGTGTAAATTACATCACACGTTAAGGGGGGTGAGGGTCCGAGGTCCGACGAAATGTGACATTGTGTGACAAGGGGAGGCAGGGGTCCTAAATTTCATCAGTGCTGAATGAACCCTAACTGGATGACTCCGACAAACGAACATGTGATAATGTATGGTCATACCACAGTCATGCTTATTTATTATTAAACAATCAAAAATATTCAATGAAATTAACAATGTATGCATGTAGTTATAGCCTAAATAAATATAAACTAAGTACCACTTTAAAACAAAACAAAATCTTTAAATATGTCGGCAATAGGCCCATTTACAAAGTGGAAGGCAATGGACAAATAAACATCATAACAAAACTATTGTCACATTTAAATATTAGAAAGTAACAGATTTCTACGTGTATTTAGATCATATTTGCCAGTAATATAATCAGTTGATTTAAATAAAATACAAATGAAACATATTAATTGTAATTAAAATTATAACAAAACAATGCAAATATTCCCGGTTAGATAAACGACTGTTTACTTCATTAGTTTTTATTATTTTCCTGCTTCAGACACGTGGAATGTTATCACTGTGCCGTTAGAACAGGCAACGCTACTAGATAAGGCATGCACTTACGAGTTAACTGCTAATAATATTTAACTTTTTTAAACATATTATAACTGCTCCACTCTCGCGAGAACGTGAAACAAGAACCCATTTCACGATCTCGTAGTGTTCTCGCGAGAATGTGCAGAGCCCTTAAGAATTGAAGCCTTTGTTTTCGACGTCGATATAGTTTGGTGCGAGAAACAGTATATTTATTTTAGACTAGCGATCGCACTGCTAATCCACAAAAAACAGCTTGATATACCTCCCTTCTATAGCAATGGGTAGAGCTTGATATTATTGTACACTAGCTAAAGTTTAAAGAAAACGTAATAAGTTTTATCCGATACAGCTCGAGCGCCACCTATTTTGTTAATGGCAACCTTGATACCAACGACAACTAAACAACAAAACAAGAAGAAATCTTCATACGTTATTATTATTTTGTAGTCATACAATGATAATATTATTATTACTACAAACAACAAAAAATCTTCATAGGTTATTAATATTTTGTAGTCATACAAAGGTAATATTATTATTACTACAAACAATGATATAGTTGCTCTTATACATTTCATTAATAAACGACTACGCAGAATAGGCATAGCAGCTTGAACTCACCTACGACACTCCTTTTACGTAAAATATTAGATACCGTTAATTTTAAAATAGACCAATATGTAAATGTGTAAGCAAATAGCTTAGCAACTCGTACAATATATCGTTTCAAGGTATGTTCATGACACGAAGTTGATAAGCAGACACACGTGTTATCGGTGCAACTTTTTAAACACGTCTTATTACGATTATCATACCTATTTCATATTTATGAGTGGAAATTTCTATGCATATGACAATATTATACACCGGATATTACATAGTAGATAATTTTTGAAAGCTTATAACAAATAATCAATAAAATATAAAGTAACTTGTTTTCCTTTTTCGTAGTACCCCAAAACAGAGTGAACATCACCGACGTGACCGAAGGTGAAACGCAAACGGGAATTATCGCACATGTGACCGCAAACGATAATAAGGTTTTATTAAAAACAGTCTCCGTTTACATTCATGGACCTAACGGTATAGAGCGTACTAGGGCTTTACTTGATGACGGATCAACTGTCACTTTGATAAGTGATAACCTAGCGACTAAGCTAGGGCTGCGAGGACACAAACATTCGATGCGAGTTTGCGGAGCGTGACCCACACACGATTTTAGCAATCCATTACACTATTCAATGATGTTTAAATGTCTTAATCAACTTAACGAAAGTCTGATCTTAGATATGAAAGTACAAAAAGGTTTTAAAAATGTTTCACTATACCATCTAGGTACACGTAATAAATCAAAATTTTATTCATAATTTTATCTCGTAGGAAGGACTTAAATTTATTTTCAGTCATTTAAGCTCTGTAAGTTCAGCAATAAATAAACGAATTCAGCTTAAGTTGAAATCAATGCAATTGCCTCAAAATTACAAACTCCTACAACACAATCAATTGAACTGATAAATTTATCAATTAACGCATTCAACTGGCTCAAAGATCGGCAATCTCGATCCGTCTATAAGTGACCCCGCAGTTGGGCGCCAACAGCCATCTGACCATCTGACCTGACTCCGCCCGCAATGAATATTGATCGTATTGAGAACAACCCACGCGACAAACTTTCTGCAAGTCAATGACCTATTAAAGCATATAATTTACAATGTTACTTAATACTTATTATGTACATATTGATTATAGAAAACATAACATTGATGTTATATAGGTACTAGGTATTTATTGTTGGTGTACTTTAATCTTTATTTTACCTTTAGATGTTCCTTAATATGACTAAGAGCCGACTTTTCAATCATCAGATAAAGTTATCTGTCAAATAAATTATAACCTGAGTGAATTGAAAAGTGAAACCATTCAACTGTTTTATTTATGCAACTGACATTTTAATTTTTCCATGTAATACTATATTCTACGAATGACTTTTATCTGGTGATTGAAAAATTACTATTAATTACATTTAAACATCATTAAATAGTGTTAATTGATTGAAAAAAAACCGTGTGTGTGTTTGTGTTACAAAAATACCTGTACAAAAAATTTATTCTAAGAAAAACAATAGTAATATATATAATAAAATCTTTGACTGTTTTCTGAAATCAGATTTAGGATAATTACTGCTACAGACAAGTCGATCACCAGATAAGCATGAATTTGTTAATGCGTACTTCTGTTATACACATGACTTTAATAAATATTTATTTCTGTTCCTTCCTTGAGCCTTAGGAATGAAGCGATTACCATTATTGTTTCAAATTTGATATTCATATAGGTATATATATTTTCGATGATGGGGAGAGATTATTTTTAACTCGGCAAATAGATTTTTTCCGGTCTATTCCAAATATACACTAGTGAAAGCACCAATGAAGGTCTAATTTAAGTCTAAGTCTAAAAAACACATATTCATAAATTTTATTTTAATAATTATTATTAAAGGCGTTTATAATAGACACGGTTCAGTGCATCACATATCGAATAGTTTATTTTCACAACTTCCATAAAAATCTGCAGACTTACTGTCTGGCGTTTAAGTTGCGTCGTAACTGGACGCTTCGACCTTAATTATATCTGTTTACTGCATGCAGGCTCATGCACGTGCTCGGTTAACGAAGAGCTACATGCGCGGCTACTGTATCTAATTACTTCTTTTCAAGCACGCTAGTGGAGTTTGTGGAGCATATTATAGAAAAATACTAATACACAAACTGATGTTATTCCCCGTACACGATAACTTGACCCGCAGTGCTGCCAAATTCTAAAAATTAACATCACTTAATATCCTGTCATAAAACAGGTTCTAAATAGCGGTTATAACAAAACGTAAATTATTCTTTTATTTTTCGATTTTTCTAGTAATTAGTGCGATATAGGTGTTTTTGACTATAGCTTTGGGTGTGATTATTTTTTATTGTTGGTAACCCTGCGCGTCCAGTTTTCGTAAGCAGTATATAATATAATAATGAGTCCAACGAGTGTTGTAGAAAAAAACACGGCATCAAAAGAGTGAAATGCTTTATAATTTCTATGAGTTATGTGACGAATTGTGATTATAAACAAGAATATCGTAATACATGTGCTATTAGGAAAAAAATATTCAATCTACAATGAATAATTAAATTAATAAATTAATTATAAATATATTTAAATAATTACAATTACAACTTATTAAATAATTACAAATTACGATATATTACAACTAGGATTTACCTTCAAATTCGTTCACGCTTGACACGAAATTCCCGCAACACAGTACTACAGCTATCGTTTTAGTGAAAACTGTGTCAGAATAAGTTATTTTTTATGCATTCGAACAACTTGAAACCGCTCCCGGAAAAATTCTCACGGGATTCCCGGGAAAAAATCACACATTTTAATACGTAAAATTTGCTATCGATCGTAAAACAAATACAAATAATGTTGTCAACATCTGTATATATTAAGCATGTAATGTATTCACTAGTTCATGCCAATGTCACCTTTTCGCCTTGTTACGTAGCGTGTGCTCATGTCTAACGGACTAACATAATACTTAACATCCATTTATAGGATGCTGGTTGGTCACAAACGACTTTGTAATGTTGATCTCGTCGATAGAACCATCTTTGTCTGATGTAAATCTGCAAAGCTAGAGAGAAGGCCTCCTGTTCGACTGCAGCAGAACCGACGGTAGCGCACGTTCTTGAAACAATGGGACGCCATCAGAGATTTTTTTATTTTTTTATTGCAGGAGTTCAGCAGCCAGGCAGACGGTCCACTTGATGGAAAGCGGTTACCATCGCCTTTGGACATTTGCAACACCAAAGGTGCTACAAATGCGCTGCTGCTCTCTTAAGGAAGACTGGAACTTGGTCACTAATGCCGGAACACAACACAAGGTTGCTATGGCGGCATACTCTAGATCAGAGGTGGTCGCCATCCAATCAAGCAAATACCCTACCACCTGGCTGTGGGTTGTTTTGTCGCCTCTTACGACAGGCCGCCCGGCCGCAGGAAATTGTATTCTTTCTCCGTTCCTGCAACGCAAGTAGCATCCCACATTAAGGGGCGGTCCATCTTCCAGGGAACCAGCGTCATACCATCGGGTCTCCTGCCATTGTTGCGCCCGTTTGGTTCCAAACCTACCCCGGCTGTGACAGGAGCCCGACGGATTAAGTGACTTTTCTATTCTACACATAATTTACGCAAATTTAAGTATAATGGCTGTTCTACAATACACACACACACACATATATTGTAGAACAGTCATTATACTTAAATATGCGTAAATTATGTGTAGAATAGAAAAGTCACTTAAGCTTCTTTTATTAATTTAATCGCTTTAAGCGAATGATCTCTTAATCAGAAGACACATTATATATCATCTTAAAAAAACAAACATCATTTACGTAAAAATTACGTTCGCTTATTAATAATTCCTTTCGCTAATGTTTTTTAAAATTATTACATAGAATCACTATATAATTATCCATGAAAAAGGGGGACTTTTGGAGAGGATTGAATAATGAACTCGTGTTTTTGCAGTTTTATTTTCTGAAAATGTCTAAATTACTATACTTTTCGATACTTTGAAATGAACAATAGCTGTCGGATATTGTTTGTTTTGATAGTCTTTCGATTTACAAGGCTCCATTTATCGGCGTCAGTCAAGGAATCTACAACTTGGCTAAGCTATAATGAAACCAATAAATAAAACAGGACTATATAGACTCAGTTCCTTTGCCTGCCATTGTGACAAATTGTACTACTATAATCTATGGACAAGATTCAAGACACTAAATAAAAATTATTCAATTTTCTTTTACTTTTTACAATCAATTTGAATATAGAATTCGGCGAGAAAGGAAATTGCTAAAGGATTTGAAGGATTAATTGATCACTCGCAACCGGGTTTGGTTTCAACAAGTTCCTTCTTTGTGACGTATTTCGAAATTTGACACGTTGGTCATACCACAAAAATCTATATGAAGGTATAAATGCAAACTCAATATGTTTGTACATTGCTTTTCCAGTCATCGATAAAATTAATTGGTGGACATTTTTCACGCTCAATAAAACAAAGAAATATATCAAAACTAGCGTCTTTTGGGAATTAATGTTTAAAATTTGGGCGTTTTGGTCATCTATCTATCTAAAACAATATGAGAAATAAATCTCACCTGTTTTAGCTATAGAATATAGCACTTAAATTTACGGAAAAAAGATGCGTGGAAAAGCCTAATATACAATAAACCTCGTATACAATACACCTATTATAACAACGATTTAATAACATATATGAATGTTTAAATAGTGATTAAGAAACCGGGTTTCTCAGTCGGAGATATATCATTTGAATACGATTGTATAATTAACAAAAAAAAACCTATCAACCCATAACACGTTATTACATGAACATAAAAACTAAATTATATATCTAACAAAAAATTAATTTCATCTGAAAACGATCATGAATCATCGATATTATATTGTGCAAAAATATCGATTTAATAATCGTGAATAAGAACACGTCACAAAAGGTTTCGATTGCCAAGTCGATGTGACTGTGACTCACCATGAAGAATAAAAATGTGGTGTGAAAATTTAATACCACTTTTATTTACTAACACCTAGTTTAATTCTACTTTATCATTGGTAGAGAAATTATATTATACATAGAATTATGCATATTTTATGTCAAACAATGTGGTTGTTTTAACCAGGACTTCGTTTTCGACAGGAACCGAAAGTTGACATCGCGTTGTGCAGTTTTATTTTCTTATATAATGAATGAATAGTTGTAGGATATTGATAGTTTTTGAACAATATTTATGCGTATATTTGAAAAATACTCTGTAGTGAAATTTCGCCTTTCGAGTTGTCACAACTTCATTGTTTGGCGTTGGCATCAATCAAAGACTTACACTTTAGCTCAGCTATACTTAAAAGTAAATACATCAGACATGGCTGTATGGACTGTGCCTTTGCCCGCCACTGTGGCGAATAAAGTAACATTAACCGACTCTAATGTCTGATTTCCATATTTTTTTTTTATTCATTTACTAGCTTCTGCCCGCGACTTTGTTCGCGTGGAATAGTTAAAAAAAAGTAAGTTAAAAAAACCCGCGATTTTGAAACATTCTTCATTGGTGCTCCGCTTCTATTGCTCTTAGCGTGATGGTTTATAGCCCATAACCTTCCTCGATAAATTGGCTATCTAATATTGAAAAAAAAAATAGAATCAGACCAGTAGTTCCTGAGATTAGCGCGTTCAAGCAAACAAACAAAGAAACAAACTTATCAGCTTTATATATTATATATTTAAGATAAAACTCTCTCACCGACACCACACCCTGTCAAAATCTTCGCTTTTATTATGTTACGTTGCACAGAAATTACTTTCAGTCTGTTATAAGCTGTTTAAGTAATTAAAGCTTTTTAACTATCCCACGGGTACTTTTTAATTTTTCGGGATCAAAAGGATCCCATATGTTGACCAGGGATATAAGCTACCACCATACAGAATTTCATGTAAATCGGTCCAGTCGTTTCGGAGATTAGCCGGTACAAACAGACAGAGAAACAAAAATTGGAAAAAAAACTAAATTAGTTCTATTTCATTTCTCACATTCCTCTGACTCGGTTTTTATCATTTTTTTCATTGTACAGAAATTTGACCTCTACAATTTTATTATAATATGTATAGATTTACCTTAGTACCTACTGGTAAAAATTTGGCATAAACTGCATTAAAACTTATCTAAATTTTCTACTAATTAAGGTACAAGAATAGGAAGACATGGGCATCCGGCACAAGTCGTAGTATAGGGATCTGAGAGACTCTTTTGAACTAGATGGCGTTGTTATTAATAAACGCACTGTTCTTAAATTCGTTCTCAATGTTATGCTACTGACTATTATTTTAAATAAAATTAGCAGTCATTAAAAACTATAAATCCATCGCAACACAATTTTGCACAAACATAACAATTTAGCTGCTACTACGCAACTTTTGCAACATTATTGACGCGGCTTTGTGTATAGAAAATAATGAATAGACTCCAATGAATTTAGTATTCAAAATTTCAATTCACATCTCATCCGGCGGGTTCTGACAGCACAAAACGTTTCGTTTGGCATTTTGTATTTATAGTGCTTGTTGCAAAACGTTAACTATTATACCCTTTTTGAATGTGTAAAGTGCTTAAAGCGTATTGTCGACATAATATAACAGGTACTAAGGCATCAGAAATACAATCGACTCTCGATAATCTGACACTCGTTAATTTGAGTCGCTTGAATTTTTTTGTCGGTCCTTTGAAAAATACTCGATAAGTTGAATAAAATCAATTTAATTGGTCTCAGCGGTAATTTAAAGTTGCAGGAGTAGTATTATCTAGTTATCTTGCTAGCCAACACGCAATAATTTTAAGTGACGATTTCTTCTCAGCTCACTGATTATCGGAAATTCAATGAAACATGAATTAACAATGAAAAACGGATTTCTATTCAAAATGAACATTTGTAGATACTTTTGAAAATTCTATAATACATCACGAATTTTGATTAAACTCTTGTTTTTTCCTTCCCTCTTGGTTATAAACTCCTGTTATTTTGAACTCGGAAGTGACACCTTGATACCGGTACAAGCGAAACCGCGTGTAAAGGCTTAACTTCCTCATACTCTCTCTTTCTCTTTTCTTTCACCTTCTCCCAATTACTTGGGGTCGGTACAATATGCGCTTTCCCTTCACACTCCTATATTCTAACAAACATTTTGTGTCACACTACAAATCATCATATCATCCTTCACACAATCCATCCAACTCTTTTTTGGTCTATATTTACGTTTGTACCCATCAATCTTGTAGTTTAATATCATTTTTGTCAAGTGACTTTCATCCCTTCTCATTTACATGCCCAAACCACCTTAATCTTCTTCCTCTGAATTTTTCAGTCACAGGTGGAACTTTCAAAGATGTATCTACGCGTTTCTCACCTTATCCATTCTTGTAACACCACACATCCATCTCAACATTCTCATCTCAGCTGAGTGGAGACGTTTGTGGTCTATCACTTTAGTGGCCCAACCTTCGGGCCTGTATAACATGACCGGTTATATGACAGATTTATATATCTGTTAACTTTCTCATACTACGTGCCTAAAAATTACAAAAGTTAACATGTAGGTAGATTTGTCAATTTAAAGCCTCAAAACTCGTGTAAGTGTATTTATTGGTCGTTTAAGACTATTTACGGGCGCGTGTTCCAAGGAAGCGCGAACAGCCAGGGTCTAATAAAGGCTTGTTATGCAGAATTTTACTGGAGCATTGCACTCCAACGGTGCACTGTGGAATAATTAAGGGTCGATGACCCGTGCAAAGCTCACAAAGGACCTGCGCTAAAATTCGAACTTCAGAATGCGTCCGCGCACGAATCCTAGGAGCAAGGCAATCTCCATTGTAATTTACTTTTTCAAGACTTATATAATTTATTTATCTAGATATTAATACGTGAAGCAAACACTTTGTACCCCTTTTTACGAAAAGTGCGCGGACGGAGGAGTATTAAATTTCGCCCACTTATACTTTTTATAAAGAAGCAACAAATCCTAATATTTTTTTAATTATGCATAAAAAATACATTAAATCAATAAAAAAAACATTACACACGCTACCATGTATTTGACACAGGCATACATACTCTTTTGTTTATTGTTAAAGTCAAATTAACAGTGTAGCCTTGGCGAAGTCTGTGATTATACTCGTAGAAGTTATGGAGGGTAAGGAGGACCATCTAGTATGGGGGATCAGTTGAAAAAGTGTCCACCTGTAAACAGCAAATTATGGTTCGAAAACTCTTCAAAATAACGCTAGTGTAGGAAAAGGAAATGATATGAATTTAGCAGTTATAAACGAAGTAAAGTATGCTGGGTTGAAAAATTTAAAAATTATAATTTGGAAAAGTATTGAGACTTTCTCGTATTGAGATCTATGTATATAAATTTTTGACCAATTGAATTTTTGAAACCTATTTCACTAATTAAGATAACTAACTAAATTATCTGAAAATTCCACTATGATGAGACATGCAATAGTTACATTTTCGTAAAATGCGCGGTGACAAAAAGGAATTCTTTCTTTCCTTCTTTAATCTTACTAGATTAAAGTTTAATTATTTGTGGCGCTATTTTTAAATACTTTCCACTTGCTATTATGGCGCCATCTTAATTTTCTGCCCTTCAGTGGACACTTTTTAATATACTGAGATGGTTCTCCTTACCTCTACCCTCCATAGTAGAAGTATATAGTCTTTGACAACAAATTATTACGGTGGAATTTCGAGTATGGGCGACCACTAGTTAATATTAATTAGATCATAAACCTACGCAAAATGTTTTTTTTATTATCGGCAAAAAAATGCATCAGTCTAAAGTAGGAAAAGGTACTCCGTGCGTGTAGTCACATTAATTTGACCATGAAGTTTGAAACTGGTCGTAAGATGCCTCCTGTCTATGTAACCTGCAGTACGTGTGCCTCACTTCGATCACACATCTTTGTGTTACAGTTATTTAGTAGCATAGTTGTTCTTGTCATGTTTCCGTTTAAAGTTAATAATTAATTTTGTTATGTACCCTCTTATTTATAAACGATGCAATCGACCATTTCCGTAATTGAATAATAATGGTATATTTTTATTCTGGTTAGCTGTTCTGTATAAAGTATCTATAATTTACAATAATTTTGATACAATATTTATTCTTTATAATCTAGTGATCGTGTACAGATTATAATTCAAAATCTCTCAATTGTATATAGACCGTGTTCACTAAATTTTGTTTTCATGTTGGCAGACGCGATAGTTTTGTACTGTGATCGGTTTGTTTTATTACATGTAAAACTTTCAGAATAATGTTTTATATAATATCTTGTATAAAATATTATGTGAAATTTCCAAACAGTAATGTATTATATTCTTCTCATTCATAACACTTTAATTAAATTAGTTTATCGATGACTTCAATCCGCTATCGGTTGTGCCACTATGCTAAGTTTCTTAAACTGTTAAATTGTTGGAGGGATGGCGAGGTGTTCTAAAAATGCTCGACGACTGTTAAAATATCTGTTAAAACCGTAAGGTTCTCTGATTATAAAGTATTGTGACCAGTTGCTGCTCTTTTACTACTATAAACCCTTCTGAGATGTTGTAAGTATTACACTTGTTATCCGTTTTCCTCACCCAGCCACCTTTAACTTATACTTACTAAGACATCCTTGCATCTTAGACTACTTAGAACTAATATTTGTATTCATGTTATATGGTAATTTATATCATTAATCATGTGCTATTGCCCATATACTCATTAGTCAGTTAATAATATCACTACTGTCTTGCATACAGTGCTAAGTACACAAAAAATATCAATTTATATGCTGTTACACAAGCAAACAAGCCTTCAGCATTGTGATACTATCTATTTGTTATAGTTTCTAATTTTATCTACGGTTTCTTTTTATCATATTGACCTTCAAGACAGAACAATGAACTTTTATGTTTCTTTCGAAATCATTTGCTCACAACTTGTTTAGTGGGTATTATATTTTTATTGTCACGTGTTCTACTAATTCGGTCAAAACATGTTTATTATAAAATTACAATGACTTAAGTACTTAATCTAAGAGCTAAGTCACCCGAATCATAACTGCCAATGCGCTAGCGAGATTTTAATTGTCTGATGGGGACAAACAGACATACGAATTAGCAGAATGTCGGGGCTTCGTAGACATTCAATCTGTCGAGTATTCAATTTTGTACAATGCCTTTAAAAATGTGAAAAAAACGTCATCAGGGCGACTATCTCGAACCAGCAGACTCCCATAACACAACCCAAAATTTTTTAATCAAATCTGCTAGATAATCATATCGAGGGCTTCATAACGAATGGGCGTACACACAAAAGTAAAGTTTTACACAAGGGACAAAATTGTGAATAAAACAAAACTAGTTGATTGAATAAGGCTGAAATTTGAAATACCTTTCTGTTTAGGTACACTTGCATACTGGTAAAACTTTCTAAATTGTAACATATTTTTAGGCTATAAGTTCATCTGTATTTTCTGTAATGGTGTACAATAAAGTGTTATCTATCTATCTACATTTCATAGATTTGAGTAAAAAACAAAAAAAATGGCATTTTTGCGTATACGCCCATTTGTTATGAAGCCCTCGATATGGGAACTACTAAACGGTTTTAAATGAAACTCAACACAAAGCTATGTCATATCTCGGATCGACTCTTAGAATACTTTTATTATCTCGACGACCTTCCTTCCCTGATATAGACGAATATAGTAAAAAAATGAAGCTTCGGTTTCATTCTTATGGCATTACCATTGCAGTTCACTAATAAACATCTTGACAATGGGGACAAAGTATCGGTGGCATAGCTAGTTCTAAAAAAAAAACTCACTCGTTTCTAATATTCAAATCTAGATACTATCAAACTGTTTAAGGAATGCGGGTCACAAGTTCCATCAACGAACACTCCTGTGGCGATCGGGTATGAAATGTCGCATAGCAAACGCATCGGTATTCAACTGTCAGTCCTAGTATTGTCCAAAACGAGTCATATACCCGGTTCCCGGTGTTCTTTTTGTCCTCGGTAAGACTCCGTGGCGCGTCTGAGCGAGGCTCAAACCAGTTTAAATTTCTTCGTGTCACGCCAAAAGTGGTAGTAATAGAAATGCCACGAGGAGAATATTATAAACTAGCTGTGCCCGGCACTTGGTCCTTATTACACCATGTTTTCTAAACCCTGCAAAAAGTTAAACATGTCGACGGCATCAGTGCAGGACCTTGTAACTACCTACATTTTTTGATCAAATTATTTTATTCGTCAATATCTTTACAAATAAATAAAATTTTAGTGTCAGTTTGTAATGTCAATGTAATGTTGTAAAGCATATGAAAATATATAGGTACGGTTCTTATATCGAAAAATCAATTTTAAATTTTTTGTCTCTCTTTCGGTTTGTTCCAGCTCTTCTCTGAAACGACTAGAACCGATTTTAACATGACTTACACTAGCAAATAGCGCGGAAAAAATATATAAAGGATAAAGTCGCGGGCAACAGCTAGTTGTTTTTTTCCCTTCAAACTATTACTACATATAGTTTGACGAGAAAAAATATTTTCGCCAAAAAATGTACTTAGAAGGTCCTGCACTGACGCTGACGATATAACTGCAGCAATAATAGCTGTGGTGTTACAATGGTATATAAGCGACGGTAATAAATGTCTATCAGGAGGGCCGTTGTGACTGTTTTACTCTTGCTATAAATATAAGATACGCAAAAGTTTAAGACAAAATTCCTGTCTTAATTCCTAAAATTTTCATTGTAATCCGTTGGGCCGCGAAGCCTGTTTGAAACAAACTTTCAAACCAAAACACATACGTTCTGAAATCGTTCACTAATCATTAGGTATTGTATTAAAAAGGGGTTTTTGTTGATTTTTGGTATTTATTTTCAAATCGCAAACAGACAATTCAATATTGTCTAATAGTATAGGAGATAGGTAGAATGTATATTTTTCTTAAGTACGTCCATATTCTATAAGGTTATGTACTGAAGGCTTACGATATAGTGAGAGTACCTAAGTGTAAAGTCCGAGAGACATAAAATTGCACATAAACAACCGTTAAACCCACCGCAAGAAAAATCATTGAGCGATTCATAGATGTGCGAGCAAGAAATTTCAGGAGTGAAGAACGCCGAGACGTATGTATGTATGTATATTTGCTCATATGTCTATCACCCGCTTTAGAATTACTTTTCAAACAAAAAGCTAGGCGTATATAGATAAAAAATATACCTACACAGACGAATTAAGAACCTCCTTTTTTTAATCCTTAATGTCAGATGCTTAATGTCAGAAAGGTTTCTCTTCTTGTAATTATTTGGCTATAGAATCCGAAAAAGAGAATAAAGCAAGCCACTCCTTTCACAATCTTGAAACGTAACCGGCTAATTACAAAGTTCATCGGTCTCAAGTTACATTAGAGCAGATTTAGGTATACTGTTAGGCCATTTATCACGCACGCAAGTTGCGAGAAATGATAATCAATTCTTTGTTTCTTTTATAAATGCTATAGTTTTAAGAAACAACTGAAACAATTCAACTAGGGCAACAATAGGATATATGCTAATGAGATTTCTGACATATTTACCTATATCGACATCTATATATTAATACGTGAAGCAAAAACTTTAACTTCTTTTTACGAAAATTGCGCGGAATAAGGATTATGAAATTTCGCACACTTATAGTTTATATATAGAGAAGAAGCGACGAAATAATGCATAACAATACATTAGATCAATAAAAAAAACATTACATACACTACCATGTACTTGACACACACGCATATATACTCTTTTGTTTTTGTTCAAGTCTAATTAACTCCGTTGAGTAGTTTTTGAGAAATGAATATAGGATAGATTTTTTTATCGCCGCCAATTATTTTGTCATATGTTTACATCTAAACGAAGATTAAATTAATGAATACAGTTAAGTATTGCCATGTACGGAAGCTCAGCAGATCGTTAAGCCTCTGGAACTAGTTAGAACGGAAATCTAGAGATAGAATGAACTCTGCGACATCCGTGCCTTTGCAAGTGGCGACAAGCCTCTATGTAAAGCAGTTCTAATTAATCGATAACTAGTTTGGTTGTAGAATTACGGTACGTGCCATTTTCCAGATCTTGAAAGAGATAAAATTGATATAAGCCGTCCACTTTGTTTTTCAGGTCATCATCATCATACGAGCGTTAATTTTCAGTTCCGTTCAGAACGTTCGATCCGACACCCAGGATCCACATTCTTACTTTATCTTCTTCATTTCGCGCGGTCTTTTGAGACTATAGCTACGCACCGCATATTTCAAAACTTGAGGCCAGCATTTCTTGAGCCTTCCCCTCCGACCGGGATCTGGCGAAAGCTATATGGTTAGACATATATCGTTTCCCACATAATTCGGAATTCGGTTATCATATGCCAACTGGCAAATTATACTTAATTTTTTTTAAATTATTACTTGTCAGAGGCATAAGATGGCATACACTCAGAATTCTACACATGGTATTGAGGCACTGTAAGCGCCTGTGCATAAGCATCGCCAATACGCCGCTGCTACAGCACCGCTAGTGCGCTGTTATTCTGTGATTTTTTTATGTATATGCGAACGCTGTCGGCCGCGCCATCGCTGACGCCCCTCCAACAGCGAAAGTGTTGGAGGTACACACAGTAGTCGTCTACACAGTTTGTGAGCGCGGCTGCGGTATCGTGTGCACGCTGCACTCACGAACACATGCGCTAAGTAGGATATAAAATAAACTGTATTAGCTTTTTCTATCAGATTATTAGATGGTATCGTGTATTATTTTATGTATTACTAGCTTCTGCCCGCGACTTCGTTCGCGTGGAATAGAAAAAAGTAAGTTAAAAAAAAAACACGATTTTGAAACATTCTTCATTGGTGCTGCGCTCCAATTGCTCTTAGCGTGATGGTATATACTCAAATAGCCTATAACCTTCCTCGATAAATAGGTTATCTAACACTACATTTTATTTCAAATCAGACTAGTAGTTCCTGAGATTAGCGCGTTCAAAGAAGCAAACAAACAAACTTATCATCTTTACATATTATATTATATATATATATATATAAAACTCTCTCACCGACACCACACCCTGTCAAAATCTCCGCTTCTATTATGTTACGTCGCAGAGAAATTACTTTGTCTGTTATAAGCTGTTTAAGTAAATAAAGCTTTTTTTACCTATCCCACGGGAACTCTTAAATTTTTTGGGATCAAAATTATCCCATATCGTCGTTTCGGAGATTAGCCGGTACAAACAGACAGACAAACAGATAAACAGACAAACAGAAAAACAAAAATTAAAAAATATCTAAATTAGTTCTATTTCACTTCTTACATCCCCCTGACTCGGTTTTTAGCATTTTTTTTCATTGTACAGAAATTTGACCTCTACAATTTTATTATATGTATAGATTAACGTGTAATAGCGACTTAAGTTCCCAAGTAGGTAATTTCAATTCAAGTGCCTCATATGGCATGAGTTAGACACCGAAAAACCAGCTAGATAATATTACCAGAAATACAACATATTAAACATCAGCAAGGAGCAAAATGCACAAATCCGGTTTGGCTTGTGTAGAACTCGAAAAACTTGAACCGAATACATTTTAGTTGTAATCGGTAAGTTGGCACACTTGTCTTCAATCAGATACGGAATATATTACGAGTATATTAATTTACAACCCGCTTATCCAATCTTAAAAAATATTTATTAGTAACTAGCTGTACCCGGCAGACGTTGTCCTGCCTTTAAAAAATAAAAATCTAGAACCCGATTCCAGCGTCATCTTCCGGGACCAAATGTTAATCTAAACTATTCTCAAATCCACTTGAACAAACAAAAAATTTCATCAAATCAGGCCCAGCGTTTAGGAGGGGTACCGCTGCGCCACCTACTGGTTCCAATCGTTTATTTAAACCATTCCGGGACAAACTTCAACACACACACCTAAATTCTGGTACCTGATTGCAGCGCCATCTACCTGGTTCAAATTAAAATCTAAATCATCCCAGTAGAAAATTATAAAAATACTAATATCGCTATTAAAAAATAGGTGTTGATCGTAGAGGGTTGAAAATTTAGGGTTGTATGTATTTTTTAATGCTGTATCATAAAAAATAAAATACAAAAATATCTAAAATAATATATATATATTTAGGGGTGGACTACCCTTAACATTTAGGGGGATGAAAAATAGATAGTAGCGGATTCTCAGACCTACTGAATATGCACACAAAATTTTATATATAACTTACTTTCCACAATAAACACATTCATTAGAAAACTAGCCGTACGAAACTTCGTTCGCGTTGGCATAACGCCGACGTATGATACATCGATTATTTCGATGTGCAGGCTTCATCACCATGTTTTTCTTCAGCGTTGTTAGCACGTGATAATTGTAACAATATGCACATTAGGTCAGAAAACTGCCTAAGTGGTGCCTGCGTTGCGGCCAGGATTCGAACCTGCGTCCTTTGAGTGTGGGACGCATACGCTAGCCATTACGCTACCACAATTTACATGTCAAGATACTTACTAAATATTTGTGTATCGTTTAAAGTAGCACACCTCGTCACGTTAAACTAACACGCAACCTTTATCTACACCCAGCTACTGATCGACCTTTGCCTGCTATTCGCTGGGCATTATGCCGTGACTTGACGCTATTAGCTTAAACGATATCAAGATTCTTCGTTGGAAATATAGGAAACCGTTATAAAATATTATCGCGAATCATTTTAGAGGGCATACAGGGCCCTAAGTCTGCTGTGATAATTGTGCCAGAATGGTCAATTACTGGCAACTGGCATCATAATGGTTATTTTTTATACAAACCACTACGGCGGCAGTCAACGACCATTGCGACACCATTGCAATAGCAGACTCTCAGAGAAGAACAAAAAATATTATTTGGAACTTTTAGGATTTCTACTGCATATTTCAAAAGAGGATTTATATAACTTTGGGAGTTAATAGCACCACCAGAGTATTACCATCTTTAATAAAAACACCATTTTTATTACTAATAAACAATGGTAAGATTTATAAGAATTAACATTTTCTCGCTATTTCACGACACGGACTTGGAAATACATCTTTGTGAAAATTTAAATCAGACTTTTTGAAAAAATGCATAGATCAACAGATGAATATACGAATAGACTGATGGATGGATATTTTATATTATAATAACAGCCCATAAACGTCCCACTGCTGGGCTCGGACCTCCCACTATAGGGGAGCAGACAGTATTGGCCAAGTAAGATGAGCAGGTTTGACACATCGGTTATCTTGATGTGCAAATTTCAGCACGATATTTTTCCTTCACCGTTGTTAGCACGCGGTAATTGTAGCAATAGGCTCATTAGGTTGAAAAACTGCCTAAACGCATGCGTTCCCGCTAGGATTCGAACCCTCGCCCTTTGAGTAAGGGACACGTGCGCTACCCATACGCTACCATGACTTACGGACGGGCATAAACATTGTGTAAAGTTTATTTTCCACCAAAATGGCTACGTACCTACTCTAAAACACTCTTTACTTGTAATCCAGAAACTTAAATCACGCTGTTCTCTAGTGTAAACTAACATCGTTTGTTAACAAAACCTATAATTGAAGCGTACGACGATACAACATTTATCATCTCAGCTCAGCAGGTCAGTTGATCTATCATGACTGGTCACAGGTACCTATTATTGAAATTGCGGTTTGCGCTGGTGTTTTATTACAGTGACGTCAGCGAGCCAGGAGATCGCCCACTGGCTATCTAGAGTGGTTTTTATCACGATGATACAGAGGCCACAGGTATATTGGTACGAACAAATCTGATATGCGATAACTAATGGGCAATGGGAGTGTTGGGGACGAAAAAACAAATCAATTTAATCAATAAACTGGTCAGTTGATTGCTAGGCTTTTAATGTTTGATTTTGCAAGGTTTACCTAAATGCATTAACGAGTATAGCTATAGTCGACGCAGCTGTGATGTAAGTTCCAAGTTGTTTCGCGATTTGTTGTAGTTGGTAACGTTACATTTTCGCTTTGGAAATTCAGTAAATAAGGTTTTACTGGCGAGGTTTAGAAACGCTTCATAAGACATCAGTTCATCCCGAAGATTGAAAACCAAATATGCAAAGAAAGTATTTTTTAGGCCGTCGTCAACGCGAAGGAGTGTACAAAAATATTCCGTTAACAATATTTTAGCAAGACCTGCAAAATCGTTTACATAAAAACGTTATATGAGTATTTCTCAAAAAAAGTGTACATCTAACGAAAAAAAAGTGTGCCTCGAAATAGTAAACAAATTACATATATATTTTCATTTATTCATACAAAAAATACACAGTTGTGAAGGAAAAATATTAGTCTTTAAAATAACCAAGAATAAATAGTATACGTATTATATAAACATATTTTAGAATTATTTTTTAAAACAATGTTTTTTACCTATCATACAAAAATCAAATTGCCACCCTACCTACCTATGTATAAAATACTTCATAAAATACGATATATCACGTTAATACTATGCATTTTTGTGTAATAAAGGCCTTGATTAAATGTAGTTTCTTTATCAAAGTTATTTTTTATGTTTTCATAATAAAATAATAATTTAAATGTGAAAAACAAAATGAGTCGTATGCCGTTACTTTTTCGTTACAACTCTTTAGTTACGTTTTATTTGTACTTCCATATGATTTATCAAAGCATTCGTTAAATAAGGACACGGGCAACACTAGCTTCATTCCGTTGTTGGTCTGATGTCCCAGCCATAAGTTTTAATGTGAAAACCAATAAAAATGTGTTGTGTTTAGTGGTACTACTTTTTCGTTACAGGAAATGTTATAGCTTTTTTCACAATACAGTAAGTCTTGATTTATTCATCTTTTTGTTATAAGTGTGGTACAAACATGTGATAAGCTTATAACATCTGCAGTTTTAAGTTATAACAAACCATTGACTTTTTCGAACCCTGTTTTGTCTAATACTTACTAAAATATCGTAACGGTTTTTATGAATTTCGCATAAAGCTGAGTGCATACAGTCACAACTTGATTAATAATAGTAATGTAGTTGTATATTAATTTCTTCATTGTTCCTAATTTAACTAAGGCTACAGAAAAGAAAAAATGGTGCATTTAACAAAAGCATGTCTTAAAAATATATTTAAAATAAATAATACCTAATAATACCACCTATAGAATAACATATTTTTTTGTAGGTTGTGAAGAGTATCACAATAAATGAGAGAGATTTTGGCCGTGTCGTGAGTTAAATGTATGTACATGTACAATAAATAAATAAGAGAATAAATACACAAAAACATTACAGACAGATATTTTAATTTATTTATCTAAGATGTATAGATAAGATATTTTTGATTAAATGCTTTTCATGGTTCCCTAGCCAATTAATAAAAACAGTTGACCTGCTCCTAACAAAACCCTTCATTGTACATGAACTGCTAAGCGAACTCAATTCATCTATAAGTCTGTACATTGAAGCTTCTTAAAAAAAACAATTGGAATAGACTATATAAATGATGGAGAACACGAAACATTATTTTAGATTTCTTGTCTGTTCATCTGTTTGTTCGTGATTCCCGTTTTCATTGATCAACAGTAAATTCTTAGACTTTAAATCTGCGCTACTTTTAATCCTGGAAATCCAGCGGGAATTATTCTGGGAATGATTTAAATGGCCAGATTAAACAATCAAATTTCAAGGATTTTTTTCTCTGATCGATAGCTAATTTTATGTAATAAAATGTGTGATATTTTTAGTCCCGGGAGTCCACCGGGAATTTTCCCGGGAGCGGTTTGAAGTTGTTCGGATGCATAAAACTGAGCTTATTTCAACACAGTTTCCACTAGAATAACAGCTTTCATTATTTTTATAAATGCTGCGATACTTTGTGTCCCGGGAATCCCCAGGGAATTTCAAAACAACCGTAGACAAGTCGCTGTCACCTCCTAGTATTAATTTAAATACATAGACGAGATATTCACAATTAATAAAATAAGATACGAGTACTACGTAATCTCTACGCAACACAAAAGTATAATCGAAAATAATATTATACTGTTATTCTAATACATTATTTCCTCTCTTTTTATCAACAGTCAAAGCAATTTAATCTCTAAACGACGAATTAATTCTGGTGTAATGTACGACAGTTGTTTTCCACGTGGACTTTTGTTTACCGTTCGACGATGTTTTATTTAGTAGGCAATAACATTTTACTACCAAAATCGTAGTGACATACGGGACGTCCTAATGGTAAACATTTACATAAAAGTATAAGCAATGGCTTTACTTGGAGGTTTGAATATGTTTCTCTAAAGTTTGCTTCTAAGCAAACAGACAGACGATCTACTTGATGGTAAATGATTATCGTCGCATCTAGACATTTGCAATAGTAAGGCAGCGCGTTGCCCATCTCATCGATATTATATATGAAGAACTACTACTACTATTTGAAGAAATCAACATTGTAGCGTACTGGGCAATCCCTGACATTCATCGTCTCTCTGACTCTGACACTCCTCTATTCTGACATTCATCGTCTGTCACACCACAAATCATCATATCACCATTCAAACAATAACTTAACATTTGTACCCATCCATGTTGTAATTTAACATCCATGTTTTTTTCTTTTTGTCTGTTCGTATTGGAAAAACCATTGGCCCAATAAATGTTGGCTGGACGTTGTGAAGGATGACATGCGTACCAATGGTCTCCAAACCGAGGGATGCTGAAGATCAAACTGGAATATAAAAGTAGGAAAGTGGACACTGGGCGTCGGAGTGAAGGCTCCGAATGCAATCGGGATTTAACGCTCGGATGATGATGATGATGATGTATTGGAAAAACCAAGGACGGGAAACAAAATTGCGATGTCATAGCAGAAGAATAAATACTAAAGAATAACAATCGCCTAATAGAAAACGTAACTCGTAATACGTTGCAATTAGTGTCGGCGCGAACAGTACAATTCTTAGAAAATCTCAATTAAAATTTTCAATCAATGTCTTGTTGTTTAAAACAGTCATTTAAGTTAAATCAGTCCTAATTGGCTCCTTTTCAATGTCATAAATTGTATTAATTTTAGAAGGAACAAAAAATAAAGTTGCATTAGCTGATATTAGATGGATCAACCAAATTAAGTCAATTTGGTTGAAAGGCACAGAACTGAAATGACATGATTCAAGTTTATGTTTACGTCAATCACTTCGGTTGATTCGTTCAAATGGAAATACAGTAATGAACAGTCTAATATCAGCTTAAGGTATTATACCTTAAGCTGATATAATACTAATTACTAAAACATAATACTAGAAATAAATAATAATAATAATACAACGATGAAAAACATTTTATACATCACTTATCTAGAATATTATAAAGTTCTAACCATGTCTGTATTGAAGCTACTAAAAATAAACAAGTGAAATACACTATATGAACGATGGAGAACACGATGCAATTTTTTTTAGATTTCCTGTTTGTCTATTGGTCTGGAATCCACGTAAAATCTACTAGGATTTTGATGTGGATTTGGCTGATCGAAAGCAAATTCTTAGATTTATAATGTGCTCTACTTTTTATCCTAGGAATCCTGCGGGAAATTTTCTGTGAGCGCTTTGAAGTTCTTCGGGTGCATAAAAAGTAGCTTATGCCGACAGTTTTCACTAAAACGATAGCTTACATTCTGTATTAAAGGGTGCGGTATTTTGTGTCCCGGGAATCCCTCGGGAATTTCATTTCAAGCGTGGACGAATCCGCGGTCATATTCTAGTAATATTATAAAATTGTAATAGTGCAGTCTTTTGTTTCTTACATTTTTGTTTGTCTGTTTGTTCGGGAGTCACGCAAAAACTACTGCGCCTATTTCGATGCGGTTTTCGCTGATTGATATTGATTGATAGCAAATCCCCGGCTTAAAATTTGCGGTCATCCCCGAGAAACCTACAGGAATTTTCTTGGAAGAGGTTTAAAGTGAAAAAAAATCTGATCGATGAAATCTTTAGTAAAACTATAGTATAACTATGTATCTTCAGTATCATTACTAATGTCGAGTTTCTATGGGAATTTCCGTGATTCATGTACATTCATACATACATAATATCCCTTGATTTTACATTTAACAAAATAACTAATCTTACCTGTCCAACGTAGACAAAGTCGCGACCAAATACTAGTTTATACATACAATATGTGTGGTATCTATCACGTCATATGGAGCACTAGTATTTTTTCATACTATATATCAATACCTTGTCAAGATTTGCATAATCGACAGACACAAAGTCTGCAGGAAGTGAAGATGCTGCCACAAAATGTTTATCTTTTGTTATGTCGACTCATGGTTGTTGAATGGGACAAACGGGATTGAAGTTGCTATTGTGTCTAAGTTCTCGACCTACTTTACGATAATCGTGTTTCAATAGAATCGTAAAAGGTACCTATTTCAGTTAATAGAAGACTTGCTCTCCAACTAGATGTAGGTATAGTTCTCTCTACTAGCTATGCTTTTCCCTGACAATATCGAGAGGTGAACAGCTTGCTTTAAGTAGCGTTTTGTGAGGACGTGATGGCCTTCTTTTATCCTAACGTCTCAAACTTAAGGAACTTTAAAGAACCTGGTTCTTAACCAAAATCTCTTTTTTTTATTGCTGAAGCACAGCAGACAAGCAGCCCAACTGTGATGGAGAATGGTTACCGTCGCCTATGGACGCACTAGCAATACTAGAGTTCCTGTCAATATGCTGCCGACCATGAAAGAGAAACTATAGATATAGAAACTTTAGAGATTCTCTTTTTCAAATATAGTACATAGAGTATTAATTAATTGTTGTGCTTACTTACATTGTAAATTCTTTTCCTGACACGTTTTGCCAAATGTAAGGGACATTATATATTAATAAATAACCCCTCGATACATGTAATTAATCGAAAAATAGTCCGTCTCTTGGCGAAAATCTGTCACTGCCTAGTTGGATGACTGCAAAATAGTTAAAACTTTATTTAAACTAAGTTTTAATGACGAAAATTGTTGAAGCTTTTTATCTAACTATTTTTATTAACTTAGATTCAAGATAGAACAAACGTGTTCAGAATTCATCCTCTTATTATGTCGGAATTACCTACTTACCAACGTTAATACTGGTATATTCAATATTGACAAGGGAAACAATATCTATCCATTCCTTTTCCTTAACATCTAAGTCCATAGGCTTTTACTAAATGGACTAAGTTAGCTAAACTGCACTAAACTACTTTAGTTCGTGCGTTAATACCTATATCGAAACCACGACTTTACAACGCAACTTCAAGTGCCTATTCCTGTTCTATAATGATGTAAACATTTTGAGTGGTACACTTATAATACGAATCGACGAATAGTCAACATACATAACTAAATCCGTATTAGCTGTATATTTTAATACACTAGTTTTCCCAGCGGCTACGTCACGTGAAATGCCCTAGGTAGCTCTATATTACTCACCTCAAAGCTAAATTAGGTTTTTTACAATTATAATAATAACAAAGAAACTAAGTCCATATAGTCCAGACAACTGCCCAGCAAAACAAAGAGTGAGTCGAAGCCAACCTGATTTGAAGTAACACAACGAATGCCATGTTGTTTATGACCACGTAGATGTTTGTTAGTAAATTGAAAAACGCCATTGCAGCACCATCTATTTAACTAATCCGTCAAGTCTATGGAAACGATATCATTTAAAAGGATAAAAAGTATTCTAATTGTTGATTCTGTATATAGGCCATCACTGTCTGTTGTCTGTCTACCCAACGTTTATCCCGAACAAACAAACAGTCAAAACAATTACATAAAACAATTGTCTATCTCACATGGTATCTATCTACCTATATTAACTTGTTTTACTTAATATGAGTTCTTTGCGTAATACCTAGAATAGGTACTTAATGTATTTCTCAATTGGGATTGTTCACTTTTTTTCAATCTAGCTATTTGAAAAACCATTTCGAGGATTAGCGTCCCTAATCATTTCTGTCTAGTTAAAATTCCAAAAAACGTAGGATCTTCTCGTATTTTGTAAGAAATGCGTTTGACCTTTATTTGACCTTACTAAATCCAATCAGGTGGGGCCGTCTGCCTGTTTGCCTGCTTCAGGTGTAAAAAAATTCTAGCTGTACATTATTTGATTTAATTTCTTTAACATGGATTTTTCCCTAAAGATCACTTTAAAAAATTTAACGATAACTATAGAAAATAATAATGGTTGAACACGAAAAATTATAAGCCTAGCGACAAAATTGCTAAGCTGGCCATATTAAAATGATCACGATACGTAATGAGTAATGAAAGTGACATTTAAATAGTAGCACAGATTACTATGATTGGTAAGTTTTATTATTTTTGTTTTCTGGGCAAAGAAATCAATGTAAACTTGTCCCTTATGACGTCATCGCTGAAATAATTTTAAAATCGAATTATAAAAAAACTAACGCTTAAAATACCAAAAATATTCAAATTAGTATCTTAAAATACCCTATTTTACGTAATAAAAATATAAAATCGGAGGGTATTTTTTTGTTAACAATCCCCATTACAGACTGACGAGCCTTAATCAAAGACGTATTGTAACGATATCGTAATATATCTGTAATATTTTGAATTCATCTTTCGTGTGATTCTGTGTGTTTTAATCATAAGAGCGGGAAATGAAAATCATCAACATTTTAGACAAATCAATTTTTACAGTCGTCCAGGACACCATAAACGAAGTAAGAAAATAACCGGTAATTCATCTAAGATTCAATCTCGAAGCGTAATCGATGAACTCGTATTGAACGTTCACAAAAAACATTTTGGACGTTCAAAGTCGTCCTTGTTTCACTTTAGTCCTTTTGTAATTCCAGAGTTGCATTCCCTTGGTGCCGCGTCGGCGCGCCTGGCCCGCCAACGTGCACTGCGAACCGTTGAGCCATCACCCTTCTACGGCTTTGCCTTTTACAAACCAAGAAGGTAGCCTATACGATGGTTGATCACATTTTATAAAAGACCTTGTTGCAATGCTAGCAGTTGTTACAAATTCGTCGCTGACAGTAGAAGACTTTAAATATTCGTATTTGGAATGTATTTAAATTTAAAATTTCTCAACGAATTTTAAATCAGGTTATTCAGTTCGTTACTAATACTTAAAATTAATCCAAATATTTGTTTATAACAAGAATAAGTTAATAATAATATATGGAAACAACACGTATCTAGGGCATATGATAAATAATACTTACTATGTACTATCAGCGCAGATATAATAAATTGGATGTCTTACTAACCTGATGGCTCGGCGCTGCCGCTCATAATCCAAGTTGCATTTTAACCTCAAAAGGCAAACTATACACGGTTACGATACGCGAAGGTCACGGTTATGCTACGTTGCATAATAATCACCAAGGTTTCACTTAATCATTCAATGGAAACAATAAAAAAACACGATCGAGGATTACTGTTAATTCTGTTATCATAAACACACGAATGCACTGTTCGATGCACGTTTATTATTCAACAAACGACGCGAGTATTCATCGTGTACACCAACCGATCGCATATTTATATGGTTCCCTTTAATAAAAAAGCACCAATGTTGTCTCGATATCATAAGTTTTATGCAGTTTACGATAAAACATGTTACAGCCGTGCACTGCACTCCGTCTGACACGATGAATATGGCGGATGAATTTGAACTACGCTTGCGCGGCGAGACGCGGGTGCTTGCCGCCTGCCGGGCCGTTGATCGCCGGCAGGTACAAAAACATAGGTGCAAGTGCTGCCATCTTACATATACGATATAAACTTCTAACTCATTCCACGAACAATGGCACAGACATATAACAGTTACTAACTATGACACACAGGTGACTCTACTTGTCACTTTTTAAAGGTAAATATTTCGTAGGTAGTTTGTAATCTAGCTTTCAAAAGCTTCTAAATTTAAATCCTACATGACTCTATGGTGCAATATAAGTCTTGGTTTTCACGCTTTTAGACTTAATTTTTTAACAGCTTCTCTGTCCAATAATTCCATAATAGCGATAGAGCTGCCAGATGTGTTCGGAAAACAATCAAACAAGTTTTTTACTAGCATATAAATTTACTCAAAACTTATTTTTTAGATACTATATTTGCATGGAATGCTACATTCAGAGCCAATCTACTTTTTCATATATTTAATACTCGATGCCACTTCTTTGAATAAAGTTTTGCATGAGATGATAACTGTGGATATAGTGCAACTAGCAGGTATATTAAAGAAAATGCACAATTCGGGTTGTCGGCACGTAAAACGAAACGTTTGAGTATTCTTTCGAGTTCGCTAGATAATTAACGAATTTGCTTTGAAAACCGGACATTTGGCAACTCTGATCAGTGAAACTTCGCTCGCATAGCCATGACGATAACGTATTTGTTTATGGACAGTGCTTATATCTTACTATATATTAATTTGCCTTAACCTTACCAAAAGATTAATTTTGTCATTACTTGTCTAAAGCTAAACGGGTGTCCATTAATTTCGTGAGGCATTTTTGAGAAATTTTTGACCCCCTCCCACTTTGGTGTGATTTCGTAAGATCTCAACTCCCTCCCCCCTCCCCTAATTTCACGCGAGATTCTTCAAAATGTATGTTTGGGCTGTAAACGTGTTGAATTATTGAGAAAAAATTATAATTTATTCTAGAAATAATTTTTCAAGCAGTTTTACACCGTTCTCTGCTAGAAAAAAATACGTGATATTGGCTAAGACTCTCCCCCCCCCCCCCCCCCCGTGAGTGAGAATTGGAAAGATTTAGCTTGATCCCCTGCCCCCTAGAACACCCTAGCGTAATTGATGGACGCCTCCTTATGTCAAATTTTACAACAGTTAATACGTAGGAACCGGTCATAATCTACGAGAACAGGTAAATTAAAAATAATGTGAAAGTTTCAAAATCGTGTATTTACAGTAAAATAATAGACACCATGTAAAAACGTAAGTCTTGAACAAATTAATTTTTTATATATGTATTTATAATTTATATACGTAGGAGAAAATGAACAGTTAATACGTAGGAACCGGTCATAATCTACGAGAACAGGTAAATTAAAAATCAATGTGAAAGTTTCTAAATCGTGTATTTACAGTAAAACAATAGACACCATGTAAAAACGTAAGTCTTGAACAAATTAATTTTTTATATACGTATTTATAATTTATATACGTAGGAGAAAATGAACAGTTAATACGTAGGAACCGGTCATAATCTACGAGAACAGGTAAATTGAAAATCAATGTGAAAGTTTCAAAATCGTGTATTTACAGTAAAATAATAGACACCATGTAAAAACGTAAGTCTTGAACAAATTTTTTCTATTTATTTCATTCTAGTCCGATGTATGAGAGCTAAGACAGCGAGTATATGAAAGCCCATGTAGAGCACGAAAAGTGCTGTGACGTCACTCCAAAGGTCCGAGGAATTGAAGTCGTACATATTCAAAACTTCTTCTCCAGTACTTAGGCAAGGCAGATAGTCTATATCATCAGCACAAGCTGAAAGCAAGATTGTACTGTTTGTAATGTCAAAATAACAGCTTTTTACTAAATGCATTTGAAACTATATACGGCACTCATATTAAATTTTTTTTTTTTGTTTGTCTATCTGGATGTTACGGCTAATCTCTGAAACGGCTAGACCGACTTTGACGGGACTTTCACTGGCAGATAGCTGATGTTATAAGGAGTAACTTAGGCTACTTTGTATTACTGTTCTTAAAGGTTCAGTGAAAAAATTGCACGCCGCTTGGTATATTGGTATAGATTTACAAAATATTGTAATTCTATATCAATACTACTATCATACCTAAGTGCTGTTTTGAATGGCTTATTTAAAATATGTTAATTGAAATATGGATATGTCTATTACACGATATAGTTTTTTTAGAAAAATATAAAGATTAGTTGAACTGATTATAACTTATTTATAAATAAAGTCGATTTATCGATCCTATCGAGTAGGTAACGCATTAGGACTTAACTAATTGATTCGTCATCGAGCTGTCATAAGTATTATTACATACTTATTTTGTAACATGTTTCCGCATGCGTATTTTAAAAATAAAAGCTGAGGACACCGCGAGCAAAATAATAAGTAATATTAGAAAATTAAAAACTAACGGAAAAGTCCAATACACTGTAGACAGAACAGTATACTATTTATAACACCATATTTTTCTAATATAATTGCCTAGGTACCCCCATTCAAACACACAACTTAAGCACAGACAACAATAGCTCCATACAAGTTCCAAGAATAGAGATATTAGATTGGTTTGATTCCGTTTTAATTTGCCTCGAGGGATTTTTTGTTACCTGGTAGACCCTTTTTGTTGGGAATGCCCCGAGCAAGGCGCCAGCAGCTACCTAAGCTTTGTCCAAAATGACAGGTGGATTACTTATTATAATTATATATAATTTTTGATTTATTCAATCTTATAATACTCGTATACATAACCTTATTACCTTTAACTGTGACTCCGGAAAACTTGTTTTATACATGACAAAATGTACCATATGTTCAATATGTTATTGAAGCTTGTAAATCTCTTCAAGAATCTGCTCTTCAAGAATGTCTTGAAGAAGCTTAAAGGGAATATACAAACATCCAAAAATACTTGTATTTTATCTCATTTTATACATTGCTCATAATTCCTATCGACCTTACGCAGTAGACCAATTGGACCTACTTATGCAAAACAGAACCAATCCACAAACATGCCAAAATTGGGTTAAGGATGCAGAAGGCTTTCAAAATGCACCTTCTATCGACTCAATAAGAATCATAACGATCTGACAACATTTACAGAATAAAACATTTTTTATCAAAAAGCTAACCCACAAAACACCAAGAGTATATAATAAACTTACAAGATCCATGAGCCATGGTAACCCAAAAACCTAAAAGGTTTACTTGAATATATATAGGACAAAATATTCAACAAAAAAAAAATCAAAACAGACTCTTTTTTGTAATTTTTGTAAAATTTTAATAAAAACGGCTTTTTCCCAAAACTGTCAGTATGTGGGTTAGTTCCATTTTGCATAAGTAGATCCAATTTTAACACCGCGCTACAGTATTAATATGAAACATGTAAAGGGGATGGATGGGCCTAGCCTGGCCTCGCTGGAAGATCCTTCTTTGAGACGGAGGATTCTTTCTCACTCCTCCAACCTGGTCGGGTCCATCCTACAATACACTTAAACCACGACTTGATAACATTTACTAAATGCAAGTTCATTATAGGTATACATACTTATATTTTGGATTCCATCCCACTGTAGAATACTCATAGCCTCATTCGAATACATTAACCAAGACAAATGGCGGATCCACGAAATGTATTGCGGAATTGTTCTAAAAAAAAAACAAAACATATTACGTTTCACAGATATATTTGTTGCTAGCTGTGCCAGCGAAACTTTATTCGCGTTACCATTACAGCGTTTGTTAATTTACCCCACCAATAGGATAAGTAGAACATCTTGGAACCCGCATCATATGGATATAATGTGGATACATTTTTGTCCCAAAAGGTATTTTAAACTACTATTTTCTTTAAAAACTTTTAGTTTTAGTTAGATTAGACCCTACTGAATCAAAGACTACTTGGGTCCAAATGCCGCTTACGAGAAAATAGCGTAAAAGCTCGATATGGCTGAAGCTTTCAATTACGTTGTGGAACCTTGCGTGCATAATTACTTGATTTTACAACCCCAACATGTTGACAACGACAATTTTATAATATTATATATTTACAAAAGATACCTTACAAAGTGTTCTGAGTTATCGTTTAGGAGCTATCACAGATTATGTGACTAATTGCTCGAGTACCTTATTGTGCCCTGACAATTGTATGACACCTGTATGAAACGAATTCATTCTTGTAAATAAAATGATTGAATTGAGGAACTTACTCTAACTTGACGAACAGACCAGAGGTGACCATTAGTGAGTAGTCGAATGGCACCAGATACGCGATGGCAACAGGCATTGAACCGAACGCACAAGAGAAGAAAGATCCTGAAAAGAATAAAGATATTATTTTTAATTCATGCACGAAAGATTAGAGATAAATATAATTGTATATTTATTGTATATATCTTTAAATAAAACATAATTGTATGCCTACCAGAGGAAACATGTACCGACTGTGTATATGATTTTTAACAACTTGTACCAACATGTTTCATGCGAATAAATAAGTGTGGAAGAACACTATTTTTATTTTATTTTATTGCATGACTTCAGCAGACAGGTAGATGGCAGACCTGATGGAAAGCGGTTACCAACACCACACTCACCTATGGACATTTGTAAAACGAACTCTCTAATATTTATAACAATTTAAATATCATTGTGTATGCGGCCCAAAGTCAAAGGGCGCGGGTTCGATACTAAAAACTCACCCCTAAACAGCACACTACCCAACAATCTAGTAAACAGTTACGAGTTTGCAAACAAACATGTAATTATTCCTCTTCGTAAAAATTAGTATTTTACACGGAAACGTCACAGCAAATCATTATCATTTCTTACCAATAACTCATTTTAAGAAGATACAAAGCATCTTAAGTACCTAATCGTGCATGTCTAAAGAGATTGATGAGAGTAAATAATGCAAAAGGTGTGTGTCAAATCGTAACAAGTGGAAATCCATTGTCTCTGCCTACCCTCAGTGGTAAACAGGCGTGATAATCACTCGAGCGGAGAAAGGCTATTTGTTGCAAGCGACATTTTATAATAGACTTAAAATTATGACCTTTTTACATTTTTATGTCTCAATCTTAAGAAAATATAGAGAATCTAATTTGTAATGTAAAGGTACAGATATTCTTCTTTTCAAATATAGTCTACTGAATTGATATGAAAGGCTACTCAGCCGAAGTAAAGAGTGACTGTTTGTTTAACTGATTAAACAAACAGTCATCTGTCATCACGGCATCTGAATGCCGCCTCTCAAATTCTAGCGAATCAAGCGAAAATTATTGAACGCGTCACTGGAATCGTGTATGAAGCATTCTGGCAGCATTCGCGCCACCTTGCTGAACACAATCACACTACTTGGTTGACAGGGATCGGTAGATATTTAGAGTAACTATTTTCGGGCACGTTACAGTAGTTTTCCGACGTTTTTTGAACTAACTAACTATCGTCGAAGGTGCTGAACGTGGTGTGGTGGCGATACTTACGCAGCCATTGAAGCATCTTTTGCCCGGCTAATGAGACGCGTACGCACGCATGTGCAAACAGCGCCCCCTACTTTGGGCCGCCCGAATGGTGTGGAAGAAGAAGTATTGCCCAGAAAGGGATGCCTTATAATGTAACGGCATGTCGTAGCTTCAAAATTTTATTAATGATAATTTTTTCGGATCATTTAAAACTTAAAACTCTTCTCCCGACACATTTTACAAATATCGCTTGCAGCAAATATCCTGTCATCCCTGGATATATATAGGTACGTATTTGTAAAGGTAGGAAGCCACAGAATCGCTGAAATAATAATCTTACCACAAGCAATAGCGACGTTGAGCACCATAATTGAAAGGAAAACAGTAAAGCCAACGGCGTAGAGCGTGTTTCTGAGCCCTGCTATCCAGTACATCACTAATGTGAAGAGTGTTGGCTCAATAAGCAACCCGGGCAACTGGAATAGGAAACAAAGGAGGCTTATCTCTGTGTACTAATAAATAAAATGTTGTTATCTGCCTGTGTTTAAAGTGAAAGCTGTTATTTATATTAGTATTGTCACTTTTTTTTTCAAAACCACACTATTGAGAAATTTAGAAAAGAAAGTAGTACTAAATGTGTACTATTTTTATTTAGTTATTTATTTTTTGTTTAATTTTCCATTCGTATTTATTATTACTTTTTACTTTGGACAGCAAAGTTCTATGAGTTTTAAAAACAATCACAGGAATCTAAACATCTTGGCGGAGCGGGTGCTTTCAACTCACAGTGAATATAAAATTAGCGAAAAAGAAATTTGCTACATTTCGTACTAGGTATATTATTTTTCTTTAATCTGTAATATTACAAAATTTTAAATATGGCGTGTTTGTACAATGAAGCAATTAAAAAAACCAACTCTAATCGACCCTATACATGACGGAGAACACGATGCATGCATTTTAGAGTTCTTGTCTGTTTGTTCGGGATTCACGTGAAAACTACAGGGCAGATTTCGATGCGGTTTTCACTGATCGACTGACAATTTTTTGACTTAAATTCTGCGCCACTTTTTATTCCGGGGATTTTGTGATGCCGCGGGAGTTTTAAGTCAAGCGTGGACGAAGTCACGTGCTTATCTAGTATTATATATAGTTACAATAGGCTGGAACATAATAAGATACTATAAATTATTAAACACGTGGGTTCCTCCCACGTGTATTATAATATAACCTTAATTTATATGCCAATTGATAAATAATTTATGAATTGCCAAAAGTCTGGGCCATTCTGACGACTCGTGGTCTGTAACGACATACTTTCCACTCATTTTAATATTATATAAAATTATTAGAGCTAGACATGTTTCCTGAAGAGTGTCTTGCGCCGCTTCAAACCGCAACATTTTGTGAAGCGGTGATAAATTATATTAGGCTCCCATAGAGTAAATAATAACCATAAACAAAATTAAAACTAAATAATTAAAATGAACTAGTTGGCTAAATAAAACTTTAACTATACTCATTGGTACTTGACATCTTTGTCTTCCGTGATCACGGCTACTAAAAAGTGGCCGTAACGTCGGAATGAAATCAAATAAATTACCGCGCTCAAAACCGTTAAAACGTATTTTTATATTATTATACTAGTCGCGAAAACTTAAGAAAATCTCAACTATGTGTTTTATAGTTATTCTTTTGTCTTCCAAAACTAGATTTTCAACTTTTTTGACATTTTCTTCCGTAATGGAGCTTGAAGGCCGCCCAGAACGCGGGTCATCATTTACACTTTGATCTACCTATTTTAAATTCAGCCACCCAGTGCGCAACCGTAGAATAGCGTTCATTCCCCTAATGTCTGCTGAATGTCATTCTGAGATACTTTATCACAGCAACGTAACTCACTTTCATCCATAATTTTGCGTTTTAACAACTTTTTTAAAAAGAAAGAAAGAAAACGTTTATTTTCCAAATGCGACACAGACAAAATAATTTATACAGGTATATGCCGCAATTCAGCAAATGAGGTTGGCACTCCGTATATTGCTGTGTCGGAAGATTTTCCGCCACAGCACTGATTTTCAGTGCCCACCCCGGTGTCTACACATATTACCCGTATAAAAATAATTATTTAATTTTAGTCACAGCAATAAATGGAAAAGTAAAGTACTTGAAAAAATTTCAACATAAAAATAAATGAAAATATTCATATTAATGAGAATGAATATAGATAAAGTTAGTACCCACAGTATTTTCATAGACACAACTCGAAGCACAAAACAATTTATTACGTGCGAACAAATTGACAAAAACAAGTGAAGAGTAGTTGGCATAAATATTGTGTGATTAACAGTTTTTAATTGAATATCGAACTTCTCCCAAAAAGGTATTTTTGATTCGGTTACCTAGGTACATTTGTAATTTTTTTATGTATTTTGAACCACACAAGGCTTAGATAAAGACAAACAGCGTACCAAAGCAATCATCCTAGCAGTATAATATATGGGTGTCGAATACAGTCCTGCCTTAAGTTCCCTATTGAAAAGTGGGAACTCTTCGGGAAACATGTGCAGGACGGAGTACATTGGACTGAACGTGTTTTCTGCTATGATGATGAAGAGGGCTCCTTGAACGTCTTGAATTCCTGCTTGCGTTAAACCAGCTGTGCCAATGAAGCATAAACCAGCTGTTACAGCTATAGCCTGAAAATCAAATAAATACGGTATTCTAAGTACAAAGTAACGCAAATATAAATCACCTAGTAGACATAGACAACACTTTATTGTTCACCAAAACCAAAATTTCAAAAATGCAAAAGACAATAGTTACTTGGTAAAATAAAAGGCGGCCTTATCGCTAAAACCGCTCTCTTCCAGGCAACCTAATTCAAAGTAAATTCCTAAATTATCTATAACTCGAGCTTACCCCGCGGCTGCACCGTGGGTCAACCCACTTGTTTAAAGAGCAGGCGTTAAATACAGGTTACGTTACATTGTATTAAATGTTTATGTCAGTGCTATTTCTCCCCGGAATATTCGCTTCATTTTATATCGCAAACTATCTCATCCTCCGTCTATCTGAACATACATAAATCTACATAAATGACAAAACTGACAGAAAAGACATATTGGACAAAATGAAAGAAAAGGACGAAAAGGACGAAATGGAAGAAACGGACAAAATAGTTAAAAATCACAAAACCTATCCTACCGTTCGGGATAACCTTTACATAAATCTATCCCACAATCTTGGATTCTTCCGGGATGAAAATTATCCTATATCCACCCTTGATATTGAACTTACATATATATCGAATATCAGCTAAATAGGTCCAATAGATTTTTTCGTGACAGTATAACAGCGAAACAGAGAAATATATTTTTATCCCGGTTAACCGTCCCATTTCTCGGGATAAAAAGATTCCTATGTCCATTCTCGGCATCGAAAATGTATATGTACCGAGTTTCAGCCAAACCGGTCCAGCAGTTAACCCGTGAAAACGGAACAGACAAAGTTATATTCGAATTTTTAATATTTTATTTATTTTTTATTTATATTTGTTTATATATCAATAAAAAATAAATATTATTTATTATGTTGGATTATTATGCAACAAAGAAAAATAGATATAAAAATAAAAATGACATACATGGAGCGCAGATTACAGTCAAAGTCTAGCAAACTAGCACATACATGATTGTTGATTGCGTAAAAATAACATAATCTTTCCTGAGTGAATGTTTAATATGGCAAAGTATTTATTAAGTTTTTCTGATGTCAGCAGGCAAAAATAACTCCGAAATAAGACAGCCTGCGTGGCGAAGGAGTAGAAATAACATGTTGAAGAGTATGCACCTATATTGCCAAGGTGGGCAGGTTAAGATTCTGAGAGCTTAAAGTAGACTAGACACTTGTCTAGGAACACATACCAATGGTAGTTGTAAGTATGCATAGCAGTGTTACTTTATTTTGATACTTGCTATGTTCGTAGTGAAATTCTGCGAAAGCGACTGCTTTAGGCTATCTCTTTTCAGTAATAAGCCACGAAAAACTAAAGTCAATCTCGGACACTCAGACTAAATTAAATAACAGGTTCGTTTACGGGAAATCAAATATCAAACCTATACGTTCCAGTAAAGTAAGCGCACAAACGTTTAAACCACTAGACCACAGACGCCATCATGAAATTTCACTCCACACATAAACAAACCAAGGAACATCGTGCGACTTTCAGATCAAGTAGGTCATAAATATAAGCACAATAGGCATCCCTTTATGCTTTAATTTGACCCAAACCGGCAATAGCTCATCTAATAGCCATTACGAGAAACGAATGATCGAATTACTTCCTTCTCTAAACGAGAGACATATTCCAATTTAAAATACGCGCAGACAAAGTCGACGTGTGTAGGATTGTGTAAGAGATTAAGGGCATAGATTATGAATAAGCTTAAAATTAAATCGGCTAAGTGCGTGTTGGACTACATACATTGAAGGATTCCATAGAGACAAGAAACGTTAACTCACTCTTTTAGTTTAATTTAGCTACGAAAGCGTTCGAACATAACCTATGTCTCAAAACTCAACGGTGTTGTACACTCGAATCTTTGGAAGTTGCACCTGTGATTGAAAAAATGAAAGGAAGGAGTCTAAGGCCGTGTGATGTAATGAGGACGGATGAAAGTCATATGGCAAAAAGTATCAGGGATTAGTATTAGGTAGGTAGTGGTGAAGTATAAGGTATTGCAGTAATTAAACCTTAATAATGTTTTTTTCTCAATTTTCGAAATTCGAAAGCTGTACGTTACACGTAGGTACATTTTCACTGTTTTTCTGCCTCAATTTTAGAAATTATTTCTATAAAGAACATTTTTAGGCAATGTCAGATTATAAGAACAAATTTAATGTAACTGTTAATTTAAGTTGAAAAGTTATATCTGTTTGATGCCAAAATAAATGAATAAAAAAAGTATGTTGAACTGGAAGATGGATGAATAGATAAAAGTACAAAGGCAGACCAAAAAAGAGATAGATGGATTGTGTGAAGGACAATTTGTGGTGTGATGTATGCCACAATCAAGGAGTATGGAAGAAAAAGACATAATTATTGTGCCGACCCTAGAGCAGTTCTTGTAACGTCCATTTTGGGTACAAGTATTTTTGAACAAGCAGCGTGATATTCTTCAAAAATTTTCACATCATAATTCTAAATTTACAGACTGGCAAAATGTTTACAATTTGATTCTGTAATGTAAATTTTCGTACTTTCATGTGTTTTATTACTGAATTTTGTATGAATATTATTATTTATGAAAATAAGACAAAAGTAAAAAACAAACTATTTAGTCTAACTGCTGTATAGTTTTAGTGCTGGCATGGCATCTCGTAACTACGGCGGAAAAGTGTATTCTGAATAAATCGCACATACTCTTATTAACGTCACTTACTAGCAGGCCTAATATAAATTAATTTAAGAAACAAACCGAAATTTATCCAATAATCTACTTACTAATTTTTGAAATATGCGCAACACCTGTATTCTTGGATCTCTTAGTATGACTAGAAAATATCTGTATACAAGCCACGCGATCTTTGTCAGGAAGCATGGTGACTGGAACCTGTCTCGCTTCATCTGTTTAATCTCCTGAAATAATCGATAAATAAATGTTATAATTAAAGACTTTATAAATCTTTTTAAATACGGAACGGAACCAATAAAACCATTTTGACAACTGTGGGGCACCATCCATGACAACCACAGAATTGAATTCATGTGAAAGAAAATTTATCATATTTTTATCTCTGAAATGTTGCTTGTTTATATTCGAGTAACTGGTGAAACTGATGAGTTACGTCTTTATCATCGTATGGACAGACATTTTCCAGTTAAGTAAAAAAATTACAGGGTAGACATCTGTCCAAAGAATGACAGTGAGTCTTCTCAAGTTAACTTTACTTAACTATTATTGTCTATTTTTTTTTGTTTTGTGTAATATTTATATATCCTATCTACGTGTATTTGATTTGCACACCACCGTCATACAATTGCGATTCCTTTCATACATTCCATAGTTGAGGTAACCTGGAAGAGATCACTCTAAGTCTCAATCGGTAAGGTCGCCCATTGTTCCTGATGATCATTGATAATTTTATGTGTATATGAAGAACTGAAGATCAATAAAATGTTTTCTATCTATCTATCTTAACTAATACAAAGTGCATTAGACTTCATAACTTCCAAAAGTAGGTTATACTATCGCAGACTTTGCAACTTGCTAAACAGCTACGAGTATATTCAAGTAAAACTTCATCAAAGTTCGTTCACTAATTTTTATGCAAAAGAGTGAGAAAAATCCATCCATCCTCCCAACCTGTCTCGTCTGTAATCGTATATAATATTAAATAGAAACAGAATCTCCCTTACGTCATCATCGTGGTCCATTAAATGATATTCTAGATGTATTTCCATATCTAATTCCTTCGCTGCGTCACTGACAGCAAATCTATCACATATACTCTTGATGGCATGTCGTGAGGCTTCCTCGGAACCAGGGGTCATGGCTAGGATGCTCATAAAGTAATCCGTGGGGTTGTACATCAATGGACAGCGATACCCAAGGCTGTGAAAAAATATAGCTGTTAGGTATCTATACCAATCTCTCTTAATCGGAATCTCTGTTATTAAGAAACTAAATTATCTTAATCTTAGAGAAATACTAAAAATAAAATAAGCAATAAAAAAGTCGACTCTGTAACAAATCACTGTTAGTGGGAAGTGTGCCCAAGTGGCGGGCTGCATTACCATGCAGTATAGTAATACTGATTCGTTGCGCAGAATACGAAAAAGCCTTCTAAGCTTGCCGCTTCTTCTCCTTAACAACAATAACTCGTTGCGAAGCGGTGTACATAGACTAGGAAATAAAATTAAAGTTTAACTTATATGTAAGACCTTCAAAAAGTGTTCTCCAGTAGAACTTATTTTGAATAAAAACTTTTGAATCTGGATTTAAATTGAAACCCAGGGTGTATTAAAGAGTTTTCTACAAATTTGTTTAAAGAGATCACTTTGCCGATGGATCTTACGGACCTAATGTTGTAAACCAACTGCAAACGGCACAAATATGCAACCTCTTCCTAGGGTTCCATATTTCCGTCGTTTGAGAACTTCAGTCAGCTGTTGAAGTGACTCAGTCACTGGAAGATGTGACGGTGCCAGAGTGGCGACGCATGTCGTGTCACAAACAAGCAGCCATCTCTCTATCTCTATCCATCTGTGTTTTCCAAAGAAATGCTAAATCATAAATGACAGTTAGATTTTTTGACAGTCTGTCTAGTTTAGATCTAGCCCTTTTCAAGTTTAATTCGATACTTTGAATCCTTCTAAAGCGGTCAGGATGTCCTATTAAGGCCACATCAGAAGATCATTTAAATGATCAAATGCAATTGTATTCAATAACTATTCGGTCCATATAATAGATCTATATATGTGCCTTACTAATGAATCTTTATGCTGGCGAACGAAACTTATATAATTAACATGCATGTATATATTTTTTAATCTTCAGGAATCCCAGACTTACAGCATGAAACAAAGCATTTTAACGCAAATCTCAAAAAATATTTTAAATATTTGTTAATGAATTAAATAGTATAAATAAATAAATTTCAATTATTTATTTATTTCATTCGTTCATTAGTCTTTGTTAGCCACAATAATTTTCTCTGAAACTATTTTATATAGACTACTACTAGATTTATATGTTTGGTTGTTTTTGGAGTTACGGCTTGACTAGTAAAAATTAAATTAAAAATTTAATTTAAATTGATAAAATTAACAGGATGTTAAATTTCAACATTTTTATCCATATATACTATTCAAGCCGTAATGTTCACTACATAGTGAAACCACGAAAAAACTGAAAATTGTGGGTTACCCTGATCAGCGAAAAATTCCTTTTCAACATATTTGCTCAACAAATGCATTTAAGAAAGCCTGTATACATTATTCGAAAGTTAAAAATCACGCACCACACAATGGGAATGGAACATGCGGTAAACAGATACGTAGGTGAAAAAAAAATCTACCAAGGACTTTTACATTACTAGAATAAATAAGCTGAATAATTTAGCCTCTTTGGAAGCGCTTTTGATTTTGTTGTGACCATCCGACTGATATTTATGTTTGTATCAGTACCTATTGTACTGCTTCTCGCAAATGTGTTGATAAACGTTGTATGACACACGTGCGCAGACAATGACTATATTACATTCTTCTACTCGTTTGTAAAAACCAACTTACCGCACTAGTATCATTAATAATGGAATGGAATGGAACTTATTGCCGGAGTCTGTCTATCCCGATACTTATAACGTGGGTATCTTCAAGCCCCGTGTGAATAGGTACCTTCTAGTTAAGCGTGCTACATCCTAGACCACATCTTTGCTCCACATGAGGCCAGATTGTGGTCAAACGCGAACCTATACTACAATAAAAAAAATAACTATTAAGTGTACATATATGTGTCAGGATATCTTTAATCAGATTTTAAAAGTCTTTAATGATCTTCATTAAAGGGTTTTATATAAGTCAATACAAAGACGTCACACCTCTCTATTGGCTGGTTACTAACTATAAATTTGCTTTACTAGAGGTTAAAATTTTTCGTAAACTCCATACAAGTTGAAGTGACAATGGGCCGGTCACATTTGTCGCAGGACTGATGGCCGATGAAGCACACGAGTCCTGGAGTGAGCCCGCGTCTCAGTCAACGTAGTTTCGGACACCCTCCATCACGATAGACTGACGATCTGTGTATGGTCACCGGTAGACGGTGATTTGAGAAAGTCGAAGGACCATGATGAGTGGCACCTACTTGGAGAGGCCTGCGTCCTTCAGTGGACCATGATTAGCTGATGACGACCATACAAGAAATGTCAAATTTCTACCAATAGTAAAGGCAAGTGATTGATTATCACGATAAAGGAACCGGGCATAAGTTAATAAATAAGCAGAGAGACGTTCGCTTCTCAAGTCATAAATAATGTTGCCTCTTAATTTTGAATCATTAATATAGTGACTATTATTGAGAAAAAACAAAAAATAACAAAGTCGCTCACATCTTCACTCGTCATAACGTTATCCTCGGGAACCGTACATTTTTCTAAGATAAAAAAACTTCGTTTAAAAAAACCGTCGTCCAAAACTAAAAAGTATAAAATAACTTATTTTTAAAGCTATTATTATTAATATATATTATCTAAAACATCTTAAAGTGGGTGCTTAGTAATTTTCAAAATATAGTCATTTTTATGTTTTACTTTGCACCGACTTCAAGATGTTTTAGATAATATATATTAATAATAATAGCTTTAGAAATACGTTATTTTATACATTTTAGTTTTTTAGTTTTTGAAGTCGGTTTTTTTAAACGAAGTTTTTAAATTTTATTTGTTACTTTTTAGTGTCTAGCTATGTATGGTTGGACGTACGAATGGTGCCGCGCTTCTTAAAAAATATAGGTCCCAAGAACCGGGAACAAAAAAATGTTCGTAAAATGAAAACTACTGGGCCAAACGATGTCAAATTTTAGGGCACCACATGGCAGCTATTCCGCGTCGAACAAAAAAAGAATCACGTAAATCGGATCATAAATCACGGAGTAATCGGCGAACATACATAAAAAAAAAGCAACAAAAAAAAAAGATCCCGACGAATTGAGAACCTCCTCCTTTTTCGAAGTCGGTTAAAAATGAGGTCCTGTGGCTAAACCAAAGAAGCTACCTTGATTCGTTGTTATATTTGGGCAGAGTACGTCATGAAGAAAACGTGGTCTGATTTATTGTCGTAAGGTCTGAAACACGCTGTATAAAACACCTAATAAAGTTTTATGTAAATTGAATAGGGCTACTAACTAGAGTTTGACCCGCGACTACGCGCCGTGAACAAAACTGGTAGGTACTAAATGAACGAGATATGCTAATTATCACTGTTTTAAGTTTCTGTATAATTTTCGCGACTAATAATCTTAAATATGCACATAATGAACGATTTTTAATTTAATCGAAGTCATAAACTCTGACTCACGTCATACTGGAAATAAAATCAATATGATATATTATGAAGGCAAACTTTAATTATGTTTCCTAATGCATAGACAGACTATGGAAATTTCTGAATTCTTGTGAACAGGTAGTGTCTTAAGCATAAGGGACTGATTAGTAATTTAAATAAGGTGAACAGGTTGATAGTCTACTTAAAAAGTATATAGCCTATATCTTTACAGCTGTTCAAGGTTAATATGTATGCAAATTATGCCTTTTTATGTCTACTGTTAATTTTCGCCAGTATTTTCCATAGATATGTATGATTTTTAATTTTATCAGTCATTAATTGTAATAAATGACATACCTAATGGAATTAAAGTCATTTGACATAATTATGAAAGGAAGCTTTCATAAAGCATGTTTTGCGTTTCAATTCATGTATAGATTATGGAAATACGTGTCAATTTAATTTGTCTAAGCCACTTATTTCTTAATACAGATGTTACCGGATCTTCTGAATTGCTATGAACAGGTGGTTGCTAACGCGAAGTTACTTATTTATTTGACAACACAACAGATAACAATCAGTAATTTATTTATATGATATAGTTTGTAGATTATTACATCTAGATTGAGCTCCAAGCGTGCTGACACATCCGTGTTGAAGTTATATTTTCGCAAACAAAATTATTTGAATAAAGTCAGTAATAATGATTCAATAAATACTTAAAGCTAGGACATTAGTTTTCACTAACATTATAAGGTTAAAAAGATTAAAGAAAAGAAAGCATTAAACAAGTGAAGAGGTGTTATCTTACTGGTTAATAATTCAACAAATGTGAACAGATTGTTAGTCAAAGAGCATGTAACCTCCTCTAAGTTCTTCTCTCTCTCCTTATAGGTTTTTATGATACCTTAAGTAATCGTCATGTCTGTCATTTTATATCACAGACATTTTTGTCGGATCCTACTGAGTCCATATGGACTAAATTTAGTAGGAAATTTTTCGGATACATGCTGCTACACAATGCTGTAATGAAGTCCGGTTGAACTGTTCGACCTGATTCCCCCTACACCATTCCATCTTCAGACCACAAGGCGTTCTAGTCTATCTATGGCCATCGTTTCACGGTGGAAGCGCTACCAGTGCGTAATAAACGTTTCGCCTCCACGTTCCTTCTACGTATGGCAGAATTTTGGAATGCACTACCAGAGTCCGTGTTTCCCGAAAAGTACAATCCGGGTATCTTCAAGTCTCGAGTGAATAGGTACTATCTAGGTAAGCGTGCTCCATCTTCGACCGCATCATCGACCGGCATTGGACGTAATCTTGGTCAAACGCAAACCTATTTAATATAAAAAAAGTCACGATTAAATAAAAATTAGGGTGTTTCTTAATGATTTTTATATAAGTCAATAATAGATATTATAAAACCAACCTCCCTCCTCCCTACAATTTTTGGATTATAAAATAGAAATATTGAATCAGGCTGTTAGAACATAAAAAATCCTTTAAAAAAATAGGCTTATAAAAATCTGTTGATTAGTTTTTACTAAGTTAATATTTGTAAGAAATCGATGATGCAAATTATGCCTCGTAGTATGGCGATGAAAGTTTCTGCGTAATAGCCACTGAAAAAAATTGTGGATTGTAAATATATATGCCCAATTTGTTATATAACTTTAAGGATATATCTAAATGCAGAATAAAATACGAAGAAAAGTTTCTTATTATAACGAATTTCGGAAAATATTTTACTTCAACTTTGCCTACCTACCTATCTCGTGGTATACATTGTTACATTTACCACGTGCTACAAACAGTGAAGTAAAACATCGTGATGGATCCTGCACATCGATATAACCGATGTGTAAAACCTGCCAAGCTGCCTTGGACAAGCGTGGCGGATATACTGTCCGTTCCCCCCTATAGGAGTAGGAGTATCCCCGAGCCCAGCAGTGGGACATTTCTGGGCTGTTATTATAGCCTACTTACCTCTCAAAGAAAGTTAGAGCACCGGTCATATTTCCGGCATATGCAACTCTTCCTTCAGCCAGTAGAACTAGCTTGTCGAAGTGCGCTATCAGTTCAGAAGACGGCTGGTGTATGGTGCAGATGATGGTCTTCCCTTGAAGAGCGCTTTGTCGGAGTAAGGAGACTAGTTGTTGTGCAGAAAATGAATCTAGGCCTGTCGTTGGTTCATCGCAGAACAAAAGCCCAGGGTCTGTGAGGAGCTAGAAACATGAACAGTATCAAGTAGGTACATATCGCAAGTTTAATAAAGAAAAGACGTAAGTCGAAATTTAAGAGTTTCAAGAATCGAATAAAACGCTTATTAGTAAGCGAATTCCTACAATTCCTTATTAATTGAAAAAGACGAGTGATCGTACTGTTAAGAGTTGCAGGACTCGAATTAAAATTCCATTGAAATGATTATAGAATTTATTTAACTACATAAACACGTATAACACAGGTACAAATATAATAAGACACGCAAAGTCCGTCGTTAAATAGATTACCAAATGTAGTACACACGTCTGGCTTCGCTTGTGCTTATCGCTCGACTACCTCACTCTTCCGTTGGGGCATTTCTTTATACTGTATAAATACAATGTGTCTACTCGACCGCGTGGACTGAATTTCTAAGAATCAGGTGTGAATTAGTCTTTTTCGGTCTCTAATTGAATAATAACTCTAATTGAATATAACTCTAATTGAATAAGAGAAATATAAAGAAAAACAATTTTTAGCTAGACGTGTTGCTGGGGAGTTTCTTGCCGCTTTTTCTCCGTAACAGCAATAACACGTTGCGAAGCGGTGTACATAGACTATTATAGGAAGTAAAATTAATTTTACTTATGTTATATGTATTACCTTCAAATAGTGTTCTCCATTGGAACTTATTTTGAATAAAAACTTTTGAATTTGAATCTAGTAGGCCCATTTGCCGACAGAGAAACTGAGTGGATCACATATTTTCCAAAACAGAACACAATCTTCTTAATATATACAAATTACGTGTCACGTTGTTTGTCCGCGATGGACTCCTAAACTACTTAACCGATTTTAATCAAAATTGCACACCGTGTGCAGTTTGATCCAACTTGAAAGATAGGATACTTTCTATAGCGTTGGAACCTGTAGGTGGCGCTGAGATCGGGTTCTAGAATCCTACTAATCACCGGGAGCGATTTTGGTGATTTTGTTTTTGTGTATTTGAGTGGGTCCCCGGATGGTTTAAATCCACAATTGGAACCGGTAGGTGGCGCTGGGATCGGGTTCTAGATTTTTATTTTTTCAAAGCAGGACAACGTCTGCCGGGGCCGCTAGTACTCGCTAGTACGCTAGTAGTATAAAAGAGTAGGCGTTAAAATTATAAGATGTAATTTTAAACAATAACTGCTAAGTACAAGAGTTCCCATAAGATACCCATAGTTTAAAGCTGCTAAGAAAATAGAAGTAATATGCCTTACCTCTGTCGCAAAAGCTAGTCTTTTTCTTTCTCCTCCTGAAAGCGTCTTGTAGCCATCCAAACCGCCAATACGAGTATACCTTGCTTCATATAGTGCTAGTTGCCTAAGGAGTTGATTTACTCTTCGCTTACGAGCCAATGCTGAGGTACGGGAATCTAGGCGAAGTCTTGCCTAAAGGAAACAAAGCTCACAGTTTTTAAGGTAAATCTATACTCAGATTTGCATATTCTCCCACATTGCTCTGAAAGATTTGTATATCTAGCTAGTGTCAGATATCCATGATTTAGATTAAATTCAAGTTTTAGAGTGATCTACAAGTAAATGCGTAATCCAAATTTGACTTTGACTGATTCTATACGAGTTATTATGACAGCTCGAAAAAATACACTTCACTAAACAGTTGAGATTTTCGACAAAAATGTAAAATTCATCTTTTAAAACAGCCAATAGCCGTCAGACGAATAAAATATTTTAGGGATATAGGTTACTTTAATCTCGGAAAAGAGGATGGGATGGAGAGGAGTGGGATTCCCCACTGAAACCATCTTACAGCCATATACACATTACACGATAAAAATGACGTGAGAATTTTACATATTATCTTTCTTTTTCCCATCTTCACGGCTTTGATTAGGTACTTTCAATAAATGACAAGAAATAATGACTTTGGAGATAACTTGCTATTTCGCAAATCGATATCCGTAAAATATAGATCTAAAGTTACTCAAATGAAGCCCTATGGAAAACTCTGGTCCCGTATTAAACCAAGCCAATATCTTTTTGTAAATAATATTTACCATTATTGTGAGGTGTTCTATGACTGTAAGATTGTTGACAAAGAGATCGTCTTGATGCATAAAACCGCTTTCTTGTTGCATCATGTCGTCCACCGGCTGTCCGTTCATTGTAATATCTCCATCTACCACGGTCCCAACTGTCAACAAATAATTCTAATTAAAACTTATTTTGCAACGACACATTGCGCAGCGAAGTTGATACTCACCGCTAGTTTACATTATTCAATGTACTCTTGGCTAGTTTACTTCTTTCATGATATTACGCAGCCTTTTGTAATTCATCTTAAAAGATTAAAAACTACGGACTCGAGTTCCGTACACTTTTTTACAACTTAATTTCTAGATTTAATTTTTAGAATTTAAACACGCTTATTAGTTATTTTGGCTCTTGTGTGTGACATTAATTTAGTGATTCAACAGAAAAATCAGGTGTACCTTACGAATAACTTATTATATTAATTTATTCTAATTTTAATACTAAACTTATACTAATGTAAAGTGTCTGTTACATGCTGGTGTTGTGAGGAAGTGCATGTGCAGTGTGTGCCTTATGTCTATACCTATATATATTATCCTATCTAATGCCATGTGTGTTGTTTTTTCCTTTTTGTGCCTGGGTTTTAAATTTTTAGGCTCTTTGTGTGTCTTGGTTTGTTTGAGAAGTGTGCGTGTAATGCAATGCGGTGGTAGTGCGCGTTGGTGGCTCTGCGTTTCGTGAAGTGAAAAAATATCAGATTCAAAGGGGTGAAAATTGTACCCCCTTGTCTTATAAGTTTTCAGTATAAAGTGGAAATTTCTTCGTGGTGGTAGAGTTTAAAAATACTTACAATGAAACATTTATTGAAAAACATTTGTTCAGTAGTTGTAGTTATGATATTGCATTTTCAATTGAATATTTTGATTGTTCCGTGACCAAATAATGAAAACCGGAGGCGTTTGTCACATCTACGAAACCCTGCGTTGTGTGCGGAATACCAAGCGCCTAGCTAATATTTTTAATAATAATATTTATTGTGCAGATGCCGAGTGGCAAATGCGACCTTGAACTTATAACATTATTTTTTGTTTAAAGACTTCTATAAATAGAATTATTCATGTAATAAACCATGTCAGCTGATGTTTTCTGAAAAAGAACTCACGCTCGAATTCTTAATAGCTAACCTCCGCGTTTATTATGATCTCTTAGTTAAAAAGAACAGTAAATGCCGATAGTTTTCTCTTTTTTATATAATCAAATAAATAAAATTGAAGAATTTCTCTGCATAATAGCAATGTAAGCAGAGAATAGCAAGCTGCCTGCAAGCCTACAAGTTTTTATAAATTAACTAATTTAAACATTATATACAATAGAATAGAAAATAATTTATTGTAAAAAAAAGCTACATAAATATACGAGTAGAAGTATACCCACGGCGATTTCTTCCATACAACCTTTGGATGGAGTTGAGTATAAGAAGGATAACAAAAGGAAAAAGTATATATTTCAACATGAAAGACTATTGATAGTCCAATACAAAAAAGTACATGGCAATATTAGCTTGTTAATATTGGAAAAGGCCATAAAGTATTGTTACAAGCTACAGGACTCGAATTAAAATAAATGCCGTTGGAATTAACTATAGAGTTTATTAGAACTGTACAAACACGTATAAAACAAGTACATATAAAACTGGGTGCAACCAGTTCACACTGCACGATTCAATGCAATTAAACACGCGCAAAGTCCGTCACTAAAATGTACACACCTCTTGCCTCGCTTGTGTTAGCACTTGGACTCCCCCACCCCTCCGTTCGGGAATTGTTTTATACTAAACTGTATAATATCGACAAAGGGGCCCTCGTTCACGCACATCTGGCAGGCTTCGACGTAATGCAATAAAAAAACAAGGATTAATTCGTTCGACACTAATTACAGCCATAAAATAATTACGATAACAATAGATGTTTTAAAAGTTTAAACACGAAGTAAATAAAATAATTCGTTTTTACAACATGCAGGTGTGCGGTCTTTGTCGGTATGTAATAGTGTAGTTATTCAGTGTATGGAACTTTTGATTCGGTTAATGTTCAGTTATGCGCCTCAATATTACGACGTAGTAACCTATGAACTTTGAATAAAAATTTATAATAATGTTACACGCCGACAAAGTGAATGCACACCTGTAGTTTATTACCTTTCCCGCATTTGGACTTCTTTTGTTTACTTTGTGTTTAAAAAATGTAATTAAGAAAAACATCCTATTGTTATTGCACTCGTTAATTTCCGCAGGTGTGCAGATTACGTTTTCTTGGAAACTTCAGTCCACGCGGTCGATTGTTGTATTGTACAGTTTAGTATAAAACAATGCCCGAACGCAGGGGTGACGCAGTTAAGCGAGGGTTACGATACGAGCAAGACGTGTACATTCCATAAGCTATATAGTGACGGACTTTGCGCGTGTTATTGAATCGTGCAGTTTGTACTGGTTGTGTCCAGTTATATTTATACCTGTGTTATACGTGTTTGTATAGCTCTAATAAATACTCTATAGTACTTACGTACGTAACTCTATAGTAATTCCAACGACATTTTAATTCGAGTCCCGTAACTCGTAACAATAATATAAAATTCTAAACGTGTCTTGTCTGTCTTAAACTTCAAATATTTGCTACTTTTAATCCTGGGAATCTCGCAGGATTTTGTCTGGGAATGGTATAAAATGGGCAGATTAAAACAAATCAAATTCCAAGACGATTTTTTCACTAATCGATAGCAAATTTTATCTAATAAAATGTCTGATATTTTTAACCCGGGGATCCCGCCGTAATTTTCCCGGGAGCTGTTTGAAGTTGTTGGGGTGCATAAAAATTTGCTTATTCCGACACAGTTTTCACTAAAACGGTAGCTTAAATTCTTTTTTAAACGCTACGACACTTTGTGTCTCGGGATTCCCGCGGGAACGTTCCAAGGTAAGATACTAATTAGTTAGATTGCATAAATATTAGTTAATTTCGATACGATTCGACTAAAACGATAGCTTAAGTCGTTTTAAGTAATGCGATGCCTTATATTTCGGGAATCCTGCGGGAATTTACCCGGGAATATTATGCATTATATTACTTCAAATCAGGTTGGCTTTGACTCACCTCTATGTTTCGCTAGGCAGTTGTCTACATTATATGAACTTAGTTTCTTTGTTATTATTATACGGCCTTACTTATAATAATCTCGTTAAGAAACGATTAGGCAACTCTTAAGTAAGAGAATCAGAATCAAACCCTAATCAAGTAATATATTTTTTTCACTTATAAACGTGCATTACCTGTTGTTTACCTAACAGCAGCACAGATAAACGAAATTTGAATGATTAACGTAGGTGGTACCCAAAATGTTCGAATAAAGAAGAGTTTATAGGTAAGATTTTCACTAATCAGTTTTTGAGCAGTTTCTTAAAATTTAACAAACGATTATAAGTAAGGTTAGTAAGGCCAATAATGTTTTATATTATATGTAATAAACCGAATTAAATTTTATGTAAGTAAAATAAAGCTACTGGATAGTAGTATAATAGAAGATAAATAATTATTCCTGTCCTTGTTTTTAAGTATTTCAGTTTTATATATTTAAATTTGCTATGAAAACCGCTTATTGGCAAACGCAGTAGGTTTGGTGGAAATTCGTACCGTGAGTATGCCGTTCAAAGGTCAACCGGCCAATGACATTGTGGTACAAGAATAAATGTTATAAAGTATAACTATTCATAAAAACCGTAGATTAAACAGTGATTTGTTCATTTGCCAAAAGCTAGGAAATACGCAGATGGCCTAACTGATAGAAAGTGGTCATCGTCGCCTATGTACGTTTGTAAAAACAGGGTTTTTGCACAACAACGCCCTTCTTAAATGACTCTATGACGCATCGCAGAGGAAAAACGAAGTTATTATCTCAAGGAAATGAGGTTGAACATCCCGCTAATGGCGAGCAAGATTTAACAGTTCCTCGGAACACTCCCCATTATACAGTTGGTAGAAACACAGATACTTAAAGATAACATAAGTTATTTTTTTATAAGTGGTGGTAATTATTGTATAATCAAGAGTTGTCTAATAGAGGCCACGACGAATTTCCATTTAATATGATTTTTGTCTTAAACCTTTCGTTTCGTTTCTTTTGATGACCCTTTTTATACCTGGAGGTTTGTTCAAAATATATAGACAATTAGTTTAGATGCATAGATTAATAGCTTTATTTTACACCAACACAAAACTATATTTGCAGATTGAAACTGTGCACAAGAAGCGATCTCCTCCAGACAGTCCTAGGAATGAGTTGCGATTATAAGGGCGATGGTTGTATAACTATATACAACCATCTAATCAATATATAAGATATTGAGAGGCAGTCAAGCGACGTTTACGATACGAGCAATACGTGTGTAGTACATTCGATAAGCGATATAGTGACGGACTTTGCGCGTGTTATTGGATCGTGCAGTTTGTACTGTTTGTGTCCAGTTATATTTGTACCTGAGTTATTCTATTTATATTTATTTTGTTTTGTTTATTTCTATTTATATTTGTATAGTTCTAATAAATTCTATAGTAATTCCAACGACATTTTAATTCGAGTCCTGTAGCTCGTAACAATATGTATTACGATGTGATAATTTCATTACATTCTACCAACTACGGAATATAACTATAGGCATATTTTATAATATGATAATAATATGAGTTCATATTCGCCTCACTGCTAGACTGGGATCTTCCAGTTTTCAGAAATAACACATAGCATAATCTCCACGTTTGTCGATTATATTTATGTGCAAGTTGAATCATCATATTTTCCTTCATTGCTAGCAGTAATAATATGAATATTAGATAAGAAAACTGCCTAAGATGTGTATCTTGAACCCGCATAGCAAGAAAAAATAAGTCCATAGAATCTGTAGTATTAGACCAACCAAAGTGTAGGTCTTTCTTTGACAGTTGCTATACTAAGAAGTTCTTATGGCATCTCCAAAGGCATACCACTAAATAGTTGACATTTAAGTCACTTTTGTACTATGACCAGTTTGTGATCGCGGCTTCACTGGCATCGAAAAAGAAAGTTATGTCATTGAGTTACAACATGCCCATTATAATTTTTGGAAGTGTTGAATTTGATTTTTTATTCAAAGTTCATATCCTAGTACATATAAGTATTAGTATAGTCATCTATAGGTAGAGCTTACACGTTAAAGTGGTCGCTGTCATGTCTTTATCATTGCCATGATGACGTATTTGATCGTCATCTTTTCGGTTATATTCGTCTAGCTCTAGGAACCTATCTTTCTGGATGAAAGGTACCCTATTTCCTATTCTATACCCTGACAACGTTAATGCATAATTTCGCGACGTTCTCTTGCGTAGTTAAGGCGTGAATCTAATAATACTTCTTATCGCTTTAACGAATTCAGACTAATCTAGTTTTGACACTAATTAATTCATGCCTCATTAGTTTTGCTTTGTATTTTTTTTATTTGCCAAATCGATAAAATTAACCACATATCTTTTACATATCTTTCGAGCGCTACATATATTTTTTAAGTGAATAAATTATCTTCGAAGGTAGTTTATTTTTTTATGTTTGCTTGTAGGCAAACTGGCAAATGGGTCTATTTGATGGCAAGTCGCTACTGTCGAGCATAGAAGTCTGCAACAAACACTAAGGGAGCCGATGTGTTGCCTTCACTGAAGAGCCCCATATTGTAGCGCTCTTGGAGAATCGCGGGAAGTTCATTCCATACCGTGCGCCGTGTACAGTGAGTGGCTTCCAGCTGTCAAGGAAATGTGGATAAACTCCGAGTCGCCGACGAGCGTTGCGGTAGTAAACTGGCTACTACTAATACTATAGTCTCCGTTTTATTTTTTACCTACCTACAACTTCGTCCATATTGTAGCAATTGCTTATAATGTCGTCATGGCAATCTGTGTATGTACTTGTATTTCATAGTAAATTTTTTTTAAAGTATTCGTTTTGTATAAGTGAAATTAGGTGTAATTGAGCTAAGTAGGTGTAATTGAGCTAAGCTAAAAATCAGGGCTGGCCATTATGCTGCAGAGAAGAGGTTTTTAGGTGTTTAACGTGCTCCCCTCTTAATCCCTGATTCAGACTCTTGTAGCTGTCAAGAGAACTAACAATTCCCGATACTCGCATGACAAAAAATAGTCCACGCTAGGTATTAGCATAGCCCTATTCCCATGGCCTCCGTCCACGGCGACATAAGGAACATCGTGTAGTCTTGTGAATACTCCGACACAAGTTCCCCACATAGCCACCGTGTTCCCCGTTTCCCCTATTTCTTCTCGTTTAAAAATAGGATTGGCCGTCATCAAAACCGCATGAGTTCTGAATTTCTTTTTTTTATTTTTTATTGCAGGAGTTCAGCAGACAGGCAGACGGCCCACTAGATGGAAAGCGGTTACCATCGCCTATGGACATTTGCAACACCAAAGGCAACATGTCTCTACATTCTTATGAAAAAAAATGACTTACGACCATAAGCCAATTTTTTTGTTAATAAGAATGTGGACACATGTTGCAATAAATTATAATATATAATAATATAATTCTTATCTTTATCTTACTATTTATTCACTTGCCCTACCATTGGTTGAATTTTGACATTAGTTGTATGGAGTTTATGACAAATGAACGGTAGTAAGATATAGAGATCGGGCTGGGTATATGTCGCTTTATAAATACTTGTGACTTGTTCGAAAATATTGAAACCTTATTTTTAGAATATTACATTATATGACCGAAAGAACTGTTACTCCGTTTCATTTTAGATAGGTTTCTAAAACATTGGTTATTATTTTAAGATGGTTACTTACCAGCATTCCTATTCGCCAATGCGCACATAAGAGTAGTTTTTCCTGCACCACTGCAAACAAATATTTTTATTAATTTATTAAAGTAAGGTAAGGTAAGGTAAGTGACAGTGGTTTGGGACCAATATTTTATTTATAATTTTGCTCTCTTTTTTTTCAGTTTTAGTATTTAATTTTAGTTTTCTATTTTATAGTTTAGTTTAATTTTTAAAATAACTTTAACAATAAAAAAATTATTTGAAAATGTAAGGTACCTATTTAAGTCTGCAAAAAATGTGTGTATTATATAATAAGCTCATAAAAAATAAATCATTCAAGAATAAACAATTGAATTCACGTTAACAATGCATGATCTTGATAAACTATAATAAAACCACGTTTTAACTGTTTTAAGCGCGGTAATTTATTTGATTTAGGTTTATCCGACGTTTCGGCCGCTTTTCAGTGGCCGTGGTCACGGAAGACAAAGATGACATTTGTCAAACGTGTATTGTCAAAGTTTTTATTCAGCCTACCGCCAACTTGTTCATTTTAATTATTTAGTTTTAAATTTTGTTTATGGATATTATTTACTCTATGGGAGCCTAATCTAATTTACCACCGCTTCACAACATGTTGTGGCTTGAAGAGAAGAAGCGGCGCAAGAAACTCTTCAGCAAACATGCCTAGTTCAATTTTTTTTATATAATATTAAAATGAGTGGAAGGAAAAAATAAAAGAAATTATCAGTCAAGTTGGTTTGTTTCGTTGCACGCAGAAAGAGCTCACAGTGTCTTGAGGTCTGGCAGTTGGTTTTTGCTGGGTTTGGGTCTTAATAGTTTTGATGATTGGATCCCAAACAGGTGGTACCTGCCAACCATCTTCTCTATTGAAATTTGGGTGTTTTTTTATTTCAATAGCCTCACGCATCATTCTTGGTATGAAACGATTCTCTTTCGCGAGGATTTGTGGGTTATCGAATCTGATGTAATGGTTGGGTTTATCCAGCGTGTGTTCATTGATCGCAGACTTCGTAGACCTTGTGTGTTTCATGTCAGCAATGTGTTCTTTTACCCGTGTTTTTATGCTCCTCTTTGTTTGTCCAATGTATGATAATCCACATTCACAATCGAGCTTGTAAACATCTGCATCCTGGAGTGGGATATTGCATTCAATTATTATTGAAATCAAAAAACACCCAAATTTCAATAGAGAAGATGGTTGGCAGGTACCACCTGTTTGGGATCCAATCATCAAAGCTATTAAGACCCAAACCCAGCAAAAACCAACTGCCAGACCTCAAGACACTGTGAGCTCTTTCTGCGTGCAACGAAACAAACCAACTTGACTGATAATTTCTTTTATTTTTTCCTTCCACTCATTTTAATATTATATAAAAAAAAATTAGAACTAGGCATGTTTGCTGAAGAGTTTCTTGCGCCGCTTCTTCTCTTCAAGCCACAACATGTTGTGAAGCGGTGGTAAATTAGATTAGGCTCCCATAGAGTAAATAATATCCATAAACAAAATTTATAACTAAATAATTAAAATGAACAAGTTGGCGGTAGGCTGAATAAAAACTTTGACAATACACGTTTGACAAATGTCATCGTTGTCTTCCGTGACCACGGCCACTGAAAAGCGGCCGAAACGTCGGATAAACCTAAATCAAATAAATTACCGCGCTTAAAACCGTTAAAACGTAGTTTTATTATGTGTACAAGTCGCGAAAACTTAAGAAAATATTACTTGATAAACTATGTTAATTATATTCTGTCGTGCTTTTTATAAGTTATTCTTAATTCTGTCCGTTAAAAGTAGTATAAATATAAAAGCGACTATTTTGGTTATTTGTGCCTCCTTAAAAGCCTATGAATCACTTAGTCTAGTCGGTGTTTCGCAATATTAACCCCACGCAGACAATGTTTACTTCGATAGGGCAGCGCTAATTTTAGAGGGCGAGTGAGCTGTCGTGGGATCCCTCGAAGGTTTTTTTTGCAAAAAGAAACTTTTTGTAAGCTAAAATTAATTTACTGGATTTAGAATAAAAACATTAAATACAAAGAACTAAAAACGGAATTGACAAAGATTCAGAAATAGAAATAGATGTCTGTACGCGGAGATTGTTGAGATAGAACTGAGACTTGCAGCTAGAGATGGGTGATAAATACTGTCACGGTGAAAAAGTCACAGCGACAAGCCGTCTAAAAGTATCACTGTGACATGCCACGAAAGAACAACGTTACAAAGTCACTTCGATTCCCGGAACGTTGGTCCTTTACGTCGCGTCAATCATTCGTTGTAATCGTGAGTCGCGAACATAGTTCGGTTAACATCGGCACTAATCGAGTTGATTTGGGTAAGGCGGTGGACGACTCGCTCAGCCGCGGTAGCGGCATAGAGCATTTAGTTGCTAGAAAGGGCATAATTATTATTGTTTGTATCACTACAGTCCTTTGGTTTTGTTTATATTAATAACTTATTAAAAATTTACAAGATTTCCAAACATTAAAAAACAGAACTGAGTTATTTATTTTTATAGAATGAACAAATTAATTTAGGAATATGTATTTAATTATTTAACTACTAGTAATAACTATATACATATTATTTAATAAGTAGATATTTTATATATGATCAATGACAAAGATAGGCAGACATTCTTGTCAGTCAATGATGTAAAAATATTATATATTTGATAGTATAAACTTAAAATACGTACTCACCTACCTGTTGTGTATCAAATTGATACACAACAGGTAGGTGAGTACGTATTTTAAATTATCATTGCTTACAGGTTTATGAAATATACGGTAAACAAAGCCAAATATACATAATTATCTTTAACATAACATAATAATCTAAATATGATGTATTTCTAGTATTTTTGACACCAAATCCATAAAAGTAGATTTATTAGCCAAACCTACAATATAAATGTACAGGGTTCATCATTGCATTGTTATTGGTTATTTTAGAATTTTAGATCAACGACCTAATTATCATCGAGTAAGTAAATCACCAGATACGTTATTTATACGTTGTAAATTAAAAACGTCTATTGGAACTGGAACGAAACCGATTACCGAATATTACATTCTGATGTAAGTGACTGTCGTGACAAAGTAACGTTGATTTGTCGCTGTGACTTTTTTGTAACCGGAACGTCAGTCACGGTGACTGAAAAGGAACGATTTTCCTCACGTCTACTTGCAGCCCGAGCTGCCCGAGTCTGTTGGCCAAGGCTGCCGGACAAAAAGCGGAAAAGAAGAGAAACAACCGCTACCTACCTACGCCATGGCCCCGCGTAGTTGGGTCGCGCCGATAAAGTTTGTTTTATTTAGAGGACAGTAGAAACGAAACAAAATATCCTGTAGTGTGAGAATGATTGTAAGAGTGAAATTAATCTATGAATGTGCAATTTACGAGATGACCAATTCGGGGTATATTATTACAGCCCATAAACGTCCCATTTCTGGGCTCGGGTCTCCTACTATTGGGGAACGGACAGTATACCCGACATGCTTATCCAAGGCGGCTTGGCCGGTTTGACACATCACTTATATCGATATGAAAGTTTATTCACGATGTTTTTCCTTCGCAGTCGTTAGCACGTTGTAATTGTAACAATATTCACATTAGGTCACAAAACTGCCTAAGTGGTGCATGCATGCATTCCGGCCAGGTTTCGAACCCGCGCCGTTTGAGTTCCGAACGCGTGCGTTAGCCATTACACTACCACGACTTGTGTATGAAAATTTCATAAGAATTCAAAGTTTACTAGCGCCATACTAAATAACCTGATAATTAAAGAAGTTTGTATGTATTTTTAATTTTATTCCTCGGGGTGGACATATGTTAACTATTCTCCCAGAAAACATGGCTCAGTCAGGTACGAATTTAAAGTATAGGCGATCTAGTACTAACTGCTAAGTACAAGCGCTAACATTCTTTTCTTTTTTATCAATAATTTAGGGTCAGTACAGTCGCCTTTTTTAACACCCACGCTATAGTACTATTAGCCCACAACCTCCGACTACTGCGTTTGAGCCTCCACATTTTTAGGGAAACGCACTGTAATACCACGTGCGCCACGATTGTTCAAGGCAGATCTGCGGGTTTTACACATCACATATGTATCTTGGCGTGCATGCAATTTCCAACCACATTTTTTTACACCATCTATATAAAGCAATTATAAAAACGTGGAACAAGGTCAGATTTATCTAAGCTTTGTATGTTTCTCGGTCAGAATTTAAATCCACATCATTGGAATACGACGTGCCACTTAGCGCCTTCATTGTTACAAGACATACTAAAATCCCTATTAGACGCGAATACACGTTTTTCTTCTTCTTCTGCAGCCAATTTCAGTCCACTGCTGCACGTAGGCCTCCCCAAGTACGCGCCACATATCCCGGTCTCCCGTCTTTCTCATTCAGCCCCTGCCGGCGATCTTGTGGAGGTCGTCAGTCCACCGGGCTGGCAGGCGTCCTACGCTACGTTTGCCGAGACGTGGTCTCCATTCCAGGACTCGTTTGCTCCATCGGCCGTCGATCCTGCGGCAGACGTGACCGGCCCACTCCCACTTCAACTTGCTAATTTTACGAGCTATGTCGGTTACCTTCTTTCTCTAGATCGGTATCGGTTTGCAAAAATGCTTAATTAATATTAACAGCCTATATCTAGATGTTATGTTGAATTTGCATTCCACGTAAATTTATCTAATTGTTACTCTCTACGTAAAAACGAAAAAAATGTAATTAAAATGGTTTTTCCCAATATATATAAATTGTTTTAAAATATACTGTATGACTAATTTTAAGATTGCATATTTAAAAAGAAGCGAACAGGTGGTAGTCAACACATGTAAACGTCAACTCTGTCTGGAATTTGATAAAAAACTATTTTAATCAAACATATAAAAACAGCACTAAATCTTAATTATGTTTGCGCTAGCTAGATGCGAGTTATCTTGCGAAAATGGGTGCTTTTTATAAAAGGTTTAACAGAGTTAATTATCATCCTTTGACAATAATTTGCTAATTAAGTAAGTGTTGTTTTAAGACCGTTTCCGATATTTGTATATTTTTTATCCGTGCAGGAACGGAGAAAAAATACAATTTCCTGCGGCCGGGCGGCCTGTCGTAAGAGGCGACAAAACAACCCATAGCCAGGTGGTAGGGCATTTGCTCGACTGGATGGCGACCACCCCTGGTCTAGAGTATGCCGCCATAGCAACCTTGTGTTGTGTTCCAACATTAGTGACCAGGTTTCAGTCTCCCTTATGAGAGCAGCAGCGCATTTGTAGCACCTTTGGCGTTGCAAATGTCCATAGGCGATGGTAACCGCTGTCCATCAAGTGGGCCGTCTGCGTGTCTGCTGAACTGCAATAAAAAAATTAAAAAATACATTCACTAACATATTCATTGGTAGAAATTGGACTATACTCGTATGGAGCTCATTTCAAACTTTAACTAGTAATAAAGCAAATTAATGATTAGTAAGATACAGGAATCGGCCATAAGTAGATATATGTTCAAGCTACATATCGAGGGCTTCATAACAAATGGGCGTACAGACAAAAGTGGAGTTTTACACAAGGGATAAAATTGTGAGTAAAACAAAACTAGCTGACTGTATAAGGCTGAAATTCGGAATACTCTTCTTTTTAGGTACACGTGCATACTGGTAAGATTTTCTAATTTGTAACATGCATAGTTTTTAGTAAACAACAAAAGAATGGCATTTTTGCCTATATGTTATGAAGCCCTCGATAAGATGTGGGCTGAATTCGCTAGTTTCGTGTGTTAACGCGCACCTCAACTAATATACATGGCTTTAGAGGAGCTAGCAACCTTCTATTAACCCTCACCTTCCTTCTGGCACGTGTAAAGTTAAACATTATCTTTAATACATGCAAAAATAAATTGCAAATGTTAAGGTTAAAGATGCAAGAACTATTACTTAATTTTAATAATGATAGCCAATGTTTATATTTAGCACTAAACAAGGCTACACGTGTATATTCTGGCGCGTGTAAAGATAGAACCTTGCTAATTTCACGGCTTTAACAGATAGTATATAGTCAATTAGGTCTCGTTTAAAATGTTCCTTAAATAAAATTGCATAGTTTATAGCATTATAGTAGTGAATAAAAAAAGACAATCTTGATCATATTTCTGAGCAATATTAGTTAGTTAGGACGCATTTTTGATCTATTTGTCTGCATAGAAAGTATAGTACCCATGCGCCTACGAAAGGTGCCGCGCTTCTTAAAAAATATAGGATGCGATCTTGATGGCTCTACCTATGGGGACCTTACGCTTTGAAATTCTTTTGAAAGATTGCCTTTGTAGACAATTCATGAGATCAACAGGTTTTGTTTTTACTTTAGGTAACATAGAAAAATTGTAATTAAAATAATAATCATTGGTACTCTCTTTTCATTTATATTTTATTTTTACATTTTAATATGTATATCATTTTATACAAATGCACTAAGTAAGAACTTTGTAGACATTACACGAGATCAACGGGAAATCATACTTTGGTACCAGAAATGTTGCAATGCTATCCAGCAAAGCGCCCGATGACAACGAGCCAAATTTCAATGATTTAGTACTCTCCTTTCTTTGTATTTTATTATTACATTCTAATATATCATTTCATACAAATGCAATAAAAAGTTAAGTTGTCTAAGTCATAGTTTGGTTTATAATCTATACTATAATAAATTAGTAAATGGTTCGAGTTTATAAAATGAGTTTAAAAATGTTAAAAAAATCAGGGGGGCTAATGCGAACCAGGAGCTTCAAAAAATGCAATTTTTGCCTGACTGCCTGTCTGACTGTTACAGTATCACGTGAAAACTACTAAAAAGATTTAAATAAAAGTCGACACAAAGCTAGCTCATACCCTGGTGCGTAACTTTTTATTCCGATAGATGACGTTCCCGCGGGATAAACGAAAATATCGAAAAAGATGGCGCTGTGACCGCTTCACGACGACCAAAAACTACAGAACGTATATGCGTTCTGTAGTTTTCAAAAAGAATGCGATCGAAAATCGATACAAAGATGGCGGTTTATATCCCGAATTAAGCTTTAAGACATTTTTTATCCCAATAAATGGTATCGTTTCCATAGAATACCTAAATAGATGGCGCTACAATCGCGTTTTTTCTAATTACTAACAAATACCTACGTTGTCATAAACAACATGTCATTCGTGGTATTACTTCAAATCAGCTTGGCTTCGACTCATCTCTACGTTTTGCTGGCCAGTTGTCTATATGGAGTTACAGTCTTTGTTATTATTATATTTATAAAACCGAATTAAGCTTTTGCATAAGTAAAATAAAGCTGCTGCCTAGGGTCTTTTTAACCTTCAAAAAAATCATCCAATATATTTTTATAGTAAATTAACAGTTTCGTATAACACATATCAACATCAATGGGTGCTTACTTACCTGGGTCCCATGAGAGCCACCAATGTCCCTGGCTTGGCGATACCGCTAACTGCGAAACAAAAAAATGATTAGTGTATTTTCACATGACGAGCGCCTAATCCGCATTTTCATAGCTTACGACTACAGGATTCTAAATCAGATATTAGACGGTTCATTTCTGTATTCCAATTTGGATGAAACAACAAAAGTAATCTATATAAACGTAACCTGAAATCATTCAATGTCATTGAATGCGTCGCCTTTCAACGTCTTGAACTATTCGTGTAGTTGTACGCTGTACAAAAAAATCTACATCTGACAACACATAGTGTTGTCCGAATCAAATTATTTTTGTTAATAATATTCCGACCACCAAAAAATTCTTTGAGACCCTAAGCTCTGTTGCCAAAAAAAATTACTAAACACTGTCAAAAAGTCTTGACTGTACTTCTCTGTTCTTATCAAATTTCTTGTCCATCCAAAGGTTGTCTGGAAGAAATCGCTAATTGCGATAAGACCGCCTATTGTATTGTAATTTTTTTAAATGTATCTTTTAAAACACAATAGAGAGAGAGATAACACTTTATTGCCATCAAAATATACAATTCCAAAAACAGTCCATATTAACAATATTTTTTAGGCAATACAATACAATGGCGGCCTTATCGCTCAAAGCGATCTGTTTCTTCCAGGTAACCTAAATAATAAAAAAACCAAATTTGAATCAGGCAATGTAGGTGGTGCAGGAAAAAGGCAATAGATATATAAATAATCAAATTAATTTAACAAATAAATATACAAATACATACATATATAGAATAAAGCTTATTCATTCATACTTCAAAAACCAAGTAAATGGTCACCAAATCTTAAAAAGCGAATGAATGCGCTATTACTACCTAAAAAAACTACTTTTCATTTGGTATTAATACTGGTGATAATTTATTTCACAAAACATATAACTGGATTAAAAATAAATTGTTGACATCAGCTGTGACTATAAAATAATTCATACCACTTGTAGAATAGAATAGAGTAGAATAGAAAACACTTGTACTTAGTACTTTACCTTATTAATTTTGACATTGTTTATTCATTTACGTTTAACTATATTTGTACTTGACATATGCATAACATTGACATTAATTAATTGAATTATTATTAATTATTAGTATATTGACATTTGAATTGTAATTGCTGTGCCCTACTTTAATGGGTCCACACATCAGAGTTTTTATATGAAACGATTGGTAATGTAACATAATAATGTGTATGCTCTTGGTGTCTGTATTTTTTTTATTTTAGATAGATAGATAACACTTCATTGTAGGTACACCATTACAGAAAACTTACGAACTAGTATTAATCTAATTGTGTACAAAGGGCTGTCTTATCGCTAAAAAGCGATCTCTTCCAGACAACCCGTGGCAAGAATATTGCTGATTAGGAGTGGCGATGGTGGTATACATAATTATTGTACGATTACTTACACTTTAATAATAAATATATAACTATAATAAATAAATAAATATATATATGTATATATATGTGTATATATATATATGTATTGGGGTTGTCTGGAAGAGATCGCTTTTTAGCGATAAGACCGCCCTTTGTACATAACTAGATATAATTTTAGTCTTAAGTTCATGTTTGTATTGGTGTACAATAAAGAGTTATCTATCTATCTATCTATCTATATATATATATATATATATATATGTGTGTGTGTGTGTGTGTGTGTGTGTGTGTGTGTGTGTGTGTGTGTGTGTGTGTGTGTGTGTGTGTGTGTGTGTGTGTGTGTGTGTGTGTGTGTGTGTGTGTGTGTGTGTGTGTGTGTGTGTGTGTGTGTGTCGGAGGGAAGCTATGAATTGGATGGATGTTGTTGTTGGATGTATAACGCACAATATCATTTGTTTACATTTTAATTACTTCTAAAATTCTTAATTTAATTTAGTTTGATTTGTTAAATGTTTCTATAACTTAAAGATCGTTCTAACCTAATAAAAGTTGTGAATATTGTAATTTAATAAACGACCAATCAGAGCAGAGCATATGGGTCTGAGCGGGGTCAGACGCCCTCTATACTTTAGTAGTATCTACTTCGGTAGACGGAGTTTTTGTGGCACATTTGGTTGGTGGCAGCAGGTCGAGTTGAACCTTTCAGAATTTTAAAGAAAGTATGGAAGTTGGAAGTATGAGCGGTGCCCTGAACCCGCTGCTCGGTCTAAACTATGTCAAAATGCTGTACAAATCTTAATTAAAAGTGTATAAACCGTGGCCATCGTGTTTTATGCTCGCATTTTATCCTGATGACGCCCACTAAACCTGCAATCTATAAAGAACATATCACGAGAACGAGGCCTTCTCCGACGTATATATATATATATATATATATATATATATATATACAAATATACCCAAAAAAAATATTTTATTTTACTGTTATTTTATATTTTACTTTGGTTATAAGTTAAACATAAGCTATTACTTTGTAAGTTAAGTATGCATAGAACCGCAACTAAGAGAGCACAAAAGAAAAGAAATTCCGATGTCATATTTATGTGACAAAAACATCAAAAAAAGAAATATAAGTTTAACCGCAACTATTGGTATGAGTGAAACTTATCTGACAGTTCTTTTCTCAGTTAACGATCGGATTATTTTACAATTCGTATTCAGTTCGCCACCAGTGACAAAATTTAAATCGTTATTCACACAGATATCGAATGAAAGTTGTTTAAGTAGTAGATTTTTATTAACACTAATTATTCCCGCGATTTCGTGCAGACTTGACTTTGAAATTTCCGAGAAATAAAGTATTGCAGCTATGGTTTTAGTGAAAACTATTCGGAATAAGCTAATTTTGATACACCCGAACAACTACAGACCCTTTCCACGACAATTTCAGCGGGATTCCCGGGATATAAAATATCACACATGTTATTACATAAAAATTGCTGATGATCAGTAAAGAAATCACATTGGATTTCGATTTTTTTAATATGGCCATTTTAAACAATTTCCCGAAAAATTTCCAGGATAAAAAGCAGCGCAGACTTTAAGTCTAAGAATTAGGTGTCGACCAACGAAAACCGCATCGAAATCGGCCTAGTAGTTTTTACGTAAAACCCGAACAAACAGCATGTTTAGAATTTTATAATATTGTTATAGAATTAGTTATTATTACCTATAAACAAAATATTTGTTTAATCAATTTGAAATTCTTAATAAGAATGAATGGATGAATTGAAATGAAAGCTTTGACAAGTAATTGGTAAGTGATATGATAAGAAATAATATGATAAGGGAACCTTGTGGATTTAAAAAGGAATGATAAGGTGGTTAGGGCATATAGAGAGAATGAATGATAGAAGAAACACAAAACGAGTATACGAGTGACAGAAATTTGACTTTGGAGTACAGCAGACAGACTGCCGGCCTCTGGTGGAAAGCGGTTACCGTCGCCTATGGACGTTTGTAACACCAGATATGTTAGCAACGCGATGCCGGCGTCGAAGAAATTTTATAACATCCTTTTGAAAAACCCCATAGCGTGGCGCTGTGGGAAAACCTCGGCTTCCAAATCCCCACAGTACGCAAGAGAAACGTTCTGCAGAACCGTTGCGTATTAGCAAAGGGGGTCATGGAAGTGGGGATAAACTCCCAACCAACGACGTAAGGTGCGATGGTAAAAAGAGGACGAAGGGAACATTCTAAACAGTTCCTCGGAACACTCCCCGTTATATGGTCGGTATAAAACGCAAAGAGACGCGAAGTCACTCCTAAGGCCAGGCGAAGCTAGACCGTCTGTGAGTATGGGATCATCAACAACGCGAACGGCTCGACGTTACATACAATCCAGGGGACTAAGCTGGTAGGCAGGTGCTCCAGTCCAAAGGTGTGAGCAGTATTCCATATGCGGCCTCACCTGGGCTTTATAAAGGACAGGGCGTTGCAACGGTGTGAAGTAATGCTTGGTCCGGTTTAGCACTCCCAGCTTCTTGGAGGCAAGTTTTGTCTTGCCTTCAAGATGCCCCCTGAACTGCACATCGTTTGCGGTGTCAACACCGAGGATCCAAATACTCTTGGAGGTAGTAAGGGGAGTTTCTTGGAACTGAAGCACTTGCTCGTCGTGTGAACCGCTTAGTAAAATATAAGTAAAAGCCATATTGATTCAGTGTTTTGCTTTAAATTGTGGTAAAGGAAATTGATGTGCTCTAAATACTAGTTGTTTTTCTTTTGCTAACTCATTAATCTCGGAACTGTGGATTACAATCGGAATTCGAAGAACTTACCATTATTAACGAGCCGCTTTAATTTCCCCTCCTTTAGTTTGATGTGTACACTCAAGTCCCGCCAAACTAACGTGCAGGGACGTGATGAGTGTATTCCGCCCAGTACCTCCTGAACCTCAGGGGATAATGGATCGTATTGCGTTTCTGTTGGTTTCACCAAGCTGTCCACATAATCAAGATCCCTAGATGATAAATCCTGCGAACAAAAAGACCTTGATTGTCTGATGCGTGTCTTCATTGGGTCTTAATTAAAACGACAATTATATTTTAGTTCCGACGTGTCGGCCTCTTTTCAGTAGCCGTGAGACGTAAGTTAAAGATGTCGGAGTAAAAACGGAAGACAAAAACTAGTACATATATATTTATGACACACAGCTTCAAATTGAATAAATAATAAAGTATAATCTATTTTTGTGATATTTTTGACGTCATAGTGTCTTTGGAATTTGACCTTTAACCAGTTGCAACAATTTACGATTGCTATATTATTTAATTTATATCCTAGATTTTCCTAAAGTCATTGGGAGAAGCCATCTTGAGAAGGTGAGGACAGCAGACGGCAGGGAGCTTACATCTCACTCTGAGATACCAGCGGAGGTGGAACGGTTCTATGGGCGATGTATTCTTCGCGGGCGGACAGGGCTACAACTCAAGGCACTAATGATCCACGTGCACCATTCACGCGCCACTATACAGAAGATATCCCGGAGGTCGACATTGGTAAGATTAGGACGGCACTCGGGCAACTTAAAAATGGCAGGATTCCAGGCGATGACGAAATTACAACTGAACTCGTCAAGGATGGATGCCAATCTTGATGAAGGTTTTAGCGGGGTCTTTAATTTTGACATTCTCCAAGGCACTGTGGTGTGGTGTGAGTGTGTGAGTGCGTGGTGTGAGTGAGTGTGGTGGTCTTGTTCTTCACGAAGGGTGATAAAATTACGAAGAACTATAGACTCATCTCACTCTTGAGCCACGTCTATAAGTTGTTTTCTCAGGTCGCCACGAATTGTCTCGCCAGAAGACTTAACGAGTTCAACAAGGAACAAGTTGGGTTTTGAAAAGGCTACAGCACGTTCGGCAAAATATATAGAAGTCCGAGGAGTATAATCAGCCCCTGTGTATGGCATTTGTGCACTACGAGAAAGCCATCGAGACTTGAGTTATTCTGGAGTCCCTGCAGAAATGCCGTATCGATTCAGATCAATCAGTTTGCTTTGATTATGATATATTCGTAACACGAATTTGACAATATGGCTAATTTAACCCCTTGGCACTGTATTTCTACATGGGATAAAGAATATATTTCTTAAACTTCTCATAAAACGTCAAAGCATACTAAAAAGTAGAATTGGTGTTTATGAGAAATGGTGCAGTATACAATCGTGTATTTGTCTTTATTCGTGAAAAAAATAAATAAAAACAATTATAATACGATTTTACAATAAATCTTTCACATTTCATGCAGTATACCTGTGGAATGCGCTACCTGGGAAAATCAGGCGTGCCCAGTCTTGTCAGACGTTCATGACTCGTGAAGGATTATTAACCTCGAGCTCTAAAATCAATCGTAACATCTTTATCTCTCCCATATTTACGTAATCTTTTTCAATATTACTATGATATATCTATATATATATATATATATATATATATATATATATATATATACATATAATCATCATGGTAATGTATATTTTCTTTGTCTATTATACTTACCATTTCAAAATTTTATATGTATACTTTTTATGCTAGTTATATTGCAATATCCACATGTTACACAATTTTTCTCTAATCCATCCTAAGGTTGTCTGGGAGAAATTGCTTTTAGTGATAAGACCGCCTATTGTCTTCTGTACTTATTGAATTGTATCTTAATGTTATGCAATAAAGTATATTCTATTCTATTCAATAAAATATTTACCTCGTCATATCCGTTGATTACGTTTCTAAACATCTTGTTAATGAAGTAGAAAAGCGTAATACAATTTACTTCTGGATTCAAATCCTGAGTCTTCATTGCAGTAAATCTTTTTATATTCACTGGACAATGTCATACGATGTTTGTTCCACGGATTTTAATACGAATATGTTATTTGTTTTCGGTGTAATTTATTCATATAAAAATGTAAATAGGGTAATTTTAAATCTACACAGGAGACGGGGCTTTTGAGCCAAAGAAATGTAATGGATTGAGTTATGGCTTAAGAAAAGCATTATATTTTTCTATTACAAAATGAAAAATATCAACACTAAATTTTATTTGGAAGACGAAAACTTTAAAAATGAGGTCCCAAATAAAATAAGTTATCGATTATCATAATCCATTTAAGATAAAAACACTTTCACCACACGATTAATTCAATCAAAATAACTAAACCCACTACAATCATAAAACATATCAACATATAAAAGAAATCTTAAAATCACTCTCATCTTTTGCAATCTGGGCCCAATAATGTATCAGCGTCCGTCTCCTTTTCATCTAAATAATATTTTATGTGTATCGATTACATATTATTATGTGTTATGAGGGTACAAAAAAAGTTGTTGAAGAAATCTGAAATAGGCTTATAACACACATAACTATAAATTTTAGTTATAAAAGTAATATATATATATATATATATATATATATATATATATATATATATATATATATTCGATGCCGAGGATGAACATAGAATACTTTTTATCCCGAAAAATGGGATAGTTTCCGGGATAAAAATATATTTGTCTCTCTCTTTGCTTATACATTTATGTAACTAGAGTTAGTCAACCTCTAGATAAATATAATGTTTATCATTTCATTACATTTCAATATTTAAGAGGCTTTCATTTTAATTCTTGAGTACAAAGTGCATCGACATATCCACACACAAGCACTTAAAACACTATTTATCACATTGAAATCGTCTGTAGTTAGATTATAATAACGATAAAACTATTTCACTGTAATAATAAATTTGCAAAAACTATTTTAAAATATCGTTCATTAAATATATAACCAATTTAAGTTTCAAATTAGATAAAATATATTAGACCTGTCCCTCAGTAACGTGAATACGCGTTTGACGGCACGGTATTTCTGATTACGTTTTTTCAACCTAAAAAGTTTTATGTTTTTGTTAAGAACCGATCTGTTAACCTAACGACGATGATATAAATTTATGCGAAAATAATATTATTTTATTAATATTAATTTTGCATATCATAAAATAACTGACCTTCTTGCCTCTCTAATCTGAAGTTTAAAACTGCAATAATTATTTGCTTAATAATTTGATTAACTACCATATTATAATAATTGATATTTAATCTTAACGATTCTAATTTAATATAGTAGCTTAAAATGTAGATTAGCTAAAAAACACTGCGCAGTAACTAATTTTATATAAAATCCATAGGTAAATGTATAGCTTTCTAATACAGGAATTTTAAGTAGTGGGGTGGTGAAGTGGGGAGTGGTGAGGCATACTTGCCTTTACAACGACCCCTAAGGTACGGCGATCTCGAATTTTTTTTTTAATAAACCTAACCTCACTTATTTTCACTGATTTTTTTCGCTAATATTGCACTTCTATCATAGGTCCAAAGTTGAAAACATCTTTCAAAGTTAAAAAAAGCCAGTAATCAACATAAAAAGAGCCGAAATAACCAAAAACCAGCTTAATTGAATAAAAATGAAGAAAAAACACAATAGAGCAGATTCATATACACTACAAGAGTAACCATTCAAAATGGCGACCAATAAAGACGATGTTTTTTTTGTAATCGCATTAATTTATGCTTAACCTATAATAAAAAAAATGTTCAGCAATGTATTTAAAAATTGATACCATTAATATGGCATATTAAAAACCACCTTGCTAGTCGTCCACTAAATTGATAAATAAAACAAATGTTTCATGCGAGACTTTTAAGGCGTCGTACCTGTTTGTGTGTATAAAAAATAGTAAATGGTTACAGTCGGTTCTGGCACTCGCCGGCCGCTGCCGCGGCACGCTCGCTTCGCTCGCTCGGCTCTATTATCAGGTAAGGGATCTCTTTTAATAAAACATGGTGTCTATATAAATTAATTAACTTTATAAATATATTTTATTGCGGCAATTAATTCTAAAAAGCCGTAATTATTAAGTGATTTGTAATTATGCGTCAATTAAATTTGAAACTTTATTAAAAACAGTTTTAGTGTTACAAAAAGTTCTGGCGGTTATATGTAATTCGAGAGTATATTCATAAACAATTCATGAGTACATTCATAAACTCAAATCGCGGTTTTTTATTATCAAAAATGACACAATTTTACAACAAAAATAAGTGAGGTTATGTTTATATAAAAAAATTAGATCTCCGGACCTTAGGGGTTGTAGTAGGGGTAAGTATACCTCCCCCCTATCCACTACGCCCACCCAAAACTTAAAATTCGTGTATTAGATTGTTAAGTCGCAGCCAATCCATAAGTAGGTACGTGTTCTGGCTCCCATCGTCCGGTAAAGTTCGATAATTTCATAAATATTATAACAAGGAAATGTCAAATTCCTTAAAGTCTATAAAAAATGGTTTACGTTTTTTTAAAATGAAATATGGATCTAAGACATTTCTTGTATGTAGTTTTCTGGTTCGATTGTTATGAACTGTATGAGAGAGATATGACCCAGATCCTCATACTAGAAAAGCAGAAGCTCCTCGAACCTTGAGATCAACCTTCTCCTGGCTAGGTTCAGATTGTACTCGGGAAAAGTTCGCTTGCGAGCTATCATTTTGTACACAGATTAGGTCTTAGTAAAAGTTATTGGCACGGCCAGTAATTACAATGATTTGGTTTTATAAAACGGATGAGCGCACGGCACGATGTTGACAGCGAATAACGTCTCAAAAGAGGGTAGACAGCAAAATTGATGGAGCGCTGTTTTACCTACCTTATACTAGGCAAGGACGGAACAATGGTTGTCTTTTCAAAAAAAGTGGTCGACAACTGGCGTCATATTGGCTGTTTTTGCATACAAAATGGTAGAACATTCTGGTGATATTGGAAGAATTGGGGCTAAGGTGGACTGTGACAGCCTGTCTACTGTTCTCAAACAATACAAAATAGCCACACTTTAGATTCCTATAGATATAGATAGATTCGATTTATTTTTCTAAGATTTCATTATACTTCGTCTAGCCATTTAAGTTGCTTTTGCATTTTAGGTATTATTACGAATATTCAACAAAAGTATTTTAATAAAATATAATAAATTTGTTTTTAGGGAAAATGTTAGTTATCTTTTCATGTGATAGCAATAATGTAAGATTCATTAGATTGTAAAAGGTTAGGGGAAGCAGGGGGAATGTCGTTCACTTAAGGCAAACGTTTTGTATTTATTCTTAATACATACATACATACATACATAACTTCACGCCAGGTCCCTTGCGGGGTAGGCACGAACAACAGAGCGCCATACAGGCTTATTCTTACACACCTCGCTTGCTTCTTTGACATTCATAGCTCTTGTCATGCACGCTCGTCTGTTATTCTTAATAACTTTGTATTAAAAGCTGGATAATATAATACCATTGTTTATTTATGCAGTAGCCATTCCTTTGAGACGAAATGTATGAAACTTTCCTTAATAATCGATAATTAAACAAAAAAAAGGCGTTATTAAGTGCCATTACCTGACTATGGGTAATATCGCTAATATAAAAGCATATTGACTCCAAAAGCTATTTGTATGATAAAAACGAATGAAATATTTACTAATGTACTATTGAATTATTGCTACAAACAACAAATAATGATCTAAATTAATAGTAGTAACAATAAAAAAAAATAATATTAAAGTTACCAGTAAAAACAACAATTTTGCTAGCGCAACCGAAAATACTCAGACATACTGTTACAGTTATTTAGTAGCATAGTTGTTCTTGTCATGTTTCCGTTTAAAGTTGATAGTTAATTTTGTTATGTACCCTCTTATTTCTAAACGATACAATCGGAATATACTGTAGGAATTGTGCCAGTTGCTGTTTTTTATAACCATATACCCTTCTGCGTTGTTGCAAGTATTACAATACTTCTCTTTCTCTTGGTATAGCGGATTTGTAAAACTAGTTACTGTTGAGTATTGCATCATACGCACGCCGCCCACGCTCTAACCTACGTCCCGTAATCCAACGCACTAAGACTCGTTTTATTTGAGTGTGCCTTTGTGTGTATGTGCAAGTGTGTAGTGTTGTGTATATTTTAGCATTATGTTTGGCATTATAAATCTATATACATAATTACTGATATACAATACAATTACTGATAATACAATTAAATGAATTTCAGTGAACACAATGTTAGAATATTTCTGATTTATTTACATATAAAAGAACAAACTTTCAAATACATCTAGTCTAGTCGAGAAGTTTATTTTCTGCGAATAATAGTTACCAGTCTCTTAAAAATATGGTTGATGGCTCAATAGATCCGGAATAGCATCTAGAAAAAGTAGTTTATTGAATTTTTTCTCCCAATAAATATTACAATTGTTATTAACAAAAAAGTGAAAAAAAAAATTGCCGTTCAGCTTTTTCGGAAAATCTCAAAAAGTATGAGAGACATCTAAAATATTATAAAAGTTTCTGAAAGAGCAGGAAATTTTGGTACTTGCGTTCATTAAAGTAGCGGCGCGCGCATGTCGAAACTGCCGCGCGGAACCCGATTTTCAACGTTAGATAAAAATTATAAATATTGGTGCTACGATTTCGGGAGTTGAGCAGTTTTTTACTAGAATTTCCTACTCTTTCAGAAACTTTTATAATATTTTAGATATCTCTCATACTTTTTGAGATTTTCCCAAAAAGCTGAACGGCTATTTTTTTTCACTTTTTTGTTAATAACAATTGTGATATTTATTGGGAGAAAAAATCCAAAAAACGACTTTTTCTAGATTCTATTCCGGATCGAATGAGCCATCAACCATATTTTTAAGAGACTGGCAACTATTATTCGCAGAAAATAAACTTCTCGACTAGACTAATCTTATTATCTTACTTTGATAAAAATAATTTTAATTACTGTTTAAACAACTACTAATGCGCTATTTGAGTTATTTTACCATTACATACTACGTCATGTGTCTGTACGTTTGTTTATAATCTATGGGCTGCGAAGTTTTGTAAAATGATAAAAAATATCGCGGTTCATTTTACTGTCCGCTCCGCTATTGAATTGCATAAATGGCCTGTTCCTATTCGTAACCAACCGTTCATTTTCCAGACTATCGGTTAAAATTTGACATGAACTGCATACAACCAATGTCAAAATGTAACCGATGTTAAGGCAAGTGAATGATTAGTAAGATATAGGAACTGGCCAGAAACCAGGTTGTATTCTAATTCATTGCTTTGTAGCCCGCAACCGGTATTCCACTTTAATCTTCCTCCATTCATACGGTTTTCAGGCGGCCCTGATTATGAGAGTGTTATAAAGCATATTCAAAGTACGATTCCATTGAGATAGTATCAAAAAATCATATTCTACTAAACCCACAATATCTTGTCGATATCGTCACGTCGGAATAATAGTAGAAAAAAATGTACATTATTATTAGAAAAAATAGCATTAGCCGAAATGAATATTGAAAAGGCTACGGAAGTTTTAAATATACTTATTGCACGGGTTTTTACATACATACATAACTTCACGCCAGGTCCCTTGCGGGGTAGGCACGAACAACAGAGCGCTATTTAGGCTTATTCTTACACACCTCACTTGCTTCTTTGACATTTTAGTTTTTACTTATATAAATATATTTACAAAGATAGAATTAGCGTGCTCGTCTATTAATAGAATAACGAAATCCTGCAAATCTGCTACTAGACGAGTCCGGCGATTTTGACGAATTAGTAATAGCAGAATTAGACCCCTGACAGAGGCACTATGAGTTGACATTTTTCCCTATATCTACCAGTTTCTAAAAACGTGGCCGCGGTAACGTAATATGAAAGCTGTTGCAAATTCAAGAGTTTCTGACACGATCATGACACGATCCGTTTACGTTTATACACACATCCACCAGTATATTATGTCGTTCAAGTACACAGTTCATGTTTCACAGCCGTTTGTGTTTTACTGATGTCATAATGACGCCATAATGATTCTTTTGTATACAAAAGTAACCATTATAGTGCCATCAACCGCCGATGAACTACTACTGCACGACGATTTTAATAGCAGACTTGGAGTGTCAAAAAAAATGTTATTTATTGCCGAAAGCTGGGAAACAGGCAATCAGCCCACTTGATAAAAAGTGGTCACCAGCGACTATAGATGTTTGCAACACCTGCGGCGTTGTCAACGCGTTGCCTGCTTCGAAGAAATTTTATAAAGCCCTTCTAGCGCAGGGGGAAAACCGCAGTGGGAAGTTCCTTTCAAGTCGTTATTATACGCTGAACAATCGTGCTAGAGAAATGTTGCATAGCTAAATTTAGTAACTCAAGGAAATGAGGGATTGCGCCAAGGCGAGCGATGCGGGTTTTTTAAAAAAAAAAATTGCTGGAGCAGACAGGCAGACAGCCCACTTGACGGAAAGCGGTCACCATCGCCTATGGACATTTGCGTAGTTCAATCAAACCGTTCTTCGGGACACTCTCCATTGTATAGAGGGAAGGCTAGGTAGGCTAAGCGATTCTAAGCCCTCTGTCAGTAAGGGATCGTCGACTACACGTTATTAAAAAAAAGTGTTTGAGCTAGATAAATAAGAAAAATTATTTTCAGCTATTCATGTTGTTCATATATAGAGTTGTGCCGCTTTTTCCCCTTAACAGCAATAACAGGTTGTTATGCGGTGTACATCGAATAGGGAGTAAAAATAAATTTTAACTTATATGCATGACCTTGAAAAAGCGTTCTCCAGTGGAATTTATTTTGAATAAAAACTTTTGAATTTGATATAATACTTCAGAGTCACAAATAACAAGTTACTTTTAACCTTAAATGAATGAATACAAGTACAGATGGCACCTATGTGAAAAAACACGTCAAATGAAGTGAGCACGTTTAAAACCTGTGTGCGTTGGTTTGCATCTGTGTGATTAATATAATAATGTATCCATTGGAAATTGTTCCACCCTAATTCGATTATTTAATAACTAGCTTCTGCCTGCGACTTCGTCCGCGTGGAATAGTTTAAAAAAGTAAATAAAAAAACCCCCGATTTTGAAACATCTTCATTGGTGCTCCGCTCCTATTGGTCTTAGCATGGTGATATCCTTCCTCGATAAATGGGCTATCTAACACTGAAAGAATTTTTCAAATCAGACCAGTAGTTCCCGAGATTAGCGCGTTCAAGCAAACAAACAAACTCCTCAGCTTTATATATTAGTATAAGATAAACTTTCGTAAAGCACTGCGGCGCAATTGGCTTCCTATTCCAAAATCGGCTTTTTTCAGCCGGGTTCACTCTGAGAGCTCGAGGTTTGTCCTACCGCCCTTTTTATCTGAGCTTCAAACTTACTACATTGTTAACCTTATTCGGTTAACAATGTAGTAAGTTGTCCTATGTTGTGACCCTGTCATAGCTTATGCGCCAGGATCTCAAATGTAGAAAAAAATATTCAAAACGTTTTTGTGACCATTCTTAACTGTTTACAAAATCTATAAAGTCATGTATTTATGATAATGACTTCTTTGATTCTATTAATTAATGGTTGAGGTATATTTACATATTTATAAAAGCAGCAATAGAGAAAAACACCATCAAATTTACATAACTAGCTATAATAAATACAATTTACTGATAAACTTAACTGGTTCAAACAGCTAAACTATTTCCTTTTTTTTATAGATGGGGTACAGCAGACAGGCTGACCGGCCCACTTGATGGAAAGCGGTTGATGGAAAGATGTTACCAACGCGCTGTGTTATATATTAACATGTCGCATTACAATAAAGTACTGAATTCCCGAAAATAACTAACAATTAGCAAACCGACATCACAATTTAACTAAGGACATAGCAATGTATAAGTTAAAAAACTTATATGAAAATTGCTTCGAACAAGTTAAATATTTTTTAAGATATTAAATATTCTTCACTAGTAACACATAACTAAATTACGAAAATGGTGAACGATCGTCACCTCTCGAAAACTTTTAGTGCTGGCCGATTTTCAGAATTTCCAATCTTGTTTATTTGAAACGTTGGAGTAACTCTTGTGTAAGTCATATCAAAAATAAATAAAAATTTATCCCACAATACAGGAAAGTACTTTGCTAATTAAAAGGTCATTTAGTGGAAGTTTTTTACCTGTAATCGTTTGTCATTTAAATTAATATTTAAAATTTAAGAGTACCATAGTCTTGATAAGTCTATTATACTAAATTATTTTAGACACAAGAAATTATAATATAATTAAAATAATCGATTACTTACTTTAGCGTCGACCAGCGATGATTGTGATGATTTATTAGAAGATCGCCTCGATTTAGTTATTCCCAGGTTTGTTTCATTATCATCGGCCATTTTTTTTTAAATATATCACAGATAAAAAATAATTAAGTCACACCACAACGTTTTGCGCAATCATTTCATCGGCCGGCGTGTTCGAAATTTGAATGCGGAGCGCTACACGCGGCTGTCTTCCAGTAACGCGATTATGCTTTGATGGGAGAGAAAGAGATAGAATCGTTAATTAGAATGAGACAAAAGTTTATTGACGGCGACCATTACGGAAATTGGATATTTATGTAATGTATACTAGTAGTAACAGTTATTATTGTTTTCTAATGGCCGGATTCTATATCTTAAGCCGAAATTAGACGGGTTCATTGCTGTTTTTTAATGTATACAGAAAAGAGACATAAATTTAGAAAAACCTATCTTAATTGTCAAAAGAAAGCTTAGTAAGATACATTTGTATGTGTTTTTTCTGTTTCTTTTTTTATTGTAATTTAAAAGTTACAAATTTTGTTTTTTGTGTTTTAATCAGTGCCACTTATACACAATTTTTTGTATTTTCAACACAATTTTGTCCTTGAAAGTACTCCGTAATCTAAGATACACCATTAAGTAATAATAAATGGAAAAGTAGTTAAAAAAGCCACATATGAAACCTGTTTAACAATTAAGTTCGTTTATTTTTATTTATTGACAATGGCTCATTTCTATCGAAATTGAAAAAAAATATCTTTTCGGCATTACTAACCGTTCATTTGCAATACGAACGGTTAAAATTTAACATAAGCTCCATCCATACAAGTAATGTCAAATTTACGCCGATCGTAAGGTCAAGTGAATGAATAGGAAGCTATAGGAATTGGCCTCAGGTTTTTTTTAGTGTAAGAGTTTTGCAGACAGGCAGACGGCCCACTTGATGGAAAGCGGTTACCATCCCCTATGGACATTTGTAACACCAAAGGTGCTATATACAAATGCGCTACTGCTCTCTTAAGGCAGACTGGAACCTGGTCACTAATGCCGGAACACAACCCAAGGTTGTTATGGCGACATACTTTAGACCAGGGGTGGTAGCTATCTAGTCTGCAAATGCCTTACCACCTGGCTGTGGGTTGTTTTGTCGCCTCTTACGACTGGCCGCCCGGCTGCAGGAAATCGTATTCTTTCTCCGGTCCTTCACGGATAAAACGGTGAATGAATAGTAAGATATAGGAACACAAAATAGCACGTATTAGTGTTGAATTAGACTCGTGTAAGTCGTGATAGCGTAATGGCGAACGCACGCGTCCCAAACTCAAAGGGCGCGGGTTCAAATCCTGGCTGGAACGCCTGCCGCACTCAGGCAGTTTGCTGACTTATGGCCGGTTCTATATCTTACTATTCATTCACTTGCCCTACGTCGATTGAATTTTGACTTTAGATGTATGCGCTTATCTCAAATCTTAACATTAAGCGGGAGGTCTGAGTCCAGCAGTGGGCCGCTTATGAGCTGTTATTATTTATATTAAAATTAGATTCATGTAAGTGATAAATATATTACAAGTTCTAGTTATGTATTTGGTACTTGTGGAGAGTGATTTACTGAGTGTGCGTCTATGATGGTTACCCCGTTGGATGGGGTGACGCACCATTAGGCGAGAGCCCATGGCTCAATCGCCATGCCGGAGCCAGGCTCGCCTGCTTGGAGGGGAGTACAACATAAAACGACGAGTTGTTGTATTCTCGATGTATTTATTTATTTGCTTAATTGTTCTTAATTTAACTTAGACTATATTGAGATTGGATATTTTTGACGATACAGAGAGATGCCCAATCTTATCGACAACTCTTACACCGATGTTATCTGTATTTAAATAGCATCACGTTAACGTATTTGCCATGGTCTTTAGTTTCGCTAAATTATATATCAATAAATTCGTGGATGAAACGTGACGTACATTTAAGAAAAAAAGATACATATTTGTCTTAGTAAGTATGATACTAAATTTAATTATATAGCATAGTTAGCTAAAGCTAATCACGCGTATCTTTCAGAAACCAACACATAATTTAGGATAATAAGTAACCCATGCTCGTCTCCCCTAACAGAATTACCTAATATATACCAAAATTTCAACTACAATTTTTTAGCTAACAATATTTGATTTGACTTAACAAAACTACAAAAGACAAAGATATCAAGTAACAATGAGTATTGTTTAAGTTTTATTTAGGCTACCACCAACTCGATCATTTTTAATTGTTTACTTTTAATTTTGTTTATGGTTATTATTTACTCTCTCTCTTTTTTTTCACTATATCCCAAATATTTGGGGTAAGCACAATATGTCTTTTCCTTTCACACTCCTTTACTCTGATATACATCTTCGTCACACCACATGTCATCATATCATCCTTCACACAATCCATTCATCTTTTTTTTGGTCTACCTTTACATTTGTACCCATCTATCTTGTAGTTTAACATTATTTTTGATACGTGACAAACGGTTATTATTTACTCTATGGGAGCCTAATCTAATATACGACCGCTTCGCAACATGTACATCTAGGAAAATTTCATTCATACTAATATAATACATATAAGAATAATGCGCGTGTTTAACTTTAAAGAATTACACCGGCAGTTTGTTCCATACACCCATAAAATTTTGAAGGTATGGACTTCTGCTGACTTTTTACTTCTTTTAAAAATTATCACCTCTGATATTGATTATCCATCTTCTAAGTAAGGTCCACTTTAATATTCCATCGAAGTCTATACGATTTAGTCAACCCATAAATGTACCTTTAAGTTTTACCAATTACAGACAAAACTTATTTCTAGTGCGAGCAAGTAACTATTTAAATAATGTAAGTAAATACGATGACATCGACCCATTTGCAATCAGTATTTCAGGAGTCAAGCGGTGCCTTAATTTTTTCAACAGTGACTAGACATCTCGGTGCCTTTTTTACGTCTTCATGTTACTTTTAAGCAATAGCTAATCCGTGAAAACCTGTCATTGGCTTTCCTGTAATTATAGTTATCTAAATCAATATTTAGTTGTAGCTTTTCCATAAATAAATAAATCGATGAACCCCAGATTTGGATTCAGCGCATCGAAATACATAAAAATAGATGCCTCTGGTCAAACGTACAGACCGCTTTTTTGTGAGCAGGTTTTATTAACATGAAACCGTCAATCATGGTTGGATAAAAAAACCTGTGTTTCGTAAGCCTATTAAGCTCGTTACTCAGAATACTCGAGACCTTGTCTGTTTTTTAGTAAATATTATAACCACTTTAGTGTTTGCTTAAGCCATAATGATGAAGCCACGCTTTTAGGGTTACGTACGCATTTTGGTAAAACGGAACCCTTGTGTAATCATCTTGTTCTGCTATCCATCCATCCATCTGTCTGTGTGTGCCTCTATCATTTTCCATAGAAAGTACTAGCTACACATTACCGAAATTATAGGAATGCGTAATCTATATATCGCTACAATTTTATATATTGAAATATAAAAAAATTGAAGACTAGGTAACGCTTTCACGGAAAAACTGCGGTACCAATTTTGCCGAAATTCGGTATATATGTAGTTTCAATACCGATTTATGTTTTATTGTCTGAAGCAGGCAAAAAGGCAGACGGCCTACCTGATGGAAAGTGGTTGCCGTCGCCTATTGACGTTTGCAACATCAGGGGTGTCGATAACGCGTTGCCGACCTCTAAATAATTTTATAACGCCCTTCCTAAAAAATCCATATCGCAAAGGAAAGTTCCCTTCAGATCACTACTGTATGCGAAATAAATGTTAATCTAAAGGAGAATGGATAAAAAACGGAATTTTCTCTAAAAAATGATTAAAACCTGTGTGAATGCTTGTTCTCTAAATCCACTGAGGATATAAAGTAAGACCTGAGGTACGGCAAAGCTGGGGGCTGTGGGGCAATTCATAGTGTATAAATATGTGAAATAACTTCTTTTCTAAGCCTTAATGGAGTTGTATCGAACAGAGCATTACAAGGCAACAACACTTCAATTTTGACGCTGATTTGCATTAATAAAATTCGATGTTAACTTTTAATTAATGTTTACGGAACAAAATCTATAAATAGGAATAAATACATACGCCACCTGCTTATGAAGAGACCATGTATCGACGCATCTGTGCATTCGACCCTCAGATTATTTATTGTATTTTTATAACTTCCAAAATCAAAGAATAGATAAATAGCTAGACTATAAACTCAATTCATTGCTTATTGTACATCAAATCAAATACATACAAATAAAAGAAACAGATATGTATGTAGATAGTACAATAGGTGACCTTCTTCGCTAAAACTTAATAACGAAAGGCGCGAGCAGCTTTTCCTAGCCCAATTCTGCTATTACTAGCTCATCTAAATAGCCGGACACTATCGTTTAATGGTTTGCCCGATTTCGCTATTCTATTAACTCCAATGACAAATTTTAGTAGCTTTTTAATATTCATTCGAATAATGCCATTTCTGCTAATGGTAATATAAATTTTTTGGTTTATTATTATTCAGCCGTAAAGATTTCAAGAAGATATTGCGGATTTAGTAAAATATGATTTTTTTGCAATATCTCAATGGAATTGTACTTTGAATATCTTTGCAATACCAAGATATTGAAATAGCAGAATTGAGCACCAGGTTCAGTCTGTGAGATTCATGATAATCTGTCAATCTTTAATTAGTCTACCTTTAATCAAATTCTATAAGTTATATGATTCAGATATCTTTGACTCACATGCCTCTTTAACTTATCAACTGCAAGATATAAATTATTTATATTATTACAATTGTGATACATTCTTGAAAATATGTTTTCAACAAAATTAGTAAATATGATTATCGATCAATTTTATTCCATGTAACTTTTTTCAGGGTTTCATACTAACAGTGATGGACTTTTGCTGTTACTATGGGATTTTACACTGTGGGCCAAGTGCTTTTGTTTTTTCTTATTTAGCAACGGAAACAAAGTAAAGTAAAATGAGACTTATTTTACCGGAAATACTTTAGCTATAGTTATTGTATTTCCCGTATCATAAACTTTATCAAATCAACATCGATATGAAAACAAATAATATTTAATTCATTCGTAATATTATGTAGAAATATTTTATTTACATAAAAATAACCAAGTCATTATGTATTTCAATGATGAATAATATCCTGTAGAACATAAATTGCCCACAAAGTAAGGTTATTTACGAAATCGCAGTATTTGATAAGCAGGTGTTGAGGCAGGAGAGTAAGCGGATTTCCCGACCAACCCCCCCCCCCCCCCCACAAACAAAACTAGACGGCGCTGGAGTATGTCGAACAACCTACAGCCGCTGCGGAAACCAGCCATCGAAGATAACTTCAGCTGTCACCCGCACTGAGACCGAGCACATAGGAGTATCGCGCTATCCTCTACCGTATTGAATAAGCGCTGGAACGCACGGGGTGCTTGACTTCTTCCGACCTAAAGAAAGACACACCTGTTATGGGTGATATCACACCAGCAAAGTTTGCAGCGTTAGCAATGATTCTATTTCTGAGATCTTGGCCTATGGCAAAAGAAGGACCAGTAGGTTGTTTTAGAGGATGTTGGGAAACCTCAAACTACCCTCAATACAGGTCCCCGGCTAGTGGAGTATGTCCGTTTCACCTTAGTAAAAACAAATATATACCTACAAATTCCTATGGCCCGGTAGACGATTATAAGAGAAGACAAAAAACATATATAGGTGGTACAGCATTTTCCCATCTGAATGGCGACCACCCCTGGTCTACAGTATGCTATCATAATATCCTGGAACTGTGTTTTGGTATTGGAGGCCAAGTTCCAGTCCCCTATTCGAAGTGGCAGCATGTTGATAGCACCTTTGGCGTTGCAAATATTCATAGATGAGGGTTTCCTTTTGCATCATGTTGGCCATCAGCTTCTCTGCTGTACTCCAGCAATCGAATAAAATTACAATTGTATAACTTAGCACACAGACAGAAACGAAAAGAAAGTTTGCATATATTTGGACGTTTGTTTCTCTGTATATAATATATATATGTATCTAAATTTGTTCTTACTTCATGACTGAAAGTGAAGGCAGATTTAACGAATTGGTTGTTTTAAAGTGATGTTCCTTACTCTGAAATAATGAATACATAGGCTTAACAGGTATCATATAATATTTCATTGTTTTCATGGACGGGCACAGCTAAAGAAAATTTATTATAGATATTTGGGGAAAGGTTTTCACAGTTAAATCGTATGGCTTCCACGGTTCTTATACGTTTGTAATCCGTATGACACATGACACCGCCAGTAGTTGGGTCACTGAACAATTGGTGGCTGGCTTGTGGTGGCCAGTTGTTTCCGCGTGGTTAAATCCTTATGGAGAAATATCGATAGATATTGTTCGTATTGTCCCAAATAGGAAGGCAGAGATGTCGTTATCCAGCCGCGTTAAACTACAGAATCTAAGATTAAATGTGGTATTGATTCATTCTTTGTTAACGTTCCTTGTTACTTGGTCGAATATAATAAGCGCAATATCTCAGGTATTAGCAGGTTCTATGCATCGGGAATTTTCGGTTTCCTTACATATAAGGTTAGATAAAACTCGAACTTACATCATCAGAAGAGACACGGATTGCTTAGCTATTAAACCATTACGACTGGTTTTAAATTTAATGTTTTCTATGCGCATTTGAGTATAATAGACAAAATTGTTGTCGTTTCATGCAATAGTTCAAGCACAAGTCTATGTGTAATAATAAACGACGTACTTACTTTTGTAACAATAATCCTTGTAGTTACTGTAATCAAAAAACAGAGTGTGGAAGTTTTTTCCACGTAAAAAGTCACGGCAGTCGGCGCTTTCAAAAGCACAACTAAAAATCCATGAGTAAGAGCGCTCGCAGTACACTCGTGAGCCACGTAGACATTACAACCTCGTTACTATATCTATCGAGTTACAGTAACAGTTCGCTGATGAGTACGCGGTCAAAGGCGGCTCGTTGTTCGTCGCGAGCGAAGATCATTTCATCGGCGTCCACATTAGAGCACGTTACTGTATCCGCTCAGTTACAGACAAACATAAAATCCACCAGCATATCTGAAACAAAGCACATTTATTACCCGTCGGCATTTGAACTAATAACATTGAAATTCTTTTATAGTCGTCTTCTTTTCTTTGCTTATTGGCATACGGCCTATTGTTGTATTTTAATCGTTAGCCAGGTGTTACGGTTTTAGAGTACAAGCTGATTCTAGGAAATTCGGTCTACGCTGCCAGGCGGACATATTGCATTCGTGCAGTATAAAGCAATGGTCCGATTGAGCGAGGAGTTAGTCGAGCGAGAACCACGAACGAAGCGAGATGTGTGTACTACAATCGGGAAACATAGTGACGGATTTTGTGCGTTTTATTGAATTACGAGCTTCTGCATTGCGTTTGAACTTGTTGCGTTCTGTTATATTTGTACATGTGTTAAATGTGTTTGTATAGTTCTAATAAAGTCTAAAATAATTCCAACGGCATTTAATTCGAGTCTCTCGCACTCGTAACAATATGTAAACTTTCGATGTCTCATCTTGCCAAGTTTAGAAAATATTAATAGTTACTCAGCTTATTAGCGATGCAGTATTAACACTGAGACAAACATGTATCTCTACCAAAGAATGCTGCTTAAAACATGCGTAGAATGAGTAACAAATTTTGTATTTAACGAGTTGGTCAAATTCCAATCGAGGTTGTAACCAGTTTTGTTTTATACATTTACAATAAGGCGTGTTAATTAGTGAATATAGTAATGTGTCACATAGCCATTGATACAATACATTATTTTGTGAAAGTATTACTTTCTTTTGAAAGATGTGAATCTGTACTTACTACTATTGTATTTGTAAATGAATATTTGTATTATAATTACACTGGTCTACAAGAAAAAAAAATGTGCTCTGTACTTTTGACCAGACCCATCTATTTTTATGTATTTCGATGCGCTGAATCCGGATCTGGGGTCAGTTTGGCCCGTACCTCATCAAAATTTTAAGGGTGTTTTTTTTTAGAGCTGGAGTACAACAAACAGGCTAACGGTCCACCTGGTGGAAAACGGTTACCATCGCCTATGGACGTTTGCAACATCGGAGATGTAACCAACGCGCTGTCGGCCTCGAAGAAATTTTATGACACCCATGGCTGGGAGCTCAATCCAAATCCCCACGGTACGCAAGAGAAACGTTCTACAGAACCGTTGCGTACATAAGCGAAGCGGCTCAAGGAAGTGGGGGTGAACTCCCAACCGATGGCAAGCGGTGCGCTGGTAGAAAGAGGTCGAGGGCACCATTCTAAATGGTTCTTCGGAACACTCCCCGTTATAGACGGTAGAATACGCAGAGAGAAACAATGTCCCTCCTAAGGTCAAGTGTATCTAGACCGTCTGTGAGTATGGGAATATGAATGGACCAAACTGACCCCGGATTCGGTCTTTTGGTTCATAGACCTAATCCAATAATTTGGTCCATAAATAGATAGTTCTGTTCAAAAGTACAGACTTCTTTTCTTTTTTTGTGGGCCAGTGTTATTATTATATGCAAATGAATGGCCAAGCATATGCCAGTCTATATATACATGCAAGAGTGCCTGGAGGACTGATGGATGGACTGGATGGAGGTGACGATCATCCGCAATTTTTAACATTTAACTAGAGAACGTGGAAAATCAAAATGTCTAAAAATGTACTTAACGGATTTTGTTTAAGTTCATTTCCATTAAAATATTTTTTTAAAGTCTATCATCTTGAACTCTTTTGAACGTTTTATAATAATATGTGTAGTTTGAAGGTGTAATGAAACACATCTTACCAATTTCTTACCTATCGATTAAATTAAAAACGTAATTTAGAAACACCAATAATTAAGGACATAGAATTTTCAACAAATAAAATACATTTAAGAACATTCTTTGTCTTTAATTATTTGTAGGGAGTGGCGAGTCACCGTCTGTCTATTTTCCCATGTTACCCGAACATTATGACGGCAGTACCTGATCTGCAATTCCACTAGCAGTTCACCCCAATAGCCCGGTATCAAGTTTTCATTTCTACAATAGTCCTACACTTATCCTTGGGTGCATTTTTATATGGTGTAGACAGGGATAAAATAATCGCCGGTCACTGTCACGCCACAATTACACTAAATTTGCCAAGAGGTCTCTAGGTGTTGGTCTTCCTATGACCCCACGCAAGCCCTCAAAAAGACCTGACTATTTTTATGGCCCGTGGTCTTGAGAGACATACATATATTACACCTTGAACGTGTAAGGAAACACACTTTACCACTTTCCTACCTACCGATTTAATTGAAGACCTACATTTAGAAACATCATTATGATTTCTGACCTGTATATAATACACTAAGTTACGTGACTTATGTCGAGATAAATAATTGACATACGAAGACAGACTAGCAATTATATGATAATTCCATTTTTGGCAAAATAGCAAAAGACATAACCATCAAGGTATGTAATATAAGATCAATAGTATGAATTGCAAATGATCAATAATAGCCTAAAATAATTTAATCTATAGTGATATCTCCAAGGACAAATATATGAACATAAATATAACAAACAGCAAATTAAGGCTAACCGAAATAGATAATTAATTTGATTAAATTCAAGTTGTAAAGATTATAATATTTTTAAATATCTAAAATACATATAATCATGGAAAATAGTATTCTTTTGGCAAATTTACCATATCAGGAATCGAATCCGGAGGCTCTGCGTTGCAATGAGATCAGCCGGCTTACGCTCAACCACAGAGGCAGTCATGCCAGATGATGATGATTAGATGATGCCAGGAGACGTCTAGTGACTTCTCACTAGCTGAAACTCACAGCCGCGAGTAACGCATAGCCTTAGGGGCACAATATTAACCAAGACTCCTGAGACGAAGACGTGGAGGTTTTCCATATACTCTCTTTTCAGTCTATAAATGAGAGGATAAGAGACTCGGTAATATAAAAAGTCTGCGGGATCATAGCTGCCAGGGTCATTACATAAGCTATCATTACATAAGCCCCAACACCTTAGAATAAGACTGACTTTTAATTAATATCACTGAATAGGCTATTGTCACTTTATATTTGTGCCTGTATGATTGGTTAGTACCAATCATACAGTAGTATCAATCAGGACAAAACAGTAAAACGGTTCATGTAAATCAGTTTCAATATTTAAAATATACAAAACAAGCTAATATATCATACTCGTACCGGTCTTATTTTCTTTAGGATACTATCGACTCTTCTGTAGGTATTGACAATTACTAGTGATATGACAGTAATCTATACTAATATTATAAAGCTGAAGAGTTAGTTTGTTTGTTTGTTTGTTTGTTTGTTTGAACGCGCTAATCTCAGGAACCGCAGGTCCGATTTGAAAAATTCTTTCAGTGTTGGATAGTACATTTATCGAGGAAGGCTATAGGCTATATCTAATCACGCTAAGACCAATAGGAGCGGAGAACCAATGAATAATGTTTCAAAATCGGGGTGTTTTGAAAACAATTTTCACGCAGACGACGTCGCGGGCACAGCTAGTATTATAATACTCGGGCTCCACCTGGGATAATGTTATAAGTTATTGTAACATTATCTGAGAGATGCCCAGATGGAGGAGTCACATAATAAATACAAATAATTAAAGACAAAAAAATCATAAATGTATTTTATTTCAATCAATTAACAATCATTTTAATTAAAAATTATGAACACGTGTATACAACGAACATGCACATTAAGAACTAATTCATTATTTTCAGCTACATTCATCATGTCCTTAAATAGAATCATTATACTATTAGATACATAAATTTCAGAGCCCACCGCATGTACAGTGTCTTTCACAAAACACTAAATTCTGCAAAAATAAACTGATATGCTTAATTTAACTAACTTTTGAGCAAATAACCATTTGTCAAGTTATTTGATTTTCATAATGTATCATCTAATATATACATACATATCTTTTAATAAAAATGAATATTGTTATGTATTGTTTTTGAACTGAAACTTCTTTAGAATCGTTATAATTTAAAAATCAATGAAACGAAAGAGTGACACTAAAAAGAGATAATAATAATAAAATTCAGCCTTATTTATTTCGAAATAAAATAAATTTCTCTTTAGCCGTTAGTATTAATTTTTAATTTAAATAAAAAATTAAAATGATTTCAAATGAATTTTAACGTATATTTATCATAATATACATAAAATACATAAAATACATATAAGTAAATATTGATGTAAAGAGTCTCCGTCATAACAGTGGAGGAAAGTATACAGATATACATAATTAAAAAAAATGAATTTTAGCTCTATCTGTAAATATTTAAGGCAGATATTTTTTTATACGTAGGCCAAAGGAAATTGTGCGTAACCGTGCATTGAATTTTGAACTTAATGGTGATGGATTTAATGTGAAATAAATAATTAAATAAGCGGCAGACAAACACACATATTGTAAATACCCAAATTAAGCAAATTACACCTGTGTTATGGGTAATATACAACGGACTACTCTGGGGTCGATCCCAGACACCCAGACCATAATAAATGACGGAGAAAACATACATTACGAAATTTACTATGTCAGGAATCGAACCTGGAGCTTCTGCTTTGCAGTGAGGTAGGCCGGCAAAGGCTTAGCCCGCTCGACCACAGAGGCCGTCAAAATAGATTTATTTTTAAATTTAAATGTTTTGACGGATGTAGGCTAATGGAATTATATTTATACAAATACAAAGTTAGAGAAGAATTACATCGGAGTATAATCTTTGAAGCTTCACTTCTACTGCGTGCGAACTGCACACAGACGCACAATTTTTTTATTAATCAAGTTACACTGAACACAGTTTTGAAATCTAAAAATAACTTTATATATGATAATCTGATTATTTTTAGATTATTATCTACATTTTCAAGATGTCCAAAAAGTACTTTATGTGATGTTAATAAATTTGGCAATGGTTAGGTTAACACTGGACTTAAAGTACTTTGTTACAAGACCATACAAAATGACAAAAAACACTACAACAACACGTGCCACTGTAAACCAATATCTACACATAATATCATATTCACAATACGATTCAACATAAGGCCATTTTAAAACAGCAGTTCTATTAAAGACAATGTTTTATATAATAGGCACAGACCTATAATTAGCAAACACTCAAAAACATAACATAAAATGATAATAACCATTAAATTATACGAGTATATGGAATATGTATAAAATATTTAATGCAATATAATAAAACGACATGCAAACATTATATTTAGACACTTAATTACAAATAATCTCCTTTAAAAATAATCGTCTCCTATATTATGATATATTTGCAATATAATTTATTTCCCTCTGCGTGTGCGCAAAACTAATGCTATGTACGCAAGGAATCTAAATCCAATAAACAGAAGTATCATGTTGACAATATCCATTGTAAAATCCGCCTGTAACAAATATTATTAGAATTAAAATGATTATATATTAATCTACCTTCTACAGTATCTTTTATAATTGAAGTGTCTATGTACGATTTAAAAACAAACGCCGAAATTTTAATAAAAACTGCTATATAAATAGCGATGCCTTAACATAAATGGTTTCTGGTCTCTATCAAACCACAGATGATTTCATCCTTCACACAATCCATTCATCTCTTTTTTAATCTACACTATCACCTGACGGAATGACTAACTCCCTGGCAGCGTGGCAAGCCTTTGGTGTGGGATGCGACATGCGTAGACACGTTGGCCGCATCCCATTTACCAAACACGTCTAGATCAGCCGGTTCGGCGGCGGAAACAGCTGAATCACTCAAGCGGCGCAAATATGCAAGCCGATGAAACCCTCAGTGAGAGTTATATGTTTGTGCCGTTTGCTGTCGTGACTCTTGGACCGTGGCGTCCTGAGGCCATGAGCTTCTGTCAATAATTATCAATACCACTCATTGACTCTTCAGGCGATCAGAGGGCTGGTGTTTACCTCGGTCTATGGGTCAGTATGGTGATCCAGCGAAGAAACGTAGCCAGCCTTCTGGGCACCTTACCCATAGAAGACAGTGATCTAGGCTCAGTATTGTACTTATAGTCTTGATTTGGGACTTTGGGTAGAATACAATACAAATAAGTTGTGTTTTCTTTTATTATATTCGATTATTTATATATTATATTTATATTTCGTTTTTATGTGTTCACCATAATAGCTACGTGCTTGCTCTACTTGATATGTGCCCAGGGAGTAAATGATGAGGTCATAATTACTTAAAACTGGAAACTCATCTCCGCCAAGATCAGCGGCATTTATAGACTGAAAATGAGCCCGTCTTCTGTTTAGATTATTTTCTAACACATATTCACTTAAGCGATTTTGATTACCAAACTTATTACTGTATACTATCTACTGTATAAATGTAATCGCTGGCAGCAAACTTAAAAAATCAAGCCACTTTTACCCAAACCCCAATGTGTCTAATCACCCCGTGAATTCTATTAACCCCGTTTTACAGTACTTTAAGTTCACGTAGCACGATTTTGATCTTAAATAGCTCGGCTCCGATATAACTTAGGACTAAGTTTTTTTAATAGTCTTGTATCTCAAGTATAGAACTACTAAATAGCAATAGCTAAAAAAGTGGCCGCTCATAAAAAAAATCAAGCAAACCTCCGAAAAAATTTACCCAAACCCCTTTCAAGTTTAAGAAGTCCTGTAAATATACAAATACTACTACAAAGCGTCTCAAAGCTAATTAAACACCTTTAACTCGTTAACTACATTTTCAATTTCAAATAAACACGTGTTTTTATATCAATAAATCTTTATTATTTGAGGAATCTTTCAAAAGCCTTAAACCTTACCTGTGAGAAGCTAAGGGTATCAAGAACAACCTGTCCAGACGCTGGACAAGTAAAGTTTTCCCTCGTACAGGCTATGCTCTCAATGCCAGACCATTGGTTTATGAGTAGAGCTTCGTTGCCGTAACGGAACCAGGACAGGTAGGATATCCAGCCGAGGTATGGTGGTACAGATCTAAAAATAACATAGTGATTAGCAACTTTCATGGCTTCTAGTCTGCTGTTACAATTGAATCAGAATAGTAGCTCAGTGAATTCATTGAATATCGTCAATTCATGGCATCTCACAGGTTGTGGTAGCGCAATGGCTAGCGCACGCGTTCCTAAACTCAAAGGGGCGTGTATTCGAATCTTGGCCGGAACGCATGCACCACTTAGGTAGTTCTGACCTAAAGTGTATATTTTTACATTAACCACGTGCTAACAACGGTGAAGGAAAACATCATGACGAAAACCGCACATCGAGATAACCGATGTGTCAAACCTGCCAAGCCGCCGTGGACAAGTGTAGCGGGCATGCTGTTCGTTCCCCTATAGTGGGAGGCCCGAGCCAAGCAGTGGGACATTTGTGGGCTGTTATTATTATAATATCATCATTGTGAGCTCATCTTTGTAATACTACCTATCTTGTTTTACACATACCAGAGTCTGACTTTTCAGAAACAAGGACACAAATAAAATGTTAATCTAATACTTATGTATTAGTATTGTTACGAGTTACGGGACTCAATTATTAAATTTAAAAATTAAAATTAAAATGCCGTTGGAATTAATATAGAATTTATTAGAACTATACAAACACGTATAACACAGGTAAAAATATAACTGGACGCAACCAGTACAAACTGCACGATTCAGTAACACGCGCAAAGTCCGTCACTATATGCTTATCGAATGTACACACGTCTTGTTTCACTTGTGCATATCGCTAGACTGCCACACCCCTCCGTTCGGGCATTGTTGTATACTAAACTATACAATGTGTCTCGACACAATACCCGACCGCGTTAACAATAGTTTCCAAGAATCACACCTGGCTTAAGACTACCATAAAATATTACAGTACACAATAGGCTGTTTTTCTAATTACAAATTATAAACACAAAGTAAACAAAAGAAGTCCAAATGCCGAAAAGGTGCAGGGGTGCTTTCACTTTTCCCGGCGTGTAACAGTATGTTTCTAGTGACTGAAAATTCAAAACTGTTGTTATTATTGCTTATATATGTATCCTATTTTGGTAATAGTAGATTGTCAGATATGACCATCCTGACACAACTATAATAGCAAACCTGGGGTACATTCGCAGCAAGTCTTTGACTCAGGCATCCTTTCACCTTTCAATAAAGCGAATACGTATTCTAGCTAAGAGAGTATTGTAGCTTAGGCACTTTATATATACATTTCCATTACTGGAGTACAACAGACAGGATGACTGTCCACAAGACGGATACTGGTTACCGTTACCTATACACATTTGCACACACCCAAGGTGCTACCAATGTGCAACAGGCTTTGAAAGTAGACTGGAACCTGGGTACTAATGGCATGAAATAACTCAAATTTGTTACGGCGGCGTATTCTAGACACAGGCAAAGGCCCTGCTTGGCTGTGTTTTATTTTTTCCGTTCCTGCACAGATAAAATTAGATTTTAAGATGGCTTACCCCGAATTCAGGAAGAAACCTCCGAACAACATGAAGGGTATAATGATGGGTGGGCCCACAGAAGCTGCCATGCTCACACTGCTGCTAGCACAGGATATAAGGTACCCTGCAGAACCGCATTTCAATAAAATATACTGTTTGTAGATAATGTTACTTAAAACTAGATGGCGCCACTGTAAAAGTACATCGCGCTATGATGTGCATTTTGTACGTGCATGAGACGGATGTATTTGGTTTAAACGTTATTGACATTCACTGCAGTAAACATCCTTTCAGATCATACTTATAATTTTGTTATATCGTATAAAAAATCCCCTCAATTCTCCTCTCTGCCTCTCCCCCTGGTTACTGACGCGGCGCGGACGCATTTAATACTGGATTGAATTTTGAAACTGTTATGTAGTTATATACGTACGTAGTGTTAATCGTTTAGATATATTTTAATTCATGTTTGCTTATCGCCAATTCCTATATCTTACCGAACGTTCATTTGTTTTATCAATTAATGTCAAAATTCTACGGATGGTAAGGCAAGTCAATGAACAGTAAGATATGGAAACTAACCACTAGTCCGCTTTCTTGTATTACATACGAGATGTTTTTATAACATTTGAAATGTAAATAGGGTAAACTACACCGTTATTGGCATAAGTGATTGGGACCCTGTCAATTTAGTCAAGATATTAAGAAATTATAGTATTATTATTATTTTGAGACTAGATTTTTTTCTGTATTTTAGGATAGTTTAGAACTTGGGCCTGAAGGCCCACTTGAAAGGTTTACTCTGTATGTTGCTGGGCTCACCCAGAAATCCAGTCCATAGTAAATATCGGAAGTTTGTTTACAACATTTACTCAGCCGAGATTAGTACCCAGAGCCTCTGCATTTTTGTGATCTAGACCAGCAAAGGCTTAGTTGACTCAATCACAGAGGCCGTCAAAAATAACAACAATATGAATTTGTGTTAATTAGGCTATGTTGAATTAATAAACACTCTGATCGCTTTTTGAAGGGCTCATAAGTAGTTGGCATTGACACCCTAAGGTAGCATGAATATGTGTTGCGTAAGTGTAATCTGAAACCGGTTGTTACACCAAATAGTCAGACATCTAAGCCGTGAACGACATGGCCCTTTATTTTTTACATAGTTAAAATATCAATGTTGAATACTCTTAATTAACTTACCTAATAGGCCTTGATACGACTCGCTCATATTCCTTAGAAAACTTATCATTACAACATTAACCCTTTTGTGCTTTAAGACATTAAAAATTGCGTATATAAAAATACATTCTATCATATCTGTGTCTCGTAGGAGTTAGCAGAGATATTCGGTCTTTACTCACAGAGATAATTAATCTTTGCACACACATTGTGCTGCGCATCTCTTTGAAGAGACGTGCAATTAGTTATTCATAAAGTTTATATTATAAATTCAAAACAATTTATTAGCCATGTAATGCATTTTGACTTCTTATTTATACACACGAAAAAGATATTTATTTCAAATCGACGGGTGCAAAGTAAATAATTTTATCTATAAAATGATGATTTTTAGTTTATTGTACAATGGTTTTAATAAAACAGTTCTTTACAATATGACATTATTTGTTTTGCATATATCACATTATTTCAATAAATTTTCGTACGTAAAAAAGCCAGCTACGCATGTTCTTTCAAATACTACGAAGTTAATTCGACTATCTTTTCGCTCTCCTGTAATGTAGCTATTTTGCAGATATCTCTTTTTACTTTGCACCCGTCGAAATATTCTGCAATAAAACACTTTAATTTTATTTATATAAACTGAAATACAAATAATAATTTTTTTATATATTAAATTCTTCTGTTCGTGTGTATATCACTGAACTCCTCCTAAACCCCTGGATCGATTTTGATGAACATTTTTGTGTGTCAAAGTGGGTTCCGGGATGGCTTAGATTCACAATTGGACCCGGTGGCGCAGGATTCGAGTTCTGAATTTTATATTTTTAGGGCAGGACCATGTTGAGAGAAAATACATGTAGGTATTTCTCGTTCTTAAGTCGTCGTCTGTTAGGAACAATCCGAAACACTGGCCACGTTTCTATGTGGAATTTCAAATCGATGCCCGCAGTCACATGAGACTTTAACAAAGTCGTTGACAAGTGTGACGTATTTTCTAATCTTGGTTAAATTATAACTACAGTAGTCTACAACTAAGTTACATGCTTGAACAGTCCAACAAAGGAATGCACACGCAAAAAGCCGCTTAAGACAAATATCCGGTTGATTTTAGTGGGAATACAGAAGTCACTTCGGTACTTAAAACAAACAAGGCCTTACTTATAATCGTTTCTTAAATTTAAAGAAACTGCTTAGCAACTGATTAATGAAAATCTCACCCATAAACTCCTCTTTAGCCGAATATTTTGGGTACAACCTACGTTAATCATTCAAATTTCGTTTATCTGTGCTCCTCATAGGTACACAACAGGTAATACACGTTTATAAGTGATAAAAAGAGATATTCATTGATTAAGGACTGATCCTGATTCTCTTACTTAAGAGATGCCTAACCGTTTCTTAATAAGTAAAGCCGTAACTACGCTTATTTGCTCTTGTTTACGATTTACTAGGAATCATACTTTTGATGTGATTTTACCATATACCAAAAACGTAAATAACGTATTATAAATTGGCTCCTTAATAGCCATTAATTAGAAGTTATAACGTATTATAAATTGGCTCCTTAATAGCCATTAATTAGAAGTTATTTTAATGGCATGTTATTATATACGATTACAATCCTTGATGTAACAATAATAGAGGAAACAATGATTACAACATGTTAAAATACATGTTGTAACTCTTCATTTCCATGTTTAATTACATAAGCAATTAGCGGATGCATTGTTTTTAGAGTTCGATAAACTGTAAACTTCCTAATGTTTTATAAATCGATTTTACGTATAGGTACAGTCAAGTTCATTAATATATAAGCATTGAAAGGAATCAAAATAATATAAGCATTAGAATGCTACAAAAATATCCTTACAATAAAACATATTGTTACGTGCAAGCGGGGGTATGCACCTATGGATTGGAAGAAAACACCAGTTTTTAATTAAAAGCTTTTATTGACTTACACGGCCGCACGTAGTGCCTCTCTGCAGGGTTGCCCCTATACGCACGACCAACGATGCACATTCCCGACGATAAGTTGTCACACCCTCAATACCGTCGCCGATATTGCGCGGACCACCTCCAATATTATCGCGGGTAGCTCGCTTCTGGTTCCTCTTTCGAACTACGCTACACACCTCCTTCGCGTATCTGTCCACCAAACTTGTAACTAAATTCACCACTTAATCCGTCTCTGTACTCTATTAACCTTCTCTGATAACTCTTTAGTATCGCACTTGTCGTTTCACCGTCTTGGATTGAACTTAACTTTAAAACTGCTCGGTAATTTTTTTTTTTTTTTTTTGGAGCTGACTCAGCTGAATAGCCGCAGATGGCTGTTTCAGCGATACCGGGCTTTGGGGGCTTCCCGCCTCCGTGGGAGCGGAGGCGTTCAGCCCGGAAGCAGCACGCTCGAGGAGGCACCTCCTGTGAGGTTCGACCTCGGCTCGACCGCTGCGGGGGATTGACTCTATATTGGGAACAAGCCGTAAAAAGGCTGAAAGAGCTAAGCCAACAGGCTGAAGTGATTATTTGGGGACTCTTCATCGACTCCGCCGGCGGAGCCGATCCTAGTCTATCATTACTACCGCTTCGCAACGTGTTATAGCTGGAGGAGAAGAAGCGGCGGAAGAAACTCTCCAGCAACACGCCTAGGCTAATCTTGTATGGCTACTTGTGTCTGTAATGAGTATGGATTGGTGGGTCTTACGATTGTGTAAGAGGATTCGAGCCGGGGGCTCTCCGGCGTCTGTTGTGTCTGCGTCTGTTATGCCAGGCTGATGTTCTGAGCCTCGGGGGGTTCATGATCGCGATTTGACGTGCGATTTTGTCAGGCTCGTCAATGAGTACATTGCGAGGTCTGCGTTTACTCGTGGGAGCGTTTGGAGTGGGTTTGTAGTTGACCGTTTCCGTCACCAGAGGGTTCGGGTGATGGGGGGCGAGGTCAAAGAATCTGCGCGATAGTGAAGTTATATAGTCCTTGATGGAGGGAAGCTCCAGGTCGCGATGCAAGTCGGCGAGCCGCATATAGCGCGGGCCGTCGACTGCAGCACGTAGAAAATGATTCTGGATCCTTTGCAGTCTCCAGATGTTAGCGTCGCTGGCGTGGCCGAAGACCACACTCGCATAGGTCAAGATGGGGCGGATGCAAGTTTTGTAAAGAGTCACCTTATTTCTAAGGCTCATCTTACTCCTCTTGCCTATCATCGGATAGAGTCGGCCGAGGATCAGGTATGCTCTGTTCCCGACCGCTCTGGTATGCTTGTGGAAGTACAAGCCTCTGTCTAGGGTTACCCCAAGATATTTGACTTCGTTAGCCCAAGGGATAACTTGGTCGAATAGCTTGATGGGCATAAGTTGGTTGGAGGGGCGGGTATTGGGTGAGAGGCATTTCCGGGAGAACATGATGGCTGCACTCTTCTCGGGGTTCACCTCAATCCGCCATCTACGGAACCAGTCACCTAGTTCTTTGATGGCGGTGTTGAGCTGCTTGCAGATTCTGTATCTGCTGGGGTCGCTACTGAATATGGCGGTGTCATCCGCATATAGGGCTAGCTGGGTATGGGGGTGCCGTGGCATGTCGCTGGTGAACAGCGTGAAAAGTAGGGGGGTCTGCTCGGTAAGCGCGCCTTACGCTGTTTATATACCCGGAAGAATTTTCTAGAACCCAGCTATCTATCTCTGTCTTTTCTTTCCCGAACCTTCCGTTCGGGAACTTTCGTTTATACATCTATCCCTTTCTAACATCTATCTATCTCTTTCTTTCTTTCATCGTCTATCTCTTTCTAAATATATCCGTCCTTGTCTTTTCGTTCTAGATTTTTCTAGATTTTTCCAAAAGTTCTAAAACTAACTAGATGGTTCCACCATCATTCGCCACAATATCAATGATTTGTGGTCAACTTTTAGATTCATTTATATGTGACAGACTCCGTTCAATAATATATATGCATTTCGATATTCGATTCGATAATTATGTGTGCAGTGATGGATTCATAAATATTTTGAATACCGCTTACGTTTAAACTTGTCTAAATTGTCAGGAACAGTCACATATTAGGTTTTATGAAACCTTTCGATCTCTTTAGTCAAAGTTTGCGATTGGCAACATTAGTTACTGGTTAAAAAGATACATTTGTTTTTTCAAAAGTAACGTGTTCATGCAAAATGCTTAGTGCAGACGCTTGTCTTCTCAATATTTCTGTACCTGGATTATGAGGGCATCGCACAGATATAAAATCGACGCCTTTAAAATGTAGTGCTGGCGTCGGATGCTCAGAATTCCGTGGACAGCTCACATATTTTTTTTACTATATTGGAAGAGCTTGAGATCGGAGATCACCAGATATTACCAGCAGTATGTCGACAACGTATACTGAACGTGTACTTTGACTACATACCTCGAAGAAACCCAGAAAATATCCGGAGACTTGTGATCACTGGGAAAGTTGAATGCAAGAGAACTCGAGGTAGATCTCTAAATAGGTGGGTTTTTTCCAGATGAACATTTCAATAAACTTGGCCAGCCACTATATTTGGAACCGATCTCGGTGGAATAGAGCAATACGGTACATGACAGTATGAAAAATATAGGCTGATTTTAATATATATCGTAGATTACGATCTAAATATGACAAAAATAAATTGTTTTAAGTTAAATATTTTTTGCTGAAATATTAATATTTTGGCTAAAATAGACCATAAGGCTCAAAATAAACCTGTTTCTCAAAAATTGACAACTACCGAATTGTTCACTGCCATCAAAGTCATATATCCTCAGTAGTGAGGGAACGACTTGAAAGAAGTTTTTTTTATTTTATTTATAAAAATGTATAAAAGTTCATGGAAGTGTTTTTATTTGCTTGATGTTCCATGAAAATTTTGGATTATAATTTTAGACAAGTTAGTTCTTTTTTAGTTTCATAGTTACATAAAAATAAATATGTTTTCCAGAATCTTATTTTAAAAAATTCTTATACATTAATTGCATTATTCTGAAAGTACCGAGTTAAGTAATACAAAGAGAAAACATTGATATTAATCGCAATCCTAAAAACGCTAGCTAGTTACGCGACGATGCCCAATGGGCAGTTCCACGTATTGGCAATGCATATTACTTGCATATTAGGTACTGCAAAATGAATTCTAAGAAAAAGACAATTTGAGTGACACTCCCATATCTATAGGATAATTATGAATATTTATCTAGTTAGATATTTTTGAACCCTATGCTATTGACTTATTTGATCATATGGCTTGTTACAAATTATTGTAGTGTCCAGGCATGTATTATTGAACCGATGACATGATGATATATTAATGAACTATAGTTTGTAAAGATATTTTTTAACATTTTACTGCAAACGTTGAATCCTTGTCAATGCATATATATTAGTGAACTTGACTGTACATATAAATTAGCTTTGAGACGGTTTTGTGTTTGTACGCGTAGTAGTGTACTGTCAGCACATAAATTAAATAACTAATAATTTTATATATTTTTATAGGCAGGTACTTAAAATGAAACTAATGATATTAAACGATATTAAAATAATAAATGTTAATATTAAACATAATTTTAATACTAAAATCCAAGTTTAAGAGTCCTGTATATATACAAATACTACTACAAACGCAAAAACGTCTCGAAGGTAATTTAGCGTAGTATGATCACTATCCGATTTTGTCACCAGCTTTGATCGCTTGTAATGGCAAAGTAAAAAATAATTTCTCCTTTTTATTAAACAAAACTATTAAATACTAGCTGCGCCCGCGGTTTCACCCGCGTGGTGATGGAAAATCGTTCTATTTTTGATAATTCACACCATATCTATATAAACTATATTCTATGTGTTATTCTGACGTGTAAGCTATATTATTGTAAAGTTTCACCAAAATCCATTCTGTAGTTTTCGCGTGAAAGAGTAACAGATGTACATCCATAAATTCTTAAAAACTTTCGCGTTTATAATATTTATAGAGGTAGTTAGTCGTTACACGTTAAGGGGGTGGGGTCGACTAAGTAGGTATGACATTGTTTGACAAGGAGTGCGAGGGGTACTAAATTTCGTGGTGTCACATTTCAATATCTTAAAAAAACGAAATTTGAACTATGTATCAACGAAAAATATTTCCATTTCTATCTGTATGAGCATAGTGTTCAAATTATTAAAAATAATTTTAATTAAAATAAAACTAATTACGGAGCTGCTGTTTTAATTAAATAATGTATTGATGTAAAATTGCAAAATATGGCATGTCACATTAGGGAGGGAGCAATCTCACAAATGTGACCAGCTGTGACAAGAACGGGAAAGAGGGTCAAAAAAACATGAAATTCGTGTGACGTACTTGACGTGATCCCCAGATCAGGCCCCTAATAATCCTATCGCATTATCCAGAAAAACCTTAATGGGTTAAAAAAAAATTTGTCTGAAATCAAAACTACCGACCTAGAAAGAGACTGTTCTCCAATTACCCGCAAACAAATCCCCAATAAAAATTTACAACTTACCAAAGGACGTAGCAACGTTCGTGATCAACGCAGCCAATCCGGAAGCAATGAAGAACCGTGTCGGGTCAGGGTTCAGACCGATCATGTAATAAGCTATAGTTGTAAACACCAACGGGATGGTCGCAAACACTGGCGCTTCTGCGAGTGTCTTTGATAAAAAATACACGTCCGCTCTGTACATCCCTGAATGGTGTTCCCGGATGAAGATTGGCAGCTCCGAGCAGAAGACCTAATTGATTGAGATAAATATATTTTTTAGTGTATTAACACTTAAGAAGACCCGATTAATAACTGTTTCAAACAGCTAAAGATAAGGTATTTTGCGTACATTTTGCAACGTTTATTCAAGCAGTTGGCTTACCAGTATTCTTTTTACAAAGGTTTACAAAGGCTGATAGTATATGTTTCGAGCAATTTGATTAATCGGGATTATTAATATGGACCGATCATTATGATAATATAATAATGACCAAGAGCGTTAGTCAATTTGATAAATTAATTACATTGGTCGGCCCATATTAATAATGTCGGACGGTCCGTGGTCCATTTAAAAAATCATAGTATGAGATAACTTGATTTGAACCGGGTAGTATGAATACTTTCCTATATTTGTGGCCGGAAAATGTGATAAATTCGGCTACCTTTCCATAATAATTATGTAAGTTTAAATCAATTAAAGGTGGAGTATAGTTATATGACACTTATTTTTTATGAACAGATCCAAATTTTTAGAACACAGAATTATAGAATATAGGTTAGAAAGCTAAAGTGGGAACAAAGCGAAGCGGAGCTTCTGTCTTAGCCTTCGTGGTTTTTTTATAACTACCTCAAATTCATTTCACTCAAATAATAAATTAAAGTGCTATATAACTATCCTAACCTCACCTTTTTGTTTATTAAACAAAAAAAACTACAGTTCATCTGTGTTTTAATATTGCACAACATAAGGTTATTATTATTCATTCTGACCGAGAAAAGTGATTAATCATGCAGTTTTAGTTATATTGCCCACTTGATACGGGCATTATACATAAACCGGTCATTATTCACAGTGACCGGATTTATCAAATTGCCCATAATATTTACAACATACTAAAGCAGATCACGGATTTAATTCAACGCCAGTTCTGGTAAGAACGTAACAGTCAATACACTTAAGCTTATATAATGATACGTAATCCATGGCTTTTTTGTTTCCTAAAGCAGCCAAATGACCTACTTGATAGGAAATGACCACCACTATTTTCAACACCATAAGTGAATAGGTTGCTAAATTTGATTGAATCTTGTTACACTCTTTTTATACAGACCCTTGGCCTAGCCGAGTAAATATTATATTATTAGATACATCGAAGACTTACATTGATAACAGCAAAAATGTTCTGGAAGGTCATGTTCGTGAGGAACATGAATATTGCACCGTTGATGTTCATCACACCGTCTTGATCTAAATTCTGACCGAAGTATATTACACCGATCAATATTGATACCATCTGTAAAGAAATTTCTTCTCAATAAATTTCGTCATATAAAAGGATAATATTGGCAAAGGGTTTCTTCAAAGAAATTTGTAAGGAACTTTGACATCTGTTATCAGAAGGCTGGTTCGTATTTCTCGCAACAAATCAGCATTGTCATATATGCTCTGCATGGCAACGTAGCTAACCTTCTAGGGACACTCCTCACTGGAAGCGATTTGTGACATAGTTTATATTAACTTAACTTTAATTTAGAATTATATATTTAATAGAATTATAAATATTTAATTGTTTTCTTTGAAGTCGGTTTAGGTACTACTTACATTATTAAAGTCTATTAACAGTTTAAATCAGGTTTCTTTCATATAAACTAACTCAAAGGTCGATATGCAGTCTCTTCTCGGAATGACTGGTTTATTCTTTTTAATTATGTTAAAGCCTTTGACTTTTTGGTCAAACTCAGAAGTACCTAACTTTTTAGTCAAACGTCGAACGTAAAATAATCTGGTTCGGGCTTTACCTAGTCGATCTTAAATCGACTAAGGCAGAATCGGTCAAACGTCGATTCGTACTGCACTTGTTACAAGTTTAAGTCTCTCCTAGGCTAGATAAAAAATATTTAGTCAAGGGTAGAAAAACGTCATTTATTTGGAATTTGACTTTATGTCAGACCAGAGGTATTGATTAGTCAAACCTAGGAACGCCAGAACTTCGATGATTGACCATAACATATCCATGTCAGTTGTTTAAAATACAAAGCAGTGAAGTCCGTTCACCTCTTTCACGCAACTGCATCGGGAGTACCGTTCACCCCGGCATTGGCATGCAGAAGTTTTGTTGCTCTTTATACGTCAATGCCTTTCTTATTCGAGAACGTCACTCCAGTTGGTCAAAGAATTGTGAGCCAAATGATTAAAGAGATAATATGATATCAGATACATATCGTAGACTAGTGACACCTGCACACACTTCATCCTATTATGATAACTCTTTTAAAGTGCAAGTTGTCAAACTATGGAACGCGTTGCCTCTTACTGGGAGAGAGGCCAAAACATTACCTACATTTCGGAACTCCCTTAGTACTATCTGTCTTTAAATAATTATGTCTAATATATTAAAAATTTACTTATTTATCTATTGTAATATATATTAATATAAAATGCTTGTCACATATAATGTTAACAAATAAATTTATTTAGATATTTTTTGTATATACATATATATTACTATTATATTGATGTATGTATTCAATTTATTAATTAGTGTAAATATGTATATTTAAATTGTACAGTCCTATCTTTTTCTGCTCCACCTACATCGCCAGATTAGTTAAGAATTTCTTTTAACTTAGGTTGCCTGGAAGAGATCGCTTTTAGCGATAAGGCCGGCTGTTGTTTTGCCAAGAAGTATCGTAATTATGCATTTTGTTGAAGTGTTATCTATCTATGTTTGTTTGATTTAATCACCAGCTTTTATTACTTACCACAGTCTGTAAGAATCTAACTTTGATGAGCATAGGTTCTTTAGTGACGGACAGCCAGGATCGCCATAACACTGCGCGGAACTGCGCACACCATGACGCCTTATACGGAGACCGAGTATGTCGCTTCGTGGTCGAAGATGTTGACGACCACATCGGATCAGACCAACCAGCGGACAACTTATGCTTCAAAGAAAAAGAGACTTTAAGTTAAAGTCCAATTCATTTATGTTAAAATCAACTTATAGTAATGAAATAAAAAATCTGAATAATGCATACTAATCACCCAATAAAGAAAATATCTTCAAAAAGTTAATAAACCCTACACAATTAACCAAATTATTTTTCTTTAATTTTTTCACCATTGTTATTCCAATCATAATTTTTTGGACGATATGTATTAATAAATTCCGGCGGGATTCCCGGGATTAATATATCACATATTTTTTTTCGATCAATGAAAAAATCACACTGGAATTCGACTACAATTTTAATTTGATCATTTTAAATCATTCCCAGAAAAGTTCACACGGGATTCCCAGGATAATAAGTAGCGCAGACTTTAAGTCTAAGAATTAGCTGTTGATCAGCGAAAACCGAATCGAAATCGGGTCGGTAGCTTTTACGTGAAACCAAACAAACAGACAAGAAATCTAAAAAAATGCATCGTGTTCTCTATCGTTTATATAGTCGGTTCCGGTTTTTTTAATAGCTTCAATGTACATACAGACACGGCATGTTTTGAATTTGATAATATTATAGTTTTAACCTTAAATATGTTATAAATAATAAAATGGCAAAGGCGGTATATTAGGTACATAAGAAGACTAGGTTACCTCATACATCAACGCGTTCTCAGCTTCTGCAGCAATCTTGCATCCCAACTCCGATTTGGCAAAGGAAGTGCAAACAGTGTCGATGGTATGCTTTGTGGCCTCCTCCCTGCCCGGTACTCCTGCTAACATCTGGATGAAGTGATCAGCAGGGTTGTAGTTCGGAGGACATGCTGCGCCTAACCTGTTCAGTAGTAAAATATATAAAAAAATCCTCAAGGAAACTATGAAGTGTTGAATTTTTAGTCACTAGAAACATACTAATACATAAGTGTTAGATTAACATATTTATGTGTCCAATTTTCTGAGAATCAGACTATAGTATGTGTAAAACAAGATAGGTAGTATTACAAAGATGAGCTCACAGTAATAATTTTATAATAATAACAGCTCATAAACATCCCACTGCTGGGCTCGGGCCTCCCACTATTGGGGGAACGGTAAGTGTCCGCGCCACGTTTGTTCAAGGCGGCTTAGTAAGTTTGACACATCGGTTATCTCGATGTGCAAGGTTTCACCACGATCTTTTTCTTGACCTTGACAATTACCATTTGCCTACAGCAAGTGGTAATTGTAGCAATATGCACATTAGGTCAGAAAACAAACCAAGTGGTGCATGCGTTTGAGATTAGGACGCGTGTGCTAGCCATTACTCTACCACGAGCTCACAAGCAACATGACATTTTATGCATTAAACCAAGAGGAGTGGAAATGCAAAATATATTCAGACAAGCTACAACCATTTCTATATTCAAACACTTGATCACTGACCATTATTTATTCATTAAATAAAATTATTTTATATTACTATAATCTATTTAACTATGTATATCAATATTAGTTTATTAGTGATATTTTTTTTTCTTTAATTACGATCGAATTAGTTTAAATTTAGTTAAACCACCAAATATTATTTAATTTTTTATATATATTAATTTTTTATATTTATAATTTAATTTTTCTTGTAATGTCTCCTTGGGTTGCCTAGAAGAGATCACTATAAGCGAAAAAATGTATTTCTATTTAAATGTCCAAGTTATGGTGAACAATAAAGAGTTTTCATTCATTCATGATTATTTAATGAACACTTTCCTACGCCGACATACAATTTTGTGGTAACTCACTGTTTGAAGAAGTCCGTGGCCTGTTCGGGTGATCCGAGAAAGGCAACCCTCCCGTCGGCCATTAGGAGTAGTTTGTCGAACATCGCGTACAACTCTGACGACGGCTGGTGGATGGTGCAGATCACAGTTTTTCCTTTTTGAGCCAACCCTTTTAGTACCTGTTAGAAATTATATCCTCATATCATAGAAGAATAAAACTAATGAATGTAGAAAACGTAACTCGTAACAAACTTTTCGATTATATTTGGCTGCCCTGTTATCGTGTCTATAGAAAATCTCAATCAAAACTTACAATAAACGTCTTATTACTTAAATCATAGTTATTATTAACTAGTGCCCTGAAAAATAAAAAGCTAGAACCCGATTGCAGCGCCACCTACCAAACCAATTGTAAATCTAAACCATCATTCACTCATTCAAACACACACAAAATTTCATCAAAATCGGTTTTTGCCTTGTGCAGCAGTTTGCATTGTGTTTAAAAATGTGAAAAAAATCACGAGGGCGGATTCGGACCAGCAGATTCCATACAGCAAACTTTAGAATTTTTGTCTGTCTTGAACAGATCTTAATGAAATAGAGCTAACTTATATCCCGAGGCGTCACTTAGGACTCTTTTTATCCCAATAAGTGACGTCGTTTCGTGGGATAGTAGAAAATAGCGAAAAAGGTGGCGCTGCGATCGCCTCTTTTTTGAAAACTACTGGACATATACGAATTAAACTCGGCACAGAGGCAGCTTATACCCTAAGTTAACACTTAGGATTAATGTATCCCAATAAATGACATCGTTTTCTTAGTCTAGACGGATAATCAAAATAGATGTCGCTGGCATCGCGTTTTTTGTCAATTCACTAACAAGTATCTTCGTTGTCATAAACAACATTTCATTTATTGCCTTCAAATCAGGTTGGCTACGACTAGCCTCTATGTACTGCAGGACAGTTATGTAGACTATATGGACTTAGTTTCTTTGTTATTGTTGTGAATTGAACGGAATTTAGTTTTTATGTAAGTAACACAGAGCTACTACCTGGGATACACCCGGCGTAGACGCGGGTATACCGCGGGGAAAACGGTAGTTTTTATATATAAGAAAGAAAAAAGTAAAAAGATTTTTTCAGTATGTTTTAAATGAAGTTCGCTATCTCACCTATTTTTTGTAGTCATAATACAAGTTGACAATATTTACACAACAAATCTGTACTCTACGAATGTTAATATAATCTAATAATATTGAATGTCTCACATATAAAAAATAAAAACTTCGTTTAAAAAAACCGACTTCAAATACTAAAAAACTAAAATGAATAAAATAACTTACTTCTAAATATATTATTATTAATATATATTATCTGAAACATCTTGAAGTCGGTGCAAAGTAAAAGATAAAAATTACTAATTTTGAAAATTACTAAGCACCGACTTTAAGATGTTTCAGATAATATATAATAATAATAATAGCTTTAGAAATAAGTTATTTTATTCATTTTAGTTTTTTAGTATTTGAAGTCGGTTTTTTTAAACGAAGTTTTTATTTTTTATTTGTTAGTTTTTAGTGTCTAGCTATGTATGGACAGTCGTACGAAAGGTGCCGCGCTTCTTAAAAAATATAGGTCCCAAGAAACGAGAACAAAAAAATGTTCGTAAAATGAAAAGTACTGGGACAAACTATGTCAAATTTTTAGGAGACCACAAAAAAAAGAATCACGTAAATCGAATCATAAATCCCAGAGTAATCGGTGTACATATGGAACGGAGTGAACAAAAAAAAAAGATCCCGACGAATTGAGAACCTCCTCCTTTTTTCGAAGTCGGTTAATAAAAATTGATATTGATTATATATAAGTACATTTCTATATAATAAAGAACAACAAACAAAACAACAGCAAACCTTCGCTGAATCAAAATTATTTTTTTTAACATTCGTAATGTTATTGTTGAGATTCGCAAAATATATAGATTTGTCGTTATTAAATTTCGTCAATTTAAAGGTATATCTTCAAAACTGCGTGGGTAAGATTGTAAACTCCGTGTATGTAGCTCCTTAAATGTAAAACCTCAAAAGGCGAAATCCGTCCGTCTTATCCGTGCAGGAACGGAGAAAGAATACAATTTCCTGCGGCCGGGCGGCCTGTCGTAAGAGGCGATAAAATAACCCACAGCCAGGTGGTAGGGTATTTGCCCGACCGGATGGCTACCACCCCTGGTCTAAAGTATGGCGATGGTAACCGCTTTCCATTAAGTGGGCCGTCTGCCTGTCTGCTGAACTATTGCAATTAAAAAAAAAAAATTAAATGTGATCTCATCTAGTCTTGTAGAACTAGTATTCACAGAGTACATTGTACTAGTATTTATTCAATTTCCGCGACATAAGTCATCTATAACTGTTACAGCGCAACACTAGCTTCGGTCCTGCGTTCCGATTTATTATTTTTTCATTTGCTTATCTTTTATTTATCTATAACTCAATGGTTATACCTTATTTACCGTAAAATATATTGAACACGCAAAACACGTTTCTTTTAAAAATGTATTTACATTTTAATTCTTCAACTGTAATGTAAGTTTAATTGCTTATATCACCCATAAACAATAACTATGGTGAAAGCGTCCAGAATAGAACATAATAAGATGCATACAAGTAACAAAAATGTAAAAAATATAATAACTTTTTAGCAAGATAAAATTCTGAGAGAATTATAGTCGTAGAAATATACTTCCATATTTAAAACAAACGTGTGCGTCTCGGGACGCCCGACAGAAGTGATAACTTAAATAAACTAATCTAAGTTGAACTATTTAATATGGAAATTGTTTTACTTGAGAATATCTTAGGTTATTACTTAAATTTTATGTATATTAATGTGATAATGTAAGGAAAGGTTATTTATTAATAAAATATTTTATTGATTATAATATATATTTTATTCTTAGTTACAATTCTTGAATATGTACATTAGAATTTTGTGTATTTACATTATTTCATCTAATTACCGAAATACGGCTAGCGCTGTGGGTTAGAGTGAGAGAGGAGCCTGCCTACCGCTGCCGTATGCGTGAGAGAAAGGGAAGCCAGACAGACTGGTGGCGTAACGCGTTATGTAACGAAGCGGTTTACCCTCCCATTAGACGTTATTTGACATTACTTGTATAACTAAATATAAAATTAATCGACTTACTTGTATAACATTTTGCGCCATGAAAGAGTCCAAGCCTGAAGTGGGTTCGTCGCAGAACATGAGCGGTGGATCCGTGAGTACTTCGCTGGCGAAGGAGAGCCTCTTCATCTCACCACCAGATATACCCTTCAGCCGACCGGGGATGCCTATCACTGTGTTCTGACATTTCGATAACGCCAGCTGAAAGTTAAGTATTTTTTATCTATTATCTAAAATTTGCCCACATATATTTTATCTATAAGTTAGTCATATATGTATTAAAGTTGTGGTAGCGTAAAGCCGAATTTACATTACGAAACTAGTGGCATGAAAATAGTTCCGTGACATTAATTTTATCAACAATTTCACGTGTAAACGTCAAGTTTTACAATGCATGCATCGATTTCACGACACTGAAACAGTTTCGTGTCGCGCGCGATTTTTGGACAAAACTAGTGTCATGCAACTAATGTCGTCGTATAAGAGCCTGTCCGCACAGCGATTTTTCACAGCACGATTTTTTTCCCGTAATTCTGTAACACATTGAATATTATAGGAGTATCCGCACTGGCGATAAAAAATCGAGCGAGAAAAAATTCTGTGAATTGATGCAAAATACTAAATTTAAATCGCGCGAATAAAAATCGTGCTGTGAAAAATCGCTGTGCGGACAGGCTCTTAACGCGATGCGTAACTAGTGTCGCCAAAGCGCCTGCGCTGAGGGGACGTGTGCTTTTTAGTCGTGGTAAGGGCGGAAAATGTCAAACCAACGTTGGACAGCTGATAAAAATATAAAATTTATTAATAATGAATACCAGCGGAATGAGTGTCTCTGGGATCCGAAACACCCTCAATACAAGAATAGAGATGAAAAATTATTTTCCCTCAATCGAAAATAGTTTGTATAGCTCTCAGGATCTTCATCTGCTAATTCAGAAACTAACTGTGTTGCACCCAGATGCTTTGCGTTGCGCACCAACGGCTTTTCTTTCGAGAGAACCTTTTCTTAATTTTATGCAATAACATTTGTATGACAACATTTTGCAATGCAAAATAAAGCTTTGATGTTGGCGGAGCCATGAACACAGACATACTGTGGATTTCATGACACTATTATTTTCAATGAAACTAGTTCCACAGGTACTGCAAGTAGCGTCATGAAATTAGTTTCATCATGCATGAAACTAGTTTCGTAATGTAAATTCGGCTTAATGGCTAGTGCACGCGTCCCAAACTCAAAGGGCGCAGGTTCGATCCTGGCCGGCCTGGCCTTGTCTGACCTAATGTGCATATTACCACGTATTATTACCTAGTAACGTAGTATGCAGAGTGCTAGCAACGGTGAAGGAAAACATCGTAATGAAACCTGCACATCGAGATACCCGATGTGTGAAACCTGCCAAGTCGCCTTGGACAGGCGTGGCGCCTATACTGTCAGCTCCCCGTCAATATATATTTTTATATCGAGCCTTTACCGTCATATTATCGTAAGCGTCAGTTGGACCTATGTATATTTATTTTTGCAAAATATATTTAAACTATTATTTCGTTTTAAGACTTTGACTTTTAGTTAGATCAGACCTTATTGAATCTAGAAGTCGTAAACGAAATAATGGTTTAAAATCCCTTTTGCAAAAAAAATATATATACCACGGTCGATATAATATATACGATAAAATGGCAGTAAATGACTCGGTATACTAGTATATTAACTTTTGAAAATTACGAGTTTAATTAGGTTATTTCTTTATCTTTTAGTAACAAATGTTTGATATAATTAAAGGTACAAAGGCGAGATTAACCCTAAAAGAGTTTTCTTCCAGCAAACCTATGAGTCTAGCGAGAAGGGGAGAAGCAAAAGGCAGGGTTGAGTACACTAAAGATATTTTAAGATATATCATATAATATAAACAGATTAACAAAAATAAACTAAATACAAGATACTCTTAAGATACATACATACATATATACACATATAATGTAAAATATAGACATCATAACACATTTCCTTGTCATCTGTGGAGGTTTATGAATAGCTGTTCTTTAGCTATCTCTGTGACTTTAGTTTGTACAGCTAGCTAGAGTACAGCTGTTAACCCCCAAATAAAATAAAATAAATAAAATAATTAATCAATTTTCTATTTTATAACATTATTCCTTCTATTGATAGAACCTATTTCTTATAAGATATATTGTTGTTCGTGCCTACCCCGCAAGGGACCTGGCGTGAAGTTATGTATGTATGTATGTATTTCTTATAAGTATATTCCTTTGACTTGTAAATCTTATTAAATAATAAATGTCGATTGGTATTTTAAATAAAAAGTCGTCGCAGATTTTGCCAGTTTCTAATATCTTAAACCTGATTTATATTCGTATTAGTTAACTAGTTAATTAAATAACGAGCTCAGTCCTTATCATCGTTTGGACAGAAAGCTATTTAAGTAATAAATTAATGATTAAGTAGAAAAAATACATGAACTTTCATTTTTTTCGCTCTCGCACTGCCCGCACGTCTCCCTCATACATGCTGACCCAACTGAAGGAAAACATCGTGACGAAACCAGCACATCGAGATAACCGATTTATCAATCACGCCATAGATTGGACAAACGTGGTGGTTGTACTACCCATTCCCCTAAAACGGGGAGACCCGAGCCAGTGTGTCGTTCTGGTCTGTTATCACACAACGTTTTCGGTACATCTTTATTTTCAGTAACACTTCTTGGATGTCTAGAAGAGATTTTGCAGTTCACAGCTGCAACGGTTCTAAATGTTCCAAAAACACTGTTTCATAAGCAGAATTTGAAACTCTTTGTTGCAGATATAACTAATCACAACTAGATAGCGTTATCTCAAAATACATAGTGCTAGGCTTTCAATTTCATATGTATATCATAAGTGTAATATTTAACTCATTTAGTAGATCAAATATACACGAGAACAAATCGTTTGCTATATTATTGAATCAGCCTAGATCGTCTAGTACACGCTTCCTCGCTCCTCGGTGAATGGCTTTAATATTACTGGCCGGTTAACTGACTCTGAATGTAGTGATGGACGTTCATAGATTTAATTCAATCTAAGTGATGTATTTACATACCTCAGAAATCACCTCTTGAACACGTTGCATGCGATGCGCATAAGGTATATGACGATCCATTCTCACCAATGCCTGGAAGGTAAAAGACATCACATCATATAATTAACGTTACCGAAAAGATTGATAGCGAACCGAGCTTAGAGTCTACTAACATCACGGATATTATTATTGTCTAATACGTCGAAAATAACCAAAATGACAAAAACTAAATTACAAAAAAAAAACAAAATCTATCCTACTTTCTGGGATAAGTTTTACATAAATCTATTCCAAAATCGATCCCTGTTCCGAGATAAAAAGTATCCTATATCCTGGATATTGAACTAAACACACTGAACTGAATACATACATACCGAGTTTCAGTCAAATCTATTCAATAGTTTTTCTGCGAAAGGATTACAGACAAACTGAAAATTAGACTTTTATCCCGGAAACTATCTCATTTTTCGGGATAAAAAATATCCTTCGTTTATTCTCGGCATCGAAAATATGTATATATATATAACAACGATGATAACGCTACAAGGCTTACAACTTGGTGTCATGTTATGACAAGCAACATTACGCTTGTTTCTCTTAGGGGTAGATAGATTTCAGGATCTCTACTCGCTTCAAATTTTGTCTAATTTCAATGAAATCTTCATAGTTGCATGTTTGTTTTTTTACTTGTTACCTAGCCTTTTCCCAGAGCAAGGGGTTACCCTTTTGTCAATTTGTACCAATTCAATAAATTGAGAAGATGCGAGAAGTAAATATTTTTACTATATTTTTAATTTCTTTGGCGCAACGAACAATTAGGCCACTACAGAACATAAACAAAAAAGAAAAATATTGAACTAAATGAAGAATTCCAAAGCAGTGGGTACTAATATTAATGTGCAGCCAAATAAATAATAATTTTCCCTTTCAAAGGAGATTATAATATATCATAATAATTAAGTAATAAATCCTTCGACATCTACATAAATATTGTAGTGACGGAATCCAAATATTTAAGAATGGGGTCTTGAAGGTTTTCTATTTTATAACATATCAAAGTGTCAAGGCCACAAACCAGTTTATCTAATCGCTCAAACAATTTTAGGGTCCTTTAATGGACTGGTCCATTAACTCTATTACGTGTATATTACAATGATAATACAGTTACTTAACATGTAAGTTTGTTTTTTCACAGTGTATATTGAGATATTTTTAACTAAGGACAGAATTAGACAAGGTTTCAAGGTTAACGTGGATCATTTAGAGGCTTTTATTTACGGTAGTTTTTTTACGTATGTCCAGTTTATAATATTTATATAATTTAGTGATCATTAACCAATTGAAATCAGCTGTTAAATATTAGCTAGATGATATAGTGGTTTTTATAACTTTTATTGAAATAAATAAGTCCATAAGTCCAGTCCAAACTATCTGGGAAATGGCAAAAAATGAAAGCCATGTTGTAATTTCATGCGAATTAGGGCTGCCAGTTTAAAAAAAAAGTTGTTTATTGGTTACGAATTTTTATTATTTGAAATGTTATAAAAAAGACACATTTGTCCCCAGTCTATAACTATAATATTATCACAGATGGAGCCCGAGCATTATATTAAATCAATGTGTTAAATTCAAATGCCTTCCTTTATTTCACAGATAACTTGGGAACACTATAGAAACTTTATGTTGTCTAATGCCTCCTCTTCACAATCGGCGATCACAGACGATTACACGCTAGTACGATCGTGTAGAGCAGCGTTTTTCAACGTGTGGGTCGCGACCCCCTAGGGGGGGCCTCCTTAGGGGGCTCCTATAGCGGAGCTGCAATTTCCGTAGATTCATCAAATTGCAAGGACACAAAAGTACTTTCTTGATCATGAACATCAGTCACCATATCGCTTATCCTGCGTTGAATGGTACTGTCAGAGGTATACTTTTGAATTTTTCGACCTCTTGTTTGCCAAACATAATCTCCGCCATATTTAAACCCGCTGGTGAAATCAAACTTTCGGCAATAGTATTAAGTTTTTCTGCTTTAGATAGAGCTAAAGAGCTAGCTAAAAGATCTACTCAATAGCAACGCTTTCTCATTTATGCGGGGCGGCCGGCATCGGCCGTAAGGTCATACGTATGCGTGTAAATTGCGTTATCTATTGGCGACGCATTCGATGTAAAAAAGTGTGTTTTACGTACTTAATTATGTATTTAGTCGAACCCTTATCATGAAAATTAACAAATATCATGTCACAAAAAATAAAATACATGAAAATGGCAACGGGGGGGTCGCGAAATATTTGTCCTTACTAAAGGGGTCGTGTCATGAAAAAGGTTAAAAAACACTGGTGTAGAGGGCTACTCGTCTGTAGTCGCCCATCATCGTCATTAATCGCCATCGTGATCGCGGCAATCGGTGACTTGTCGGTTTTTCGGGCACGCGAATCAAAGAGAATTCGCGTGTAGTTGCGTGCACTTGCGCACACGGACGATGATGTGGATGCTTGTACGATGATCGTGACGATTACCTTGCCGATGACAGACAATCAACGAGTATCGATCATGACCGATTGTGAAGAGGAGGCATAAGAGAGTCCCCACAATAGTCAGCACGGATTCACTAAATACAAGTCAAAAAGCGGTATCGAGCCGATAAGAAAGATATCACCGACGTTCTAATGATGTTGCAAAACTGGCAAACAGGCAGACGGCCCACCTGTAAATGATTGCAGACGCCTATAAACATTTTATCCTTGCAGGAACTGCTCTACCACACAGGTGGTGCAATATTTACCCGTGTGGATAAATATTGTACCACCTTGAGCTTTGTTTCGGCATTAGTGGCCAGGTTCCAGTCTCCCTTAATAAGAGAGCAGCAGCTCATTTATAACGCCTTTGGTGTTGCAAATGTCCATAGGCGATGGTAACCGCTTACAATTAGGTGGGCCGTTTGCCTGTCTGCTGAACTCATGCAATAAAAAGACATTTGCAACACTAGGAAGCCAACGCGTTGCCATACTTTAGCATGTGATAAATGAGATGGAATAAGAGGAAAAAGTAGTGCAGCGGTGTGGTCGCCTTTTTCTTTGGGCCACCGTTGCAATTTACTAACAAATACGTTGTCATCGTGGAAACGCTAACGAAGTCTCGCTGGCAAATGTTAGTTTTAAAATAATTAAAAATTTATAGAAGACTGTGATTGGCTGACAACGATCGAACGATAGAAGACTGATTTTAAAGTTCTTTTTTAATTCTTAGTTCTTTCACTTCATTGCTATATTAATACCATAAAACTAAGTAGATAAAACACAAACCTGGAATATCAAATGTTCCTTAACTGTCAAAGTGCCAATGAACAGGTCTTGTTGCTGGACGTAAGCCGAGAGTGCAGTCAGGGACTCTGGTGTCGCTGGTAACCCGTTCAAGGCTCTGGTACCACTAGCCACCACACCACTAGGGGTCCGGAACGTCAGGGCATTCAGTAATGTTGTTTTACCAGCGCCCGACGAACCCATTATTGCTAGGAGTTCGCCAGGATACGCTGCACCGTTTACTAAAAGTTATGAAAGAAGGTGTGTTAATTTTTATGAGTAATTAGTTAGTTCTATTTTTAAGGATTTTTTTATTCTATTCCTAATCGTTTCAGAAGAACGGTTGAAACACTCGCTTCGTTATTCGGAGACTGATTCTAAATTTGACTCGGAACAATATTTTAATATAAAAGCTGATTTACATAGGTCCAGCTACCGAATTCAAATTCGAAGGAAGCTAGTACTGACTTCATACTTCATTTATCCGTGGAGGAACGGAGAAAGAACACAATTTCCCGCGGCCAGGCGGCCTATCGTGAGAGGTGACAAAACAATCCACAGCCAGGTGATAATCTTATTCATTCTTGTAGTAAATACCACGCATCTATCTCAGTTGAGTGGAAATGTTTGTGGTCAATCACTTTCGTGACCCAACATTCGGATCCGTAATACATCACCGCTTGTATAACAGATTTATATATCTAACCTTTTAGTTTCGGTTGCATTAGTTTCTTGCATGTCAAACCGGTTACCTATCTCCACTTTAGTCATGCTACATTTATTTTTCTCAGCTACTGACTTGGTGGTCAAAATAATCAATCGGCAATATTGAAGTCAGACTTGGTACCGCTTCATTGAATTCAAATCAATTTACATGATGCCAGTTTTTTTATTGCCTGAGTCTAGCAGACAGGCAGACGGCCTGCCTGATTGAAAGCGGTTACCCATCGCCTATGGACATTTGTAACTTCAATGTGCTGCCGCTCTCTAAAGGGAGGCTGGAACCTGGCCACTAATGGCGGAACACAACTCAAGGTTGTTATGGTGGCAAATTCTAGGCCAGGAGTGGTAACCATTCAGGCGGGCAAATACCCTACCGTCTGGCATAATTTGGTTGACCCCTCTAACATCAGCATTAGGAACTATATTTAGTTGAGTACACAAGGACATTACCCTTACACGTATGTATCATTTATTTATTAAATTTCAATTACTTTTATATATTTGCACTCCCTTAATCCACAGACTTTTGTACCAATTGATTTGCAGCGCACTATAGTAACTAATTGTATTAAGTGCTTACCATTTCTCAACAATTGTTTCCTTTGCTGGAACATTCTATCTGGTGAATTCTTCCAAAATTTCCAGAACTTTTTATTCCTGTTCCTGGATTCTGTTGCAAAGGCGTTGATATCTGCCCAGGTGTACGTGACGTTCTCCACTATGCCAATGGCCCCATAGCTGCGTCGTGTTGGTATTGCTAGAGTTATCTCACCGCCGCTATTTCGTGGTGATTCGCTTGGTGTTCCGCTATTCTGTGGAAAATGAAGAATAGTAACTTAATTTTATTCAAGCAAAATAGAATGAGTCGATTTGTTTTATTCGTGCAGGAATGGAGAAAACGGCGGTCTGTTGTTAGAGGCGACATAACTTCTACAACCAAGTGATAGAGTATTTGGCCGCTGGATGGCTATCATTCATGGTCTATAGTAAGCCATAATAATCTTGAGTTGTATTCCGGTATTGGAGGCCAGGTTCCTGTCCTCCTTCGAGGCCGGCAGCATACGGCTTACATCTTCTGTGCTGAATATGTCCATAGACAGTCAGTCATAGACGTAGGCAATCAGCCTGTCTGCTATACTCGTGCAAGAACAAAATAATATTTTTTGTTTGCAAACTGGAAAGGCTTTATGCGTACCACGTAGCTCAAGAACAGTCTGACCACCGGGCACCCATAAAACCACCCCCGAAGTTCTTTCTCTCACTCTAAGCCAGGGTCGTGAGACTACAGCTTACCATGAATCACAACTCTCATATTGGTGAGGAAAATAAGCCCCATTTCACCTTGACTTACCTTTGACTTAAAGAGTGAGTAGAGCACGCGTGGAATGAGCGCACCCATATTGAACTTCCAATGACGCAGATACATGTAGGTTATCTAAGCAAAGCCTCTCTAACAATAAGATACAGATTAAAATAAATATATAAAATAGTCGAAACCGGATATAACGACATTGAAGGGACCGTATACTTCGGAAGCTATGTCCCATAGTTGTTATAAGCAATATACACAAGTACATAGTCATGTTTGTAGTATGGGAATAGGTTATACAGGTATAGTTTTAAAATCAACCAGTAATTCACGCGGTCAACTATCGCATTGAATAAGTCCTAAAACATGCAAGGTCAAATGGCAAAAAGCGGGAAAGAGGTTCGGATAAGGTGAATAATAATCCTTCTTGGGCTTAATAATAAGCCTATAGCAAAATATTCCTTCATATTATTTGTATAAAGGTGAAATTTTTTCGTAATGTTTTGTTTCAGTAAACGGTTAGTCGCTATAGCCGATGAATATCGATAAAGTTTCGTCTTTTTAAGCGATATATCGCTGTATCCGATGTCGTTATATGCGGTATGTGTACTTATTACTTTATATAAATATTCGGCCGGGACCTTGCCATTCGGTTGTTATAACCGATCTGTCGTTATAAACGATGTCGTTATGTCGGTTTCGACTGTATAGATATTTTGTATGATAGAACATATCTATTGTATTATGACTTTGTCAAATTTTCATTTCTCGACTCTTCTTCTAAAAGACTTTCTAAAATCTCTTATACACATCGTAACATTTTTCTATACAGCAAATTAAATTTTGTGCATATATGTATACGCTAACCTTTACATCTGTTAAGCCAATTTACGTGTGGTTTTTGTTTGTTGGTTGCCATCTAATGTACATGAATGTAGATGGAAACCACTTTATTACTCACCAAATAATTAAACCAGAGCTAACATGTATAATAATTTTATATGAAAGCGACCGAAACACAATAATCCCTTAAAACTATCTGTCACAGAGTACATTCTCCTGTTATGTAGATGTACTCTGTGGAGTACATTAACATAGCTATCTCTATAGACAAGGTCACTTGAGGTCATTGAGATATAGATCTAAGCTTAAGTTATAATATTACGGTTACCAAAATTCTGTAGCGCTTCAGAGATGTTCACAGAAACAAGACTCCCCGGTTTTGCGGCACTAATTAGACAAAGAGTAGCGAACACAAAAGAAAAATTTTATAACTCCCAAAATAAAATAGTCGCTGCTCTGCTTGAAATAAATGGACCATTGATGAAACATTGGATGAAAATACATAGTGACATAATCATATTTTAATATTATAATAGCAATGTAATTTTTTATGGACCTAGTCTGGATTAAATGAATATTATTATTATTATTAAGTTCATTATATGATCTAAGCAAAGAGCATAGAGTACATTGAACCTACATACCTATTTATGGCAAGCATAGATTGATAGATACATAACACTTTATTGTACACCAATACAAACATGAACTTAAAGACTAAAATTATATCTAGTTATGTACAAAGGGCGGTCTTATCGCTAAAAAGCCATCTCTTTCACTACTGTAGGTAATTATACAAAAAGTACTTGAATTAAACTGTTCACCTAGAATTATGTTTAATTTCACGACGATATCTACATTATTGTAGCATAAAAAATAAAATCCAACTCATATCGGACGACATATAACGAACCAGAATTCTGATACACTAAGGCACACGTACTAGGAGACAGGTATAATTATCATATTATTATTACTAAAGTCATCTCTGCTTTACTTGCGTAAATTTTGGATTATACCACCGAAGTATTCGACGGTTAGATAGATTTAAAATGTACATGAGCGAAACCGCATGAAACGATTGTTATAAAATATCAGAATTGTGTAGCAACTGTATGAATAATTGGGTATTTGACAAACGAAGCAACTGAGATTACCTAAGATAAGAGATTAAGATTTGTCATCGCACAAAACGTCATAGCCTCCTTGATTTTGTGAATGAATGTGATTTGAATACTAGCTTATGACTTCACAATTTTAACGAGTCAAATAGCGTATTAATTATTGTCTTTTTATAACATATTCGAATGTAAGAGAAAGCTGTTATATTGTCAAATAAATAATTATTTAGTATCATTTTGCTGGATACCTATTCATTATGGTATAAGTGGAAAGTGGAGAATGTTTATCCCTAAAGGAATTATGGTCATAACCTTGCTTCTTTGCCTATAGTAGAATTATTTTCTTCGTGCAGTTTGGGTTATAAATAATCGGAGCGGTGAAGCAAGTATTTCGCTCTCTCTTCCACTCACGGGCCTTATGGGCAGGCATAGTGGTACGCTTTATTGTTGTCGATAAGCGTTATTGATAGTGTATTTAGTTTTGTCATTTTGTGGGTTAGTGATATAAATGAAAGAAAAAAAAAGATAAAACAACGTATTTATTAAAATAAGAATAATAATGATTTAAAATAAATTATTAATTAAGTATCTATGTATTAAAAAACTATAAGTACAAAAGTTTACAATCTAACAAGTTATATTTAAAATAAATATAAATACTTATATCTAAGTTTAAAATTAATAGCAAAAAAGATAATAATGATTTTTATAAGAATGATAATCTTTCTTTGATAAGAATGCGTTTTTATCGATAATGGCGTTGCGCCCGCGCAACATGCTCACCGCCCTAGCGGGGCTGAGGCCGAGTTTGATTTATGACCCAAACTGCACGGAGAAAATAATTCTACTATAGTACATTCCTCCATGGTTCATGGACCATATGCTGGAGTGAGAGTGGTCGGATCAAGGGTCGCTACATGTATGGTTTGCAATCTGTAGTTCCCAAAAGTCATAGTTTGCCAAACTCTCGTTTGGTAAAACTGCTATTTACATTTTGATTCGCATGTGCCTTGCCTCTAATACATCTGTGTGTTCCGATTCATTTACATAGGCTTGGAATTGTCTCGATTCCTGCCTGCAAAAATGTGGTAAGAGTTTCTGTGATATAAACCATGTTTTCCTTTCTTGTCCTATGTATAATCATAGAAGTATATGTATTCGTAAAGAAAAGGCTTTACCAATCTTATATTTTCATTTCCGTTCCTCTTCCTCAAGTAGGAAGGGGAACGGAAAGGGAAATTTATTCTTATTATTACTTATGGATTGTAAATTTGACGCATACGGTGCATTAAATTCATTTATTGTAAATCACCAAGTAAAGCTTTAATTTTAGTTGTCTGTATATGTTTACTAATTATTGTGATACATGTTTTCCAAATTTTAGTATAATTTTGTATTCTTTCGTGATTTGTTTCCCATGTTTTATCATAGTCTAATATTCATTTACCACGTGACTCTGGCTGAATGCAAAAACCGTGCCTAGCTAAATTAAGAAAAAAAATTCTATACAGATAAATAACATTGAAGTATCTGTTTGTAATGTCAAAATAAATATGCGAAAAAATTCAGGGGGTATAATACGGACCAGGAGATTCCGAAAATGCAATTATTAGATTTTTTATCTGTCTGTCTATCTGATGTATGTCTGGATGTTCCGGCTAATCTCTGAAACGGCTGGATCGATTTTGACGGGACTTTCACTGGCAGATAGCTGATTGTAATAAGGAGTAACTTAGGCTATTTTTTATTTAGAGTTCCACGAAAACAATTATAAACATTTGTTCCAGCTAATCTGTGAAACGGAAGGACCAATTTTGACGGGATTTTCACTTACAGATATCTGATGTAATAAGGAGAAATTTAGACTACTATTTTTAGGATTCCGAAAAAATTATTCACGCGGGCGAATTTGGAGGCACAGCTAGTTTATACTATGATTAAAATTATTTATATAATGAAGCATTTGCAAGTAAAATGTTAACAAGATAAATTGACGCCTGTTCTTTTATATGAATATTATTTTATAATTTATTGTAATGTGTCAAACACCCAAATGAACATTAAATAATCTTGTAGCGCAAAAACAAGTTGTTAGACTCCCCATTCAGCGGAAACTGTAGAGTTTTCGCTGAATGGGGAGTCAAAGCTCGCCGAGTATAGTCACGTGAAAAGCTCTTGTACAAACGAGTTATCTAGTTGTAGTTCTACAGTTCTAGACGGTGAGGGAGGGAATAAACTAGTACAGATGGAAAACATTTAACAAAAAGAATGTTTGTTAAAGTGAATGATTTATAGATATCAAATCCAAAGGTAGACCAAAATGAAGTATATGGATTACGTTGAGGAGGGCGATATTACGATTTGTGGTGTGACAGAGTATATAAGCCAAAATAGAGCAAACGGAAAAAAATATATTGTGCTGGTTTCAAATAATTCGGAAAAGGTGAACGAAAAACGAGAGTTTCAAATGCTAGATCGCGAAATTTGAACTAACAAAAATCTTGCGTTTTAAATTTGATCAAAAATTCTCGTATTCATAGTTTTTTAACCTTGAACCTGGCTTAATTCAAATCTTGGTTACGGTCTTGCCCCTTCCAGTTTGATATGTCGATACACAAATAAAACATAGGTATATTATACATAGTTTAAACCAGTTTCGCTGGGAAATTTTTTTTGGTTGTTTCATTTACATGTTTAATATCTTGTCGTGTTCGTTTCGCCACAATTAGAATAATTCTGCCTCGAAATGCCTGACATCCTATAGGAGGACAAACAAGCAACGTGCGGAGGTCTTCAGCAGAAGACCGCGTGGAACCCACCATAATGAAATTGAATGAGAAGCCGTAGTAGCAGTGAAGGTTAATACTGAGTATGATATGCTCGGCAAAAATGGAAATTCGAGAATGCCCTAAATTCTACAAGTTTAGATGTGAGCTACAGACCAGTGTTCTCGTGCGTTTTGGAGTGTAATCATTTGAAGAACGTTTTTAGACCAAATTTGTATTTGGAAAATTGAAAGTCTTCATAAATTTCTTAACAAATTTTAATCCATTATATTTCAAACTATATTTAGAACAATAGAACGTCAAAAAGTGACATACTTAAGCAGTTTTTTCCAATCTAATCTGCATAATTATCCTGAAAGCATTGTGAAGAGACGTTCATATTGACGTATTGTCGTATTGATTGAATATGCAAATTAGCTATGTACAAGCGCAATGGGTATTCCGTAGTAGTAAGTAATAAGTAAGGGTACCTAGTAAGACACAACAATTATTTAAGTATTATGTTATATAATTACTATTTATTAATACAATATATCCCATAGGTATACTATGTACATAGTAATCTAAAAAAAATATATGTATATTTAAAAATCTATAAACATCTGAATGTATGCACAATCTAAATCGCCAGACTAGTATAGAATATCCTATAAGTTAGGTGGCCTGGAAGAGATCGCTCGAAGCGATAAGGCCACCTACTGTTTTGCCTAAACATACTGTAATTAATATATTGTCCGTTATCTTGGTGAGCAATAAAGTGTTATATCTATCTTTATAATAATTATGTATACTACCGTCAGCACTCCTAATCGGCAATATTCTTGCCACAGGTTGTCAATAGAGCTTTTAGCGATAAGACCGTCCTTTGTAGACAACCAAAATAGTACTAGTTCTTTAGTCTTTTATAATAGTGTACAATAAAGTGTTATCTATCTATTTAATTACCAATGTCTGAAACGTGGTTCTATAACCGAGATTAGTAAACTTATTATCTGAAATTGATTAAGAGGAACAAGCACCTGATAGAAAATGTGTACCGTCCCATATGGGTGTTTGGAACAACAACGATGTGTCCAACAGGCTGCCGGCCTCTAAGAACAGGGATTTATGACACCCTTAAAAAAACTATATCGTAGCGCTGATCAGGATGATGTTACGAGGTCACGAAGAACGCAAAGCCGCTGTCAGGCCACCAGAAGCCACAAATGGTCGTCCAAAGCCCAAGATGCCGCAGACTGGTCAACGAGAGCCGTTGAGACCACCGTTAGGAAGGCTCCAATGGCTCCAAACCCCGCCACCGACGGGTATTTGCCCGTCGAGTAGAAGCTATGGCAATAAGGTTTTCCTCGAAGCTCATTCCAAATCCTCACAATGTGCAAGAGAAACGTTCCTGATTCTTTATATGTAAAACACTATTTTAAGCAAGCAGTCGTGTAAAAGGAATTCATGTATCGTGGACGACACTATAACCACTCGATCAATAACCAAATAAGTATATACCTCTAATCCCTCACGCAGAATTAGTCAGGCATTATATACCGGAATTAGAAAGGTTCAATGGCCGGGAAAACGGTGTTGGGTGACCACCACGTGGTATCAATATTTGTGGTACAAAAGATAAGTAGAAATCTCATAGCTACATAAGTTTATTTAATTACAAAGCTTTTAGGAGCGAGAACTCTTTTGAGACTTTGTTTACAGTAGTAGGTATATAAATTATCTTTGATCAGCCACGATAACATTGCAGGCACATGTTCAATTTCACTCGGTAAAGATTTATAAATAAGAAGAGTCACAAAAATACAGTTTTATTTTTACGTAAATATGCGAGGAGTTCGCTCCTAAACTCGCAGTATTGTCGACGTTCCTTATAACTTTACCAAGGAAGAAGAATTATTTTTCCTGACTTAAGCTTATAGAGCAAAAGCTATAGAGAAAAATGCCAATATCGTAGCAGTATTTGGGCAAAAATATAAAGATTTATTTTTCACATTTGGGTAGCATGTACATATATTTGCAACAAATAATCGTCAGTCCCTCAGGTCTATAAGTAGAATACTGAGTCGAGATCACCGTCTTCTAATTGATTTTAGCAAGTTCCCTTGATTATTATTTTTTGAAACATGAGCTCTTTTCGGTTAAATAATTATTTCAATATTTTCTAACCAAATGACAAAAAAGGTGGACGTCTCTACGAAACCCTTTACTGTGCATAGAGTAAAAGACACTTGGTTGTTGTTTTAATGATCAAGTTTTCAACAGAGATTAAATGATGATAAGTTTACGAAACTAATTTTACATGACGAAATATTAAAATATGGCCGAGGGCTTTGAACCGACTATATTATGATAGCAAGGACAGGATCTACCCACTTGCAATGTTTTTGTGTGATACGCCTCGTCGACTAGTGGTGGGTCGTTCCGGATGGATTTGAATTCTAAAACCTGTATACAACCAGAATCAATTCCAGTATGGAGCTCCAAATTAAAGGTTTAATAGATCAGTATTCTTCGTGGTCTATTGCATACGGTAGTCTACCGAACCCGTATGCGTCTTACCGACTTTTGGTCTCCTTAATTAAAATTCTAAAAAAAATATGGTAGTAGAACTAGAAAAGTAATTTCAAAGAAATCCGTTTTATCAACATAATATTTGAAGTCGTTTTTGAAATATAAGGTTTTTGATTTACATATTTGTTAAGGTTGCGCAGATAAATAATTAAAACAGTAGACCATCCTCCGCACGGAACCTTTCGACCTTGGCTCAATATATATCCAAAAAAAATAGACAGCTATGACACGTGTCATTAAACTTTTTTTATTACAGCTTACGTATACCTTAAAATTATTGTGTAACATATTATGGAAATTTTCGCTTTTTTTACTTAAATAAATTGGTTAAGTGCTTAGCAGCCAATGAAGGGTTCCATAGAATCGGCAAGCATCCAATCTTTTCATAACAACGATAACAAGCATTTAAGGGTCTACCTAAATGGAATTCGCTATCTCGCTCACGCATTACCACATCTATAAGATATAAATTATGTATATGTTTTCGATGCCGAGAATGAACATAGGATACTTTTTATCCCGAAAAATGGGATAGTTTCCGGGATAAAAATATATTTGTCTTTCTGTTTGTTACGCTTTTACGGAAGAACTAATGAGCCGATTTGGCTGAAATTCGGTACGTATGTAAATGAAATACCGAGGGTGGACAAGGGATACTTTTCATTTTTGCCTATTGCGTCATTTTGGCCATGTCGGTCACTGTGGCCTTTTTGGTAATTTTGGCCATGTCGGTCACTGTGGCCTTTTTGGTAATTTTGGCCATGTCGGTCACTGTGGCCTTTTTGGTCATTTTGGCCATGTCGGGCATTTGGGCCTTTTTGGTCATTTTGGCCTTTTTGGTTATTTTGGCCATGTCGGGCTTTTGGGTCTTTTTGGTCGTTTTTGCCTCTTCCGTCATTTTGGCCATGTCGGTCACTGTGGCCATGTCGGTCATTTCGGCCTTTTTGGTACTTTTGGCCTTTTTGGTCATTTTGGCCTTTTTAGTCATTTTGGCCTTTTTGGTCATTTTGAGCCTTAAGAACAGACGAGCGTGCATGACAAGAACTATGAATGTCAAAGAAGCAAGTGAGGTGTGTAAGAATAAGCCTAAATGGCGCTCTGTTGTTCGTGCCTACCCCGCAAGGGACCTGGCGTGAAGTAATGTATGTATGTATGTATGGTCATTTTGGCCTTTTTGGTCGTTTTTGCCTATTCCGTCATTTTTGCCATGTCGGTCACTGCGGCCTTTTTGGTTATTTTGGCCATGTCGGGCATTTGGGCCTTTTTGGTCATTTTGACCTTTTTGGTCGTTTTTGCCTATTCCGTCATTTTGGCCATGTCGGTCACAATGGCCTTTTTGGTCGTTTTTGCCTATTCCGTCATTTTGGCCATGTCGGTCACTGTGGCCTTTTTGGTCATTTTGGCCATGTCGGTCATTTTGGCCTTTTTGGTCATTTTGACTTTTTTGATTATTTTGGCTTTTTTGGTAGTTTTTGCCTATTCCGTCATTTTTGCCACGTCGGTCACTGTGGCCTTTTTGGTCATTTTGGCCATGTCGGTCATTTTGGCCTTTTTGGTCATTTTGACCATTTTGATTATTTTGGCCTTTTTGGTCGTTTTTGCCTATTCCGTCATTTTAGCCATGTCGGTCACTGTGGCCTTTTGGTCATTTTGGCCTTTTTGGTCAAGTTTTGTAATTTATGTTGTTTACAGATAAACGGGGGATGGTATAATTAGCGATATAAAATAAAGTGAATCTTCCGTGAGCAAATACATAAAAATGTAATATAATATAACCTGTAGCGCTTGCTCTATAAACAAGAGACACGCACTAGAGGTTAACCCACGGCGCAGCCGCGGGATAAACTCTAGTAAATATATAAATGTTTACGGATTACGGTTCATCCATCAATATAGTTATTAATTTATTTGGGAAACATACAACAATTAATATTACAAAATTAATATAAAAAATATCAATCAAGTTTCCATTAAAACAAAATATGTACTATAAACTACATACATATTTATAAAAGTCAAATATATTCGCCGATTGTGTCTGAATAAATATCTATGGTCGTACGTTGGTCCTGGTGGCATAGACAGGAAATGGCCGATCGAATCGAGTTGAAGGCAATTAGTCGGCCGTGGAATATCGGTCATCAACTTAGGATGACTTTAAATGGTGGCCTAAATCAAAAGTTTTCTATAATAAATCTGTAAATGCTTCGAGTTTGTTTTTTTTATCGTCTGTAGTAGGCAAACAGGCAGACGGCCCACCTGATGGAAAGTGGTTACCGCCGCCTACAGATATTTGCAACACTTAAAAAACCCCATGTCCTAATGCAAGGTGAAAGCCGTGGCGAGAAGTTCCCTCCAGATCATCGTTGTACGCAGTATAAATGTTCAAGACAACCGCTGCGTAGTTGAGCGTGGGAGCTCTAAGAAATGGGGGTGAACATCACGTCGTTGGCGAGCTTTCCGGTTGTATAAGTGAGGCGTTGGCGTCAGATCAAACACTCACCGTTGTAAAGGTGGTAGAATATGCAGAGGGACGCGAAGGCTAAGCGGTTCTAAATCACCTCTTAGTATGGGATCGTCGACGATACCCATGGCGCGACGCTGGTTTGTACAATGAATGCCCTTAAAAATGTGAAAAAAACAGGGAGGGCTGATTAATGAAAAAGATTACAAACTGCGTAATGTAATCTTTTTCAAATATTTAAATCTTTGTTATAAATTCGAGCTCGTTCTCTGCTTAAATTTATATCATGTTATTTAGTTTATAACGGTATATAAACAATTTATAGTCATTTACTTTCTAAGATCTATTTTCAAAAAGTTTAAAGCTCGCATTAAAAATATAGCTTTGTACGATTTAAAGGAAGAAGGAAGAGCACGCACGTACCTGGAGTGTAATTTGGGCGACTCCCTGCTCTACAGCTCTTCACTTCACTGGTCACTTATAGTTTTTGATGTATAAGGTTTGCAATATTGTTTATTTTATGAAATATGTTTGTGTGATATTTATTTACAATGATACTGTGATGAAGAACTGTATTTATATATTTTAAGGCGATTTATATTATTTTATATGTTTTAATATTAAGTTAATTTATATATTTACAATGTGCGTATTTATTTTATTGATGACATGAAAATGAATGATGTATGTGTGAAAAAGGGATCACGCCGTCAAATTTAAAATATTAATGTACTTTATGGATTTAAGGGAAGAATTTAAATTAATAGAAGAAAATTTGTAAAGGCCGAGGGAAGGTTACTTGGTGGTACATGCTATACTTTGTGTCCCGGGAATCCCGGGGGAATATCGAGTCAAGTGTAGACTTTTTTTAACTATAACCAAATAAATATAATTTAAATAACCTGTTTCACTGTAAAATTCCCATTTAAATTGGCATAAAAAACACAATTCTTGACTTTAAAAAAATTGCACCAGTTGTATTGCTCATTCCTACCTAAATTAACGGGATGTTAATAATATTGCAAAGCAAAACATCAACCCTTCAAATAATTTTCAAAAACCAACTAAAAACCTGACATCAGCTTCCGACAATTCATTACTCATTTTGCAAATATTTTACTAACAAAACAAGAAAAATTCAACTAGTATACATTTAAATATAATTTATTCTATTTGAATAATTTAGAAAAGACTTTTGAATATTAGGACAACTCTAATGAAAGCTTTATAACGGAATATTAAAGCATTAAATGGTTACACATTTTATTGCTGTTTTGGGATCTTTCCACGCGGTATTGTTCGTAAAAATTTAAAAGCTGAATCCCACCAAAAATTATCCAACTTCTGTCTGATATTCTACCATCTATACCTACTCTTCAAAGGAGAGGCAAAACCTAAGTCAAAGTAATTTATTTTGTATATACAGGTCTGAATATGATGCCCATAATTATAACAATTTAGGCATCACTGTATCCTGCCACATATGTAGCTTTCAAAATAAAAAGTGTTACTAGAAACTGTTTGATTGGGTGCCAATATCTCATTCTCACGGCATCATCGCTGTTATTGCTCTAATTTTCTTAAGGCTTATAGTAACGCCAACTTTCTTGAGTATTTTTTTGTACTTATTTTTCAGGTTAAAGCGGGGATTTCATAAACGCGGTCGTGTTTGAGATGCATTATTATTTTATTGTGAATAACATAAAATACTATTTTCAAAAAACCAAATTATTTATCTCTGTTTTATAAAGATGATGATGTAGATATTTTGCAAAACATTTTCATGAAAATGGTAGAATTAAAATGGTTTCACGTCTACAATTTTGACGTTATTTGGTGAGCTATTGCCAAAAAAAGGAACCAAGAAAAAGAAAACCACGTAACGCTTCATGTCATGAAGTTTTGGGATATTTTTTAGTAAATTATTTGGTCATTAATAATAATTATTACCAAACAGTTTTGCTTACACCCCACTTTTAACCTTTTGCAGCAAGCGGAGCCTTGAGCTACCATGCTCAAGAACGATGTTTACCAATTATTTAAACCTAAAGACAATTTCGTAATACTATAACTAATGTAATATACCAGTTAACTTTGTAGCAAGAATTTCGGCCACGTCAAACTGACTTCGAAACTACGGAACATTATAGAACCAGTTTTGCCTTTTTCGGTTGACCAGCCGATAATGGCTGTCGAGAATATAGCCTTGGCATCTAATTTTACTAGTATCATGCGACTTTATTGTTACTGTTTCGTTAATTTCCTGAAATTGCTGGCACCGAGACTAAATAGCTAATATCATAAAAAACTAAAATGTATAAAATAACTTATTTCTAAAGCTATTATTATAAATATATATTATCTAAAACATCTTAAAGTCGGTGCTCAGTAATTTTCAAAATATAGTAATTTTTATGTTTTACTTTGCACCGACTTCAAGATGTTTAAGATAATATATATTAATAATAATAGCTTTAGAAATAAGTTATTTTATACATTTTAGTTTTTGAAGTCGGTTTTTTTAAATGAAGTTTTTATTTTTTATTTGTTACTTTTTAGTGTTTAGCTATGTATGGGTGGACCTACGAATGGTGCCGCGCTTCTTAAAAAATATAGGTCCCAAGAACCGGGAACAAAAAAATGTTCGTAAAATGAAAACTACTGGGCCAAACTATGTCAAATTTTTGGGGACCACATGGCAGCTATTCCACGTCGAACAAAAAAAGAATCACGTAAATCGAATCATAAATCTCAGAGTAATCGGTGTACATATGGAACGGAGTGAAAATTATTTCCATGAAAAATGTTCATAAAATGAAAACTACTGGGCCAAACTATGTAAAATGTTTAGGGGACCAATTGGAAGCTATTCCGCGTCGAACTAAAAAGAATCACGTAAATCGGATCATAAATCACGGAGTAATTGGCGAACATACATAAAGATCTCGACGAAACCTCCTCCTTTTTTCGAAGTCGGTTAAAAAGATGGGCAACACTTTTATTTCGAAAACTTAAAAATCTTTTTATATACCTACTCATTTTTCTTCCCTAAAAAGTTTAAAAACTAACTTCATTACAAATAAGTATTTATACACTACGTAACAAATCGCTGCCAGGGGAAGGCGTGCCCTAATGGGCGAAGGCTGGCTACATCCTACATGATGTGCTAATTCCCTGGGAAATATGAACCAGCCTTCCAATCGCGTGTGGCAACAAAGTTTCTTGCAAATTTCGTTGTAAAACTTTTATTTCATTTCCCTCACAGAAAATTACAAAAAATACGGTTAACCTGAAAGAGTAGGTCTATAAATTTATCCCTACACGAGTTTTTTTTAATATGCTTTTATTAACATCATACGTATGTTAGTATGTAACGGAATCTTTCAAGTTAAATTTGATCGACTTCCCGGTTTCCGATTGAGCTGAAATTTTGCACGTATGTATTTATCGCTTGACAATGCAATAATATGGTACCATGGAGCTGATCTGATGATGGAGTCGGAAGGTGGCCATAGGAACTCCTGTAACTCCGGAACTCCTCCATTTTATTGTAAAAAAAGCGTGGGGTGCTTTTCAGGATATTATCAAAATAACCCTTCTACTCATATCTGTTCATAAAATATTTATAACTATTGATACCATGCACCCCACGCTTTTTTCACAATAAAGTCATTTTTTCTTACACTATTTTTAATTCAAATTTATTTTTTATTATTTACTTGGATTTTCTATAAAAGTATTTTTTTAGTTTTTTTAAACTATTATTTTTATATGGCTGAGCTTAAACGAAAATAAAAAGAGCAGCGTGTCCCGGAGGATATACTATGATGAATGTCTGGAGTCCCGCTAGAGAGGCATATCCGGTCCTCCCGCATCCACAGAAGCCTTCAAATCACCTAACAGTCAAAGAGCAGAATCATCGCCTATGTTGGTACGATGACGTCTTAAGAACACCGACAATTTCTGTGGTGAACAAATTCGGTCCATCCATGCTGATAAAAGCGTTATAAATTATGTCTATTTCCATACTGCACAGTACTTAAGTTTTTTACTTTTTATTGCAGGAGTTCAGCAGACAGGCAGACGTCCCACTTGATGGAAAGCGGTTACCATCGCCTATGGAGATTTACAACACTGGACACTGGAACCTGATCACTAATGCCGGTACACAACTCAAGGTTGTTATGGCGACATACTCTAAACCAGAGGTGGTAACCATGCAGTCGGGCAAATGCCCTACCACCTGTATGTAGTATTTTTTGTCTCAGAGTTGGCGTTATGGCAGAGAACAAATAGGTAATGGAACCCTAGGCTGTAAAATGGAAGCAAGATTTAACGTTAAAATGATGATGACGTCATTGGAATAAACCATATTGTAATTATTTTAACCAAGGTAGGCAATTTGCGACTTAATTATGAAAAACTCTACCCCATAAACTCAATAGGGATTGTGTTCAACAGCTTTTACATGCTAAAGAAGATATATTATTATAATTGTCTGCTTCTACTGCTGGATGTGAGGCCTGCAAAGAGCTCACACTGCTCTCATCTTAGGCTGGTCGGAAACGGGCAGCTAATCATAGCAGCCGGTGGCTAGCGACAAGCAGTTCACACGCTTTTTCAGAGGTTGTGTAAAGACTTGGCGAACACGTGTGATTGGTAGCGACCATGCTCCACCGTTACTTTTGTTCGCGCAGTAACATTTCGTCTCTAGTGTCTATGGTCGGTGGCGTCTTTGCCTTGCCTTATACGTCATCCATAACACAAGCGTAACTTGTTTAGCTTGGGTACAATGTATGTTTTTAATAGCTTAATTTATACACGATTCGATATTCCTTCCGCCACAAATTGAGTTACCTGGCAACATTTTAAATCTCATTAACTAAGCAGGGGCCTCTGTAACTGGGAAATAAATAATATCAATGTTAAGTGCCGTCCTTTAAAATACTTGATCAGTGCCTTGTCTTGATAGTATATAATTGAATAAATTAAAAGAAATTCACAATAATCCAGTTCCTTTAATAAGACTGTTTACATAGTTATTTGAACAATTTAAATGTAAATTATCATACGGTCTTATAGTGTATATGTGATGGTTGTGGAATATTTGGACAATCTAATTATGTGGGTCGAATTTCGTGCATAATTACCACTAGCTGTGCGTGGAAGTAAAACTTTATATTATATCTTATATACATTCCAAGATATAGGAATAGAACACCCGAAAATCAAATTAGTCGAAATCCGTTTAGTTGTTTTGGAACCTATTTGTTATCTAGTTTCCAAGAAACTCCTTGATGCCACCCGTGATCAGAAAGCTGGACTTGACAGACTGGACAGAAAACTTGACAAAATTGAATGAGTTTGCATGTAGATCAATAATATCACTATGGCTAAATTCCCTTAGGGACTTACAACAACCACGTTCACGATCGCGATTTTTCCCGATCCACTTGCTTGGCGGCGTTAAAGTCGTAAACCCAAGTGGAACGGTTATTGAACCTACCTCTTGAGATGGCTCGTTGTGAGCGCTGTGTGATAGAAAATGATGACGTCATTAGTGACGTTTTCGTCACGACCATAACGATCGCGGTCGCGTTGTGGAACGGCTAACGGAGCATTTTGGGCGTTGTGAGCTACTAATGGAACGCACTGTATAAATAATGATTTATTCGTTTAGATGTTCTTATCTAGTAAAACTTTCGGAGAAATTGACAAAAAAATTAAAAACGGTCTTTAGTTAATAATAATTATAGTAATTGTGTAATAGCCGTTTATAAAAATACCACGTGACAGCGGAAACCTTATAAAAATCTATCTTTCGTGATTACTGATGTATGAAACTTTGCAGTCCACGGACTAGCGTAGTGGCTGTGTCAATTTCTCCAGAAATACGGAAGCCATTTGTTTAAATGCCGGTTCCTATATCTATTCATTCACTTGCCTTACCATCGGTTGAATGATGATATTACTTGTGTGGAGCTTATGTCAAATCTGAATCGATAATAAGTGTATGGCCTGAGTGGCAAAGCGTCCAGCGGGGCGGGTTGCCGGCAATAGAGCGTCCAACTGAGTGGCCTGAGTGCACGCGTGGCTTTTATCGTTCACAAATCGGTTAACATCTTTAACATCTCGGCTGGCACTAAGGACACTCGTTAGCGTTTAGATACATTGAAATTAGTTTATCTACGGTTTCAGTGCACGCTCGAACCGAGCGTGCAGCGGAGCGGGGCGTGTGGCGTTCCTATGCACGACGCGTCGCTCAACGCAAACATGGCGGCTGGAGCCGCCGCGACCATAGAGAACCGCTAGTGCTTCCATGTGTTTGACACGAATGCTGCACGCTGGACTAGAGTGGGCACTCAGACCATACGCTAAGGCAAGTAAATGGTCGGTACGATATAGGAAGCGGACATTAATGAACCTGTTATCATCCAGAACCGACAATGTCAATAAAGTTGGTATAGTTTCAAGTAAGTTAATAGCGATCTCGAGCGGTCGGCGGAATAGTAGAGTATGCATTGAGCATAGCCAATATGATTGTCTCTTTACACGAAAGGGACAACACCTCATGCTTCGAAAAATAATCGCAATATTATTGTCCGTGGGCCAAGGTGAGCCGCTCAAGAATCGTGCCGGGAAAAATTACAGTAGTCAAAAAATTAGGCGCTAATTGACCTAAAATTATAAAAAAAATAGTTACACGACGAATTGGTTAAAAATATTTGCTTACAATGATCTATTTATGATTTGTATATAGGTGCCTTGTATATTTTCATATAATATATGATTATATATGGACAACAAACCGTTCTTTATTAATGAAATTATAATCGTATTTAAGCAATGTAGAGAACCAAAACAGACAGACCATTCTTTCAAAGATAATTTAGTCAAGAGCACTCTTTAGTATCATTCACGTGGATATTAAATAAAAACTCGTTATCAGATAAGAATTTATAACATGCCTTAGACTGGTAAGGGCGTAGCAGTCCACAAATTATGAAGGATTCCTTCGGTTCAGTTTCGTTATTTGCTTACGAAATCACAAAAATGCATTTAACCAAAAATATCTTTCAAAAACTATTGAATGATTCAAAGCATGTTTTCCTTGAAATTAGGTAATTTTGAGTTTGCAAACTTGAATTACTTTTAAGCTTTTCCACTACAGTAGGTATAGTTCTAAAGTCACAAATAGTAGTCAGTCTTAAGAGAATAAAAAGTGTGTCCCCAGACACACTTTTTATTCTCTTAAGAGTTCTAGAAGTATCTTCCTAATTTATTGTAATTGACTTAAATAAAAAAGTCATTAAAATTTAGCAACATTTTGAATATTAAATTTTGTTTTTAAATCTACGCTCTGTTAAATGTATGGCAACCAGGCTTATTTTTTAGTTGCTTTGCGGCGGTGATACCTGCCATTATATAACGCTACTAGGTAGACTACACCTACCTGTCAAATTTTATCCATATAGGCACACTAGTTTTCGAGATACATTATAAACGAAGATAGTCATTCAGACGAGTGGACAGACAAAAACCACAACAACTACGTTTTTGCTGGCTATGAACCCTTAAAAAGTATACCTTGTTTTTCTTACTAGAGAAATTTATGGATAAAATTTTAGTCAAATGGTGTCTTTAGATGATTAATATAAAACTTTTCTATAATATCTAACTTTAGACATGGCTTAAGTTGCCTAAAACATTTAAAAAAACATAATTAAATAGTGAAATTCATTGCAAAAATGCAATGTATAGAAAATATATATAAAAACTTACACTAGGCGAATTGCTGTATGTCACGCGTTGTCTATCAACAGTAGAAGCTATCAGAGGCTCGTGTTCTTCACTTCCTGCAGTCATCTCGTATTATTCACAAAAAGGACGTATAAAATTAAATTTTAAAAAAACACTAAAACATGATCATTCACTAATTCACAGTGTGGCAGCGGGAACTGACTGCGAAAGCCTTTTCAAACTAACCGGCTGCGATATCTGAACACAGAACGACGAGTCGTCTCTAACGGCTGTGACGACGAACTAATAGTATACATTAGACACACCATAGTCAAGCCATTATAGATTGCATTTCTTTGAATCAACACCTATGCTTCTACGCTAATCATATAAATGTGAAAGTTACTTTGGATGTTTGTTTGTTGCTTCTTAATGATTGTTCTACATGAAATACACATCTACTTTTGATAACATTGATTAACATAAGATACTTCTTATCGCGTCTATGTACACATATTTGTATCTCAATAACACTGATATTATACGGATCAAACAAATTGAATTAATTAGGATAAATAAGCGCAGAACTGAAAGGATACTATAACAGTCAATTTAATTTAATGACTCAATTTTATGCATATTTACATGCGCTTTGCTTCATCGTCATCATCATCATCCGAGCGTCAAATCCCGGTTGCGTTCACTCCGACGCCCAGGGTCCACTTTCCTACTTTTTCTACTCCACTTCGCGCGGCCTTCAGCATTCCCCGTTTTGAGATCATTGGTACGCATGTCATCCTACACAACGTCAAGCCAACATTTCTTGGGCCGTCCCCTTCGACCGGGACCTGGCGGAGGCGGCATGGCTAGACATTTGTTCCCCACATAATTACATGCGCTTTGGTTGTATCATCAAAATTGAAAGGAGAAGTGAACTATCTAATACCAGGATTACTATGAAGTTAATAAACGGTTCTGTAGGGATGGGGAACGTCAACCGTTTAGTTTTTGTCACAAAAAACTGGCTAAAAGTGCTTTTTAAGTTGAATTTTCGACTTCATAGTTCAAAAGTTAAGTTTTTATCCGTGCAGGAACGGAGCAAGAATACAATTTCCTGCGGCCGGGCGGCCTGTCGTAAGAGGCGACAAAACAACCCGCAGCCAGGTGGTATAGGGCATTTGCCCGACTGGATGGCTACCACCCCTGGTCTAAAGTATGTCGCCATAGTAACCTTGAGTTGTGTTTCGGCATTAATGACCAGGTTCCAGTCTCCCTTAAGAGTGCAGCAGCGCATTTGTAGCACCTTTAGTGTTGCAAATGTTTATAGGCTATGGTAACCGCTTTCCATCAAGTGGGCCATCTGCCTGTCTGCTGAACTCCTGAATTAAAAATAAACCTTGGTTACCTACTCCCCTCCAAAGGCAGCGCGACTTAAGGTTTCGTTGTAGGCAATGTGATGCACATGCGCAGAAAATGCTTCAGTTCTTTTACGACTTTGATGTAAGTCTGGCTCTTAGCATTTTATGAAAATCTTAACTATGTCAAGAAATTTTTTTGGTGGGAACTGAAGGTTAATGTGGTGCTTTGCAGTTTTATTTTCTAGCCATGCTTAAATTTTAAAAATGTTTTAATATAATGGGTTTATTGTCTTTGGATAACAACTATGTGTTATTACAAGCTTTTATTTAACTTGTAATAGATGTACCTATGTAAGTTCAGCTGGAATCTTGCAAGTTAAATTTGACCAACTTCCCGGTCTCCGATTGAGTTGAAATTTTGCACACATGTTGCGATTGGATATTGCGTGACAGTGCAATAATAAGATACCATGGAGCTGATTTGATGATGGAGTCGGAAGGTGGCCATAGGAACTCCTCTACTAAACAAGATAGACCCGTCGTGTTTGGGCTCCTTTTACTTGTCTTGCCTAGCACTCTGTTGCTACATGATATCCAGGATCTCAAAAGCTTGTATTTAAAAACCTTATCCAAAGTTGTGTTTATGTAAAACTTGTAACTGAAATGTAGCTCAAAGAGTACATTACATATAGATCTTATTAAAGTATTGTGAAAAAATCATGGCGGAGAAAACCTACATAACATTATATTTCATTTTATTTACAGAATATAAACTATATAATTGATGTATAATTTGCACTATTCATGTTAGATGTACTTGTTTAATATAATTACACAAAATGAAATAAAAATTACGTGAATTGTAAATAAGATGAACTTTTAAAAATATTATTATCTAGCATGTTGATAGAATCATCTGCATTCAAAAAGACATGAGTAGTTGACTCACATTTAGAAATAAAAGAACAAAATTATTAATAAAATAAAATATATATTTGAACGCTTTTTTAAATATCTGTCAGCTAAACACTGAACTTGAGATAATAAGTAGAAATCGTTTCTGGACCCATTTAATATCTTATTGGTGTTACACCAGTTAAAAATAAGAAAATACGTGCTTAGTTCTTCAATTATTCTTATAGTTTCATTTTTGTGTTCTACACTTGTTAATAACCATAGTTAATGGTAATTGTTTTTTTGGATCTCTGAATTTTTTTTGTGACCACATCTTGAATATTTGAAAAACATTTAATAAGAGAATGTGATGGGTACGTCAGGCATCTCCTATTTTCAAAATATTCTCGTTTTTAATTAAATTATCCTGTTTTTCATTATATAACACATTTTACATTATTTCACATGTCTTTCCATTGTTTTTTTAATGTACCCGGTCACATACTCTAATTGAGCCTTAATTCTGGGGTTTTTGAGTTTTACATTAATATCGATAAAGATATTGTAATAATGTAAGTGTCATTTTTTATACCACATAATATAAGGTAGTTACAAATATCTTTAGTCCGGCAATAAATACGTGTGCGAACAGTCTGTTTTATTTATGTATCCGTGAATCTTTATTTGAATATCATTCTATAGTAAGCTAGTGCCTGGATATTTATCAGATATTTTCACCACAAATGTCAGCAAAATCTACTTCTGTCATATAATTAACTTTTTGGAGTTCATTAAAAAATAACTTGCCTAAACCATTAAAAGTAATACATGCATACAATCTCCTTCGCAATTCGAACTAGGAAAGTGACGGCTACTTAAATAATTAACCAGTAAGGAAGCGAAATTTTCAAGAGCGTCTTGATTGAAATGTCGGACCCCTACTGATGTCAAATTATATTTTTATGACAAAATATCTACAATATATACAATATTTTCAATTGTTTGTTTCCAATTTTTCAAGCCGGGTACAGAAACCATATTACCGTCTCGGATTATAAATTTCATAGAAATATATCATTTACATTTAGAATTTATAATATAATTATCGCAATAAGAAATTTACATTTATTTGTACATTTATAAATCAAACACTTAATTAAAAATAAATTAAACTATCCAATAAATTAAAATAAATATAAACTATATATACAAACTAAGATAAAACCATAAAATCTAGTTCCAGACCGGGAAATTAATATTATTTTGGAGGATTTCCAAAAGACTCGGTGGGGTGATTTTGAATTTACTGACTCAAGTAGCGATTTATTTTTTATTTTTGAAACTTCAGTTTAAGGAGACGAAGAGTTTCTCAAAAAACAACAGTATATCTGCCGTATCTTTGCATTCTTCTGAAAGAACTCCAAGTTCTGAAAAAAAGTAAATATTAAAAAGTTAATGGAGGCAATGTAGGGCGTAATATTGTCGCTTATTGTTTAACGCACTCGCAATTCAAATGACGCTATTTTAAATTCTAGCTGGAAAGCATGTACCTCTTAGAAAGTTTTTACCTAACGAGCATATTTTTGCATTCACCACGTGACGTAAGACATTGTGATGAAACTTGCACATGGAGATAACCGACCTCTCAACGCGCCTTGGAGAAGCATGGCAGATATAGAGGAAACGTGTCCATCGTTATAATAATGTCACTTTCTCAGCGCTCTACTCCGAGAACGGTTAATTTTACAGAAAAATGCAAGAAGCATTTGTTGTAGATAATTTTACCACAAATAATAGGTCGCGAGATATTTGCAAAAAACTGACTTTCGTGACCTTTATAGCTTTTTTTAGCCGGCACGATATCTATGTAAATTTTTCACATCTTCATGACAACGTCGTAATATATACACCTTATACAAAAAAAAATCAGCTCATTAGGAATTATTTGGGGTAAAAATGCCTAAAATGACTGGACTATTAGAGCACGGTTTAGTTTAATTTCAAGAAATTATTTTACATTCAAGTTTGTGAAGATAGGACCCCCTATCCTTACTAAAATATTAGAGTTATATATAAAAAATACTATCTATTAAAAGTACTAATGTTTTAATCTTGATAGATTAAAACATAACAGTATTTTAGTAGGTAGTATGTTTTATATGTCAAGAAAAACTCTTATCTGAATGATCTCATCACATAGGTCTGAATCAAACATGACATATGCACAAATTTCAGCAATAGTTATAACAAACACCTGCTATTTATATAGCTATACACAATATAAAAATGTCAGAATAATGATTTACATTTAGAAAAAAATTACCTGCTGGTAGTCTCATATTTACTCCAACTGTTTGAGTAAATATTTGTTTCGCATACTTGACCTCCATCTTCCTAATTTTTCTGTGGCATCACATGGTTTCCATGATTTTCGGCACAAGCCGCAACCCTTGATGTGGGCGTTTTTTTTTATAAAATTATGATATTTTCTCATTTGGCTATTTTTGACTCATCATTAATCACAGCACTTAAATTTTTTGCAAGCAAGTAGTTCCGAATGCCTTTTATAAGATGTGGGGGATAGTAAAGTGGTACAATTTCTTTCCCATTTATTTCAAATACAAATTATTGAACTCTTCACCATTCCGTAAATAATTTTCTCTAATTTCATTTACAAGATAATTTATGGCATATACATTTGTTGCGCCTTGGTCACATACAGTTCTAATGACTAAAATACCAATATCAATATTCAAATTTGCACGGGTCAAGCTCTAGTGCAGACCTCTTGTTTAAAGAGGAGGCGTTAATACTGGTTACACTGTGTTACATTTTTGTGTATTTGCCCCCGGAAGATTCACTCCATATATATGTCCATTGTCGGTATTAAAACCATATTTAAACAAAACTTCAGCAAAACCGATCCGGTACTCCTAGTAGTTTTTCTGTGAAAGCTTAACAGACAGATGGAGTTACTATAGTTTTTTTTATAGATGATGATTTTTATATCTATAAACTTGAGAAATGATTGGTCTCTCTCCCATATAAATTTTCACCCCCTATTTCGGCCCACTCTCGTTTTATTTATCTATCTCCGTCTATCTATCTGTAAACATAAACATACAAAATGACAAAAATGACAAAATGCACCAAAATGACCAAACTACTCATAATATCTAAAATATTCAGAATGTTCAAAATAACCGAATTGTTAAAAATGACCAAAATGTTTAAAATGTCCAAAATAGCAAAAAAGACCAAAATGACTAAGATGTCGAAAATATCCAAAATAACCAAAATGTCCAAAATGACAAAAATTACAAAACGACCACAATGACCAAAATGACTAAAATGTCCAAACCGTTCGAATTGTTGAAAATGACCAAAATGTGCAGAATGGCCTAAATATCCAAAATAACCAAAATGACAAAAATAGCATCAAAATACCAAAATGACTAACACGCATGTCCACATTGTTCAAAATGTTCAAAAAGGCCAAAATGTGGTATATGATATCCAAAATAACCAAAATGACAAAAATAGCATCAAAATACCAAAATGACTAACACGCATGTCCACATTGTTCAAAAAGGCCAAAATGTGGAAAATGATATCCAAAATAACCAAAATGTCCAAATCGTTCAAAATTACCAAAATGTGGAAAATGATCAAAATGTCCAGTCACCAAAATGTCACAAAAATGACGAAAATTGTAAATAACAAAAAACCAAAACCTATCCCGCTTTCTGGGATGAAAAGTATCCCTTGTCACCCTCGGTATTAAAATTTCATTACATATATACCAAATTTCAGTCAAATCGGCCCAATAGTTTTTCCCTAAAAGCATAACAAACAGAGTGACAAATATATTTTTATCCCTGAAACTGTCCCATTTTTAACACGCTTTTATTAGCTTCACCTGTATGTATGTATCTTTGTAACCGACCCCTTTGAGCTCGATTTTGTCCTACTTTGAATGATCAGATTTAATTCAAATTTTGCACACCTGTCAAAGGTCGATGACAATGCAATAATATAGTACCATGGAGCTGATCTGATGATGGAGTGGGAAGGTGGCCATAGGAACTCCTGTACTAAATAAGATAGACCCTTCGTGTTTGGGCTCGTATGTTTATATCGCATGACAATGCAATAATATGGTACCTTGGAGCTGATCTGATGATGGAGTCGGAAGGTGGCCATAGGAACTCCTGTAGTAAACAAGATAGACCCGGCTTCTTACTTTGTAATTTGTAATCTATACTTTACTAATACTTGGAATCCTAATCCATACACGAGACTTTCTTTTGGACATGATTAAATTTTAACTGAGCTCTTTCAATTTAATGAACAATAACAGTATTATCTTTAGAATAAAGTATTTTATATATTTTTACACACAAACACCGCCCTGGTCTGTACAAAAGCAAAAATCAAGAAACCCATAGGATGGTTGCGACTTGCGCGCGAATCAGCTATAAACGAAGCGTCACGGAAATTCCCCGAAACCGTGATCTGCTTGGCCGACTACTCGGTCGAATAGTCGGCCTTTTTACTACCGACTAATCGGCTAGTCGGCCAAAGTCATAATAAGCACATCTCTAGTTCTTACAACAACTGCAACATTTGACCGCACAATTCACTTTTCTCACAAAGACGTCTCTATCAAGAAAATACTAATTCCTGTTGCCGCCTGTCGTAAGAGACGACTAAACAACCCATAGCCAGGTGGTATGGCATTTCCCCGTCTGGATTCCTACCACCCCTGATCTAGAATATATAACCACAACAACCTTGAGTTGTGTTCCGGCATTAGTGGCCAGGTTCCAACCCCATCTACGAGTCCGGCAGCACATAGGTAGCTCCTTTAGGTGTTGCAAATATTTGTAGGCGGCAGTAACCACTTTCCAACACAGCAGTGCCTTAAATAGGGCGGCGCCACCGGTGCCCAGGCACAGGGCCTAGACTCTGGGGGGCGCAAGAATGGCCAGACCAGGCAGGACTATTATTTTTTCGGTTTGCTCCTGATAAGTTCCCGCTGCGCCCCTAGCGCTCGATTCCAACACATGCGTACCTACATGCCAATATCATCAAAAAGTCGGTTAAATTAGACAAAACATCGCGCTCATTTTTTTGACAGCGTACGAGCGTATTTGTGTTCTAGTTCTTTAAAATAAGTAGATTTTTCTTCAAAAATATTAGACAATTGGTCCACCAACACCAAGGTCCTTGTGCATTATAGTATCACCCTGAACGAAATAATGTAGGCATATACATAGCATTGCTCTAGCTAGGGTACCTATAATATCAAAAAAGGGTGCAGTTATAGAAGCTCGCATAGGGCGCCTAAAGGCTATTTACGTCACTGCTGCATCACAGTTGGGCGGTCAGCCTATGCGCTTTACTCCAGCAACTACTCAAATCGTTTTTTAAACTCTTGACAGTGACATAATTTAGACATTATACTGTCATTAACTGTCTATATACTTTTTTAATGGTGCAAGTGCAACGTAACAAAATTTACGAAACGTGTACAAATTCACACTCTCCATATATTCAATATACTCTATGATTCACACCAAAGGCTGACCCATAGACACTCGATTTATATGTCGGAAAGCGAGTGAAGAAGGATGTCAGAGGCAGCATCTAGTAATGTAAAAATCAGGAGTTTCCGAATTAGGTACGTTTTTAAATATTTTTTTACATACTGGTACGAAATGCAACCAGGCCTGCATTGAAGCTTAGAGTGATGATTAGTATGCTTCTTGTTTAAATTGTAAACTATTTTGACCGTGACTTTTCCAGGTGTGATTTTATATAGAACATAAAATCAATATTAATAATATAATATTTAAAGCAAATAATATTCTATTTGCTTATCAGAAAAATGCGTATATTTTAAATAATGCATGAAATTATTTATATAAAACATGCATCATAATACCAGATGTTATTTAATATATATTTAAATAAATATGTCATCTGTTCCATCTGTGTTTGTTGTTAATGAACCTTGAATAGGTTTTAATTTAAAAATATGTAATTTTTTTTTAATTGCATGAGTTCAGCAGACAGGCAGATGGCCTACCCGAGGTTAGCGGTTGCCATCGCTTATGGACATTTGTAACACCAAAGGTCTTACCAATGTGCTGCCGCTCTCTAATGGTAGACTGGAACCCGGCCACAAATGCCAGAACCTCCATCACCTAATTATCGGTTGTTTTGTCGCCTCTTACGACAGGCTGCCGGCCGCGGCAAATTATATTCTTTCTCTGTTCCCACACGGATAGTTACCGTTGCCTAGGAATATTTGCTACACCAGAGAAGGAAATAGGTGCTAAAAACAACAATCTTCCAGTAAATACTTCATATACGCAGTCATTGTGTGTATTCTCACTAATGTTAAAGTGAAAGTTTTGTTTACTAGATTGTAGAAAGAAATCTCAACCAGCGATAAGGCTACCAGTATGTTAATAAAACGATTCAGTTTTATTTTGTACTGTTCTTCTTACTTAGGTAGGTACTCTTCTCTATTCAACTTTTCGCTGCTCTACTTCCACTCCACTCTATTCTAAATCCTGTAGTAAATATACACAACTAATTGAATGGTTTTTAGTGTTTCGGATATTGCAAAGTAATAATCCAGTTAGAGAAAAAATATGCATGATGATGGAAAACATCGTGATGAAACCTGCACATCGAGATAACCTACGTGTCCAACCTGCCAAACTGCCTTGGATAAGCGTGGTGGGTATACTGTCCGTTCCCAAATAGTGGGAAGCCCAAGCCCAGCAGTAGGACGATTATGGGCTCTTATTGTTATTATACGAGAAACATGAGTACAGGAAACAATAGGCAGTCTTAAATGGCGCTCTGTTGTTCGTGCCTACCCCGCAAGGGACCTGGCGTGAAGTTATGTATGTATGTATGTATATAAAAAATAATTATAGCACTATAGTAAAAAAACTATGTTAGAAGTAGGTATATTATTAATTTAAAAGTAAAGTTGTATAGATTTACACAGATATTGGAGAAATAATGAACTAATTAGTTGGCTTTAGAGTGGGAGGTAATAATTCTTCAGGAGAAAAATAAAAAGTGCTATTTATCCAACTAGTAAATGAAGTAGCAGGCACAACTAATTTTATCAATTTTAATATAAAAGTAACAACGTTTTGACAAATAACAGTGCCTTTGATAATGACATTATTGCCTAATGTTAGTTATCATTAACTTGGAAAAATGGTCACTGAATTTTAAGTAGTGGAGGGGGGGAGGGGGAAGGGAGTAATTCTCCCTTCTGCAACCCCCATGTCTAGGCGACATGTAGTTTTTGAGAGATGATTTTTTTTGTAAACATAACTTTACAAATTTTTTTGAAAATGGTGTACTTATTTCTTGTGTCTAAAGACGAGAAATGCAGAAGAAAAGTTAGTGGTCAATGTAAAAAACATTTAATACAGTCTAAAAACGCAGACTAAAGCCCACAAGCCTAGCGAGCAAAGCAAGTGTGCCATGACAGCTGTCAACAAATGTCACAACCGATTTGTAACCACCATTTAAATAGTTATCAATAAATAAATTGTGACTAGTCGGTTCTGGCGCTTTGGTCTAAGCACTAAACCAACCCAACCAACTCACCATTTTAGTCACTGGTCGCGAGAAACCGTAAAATGGTGACCAGTCGGTTCTGGGACTCGCCGGCCGCTGCCGCGACACGCTCGCTTCACTCGCTCGGCTCGTGCGCTTTGGTCTAAAGTCTAAACACTAACTCAATCCAACCAACTCACCGTTTAAGTCAAAGTTGAGAATCCAATCAGTCCAATAAAAAAGCCAAGTTCCAGAGTAAAGCGATGCAATCGAAGTCCAGTGAGAAAGCCAGTTAACGTAAATATAATTCCGACAATGAGCTCACATTTATACAACAAACTCGATCAACTCATCAACATAGTCTCACTAAATAAATTTCAAATAAAGAACAAATTAAAACATTGGCTTCTAAATTTAGATTATAAAGATACAGAAGAATTATTAAGGATTGGAGAGTAAACACATCGTTCACTACACCACATACATACACACACACATTTACACGAACAAATATACACACTATCTATTAGAGTATTTTTGTTATTTGTTATTGTATAAGTAGAGATAGCAGCAGAGAACACTACTAGCTCCAAAGATACAGTGAATACTAGTTTTGGAGCTAGTAGAAGCACAAGCAATAATTTAGTTTCTAAGTCTGCTAATTGTAATGTCTTCATTTTGTATTTAAGATTGTAGCTTAGCTTATTTTGAGGCAAATAAATCATTTTATTATTATTATTATTATTATTAATTAATAGAATAACAAAAACAGCACAAGTCGTTGAAAAAACAAAACACAAAGTACATTCACGTAATTAACAGAGTAACGGAATAAAAAAGGCGGCAAAACATTAATAGTGCCGCCTAATGCATCGATATTTGTAATAAAAATAAATCGATTACAAATACTACTCATTCAAACTCATAATATATAAGCAATAATTTTCGTATTTAAAAATGGATATTATTGGAATATCGAATGATATTCGAATTAAAATATCGATATTATTCACATACTGATTTGGTAACATTTATTTATCGTCGTATAGTGAAAAAAAGTGACAGTACTGTGATTTATTATTATGTACTTTAAAATTATAGTCGTATTTTTAATTAGACGAAGCCAACTGACAGTAACTAATGTCACTTTGTAAAATAATGTTGCCATATTTAAAGTAATAGCGATGCGTTCAGTTCTTGTTCGATCAGATGAATGAACAATTAGTGTGAATAGTTAATCATTTCAAACTATAAAAGAATATTATTTCTATTTTACAATAAAATTGTAAAAAAGTGCTCTGATATAAGTTACTAGTAGTATGTATCAGTTTTTTGACGGCTTATTACAAAGCGCGGCGCGGCGACTAGTGCCAACACCGATCATCGCCGCGCGCGTCGGTCGCCATTTTATTTGTAATTCATGTTTTTTCTGCGCTCACGTTGTTTAGTTATTGTTTTGGTTAAGTTTTAAGTTACGTTGTGTTTGTTGTAATTGTTGTGTTTATTTGTTGCTATATTGTTTCGTACAAACGATATGGATCCTAAACCAAGCACGTCAAGCCAAAGCTTGTCTCCAAGAAAGAAGAGACCACGGATTGCTTTAAGCGTTACCGAAAAACTTATGATACAAAACGTCTACAAACACGTATTTGAGGAGAAAGCTGCTTCACTATTACCTATCGAGGCTCCCGAAAAAAAACAATGTGTTTCGAAAACAGCTGACATTTTGGGAATTGGTGTGACCTCAGTTTACAGTGTGTTAAATGAATACAAAGAAAATGAACAATTTAAGTCTCCCGAGGGTAATTATGCATTAACCCGGAATGGAAAAATAAGCATTATTTTATATTACAAAGATTATTAATATGGTTTGCTATGATACAAAAACGATATTAAAATCATCGGCAAGTTATCATATAGGCAAAAAATTAATAAACAATAGAATTAATTACGTTAAATATGTGCGTCATATTTTCGATAGAAATAATGTTCAATTTTAGCGTGAAAACTTACCTAATTATGAAAAAAGCACAGCATATTTAATTTCAAGATTATATTGCAAATTTATAATATAACTATATGTAATAATTAACTGATAAAACCAATTTAAAATTATAAGTATTGTATCACATCACGCCATTGTTATTTGCCACAATCACAAACTACTATTTATTTGCTAATAACCATGAATCAGGCAAAGGAATCTAGTCCATACAGCCAATTCTGATATATGAAGTGTTCGTATAGCTTCAGTTCATTGCAGGTGAAATTGACGCCATTCAACGGAGTTCTTGTGACAACTGAAAAAGCCACATTTGATTAAAACATGTGTAGTAGTAGTAGTTTTGTGTTCTTCACTATTTGAAGAACAGGCAAAGATCCTAGACCATACAGCCTCACAAATATATTTTTTAAAGTTTGATTTAAATAAATAATTTAGCAAATTAAGTAAACGTTTTTTTTTAGATTTTGCTAAACACCAGGCTAAGGAATTAAATATATACAGCAAAAAATTTATATTTAATTATAGAATTTAATTATTTAATAAAATGGAAGATTTCTGGATGATATGAAAATATGGAATATTAGATTTTTCACATTATTGTAAATAAGATAATTATTATACTTTTGTAGTTTGTACTTATGTCATTTCCAACAACATGTAATGAATGTCAATGTTAGCAAAATCAAGTAAGTATAGGTTATGAAGGGCAGTCAAAGGTCGCAACCAATAACCATAACAGTGAGTTGGGTTCGGTTAGCTTTAGACCAAAGCCCACGAGCCGAGCGAGCGGAGCGAGCGTGCCGCGGTAGCGGCCGGCGAGTGGCAGAACCGACTGTAACCATTGTTTAAATAGTTACCAATGAATAAATGGTTACCAGTCGGTTCTGCCACTCGCCGGCCGCTGCCGCGGCACGCTCGCTCCGCTCGCTCGGCTCGTGGGCTTCGGTCTAAAGCTAACCGAACCCAACTCACTGTATTTGATGTGATATTATATCTTAATATTCAAACTTACCTAATTGCTGGGAGGATATAATATACCAGCTGCCTTCCAGAACTCGTGAAATCTGTTACCAGCGGAAGTAAAAGTTTGGCGAAATCTAGCTTCAGCTAAATAACCAGTAAAATGTTGTTCTCGACGACCATATTGTGGAACATTTGCTTTTATGTCACGCCACAACCTTTCTATATTTTGAGTATGTGCGCCGAGCTACAAGAATACTTACACAACAGACCTGTCTGTATGGACTAGATTCCTTTGCCTTGCCATTGTGGTGAACTAATAACTATACTAATAATATGGCGTTTCTAACGGGAACTGGGAAGAAAATGTTTTGTAGTTTTCTAAGCAAAAAATATGAACTGCTTTATTGACTAACGTTGTAAAATATTGATTGGTTTTAAGTTATGTGTTTGTGCTCAAAATCACAACGTTTTGGTAAATTGTGCTATTATTTTTTATTAATAATATTAGTTTATTAGGCAGTCTGTGTAAAATCGTATTAATTTGATTATTTCTTTGATTTTAATCTAAATGACGGCTTTTCGACGATTTTAAAATCGTTTTTATACCATAGCAAACCATATTAATAGAATTGTAATATATAATAATGCTTATTTTTCCATTCTGGGTTAATGCATATTTACCCTCCCGAGAAACGTGGACCGAAACACAGTTTTAGAGATAAATTAGACGATTTTACTTTTGCCGCTATAAGGCGAAAAGTACATCATTTTTTTATGCAAATGAGTCACCCACCATTATAAAGGTAACTTAAACTTTATTCATTCTAATGCATTATATTCTGTGTCCACCATAATGTTCTTTGTAAAACCAAAGTATTAGATTGCGTAGACTTCCTTACTCAAAAACTTTTTTTATTACTTTACAGATTCTTAAGGTTGTCAATGAAGACCCAGACTTACCCAATTTTTCTTGGAGTACATTAAGAAATGTTATGAAACATTTAAATTTCAAATATGTCACAAAATCAAGACAAAGCATTTTAATTGACAGACAGGACATTATTTTATGGCGCCAGCGTTACCTTCGAAAAATTAAAGAGTATCGAAGGGAAGGAAGGTATATTTATTACCAAGATGAAACCTGGATCAACGAAGGTAATAAAAATTTTCTGTTTTCTTTACATTAAATTGTACTTTCAATAATTAATTGATATTTTTCACTATCTTGAAGGTCATGCACCAAAGAAGACATGGATTGACCAGACAGTGTTATCGTCCCGCCAGGCCTTCCTAGATGGCTTGACCACTGGCTTAAAACAGCCTTCAGGAAAGGGCAAACGATTAATTATCGGCCATATAGGCGGGAAGAAGGATTTGTAGAAGACAGCTTATTAATATTTGAAGCCAAAAAAAATAAAGAAGATTATCATCAAGAGATGAATGCCGATTCCTTTGAGAAGTGGTTTAGGGGGGTCTTGCCAAAATTAAAACCAAATTCCGTAGTAGTGATGGATAACGCCCCCTACCATTCCAGGAAACTAGAATCGCTGCCTAAAATGTCTTGGACTAAACCTAGAATACAAGAGTGGCTAACGAACAAAAATATTTTATTCGAAGCAACAATGGTTAAAGCTACTCTTATAGACATTGTACGGCAGCACAAACAAGAACATTGCGATAAGTATGGCAGCGCAGCATGGGATAATTGTTTTACGTCTGCCCCCATACCACTGTGAGCTCAATCCCATTGAGTTGGTATGGGCGCAAGCTAAAGGATATGTTGCAAGAAATAACAAAACCTTCAAAATGACAGAAGTAAAAAAACTTTTTGAAGAAGGACTTCAACATATCACACCTGAAAAATGGAGTAGCTGCGTGTCTCATATAATTAAAGAAGAAGACAAAATGTATGGTCTCGACCACATGATCGACAATGTTTCAGACAGATTTATAATTAATGTCACCGAAAGCGATAGTGATGATTTTTTTATCTGATGATGAATAAAAATAAATTATGTAATAAGCTATGTTTTTTATTTTCATTACCTACCTATAATTGTTATATTTTATACATCTATAGTTTCAACTATATGATCTATTGAAAATAGGACAGTCTTACAAGTTTCCTCGCAATGTTTTCCTTAATGTTTAAAACACTCGGTATTTAGTATAGGTAGATATTATAGGAACATAGTCGTCGAAAACTCGTTGGTATGTACAAAACACGACTATAATTCGAACCCCGTACCCGATATCGTCAGTTCGGCACATTAACTATTCACTGGACAATCGAGGTAATTTCATTCATTCAAGAGTTTTTTCAATCATTCACTTTGCTACAACACTAATGAACACTATTTTTATTTCATCAAAAACTGACAACACAGTAAACGTCAGTTGATGTCGTCTAATTAAAAATACGACTATATAATAACTAATTCAAAAATTGTTTACTAAACTAAAAAACGGTTTTAGTGTTTATATATCAGGTGTACCTAAGTGTATTCCTAAAGACAAAACAAGATTATGTCACTTTTGTTTTTTCCACAAAAGTGACATAATCTTGTTTATCAAACGTATTTTTGTTTTTCCCATTATTCATTCCAAACTTATTGGTGGACCCTAAAAACTTGTTTCCTAGCCCAAATAAGAGGTCTAGTGTCTATATATAATGCGTATGTACACTCCTAAACTTTATTTTCGTAAAATTCAGTGTACATTATTGTAAAGTTGAGCCTTATGTTGTTTACTGGACGATCGTCGTTTTTAGCACCTATTCCTTTATAGGTAAACTCACCTATCCTAGCAGAATGTGGATTCTCGATGGAATTACGTTACGTCACTGGTCACTATAATTTAGATAGGTTTAAATTGTTTTTATTGCACTTTTAACACTATACGTATATGAGATTAACTTTTCAATTACACTTCCAAAAATCCAAAATAGTCTGTCATTTTTCAGTTGTAGCTAGGTAACCAATTTATTTGAATTGAACACTAAAGTTTTTCTCTAGGGCCAGCTACAACTCAACAATTCCTGCTCCTCTGGTATTGTAAATATTCATAGGGAACAGTAATTCTTTGTGCAGAAACGGAGAAAGAATACAATTTCCTGCGGCCGGGCGTCCTGTCGCAAGAGGCAACAAAACTCTAGATGACTACCACCCCTGGTCTAGAGTAAGCCGCCATAACAACATTGAGTTGCATTCAGGCGTTAATGGCCAGGTTTCAGCTGGTTGAAGAGCGGCAGCACATTGGTAGCACGTATGAAAATGAAAATATTTATTTCTTCGAAAACACATGCACAATTTGATAACAGTTGCAGGAATCTTCTTTTAAGCAAAAATTACTTGTATCAGAAGATCTCGCTCTTCCATACCTTAAATACTTATTATTGTATTTATAAGTATCTAAAATATTTTCACGCTATAAATGACATAAAATTGATATTAAAAAATATTTAATTTTATAATTGAATTGTAAATAAAGTTAGTGTACTTAATTTTCATTAAGTACAAAACATAATAATCATACCAAAATATTTTATTACATTATTATATTGTATTGCTAGAATAATAGTTACTGCGCTTAAATATTTTCATTAAGCACGGAACATAAAATTATAATAGTATTTAATAAAACGTATGGTGTTACAAATATCCATAGGCGACGGTAACCGCTTTCCATAAGGTGGGCCTTAAGCCTATCTGCTGTATTTCACGGTTTAAATAATCGCTCGTACAAAAATTAAGCAACGTTTTGCAGTAATAAAAAATATCTTACTTGATGACCGTCGGATATATTACAATAGTAAACCGCGCCCCTCTTGACCGCTATTGTACATCTCAAACGACTTTAAACGTAACTCCTCGCCTTCAACTTTTGCAGTTAATCTTTAAAATCTATTAGAGCGTGAATACATTTGCATTCTATTGAAACACGACCCCGGTTCTGTGGTATCCGCTTTGATCTAACATATCGAATTAATTAGGCCGTTATCTACCACGTTTCTGTTCAATGACACTGATTATAGTTAATTTAACTGTATGATAATTTCAATAATCTTCATTGCCATCAACCCTGGTTACCCAGGGCCGCGCCGACCCCCCACAGCGCCTGTGTGCGACAACTATGAAGCGCCTCTTTTTTCCGAAGCTGCATGTTTCAACTTATTTATTTTTTATTATTTGTTAATTTTGACCGAAATAAATAAAAAAAAGTTTTATATACTTCGATAATATTTTCCTAAATAGGTATAACCAGTTCGATTCCGCTTGCCAATTACTGCAAAAATCCACTACAAAGAATAATTATGTTGTTGTGTAAGTGTAACAAAAATAATTTCGATGGCGGCGCCCCTATTGTCTTGGCGCCTGTGTGCGTCGCACACTTCGCACATAGGGGCGGCGCGGCCCTGCATCAACCTAATGTAGTTCTTAAGCCTGTGACTGATCGTTTTGAGCCATAAAGCTAAAGCTGATATAGCACGGAATTTGGATCAAGAACTCAAAGTAATCCATGGATATAGGTACCTAGAAACATTCAAAGTCAATGAATATTATTATTATATAGTCTTACCCTTTCAGGTCTGCGCTGTTCAACGAAATCCATACAATTTAATTGAACCATGAAATTCAGCTTTTAGCAGCACACTGTTTCGCCTCTTCAATTTACTTCAATTTGAAATTTTCTTTAAAAAGAAATAAGTTCAAAACCTAAACACGCTTTTTTATTTGTAGATCCTGATTCTTGCATAATTTTCCACTATTTAGGAAATACTAATATATAAAGCAATTTAATAAATACAAACAATAATATATACCTACTACAGGACATTATAGTAAGGATTAAAATAAAAATACCGTTATCATGTTTGAATTAATAAGTTTAATTAATATACGCAGTAAATATGACTGAAAATATGAGACAGACAAAAGAATACTGGTAAATAAAGCCTAAACTATCAATATAAAAGTTTAGCCAAGTAAATGTTTCATAATACAAGATTATATGCCGCACTCACAATAGACTCAATCTTAACTTAATGTATGATTACAATAATGAACAGTGGAAGTTTGCAATTATATGAAAAAGAGACAATTAGAAATGACAATGTCAATTAAAAAACGGGTTAATTAACGGCGCTACGGGTCTGTCGCTTTAACGCATATTTTTTGGGGCACTTTTGAGCGGGTGACAGGTATTGTTCGGCATCACACACAATAAGACTTGGAAAAATGCCTCTCACCTATTTTACTCCTCCGCCCCAAGTAATCTGTCGAATGGTCATGAGTGGAGCGCAGACACTAAGAAACTTATGGCAAAGTTTTCTTCATGTGGTTGCTGCCCGTTTTTGGTCTGGTTTCTTATGAAACAGATATAACAAAAATTAGTTAGACACATATCCTCTTTTCTTTGGCCACTAGCCAACGGTTCTCCCAGTTTTTATAGGTCGGTTCTGGAGAACTATCTACGAACACCTGCGCTTTGGCCTCCGCAGTTGAACGTCGTAAGCGGGAATAAAGACCTGGAGGGTTGAGCTGATCGCGGGTCGGAGTTGGTTACCTTCGAGAAGTAATTCACCCTCTTTGGTCCGGATTTCAAGTGAAACTTTAACTTTGATTAATTTGGCCTAAATTTTTTTACTAGTTATAGTATAGATTTATGCCTATAGTAATATCATAATAATAGATTAATAATGCGAAAGTTTGGATGGATGCTTGTTACTTAATCACGCCATAACGGCTGAACGGATCTTGATAAAATTTGGCACAGGGACATATTAGAGTCTGGGATAGCACATAGACTACTTTTATCCCGGGACAATGTACGGTTCCCATGAAAAAAAATTAACACGAGCGAAGCCGCGGGAAAAAGTTAGTATGTTATAATAAAACATTAAGAAACAAGACAAGAACAACCTGTGGCGCCGTCTAGATATGCAGAAATTTAGAGCTTTCCGGAGATAAGTTTTTAACTGGGCAATTTGTGGAGATTTAAGGATGCTCTTCTTCAGTGGACAGCAACACCCAGACCAGAGTTAATTAAGAAAAGTTCGTATCCGACATTGACTCTGTTAGATATGGAACCTAAGACTTTTGCATTTCAGTAAACCAAGAGTTAACGGTCAGGCAAGTGTTACAAGACAAATGCCTTTATCGCAAGTTAATGTGTGTTAAACTCTGAGTGCGGCGGAAAAAATATTAATAATTATTATACAATACAAAGAAGAAATATACAATTTGGCTAATAATTGAGTATATTATCTAAATATAAGTTTTCTTCTAACTTTAATCACATAATGCATTTAAGAGATCAAAACTGAATTGCTACAGCTAATTAATAAAATTAATGAGATTAGAGGCCGGTGCCTATGGAAATAGGCACCGGCCATAAAGCCTATAATATATTTTCGTTGTAAATAGTATCTACATAGTTGCTTACATCAGTAACGCGATTTGTAAAACGAATAATTAATATTTATTTCGTCGTTGCTGAGGCGACTTAAAAAAAATCCAAGTTAAAAAAAAGTGACACGATTGGCAAAAAGGTAATGTAAAAAAGTGTTCGAATATAAATATTTATTTTATGACATCCGTAATTTGCCTTATTAGAGCTAACAATCTAAGTATCTAAAAAATTTCAATAGTCCTTCGAGCCGGATACCGTATGCGCAAAACTAGAAACGCATCGAGAGAAGTTGGCCCCGTTTGTTTAGCGGTTAGTCAGGTTTATTACGGGTTTACACAACTAATAATTCACATTATAGGAATCGTGTAAGCGGGACAGAGCTAAGAATGCATAGCAAGCAACACTGTGTCTTTTGCGCTTGCAAGTAAAAGTTGAATATAGATTATTGAAATGTCGATCTGCCTTATCTGCGCAAACGATACTATCGATTGAAATTTTAACTCGTGTACTACTGTAACAGTGCGTAGTGCGAAAGAGATGCTACGTCAGTCCCGACCGCAGCCTGATCAGAGCTCAATACACTCTCTCCCTCAACTATGTGTATAATCATTTTAGACCTTTTGACGTTGAACAAATTAATACGATTCTATTATGAAAAATGGGTATATACGCCGCGTTATGGCTGCTCCTAGTAGGGCGATAGATGATTTGGAGTAAATGCTTTTGCAAAAGATCCTGGTATTGCACAGCCATTTGTAAGTAATCATAAAATATAGCGGAATGTAAGTCGCCTGTTATAATGATTTTTGTTTTATTATTGCAGGAGTCCATCACACAGGCAGACAGCCCACTTAATGGAAAACGGTTACCATCGCCTATGGACATTTGCAATACCAAAAGTGCTACAAATGCGCTGCTTCTCTACTATAGGGGGAGACGGGAACCTGGCTACTAATGCCGGAACACAACTCAAGGTTGTTATGGCGGCATACTCTAGACCAGGGGTAGTAGCCATCCAGACAGGCAAATACCATACCGACCTGGCTGTGGGTTGTCTAGTCACCTCTTACGACAGGCCCCCCGGCCGCAGGAAATTGTATTCTTTCTCCGTTCCTACACGGATAAATATAATATATAATAAAAAATTATAAATAATAGGTTGGGGAAAAGTCTTTTCGCATATAGTATGTATGAACTTGTAATAAGATCTCTTTGGCTATACTATTTGTATCTGGCTGGTTTTGGTATGATTAAAAAGTTTTAATTTTAAAGAAGATAACTCCAAATTCAAATTAGGAAAATGTGTGATTTTCATTGGTTTTTCTTATTGTTAAAATGAGTGAGTCTACTGAAGAAATTCGATACATTATAAAATTTTACTACAAAAAGGGTAAAAAATGCAACACAAGCCGCGAAATGTTTATGGACCTAATGCAGTATCTGTGAGAGTAGCGCAAATTTGGTTTAAGCGTTTTCAATCCGGAAATTTTGATATTAAAGATGCACGTCGTTCTGGTCACCCTGTTACGGACAAAATTGATGCCATTTTTGAAAAAGTGGAGCAAGATCGGCATATTAATAGTTACGATGTAGCTGGAGAACTGGGAATTGACCACAAAACGGTTTTGGCGCATTTGAAAAAACCTGGGTACACAAAAAAGCTCGATATTTGGGTGCCTCATGAGCTCACTGAAAGAAATCTAATGAACCGTGTACTCATTTGTGATTCTTTATTACGACGCAATGAAACCGACCCATTTTTGAAGAAGGTGATAACTGGTGATGCAAAGTGGATCACGTACGACAAGAACGTGCGAAAAAGATCCTGGTCAAAGGCCGGTCAGGCTTCACAGACTGTGGCGAAACCCGGGTTAATTCGTAACAAGGTGATGCTGTGTATGGTGGGATTGGAAGGGCATTATTCATTATGAGCTGTTACCGCCAGACAGGACCATCGATTCTGAACTGTACTGCGAACAACTGATGAGACTAAAGCAAAAAGTTGAGAGAAAGCGGCCGGAATTAATCAACAGAAGGGGGTGTGGTTTTTCACCATGATAACGCTAGACCTCACACATGTTTAGCCACTCAGCAAAAATTACTAGAGTTTGGCTAGGAGGTGTTAATGCAGCCGCCGTATAGTCCTGACCTTGCACCTTCAGATTTTCACCTGTTTCGGTCTCTGCAGAATTCCTTAGGCAGTGTCAGGTTAACATAACGAGAGGACTGCCAAAACCACTTGTCACAGTTTTTTTAGATCAGAAGCCGCAAAATTTTTATAGTAATGGGATCATGGGATCATGGGATCATGACCCTACCGACAAGATGGCAAAAACTTATCCAATAAAATGGCACCAACATACTTTAGTCAAATGTAAATAAACTTTATAAAAACAACCTTTTGAATTTTTATATAAAATGCGAAGACACTTTTCCCCCAACCTAATATAATGTTAATGATGACATATTAGAGGTTTATCTAGCTCGACGAAACTTGACCGTGTTGCGGACCGAGTTTAAAAAACAAGAATCTGTACTTGACACCGTGTTTATTATTCACTAAGCAAGTTTCCCAATAGATAATATAAACAAATTTATTAATATTTAAAGATTAAGATAAACCGTTATACATCGTTATTGTTATTCGTTTCCTGTTAGTTTCCATATAAAGTACCACTTGTTAAATTAATTAAAACTTGGAATATAAGAAGCTTGAATTATATTTAACGATTTAATGTTCAGCCGATTTTATAGAGTACCAGGTTGTAGTACTCATAAGAAAATTCAGTCGCTGAGTCGTACATATGCAAAATTCTATACTGTGCGGAGAAGTCATTCATAGTAGTAATAATCGATTGACCCTTATTTTTAAACAATACTGCCCAAACTAATACCTTAACGCGTTGACAAGTAGTAGTAGGTAATATATGTCGATAGGTCGACATCAACTCCCATGTGACAATGACTTTGTGCAATACGATGCTAAGTGTCGAAACGACATATAAGTTTCTCAAAAACTCAATATTTGGTAAACAGGCTGTCAGCCTAAACTTTAAAAAAGGCAAATTGTTTGTGAAGCAAACATTTGGGATCCTACGGTACCGAGTCGCCAAGTGTTTTTTCTTTTAGTTTTACCTATACTAACCATTAGTTAATAGTTAGTTTCTTGTATAATAATACATATTATGGACGCAAGTCTGATTTAAATAAATTATTATTGATATACTATTTAAAAGATAATTCGACCAAAATAAAAGTATTTTCTAAGTGTATAGGCGTAAGGAGTCACATAGGCTCGGTCTGTTTAAATGTTACCAATTATCCTCTGATCATCAATATTTGAAAATTACTTACGCAATTTGGGCAGCAATTTTAAAAGAAATGTGTACAACACAGCAGCTGTGCTTAAGGAGAGATAGTCGAAAAACTCCCATATAATTGTCATATTACTAACATCGCGCGGCATCGTCGTGGCTTAAGCTTGAATTTATAATTATTCATTTAACAGTAATATTACAATCAATAGATTGGAAGAAACAGATCAGTTACTTTACGAATTATGCCACATGCAAATTTTACATAGAATTTATTATATAATATTATAATAATAATATTGAACTTTTGTTTAGTAAAAGACGTTCAATTTCCGAATTTACCAGTAAATATACATACATACATAACTTCACGCCAGGTCCCTTGCGGGGTAGGCACGAACAACAGAGCGCCATTCAGGCTTATTCTTACACACCTCACTTGCTTCTTTGACATTCATACTCTTGTCATGCACGCTCGTCTGTTCTTAAGACTCCTGATATCACTTTCTGCTAATACACGATCAATTTGATCATGGAAGGTGTGTCGTGGCCTTCTGCGACTTCTGCATCCATCCACTTTTGCAATGTATATCTGTTTAGTCATTCTTCCATCATTCATTCTTTCCACATGCCCGAACCACCGGAGCATTCCTTTGCTTACCTTCACCCCGACACTCTCTTTCAGACCAAGTCTCTTTCTTACTTCGGTATTACGAACGTGGTCCGCGAGCGTCACTCCGCAGATTTTGCGCAGTGCTCGCCAGTAAATATGACTATGTTAAACGTAAGTTGGCATCAACATTCATACATATTTACATACATTCTACGCATATTGGACAATAAGTAGTCCAATCTCCATTATTTTTCTAAATAAGAAGCGACCAAGCTAGGCAAACTGGTTAAAATGATCGTCAATTTAAAATGCAACATTTAATAGTTTTTGTCCAAAAAGATTTACTTGCAACAATAATCCATCCTTAGACATTTGAATACGTGAATACAAATAAAATCTACACCAGGAATATCGCTTTTTTAAATATTAATATCATCTATACCAGGACATATGGTATATAATACGACAATCGAAGAAAACCTTAGTAATTTTTTTTGTTCTTCTAATGATTACAAACAGACCAAAACATCAAATTCATTGACACAAACCACTTAAAAAACCTTACAAAATAAAGAAAAGGTTTTTTATATAAGTCGCGCGCAGGTTTTCCAATGACTACCCCTCGCACTTCCACCCACCGCGTCCCGCACACGTCTACTCAGTACAGCTAGCTAGGTACTGAACAGACGAGCACGGGACACGGACTGTAGAAGTGGGAGGGGTAGTCATCGGCAAACCTTCCGCGCACAGCTTCTAGTATAGACAGACTCTTTCATTTGAATTAATTGCTGTAGAAACATTAAAGTATAACTTATAATTCCGATCGGCAGTTTTTCTTTCCGTGCAGATAGGTTTCCGACACGTAAAATAATCTATATTGAACTTTACTAGCAAGAGACCTTCCATAAATTATAACACACGAATTAAATAATTTTTTACCCCTCTCCCGTCCTTGTCACAGCTGAACACATTCGTGAGACTCCTCCCTCCTTATTGTGACAGGAAATATTTAGGAATTTAACATCAGAAAAATATTAAATAAAAACAGCAGCTCCGTGATTAGATTTATTAACATTTAAATTATTAAAAAATTTAAAACGCTATACTCATGTATGAACATAGCGTTAATCTGTAGATAGACTTGGAAATATTGAAGATTTTCGTTACTAGTTCAAATTCAGTGTTTTAAATGCGTATTAGGTTTTGAAATGTGACGTCACGAAATTTAGGACCCCCTTAACGTGGACGTAGTTTATAGATGGCCCCCAATCGGAAATGGCAGTGTTGCTTGCTATGCATTCTTGGCTCTGTCCCGCTTACACGATTCGCACACTGACCCGTGCTACTAAAATTGGTCTACTGCGCAGGCACATCAGGAGGATTATTAGTTGTGTAAAATTGTAAAGCGGTTTTTGGTGACGGATAATTTTAACGCAGTCTAGATTTTTATACGAAATTCCAAATGTCAAATTCATCTTGTAGTTTGCATAATTTTTAACATAGATGGCATTAATACCGGATATGTTGAAATTATTAATGTAAAATACTGTTTAAACGTGAGATATGTAAAAGGTGCATATATAGCATTTTAATCACAGCCAAAATTATTTAGATTATATTGCTACAATAATGAATACATTGCTTACAATTAAGTCTTGAGTTTAAATTGTCCCAAGTTATTATTACTGGGACTAGACTATCACAAAGTACAATATAAGCAAAACTTAATACGATTCGAGTAAAGATAGTTCTGTAAGTTTAAGCAGGTCCAAACAAGTTAATACTAACGTTAATACGTTTACTATCATTTTATTATACCTTACGATTAAAGTTCTGATCTGGATAATCCCGGTCTTGAAAGTACCGTTAAATACCGTTTCTTTCGGGAATTGTCATCGACAACATAAAAATACATTTTAATTGCACATTAAGGTTTATCTGACGCTTTTTGACGGTAGTTTAAATACAAACGACCGATGAAAATAATAAAATGAGTCTTGATTGTCCATACCTAAGTTAAAACCATAAATTATTATTTTTTCTACTTCCTCTAAAAACATAAAATTTAACAATTTGTTCAAAAATTATCGTTTTGCAATAAAAATGTAAAACAAATGTTTTTCTTTTTTAATTTTAATCACCAATTCTATAGTATCTAGTTATTTCATTGACTCTTGCACTTCTATTAAGTAACTAAACATGAAACCAGCTACTCCCATAAGTACCGCAAAAAAACGGGAAGTCACAGTTCTGTCGATGAAAAATACAAAAATCACGTTTCTCAAAATCTATATTCGAATTTCCTAGTTACGTGTTTTGAGCAAAAGAGATGGCATGCGAGTCCCGCCAGCGGCCGAGCGAGAGAACAACACTCCCCCTCTCAGCTCCGTCTGTAAACCTTTCAATTTTGTTCAGCGCAATAACGTGAACTAACTTCAAGTACGAATATAACTTTTGCTCGTACTGTAATACCTTTCCTGTGATTTATTCTTATTTCATTAGTAGCCGTGATCACAGAATAATGATCAAATTCTTAGTTATTCTGTAATCAGTACTACTAAAAAGTAAATTCAAAAAGTTAGTTTAATTTCACTATTCAAAATACATGGAATACATTTACAATTCATTACTTTCAAAATATAATTTACAAAATTGTATGGAAAGCTAAAGAACTTATATTTATAACTCATTGGAAATGTATTGCATTTATTTTAAAACAACTGTTAAATATATTTCGTCAAACAAGATATTCTGTGCATTCATGTTTATTATTTTGGTTAAAAATATAAAAATCAATTGTGACATCAGGCCTTAAATACATACCATTACCACAATACCTGCCTATCAAGTATTTCAAGTCACATTAACACACGTAATGATACATAAACTGTTGGACATTAACAACCTGTATTTTACGAGTACAAAACTTTCCTGTGTCACGCCATAATTGTACAAACACTTTTTATATCACAAAGGTAGAAACTTACATCACGAAATACTGATTTTACGGTTTTAAATTCTGAAATTTTAATTCATACAACTATTAAAAGTGCCAAGGTAACTGTGTGTTACTCTTTCATGTAAAAACTACCTTTGAAAATCATCAGTACTTCAATATTTGCCCAAATGTTTGTTTACGTCCAACGGGCTAAATGTATCAATCCGGACTTGAACAATTTATTGCGCAACAGTCTTGATAGAAGTGGCACTTGTCAAAGCGGTTCAATATTTACTAAATGCCTACAATAGATTGTCAATCATGTAGGATTGTAGACATGAGTGGATGAAAGTGACATTACGGTTGGTAAACATTGAGAAAATGGGTAAAATTAAAATAAACAGAATAGACCGACGACCTGTGCAAAGTCACCGGTAGGGGCTGGATGCGAACAGCGGAGGGCCGGAATAGGTTGCGCAAACTTGGAGAGGCCTACGTCATGCGGCATCAGCTATGGTTCTCTGTTTTTAATTATTTTAGCAGCAGGTAAAATCGTTCTTCTGGGCCGAAAACTACTGGTTTCAGGCGTACTTTGAGAATATGAGGAATTAAAAGATTTTTTTATTATCACTTTCTCTTCGTTCATAAATCATAACTCCTTAATCACGTCCTAATCCTAAAATGCAAAGTTAAACAGCCTTGTTTCAGGGTCTCAGCATCGGAGGGTCGTTCACGACGACCTCCAGCCGCCGTAGGAAATCGGACCCGCCCGCACATAAAGACTGGAGAGGAGGGACGCGCCCCGATCTGCGCGCCTCCTCTCGCCTCGTGGTAAAACTGAGGAGCCGGAGAGACCCAGATCTCCGGCTAAAAATGGTGAGGCCAGCACGCAAAGGGGCCGGCCGCCGTCCGTCCGGGCTGGTGGTGAATGCGCGAGCGAGCCCACAGCCCGGACGAAGGACGCTCGGGATCGGACAGGGGATTTAGTGGTATCCCTAAACGCGGCTTGGCAATAGCATCTCACACGTGGGGTGCTAGTGCCACCCCGCGACCTTTCCCCTTCGCGCGGTTCACGCTCTTCAAACGGATGTGCCCTCTATAAAAAAAAGGGTCTAATATGGTTTCTATGTACATTACGCCTTTATTCAACGTAAAAAAAAATAACATATCGCTCTTTTGGTAGAACATTGACCAAATTACAAGTTTTGCATTTTTAGAAGAGAGCTTTTAATATTTTTTAACCGACATCAAAAAAAGGAGGAGGATCTCAATTCGCCGGTTTTTTTATTTTATTTTATGTATGTTTAAGATAACATTAACTTTAAGATGTTTAAGATAACATATATTAAAAATAAGATATTATAATTAATACTAGTTTTAGAAATAAGTTATTTTATACTTTTTAGTTTTTGAAGTCGGTTTTTTTAAACGAAGTTTTTTTTTATTAATTTGGAGGCGATTCGTGGTAGGATTATGATTATACTAGATATGTATTAGAGATTCAATACGTGATATTCCTCCAAATGCACGGAGACCCTTGTTACAGGTGTTCTGACATGCGAGGCCCACGCCTGCCAGGGCTGCGGAGAGGCTAGGTCATATACCCGTAGCCCTGGCATAAGGCGAAGGACGGAACACCCAGGGGTTTTAGTGGGTATCCCTAACCGGGGAGTGGCAATAGCATGGCACCAGTTCTGACTGGGCATGCTAGTGCCACCCCCGATCTGGCGAATCCCACACTAGGTCGCGAATTATACCGCCAAGGTTCTGCCCTTGTCGCGGCTTAGTCCTCAATCGGATTTCCCCTGGTAAAAATTTTTTTTAAAAAAAAGGTGTTCTGACATACTTAACTCAATTTTTATAAAAATTACAATTACGTCATTGTTTCATCAAATATGCGATATACCTTCAGGATCTCATATAATTACGTCTTCAATAATTACGCATCCACCAGTACAAACCTGTATTCCGTCAACCTTCTTAGTATTATATATATCATGGCCACATTTTATTTAACTATCAGTCTTTGATGTCAACCCTTTCATCCTATAATACAATTTTGGCTTATTACTCTCAATCACTTTTCATAATATGTTTAATTACCAGTTGTACGGGCCACGTACATTATGTATGGGTTTTTTCCTTTTTTTAAAAACCACGTACTTGTGTCAACCGAACACAGGCAGAGTTCGTATCAAGTAGCGAACATGCTCGGTCGCACTCACGTTTCACGTACAGCACAATAATCATTCCATCATTTTATATACCATTATACCAATCATTATCATTTTCTCTCATCATCATCACCATTTACACGGGTGTCGCACCGCAGCCCTTTATTGGTGATTAAAATTTGCCATATCTACAGATGGTAAGGCAAGTGAATGCATACAGTTAGTTAAAAAAAGTTAGTTAACAACAGCCCATACCTAAATGTCCCACTGCTGGGCTTGGGCCTCGCCTCCCACTGTAGGGCAATGGACAATATACCAAGCGGCTTGGCAGGTTTGACACATCGGTTATTTCGATGTGCAGGTTGCATTACGATGTTTTCCTTCACCGTTGTTAGCGCGTGGTAATTGTAACAATATGCACATTAGGTCAGAAAACAGCCTAAGTGATGCATGCGTTCCGGCCACCATCGAACCCGCGACCTTTGAGTTAAGGCCGCGTGCGCTAGCCATTACGCTACCACGACTTTTTTCTTGAATTCTTTTTTAGCGAATGCATAGTAGAGATTCATTGATACTTTATTCAGGTCTGTGACAAATGTCATGTCGCAATGCTGTCTCCTGGGGCTGAACACTGTTATTTCAATCTCTGGCAATGCGAAGATATTTAGGCCGGAACGGCGGCGCGTTGCTTTGAGCGTGCACGCTCGACTACTGAACGTATGGATTCCTCTATTGGTGTATTCGTAGCAGCGTTTTTAGCGTGTAGTTAAGCGGAGTGATCAGGGTTTTGGCGTTTTAACGAGCGTTTACAAGTGATATTTTGTTCAGTGTGTGATTTGCGAGTAAAAGAAGTTGCGTTCGTAGCTATTTCATTCCATTTCTTCTTTGACACAATCCTATTTTTGAACAATGGATGACTTGAAAGCCATAACTCCGGCCGTGATTGCACTTCGCTAATTATCATTTCGAATTGTCGACATTATGTTGACATTAATACTATCTCGGAAGGATCGCATTGGCGGATGAAACAAAACAAACAATAACCACGAATTATACACTAATGTCTCGTAATATCGTTCCTTTGACGTGATGACACTTGCCCTCGAATGGCGGCCTCCGATTGGCCAACGTACTTGGACGCCCCGCTTGCACGCACACGCACGCTGCACGCGACAATACACGCTGGAACGGTCCGCTACACGTCCCGCCGTTCCGAATTTGCGGCCTTAAAATACGAATCCACTGCGATAGTGGCAAAAAAATTGTATTCTACTAAATCCACAATATCTTCTCGAATGCGTCTCGACGGGAATAATGCTATACTAATATAAAAAAGCTGAAGAGAGTAATGATAATGTGTTAGCTCAGATATGGAAACCCTGTCATAACGAGTCGCATTGAGAGTTTAAATTTCTCTAATAGTAATAACAAACAGTCTGAATTACTGTAAATTGTTTCCGTCCCTTTTCGAAAGTATTTGAAACCTTTATATTAGTTTCGGTTACGATTTCGGATATCCGATAGTTTTTGTTAAGGCTCTATGCACACCGTAGCTGTCGTTCAGCGTTCAAACCTGTTCCGGCCAGGGGCCGATCAAGATTTGCTATGTGTTCACTACTACAACTTTGCTGTTAGTTTTTGTTGCTTCACTCAAATATTATTTTTGATAAACCGGTACCGGTGCGATATAGGATCGAAACTAGAGCGACACTATAGTGAGAATACTTTAAATCTTTCTTGTTTAATAGTATCTGACCGGACCGGACCGGAAACAAACCGAAACGGAAACGGACCAAAACCGGAGCGAGATTGAACCGCGAACAGCATTATAATGTGAGTCTAAGTAACTGAATAAAGTCTGGTTTTAGTTGTGACTGCAGAGTGTTACAAGTTACATTTTGTACTGGGCGATTTATTCCTTAACATTCTATACTCACAAAAAGACATACATACAATGCAGATGCTTTAAATCTTCGCAGTCTTCAAATGCTAAATTACAAAGTCTTTGGGAGGTGTTTCGAAGGCTGCCCCTTAAGGCGCCTACGCACGGATCACTGTCAGTTGTTCTTGTCGAAATTATGTATCGCCCAATTGAATGACGTGGTCCATGAATTCTTCACAGCTTCGTTGAACTTCTGTTGGAAATGCTCCAGTGCTTTGTCTTCGGGTAAATACATCACCTGTATTAATATAGAGGCTTAAGGATATGTATTAACATACGTATAACGCATGTGTAAAAATGTTGTCACATTGTATTGTGATTAATTAATATCATGCACTATCTTCTAGAATAGTAGTTATTTGTTTTTCTATGATACAACTATTCACAACCCTTATATTATTAAATTAACTTCATCCATTTTGACGTCTGACATTAAACACGGTCTTTCTTGTTTGGGGCACGCTAATTCTCGAAAATTGTAAGTCCATAATATTTTCTTAAGTTTTCGCGACTTGTATACATAATAAAACTACGTTTTAACGGTTTTAAGCGCGGTAATTTATTTGATTTCGGTTTATCCGAGGAAAAATAAAATCTTTTATAAATCTTTTATTTTTCCTTCCACCCATTTTAATATTATATAAATTTTTAGAACTAGGCATGTTTGCTGAAGAGTTTCTTGCGCCGCTTCTTCTCTTCAAGCCACAACATGTTGTCAAGCGGTGGTAAATTAGATTAGGCTCCCATAGAGTAAATAATAACCATTAACAAAATTAAAACTAAATAATTAAAATGAACAAGTTGGCGGTAGGCTAAATAGAACTTTGACAATACACGTTAGACAAATGTCATCTTTGTCGTCCGTGACCACGGCCACTGAAAAGCGGCCGAAACGTCGGATAAACCGAAATCAAATAAATTACCGCGCTTAAAACCGTTAGAACGTAGTTTTACTATTGTAAGTCCATATTTTTTTGTGGTTGTTTCATTTTTTAAGTTTTTATGGCAATTTGTCGATATTTCCTTAAAGGGCACTGCGTGTCCCCACAAAAAAGCCCTGAATGTATAGCAGAATGGAAATGTTTAATGGTTGCATTGCTACCACAGAAGTATTTATAGAACTCCAGTGTATATGTTCCGTTAGATTATAATTACATTTTGAAAACGAGTGTGTGCGAATTTTAGCACACATACACGAAAAAAAAGAATTTTACGACATATTACTTTTGTGTGATGTCTACAATGTGTAAGTTAAACGAGGTTCAATAGTTAAGTGAACAAAATAATTGATGTTTGTCATCTCTACTGTACCCGTTCTAGTTCACGGATTGCCATGCACTTGGTCAAATTTATTAATTTTTCAAATAAGTATAGTGTATACTCATATCCACCCTTCACAGCAATTATACTAAATTTCATAATTACCATCATTTTTTTATCCTATGAATATTATAAACGCGAAAATTTGTAAGAATGTATGGATGCATGTTTGTTACTGTTTCACGCAAAAACTACTGAATTGATTTTGATGAAAGTTTACAATAAATAAATATATATAGCTTACACGTCAGAATAACACATAGGCTATAATTTATAAAGATACAGTGTGTATCCAAAATAACGATTAAAAAAATTAATAAAAATGATTTTCCATCATGACGCGGGTAAGATCGCGGGGCGCAATCTACGTCGATAAAGTGACACTCCAAAAATCAAAACCAAATGCATACCAATGTTTCTCTTAAATATTGAAGGTCTTTCTCGGAGCTAAGTTCCGGCAGTCCCGTCGAGATCATCATTGAGAACAAGGTCAGGATTAGGTGGCCATGCTTTCGCAAAATCTTAAACGCCTGAAAGTCAAAATAAATAGATAAATTTTTTAAACATGACTTTGCACCGTTTGTGTATTTCGCCAGTATCAAATATGGAACGTACCCATACCACGTGAGTATTTGGGGGGGGGAAGGTCTTTAATATACCACTCTTGGTCACATGGGGACCTTAGGTTTTCAATATCCTCTAGGGAAATTGTCGCGATTTTTCAACGTATAGCGCTTTTTAAACGGCTTAAAGACAGATATGAACCAAATATTTTCTGTTTCTTTTTTTTTTAATGGTTTAAAACTATATTTATTAGAAAGGCAATGGGAGGAGGGGCTTGGCTTATAAAACAAGTGGTTACCGAAGAGCGTGAAAAAACTTGTAAAAATGGGTGACGTAGTATGTGTACGTTCCCTGACTCAGAGAAAGTACCCTCGGAAATCAACACAAAATACATACAAAAGTGACTTACAGTCTCACAATACTCTTTGAATTTCTTGAAATTGTCTCCGGTGCCCTTTCGACCCTTGTTGATGACGTATATGATATCGTGCGTCAGTACAAACGGGACGCGTTCCCTTCTGAACCCGTATTTCTGTTTAAAATGTCCCAAGAAGTGGCCGAAGTCTATATGGAATAGCTAAAAAACACAAATATATTCGTATCTTAAACGTCACGAAATTTAGGACTCCCTGTCACACTTCGTCGACCCCTCCCTCCTCACGTGTGGCGTAATTTATGTATGGCCTCATGATAAGAACTAAAGAGGCGTACATCAACCGAGACAGCCACGTGACTGTATAATAGGGTAACCAAAAGTTCTCCATGTTATACTATTCATATTAAGGGCCTTACTTATAATTGTTTCTTAAATTTAAAGAAACTGCTCAGCAACTGATTAATGAAATTCTCACCCATAAACTCTTTAGTCGAATATTTTGGGTACAACCTACGTTAATCATTCAAATTTCGTTTATCTATGCTCCTCATAGGTAGACAAAAGGTAATACACGTTTATAAGTGAAGAAAAAGATATTCATTGATGAGGGTCTGATTCTGATTCTCTTACTTAAAATATGCCTAATCGTTTCTTAACGAAATTATTATAAGTAAGGCCGTAAGTGATATAATGAATCTTCATTTAAACTACCACTAACAGTGTTTAATTTCTTTTAATTGACAGAAGTGCTACCATGAAGAGAAGAAGTAGTCTAAGTATTTTTATTTTTTTCCATTGTTATCTAAAGTGGCTATGAATAAATGTTTTTTTTTTCTAAGTCAATATTTGGTTAATTTATTGCATGACAGCCCACGAGATGGAAAGCGGTTTCCATCGCCTATGGACATTTGTGACACCAAAGGTGCTACCAATGTGCTGCCACTCTCTAAATGAAGACTGGAACCTGGCCACTAATGCCGGAACACAACTCAAGGTTGTTATGGCGGCATACTCTAGACCAGGGGTGGTAGCCATCCAGGCGGGCAAATGACCTACCACCTGCCTGTGTAGTGTTTGTCGCCTCTTGCGACAAGCTGCCAGGCCGCAGGAAATTCTATTTTTCCTCCGTTCCTGCACAGATATGAATAAAACCGTATATATATTTACATGATTGTTATTCTAAGATTAGAACCATTTTGGAATATTACTGTTCTCTAATATTAATCAACTTAAGTATACACAAAATACCAAAATGTATCTATCTATAATATAAAAAAATATTTCACATATTTTTTTTATTATAAAAAAAAATATTATAAAATTTTAAACATACCGTGTCTGTACATTAAATCTAATTAAAAAAACAACTGGAATAGACTTTACAAATGATAGAAAAACGATGCAATTGTTTTTAGATTACTTATCCGTTCTAGATTCACGTAAGAACTACTGGACCTATTTCGACGCGGTTTTCGCGGATCGACAGCAAATTTTTAGATTTAAATTCTGCGCTACTTTTTATCCTGAGAATCCCGCGGGGATTTGTTGGGAATTATTTAAATAGACCAGATTTAAAAAAATCTGAATTCTAGTGTGCTTTTTGAAGTGTAACTTCTTTATTGGCGTTGGAAAAAAAAATATCGTCAATTTTTTCGGTTACGCGTCATATTTTTCCGTTACGCGCCATCTTTTTCTTGCCCCTACCACGGTCGAATGCACCGGCTTTATTTATTTAAACAATTTAAAGAAGTTTCACTTCTTTTTACTGATCGGTAGAAAATTTAATGTAATAAAATGTGTGACATTTTTTATCCCGGGAATCCAACGCTAATGAAGCTATTCGGGTGCGTAAAACTTAGTTTTTTTTCCGTACTTTGTGTCCTGAGAATCTTGCGGGAATTTCAAGTCAAGCGTGGACAAAGTCGCGGGCATACTCTAATTTTTAAATAAAATACTGAACCTGAGAAAGTCCATCGCAATACTTTGGAGGTTCGTTAAAGCAAAAACTGATATTATTTGATATTTCTTTTTATTCCGACGTTTCGGCCACGTACCTGTCCATTCTTCCTGACCATAATATTGTCGGAATGCCTGTCGGCGATGCCAAGTACGTAAGTGGCCACGCAATAACCGGCACAGCTCATCGTGAACTCGTCAACTACTTTATTGAACGCCAACTCGTTGCTCGTGTGTTTCCGAAGCCATTCTATAAAATGTAAGTGTAAATATACAATCGAATAAGTTTATTATGTTATATTGTGCAACAAGTGACTGCGGAGTGACGCTCGCGGACCACGTTCGTAATACCGAAGTAAGAAAGAGACTTGGTCTGAAAGAGAGTGTCGGGGTGAAGGTAAGCAAAGGAATGCTCTGGTGGTTCGGGCATGTGGAAAGAATGAATGATGGAAGAATGACTAAACAGATATACATTGCAAAAGTGGATGGATGCAGAAGTCGCAGAAGGCCACGACATGTGGTCCATGATCAAATTGATCGTGTATTAGCAGAAAGTGATATCAGGAGTCTTAAGAACAGACGAGCGTGCATGACAAGAGTATTTTTTTTTTTTTTTTTATGAATAAGATATTTAAAAATAAATACCTTATTAATATTACCATCTAATCTAAAAAGATTAATAAGTAATTTAAATATAACCTAAATTAACAAAAAGTATTCATACTAAGAAACTGTCCATTAACACTTTTCTTATTGTCTCTATTAAGGGAAGACACTTTGTTCATGTGTTCTTTATTAATAGCTAGCACATTATACTACACTTTTGTTTTGTTTATACCACTAGTTCAAATGGTTTTGTCCTTTTGAGCCTTCTCGTTATGTCCGTGTTGTCGAGGAGCTGGATCGCCTCGACATTCACGTGATGATGAAGCCGATGCTCGTGGACTTCCGCGTACTTCCTAATAATGTTGTTGACAAACTCCACTTTCAGGTCCCGATGGAGGTCGCTCGATCTAACGTACCATGGCGCGTTTACAATTCCTTTCAGCACTTTATTTTGGAAGCGTTGTATGATTTCTAAATTACTTGGTTTGGTACAGCCCCACAACTGTACACCGTAGGTCCAGACTGGCATTAGGACTTGTTTATAAAGAAGCAGTTTGTTAGGTACGGACAACTTTGAATGTTTTCCAAGTAGCCAGTACATATTTCTATAGCGAGCTTCCAGTTCCTCGCGTTTCTTTTTGACGTGAGCTTTCCAGCGCAGTTTAGCGTCAAGTGTCATACCTAAGTACTTTGCCGTATTTTCATACGGTACTACGGTGTGATTTACGTATATCGGGTGATAATTTGCCATTTTGTTAGTGAAGTCAATGTGGATCGACTTGGCTTCGTTGAGCTTAATACGCCATTTTTTTGTCCAGTTGTAGATGGTATTAACTGCTTTTTGGACATTTTCCACAGCTTCTTCGTGGGTAACTCCAGTAGCCATGATAGCTGTGTCATCCGCGAAGGTAGCTAGGGTATTATTTTCTAGTTCTGGAATATCACTTGTGTATATTAGGTACAGGACCGGGCCTAACACACTACCTTGTGGTACTCCAGCTTTAATTTCTTTAAGATCCGAAAAGCAGTCTTCTTGTCGGACCCTGAACATTCTATTTGAGATATACGAGGCTAACAAATCTGAATACTGTTTAGGTAGCAGTTTTTTTAACTTGAAATTAAGACCTTCATGCCAGACCTTGTCAAATGCTTGTGCCACATCTAAAAATACTGTAGAACAAACTTTCTTATCTTCTAATGTTCTCTCAATAATGTTTGTGATTCTATGCACTTGGTCTATGGTTGAGTGTTTCTCTCTAAATCCAAATTGATAATCGGGGATTATTTTTCTCTCTTCTATTATTGGTTTCAGGCGGCGCAATAACAGTTTTTCAAATAGTTTAGACATTATTGGTAAGAGAGAAATTGGTCTATAAGATGTCGTGTCATGTGGAGATTTACCAGGTTTTTGTATCATGATCATGATGACAAGAGTATGAATGTCAAAGAAGCAAGTGAGGTGTGTAAGAATAAGCCTAAATGGCGTTCTGTTGTTCGTGCCTACCCCGCAAGGGACCTGGCGTGAAGTTATGTATGTATTGTGCAACCATGAATAAATAAATCATGTTAATCTATACTAATATTATAAAGCTGAAGAGTTTGTTTGAACGCGCTAATCTCAGGAACCGCTGGTCCGATTTGAAAAATTCTTTCAGTATTGGATAATATATTTATCGAGGCTATATATCATCACGCTAAGACCAATAGGAGCGGAGCATCAATGAAGAATGTTTCAAAATCGGGGGGTTTTGAAAACAAATTCCACGCGGACGACGCCGCGGGCACACCTAGTTATTTATAAGTTATCAGAGGTTTGTACTTCGAAATATTATCCCATGGTAACCATGCAAAGTGAATATGACAGGAGTATATAATAATAAATCTTTTACTATGCAGCATGTAAGGTTGAATTTATGGGTATATAAAACATAACACATTTTCATGCGCAATACTCACCCATATATCATATATATATTATTACATTTATTTTACATCATACACATACACACAATTATATTATATATGTAATTCTATCAATATTAAATATAAGTATATATCGACACGACCCAACCTTATGATCAATATCGTTGGTCGTAAGGTGTCAGCGGTCGTGTCGTATAAAGGCGGCAACAATCTCTGCCCGCGCATGCGCAGAACAACTGCGCAGGCGCACTAGCGCCGCGAGTGGCTCGCACGCAAAACTTTTTATCCAATGAAGTTAGAAGTTCGCTGCGAGGTGACATTTTGTAAACAAAATACCAACGACTACGCTTAAAAACTTTGCGCTTTTCCAATGTTTAAAAGTACCAAATTGTTGTGAAAACCTGAATATTGTAGTAAGGAAAATATAGAAGTGATTCTGAACGGTTGTTTCCTTCTTGAACGTGCGTCAACAAGCTGGCGCACGAATAAATGTGAGGTGGGTACAAAAACATCATTATACTATATCCCCCACAAATTCATTACCACGAATTAACATCAGACGAGCGAATTCACTTACATTTAATATTTTCTTAAGTTTTCGCGACTTGTATACATAGTAAAACTACGTTTTAACGGTTTTAAGCGCGATAATTTATTTCATTTCGGTTATTCCGACGTTTCGGCAGCTTTTCAGTGGCCGTGGTCAAGGACGACAAAGATGACAATTGTCGACGAGTATTGTTGTGTATTGGAATAACCAAAAACAAATAAATTACCGCGCTTAAAACCGTTACAACGTAGTTTTATCACTCACTACTTTTAATAAACTTCACAAAGATCACTATCTTAATTTGTAAACAGTAATTATGTATGTGAATGTAACTTTATGTACAATCAAACAAATTGAAACATGACCCACCATAAGGTCATTTTCTTACAGTCGTGAAAATACAATTAGGGTGAAATTCGCCTGAACATACATTTCCTTGGTAACGAACTTGTTATCATGTTATTAAACATTGACAGTTACTGACTACGTTGTATTAAACAGATCGGAGAGACTCGTCTATACTCGTGTAACATCTGACAAATGCTATTACGTGCTATTACTATCTCTGTCATTAAGTATGTTGGATTAAGTGCCGTTTCCTATATCTTACCGACCGTTTATTTGCCTTACTAACGATTAAAATTTGAAGTAATCTCTATACAAGCAATGTCAAAATTCAACCTACGGTAAAGCAGGGGAAGTGAAGTGGAGTGAATAGTGAGATATCGGAACCGGTCATAAATCGACAAGCCAAAGGTGACACAGGCCAAACCTTTTGTATATACAACATTAGGTATTAGGGTTATCGTTATACGTTAGGTAGCAGAAATACACAAGAAAATAAAACATTAACAACATTAATGTGGAAGAAAATTAAAAAATTTTTTTTTGTTAATTTTATTAATTGGTTGTAGTATTTCAAAGTCAGAAATGGCACTCATTTTACTTTACTTAAGCCTAAAACCGGGTATAAGCACCATTGTTTTCAATGACGTCTAATAGTCGATTACGCATCGACCCGATTAAACGATTGCAGATGTCGGTTCCCCTCATGTAATTCCAAATTTCATTACAGTGCTGCTCAATTGCTTCCTTTGTCCTCTCGTTTCTGTTATCCCACATTTGAACCATCAAACCCCATAAATTTTCTATTGGGTTGAGGTCTGGTGACCTAGATGGCCATGGAATTAGAGTAATTTCATATTCATGTTGGGTAAGCCAGTTCGAGACAATTCTGGCGGTATGTACTCGACAATTGTCGTGAACGTAGGAGAATACAGGGACTTCTTCAAGTGGGTACACTATTCGCACTGTCGGTAACATTGATTCATCCCACAAATCGACATAGTTTAATGCGTTTTGACGAGGAGAAATTTGGACAAGTTCACCTATACCCCCGGTACCCATCCAGGCCCACATGTTAGCTGAAATTCGACCAGATAATTGATTGGGTACTACGTGATCCTCTGTGTATCGCGTATTGTTATAACGCCACAAAGTTAAGCGACCATGTTGAGAAGATCAAAATGATTTTTCATCTGAAAATATGATATTAGTCCAGTCAAAGTCTAAATAATTACGTGCAAAATTTAATCTTGCAGTTTTGTGTGCATTCGTGAAGTTTACTTTCTTAGCATAATGCCGGTAATGCAGTCCAATACGGTGTAAATGATTTCTTATGGTCTGTAATCAAACGTCGTAACCTGCCGCGAAATATTGGGTACGAGATAAAGGATGTTCTTCATAATGGTGCTGCATATCTGTACTTTGTTGGTTTGTTATTCGACGAACGCCATGATTATGTTTTCGTCTATCTTCAAGAATGCCCTCTTCAGCGTGCCGTCTGATCCATGTCCTCACTGTGTTCTGACTTATATTTAACACTCGTGATATTTCTCGAATGCCATAGCCTTCCGCACTGAGCACTACAATCCGAGCTCTTTGTTCTGCGAGACCACCCATTATACAATTGAAATAAATATTCTTAGATATTGAATTCTAATTTTTTTCTCATTGACTTTACTTGACTTCTGATATACTTTCAGAATGACATTTTATTTTTAAAATTATAATAATTTTTCTATAATGAACAGAGTTAGAATTATAAGGCAGATTTCAGTTCGAGATTCAAATTATTTCAAATCATTACTGTTTTATCTAAAACATATCTAGTACAATGATAACAAAGTTTAAAATTGCGTAGTTCTGAGGCTAGTGACGCATTTTTATTAATGTTTATAACGTCCTAAGTGCAACACACACAGTAAACCTTACTATTTTGACGGTTTTAAAGGAATTATTAGCAAAGTGGGTCATAAATCAGTTGTGCCGATCGTACATATATATGTATATAAATATGTTTTTTCTTTGCAGGAGTTCAGCAGACAGGCATACGGCCCATTTGATGGCAAGCGGTTACCACCGCCTATGGACATTTGCAACACCAAAGGTGCTACAAATGCGCTGCTACTCTCTTAAGGGAGACTGGAACCTAGCTACTAATGCCGGAACAAACTCATGGTTGTTATGGCGACATACTTTGCACTAGGGGTGGTAGCCATCCAGTCGGGAAAATGCCTTACCACATGGCTGTGGGTTGTTTTGACGCCTCTTAGGAGAGTCCGTCGGCTGCAGAATATTTTGTTCTTTATCCGTATCTGCACGGATAAAAATCGAACTCGGAGCCTTTGCACTCCAGGGTGCCAAGCTGGTAAAGGCCTAGCCAACTCAATCACAGAGTCCGATAAAAATAATAAAATATTAATAGTCAAATACAAGTCTGGACAGCTATAATCAGACAATTAATAAGGATGCTCGTTTAGAAACCATATTTATTCTGAGTGTGCTTCTTCCACTAAAATACCGATGTAATTAAGAACATTTAATTAAAAGTTATGATTCTTGCACAATAATTAGTCACCATAGCGCATTAGTACGACGTAACGCCAAGAACCATAGCCTAAGAAAGACTCCACCCGACTAATGTGAAAGTGAAAGCGTTTTTTTTTAGCAGGATCCAGCTGAAGAGCCGCAGATGGCTGTTTCAGCGATACCGGACTTTGGGGACTTCCCGACTCTGTGGGAGCGGAGGCGTTCAGCACGGAAGCAGCGCGCTCGAAGAAGCACCTCGTGTGATGTTCGACCTCGGCTCGACCGCTGCAGGGGGATTGACTCTATAGGATTAAGCCGTAAAAGGCTGAATGAGCTAAACCAACAGGCTGAAGTGTTTATATTGTTGCGTGCGAGCGGGGGTACGCTCTTATGGATTGGAAGAAAACACCAAGTTTTAACTAAAGGCTTTTATTGACTTACTCAGCCGCACGCAAAACCTCTCTGCAGGGTTGCCCCTATATGCACGAATAACGATGCACAGTCCCGACGACAGTGTCTCGCTTACAATACCGTCGCCGATATTGCTTAGACCACCTCCTGGTTCCGCAGTGCTCACCTCCGATATTCACGCGTGTAGCTCGCTTCTGGTTAGTCTCTCGAGCTACGCTACACTCCTCCTTCACTTACTGACCACTAAACTCGTCAGTGTCTTCTATTAAACTCTTCCTCCAACTCTTTCGTATCGCATTTGTCGCTTGACTTTCTTGAACTGAACTCAACTCTAAACTGCCCGGTAGGCGCGCCTTACGCTGTTTATATACCCGGAAGAATTTTCTAGAACCCATCTATCTATCTCTGTCTCTTCCTTCCCGAACCTTCTGTTCGGGAACTTTCGTTTATACATCTATCCCTTTCTAACATCTATCTCTTTCTTTCGTTCATCGTCTATCCCTTTCTAAATATATCCATCCGTCCTTGTTTTTTCCTTTTAGAATGTTCTAGTTTTTTCCAAAAGTTTTAAAACTAACTAGATGGTTCCACCATCATTCGCCACAATATAATGGGGACTCTATATCGACTCCGGCGGCGGAGCCGATCCTAGTCTATCTTTACTACCGCTTCGCAACGTGTTATAGCTGGAGGAGAAAAAGCGGCGGAAGAAACTCTCCAGCAACACGACTAAGCTAATTGTGTAGGGCTTCTTGTGCTTGTAATTATTGGGTGAAATTGGTGGGTCTTAACGTTGTGCGAGAGGATCCGAGCTGGGGGCTCTCCAGCGTCTGTTTTGTCCGTCTCTGTTATGCTAGGCTGATGTTATGAGCCCCGGGGGTTCATATTCCCGAGGAGACGGGTGATTTTATCGGGCTCGGCAATGAGTACATTGCGCGGGCGAAGTTTTCTCGTGGGAGCGTTCGGAGTGGGTTTGTAGTTGACCGTTTTCGTCACCAGAGGGTTCGGGTGATGGGGGCACGGTCAAAGAATCTGCGCGAGAGTGAGATTAAGTAATCTTTGATGGAGGGAAGCTCTGATCATTCGTCGTTACACCCGCTTGCTATTATATCAGAGCAGTACCAAGACAAGCCAAGTAGTGATCACTATTACCCGCAAATAATCTCGAGAAATTGAAAATAAAAAACATACAAGAAAAATTAAAAGAACAAAATTATCTCAAATGTTCCGACAATCGTGATGATCAAGAGCGAGTTAAAAATATTGGATTATTCCACTACATTATAACTTTGTTTAATATTTATAATTAAAAGTAATTACCATTAAGGTTTAATTAATATTAAAGTTACATAACTAAGTTAACATTATTCTAATAAATTAGATACTCACGTAACAAAGTTGCCCTGGAGATAGTGGATGCTGCGTGGAATATAACATTCTCTTTCTGAATATTGGCAACAGTCTCTGCGTCTTCTACCACCTCAATCATACCTACTGTGGATTCCATTGAGATGCAATTGTATGGATTTAATCTAAAAACAAAGTTATTCTAACTATATGAAAAACCTAAATAATTATAAGAATTTAAAATTACGAACACGGATGCTTTTCCACCAATAAAACTGCGAGAGAAATGGCAATATTACTCTCAATGTATATAAATAAAAATGAATCGTAGAAATGTACGTACGCGCATAACTTGACAAAGATTTTATCGATTTTGATGAATTTTTTTGTGTGCATTTGAAAGGGTCCCAGAGAGGTTTAGATTCACTACTGGAATCGGTAGGTGGTGCTGGGATCGGGTTCTAGGATTCCTAGACCGATCTTGATGATTTTTTGTGTGTTTAAGCGGGTTGCCGGATGGTTTAGCTTCATAATTGGAACCGGTAGGAAGCACTCGAAAGGGGTCATAGATTTTTATTTTTTCAGGGCTTCTGGGCATACTCATTACAATAGTACAATAATGTAACAAGTGAAAACCGAATTCAATTAATTGACCCCTTCTACTTCAGCCAATTTCGGTCCACTGCTGGACGTAGGCCTCCCCAAGTACGCGCCACATATCCCGGTCTCCCGTCTTCCTCATCCAGCCCCTGGCGGCGATCTTGCGCAGGTCGTCAGTCCACCGGGTTAACCCCATAACTACTTGATTTTTATATTTCTCATATTGGTGTTGTAATCAAAAACCTTACCTGAAGTCATATCCATGGTTCTTCCAAAGTCTATCCATCAGTCTTAGCATTTGTAGAGTGAACATATCCTGGCGCAAATCATCGCCTATTTTAAGTATAACGCGAATATCGGATCCACAAGGATCGGCGTTCTCAAAATCCAACATTAACGGTCGCATTTTGCTGTCCATCACACGACAACTTTCAGCCCTAACGAAGAAAACAGTTAGAACTCCTGAATACTCGTACAACAGTGCTAGAAATCATTATTGTGTTGTTTTTGTTGAACAAGTCGAACTGAACAAGTTACTTACTCTGGTTTGGGTGTCTGGATTATCCTCAGATCTGACTGTTGTATATCTATCTATAATAGCATAAAATTCTAAGCATTCGGTTTCCGTACATTAAAGCTATTAAAAAGAACTGCAGTAGACATAAACGCATTTTTTTAAGATTTCTTGTCTGTTTGTCGATTTGTCTCTTATTTCGGGATTCACGTAAAAACTACTGGGCCGATTTTAATCGCTGAGGTTAAATCTAATTTTTAGACTTAATGGCCAGAAAAGAAAAATCGAATTACAGTGTGATGTTTTCACTGAAAGACAACAAATTTTATGTTAGAAAATGTGTGATATTTTTTACCCCGAGAATCCCGCGGTTTGAAGTTGTTCGGGTGCATAAATTATTACCTTATTCCGACAGTCTTCACTAAAACGACAGATTAAATTCTTTTTTAAATACTGTGTCTCGGGAATTCCGTAGGAATTTCAAGTCAAGCATGGACGAAGTCGCGAAGTAAAATAATTTAAAAAAAACTCTCCAAACTTTTTTTTTGCTATATCAAACTAATGCAAACAACATAAATTAGGATTAACAAACAAGAACGAAAAAGATGTATAATATAATTCATAGTTTTTCTGACTAAATCGTTAGTTCTGATGCCCTGTCTCAAATGTCTACATAGTACAGTAAGTTAATATCGTCTTACTTGATTCTCTTGCATATTAGACTAGGGTTGAGTGGAGACACCAAGTCATGCAATGCACCCACAAAATGCTTATCTTGTAAGCTCTCCGTTAATGCTGCACGAGCCTTCGATATTTCCTTTTTCTGGTGTACAATTGAGTTTATTGCTGTAAAAATGTCATTGTGTAACAAAAAAAAGAAAAGTTAGATTTCAAAGAATATGCCAATGGGGTGTAAGGCTATTTATTTGGTTTCAACAACAATCATTTTGAGTGACATAACATAAAACCCGCAAGAGTTAACTTGAGACTTCGCTCGGATGACGTAAGCGCGAGGTACTGACTCGATCGTACGAGTCGATGGCAAGAGCGGTAAGACGCTCTCTTAGGGTCGGGAGGGGAGGGCGCATTCCGCTAAGTCTCAAGTTAACTCTTGCTGATAATAGTGTAATTTCTACATCATATTATTTCAAACATAGCGTTACGAATTTTGGCGGATTCGAATTTAAAATATTAATTGAAAGTTCACAAACTTTATTAGAAGCACGAACGAACTTTGAATAACATGTGTAATGTTATTCAAAGTTCTCACAGACACGATCAAATACAATAAGGCCAAACCTTGAGGCAGAACATTGTAATAGCATAAAACGTGTAAAGAGTATTGATGTGAGATTCCCGATCCGAATGTACACTTGATAACTCCTCTATCGCAGTTGAAACTTAACTATCTCAACGGGCCGACCTTATATATTCGCAAAATAGGCATGACCTCTTAATAAACATATTTATTCTTTAGCCAGTCCCTGTCCACTGTTGAACGTAGGCATCCCCAAGTTTGCGCCACATATCCCAGTTTCCGGTCAAAATAAAATGCCGCGCTTAAAACCGTTACAACGTAGTTTTAATTAATGACATTTATTGACCTTTTAATTTTTTTAACATGAATTTACTGTACTTATATTTAGAGGATAGCTTTATTAACATTTTGATTGTAAAAATATACATACATTTTAATTTTTCCAGGCAGGTAACTTGGTGTTGCAATATTTTGATGTGCTCCTGGCAGCCGCGGCAGTAGGCCTCTAACATAAGGCCAAAGCGGATCGAGACCGATGGAGTTTGTATCTCCGACCTAGCCAAAATGATGATAGGTTTCTATAGATCATTGTAATTTTAGCTTAATTAATTTAAATTTTGTTTCCGGAGCTCAAAGGCAGTTTTAGTGGTTATAATGTCTCTTAATTATATCCCTAAACTCAATTGACCATGAAATTCAACTCTCAACATCACTCTTCTTAATATTTTGTATAAACCAACGAAGTGCGATTGATTTTGTGTCACAAATGGTATAGTTTACCCTTAATTTTATTTAAAAAAAAAACAATATTTTTCCATTACCATTATATATCGGTGGTGCATGCAAGCGACACTGAAATATTTTGAATATTCAATCTATACGAACAAAGTGCTTTGCGTCTACCTTCATAATGCGCATCGCAAAAGAGTGGAACTCATTACTAGTCTGTCCTTCCCGATACTTAGAGCCTGGGTGCCTTCAAGTCCGGTATGAATGCACTTTCTAGGTAAGCGTGCTCCATCTTCTCCGTTATTTACTATGGTCTGGGTATCTGCGATCGGTCCCAGAGTAAACCCATAACACAAGCGTGACTTGCTTAATTCGGGGATATACAATCATTGTGTGTTTGTTTGCCGATTATTTATTGTCTTTCAAACTGATGCTTACTAAATATCTTTGGTCCTCGCAAGTCTAAAACATGCTGTTGATTCTATATATACAGGGTGGCGCAATAGAACGTGCATATTTAAAATATTGATTAAAAAATAAATACAAAAGGTATAGTTAAAATAAAACAGGTATTATTAAGAAATAACTGAAGTTTATTTTTTAAAAATAACATCGTCTAAATGATGACCCTCTCTACGACGACACTCCTCTAATCGCAAACGGAAGTTATTGAAAACTTTCTTCAGTAATGCTGGTGTAATTGCTGCCATTTCACCACGGATATTCTCCTTGAGCTGATCGATGTTTTTCGGATTATTGCTATAGACTTTGTTCTTGAGGTATCCCCACAAAAAAAAGTCAGGAGGCGTCACGTCTGGACTACGTGGGGGCCATGGGATATCACCTCTTTTCGAAATCAGTCTGCCAGGGAACATCTGTTTCACAACCGCCATGGAGTCATTTGATGTGTGACAGGTAGCTCCGTCTTGTTGAAACCAAGTCCTAGAATTCACTATTCTTGAATTTTCAAGCTCTGGAGCCAAAAAACCTTCCAACATCGCAACATAGCGTTCGGTATTAGCAGTGACGTTTTGCCCCCGCGCATTTTCAAAGAAAAACGGTCCAATTATTCCTCTACCAGAGATTGCTGCCCATACTGTCACTTTAGGACTATGCAGTGGTTTCTGGTGCTTGAGTTTGGGATTCTCACTGTTCCAGTAACGACAATTTTGACGGTTTACGAACCCATTGATATGGAAGTGGGCCTCATCTGAGAAAAGGATATTGTCAAAATTGGAAAATCGATTAAGCATTTCATTAGCAAATGCGAGCCTTGCTCCGAAGTCAGACTCTTTCAATTCTTGTGTTAACTGCAGCTTGTAAGGATGCAGTTTAAGATCCAAGTTTAAAATTCGTTGCAAACTTCGTCGCGATAAGTGTAAGACAGACGATCTCTTGCGAGTAGACATTTGTGGATCTCCTCGTACAGACTGCATAACTCTCTCAATATTGTCGTCGGTCCTAGATGTTCTTGGACGACCTTTTGCTTGTGGTTTAAACGTTGAACCAGTCTCTTCAAAACGCTGTACCCATATTTTAATTAAATTAGCACTCGGAGCTTCACTAATTTGCCGTAGTCCATATTCAGAACAATATAAACGCCTAGTAACGATGTATGAACGAGAGTTCTCGTAAAATGCGCGCACGCAAAATGCGCGACGCTTCCCGTCGAAGTGACTCATAGTGACTAAAACTCCATGAGCCCGCCTACTCAACGATGCAGGCTCCCCCCGCCCGCGCACTTTCTACCCCGCGAAAAAAGATGATGCAATATGCACGTTCTATTGCGCCACCCTGTACTATGATATATCTTATTTTTGTATAGTATATAAAGTATATAATTATTTAATTTATTTCATTTTAGAATGTTTCTTATTATTTGTTGACTTCACCGCCACTGTTGTCTTAATATTTACTTTAGTTTAGGGGGTTGCGTGGAAGAGATCGCTTTAAGCGATAAGGCCGCCCTTTGTTTTAACATTTACCGTACTTCGGGTGGTGTGCATAGACATTTGACCGACTGTTAAAATAAAATAACCACTGTTTAGGCAACTTTTAGTGTTCACCACAAAATATTCCTTGGTGGGTATACATGGGTATACATGGCAAACCTGAGCCGTTTAAACACCGGTAAACTTTAATCAGACTTTTGAAGGGACTTTTTATGCAGTTTGCGTAATAGTCTTGCTTCTGGTTCCGGTGTTTACTTATGTTCCACTGTTATTTTAAACAAATAGTTTTTTATTTAATAATTTTAGCATTGAGTAAAATGCTTCCTGCTTTTAATTTCATAATGGAAGAAAATGACATTATAAATTCGCTGGAATATCTACATAATATAGACATAGTTACAAGGAGGCCTCGAATTATTCAAGAGCGTCGGAATTTCTTTGAAGAATATGAAAAAGTATTGTTCGTCACTAGATTTGCATGCATGCATGCATGTATGCACCTGTCCGTTTGTTTTCAATGACTTATTTATATTTCATAAACAGATCAGTCAAAATCTGCTTTTCACTGTTACAGAAATTTGCTGTACCCTTTTTGTCTTTTCTTCCATTTTTGTAATCTTTATAATCAAAGTTTGTAATACTATATTGTTTAAAATTTGATACGTTAACTGACATCTACCAGGTTATGTAAGTACTACGAAGCTAATGACATATGTAAATTGACATAAAATATTGCACATAACTCGTCAAATTAAATAAGACGCCTCTGTCATAAAACACCATACTAACGCAGTAACTTCTTAACTTTGTATTATTACTTGTTAAGCAACAAATTTGTAATGTCATTTAGCTTTGACGGATTTTGCAGACGTCAATTGACTTTTTCATTTAGTCTAGTTATATCGTCACTCTATTCATTCGCCATTCATCCAAAAAACCCCAATACCGCTCGTTTACCTAACCGAAAAGCAAAAGATGCTGGTGAACACTAAAAAAACACTCCTCAATTATGTCGACTGTTAAGTTGATTCAACGTTTTTCTCCAGTCTATGCACTTCACTCTTAGTATTAAGAACGTAATTTAAATTTTTGGTAAACAATAAAGTGTTTTCATTAATTCATTCACATTCACCTGTGCTCCACACGACGGGATCATAGTCTAACGTGAACCTATACTAATGTCAAAAAAATTTAGTCATGAAGGTCGTCGGTAATACGAGAACTCACCTCAAATGCCAAAAGAGGTAATGGCCCACAGTCATGTTCGCGTAGGCGCGTTTCAGGAGGAACACGGCCAGGTCGCACATGAGGTACGGCTCGTGCTTCAGTGCCTGCACCAGCTGCAGCAGGTAGAGGAGCAGCTCCGTGTCCCCGATCGCGGACAGGCATGACACCGCGAAGCTCCGTACTGCCGCATCTGCATATGCATAGTCTAGCAACTCTAGCGCACTCTCAACCTGAAATCGCAGTCGAATTAGAGGGAATAATATAAATAAGTATTTTCAAATCAAATCAAATCAAATCAAATTTATTTGCTTAAAAACATGGTTAGTATTATATAAATATAAGATGACAATATATTGTGTAATGTTTCACATGTTTTTGCCTTTTCAGGCATGCAAATAGTAATTAAGTTGAAAATCAACTAATCAACAAAAACATAGTATAGTCCACTCAATCTACAGACATTAATTTTACTTCTTTTTCTAATATTATACAGTGATCATAGATAGTATGTCGAGTGCAGAGTTATTAAATGAGTTATTTAAATACAATGTCAAAAAATCTTCATAATTATCTGTCATTCAAATATTTTAAAAAAATTAAAATATTTCTTATGGGAGGGTAAACCGCGTAACGCGTTACGACGCCAATCCGTCTGGCTTCCCTTTCTCTCACGCATATGGTAGCGTTAGGCAGACTCTTTTAATAATAAATAACCATTCCTTACATTATCGTATTAATATACATAAAATTTAAGTAATAACCTAAGCTTTTCTCGAGTTAAACAATTTCAATATTATATAGTTCAACTTAGATTACTTTAACTTAACACTTCTATCGGGCGTTCCGAGATAACCACACTTTTTTTTGTGCTGTTTAAAAAAATAACAAATTAATGTTACAATATAACCAAAAAAGACTATTAAGTAATCTATATATATATAATGAAAATGGTGTTCGTTTGAGGCTCAATCACGCTTAAACCACTGATCGTATCGACATGAAACTACCACCATTCGATGCGAAATTTTTCCTAGATGGTTTATGGCTATTTATCTATATCTATATAATCTATATATCTTATCTATATATATATAATGAAAATGGTGTTCGTTTGAGGCTCAATCACGCTTAAACCACTGATCGTATCGACATGAAACTACCACCATTCGATGCGAAATTTTTCCTAGATGGTTTATGGCTATTTATCTATATATATCTATATATATATAGATATATAAGCAAAGTTTGTTTTCTTTGTCCGAGGTAAACTCGAAAACTACTGGACCGATCATCATGAAACCACAACCAGTCGACGCGGAATTAATCGTAGATGGTTATAGGCTATATATTTTTCAAATTCTATGAGCCCTTTCCCATGTTTTCTCAATTTGTTTGTTTATTAATTTATTTGAATAAGGCGGTACGAAGTTCGCCGGGTCAGCTAGTTTTCATATAAGCTAACTTATCTGTCATTAGGCTTACTAAGAAAAGCACTTTCTTGTTGTTTAAGCTGAGGACACTTTTTTCGTGTATTATTTATTAATAGCACACTACACCATACCTTAGTTTGGTTTATATTACTAGTTGATTACTTTAAAACTTAATTAATGTATTGCAGACGTTAAACACATAAGACATTTTTCTTGAAGATTACTCTGAAGTATGAATATAGATGAACTATGACTAACTTGACCCTGGATAAATACAGAAATTGTGGCATACTTAAAAAGACAACAACGAATGTGAAACAAAACTAACTTGCAGCGGCGGCCAACGCGCCAGTAGTCGCGGGACGCCCGCCGCGAACGCACGCTCCCCCCACTCCACGCACGACAGCAGCTTGGGCAGTAATTCCGGTGCGGCGCCGGAGAGACATTTGCGCGCCCCCCACAACTTCCTTCGGTCTTGTTCGTGCAATTCGAACATGGGGTCACGTGACGCGACACTCAGCAGTGCGTCGAAGCCGTCCGCGGTCTCCTCGCCTTCGACTTGCTCCTCGGCGGTGCCGTCGTCGTCGGTATGCGCCATAACGGCCTCCAAGCGCGGATACAATATCGGATGCTGACAATTGTAGCTAAGGAAAGAGAACGTGATATATAAAAAAAATTCAATAATTATTTGAACACTTCCCTCTCGGAACCACCACAAATTTGCGGTCAAATACAGATAATTAAAACGAACCTTGAACTCATGCTTTCTCCCACTAACTACATAGAATTTGTATTAGAGTAAAAGAGACGGTATAATTTTCAGTTTTGGCGCGGCAATTTTGATGGCAGCTGGCCGATTATGGACCCTTTCAGGGTTAAGAAAAATAAAATATTGTTTGTAAAAAGACAATAATGATAAATGCTTCTTTTCTATCGAGAAAGTGTCGCGGGCACAGCTAGTATAAACGTAACATTCATTGAAATGTTGACAGTACTGTTTCTTGTATTCGTGCAAACAAAAGTCGACTTTAAGGCGACGAACATTTTAACTCCGTGAGTGTACAAAGAATAAGTACCATTAATAAGAAAGCTATAGCAACATTTATAACTTTATTTCAAACAAATAAATTACCGCGCTTAAAGCCGTTAAAACTTTTGTTACGCGACGTCCATCACAGCAGTTATGAGAACCATAGATTATATTAATATCACATAGATAATCTTCATAGATAATAATATTATTATGTAGGGTAGTTTTCGTAGTATTTTCGTATAAAAGGCGGTGTGGCGTGTAGACGGTGTTCATTGCTTACTGAGTGGTAAAGGGGAATCTCTGCCCAAATAGTTAATATTAGGTATATTTGGTACTTTCTTGCCCAAATCTCTGCAAGGCTTTTTACACTTTGTTTTATTATTTATCACTAGCTGACCCGTGCCCACTTTGCTGGCTATCAGAAAAAAAATCACAATCAAATATACCCTATGTCACTCGGGAATAACGTAGCTTTCGACTGGTGACAGAATTTTCAAAATCGGTTTAGTACATACATACATAACTTCACGCCAGGTCCTTTGCGGGGTAGGCACGAACAACAGAGCGCCATTCAGGCTTATTCTTACACACCTTACTTGCTTCTTTGACATTCATAGCTCTTGTCATGCACGCCCGTCTCTTTTTAAGGCTCCTGATCGGTTCAGTAGATCCACAGATTACCCCCAACAACGTCACAAACTCACAAACTTTACCTCTTTATAATATTAAGTATATATATAGATTTATAACTTGTATAACAGTGAAGGACAAGCAGACTTACTTTGAAAATCGTACTTGTAATGTTGCACAGGATGAGGAAGAATCAGGAGAATTCAGGAGGAATGAGGAGTCTGCATCGGGATTGACGGCGACAGTTCCCAGGGGATGGAGGATCAGGTCGCCTTGCGTGTCGTCGGCCGCGCGCGTCCACATCGAGAGCGTAACGCCGTCTGTACGCAACTGCTCCTTGTAATCGAATATCATCGTATTTGCCCACGTCAAGCGGTTCACTGTCTCCTGCATTCATCAAGTACAATACAATAACTAACTCTTTACTATACAACATTAGAAGAAATTACACGTTTCAGTCTTAAATACTATCTTTCCTACAATTTTTATATTGCAGGAGTTCAGCAGACAGGCAGACGGCCCACTTGATGGAAAGCGGTTACCATCGCCAATGGACATTTTCAATACCAAAGGTGGTACAAATGCGCTACTGCTCTCTTAAGGCAGACCGGAACCTGGTCACTAATGCCAGAACACAACGTTATATCATAAACGCGAAAGTTTGTATGAGTATGTATGGATGTATGTTTGTTACTCTTTCACGCAAAAACTTAGCTTACATATCAGAATAATATCACATAGGCTTTAATTTATAAATATATAGTATGAATTATCCAAAGTATAACGATTTTTGATCACCACGCGGGTCAGACCGCGGGGCGCAGCTAGTAAGGTATAATAATCACAAAATAAAAAGCCCGATTTGACAGTTACGAGTAGCTATAGAACGTAACTTTGAATGAAGTCGACAGAACTGAAAGCCAATAACTATTAACTTATTTCGTATTATACATATTTTTTTACAATGTTTTAAAACATATTCCAATAATTATTCTCCTCCGAATAACAAAATATGTTATGTCATATTAATCTATGACGAAGTCCCAAACAGTTACGTTCTAAGGCGTTTTATGTTTAATTTTGGTGTGGCTACCAAAGGGTTGTTGCAGTTCATTAACTCAATTCGATTCAAGAAAAAAAACTGTATGCATATTTATTCGAAAAACTTACACTACTTATGTATTTTAAGTAAAATAATATTACATAAATGTACATATATGTATTGAAAACAAAAACGATTGAATAATTATTAGGGATTGGCCGAATGTGGTTTGAACCGAATACGAACTTCGGCCGTCATTCGGTTAAAACAAAAAGCGTTTTTCGCCACGCTTTCTCAAGAGTAACACGTCGTGACTTGATAACGCCGATTATTTTTTTTGGCTTTTTTTACACCATATCTTGCCTTTAGTAAATTTTAGGTATGAGTAGGTGGATAAAAGAATAGATTTTTGGACCTTTAATTGAAAAAAAATCGCCATTTATTTAAATTATATTATATTGGCGGGTTACGACTAGGCGATAAAATACATACAAAGATAGGCAGTACAACAATACCTTGGTACTGTCCTTTAGTTTTCGTCTCGATTTGAATTTGACGATTTCATAAATGCCAAAACACAAGCGAGCCATCCTTGGCAAATTGGACACTTTTATCGGGAACACTATCGTCTGCGCCCATTCGGCGTCGCCATTGGTCGATATTAGAACCGAGCGTGTCTTTCTAGTCTCACATAGGGCTTTACCACCGTGAAAGATACCTACTTGACAGACTACCTGTAAAAAAACAAGGGAGCGTGATATTATCTTGTTCAGATATTTTAGGGGCGGTCATGAATCTTTCTGAATTGTATCTATGCTACATACTACAAAATAAATAACATTGAAGTTTTCAACTTTCTTTACCCCCTTCCAGGGGCAAAATTTCATATTATTTTTGTACACAAGCTGTTAGGTGCCATCAAAATTGGCCGCGCCAAAACCAAGTGAATTATAGCGTCTCTTTTATTCTAATACAAATTATATGTAGTTAAGAGGGAGAAAGCATCAGTTCAACATTCGTTTCATTTTTTCAGCAGACAGGCAGACTGCCCACTTAATGGAAAACGGTTACCATCGTCTATGGACACTTGCAACACCAAAGACTACAAATGCGCCGCTGGTCTCGTAACAGAGACACACACAACGTAAGGTTGTTATAGCGACATACTCTAGACCAGGGGTGGTAGCCATCCAGTCGGGCAAATACCCTACCACCTGGCTGTGGGCTGTCATGTCGCCTCTTAGGACAGGTCGTTCGGCCGCAGGAAATTGTATTCTTTCTCCGTTCCTGTATGGATAAAAATTTGACCACAAATTTGTGGTGCTTCTCAATTTGCTGTTATGGCAGTTCAAGAACAAAGGGGTATGGGTAATTTTTTTTCGGAGGTTGGCTTGACTTTTTTTATGAGCGGCCACTTTTTTAACTATTGCTCTTTAGTAGTTCTATACTTGAGATACAAGAATATTAAAAAAAAACTTGGTCCTAAGTTATATCGGAACCGAGATATTTAAGATCAAAATCGTGCTGCGTGAACTTAAAGTACTGTAAAACGGGGTTAATAGAATTCACGGGGTGATTAGACACATTGGGGTTTGGGTAAAAGTGGCTTGATTTTTTAAGTTTGCGGCCTGCGATTACATTTATACAGTAGATAGTATACAGTAATAAGTTTGGTAATCAAAATCGCTTAAGTGAATATGTGTTAGAAAATAATCTAAACAGAAGACGGGCTCATTTTCAGTCTATAAATGCCGCTGATCTTGGCGGAGATGAGTTTCCAGTTTTAAGTAATGATGATCATGATCATTTATGCCCTGGGCACATATCAAGTAGAGCAAGCACGTACCTATTATGGTCAACACATAAAAAACGGGACCTATTTAATTGAAATATTTAAAGAACCTAACCTGGAAGATTTCACAAAAGTTAAGTTAGATTGTAACGACCCATGGCTTTTGAGAGGAAGAATCCAATCCAGGCATGTTTCGAGCCGAACTTAATATGTCTATATTTTGTGAAAACGAGGGCTTCAGGGTCGGGATGCTATTTTAGGTCATTATTGCTCTTGCATTGTTGGAAAACGTACATTAGGTTGTTGTTCCCATGTCATATCAATCGTGTGGTATTTGGGATGGGGTATGCACCAAAACCATTTGTCTTCTCCTGCTCAGTTCCTAGATACAATAATCAGGCATGATGTAGAAAACGAAGCGTATGAAGAACCCGATATCGAAAAGTAAATAAAGTGCACATTTAATGTCATTATAGTGAGCGTTTTATTTAGTTTTCTTTTTTTCGCGTATGATTATAGATATATAGGATGTAATTAGTGGATTAATAAATATAATTGTAAAAAGGTTTTGTGTATTAAATGTAATTGTAAGAACAACTACTTTTTACTATGCGTATAAGTACCTATGTTCTAATAACAAACATGTTCAATTAGGGTAATAGTTCACTTTAATTACATATGTTATATTATTTCAAAAGCCATGCACAAAAACATGAATCTTGCAACAACAACAACCTTGCATAAAACTGATACCTTAAGTTCACGCAGCACGATTTTGATCTTAAATAGCTCGGCTCCGATGTAACTCAGGATCAAGTTTTTTTAATTGTCTTGTATCTCAAGTATAGAACTATAAAATAGCAATAACAAAAAAGTGGCCGCTCATAAAAAAATCATGCCAACCTCCGAACAAACCCCTTTATATTTTGTCAATTTATTTCTAAATGCATGACTAAAAGCAATGAAATTATTATAAAATGATAAAATTAACGATAAGATACATTTGAAAATAATGTAAGCGTTTATTCAGACATAAAAATAATTAAAGATAATCGAATCCAATATTACGAAACGTGCCTATCGACCCCGTTTTACGGTACCAGTTTCATGCAAGGTTATTTGTTGAAAGATTCATTGTGCATGGCTTTTGAAATGATATAACATATCTAATTAAAGTTAACTATTACCCTAATACTACTAACGAATTAACTGCAGATTAAAAAGTTTTGTGCATGAAAACCCAAAATCTAATTATGTTTTAATTGGTTCAATTTTTTCACATATTTCGGCTCCGATGTATGTTAGACAAAAACGTTAAAACAAAAAGTGTTTCTATTACTGTATACTATCTACTGTATAAATGAAATCGCTGGCCGCAAACTTAAAAAATCAAGCCACTTTTACTCAAACCCCTTTGTGGTGGTTCCGTCTTAAAAGGTTAAGCAGGCAGGTATGATCATCCGAGCGTTAAACCCCGGTTGCGTTCAGAGCGATCGCTTCGACACACGAGGTCGTTTTCCTACTTCTACGGCATCCTGTTTAGAGACTATTGGTACTCATGACATCCTTCACAAACTTAGCTTAAAGTATAGTTACGAGTGCGGGACTCGAATTAAAATGCCGTTGGAATTACTATGGAATTTGTTAGAACTATACAAACACGTATTAAACAGGTATAAAAATAAGTGGACATAACCAGTACAAACTGCACGTTTCATTAACACGCGCTAAGTCCGTCACTATATAGCTTATTGAATGTACACGTCTTGCTCGTATCGTAATCGTCGCTTGACTGTCTCACCCCTCCGTTCGGGCATTGTTTTATACTAAGCTATACAATACAACATTCGACCGCGTGGACTAACTTTTCTAAGAAGTGATCTGCACACCAGCGGCCATAAGCGAGTACAGTAACAATAGGATGTTTTTCTTAATTACAAATTTTAAACACAAAGTAAACAAAAGAAGTCCAAATGCGGGAAAGGTAATAAACTACAGGTGTGCATTCACTTTGTCGGCACTCGGTCGTAATAGTATAATACATCAATTGCATAAAGTCAGTTCATATGCAAGATTTTCTGCAAAACAGGCAATTAACGAAATTCACATATTAAGAATATGGATCTTACTTTAGCATAAGTATTTGTAACATTCAAATCAGAGACTCGTTCTATGACACATGTGTAAAAGTGATCGATGTTCCACGAGGACTCATTCTTTTTCCTTCTCATTGTGTTTGAGTGTTCCGCTGTCATTCTCCGCTTCTCTAACAGACAAGGCACTTCCTTTTTTACTGAAAGAAGTATAATATATATATATATATATAGAGAGAGAGAGAGAGAGAGATGCCACGATTATTCGGCGTCTCTCGGTATTCGGCCCCATTTTTAACTATTCGGTTTGCGGCCGAATACTGCGTAGTATTCGGCCAAGCCGATTATTCATGGCATCTCTAGTTATACATCTTTTAACTATCAATAATTTGTGATTGAAATATATACATTTTTGAGTAATATGTACATTCTTTTTCTTTAAGATTTATAACAGCAGCCCAAAAACGTCCCACTGCTGGGCTCGAGCCTATCAGTATTGGAGAACGGACGTATACCCGCCACGCTTGACCTGGCTTGGATATTTGGCAGGTTTTACAAATCGGTTATCTCGATGTGCAGGTTTTAGCACGATGTTTTCCTTCATTCACCCTTGTTAGTACGTGGTAATTGTAACAATACGCAGATTAGGCCAGAAAACTGCCTAATAAATTAGAATCCGCGACCTTTGAGATTGAGACGCGTGCGCTAGCCATTACGCTATCACGACTATTTTTTGTCTTTAATATTTGGTATTCGGTATTAGCCCGAATACAACACAGTACTAGGCCGAATGCCGAATAGAAGCCGAATATATGGCATCTCATCATCATCTCCTCATTTCACACGATGAGTTGTGTCCTGCTCGTCTGATCCCTCCCCTCAGGAGAGGGGACGGGACCATTCTAGTCTGGTAAAGTGTTGGCTGATCCTGATGTCGAGGGCATTCAAACAAAACAGACTGAGCTGTTCATGGGGCATGGAGCGCTCTCCAAATACCTGAAGCGGTTGAGGTTGAAGGAGAACTATTCATGCATCTGCAACTAGGACAGCTGGGAAACACCATACCATATATTGTACTGCCCTGTGCACACTCAACTAATAAGTAATATATTATTTCATCTAATTTATCTGCTATCGGCTGGAGAGCCATTATCAGATATGTTCACTGCATCACTTGGATGGTCTATCTCTAGTAAATACTTAACCATTTTAATAAATCAGACGACTTATAGCCTGTGGTCTTAGTTAAATTTATGCCATCTCGTTAGTCAATGGATTTGGTTGTTTCTGGCGAGCAGTACTCTCGCCAAACTATTGCTGTGATACTGAAGTGGATTTTATATGCTTAGCTCTAGTATTGTACTTCTTCCTTTACAGTAGGTATATATACTAAAGATAGTGTACTTCAGGGGTTTCCTAGAATATCCCAAAAGAAGGAACAGCCGTATACAGCCGCCATTTATGAAAATTTTAAAATCAGGGCCGACAGACGAATTGACGCCCAGTTGGTCGCCCCAAATATCAGTCAAATGATGATGCTGATTCGCGCTAACTTCAAGCCTATACCTGGCAGGAAACAGCGCAGAACAGAAATAAGTTTTTTTTTATAGCTGGAGTACAGCAAACAGGCTGACGGCCCACCTGGTGGAAAGCGGTTACCGTCACCTATGGACGTTTACAACATCAGAGATGTCTCCAACGCGCTGCCGGCCTCGAAGAAATTTTATGACACCCTTTTTGAAAAACTCCATATCGTAGCGCTGTGGGAAAACCTCGGCCGGGAGCTCATTCCAATCCCCACGGTACGCAAAAGAAACGTTCTACAGAACCGTTGCGGAGTGGAAGTGGAATATTTTACAAGTGGAATATTCTCCTTTAGGAGGCCATGAAAATATGTGTGAATTTAAATAGAAGTTTTCAACTTACTAACTAATGGCACTTCATCAATGTTGACAGTCATAACATGGGGTATGCTGTCGTTTGAAAGCATTTCCTGTATATAGAGAAACTGTATGAGGGGGTGATCTCCAAAAAGGTACTCCTCACGACCACAAACTTTGAGCACATAGTCTTCTGCTTGATCACAACGAACCAATTTACGCAGTATCGCTTCAATGTGTTGGTGTGGCGTAAGAGATAAAGGCACGTTGGATGAAAATCGAAACTGAAAATTATAAAGAAAATTTTTTTAAAAAAAATTATAAATTGCACCATTGTATTTTCTTAAGTTTCTAAGTTTCAAGAGCAGCGTTTTATTTGACCTTTATTCCGACGTTACGGCCACTTCAGTAGCTGTAATCACAGAAGACAAACATGTCAAGTGTCAACATGTCATTTGTTCATTTTAAATATGATATTGATTTAAATCTATACTAAAATGATGCTAGTTTGTACATTCCGTTTAAAAATGTGAAAAAAATTAGGAGGGGCTAATTCGGACCAGCATATTCCGAAAATACAATTTTAACAATTTTGGTATGTCTGTATTTATTTTTATTGCAGGAGTTCAGCAGACAGGCAGACGGCCCACTTAATGGCAGAGCGGTTACCGTCGCCTATGGACATTTGCATAACAATAAACAAAATGCCGCGCTTAAATTCGTTTAAACAGTACTTTAAATTGTGTACTATAGTAGAATTATTTTGTCCGTGCAGTTTGGGTCATAAATAATCGGAGTATTTCGCTCTCTCTTCCACTCACGGGCCTTATGAGCGGGCATAGTGATGCGCATTATTGTTGTCGTTAAGCGTTATCGATAGTGTATTAAGTTTTGTCATTTCGTGGGTTAGTGATATAAATGAAAGAAAAAAATAGATAAAACAACGTATTTATTAAAATAAGAATAATAATGATTTAAAATAAATTATTAATTAGGTATCTATGTATTAAAAAACTATAAGTACAAAAGTTTAGAATGTAACAAGTTATATTAAAAATAAATATAAATACTCATATCTAAGTTTAAAATTAACAGCAAAAAAGATAATAATGATTTTTATAAGAATGGTAATCTTTCTTTGATAAGAATGAGTTTTTATCGATAATGGCGTTGCGCCCGCGCAACATGCTCACCGCCCTAGCCGGGCTGAGGCAGAGTTTGATTTATGACCCAAACTGCACGGACAAAATAATTCTACTATAGTCGCGAAAACTTTAAAAAAAACTTACCTCTCTATTTTGAGCATACGTGACTAGTCTAAAACTATCATTTAAGTGTCTCCTAAGCGTGATGGGTGTGATTGGCTCCTCGGCCAATCTCGGCGGGCATTGGTGTCTTAAATGATCTAGTTGCTGACCTTCAGATCTCTTAATTAAAGTCTCTTCAGCCAAATATCGCATTCGAATCCTAAATTCGTTTACCTCTGAACTTCTCAAATTATCATAGTCTTTCAGGGCTGAAAAATAGAATTATCATGTTACTAAATATACTCAGACGAACAAGGTAGGTAGACCAAGCCCTGAGCTCTCTGAGTGAAGACGGCTAAAAGAAACCGATCGCGCCGCAGTGCGTATATAGGGAGAGTAAGAGGGGGGGGGTTTACATTTTATTGTACACCAAAATATATACAATTACAAAAACAGACCATATTTACAATATTTTCTAGGCAATAGGCGGCCTTATCGCTCAAAGCGATCCCTTCAAAGGCAACCTAAAACAAAGAAATTTGAATAAGGCGATGTAGGACATGCAGGAAAAAGGCATTAAATACATAAATACCCAAACTAATTTACTTGACGAGAACTTAGTATTAAATAATCAAATTAATATGGATACAGGTCGATTAGGTTCCAGTGCATACATTACTATAACTCACACAGTCGCAAAACCCGTGTATACAACTGAAGTTAACGCACACGAGATTGAAAAAAATGCTGTTTCATTTGACGCTTCTGCTCTGTCTATCCTTTAATTCTTTCGTCTGACTAAGGGCCGAGTCTTAACCACCAGATAAATGTTATTCATGGAATAAAGTTTAACACAGAAAAATTAAAAATGTCGTTGTATGAACAAAACAGTTCATGGTTTCTCTTTTGAATTCACTCAGGTTATAATTTATTCGACTGATAACTTGTATCTAATGACTGGAAAATCGGCCCTAAATATATAATAATATATCATACAATCTGTTTCATTCCTGCCACAGGTTGTCTGGAGGAAATTGCTTCTTAACAATAAGACTGCCCATTGTGCACATTTAGAATATTTTCAGGCTATAAGCTTTTCTGTTTTCTGTAATGGTGTACAATAAAGTGCTATCTATCTATATACATTTACTTCATTCGTAACTGCTCAAGATTCACATTATAGAACATGCGTAAAAAATATTTGAGATGATTTCAACAACATCATTCATCAATATTGTCATTTAACTTGGGAATCTCAGTGTGTTTCTGACGGTTGCGTCTGATTTAATTGCACGTCAATATGGGAATAACAACAGAAAAATTCAGTTACTATGTAATAATTATAGTTGCAGGTATGTACAGTGTTTAAGTACAGTTCTCTTCAGTTCATCCATTTGAATAAAGTTGCTAAAGTATTACCGAGTGACATAGATTATATTTAATTCTGATTAATTTTTAATGACACCCAGCGAAGTGGGCACGGGAGTTTGTAGGAAGTATTCTCTTGCTACAAAACCGATTTTTACATAGCCTTGCAGCTGCATTATTTCTGAGTCAGATATGCTATATTTGATTATGATTAATAATATTTTTAGTGTGAAATATCAATTCCAAGAAAACGGTATAATGTGTTGGTTTATCGGCGTGCGCTGACTAAAAAATAAATAAGTCTCAGGGTCAAGCACGCTACATTTTCATTGGTGGGCGTTGACTTGAGAAAGGAGTGTTTTTCCCAGGACTAATTATATGCTGACGTATCTCGAGTAGCGCCCAGCAAATTGGGCACGGGATGGAGTGTTTTTCCCATGGGCAATTATATGTCGGCTCATCTCGAGTAGCGCCCAGTGAAGTGGGCACTGGAAGGAGTGTTTTTCCCCATGGGCAAGTATATGTTGGCTTATCTCGAGTAGCCTTGCGAAGTGGGCGCTGGAAGGAGTGTTTGTCCTATGGGCAATTATATTTTGACGTCAACTAAAGATTTAATTCCAGTCATGTCTGCGGCATCCACTTTGGATACCCCAGTTCCACTGTCCTACATATTCTTCTCCATTTTGCACAGTCTTCAGCAACCCCATGGTAAAACTATAAGCATAATATTATCCCTCATTATGTTTAGTCAGGCCTTCATCCATGAATGCCATTTCAGGTCCATCATACGATTCGTCCGGTTTCAAGCGACACTTAAAATTTAAAAAATCATAGCGCGAAAATGCGAAAATGTTCCCGGCACAGATCCATTTTTCAATGAGACAGGATAATTTAAATTAGGTCACAAACAATGTGGAGGGAAATTTTGAAATTGAAATGTACATTTTTAGTTATAATTATATTTGAAAGTAGATTATAACTGGCCAGTCTCTCATACATAAAAAATAAACTTTTTTTCACAATACCTACTTTCTGAGTGGCCTGGTATATAAATATCGAAACTCTCATATCAAGTAAGTCCTAATATCACGTGGTTTTGAAATTAGGAAATCCTGGGAAATATAAAAAGTCCTGAATTATGTTGTTTTAGTATCAATAAGATCCAAATCAGCTGACTATTATGTATACTACCCACTTCAAAACACTCCCAGGAAAATATCCATGGGATCAGCGAAAATCACATGACAATCGGCCCAGTAGTTTTCGCATGAAAAGAAATCTATCAAATATTGTATTGTATTCTCCATCAACTTCAATGTACAGACACAGCATTTTTAGAACTCTACAATATTATAGATGTTTATGAAGCTATACTTACAAATATCCGATTTATTATCTGCCGAATTCTAACTATCAAATCTGTATTGTTCTAGCCTGTCACATAATATTTACAATGATGCCATTCTTTTATAATACTTATTTATTACATCAGTAACAAAACCATTTTTTATACTTACACTTTCCTATTAATCTACTAATATTCCTATTGAGCACATCCTCTTCCGGCCTTGATTCAGACTTCTCTATGATCACAAGCACACCACACACAGGTCTTAAATCGCAGATGCGCATTGTTTCTTCATCCACTTCCTCTGTGTCAGCAAGTGCGCTGACATATTGGAAAGCATAGCTTGACATCTCTCGCAACATCCCAAATAAAGGGTAATTGACAGCCCTGTCCCATAGTTCCTGTACAATATAATATACTTATTACTATTATGTTGTTATATGAAAATATTTTATGTATATATGTTTGTGTCTTCTGATTTCTCATGTTGATTGGTTAACGATTTTGAGGTTTCAATCAATACTATAAATATGTTATAATGAGAACTGTCAAAGCAGGCTTCTTATTTTGTGTTCATTTATCTAATGACTGAAAAATCGGCCAAAAATAAAATAATAAAACTTTTTAATTGTTTAAGCCTCTCTTTTTGTAGTTAAACTTAATAATAATATGCAAACAATATGTCTATTTACTTAATTAAATTTTCTTCCAATGATAATGTACCATAACAGAAAGAATATAGACCAAGTTACCTAGATTTTTTTATTTTAAATAACATAACAATCTTTGCAATCATAATTGGACGTAGTTACGTAAACAGGATCCAACCCACAAAAAAATATTTTTGATTTATTAAAGATTAAAGTTTTAGATTTCCACATTGATGCAGTTAAACTTATTTGTATAAAAAATGATACATTTATGCTTATATTTTCCTAAGAACCCATAGACACAAACAAGTACATCAATGCGGAAATACAGTTAAAAGTTTAATTATTCAAAAGTAACATTTTGTGGGTTGGATCCTTTTTGCATAACTACATTCAATTGAAAGCAGCATTTTTCTAATATTGACATACTGTCTTGTGTGTTCACATTCTCTAGTTTGAGATAAAATTATTTTCTTTATGTAATTATATTATTTGTGAAATAAAAAACAGATAAATAATTATAACCAGAGCTATAATTATTATATGTTGATTTACATTCACATAGGGGTAGTACCAGGAGAACCTCCCAAACTAAGACAATTATAATACTAACTTATATTCATAGCAGTTAGTTTGTACACAAATAGAACTCCATTACATATTTAAGCTTAAATTGGACGTAGTTACACAAAAAGGATCCAATCCACAAAATGTTACTTTTTAATTATTAAAGATTAAAGTTTTAGCTGTATTTACACATTGATGCAGTTAAACTTATTTGAATAAAAATTATACATTTACACTTGTATTTTCCTAAGAACCCATACACACAAACAAGTACATCAATGCGAAAATACAGCTTAAACTTTAATCATTAACCATTCAAAAGTAACATTTTGTGTTTTGGGTTGGATCCTTTTTGTGTAACTACATCCAATTGTTTGCCATCAAAACATTTGCAGAAATTTTAATATTTGCCTAGACCTTATGATGCATATCAATGCAGACTATTATCATAATAATCAGTGTATAGTTTCATTGTACCATTAATATAACAAAGTTAAGCAAATTAGTCATCCTACACACAATTAAAGAATACTGTATAGTCCATTATGTTTATTTAAAAGGAGATATTAAGTTAACATAACTATTGTAAAGGATATTAGATGTAGGTTAGCCTACATTACAATATACTGTATGACATATATTCGTAGAATTGTTATCATAGCTTGTTTTCCTCGATACTACTAACAATTTCCTTCCCCATCACTCTCTCATAAATAACTCTATAATAATGAGTCATAGTTTAAAAAGGTATTTGGTACTCACTTCTTTAACATCTTGGAGAGTTGCATCGGAACTGATTGTGAGAGGTATATATACAGAATTCGGGAGCAAGCAAGTTAATTCCACACAGTCCGACGGTGGGAATGTATCCCAATAATTCCATTGAGATGGACAACTGGGCACAGGCACCATTGTGCTAGCTATTCTACTATCGTCCTACTAAAATCAATTATCACGGCAACTACTAAACATTTTACATCTGAAAGTAACGTCCAAAATGCAATAATTATTTTATAAAAAAAATATTTCGATATTCCATTATTTTGCTTAGAAACTTGTCAATAATTCAAGCATCAGTGAAATAGTAAGTTTCCATTTCCCTTACATTATTTATCTGGCACTAAAATCACGGTTTATTCTTTGCTTCTTTTCGAGTTTCTGATAATTTTGTTAACCAGACCTCATAAAACTCAACACAAAGCGGCAAAGCACGACAACGAAGCACAACGAACTTTCCTTAGGTACCTATTTGCTTTGTTGCTTGTATTCAATGTACTCTGTGGTTGCTTGGAGTTTCCACCAGTGTGGCCAACAAATCAGGGCTTGATGTCGCCATTTTGCCATTTGTGCACAGAAAAAGAAGCCTAAAGTCGCCGATTTTAACCGACGTTAAAAAAGTAGGTTGTTAGTTCCTTTTTTTACTTTTACTTGAATGTACATTCAGCCATAACTTTTTCTTTTAACTTTTAACCTAGACAATTATTTTTGCCTGGGGTTTAGAATGCCTTCAAAAAAGTCCCATATAAATTTAATTACATTCTTGACCTTGAGTTTTGAAGATACCTATAGCAGAAAATTCCTTAATTTCAAACAAAAAAATTGTAGTGATTGAGTTATAGGTTCAGCCTTTTTGTTTTTGAACTTTCAAATATTTTTTTGTTTTATTATAGTTTTTAGATAATTGTGTATAAGCTTCATTGCCATTAAACATTGGATTCCGAAGATAAAGTAGAACATTTCTTAAAATCAAATAGAAGACGCTTAATAACTGAAATATTGTTAGGTTTATGACTATTCTAAAATGAGTAGGTATAGCTACTAGCTATACTAGCTATCAGTTCTGCATCTATAAGCTACCTTACTAGGGATATCATATACGTAACATAAAAATGTAAAATAAAAAATACAGAAAAAAGAAACCGACTTCAAGAGTAACTACAAAGCGAAAAACAAATGTTTTCACAACATCTTGCGGTCTGTGCCGAGTAAAGTATTAAAATTAGTACATATATACAATGCTAAAACAATAAGATATTTAGACATTTTTATGTTCGTAATTTTTATTAATATGACAGACCTTAGGTTGCCGTAAATTTTTATTAAAAACTTATGTTCATTTGTGGTTTTGTTAATTTAAATGGCTAATTCTTGTAATAGACTGCCTAAAAGGCAACCAGTCGCCTTTCAGATTTTTTCGACGGCAATTTTGGCTGTTAGTAGCCTAAATAGCGAGAAATCGCCTACCATGGCCACATTGGTATCCACTTGAATTGATTAATTGACTTTGACAGTCAATGCAGCGTGACCAGATTTAGTAATTTCTACTTTTTTGGTAGATTTTGAGGTACTGGCAACAGAATTTAGTATGTAAAAATTATTTTGTAGATTTTACTAGAATTCACGGTTTTCAGTTATTCTAGTACTTTTTTGGCATATCTAGGGATGCAACATCGCTCATTAAAAACATCGATGTTAGGATATCTATGTTTTCAAAAATGAAACATCGATGTTAAAAATATCGATGTTTATGAACGATATATCGATGTTTACGAACGATGTTTTTTTATCACCATTTACATAAACTTTTGACGCTTGTTCCTGCGATGCAAATGAAACATCGTTTTTTTTAACATCAATGTATGACCCAAACCACTTTAGCAAACTTTGGATTTCACTAAACGAAAGTTATAAGGTATAATGTAATGCGATCTGCGAGAACGCTGCCGACAAACTGCGCTGCAGTTTGGCAAAGTAACTGTATGTATAATCTTGTAACTTTATTTTTAATGAAAATAAATTAAAAAACTTTCACTATCATCACCTGTTACACCACTACCACACACACACTTCTCAGGTATGCAAGTTACTCTCGTTAATATGTGGGATGTAATGTAATTTTTAATTATATTTTTATCTAAATAATTAAAGAAACCAAAGTTTTTTTTAATTAAATTGTATAATTTAATTAAAAAAACCATCGGTTTCTTTAATTGATGGTGGTTTCTTTATTTTTATTATTTTATCGTTTAATCAAGAAAATATTCATGTTTTACGTTGTAACACGACAGCAAAAAAATATAGAATAGAATAGAAAACACTTTATTGTTCACCAAATAAACGATTACAGAAAAAAAAAAATTACAATAATGTAACGGCAAAACAAAAGGCGGCCTTATCACTCAAAGCGATCTCTTCCAGGCAACCTGACGTAGAGGATACATTTAAAAACTTATGTATATAGTAGATTTTTAGTATTTTCTTGTTCTCTTTTGGTAGAATTCAGTAGTTTTTAACCTCCACAAGCAGTAGATTCATCAAATAAAATCTGGTCACACTGAGTCAATGACAGTTCAGTTAATTTTAAAATAGAACCAAGTCTATTAGTTTGTATCACAGAGTACATTGAATATATGGTTTGTATTCAATAATAAATTTTGAATTAAAAAAATATTGAAATATGACCTAGAACAATTGTTCTTTTGCAACATTAAGCATTTTAAATTTATGAAATCGTTGATTGCGACTCACTTATTTAATATGTAATGGCACATAACACACTTAGCGCAGCGTAGGTAACTCAAAACGTAGGCGTCTGTCTACGGTTGTGGGAATTTAATGGAGAGATAAGTAAGGAATGCCATCTTTGTGTTGAAGTGAAGTGTTTGTCAAAACGCGGATAATAAGGGTGGTGATGCGGTAGTATAATATAATTAAAGGAAGCGAAAAAGTACTTAATTAGAATGAGATAGAAAATAAACAAAAACAGAAAGATTTTCGCTTTTTTATTTATTACTAAAAATTCACAATAATTAAACCACTCTACAGGTTTTCTGTGACGCAGTCTTGGGGAGGCCTACGTTCAGCAGTGGACTGCGAATGGCTGACGACGACAGGTTTTCTCACAGTATTTCAGACTACGTGAATTGTTGAGGTTTTCTATACTATCATTTCGACACCTCCAAGGGATGTTACGCCATCGTAATTGCAGACCATAAGTCAGCCAAAATTGGAACTGTATGCGTTTTTAGTTCCATAATATGTCTACAGATTTTCTGTACTAATAACTTTATTTTCATTGAATACAATGACGGTATTTGCTAGAAAAAGATATGTGTACATATGTAACAGCTTAGATTAATTCAATATCTGAGTAGTACTATCCTATTATATTGTTACGAGTGCGGGAATCGAATAAAAATACCGTTGGAATTACTATATAATTTATTAGAACTATACAAACACATATAACACAGGTACAAATATAACTGGACACAACCAGTACAAACTGCACGATTCAATAACACGCGCAGTCTGTCACTATATAGCTTATCGAATGTACAAGTCTCGCTCGTATTGTAATCCTCGCTTGACTGACTCACCCCTCCGTTAGGGCATGTGTTTTATACTAAACTGTATAATACAACAATCGACCGCGTGGACTGAGTTTTCCAAGAAAACGTAATCTGCATACCTGCGGCCATAAACGAGTACAATAAGAATAGGATGTTTTTCTTAATTACAAATTTTAAACACAAAGTAAACTTAAGAAGTCCAAATGCGGGAAAGGTAATAAACTACAGGTGTGCATTCACACTGTCGGCGTGTAACAATATTAATGAACATTGTGAGTAGTACTTTTGTTCATCGTACGTGACAATCAAGCAAAGATCTTAGACCAAGCAGCCTCATCATGTATTAATCATTAGGTTTTGCCAGCAGCTTCACTCGCGTTAATATTGTCCCAGGGAACTGCACACCACAACATCACCTTCAGTTCCCGCCATAAACTCCCTCTATAATGTAAAGAATGTAAAAGGAGACAACTAAGATAATTGTATGTAAATGTTTATTAAAAAAACATATTTGAGATAGCAAATAATTATTAAGTAAATTATTATTTATTATAATATAACATTTTGAATGAATATTTTACACATTTTCATTACCCGGTTACAACAAATTACCTGGTTATAAAATGACACATTATAAAGGAACCATTGTATGTAAGACTTGAGATATTTCGTGATTCTACTTAAACTTAACGCAACATCAGCTCTTATAACTAGCATTTTTGTATTTCCGAATCTTAATAGCTAATTCACAATGACATTGTAATAACGTGATCTTATTCTTATGCGTTTAATAATATTATTTGGTGATTCGCGTTTGAATCTAGCAATTACGATGGCGCGACACGGCCATCATGGTCATCAATCAATAGAAACAGCTTAGCAAAATTAGGTTCCAATTATTTGAAGCGCCATCGCGTATAAAAATAAAGATACGTGCATCATTATCAAAAAAATTGTCTATCTCAAATACGACGGTATGGCTGACGCATCCCAAAGAACTTAACTTGAAGCAATATCTTTAATTATATAGAAACAAATTAATAAATTTTACTGTATGGGATACGTGTAGTCATCGTAGCGGACAACGATATACTGGGAATACTGGCCACTGGCTAAGTCGTGGCTAGGCTACCGCAACGTGGGAGCACACTGCACTGTTGCACAAATGCACACCCATTAATAGTTGCTCTATCTCGCTCGCACATCATCGGTCTCGCTCGCACACTATATACTACTATATATTGTACGATTTATTAATATTTGTAGGTTACGGTTTCCAAAATAAATTAGTTCAGTTCACATTAGGAGTTGACAATGTATACTACTTTCTGTCATCTGAAGTATCATTTAACCTCTATCTTTCGCTGCTACAACTGTTTAAAAGTGAAATTTTTAAACAGCGATGTTTTTACCGTTATATTACATACTTTTCATTACTCTCAATGCCTTAGTATGTAAGTTTGAAATGTCACGTAAATAATAGGATGTTACATGAAACTTACGTAAAATAAAGAGAAAAACTTTAATTATCATAATTTCACTTTTAAACAGTAAGAAGTATTAATTTATTTTTATATAATTATAATTTGTATCTAATTCATAGGTCAAGTCTAAAATATTGCTACAAGTTACGTTCTATGAGATATGTCAGCCATGCCGTCATGTCTGAGATAGACGGTATTATTCCACAAGCGATCACGATTATGAAATACCGTTATCAATACAATGCATGTAATAAATAAGACAACAATATTATATACAACTCACAATTGAATTTGTTTATTTCGAATATAGTTACAATACATAATAATTTAACTTTATATTAGTTTATACATAGCGATCCGTGAGCGATGCACGAATTTATCGATTGTCCAATTGAGCCCCGATGCTTTACTCTCAAAAGCCTTTCCTCGTTCGTTTCCGTCCGATCAGCTCGAAAGATTCGATGAAATTTTGGATAGAAGAAAGAAACGCATAGATTTCTTTAAAACTAGAATAATATATTGTACAGAACATGCGATGGAAAATGTACTTATATATAAAAATACAAGCAAAAAAAAAACGGAAGACGTTTGAGAGTAAGCCCTCTCTCTATACCCTGGAATTAGCGCTAAATGAATAGAATAGAAATTATATGGTGGGAATGACACATCGTTACACTAAGTATTATGTTATTCCCATACATTTTGCATTCTATTCGTTTAGCACTAATGCCAGTTGTCTACGAGGCCTATTCATTGGCGCGACGCTGTCCGTAACGATATTTCATATCGATAAGTAGAGTTATATAAACATATTGTGCATAATTTTCTATAGCCTGGTTAGTGTACTCTAAGGGCCATTCTTACAATAATCTCGTTAAGAAAGGATTAGCAATCTCTTAAATAAGAGTCTCTTAAGCCCCTAATCAATGGCTGTTTCAAATAAAACTTGCCATATTGCCTCTTAGCAGTCACTTAAACTACCTCTCGATGTTGGTTATTTTTGACAGTTATTCATGAGTTACTTTACCACTACCTCTTATTCTTAAGAGGAGTTTAAGTGTAAGATTTTCGTTAATCAGTTGCTGAGCAGTTTCTTAAAATTTAACAAATGATTATAAGTAAGGCCATATATGTATATTAACATAAACATGATTAAATTGCGGCAGATTTTTCAATCACTAGATAAAAAGATTTCATAGTATAAAATGCAACATGAAGAATATAAATTGTGTAGCAATTGTTTCAATTATAGCGAGTCAGGTTATAATTTAGTTGATGGAAACTTTTCTCTGACATTTAAATAATTGTTAGCCCTAAATATGTAATGTTTATGTTTCGTTTACAGTAAACACATCAATTTGATGCTCGTCATTCGAATAAAAAAAGACGAGCGGATCCTAAATAAATTCTGGAACGCAACTGATCAAATTACAAATAGGGTTCTCGCTTTTCAGCTGTAAGACCGCCCTTTGCAATTACACATGTCTGTGAGTTTATTTTTTATTGGGGTACAAAAAAGAGGTATCAATCTATCTATCAAAATTATTTATATAATAACTTTGCTTTGGATGATTTTCAAGCATCGGTTTCCGCATAAGTATTATGTTTCGAATACACAATGGGTGTAACTTTATCGTTACAACTCGCAGATCGCGAATACACAGTTATAAGCTTAACGGGACGGAGAGAAACAGAGTTCAAAGAGAGAACAGTACCGTGCTCTCACTCGGCTCTAATACGGAATCGCATCGTATCTCTCTCGCACTACGAACTGCCAGGCTTAGTGAATGTTGAATTTGGACGTGTTCAAATTCACAGAGCTAGCACAAACTAAAAATCTCTTTGGACACGGGATTGTCTGGAAGAAATTGCTATGAGCGATAACGCTTCCCACTGTTCTATTCAAATGTATCCATTACTTTTAAAGTTATGGTAAACAATAAAAGAGTTAATAATTAGTTCACTCATTCATTGTAACTTCTTCGAGATGCATGCGAGTTTTGTGCATGTCGCTTAAACTGATTCGCTAGAAAACTAATAAATTGTACTAAGTTTATTTAGGATATGCAAGTGGTAGCGGTTCCACGTTCTGCCACTCTATTGTTACGTCACTGGGAATATCTCTTACCTGTGATTCTAAATACGCAAGTCGATAACTGGTCGATAATATAGCTTGCCTAAGGTCATGTTCAGATATCAACTATAGCAGTTTAGTTATTATAAGTACTACAAAATTAATATAGCTCAATCAATAAAGTTTAATCGTTATTAACTATTGCTATTACATGCGAAAGCAGCTAGTCTAGTGTTTCCGTATTGGCAGTGTATAATGGATTGACGGTACAATCGGAACTATTATTACATATTGAGAAAAAGTTCGATACCAATATATATATATATATATATATATATATATATATATATATATATATATGTGTGTGTGTGTGTGTGTGTGTGTGTGTGTATATAGTATGTATATCAGTTGCTGTTTGTTAACGACTAGACTGATTTAGCTAATTTTGGTTTTGAATTATTTGTGGTTTAAAAGGTGAGTAAATATGAAAAAAAATCTTGAAAAATAGTAAAAAGAACATTTCGCTTTCCCTTAGAAACTATTCCTACCTGTCAAACATTTGATGTTCGTCCCGTCGTTTAGAAATCAATGAAATTAGAAAGTCGTTCAGAAATCAAATTAAATTTGAAAGTGAAGTTCTTTTTCTCATTTTTTGGTTTTGAATATCAAACGTTCGATGTTCGTTCCGGTTAAGTTTTGACCACATTTTTTTACTAAAGTTGAAATATTCTGTAATTATCATTAAGCTTTTTTATTTATTGATTCTGAGGCGGTACAAAATTTGTCGGGTCAGCTAGTAGTAAATAATATCACTAAAAATTAATCAATACTTATAATATATTATGTACGACTGGAGCGACTGCACTTAGATGTGTGAAACTATTTGAGGTATACATTTCTCAATCAATTTTGTTCTGTATAATAATAGCGTCATATGAAAAAGTCAGTATACGTTTATATTGAATCCACATCTGTATCAGTTACGTTAATTTTACAACGACATTTATTTCCTTATAATAAACAACAATTTTACTGACAATCACATCAGTGATGATCGGAAAAGTGCTGCTAATTTATGTAAACGACCTGGCAACACAACATGGTGGTTAAAAACCATCAAAATGTATTAGATGTATATTTTTAACTTATAAAAAACATGTTGCTACCATCTTACTATTCATTCACTTGCCATACCATCGGTTGAATTTTGTCACTACATGTATGGAGCTCATGTCAAATTTTAGCCGATATTAAGGTGAATGAATGGTTGGTAAGATATAAGAATGAGATATAAGAATATAATAATAATTACATATAATTTAAGAATTTCATTTAAGTCAGGTTGCCTAGAAGAGATCGCTTTTAGCGATAAGGCCGCCTTTTGTTTTACCAAGTAAATATTGTCTTGTTGTGCATTTTTTTTTAAATTTAATTTTGGTTAATAATAAAGTGTTGTCTATGTCTAGGTCTAAGAATGGGTCATTTACGTAAATTAAGCATACTTATTCGGTCATTGGGCGTCAGATAGTCATCTGAATGCGCTTAAGATCGAGCGAAACGATACAGATTAGGGAGAAGTGTATTATTATGAAAATGGTAGCTAAGACCATCACCCAAAGCAAAATAATAATTTTATGCCCTCTAAAAATTGTCTACGAGAACAAACTTATGCCCGCTACGTATGGAACGATAAATTGTAATGATTTCAAACTGTGCAGTTAAATCCAACCCCCTAGTGTCACCACAGTCCACACGCCACCGATATCGGTCGTCATTGTCAGCTCTTCGCAAAAGTTCGCGCAAGAAACATGTCATAAACAATGGAAGATGATGACGCACTTGCGTTATTGGGCTTGATTATTTCTTTAAAGATGGTCGCAGAGTGTGTGGTGTAAAGACTGGCTCATAAAAAGCTATCTTCTCATACCAACTTATTAAATGAGTCGAATTTCGCTCGGCGAGATTGGCAAAATTATATAAATCTGCTGGCTTTAGTTACCCCATTAAAACTGCCAATGCAATTGAAAACGATTCATCAAATAAAAATTACAACTGCCGCCGATTCGTCATACATACGCTCGATAAATCTGCACAAACCGACGCGATATATCGTTACGTGTGTAGCAGGCATTAGCCATCACTTACCTACGATACTGATAATAATATTAGAAACATTTTTCGGTTAGAGTTAGTCAATACAGTATAATTTATATTTACTAATAGAGTCATAACAAACTCGAGTAGCAAACAACAAACTATTGTATATACCTATCACTGTTGGCTGGTTCCTATATCTTACTATTAATCACTTACCCTAACATTGCATCGGTTAAATTTTGATATTAGTTGTAGGGTGCTATCACATGTTTAATTTTAAACGATACTAAGAGCGGGGACAAACGATGCGTTGCGGCGGCGGTGCGGCATCGGAGCGGTGTCGCTGCGTCATTTTACATAGAAATATCTGACGCATGCACACGACGCGCTGCGGCGCCGCACCGGATTCGCAACCACCGAGACGAGGCGGGGAGGGGTGAATGCGTTGCGACGTCGGAGCGGCACCGCGCAGTTGTTTATGCGTCACACGCACGGGCATGTGCCCGTCTGTTGTTGGCCCTACTATGTAGTAGGGCCAACAACAGACGTCTTTTACGATCCACGGCGCCGCTGCGACATGACAACGTTGCGGCGCCGCACCGATCGTGTGCCCACCGATACGGCGAAATCTTTGCGGTGCGGCGCCGCAACGCATCATGTGCCCCCGCTCTTAGGCAAATGAACGTCTGTAAGATATAGTAAACAGCCACGAATGAGGCGCTTTTGTACCCGAGTCTATAAGCCGAGGATCAAAACCCTTATGTATTATGCTAGGATATTTGTTTTTGTCTAATTTACTACTCTTATAAACAGGTGTAAATAAAAGGTGTTAAGTATAGATAGCTAGTTAATGATTTGGTGTGCAACAACTAAATTTATTTTTTTACTAAAATTTAATCTAGGTTATAAGAAAAATATGTTAACTAATAATTCACGCTGTAAAAATTTTACATATTGTGTGTGGGATGGAAGGACATCGTAAACAACATAGGGGATCTACACCATTATTGGCACCGCCCCAGTCATTGACACTTATCAAATTATTTAACATATTAAGAAATCTTAATATTTTTTTATTTTATAGCCATACATAACATTATTATCATTACACGGCTATAAAATAAAATAAAATATTAATGTTTAGAAATAATTAATAGGGTGCCAAAAATGGTATAGTTACCCTATTAAAAAATTTACTGGAGAACTACTTTACCAATTATTTTTCAAAACATTACTCATAGATCTCCGATTTTTAGTATATTCATAGCTTTACGATTATCGCAAATATGAACCTAAGGATCTTTCAATCAGGATCTAAATTATTTTAACTGTACGTTACGATTAATAACTGAGATACGTATACTCTGTCGCTTACGACGTTTTTCCATAAGAGGTTCGTTATTTCGTTACAAATTTATGACCACCTTTGACTTATAAACGGAAACTCGAAAATATAATTATTAAAAGACAATTGTTAAATAATAATAAACAATATGCTTCCTCATTCCTATAATACAAAGACTACCTGGTTCATAACTCAGGAATATCGAGTTAACGCAATATCGTTCTAGAAGTTCCAAAACATATCTTTCCTAAAAACCAAACCGCATTTTAGACTATTTGCAGCTAAAATTAATCTAAACATCATAACTGTTGTAAGATAATTGTTATATTAAGTTATAAATATCTAACTCTTAAATATATTTTTCGACCGAGTGTAAATGCTACTAACAACGGCGTAATATCAGACATTTAAAGAAAAACCGATATTAAATGCGACATCTTTAAAATACGAAAGCTTCAAGACGTGTAAATACACTTTTTTACAATGACTTCTAATGAAGACAATAGGTGGCGGGATATTAGCTCTTAAAATCGTAAAAAAATATTTATAACTTTTAAAGCTGTTTTTCAATCCATGGGTTGAGACCCCCTAGGGGGGTCGCAGAGCCTTGCTTGGGGGGGTCGCTAGTAAAAGGAAAAAGGCAACTTGAATTTATACCTCGTACTAGATACTGTCTAAGCTCAGCAGCTTTTTGCAGAGTGTACGTCCTAATAATGAACGTAGAAAACAAATTAAAGTAAAACATAAACGTAGTCTATTAAATTACTAACTTTTTGTCTGTCATGACCCCAGGGGGTCGCCAAAATCTTTCAACCTGTAAAAGGGTCGCGTATTCAAAAAGATTGAAAAGCACTGTTTTAAAGAAAGAGGTAGGAACTACGAAACTATGAAAAATTCAAGGTTATAGAGCCTAAAAAATATCTTCAACAAAAATCGAGTAGATTTTGTAATATGGTGCATTTTCCATTAAATACTTTTCATGGGTTCATCATAGCTAAATATAAAACATGTTTATCATCTTTACGGAACCCTTCATTGTCTGCGGACTGCCAAGCACTTACCCAATTTATTTATATTTGCTCACCTGTACAATTTCATAATTGTGATGATTTTATTTAAGAACTGTTTGTCTTTAAACGTGCGATATGTCATAGTAAATACTATGATTATATAAGCCTATTAGAGCTAAAACATGAAAGGCATAACCTTTCATATATTATCTTAGTTTCATAATCGATTAGAGAATCGCATTGTAAAATTAACATGTGTTCACTGGTAAGTGCTGTTTTACCGACATCATTGTTGTGTTGGTAACATCCGAGGATACAAACAAGGTAACAAAATATATAATAAACGAGTGCTGCCATCGCCTAATAATGAAATTGAGAGTTTCAATCCGTGAACTATTTCGTGTATCTCCCTTTTCTTTCATCTTATTCCAAACATTTAGGTTCTGTATAACATTCTTTCCTTTCATACTCCTCTATTCGGGTATACGTTTGCTGTCACACCACAAATCGTCATGTCTTCTCACAATCCATCGATCTTCCAGTTGAACATACTTTTTGTCATTTGACTATCATCTCTTCTCTTTACATGCCTACCTTACTATTATTCCTCTTACTTTTCAGGCACAGATACAACTTACAACTGTCTCATGTACTCATTTCTCACCATATTCATTCTTGCAAAACCAATAACTTATTTCGTGTGTATTTACTGAAATAATGTACATATTCTATTTAAAGTTGGGTAGTCAATTTTTTAAATTATTATGTTGGTAAGAAACGTACCTAGGTTTTATTGAACAGTATAGTTCACAGTCAGATCAACTGACACTTTTTTTTATTCTTACATAAAGTCATAGCAACCTTAATTTTGATATTCTCGTTTCTTCTCCTCATCAAAGATTCTCGTTTATGACATCATCATTCAGCCAAATCAAATGGCTCAAATTGTATGATTTCTCCACATCAGCTGCATGAGTTTTTAAATATAAAACATCCATTGGATAGCTATCTGTTGCTAAGGGCGTCTATAAAAATGGCTACATGGTCGCAAAGTATTTATCTAAACGTGTTTAATTTCTTTAAGGTTTTCAAAATAGTGTTCAATTATTCGTATGTGTAAGATCATCTCCGAGAATTTTTTTTTATTTACTATACCTAATATAACAGATAGTCGAATCACTATTAACTGAAAAAGCACGACGTATAGAGAAATATCCTTAAATTTTAGCTGCGGCGACCCACACCATCATCTTTCGACCATTTCATTACATAATATTATGTACGCATAAAAACCCCGACAAATTCTTCAAGAAATTATTTCTAATTTTTATCCCGTATTTTTTAAACAATATCATACTAAACATTCAAATAGCTAAAATTGTTTTTAAAATAGCAGCTAATTTTATTTCATTTAATGTTCATTTAGAAAACATTTATATTATAACAAAAGACAATAGCAGTTATTGTATTTTTAGTACATAAGTGCCAAGTTAAACTACAACAATAATGAAACATATACTAAAGTCAAATTCTTTTACTAATCTGCGCACATTCAGCTCGCCAATATCACAGCCAAAATGGCCGCCGCTAGCCATACTAGAGTAAAGGTGCCCACACATTACAACACGCGTCCGATCGCTCAAGGTCACGACCGCGACTTACGACTTGTGTCATGTGTGACATGTGCTCACTTCAATGGACTTTACAGAACGTTGTAAGCCACGCCTCTCAGCCGCGTCCGTCAGCCGTGATTTATAATATGCGCACACCTTAACAGATATCAAAAGCTAAGTACAGTTTTACACAACTTATAATTCTAATAGGCAGTTTTCGTTTGCGCAGAAAAGTGCTGACCAGTTTTGGGTCAGTTAATAATCTGTGTTAAACTTTATTCGCAAGCGGAAACGGCAGTTTTGCTTGCTATTCTTAGGTCTGTTCCGCGTACATGATGCGTACACTGTCGCGCGCTACTAAAATTATTCTACTGGTTATTCTATCGGGCGAAATTATTAGTTGCGGAAAACTGTATGTAAGAAATTACCTAATATATTTATTATATGAGTCGGAATCCTTTACCTTAAGTATATTCATATACCATCAAAGTGTTATATGTTTACGAAGTAAATGTGATAGTCGATAATTCGCACTGCTCGTAGCTATATTTTTATCTATAACGATATATTCTAGTTATATATCACTGGATTTACAGTCACCACACTAATTTCCAATCAAAATCAAATTGATTATATATATATATATATATATATATATATATATTGTGTGACAATAAGACTCAGAGGATCGTGTAAGAGTGCCGACAGGATCGACAGGGCTACTGGAAAGCAGAAGCTCGACCAGTTCATCGTGCCCTGGCGGGGGCATCCTACGTGGGGCGGTTTGTTACGCACCCCAAGCGAGGTGAGCGCGTGCGGAACACGGCGCGCTTCCATCTCGACGGCATACGCCGTGAGAACCTTGTGACCAAGGAACCCCACCCAAAGTCGTCCGCTCAGTCGTTTGGGTGCCTGTCCATTGAAGCGGAGCGACGCTGTAGAGCGAAGAAACGGAGAAATATTTAACCAATAAGATTGGCTGCTTTATACTCCTATATCAAGCGCGCCTAAGTTTTAAACAATCGATATTTTCGTTAAAATCTTGCCATAGATGATTTTAAGCCACTGGTTTTAAGTATTTTTTCTTCATTTCTCTAAAAAAAATAATTAATATATACATTTTTTTATTATTTTATTCCAATAATCAATCTAAAGAATTATATATATATATATATATACGATATGCTGAAATATCGAAACTAATCCATCAATTTATGGGTTATTATTTATTAAGTTTAATCAACAACACGCGCATGTACAGCATATTTAGAAATGAAATATTTATAGTTTTACTAATATTTTATAAATATTCAAGGTGAACTCGATTACAGTAACACATATTTGTGTTTCGATATTTTGAAAATAAAATTCTAGCTTTTCGAATTTTCAACGACTTCCTTTATCTAGCGTTAATATAAAATTAATGTCATAATCGTTGTCAACTACTTCAAGGCCTATTTTTAGTACCAATTAAATTTATCAATAATTGTTTAAACCGCTTCAAAATATCCTTTACTTGAAAAAGCTTTTCCTCAGATAGTGCGCAAACGGACTACAGCCACCGGTGACCAAGCAATTCACGCGCTTTTTCATACATTTTGTAGGGACTCGCTGCACACATGTGGCCCCCACTATACCTATTCCAATTACGAAGTCCCTTGTGGCACTTCCTTAGAACGTAACTCTTCACTGTTCGCATAATTTGAAATAATAATTATTTTTTGTTCATGGTCGTAAATCATCACTTAAAAAATACACAATCAATCTAAATCATTATACAATTAATTCACACACACAATCAACATGTTGTTTTTAGATATCGTGCTCAAAATAATTAAAACTTTAAAAAGATATAATAATATTTTACTACGGTTTTGCGTTTACGTTCTATAGTTTTATTTTTACTTTTTTACATAGTGATGTGACTAAAAGAATCGTATAAAATCGATTATCGACAGATTCTTTTCGCGAGTGAAAATGTGTCAACACTGCGTCTACTGCATCCACCTCGTGATCACGACCCGCCATTTTGTTTGTCTCTTCATTACGAGTGCCTTGTATACGGTACGCGTATTCAGTTTAGTTGATTTTGTGTTGTTTTTATTTCATTCTTGTTATTGTAGTTATAACTGTTTGTTAATTTTTTCTTTGTTATTAAGTTTTGACTGTTATTTGATTTGGTTTGTTTGTTTAATAAACAAAGTTTTATAAATTCTAATTTGATGCTAATCCTTTTTCTGCCAATACGATTTTAATTTGTTCGTTATAGTAATCGAAGACGAATATCGTCGAGTATCGACTATAGCGGTACTTTACTAGTACTTGATTATTGACATCTGTCAAATGGGACTTCGTAATTGGAATAGAGTATAGTGTACAACCTTAGGCTGTGCGCAAACGGACCACCGACCGTTGGGGGCCTAGCCTTATATGCATATGCGCTCTTTCGCCCCATATTCGAAGGGTGAAAGACTATTTGTTTTACGCAACATTTTATAGCAGAAATAACACGTTGGGCTTTTTTATATTCATGTCTCTCTTTAAGGAAAAACAAAGTAAGTTATTTAAAATTGTAATATATGGGGTGCCTTTTTGATGTATCGTACAAACTATTAATAATGCATTATTTTGACCATTTGAAAGTATAAAATTAGCTTCCAGGACATTTTACAAATATCGCTTGAAACGAATAGCTTCTCAGCCCTCAATATATCTCAAACAAATTCGAATTAAAAATCTGACTGAGCTTCCAACAGTAAAATACAGGTGCTACTCAAAACGACTTACCGACCTTTCATCATTTTCTTCCTACATTATGTAGCTCTTCCAATAACTAAGGTCTCATTTATCACGAGACACGCAATTCCATGCCAATACCGCAATTTTGTTTCAGCGACCAAAAAGTAAGCAAACGTACTGTTTTTGTTACTTAAAGTAGTTACTTAGTTTTTATGGTTGTATACCTAATTTTAACTATGTTTTAACGATTTTAATACTAAATATCAAGGCTTCACTTCTGAGTCATACTGTGATTTAATAACGGCTATTCGAGAGGACAGAATAGTCACATTAAAGTAAAGATCTTTTATAAAAACGTTAAAACGCAGTATGAATTATGAATATTACTAAGTAAACTCATTTTTATGTCGATTATTCGTTATCTACGTATACAATAAGATATACAATATTCATATTCTCTATTAATATAACGAGGACTTCATAACAATTAGGCATACAGATAAATGTGCAGTTTTACGCAAGGGACACAATTGTGAATTAAAAAAACTAATTGATTGTATAAGGCTGAAATTTGGATTACCCTTCTATTTAGGTACACTTGCATACTGGTAAGAATTTCTAAATTGTGACATGCATAGATTTTAATAAACAACAAAAAAATGGCATTTTTGCCTATACGCCCATTTGTTATGAAGCCCTCGATATCATCTCTATCATATCGTGAGGTAAAAGAATATTGGTTTCAACTGACATTTTTGACAGAGTTAACATAATGGGTTTTTTCAATGTCTCAATTTGGGGTAATAAAAAAAAACATGATTTCCGATTGAATTGTATAGATTTTTTTTCTTCAAATGTTATACACAGTATATCAATTGTGCTTTAAATTTGAAATTTTGAACTAAACACACTTCCCAAATGTCACTTGTAACAAATAGCCTTTCGTATCTCGTATGTTTCTTAAATCCAACTACACCGTGCTTACATAAAGAAGCAATATTTTCGGGTAAGTATCAGTATAGGCATTTAAGAGTATTGATAATCACAAATAGAGTACGCGCAAAACATAAATGCGCTTCGAAAGAAGTTTACACCGTCAATTTGCTCAAACTCAGTCAAGTGTTATGATTTATTACACCTAACATTGTTAGTGTGAAAGTGATGCCATGCGAGTTGGTCTAACGAACGAGTGCGTTTCTCATGTACACCTTCTTGGACCTTATAATTATGTTCTATACACTGACGTGTACGAACTTCAAGAACGAATTTAAATTTTGCACGTACAACACAATTGAATCTTCTCAGTACTGTAAAGAGTTTACTTCATATATACACATACCGAAAATTATTCTAAGTAACAAACACACAGCGTGAACTTACAGATATTGACACTATAAACAATTAATCAGCCTACCCAAACATTGATGTATTCTCGCTCAAACATTCTATACTGATAAATAGTCAGACCCCCGTATCACTTTAATGTGCAAGCACCGTTATAGTACTGTCAAAATATTGCCTTATTTAACAATCAACAGATAATTCAGGAACAACTATTCAAACTCTCTTAGGCATGTATTCTAAAAACATTCAGTCATGAATATGTCGCAGGCCAAAAAGAAAAAGTCACTTTGAATAAATCAGGCATGTAAGAGCAATTTGATATTTCGGCGGCTTTCCACGCGTATTGGATGAAATAGCAACTCATAATCCGATCGGGCACCGGCTTTTGTTTCAAAATATGCGGTAAAATTACAAAATTAAAAATACGAATTGTAATAAGAAAATACATCGCGAGTTAAGACGTTTTTATTCGTAAAGAAGTGAAGTTTAATTTGCAAAAGTTATTCAATCATCAAGTCCAGTGTTTATATGTAGGTATGCTAACAATGGGGCCTTAATCTCTACAACAGCGCATTGCAGCATCATACGTATGTTTTTTGAACCGGCTTAGGGCGGGTTCCCACTTTGTCGTTGCGGCAGATAATCGTGTAGTTTTAAGTGTCGCGGCTTATATGTTTAAATGGAGGTGTTCTCATATAGAACGACACGACTTAATGTCGTCTATGACATTTTTTGCAGTGACGACAGATTTTCATGACAGTGGGAACGGCTAGCACGACAGTCGTAAAACGATAAAAGATCGTTAATCTATCGCAGCCACGATAGAAGTATCGTCTCGTTGTTTACATGTGTTTCCCTTCCCCCTCGCGACTGTAGATTCGTAGCTTATTAACGATGTGTAAACGCCAAAGCGACTACCGTGAAACGATAAAATGTCGTCGCAATCCAATGGGAACAGCTAGATACGATAGTCGCTAAACGATAAAAATTTTTGACGACAAACAATCGTTGTAATGGGAAAAGCTAGACGACAGTCGTCCAACGATAAATTAATCGTTACGATATAGTGGGAACGCGCCCTTACCCTAGCCGAATTTCCACCCGACGCCCCTCACAGTATAATTATACAAGATAGATACAGTATAAAAAAAAGTATATGACAGCAATGCGAGTGGTAAATTCGGTGCCGGACGACCGCAGCGTACTCCAAGATCACATTGAAGATATTTGAGGAAAGGACATGTAAAAAGCGCTTTAAATAAGCGTGTACTAATGAAAGTCGATGAAGCGAAGTGTTTGTCAGGGTCGCAGTAGGTGAAAATCCATTATCTCTGCCTACTTCTATTTTATTTTATTTTTTATTTAGGTTTATGGCTTGGAAGCTAGGCCTTTAAGCCAGATCTTAGTTTACAATATAGTTTCTTCATTTTCTTAAGTCTATGTGTAGCACAGCTGAACTGTAGGTAATCGGCTAGTGCCATTCAACAGAGTTCTTGTGACAACTCAAAAGGCCACATTTGACTATACAGTTCACGTTTCTCACAAAACACTTAATCACTACTCAAAAACTATCAATATCCTACAACTATTGTTCATTTTAGAGTAACTACACATTTTTAGAAAATAAAACTGCACAGCACAACATCTCCTTTCAGTTCCCGCCAAAAACTCTGTCTGCCTACTTCTACTGTAATGGGAAACAGACGTGGCAATATGTATATGTGATAAAAAGTATCTCAGTTGATGTTTTTAATGCATTTATGGCTTGGCAACTAGGCTTTTAAGCCAGTATCTCAGTTGATTCGACCGTCCGCTCCCCTATTCTATATTTGAATATTCAAATGACTGACTGCCGTTCAAGAATACGCACCCGAGTCCGCCACGTGACGTCATACATTAAGGCCCTGGCGGCAGGGTTGCCTGTGTGCGACCACATCACAAGGTCTGCGGGGCAAGCTTCGGCGGCTGCCGTTTAAGCCGCCTGCTCACCGGTCGCTGTCAGTTGTTCTTGTCGAAGTTGTGTATCGCCCAATTGAATGAAGTGGTCCATGAGTTCTTGACGGCGTCCGTGAACTTCTGTCGGAAATGCTCCATCGCTTTCTCTTCAGATAAATCCAAGACCTGTAATATAACAATATACACCTTGTTTTTTCTTACAACATATTGTTACACGCCCTAAGTGATTGCACACCTGGTTTATTACCTTTCCCGCATTTGGACTTCTTTTGTTTCCTTTGTGTTTAAAATTTGTAATTAACACAAAAAAACATTCTATTGTTATTGTACTCGTTTATGGTCGCTGGTGTGCAGATTACGTTTTCTTAGTCATTCAGTCCACGCGGTTGATTGTTGTATGGTATAGTTTAGTATAAAACAATGCTCGAACGGAGGGGTCAGGCAGTCAAAGCGATAACACAAGCGAGGCAAGACGTGTACACATTTTAGTAACGGACCTTGCGCGTGTTATTGAATCGCGCATTACGTTTGAACTGATTGTGTCCAGTTATATTTGTACCTGTGTTATACGTGTTTGTATAGTTCTAATAAATTATATAGCAATTCCAACGGCATTTTAATTAAAATCCCATAACTCGTAACAATATTTTGGATAATATTCTAGTTAAAATGTGTCTTTACATGATTAATATAAAACATTTTCGACTGTACTATCTAACGTTAGGTTGGCTTAATTTGTCTAAAACACTTAAACGTCATTAAATAGTGTAATTCATTGCAAAAATCTTGTTTGTAATGTATGAAAACGATCTAAAGAAAAACTATTATTAGTCTTATATCGCATACCATTTTCGGTTGACGTATATATTAATATTGTTACGCCTAGTACACGCAATGAAAACTATGTTTGATAATTGACATCTTTGTCTTCCGTCATCACGGCTACTAAGAAGTAGCCGAAACGTCGGAATAAAAATTAAATCAATGCCGCGCTTAAATATATTTCATAATATTATAGATTTAGATTTTTTTCGTTGACAAAAGTGTAAACTAAAAATTAAACATGGCTTCTAAGTTCTGGTACTTGTTTCAAATCTCCTTGGAACACATGAAATAATCCATATCATTATTACATAAAGTATAGAATACTTGAAGAATATATGGTGGCCAGGTAGTAGACAATTTTACGCCAGGTAGTAGGGCATTTTCCCGACTGAATGGTTACCACCCCTGGTCTAAAGCATGTCGCCATAACAGCCTAGAGTTGTGTTCCGGCATTAGTGACCAGGTTCCAGTCTCCCTTAAGAGAGCAGCAGCGCATTTGTAGCACCTTTGGTGTTGCTAATGTCCGTAGGCGATGGCAACCGCTTTCCATCAAGTGGGCCGTCTGCCTGTCTGCTGAACTCCTGCAATAAAATAATAATATACTCACCAAAGTTTCTCTTAAATATTGTAGGTCTTTCTCAGAACTAAGCTCTGGCAATCCCGTTGAAATCATCATCGAGAACAACGACAGAATCAGATGACCGTGCTTTCGAAGGATTCTGAATGCCTAAAAATAATATTTAAAATGAAGTAAGTACAAAAAATGTCTTAAAACAACAACTTCATTAAATAAAAATAGTTATAAATAAATGTTATGGTATAATAGTTATTTAAATGTAATAATTGATTGATCAAAATTTACTTTAAGCAGGTGAAGCTGTGGACTAAAGTTCATAATTTATATATATAAAATTGAAATCCCGTATATAGTGATTAGCTTTATAAAGGCTGATGATATATGTGTACCTAGGACATATACAAAATTCTTATTATTAATTACTAACTAATTTATCTATATATGTAATTGTGTATTCTATCGCGAATATATAATATTATATTGTTAAGCTTTTTATATAGGTATTATTGTATCATATATTATACATTAAATTTATATAACTAGTTTTGACGCATGTCGTGGTGTCCAGTGATCGAAGGAGCACATTTATTAAAAATTCAAGGTTATCTATATTTATAAATCTGTTGTGTATCCTTTGTTGGAGATTCTAATAAAATAAAATATAATAAATAAAATCACGTTATTTCAGGAACTATAATACCTATTCTTGAAATTTGGCATGGACCTTCCTTTCGCCAAGTAGAGGTCAGCTAAGAATATTACGGCATGCGAAGCGGGCGGGTATCAGCTAGTTCTTATATAACGGTTTTGAAATGAAATATAATAATTTTTTTTATGAAATAACTAATTTATCAAATTCACACTTACAGTTTCGCAGTGTTCCTTGAATATTTTGAAGTCTATAGGTTCGTTATCGCCGGATCCCTTCTGTCCCTTGTTAATAACGTGGATAAAGTCGTGAGTTAGGACAAATGGGACCCGTTCCCGCTTAAACCCGTATTTCTGTTTAAAATGACCGAGGAAATGGCCAAAATCTATATGAAAGAGCTGCAAAGACAAATAAAAATGTATACAAATTATCTTTCTCAGTTACTGTTTTAGGCTAGGTTTAATAGCCGCTGCCTACACATGTTACGATAAATAGGGGAGCAAACAGTAAAATTTTGTTTTGTTTTTTCTTAAATAATGTATTGTATATGTAGTGAGACAACATTAAATGTACAATCTAGAAAATAAGGGTAATGAGTAATTTAAATCTGACCTAAAATCTTATACTAATATATAAAGCTGAAGAGTTTGTTTGTTTGCTTGAACATGCTAATCACAGGAACTAATGGTCCGCTTTGAAAAAAATCTTTCAGTGTTAGATAGCCCATTTATCGTGGAAGGCTATAGGCTATACATCATCACGCTAAGACCAATAGGAGCCGAGCACCAATGAAGAATGTTTCAAAATCGGGGTTTTTTTCCTTTTGAGAGCTTCCGCTTCGTAAACAGTGAAAGTTTCGCAATAATCATAAGTGACAGAAGTTAGCGTTAGCCCAAAGTAACTATTCCACGCAGACAAAGTCGCGGGCAGAAGATAGTATATAAATAAAAATATATGGAATGTTACAAACCTGTCCGCTCTTTTTGACCATAATGTTGTCCGGATGTCTGTCCGCTATGCCCAACACATACGTGGCCACGCAGTAGCCGGCGCAGCTCATCGTGAACTCGTCCACGGCTTTGTTGAAAGCCACCTCGTTGTTCTCTGTATGTTTGCGTAACCATTCTGTAAATATTCCATACCCATATTAATATCACTGCACACTTTTATCTGTGCAGGCGCGGTGAAAGAATACAATTTCCTGCGGCCGGGCGGTCTGTCGTGAGAGGCGACAAACCAACCCACAGCCAGGTGGTAGGGTATTTGCCCGACTGGATAACAACCTTAGTTGTGTTCCGGCATTAGTGACCAGGTTCCAGTCTCCCTTAAGAGAGCGGCAGCGCATTTGTAGCACCTTTGGTGTTGCAAATGTCCATAGGCGATGGTAACCGCTTTCCATTAAGTGAGCCGTCTGCCAGTCTGCTGAACTCCTGCAATAAAAAAAGAGAGTAGAGTCTTTGAAAAGAAATATTTCGCCCTCATAATTTATATGAATTAAAAAGTTATTAAAAATGAGGGGAGTAGTTTCAAAATCCCTTAAAATGTATGAAAGTCATACATACATCGAGGCGAGTTTTCGAGCCCCTCGAATATTGTTATGATTTGTCAACAGCGGAATATCGATACTTTACGCGATTGTATATTGTAGAAAAAACATTTTTTCAATTACAATTTTTTCTTTAGGGGCCATCCGTTTTTTAACGTAGGACACGTTCCTTCAGTATCTCACAACGGCCAGAATGCTCCGTCGGCCTTTCCACAAGGCGACCGCGGTCGTGGCGAAAACGTCACTAATGACGTCATCATTTTCGATCACACAGCGCTCATAACGTCCCATGTCAAGAGGCGAGTCGAAAAGGGGCGTTGACCACAGAGCATTAATACTGTCTATCTCTTGACATTGAAAAAAGGAGCAATTTTTAAATCAACCAATGTCATGTGTATTTCGTCCTTTATAACATCAACGCCTTATAATCCGTTCCACTAGAGCTTATGTTTGTTAAGTCCCCATGCAAGTGGGATGCAAAAAATTGCGGTTGTGAACGTGGTTGTCTAGTTCTTAGTACGACCTGGACAAGCCCCGGTCCCAGTCGTAGGAAGCGGGAGGGGCGACCATCGGCAAACCTTCTGCGCACGGCTTATAAAATGTAAACGGCCTTTGAGTTAATCATGCTTCGTGCGATGAGTGTGAGTTTCGATAGCCTATTTCCCCATCTCTTAATAACGTATCTAATTTTTCCTATCTTTTCGAGAAATATCACGAGTGTTAAATATAAGTCGGAACACAGTGAGAACATGGATCAGACGGCACGCTAAAGAGGGCATTCTTGAAGATAGACGAAAACATAATCATGGCGTTCGTCGAATAACAAACCAACAAAGTACAGATATGCAGCACCATTATGAAGAACATCCTTTTTCTCGTACCCAAGATTTCGCGGCACGTTACGACGTTTGTTTACAAACCATAGGAAATCATTTACACCGTATTGGACTGCATTACCGGCATTATGCTAAGAAAGTACACTTAACGAATGCACACAAAACTGCAAGATTAAATTTTGCACGTAATTATTTAGACTTTGACTGGACTAATACCATATTTTCAGATGAAAAATCATTTAGATCTTCTCAACATGGTCGCTTAACTTTGTGGCGTTATAACAATACGCGATACACAGAGGATCACGTAGTACCCAATCAATTATCTGGTCGAATTTCAGCTAACATGTGGGCCTGGATGGGTACCGAGGGTATAGGTGAACTTGTCCAAATTTCTCCTCGTCAAAACGCATTAAACTATGTCGATTTGTTGGAAGAATCAATGTTACCGACAGTGCGAATAGTGTGCCCACTTGAAGAAGTCCCTGTATTCTCCTACGTTCACGACAATTGTCGAGTACATACCGCCAGAATTGTCTCGAACTGGTTTACCCAGCATGAAGATGAAATTACTCTAATTCCATGGCCATCTAGGTCACCAGACCTCAACCCAATAGAAAATTTATGGGGTTTGATGGTTCAAATGTGGGATAACAGAAACGAGAGGACAAAGGAAGCAATTGAGCAGCACTGTAATGAAATTTGGAATTACATGAGGGGAACCGACATCTGAAATCGTCTAATCGGGTCGATGCGTAATCGACTATTAGACGTCATTGAAAATAATGGTGCTTATATCCGGTTTTAGGTTTAAGTAAAGTAAAATGAGTGCCATTTCTAACTTTGAAATAAAACCAATTAACAAAAAATATTTGTTTTATATTCTTCCCCATTAATGTTCTTAATGTTTTATTTTCTTGTGTATTTCTGCTACCTAACGTATAACGATAACCCTAACATCTAATGTTGTATATACAAAAGGTTTGGCCTGTGTCACCTTTGGCTTGTCGATTTATGACCGGTTCCGATATCTCACTATTCACTCCACTTCACTTCCCCTGCTTTACCGTAGGTTGAATTTTGACATTGCTTGTATAGAGATTACTTCAAATTTTAATCGTTAGTAAGGCAAATAAACGGTCGGTAAGATATAGGAAACGGCACTTAATCCAACATACTTAATGACAGAGATAGTAATAGCACGTAATAGCATTTGTCAGATGTTACACGAGTATAGACGAGTCTCTCCGATCTGTTTAATACAACGTAGTCAGTAACTGTCAATGTCTAATAACATGATAACAAGTTCGTTACCAAGGAAATGTATGTTCAGGCGAATTTCAACCTAATTGTATTTCACGACTGTAAGAAAATGACCTTATGGTGGGTCATGTTTCAATTTGTTTGATTGTACATACATACACGGCATGCCTGGAGATTTTTTAAAAAACTAGCTTTCCCGGCAGACGTCGTCCTGCCCGGAAAAGCTTCAATCGATATGCCGACAGCAGCGCCACCTACCGGGTCCAATTGTGAACCGACTCAGAAACCTTCTCTGGCTCATGCACAACAACTTTGCTAAAGATCATCACATGATCAAATGTATAGTTTACGATTCTATAAAGGACATACAAACATTCATTTTTATTTATAAGAGATTACAGGTAGACGCACTGCATTTACACATTTCTGCTAAATTTGATTTAAACAGACCCTATAGTTTAAAAAATATTAGAAGTGAAACTTCAATGGACAAGTGCAAAAACGAATCGCAACGGACAAGTTTAAAAACGAATGGCAATGGATATGTGGAAAAACGAATCGCAACGGACAAGTTTAAAAAGAATGCCAACGGATATGTGGAAAAACGAATCGCAACGGACAAGTGGAAGAACGAATGGCAACGGATAAGTGGAAGAACGAATGGCAACGGATAAGTGGAAAAACGAATCGCAACGGACAAATGGAAAATCTTCAACTGACAAGTGACAAAATTAATCGCAACAAAAATTTTAACTTGAAGTGTTACGGGCAGATTGTTAATGTAGGTACTTGTCCAATTTGCACTTCAAAAATGGCTTCGACATTCATAGAGAAGGATTCCATTTTTATCAATATGGCTGCGAAACCCTAGTAATATAAACGAGTATAGGTCATACTCACGTAATAGGGTAGCCCTATAGATAGTGGATGCCGCGTTGAAGAGTGCACTCTGCTTCTGAATATTCGCAACGGTCTCAGCCTCTTCCACCACTTCTATCATTCCCACCGAATACTCCATTGAAATACAGTTGTATGGGTTCAATCTGAAGTTCACAGTGAAGGTATATAATAATTATACAGTTTAAACATGCACAAAAATAATATTTTCATAAGTTCTCGCGACTTGTACACATAATAAAACTACGTTACAACGGTTTTAAGCAGGGTAATTTGATTATTATTCCTACGTTTCGGCCACTTTTCAGTGGCCGTGATCACGGAAGACAATGGTGTCAAGTGTCAACGCGTATTGTTAAAGTTTTATTTAGCCTACCGCCAACTTGTTCATTTTAATTATTTAGTTTAACTTTTGTTTATGGTTATTATTCACTCTATGGGAGCATAATCTAATTTACCACCGCTTCACAACATGTTGTGGCTTGAAGAGAAGAAGCGGCGCAAGAAACTCTTCGGCAAACATGCCTGAATATAAATTACCGCGCTTAAAACCGTTAAAAAGTAGTTTTATTATGCACAAAAATATGTCAAAAACCTTAATGCCATGCCATTTCTAAAATATTCACTTAGATGAACGGTAGCAATACTAAGTTTGAAAGTTTTAAACGTTTCGAAAATAAGGAAATTTATTTTCAAAATATAAACACAAAGAAAGAATATAATTTCCTCAAAAACCTTAATGCCATGCCATTTCTAAAATATTCACTTAGATTAACGGTAGCAATACTAAGTTTGAAAGTTTTAAACGTTTCGAAATTAGGAAATTTATTTTCAAAATATAAACACAAAGAAAGAATATAATTTCCTCAAAAACCTTAATGCCATGCCATTTCTAAAATATTCACTTAGATTAACGGTAGCAATACTAAGTTTGAAAGTTTTAAACGTTTCGAAAATAAGGAAATTTATTTTCAAAATATAAACACAAAGAAAGAATATAATTTCCGAGTCTTCGATTCCATCGCAACCAGCTTTACCTGAAGTCATATCCATGGTTCTTCCACAGCCTGTCCATTATCCTCAACATTTGTAGCGTGAACATATCCTGACGTAGATCATCGCCTATTTTCAATATAATCCTAATGTCCGATCCGTAAGGATCGACATTTTCAAAGTCCAACATTAACGGACGCATTTTGCTATCCATCACCCGACAACAATCCGTTCTATAAAAACACAATTTCATTAATTGAGCACAACAAAAAATATTTACTGTCGCACTCAAAAACCTCTAAGAACGAAATACATTCAGATCTATCAAGATATTTAAACTACTAGTATAGAAATTGACATGTACAAAACACAATATAACAATTGCAAATTAAACAACTTCTTTGGCACGTAAAGTATGGTAAACACATTCGTCGCTACTTAAGTTAAATAGACAATTAACAGACTATGAGTGCGACAGTTAATTTCCAATATATCATCATTATTTCTAGTCCATTGAAAAGTTACATTTAGGGTTGCGTTTTGCAGAGGACGCAATTTTATTTTTTTGGGGGTTAGTATAAGCTTAAGTTCAAGTTTGTGGGGTCGCCACCCTTGTCCCCCGGCCGCCATCTTTGATAAAGAGGTGCAATGGGTTTCGCGCTGTATCTCGTAAAGTAGCAACCCTACAATTTTTTTATAAATCATTGTAGTAAATTAAATCGTCTACAACTTTATTTCTATTATTTTTTTATCGTAAAATGGAAAATAAAAAGTTATAAACAAAAATAACTGAAGATTTTACATTTCAATGGACTATTCAGACAATTAGCAAACCTTTGTAAATAAATGTAACCAAATAATTGCGAAGTACAACATTCGCTGATGCATGCTCTTAATGCGAACTTCGCAACTAATATACATTAAAACCATTGTCGTTAAATTGTAAATTTGGAACACAACCAATGATTTTGAATTTGTAATAGAACCAGTGATTTTGAATTTTAAATTTCGAACACATGTTTTTTTTTATCAAACGCCCAAACCAATTGTATTTAGATTCCATTTTCAAACACTAGGAGAACTTACTTGATCCTTTTGCAGACAAAGCTCGGATTAAGAGGTGACACAAATTCGCATAATGCAGAAACACAATGTTGTTCCTGTAAATGCTGATATAGAGCTGCACGCGCTCTCGAAATTTCCTTCTTTTTGCGCACGCATTGACTTACCCCTGTATGGAAATATTGTAGTTCAGTTTCTAATTATATCATTAAACATAAAGGTCATGAAACAAAAATAGGGTAGTTGACAGTCAAATCAACCGTATACTTTTTAACATCTTACAAATCGCCGAAGCCACCTAGATTTTGTACGAGAATTGCATATTATACCGTTATTTCTTAGTCAAAAGGCGTATTATTTATAGTTAGGTTTAAAGTTAGACTGATGGCATGTTATTTGAACGCCTGCTCTATTATACAAACATTGTTTTAGAATTTATTGTGATATATGTCAACTACACTACTACAGATTGCATAGCTTCACCAGAATTTTTGTTTAATCCTTTCTATTCAAAGATAACATGTTATTTGAACGCCTGCTCTATTATACAAACATTGTTTTAGAATTTATTGTGATATATGTCAACTACCCTACTACAGATGGCATAGCTTCACCAGAATTTTTGTTTAATCCTTTCTATTCAAAGATAACTACCGTATGTCCAAAAGATTGCCCACACGTATTTATCGCGATCTTAGTTTTTAAAGTAAGATCAACTCAATATGGTTGTCACTAGTTTAAAGCTTTATAGTGACATAGCACTGTCCCGCTTCAGACTACTGACAACTTGGTACAAAAGAAATATGAAACAGTATATATATCCATTTTCAACATGCTTTCGATGCCATAAGTGAAAATAGTTCAGATATACATTATGTACTTTACTACGATAAAGACAAAGCTGTTCAGTTAAAATTAAAACTTCGTTTAAGAAAACCGACTTCAAAAACTAAAAAACTAAAATGTATAAAATAACTTATTTCTAAAGCTATTAAATATTAATATATAATATCTAAAACATCTTAAAGTCGGTGCTTAGTAATTTTCAAAATATAGTAATTTTTATGTTTTGCTTTGCACCGACTTCAAAATGTTTTAGATAATATATATTAATATTTAATAGCTTTAGAAATAAGTTATTTTATTCATTTTAGTTTTTTAGTTTTTGAAGTCGGTTTTTTTAAACGAAGTTTTAATTTTTTATTTGTTACTTTTTAGTGTCTAGCTATGTATGGGTGGACATACGAATGGTGCCGCGCTTCTTAAAAAATATAGGTCCCAAGAACCCGGAACTAAAAAATGATCGTAAAATGAAAACTACTGGGCCAAACTATGTCAAATTTTTAGGGGACCACATGGCAGCTATTCCGTGTCGAACAAAAAAAGAATCACGTAAATCGAATCATAAATCTCAGAGTAATCGGTGTACATATGGAACGGAGTGAAAATTATTTTCATGAAAAATGTTCATAAAATGAAAACTACTGGGCCAAACTATGTCAAATTTGTAGGGGACCACATGGCAGCTATTCCGCGTCGAACAAAAAAGAATCACGTAAATCGAATCATAAATCTCAGAGTAATCGGTGTACATATGGAACGGAGTGAAAATTATTTTCATGAAAAATGTTCATAAAATGAAAACTACTGGGCCAAACTATGTCAAATTTTTAGGGGACCAATTGGAAGCTATTCCGCGTCGAACAAAAAAAGAATCACGTAAATCGGATCATAAATGACGGAGCAATCGGCGAACATACATAAAAAAAAAAGATCCCGACGAATTGAGAACCTTCTCCTTTTTTCAAAGTCGGTTAAAAACAGATGTCACTTTTATTCCTTTCGCAAACATATCACAGAGAAAAAATTCATTCTTATCTTTATTATTTATCATTCATCCAACAATACCACCATCACACACAGAGCTCGTATGTGTATAGTCAACACTTTAAATATGTGGCACCACATACATTACATTTTAATCACATATGTACGCGGTTTTAAATAAAAAAATTATATTGAAAGACCATAGACTCACACTTCAACTTATCAAGACACGTCAGTTGGCTCTTGAGACTCTTGATGTGCTCTTGGCAGCCGCGACAGTACGCTTCAAGCATTAGGCCGAAACGCACCGACACTGAAGGCACGTGCATTTCGGACCTACAAAGAGAAAGACAGAAGGCTGTGCACGAGTTTCGTTGTATCGGTGTTAAGAATATAAGCGCCATCGACATTGAAAAAAAGTAAAAACACAGAAGGACTAATTACACTTTTACAATGAGGATTTCGATTCTTGGTATAAAAGGTTTGTTAGTTATTTTAATTCAATTGAAATGTATAAAAAAATCTAACAAGCTATCTAGGTAAAAAAGCTCAGTCGAGCATACAGTCAAATTCTGGTCCTAAAGATTAATAGACCCTAAAGTTTTCATGTGCAGTTATTACACTTATTGGAAATCACACTAATACACTAATTTTAACTACACACTTTAACTACACAAATTTTATGGTCCAGTAAATAGTAGGGGTGTGGTTTACATATATGTCCCCGGAATCATAAGTAATGAAGGGGAGGTGGGGGGGGGGGGAGGGGGGGGGAGGGGGGAGGAAACCTTACTCCTTCTGCAACTCCTATGGCGAGGAAATATATAGTTACTGAGTTATTAATGTTTTTGTCAATCTAACCTCACTTCTGTTTTTCACTAATATATAAGATAAATAGTGCCAGAACCGACTGGTTCTGGCACCCGCCGGCCGCTGCCGCGGCACGCTCGCGTCGCTCGCTCGGCTCGTGCGCTTTGGTCTACACAAAACCTAACCTAACCGACTGTTTAAAACTCCACATATTTAAATTTTCGGATACATACAGTCTCCTATTTCGATAAATCCCGTCAAAAAACGTAAAAAAACGTCTCGGCGACAAAATTACCAGATCATTGTCGTGAATTTCAAACTTCGATAATTAATTGAATATGTATTTTTTCCACTCAAAACCAATTTCAGTTGTTATAAATAAGTCTTAAATATAGTCTAAATATATTCCTAAACACATTAACCATTAAAATCATCCAGGAAATCATATGGGGACATATATGTAAACCCAACCCAATAGTAGTAATATAGGTGAATAGATCCAAATAGATATTATGAATTCTCGGATTTGCATCTGTCACATTATTGATGAATATACAACCAACATTAGCTCAGATATCGATCAGACTGTACAGGTAACCTTGCTCAGGACCACAACACCTGCATGAGTGCAGAGTGGCTGTTGACAATTACAATTAGAGGCAACCTAGATAAGTATCATTTGATGGACCAGTATACTCCGGACATACATCCGTACCTGTATGGTTCTTACGGACATGGGATCTGGATGTTCATCTTCAGACACCAATGCAGCTCCAAAATGTACTTGAAATTAACCAACCTTTAGTAAATAGTTAATGATCAAGTAGTATTGGCAGATACTCCAATTTTTAACTCGTCTAGTGCTATGAGTACTTGAGTTAGCTGTACAAATATTTCAAGAGTTTAATCAAACAAGTACTGCTAATGTAAACTTCTTCAAAGGCTATACATATAACGCGGGCATTACACTACCCAATTCGCAGAGCGCTAGGTGAGCTAGCATGCTAAAATTGGATGGTTGTTAGTAATCCAATCTAGTGCGATCTTATGGGCTCTGACACATTTTGGTCAGCTCTAGCGTAAATTGGATAATGTAATGCCCACTTTGGTCAATAATTAAGTCTACTTCCTATTCAGGCGGCACTCACCTCAAATGCCAGAAGAGATAGTGGCCGACGGTCATGTTCGAGTACGCCCGCCGCAGTAGGAACAGCGCGAGATCGCACATGAGGAACGGCTCGTGTTTCAGCGCCTGCACGAGTTGCAGCAAATAGAGCAGAAGTTCCGCGTCGCCGATCGAAGAGAGGCACGACACGGCGAAACTTCGCACCGCTGCGTCCGCGTACGCATAGTCGAGAAGTTCGAGCGCGCTCTCCACGCGCAGCGGCGGCCAACGCGCCAGTAGTCGCGGGACGCCCGCCGCGAACGCACGCTCCCCCCACTCCACGCACGACAGCAGCTTGGGGAGCAACTCTGGCGCGGCGCCGGCGAGCCGCGTCCGCGACGCCCACAGCTGCCGTCGCTCTTGCTCGTGTAACTCAAACATCGGGTCCCGCGATGCGACGCTCAGAAGCGCTTCGAAGTCAGGACCCGGACTCTCGGCCTCTGAGCTGATGCTCTCTGAGCGCTCTGCGTACGTTCGCACCGATTCCGATCGAGGAAATAAAATGGGATGTTGACATTCATAGCTGTGAAGAAATACAAGAAAACGCTCACCATGTCTTTCATTATATAATTAACATGCATAATCAAACTTAAACATCAATTCTGACTTAGACTTTAATATACATCCAGCATAGTAATTTTAATATCTCAAGATAGTATAGAAAATCTTCACCCTAATTCGGATCAGGGAATTCCGATAATTCAATTTTTAGATTTCAACAAAACTCGACATAGCGCTAGCTTATATCCCGGGGCGTAACTTAGGATACTTTTTATCCCAGTAAATGACGTCGTTTTCGTGAAATAGACGAAAATTACGAAAAAGATAGCGCTGCGATCGCATTTTTTGGAAACTACTGAACGTATATGATTGAATCTTGGCATAGTGCTGGCTTATAACCCGAGTTAACACTTAGGATACATTTTATTTCGACAAATATACGTCATTTCGATGGAATAAACGAATTAACAAAACAGATGGCACTGCAATCGCGTATTTCAATTCGCTAACAAATACCTACGTTGTCATAAACAACATCACATCAGGTTGGTTGCAACTTGCCACTATGTTTCGCTGCGTGGACGTGTAGACTATATGGACTCTTCTTCTTTGTTATTAGAGTGAATTTAGTAATAAGAAATAGTAAAACATCTAATTAATTTTATATATATGTAACATAGTGCTACTGCCTAAAGTAGCACTATGTTACATAGATAAAGTATTCCTATTAATACTTGTTTAAGTATAAAATCTAAGCATTCTGGGTTGCCTGGAAGAGATCGCTATAAGCGATAAGGCCGCCCATTGTTCTAATACAAATGTATCCATATCAATTGTTTAGATTTCAGTTTATGGTGAACAATAAAAAGTTTTCGTTCGTTCATTCATTCATAAGCAGTGGCATTTAAAATTTTTATGGTCACAAGGCCGCCTGGTTTGTTATAAATTATAAAACCGCCCATTTTTCTCAAAATGTATTCATATTCGTTTTCTATATTTTTTATGGTAAATAATAGTTTTTCATTCATTCACTTACTTTGAAAATCGAACCTGCAATATTGCGCACGTGTCAGTGATTGGGTTGGCAACGACAGTGCCGAGGGGGTGAAGGATCAGGTCGTCGCCTTGCGTGTCGTCGGCAACGTGCGTCCACATCGACAGCGTCACGCCGTCTGTACGCAGCTGTTCTTTATAGTCAAATATCATGGTGTTCGCCCACGTCAAACGATTCACTGCCTCCTATAAATATTATTAAACATAAAATAATCCACTTTCAAACATTAACTATACTTAATTATCTTTAACAAAACTATGTTTGTTATGTATTTTATTTTATTTCTACTCCGAGGTTTGGCCATTTTGCAGTAGCCATGATTACGGAAGACAAAGCTGTCAAGTGTTAATTATTATATTTGTTTATAGTATATTCCAAACAGAAATAATCATGTGGAGCAAAGACGCTAAGTTTTCGCTGTGTTTTACTTAAGCGCAGTATTGATTTTAGCTGCACCTCACAATTTGTCAAAACCAAAACAAAGTCGTCAAATTTAAAACTAATAATTTACTATTAGTAAGTTATTTTAGTGTACTTTGATTTAAATTTAACGTTTCGGCCACTGTTTGGTAGCTATAGTAATAGAAATAATAAGATTCAAACAATAATCACACTTAATAACAGTAAATCAATTTTTTATGATTTATTATGCAGTGTCATGTGTATAATCTTATTTTAATAATGTAATATCTAAATTGTAATAGCATTAGAGATGCAATTCACACAAAATCAGATAATGGATAACGTTCCGCAGCTGATCTATAAACTTTAGTGTGAAGTACACGCAAAACTTTAATGCGCCCCGAGAGAAGTTAGCTCTGTGAATTTCCGCATGTTCAATCGAGTGTTACCGTGTATTAGTGTACACGAGAAAGAGATGCAACGCTAGTCCAATTAGCGACCGAGCGAGATCGCAACACTCTACCCATTCAACTCTGTATGGGAGTTTTTTGCGGGAACTGAAAGGAGACGTACTGCTGTGCAGTTTTATTTTCTAAAAATGTGTATAATTACTCTAAAATGAACACTAGTTGCAGGATATTGATAGTTTTTGAGTAGAAATTATATGTTTTTGTGAGAAATGTGAACTGTATAGTCAGATGTGATCTTTCGAATTTTCACAAGAACTCCATTGAATGGCGTCGGTTGTAGCCTGCAATACAACTGCGCTACTATACGAAGACCTATTAATTAACATGTTTCCGACTGAAAGACTTTGATTCTATGGTCATGAATAAATTAAAAAAAAAACAACTCTGTAACAACAACAACAGCCTCGTGAAGCTTATAATAGTATTTTGCATGATGACGTATACAAACTTCAAGAACGCATTTAAGTTTTGCTCGAATTATATTTTCTTTGAAACGAAATTCTTTAACGCAGTTTTCAGTAGAGTGAACTGGAAGACACAGTCACTTGCCCCCCATCCAGGCGACATAAAAACTTCGTGCCTGACGGGGCCCCCCGATCGCCCATTTTTTCTATACCTTGCTCGAGTCCTTTCCTTTCCTTTTCGATTTAACTTTAGTAATTTCATAGATGCCAAAGCAAAGCCGCGCCATTCGAGGTAGATTGTACACTTTTATTGGGAAAGTCAGTTCTTCGTCCCATTGGGCAACACCATCCTTAGATATAGCCGTTGATCGCGTCTTCTGCGATTCACATAACGGTTTACCACCATGGAATATTCCCGCTTGACACACAACCTGAAGTCGAACAAAAATCTCTATTAACAGTAACTAAAATTGCTTTAGACGAAGTGGTATGTAGTAGAGTCATAACTCTTAATAAATAATGTGTAAGAATTAATTTCGAAAAAATATATTTATTTTCTTAAGTTTTCGCGACAAGTACATACAACTACGTTTTAACGGTTTTAAGCGTTGTATTTTATTCGATTTTTATTCAATATTCGTTTTAATTCAAATAAAATACCGTGCTCGAAACCGTTAAAACGTAGTTTTATTAAATACTAGCGGGCCCGGCAGACGTTGCCCTGCTGTGAAAAAAAATAAAAATCTAGAACACGATTCCAGCGCCACCTACCGAGTCCAATTGGGGACCTACCTCACCAAGATCAGTCCAGGGGTTTAGGAGTTCAGTGACATACACATGTCACATGAAAGTGACCTACTTAGGCATGAGACATTATGACGCATGATCGTAGTGGCTAGCGAGGGCGCTAATATTTCGAGTGCCTAAATAGGTCTTTCAACCAAGGTTAATACTCTTCTTTTTATTTCGAATATGAGGAAATAAAATAATTACTGATTATGAACTCATTTAATACGTCACCTAATATAATACATCAATTAAATTAATTATTTTCTGTGGCATTCTACCAGACAGTATTTTTTGTAACTGATGATCACTGTATTTAGCTCATTATGGAAATTGAAAATTAAATAATAAAGGGAAAAGTAATTTATAAGTAAAAACAAAATTGTTGATATGTTTTTCATTACAACTTTATGCCGCGATTTAATAAGAATGTCTGTGTAAACAGTTCGGACATGGTTTGCATAGATTTTTTTTTCAGCAGAGAAAATCGTTTCTCAGGGACGAAGTTACTTTTTTCATCCCTCGGGTAACTTCAAATGTATTTTCCGAGTATCAGAAACGAAAAAGACTTAATTTCCTACATAGCGGATTGGTAACAACAGGTCATCCTTCTCTTTCTATTTCAGATTTTATTATTTAATAGGCGCTCCACATTCCCACGAAACGTGTAAATTGGCTTCATCATGGCTCGTCTTTTTTAGTGAAAATGCAGAGCTATAATTTCTTATTTCAAATCAGTCTTTAACGCTTATATTATATTGAAAACTTGCTTCTGCCCGCGACTTTGTCCGCGTGGAATAGTAAATTAAGTAAAAAGAAAGTTAATGAAAAACCCCGATTTTGAAACATTCTTCATTGGTGCTCCGCTCCTATTGGTTTTAGCATGATGATATATAGCCTTCCTCGATTAATGGGCTATCTAACACTGAAATAATTTTTCAAATCAGATCAACAGTTCCTGAGATTAGCGCGTTCAAGCAAACAAACAAACTCTTCAGCTTTATATATTATAAGCTTTGTATAAGATAAGATGTAAATTAATAATATCATTTATACCTCCACCACACGTCCGGGATCCACGTTCAATTTGCAAACGCTCTCAACCACACATGTGTAATTCTTATTTATATTCCAGGAAGATTCGTTTTTCTTTCTTCTCATAGTGTTAGAATGTTCTGAGGTCATTCTTCTTCTCTCAGGTGGGCAAGTTATGTCGCGATTTACTGAAAACCAAAACAATCCCTTTCAAAGAATTTAGGGAAACAAAAGTTAAAACTCAACACAATTTTTATTGTAAAATTGCCAGAAGACATTAATCACTATCACTATCTCATAATATACCAAGAATATATACCCATTTCATACAAATCCTATATAAACAGAGTGAGACAACAACACAAAAACAATCAGTGCGCAAGCGGAATCTGCGCTGTCACAGTGGACATATTGTGCTAGAAGTGCGCGGGCGTGTTTTAAGAAAAAACAGGAACATCTATAATATAAAAAAAATGTTTAACTCAGGGGAACGATTATAGAAGTCAACACCAACTTGTGTCATATTTTTAATTAATTCTATAAATTACATACTATTGAATACAATGTAAGAAAACTTAACTTATTTGTATTGTATTCTACCCATAGTCCCTCAAGACTATAAGTAGAATACTGAGCCCAGATCACCGTCTTCTATGGGTAAGGTGCCCAGAAGGCTGGCTACGTTTCCTCGCTGGATCGCCATACTGATCCGTTGGCCGAGGTAGGCACCAGCCCTCTGATCACCTGAAGAGTCGATGAGTCGTTTTGATAAATTTTGGTAGAGGCTCATGGCCTCAGGACCCCACGGTCCAAGCGTCTCGACAGCAAACGGCACAAACATATAACTCTCACTGAGGGTTGCATATTTCCGCCGCTTGAGCGATTCCGCTGTTTCCGCCGCCGAACCGGCCGATCTAGAAGTGTTTGGTAAATGGGATGCGGCCAACGTGTCTACGCAAGTCGCATCCCACACCAAAGGCTTGCCACGCTGCCAGGGAATTAGAGTCATTCCGTCAGGGCGCCTGCCATCATCACGTGCAATACCGTTCGGCTCCAATAGAGCCGGCACGTTAGCGGTGGCAAGCGCCCTCCGTAAGACATCATTCAGGGCGGCGTGGCGTGACCATCTGCCGGCACTGCGGCGGCAAGAAAGACCGTGGTATCCCGGGTCGATTACCTCTATACCACAGACACATGTGTGTGGTGCACATATGCGAGAACCTAAGCGCAGGTTTATAGCCAAATTTTATAGCCATATTTTAATTACGTTATGACAATTATAAATATAGGTATAGTAACATAACATAATCCAAATTAATTCTATTTATCTCTAGGCGGGTTAAATCTGTTTTATTATTTAATTATTGTTATTTTTCTGTAGTCGGGCTATAGTCTTCAAAATTCTTATATAGTTGCGTTTAGGCTTCAGAACCCTAGAAATTACTTTTAACATTCACAACACAACATATTAGGTTACTCGCAATAGATTAAATAATTATACTTTTTTATTAAATTTATTTCGTTTCGGCTATTAACAAGCGCAAATAATTGATTTAAAAAAAATAACGCAATTTCAATATTTGAAGGAAATATGTGAAATTTAATAACTCAATTACATTTACTCATAAATCACTGACCTATACATATATGTATTATATTATTATAATAGCTGTCTGCCGTTGTTAAATACCAGCTGCGAGACATGGCTAAAAAGGCATATATAATCTTCAACTACCTAAAGACCTACCTAAAGTACCTAAAGAGAAGCTGTCTCCACTGACAGGTTCACATCAACATCCTATGTGCTCAACTAATCTACTATTAATTGTAGAGACTACAGATATTGAGATTCACACTACAAAAAATATACGCAGCAGTCAGCACAGTGGTAGTAATAAAGGTCAGTGGCATATGGGGCTGTCTTAACTATATTGGGCGCGGGAGTGCAAATATCATCCAGGTTGCGTGTCGATGCAAGGTTATCGGCTTGCGCCCCCTAGTCTCTCTAGCCTGGTGACATAAATGTAAACACATGCACGACACTAAAACGCGTTATTACGAGTAATAGGATAATACTTACTCGCTAGAGGTAGTTTATCCATACTATTTACAATAACTTTAGGAACACCATCATTGGCAACCATCTCTTGTATATACAGGAACTGAATGAATGGATGATCCCCAAACAGGTACTCCTCACGGCCGCAAACCTTCAACACATAGTTGTGAGGCTGCTGATCATGCAGGTTCAATGAATTCGCAAACCTGCGGAGTATCACTTCGATGTGTTGTTGAGGTGTGCGCGTTGCAGGAATATTTGATGAGAACGAGTCCTAAAAGTAAAGAACAAATGTGTGTCAGCTACGACGCACGACTGGCGTTTACTGCTTAAGTACGATCGTCTTTGAAGATATACTCATGTATTACTTTAGATCTTATTACATTGCATTAAAGTTCAAATTTGTATAATCCTAGGGCATTTACAGGACCTTCTAATTTTAAAACGCCGTATCTTACACTGATGGATATTATTTTAGATCTTATTTCATAGCATTAAAGTTCGAAATTATTTTACTCCTCATAAAATTTCCATACCAGGAGCTCTATATGAAGATCGATTCTTAAGGAGTAAACTTTTAAAACTAAACTTTGTCTAGAGCATTTCTCTTGTACACGTAATTACATGGCCATTCCCCACTGATTAGGGCTTAGTGACGACCGACACGAAGTATACGGGGCGTCGCGCACGAGGATACGTGGCAGTGGCTACCTAAATGAAGTACGGTATCTCGCTCATGGATTGCTACATTTTTGAAGATATAAATTGATAAAATTTACTTACGACAAATCTGTATTCTACGAATCTAAACAATAATATACGAAATGAACTTCGATCGTTTTGCGCAGCAAACCACTTTCGGTTGATATTTGTTAAAACAAGACGGCACAAAATGAATATAGTTTAGAATCCTCTTTATTCAAATTTGTATTCGTTATACGACTCTAGCATCACATTCGAAACCTTATTTCCATATATACAATATACTCTTTGCTTATTTCTAAAAACATAATGACATGAACATTGGTAACACGCTGACAATTAACGCATCAAATGACACTTACTGTTCCAACAAGAAAATAAATTATTTATTAAACTTATTAAAATGCTTAAATCTCATTTTAATCTCGTTCCTGACGAGGAAGAGGAGGTGCCTATTCCGAAAGAAGAGGAAGATCAGGAGATTTTGACCCCTGAAGCGGTATTCGAGGATGAAAAAGTGTCTTATCCCGAGAGAAAACTGCACAAATCTGAAGTCAGTGTCAGACTTAGTCTACTGGGAAAGACCGCAGATGGAGACGGGTAAGAATAGAAGATCAAAGAATCCGTATTCATGGTTTTTGAAAGTTTCTATACATTGGAACTCAGTACTATGTGTATACAAAACAGGTCTAAAAAGTAGTTTTGTACGAGAAATTAGATTGGTGACTTATGAAAGATTGTTAAGAACAACGGAACGGAACGGGAAAACGGAGGAATGCGATTTGTATAAACCTGGGAAAGCTAAAGTCTAACAGTGGACTGCATTCGGCTATTAGTAACAGTAGGAAGTCCACAAAACGTGACAGAAAATATTTAACAATTTACCAAAGATCGTTTAGACGAAAACTGTAATGTATTCTATACAAAAATTCAAAGATCTTTTCGACAACAGTGTGTCTGATTTTTTCAGGTACACCTATTTGAAAGCAACGTGCACAGGACTTCGACTGACAGATATAACCGCTATTAAATATTTTGAGCATTTACAATTTGTCGATATATCCAATAACTACCTAGACTTAGATGCTCTGCAAGTTGTGACAGAACTTCCATACTTAGTTCTCATACACGCTGACAAAAATAAACTTCAATCAGCCGCTTTGAAGAAGATGAAGTACCTTCAAGTAATCATAATGAACAACAACTTAATAAGCAGCATACATGACGTTTATCAACCAGTTTTAAGCACTTTAGAAGCTGCCAACAACAAAATACAAAAAATCCACTTTGACAATAGAATGCCCACAATACGATGCCTAGATTTCAGATACAATCTAATACAAGATGTCTTGGAAATGGATTTTCCCAATTTAGACAGCTTATATTTAGCTGGGAACAAGATTACTAGTTTAATCGGAATAGAGAAGCTTCTTAATTTAAGAATTTTACATGTGCGCAATAATCCTATTAAACTACTCAATGGATTCGACGAAGGAATGAAAAAACTTCAGTATATCAACCTGAGAAACTGCAAAGTAGCTACATTGAAACAAGTGAAGAAATTAAGGGTATGACTTTGCTACTGTACTTTTAATACTTCAAGACATCGACTTTATACACTTCTTGCAACGTGATAAATCAAAGGTTGTCTGGAATAGATGACTTTAAGCACATATGTAAGGTCGCCCATTATATTTCTCTCTCTCTCTCTGACTCTATTGCAGTTTGTTCGCTATATCACGGATATGAAAACTGTCGCGGATGAGGAAGCTCCTAATACGGTTTTTCCGCGTGACCTCACACATCCATCGCAACATATTCATTTCCGTGACACAGCTTATTGTACTATCTTACAAATTTAAGATTGGTACCTAATAAAAAATGTTGTTATGTTGTATAAGACATAATATTCCGATCAGATTAATTTACTCTCGTATAATCCTTCTTTGCAAGTTACGAACTGGATATCCTAAACTTATTTCCACATAATCGATGTTTCTAAAAGAATTAAGTGAAGATGCACAGTTTGTAATAAGATTTAAAGTAAACTATATCTAACTAAGAAATAAAATAGCGTCTAATAAATTAAAGATTCAATTTTTAAATAAATTTCTGCTAAACAATATTTGGTTTAGTATAAAGGTTGGAATATTTCCAGTGCCTAACAGGTCTGGAGACATTGATACTAAAAGGGTGTCCATTTATGGGAGGCACTGGGGAAGAAGATGCTGAAGTCGGCCCCGAAGAGGAAGACCCCGAATTACGAATAGAGGTTCTCGCGTCTTTGCCCAGGCTGAAAAGGATTAACAAAGGCGTGGTGAGCCCAGAAGAGAGGTATATTGAAACTTTATTCTGACCAACTTCCAATGCCTGGGAGCGTGGAAATTTCTATTTAAAGCATTCATACATTTTTAATAGCGATAAACAAGTTTCCCCAAAAAAAATTTACCACCAGCGAAAGGGGGTAATTAGGCATATGAAGCCAAAATATTCCTTTTTTTCATTCACTAAAATTTTGCCGATCAGAATGGAATTTGAATACCTAAGCATTGAAATAACTTGTTTATATTTTATTTACAGAACTGAGGCCAACGACTTGATGAAGCAGTGGCTAGAAGAGGGCGAGAAGGATGAAGAAGAAATAGAAAACGAACAAAATGAAGAAGAATCGAATGTGGAAGACTAAGGCAATAGTTGTCATTTCTCTTTGAAATAAATACAAATCTCTGTTTTTTTATAGAACCAAATAGGTTTGTAAATGTGAACTGCACTCGCGAATGTAATATTCTCTCGTAGTACTCATTTGTTGAACAAGTAATATATTAATGTCCGTTACATGATTTAAGCACTACAATAGGAGGATGATTTATTTCTATGCGTCCAGTTAATGGCCCTATTCCAGATCATTAGGTATTGCTCAAAGCATCTATTGCCGGCAGTTTTCATATTACGTATAAAAGAAAGTGTTTTCAAATAATCACCATTTCAATTTTAGCAAATATTATCATAAAGGTCGTTTTGCGTAATAACTCTAGAAAAACAAAACCCACTTCACACTAAAAACCAAAAAATAAATATTTAACCGACTTCTTTCTACAACATCTTGAAATGTAGTTGTAGAAAGAAGTCGGCTAAATATTCATTTTTTGGTTTTATAGAGTGAAGTCGCTTTTGTTTTTGTTAAAAAATATGGTCTTTTTACTTAGTTGAGTAAATACTTCAATAGGTTTAAAGATATTATATTAAGTACCTGTAGAATTTGTACAACTGGCATACAAATTTGCCATCATACTCCTCGGTGTATATGCGCTGGGTTGCTCTCGATTTCGATCCACAAATCAGATGATTCTGACTTGGTAACTATGGGACCATCTCGGGAGTAAGAAAATATTTTGAAATCGGTCCACAATTAACGGAGAAATCGCCTAATATGCCTCCAAAAAATATAAGCGCCTCTAGAAACTGTATACTGTGACACGCGTATAAAGGCTTTTTTTGGAAAAATGTAGGATCTCGGCGTTTTTTGGACTTGGTGACCATGGCATCCCTCGGGAGTATAGACTTACGAGCAAAAAAAATTGAAAACCAATTTAGGATTGACGGAGCCATCGTGTTACTAAGAAGTCTTTTATCAATTTTTATTAGTTTCTCTAATTCCTTGGAATCCACTCATCAGATCCTGTGGGACCAATGGGACCAATTTGGGGTATAACCTTTCGATTAAAAGAAAAAAATTGAAAATCGGTTCACAGTTGACGGAGAAATTGAGTAACAAACATACAAAAAAACAGCATACAGACGAATTTAAAACCTCCTTTTTTAAATCGGTTAAAAAGCGGCCAAGTTATCGCAAATTCTAAAATATAAATCAACAACTATAAATATTAAAAGCCTAACTCATAAATCGAGATAATTAATTAATCTCTGTAGGTATAGTTATGCATAAAAGTAAAAATATTATAATCAAAACAACTTTCTGGGACCACATAATGCGGAAATATATCAAGGACGACATGTAAAACTCTGAGAATTTTAATATAGACAATTATACATCGATGTGTTAAATTTTCAAAGAATGTTATTATTTCAGTTCGAGTAGCAACAGAAACCTAAAAATTAACAGTAAATTTCATTGTCATTGCCAACGAGATGAGGCGCCGCCCGTAATTGTGTCTAGACTGGTCTAGGTTATTTATAAACGTCTCAGCTGATCTGTTTTTCTCAGATTGCAGCTAGATTTTCGGCACACTAGATTATTAGTTTAGTATGTGCTCGATATAAACGGCACAATAGCTATTCGTTTTGCTTTGCTGTATAACAATGTCATTACGAGCTTTTATTTAGCTTGCAATGGGTGTACATAGTATGTATGTAAGTTCGGGTGGAATCCTGCAAGTTAAATATGACCAATTTCCGTGTTTCCGATTGAGCTGAAATTTTGCACGCGTATGTATACCGTGTGCCAATGCAATAATATGGTACCATGAAGCTGATCTGATGACGGAGACGGAAGGTGGCCATAGGAACTCCTGTACTAAACAAGACAGACCCGTCGTATTTGGGCTCGTTTTACTTGTCTTGGCTAGCACTCTGTTGCTACATGATATCCAGGATCTCAAAAGCTTGTATTTAAAAACCTTTTTAAAAACAAGTTATTAGCCTAATACGGCTAGCGATATAGGACTTTATCATGTCAATAGCGATTGGTGGTTTGTAGAATTATGGAAGTTATTGTACGCAACTTTTAATGCAAGTTTTGACAATTATATGCTTGAGGGCCACAAGAATATCTTTTGCATGGTCACCACCTGAGACATGCAGTTTTATAAAACAGTACTTTTATGACGACACAGAAACATTTTTGTACTAGATTTATTTGCTTCTTTGAACTGCTCTATGGCAAGATGATGGTTGTAAGCAAAATTATGAATTTCTTATAATCTAATATGCCAAATGAATATAATTGAAACTAATGACTATTTGAACATGACTGTGACATGTTTTATATGAATTAGCATTTTTGCCCGCGACTTTGTCCACACTGTTTAGGTAACAAAGATTACACTTATTTTGCCAATACTTAAAAACAAATGGTGTTTCTATCCTGATAGAAATTTAGCTTATTATTGCCCTGGCAATAGAGATTTTTAGGATGAAATACATGAATTCTGAAGATTCTCGTGAGAACCGGAATAAGTAATTCCCAGGATATACAGTATCACAAATTTTTCGACAGATAATTTTTACTATCGATTTATGATATTGCACTGGATACAGAATTTTTTCTACTTGGTCAATTTAAACCGCTCCCAAAAGTCAAAAACAATTCATTCCCGCGGGAATAAAGTACCGGAGATTTCAAATCCGGGAATTTGATATCGATCAACGAAACCGCATCGAAATCGGGTCAGTAATTTTGCGTGAATCCCGAACAAATAGACAAACACAAAAAAATCTAAAAAACAAAAGACTACATACACATTTACAATTTTATAATATTATAGAATATTTGAAACTATAAGTGACTAGATACTAAAAGTATAAAGTATATAAAAGTAAAAAGTATTTATACTACATATATTCAGTTCTTCCTGGTGATCAAAAGTATATCATACAAAATTTCATGTAACTCATTTTCAGTTTATTTTCAAGGTAATGAAGAATGAACAATCTCACCAAGAATTTACTTGTATTATTAAGTACGAATGGTATATAGGGTATATATCTTGTTTGGATTGTTAGATATAACTATTTACAGTACATTAAAACACAAGATTTACAATTAGAAGATATAAAAGTGAGTACAATAGGTCATTAATATTAAAAGTTTACATACATATAATAAACCTACTACCTACCTATCTAACTACTCCATTATGAATTCGAAACTGTGTTTGTTAAGTTTTCTAACTTAGGAACGAACTTATTTATCGACAGATTTGGCCTATAAGGACTTTTAGTAATGGAAACGAACATAGGATCATTTTTAGAGAAATACGAAATAGTTTCCGCAGGACCTTAATCCAAAACTTACAACAGCAAAGTCACATGGAAAATAAATAATTCTAAATTTTTAAAAAAGAATTAATTTATTGTTTATAATATATCTATAGAGAAGGCGAGTTTGTACAATGATTAAAAAAATCAGGAGTTGCTAATTTTGACCAGAATATTTCATAAATACAACTTTTAGAATATTCGTCTATCTGTCTGTGAAAAGGTGATCAGGTGTAAATTACAAAACAGTTAGGATACTAAGATACTTTTCATCCCGACGCGAAGTCGCGTTGTTTCAGTGGTATATTCAAATTTAAAAGTTTTTATTCGAAATAGGTTCTACCGGAGAACACTTTTTGAAGGTCACACGTGTAAGTGAAAAAATTTAAATCTTCCTATTCGATGTACACCGCGTTGCTATGTGTTACCGCTGATTAAAGGAAAAGAAGCGGCAAGGAACTCCCCAGCAACACGTCTAGCTACTATTATTATTTTATCATAATTATTTATCTATCTCAGGCTCTTTTTTAATACATATAGATTAATATAATAAGTTATTCGTAAGGTACACCACAACACAAATATCATTGAATAAATGTAAAAATTCCCAAGAAGCATGTATAAATTCTAAAAACTTTCTTCGAAATTAATTTGTAAAAGAGGGTACGGAACTCGAGTCCGTGTCGTTAAAAAAACATATAGAAGTTGTATTACATTTACTTTTCAAAGAATTAATGGAGTTGTAACAAACAAAAAATATTGTTACCGTCGCAATAATGACATACATTCATATTGCGACAAATCTCCATAGATTCCTTACATGATATGCAAAATATAAACGTTATACCGAAGATAGTATAAAAGGCTGGAGCGAGCCTCTATGTAAATGCAGTTTTTTCATTTAAATATTCTTCAATGGCGTAGTATCCCTTTTTAAGCAAGATATTTTTCAATTTAGCTTTAAATATAGTGAAGGGCAAATCTAACACTTCATTCGGAATTATTGAAGAAGCGTATATCAACCTCCAAGACAGTACTTTTTTAATTTGAAAGATGGCCGTATAAGTCTATTATTATGCCTGGTGTTGAAGTTGTGAACATCCTTATATTCTTTATAGATGTATATAGCCAAAATTTAAGCTTTTTTTATAATATAATCTTACAGTAACACTATATTCAAGATTCAATTAACCGGATTAATTGTTGTTGAAAGGCATTCGAGTATAATTGAAAATCCGGATAATTGAATATATTGTTAGGAGTATGCGGGACTCGAATTAAAATGCCGTTGGAGTTATTATAGAGTTTATTAGAACTATACAAACACGTATAACACAGGTACAAATATAACCGAACGCAACACATCCAAACGTAATGCAGAAGGTCGTAATTCAATAAAACGCGCAAAGTCCGTCACTATTAGATTCCCGAATATACACATGTCACACCTAGATCGTATTTGTAGCTCAACTGACCCCCTCTCTCAATCAGGCCATCGTTTTATACTTCACAAATGCAAATGTGCCCGCCCGGCAACGTCGACATAATTTCCTAGAATTAGCTTGTACTTATAATCCGCAACACCTGAGCGGTCGTAAACGAGTACAATAGGACAATAGCGTGTTCTGCACATAACTAGAAACGTATGCCAATAAATAAGTGAACAAAAGATGACGATCATATAAGGATTACAATTAGTTCAAATGCCGACAGGTAATAAAATGTGCTTTTACAGATCTGTACGTGGAATTTGTCTTTGTCGGAGCCTAAGTTGTAACAATATGAAGAAAGTGATTTCTGTTCATGAACGATAACTTACCTAGTCCACGTACACGTGTTTATGTCAATGTAACCAAAAAAACACAAACCAAAATTTATGTTTATTGTGGTAAAAGAAATACATTTTCGTACGTCGGAACGTTCATGCGACGTGTCGGTGGTAGCATGGTTTGAACCGAAGGATAATTTGAATACGGTTATCCAATTTCCGATCCGGATAATCGGGTATCCGTTTTAAATTGAGGTCCGGATAATCAAGTCTCCACTGGACTGTAGCACAGTGGAGGCTGGATTATCCGGAGCTCAATTTAACGGAGACGCCATGTAGTAACATAGCTTAGTAACAACTTACCTCAGAATTAACAATAGTAAATAGTAGGAAGCATTGGTTATTTAGATGGCTCCGGAGCGTCGCCGGTATTTCTGGATGTTCAGCCAACCGCGGCGGACATTGGTACCGCAGTTTCTCCAGTCTTGTGCTTTGCGCTCTCTTCATCAAATTCTCCTCTGCCAGGTAACGCATACGTGTGCGAAAGTCATTCACTTCTGAACTCCTTAAGTTATCAAATTCTTTTAGGGCTAAAATAAATAAAAAAACATCTTTACTTCCTTATAACTTAATGGCACTGGCCAAACACCACTGCAGCAAGTTCTCAACTTTTACCGCAATAAGAGATTTTCAACATTTGCACAAGACCCTCCAAAACTAATTATATAAAGAGTCATTAAAATACCTAAAATCAGTGCATCTCACCATCTGGGACCTGAATATGATTTATAGCTCCAATTCACAAAATAGGGCAACATAAATATAATCAAGAATATACTTACGCTTTCCAATAAGCCAAGTTATATCTCTATTGAGCAAATCCTCCCCAGGCCTTTCCACTGATCTCTCTACAATGACTAGTACTCCGCACACTGGTTTTATGTCACAAATCCGTTTTGTTTCATCATCAACCTCTTCTGTGACTGCCAGTGAGTTAACGAATTGAAAAACATAACTGGACATCTCTCGTAGCATGCCAAATAGAGGATAATTGACTGCTCTGTACCATAAGTCCTAAAATATTTTGAAATATTAATTTAGACACATACATTTATTTAAAAAACATAAGTGGTACTGTACAAGTAAGGTGTGCATAGAGATTTCTTCCATAAAACACACTATTAACTCTCACTTCATCCAACTTTCTAGTATTAATAATAATTATTGACTTATTTCAGACACATAGATTCATAAAAACAAATTGAACAATTAAATTAAATATTCAAAATTAAGATAAATGTCAGTCAGTTATATTAGAATGAATTATAGTTATATTAAAGTATACTATAACTGACTTGCTCCACTATCTGCATGTGTACAGTGCAGGCTTACATCAATAATTAATTCAAAATATTATTAGAAGTGTAGAAAAATGAATATTTACAGTTATAAAGTAGTTAGTCTAATATATGTGTTTGTGCTGTCTGTCCTCAGGTTTTTGAAAAAAGATTACCGACCATCAACATTTCTTCAATATAACAACACTAGCTACAATAGCATATATAATAATATAATATCACCTGCCTCTTATACTGCCACAAAAGGCATTAGAGCCAGCAAGAATCATATAATAATTTTGCAATCGACTTGGTATAGATCCAAATCACACTAATTTATATGATTTTCTGCAAAATTATAAACATGCATTTGGAAATACATTAAAATTTCCTTCAAAATGTAGAAATTAAAATACTTTTGATTTTTAAATATTTCAGCTAATAAACTTTATCAAGATTATGGATAAGAACACTATTTTTCACATATTTTTTATTATAACTTTGAAAAATAAGTATAAAATAACCTAGTAGAAGACTTTCATTGGATACCTCACTTAATGATAGTATTTAATTTCAAATTTCTCTTACTAGACTCCGTTTAAAAATATTTTAGCTTTAACACTATATTTCTTTAGCCTTAGTAATTCCTGAAATAACCTATGACACAGACAGACACAGGATTATTATCACATGGGTTCCTTTTTTACCCTAAAAGAAAGAATGCAACTTATATGCACAAGTTGTATTTTGAAAATTGCTTATTTTCTACATTCATGAGATGTGAAGAAGTAACATACATACATACTTGAAACTTAAGTGAACAAAAAACCCATAAAAAACTAAGAAATTAATTTGATTCCTACTAGAAAAAATACTAATTTCAAGCATAACATTTACTTCTCCTAACCTCATTCTCATAAACTCTGAAAATCTCATGAGCCATACAAGGCTAGCCATAAAATACAGCACAAAAGTCTGGTAAGCATACAAAAATCTAGTATGAAACATAAGACTTTCTGAATATCGAAGGGAAACAGAATCTTGAAACTTAAAATTCTACAAAGTTATTGACCAAACAAAAGAGGCCTACTATTTGAAACCTTAAAATGTACTAATATTCAGTATATACAAGTATATTCATATTTTCTCAATTTTTAAAGCTGTTTGAATAAATAAAGTCATGATAAAATTTAGACTAAAAATGACTTAATTCTGTAGTGGCTTATCATTTGCAAGTAATAGTTTAAACTGTGATCTGTAACATTCCAATTTCTGGTTCATTAGGATCTAGTCTAACAAAAATTTTAAAGTATTAAAACAAAATAATAGTTTTAAATACCATTTACAGTAAAAAAAAATACTTGGTATAAATTCTGCTTTTACTAAACCAGAGGAAAATAATAAATTTAAAAATCTAGTAGTTAGAGCTGTATGCAAGTCATGGTAGTGGTAGTGGGACAGGCACAGGTCCCATACTCAAAGGGAGCGGGTTCGACCCTGGCCAGACCGCATGCACCCCTTAGGCAGTTTTCTGACCTAATATGCATATTGCTACAATTATTCCATGCTAACAGTGATAAAAAAAATGTGATGCAACCTGCACATCGAGATAACCAATGTGTCAAACCTGCCAACCTGCCTTGGACAAGCTTGGCAGGTATAACTGTTCAATCCCTCTATAATAGGAGGCCCGAGCCTAGCAGTGGGACATTTATGGGCTGATATTATAAGAACTGTATGGCAAGTCAACACAAGCTCAAATATTGTGTGTGTAAATAAATATAATTAATTTAAATTTTGAGCAACTACTCCACTATCTCAAGTTAGACTACTTTATAGAAGAATCTTTTATGCATGAGTGTGATGCTGAAGACCGCATGAAGTGGAAAAAAGTAGGAAAGCGGACCCTGAGCATTGAAGTGAATCTCCAAACGCAACTGGGATTTAACACTCATATGATGATGAATTTAATTTAACAAAATCATAATTAACATTATAACAATATTATTTTTGCAATGAATAGGCAATGCTTTATAATGAAGACTGATTTGATTACAAATGATACCTTGTACACTGAAAATAACATATGTTACACAATGTACCTTATCCCTTACACTAGTAAAAACCAGTTATTATATTATTATATATATATTATAGAATGTAAACAATGTAATATACCTATATATGAAAATCAATGAACTGATAAATTTTATTCAATAAACACATCTTCTAAGGTGCTTACAATAATTATATTGTATTTATCATGGTCACAACACAGCTGGAACTTAGTGAGGTGACCATGTGATAAGAAAAATGATAATTTGTCACTATGATATCTAAATACGGATAAAGGCGGCAGAATTAAAAGAGTTAGCTAATTGTTTTTCCAAAGGTAAATGGCTCAATTTAATGAAGACATTGAAAATAAAATTCAAATTTGAATATATTTGATATTACATATCTATTCAGCAGTGTATTTGAAACAGGTCAATACAGTTTATAAAATTCAGTTAATTAAACACAAAATATCACCATGGTGACCATTTTCCATCAGGTGGCCTACTTTTGGCAATAAAAAAATAAAGCAGGTAGCTCTAATAAGTACAAATAATGTATTTTATTTGTAATCACAAGAAAAATCTAGGCCTGCTACTCTGGTATCCAGTACAAGAATTAAAATTTGTGGGTGGGCAAAATGGGTAGGGGGAAAGGTAAACTTACCGTTTCGGCAACCGCTATAGTCTACGAGTTCTTGAAATATTAATTTTTAGTAAACATAACCTCAGCTATTTTTTCACTAACATTATTGTGATGGGTTGTGATAGGTTGTGACCAGTGATTAGAACAGTGATTTAGGTTAGGTTATCTTCAGAACAAAGGGCAAGAGCAGAGCGTGTGAAGTGAGTGTGCCGCAGTAGCAAATGTTAACCATTTACTATTTGTTTTATATACACAATTTATAATTTTGTCTTTATTGTCCACCATTTTGAATATTGTATGTGAATATGCTATGTTGTGTTTTCTCTCCATTTTTTGATGACTTATGCTGTTTTTTGATTTTTTCTGCTGATAGTAATCAGTAGAAAAAACCAAGTCACTTTAAGTCACTTTCATCTGGACTTTGAAAGGGTTGATATAAGTGCAATATTAGTGAAAAACTAAATGAGCTTATGTTTATTAAAGAACAAAAATCAAGACCTCCAGATCATGTGGTTGTTGTAGGGGTATGTGTCCGCCCTACCTACTTTACTACCCCACTGCTTAAAATTCGTGTATCAACCATGTACAGATTTACCAAATTTAGGGTATAAAAATAAAAGAATGTTTCTAACATCTTTGACATCTTGCAGTGTTGCATCCCAGCTGGTCGTCAGAGGAATATAAATAGAGTTAGGTAGGAGGCATGACAGCTCCACGTTGTCCGGCGGCGGAGACGACCAGTAATCCCACGTACTGGGGCAGCTCGGCGCAGGCACCATTGTTCTGACAAAATTCCCGGGCCAAAACAACTACCCACTAGACATATTAACCACTTTCACTCGCGTGCACAGCCACCGCGGCGCTCTCGATCACTGAAACAGGCACGACATTCACAACCGACTGTATTTTGAAAACACATTGGTGTTGAATCATAGCATTTCCTGGTATTTTACTAGGAGCATATCGCCATTCGAAATGAAACTGTCAACGATATTACACAAACAACATTCAAATGAGGCCGATGTTTATGGACAATCACCTCGTCTCAAAATGTTTACATAATTAATCAAAAGTTTATCTAAAATAATTTTCACTTTAAATGTTTTTCTTGACACTGTAAATAAAAGATTACGTGCAGCAAAGCTACGATCCTACGATCAAACCAAAATCAAAGTATTTTTTTATGTAGTGATTAGAGAAATGAACAGTGAAGTGATAGTGATCAAATGACAGGTTGACTTTGTTGACAAGTTATCCATCCAATTTAAAATAATCGATACTAACCGATACCGAGTAGGCAGAGTATGATGAGTTAATATCTGCATACTGCAGACAGTTGAAATATTAAACTTGAATCAAGATGCATACGTTATTTTAAATCAATGCTGAATGCGTTGAATTAATGATGACTAGTACACGTGTGAGCCAGTGCATAAAGAAATGTGTGCTGTAGTTTCATATGTGTGTGATAATACCAGGTTTATGCCTTTTTCTTTCCATATCTATTTAACTTGATTGTTAGACTCACAGTGATTAAGACGTCTATTTTTAATTGCAAAATATAATTAATAAATATAATGCACCTGTAGAACAATCGCAATTGTTGCTCTATATTTTCACAGTAGACATTAATAACTATGATTTATATATATGTGAACCGTTATTGGTTTTTAAGTTTGAAAAAAAACAAGCAAGCCTCTTTTAGAATTAATTAAAAGTAATAATTATATTTGTTATCGATTAATATATCTTATTCGATAGATAATCTCAGTTGTCAATGTTCTTTATTCTGCAATTTATGCAAAATGCGTCAATTCAAAGAGCAAAGCTAGAAACATATTATTACTACGCGTTTCAACCCCAGTCACGAGACGCTCATGAAGTCAGATCAAAATGTACTGATATATGACCAGAAATACATTATAAACTCCAGATGCGACGCTCCACTCTCAAATGCGTTGCGTTCACCTTGCTCCAGATCACTATGTTGATAACAGTGGCGGTAAAAACACCACATGACGACTCGCGTAAAGAGTGTGTAGAGTCTAGACTATTCTGAATGCCATAAGTCACGAAATAGATCAACAACGAATAGTACATTGCGATTTGACTATAATATAGTAATGTCGTATTTCAGGCAATACACCCACCATATAAATTCGCAACACAAAATTTCACTATGCACGCGTTCATTGGCATCATGTCATGTCGCGTGATAATAGTATGTTTCTACCTTAATAATAACACTTTAAAAACTTGTTCAAGTTTAAATGTTAACTTACAAATTAACATTTTAATTTATATTTAGTATTGCGAAAAACTTGTGATGTAATTTTCTAATAAACTTTACTATTACATCTGATTTATTAACATATACAATTTGGTTTATATTTTTAAACTAAAGTTATATTAAAAATGAATGCACTTTAACCTAATTGTTTTTTTAACATTGAAATTTTAATTATGACATTTGTCGCGTGACAACAATTGAGTAATAATGGCAATGAAATTTAAATAATGAAAGTTTAGTATATAAGATGTTTGAACATTCAGTAAAAGTACCAAGACATTACAAAGTAGCAGCAAATATTTTAAAGAAAGTTTCCACTGAAGGTGGCAGCGTAAAAACTTTGTTATACGATTCAAAACTACGGCATTTTGTAAGTACACAACTACTACACAATATTTGGTTATGAATTATTTCAACATATTTTGTAATAAATTGATAATCTGTTAATTATTGTAAAAGCTACTATAGTTTAAAATAAAGCAAGAAATCGATTTGTCATATTTACAGAGGACGAACGTGCTTTATGCATTGATAACAGAAACTATCAAGCATGCGGCTGATATAGGAAAAATATTTGAAAACTGTACGTTCTTAGAAAATGAGCCGCGTCTCGATCCTTGGCTAGCAAAGATTCTCACAGCTGAACTTGTGTTTGGAAAAAAAGCACTTCCGGGCAAAAGTAAACCGGAACAAACAGTCCTTTCTTACAAAGAGAAATTTGAACAATACATATCCACACATCATGGTGATTTGAAGCCCCAAGGTAATTGTTTTATTTCTTTTTTCAGATATAATTTATATTGATAATGGCTGATGCAGACGAAGGTCCCCTCATTCCTAGGCAGACGAAAATGGCTGCTTATGCCCTAGGAAAGCTATTTCTATTCAGCATTGCAATGTTTACACTGCCTTTTATTGCATTTTTTGGTGTGGCACACATACTTACAGAATATTATCCTGTAGATAAGTTTATTGTAACAGTTTGGTCAGTAATAGCTGCAGTAGTGGTTGTTAACTTTATAATATGTGTATATGCATATCAGGCATACCATGAAAAGGAATATGATGATTGTGGCAATGAGATAGATCAGCATTCATACAGTGATCCTCCACCACTGCCCACAGAGAAGAGCAATTTAAATTTAAAGCAAGATTAAAGTCTTCTACAGACATTCCAGTTCGTGAACAGTATTATTTATATGTTTCTACTGCTCTTATTTTTGTAAAGTTCAGCACCAAATACTCTAGTGAATTAAAAGATTTAATAATAATAACTTGTTTGGTTTTAAATAATTTCCTTGATTTTTATTATTTTGTATTAGGATATGCCCACATCTTCATCCACACTTAACTTGGAATTCCCATGGTATTCCTGGGACACTAAGTACCACAGCATTTAAAAAGTAATGTTGCCCATTGTTTTCGTGAAAACTGTGTCAGAGTTAGCAAATTTTTATAAACCTGAACCACTCTTCGGAAAATACCTGCGGGATTTCCAGACTACCTACTGGACTAAAATCTGGACTAATCATATAATTTGCTATTGGTCTGAAACATTCTCATTTTAATTCAAATTGGTTTCTCAAACTTCAAACTGGCCATTTAAAATCTTTCCCAGAAATATTCACGGGGGATTTCTGGGAAAAAAGAAGTGCAGATTATTGGAATTTGCTGTCAATAACCAAAAACCACATCAAAATCTGCCTGAATCCTGAACAGAGAAGATATCTAAAAAAATGCATCATGCTATCCATTCTTAGTTGTTTTTTTTTAAATAGATTCAATTTACAGCAAGACAGCATGTTTAGAATTTTATAATATTATTATAGATAAGTTTTTTTGTTTACCAAAACACAGGCCACCAAAGAATTAGTATTGTTTTTAATATATATTAGTGTTTTATTTTGGAAAGTAAGATTCTTATGAAATAGTTGAAGTTTACTAAAAACATTCAAATAGCTTTGATATAAAAAACAAATGCATTTTTGTTTTAAATACCAAAATGAAATTCATGACATTTCTTTCCATAACCCTTTTATTGGGTTTGAATCTTCCATTTTATTTCTGGAAAATTAACTAAAATACCTTTCTTGTAATTTTTTCGAAATTAAGAACTAATATGTCGTTACCAACATTTATGTAATGGCACCAATAGCTATAAAGTATTTTGGTTGATGTAACAAAATGAATAAATTTGACAGCCTCTGTGGTTCAGCGGGCTAAGCCTTTGCCATCCTAACTCACTGCAATGCAGAGGCTCCGGGTTTGATTCCTGGTATATTAAATTTCGGCAACATATTTTCTCCATTATTTACTATGATCTTGGTGTCTGAGATTGGCCCCAGAGTAGAGTAATATTACCCAGAACACAAGCGCAAATTGCTTAATTTGGAGATATACAATATGTGTGTTTGTCTGCCGATTATTATTATATTATCGAAAACTGGGTGATATTTTTTTCTTATTAATGCATATTAATTTTTATAATATGGTTATGATATGATTTCTATTAACTGCAGTCAAAATAGTGCAAGTGGGTAGGTCCATTTTCCTAGCACCGTATGTCCGGCATTTAAACCGAATTTCGGCTGAATGCCGAAGTACGATTCAAGTTGCCGAAATTCGGTCAAACCGAATGTAAAACGAATTTTGGCCCATCTCTATTATACACCTTAAAATTTCACTTTATTAAAAATAAATCTTAAATGGTTCCTGTACTCTTGCGCCTTTTTTTTAAGGCGTGGGAAATGTAGTTTACGCACAATACTGGTTCCTTTGCAAGGGATTAGACCGGTGTCGCATACGAGGGGATTACCATAGTAATCCGCCCGTAATTGACCAGCATGTGTGGTGACTCAAGTACATTGAGCGGCCAATGACTAATACCTACTAAAACCACCCCCCTCCCATATGCCCCGCGCTTTTGTGAAAGGAAAGGTCTGAGACTTAGAACTTAGTTACGCCTAGTCCGTCCTGTACTCTTGCGCTACTACAACCATTAGCAAGTTTGATATTATTTTGCTCTTTATTTTTGTCACCGGCCATTAGACTCTAACACAACCATGTTTATGATGCTATATGATTGTCAATATCTTATGAAAATATTTACTGCTGCATCCATCATCATCATAATCCTAACATTATGTTCCCGTTACATTTGGAGCATCAAATTTCACGCCCGGGATCCGCTTTCCTACTGTTTCTTCTGTACTTCGCGCGGTCGATGTTAAATTGTGATATCAGCACACATGATTTCTAGCAAGCATTTCTCTAACCTACCACTTCTACCTGACGGAGATGGTATGGCGGCTGGCATCTAGATATTTATTTCCCGTTAACCTATCAGGTTTCCATTAACCATAACCATACAAAGGCGATTCGCTTGTAGTTTGTCTGCCATGTTACGGAAGTGAAGGATGCCGCGGAAACTACCCTATCCACGGCGTTAAAATCTATTTCAAATAAGATTGTATGGGAGAAATTACCTTAAAAGAGAAATAAACATCTTGATTCTAAGTTTAAGATGATTGTTAAATAACAGAAATAAGTATATTGTTATAATATTATTATTTACTTCCTAGGAAAGTTTACGATAACGCTACAAATTACGTTTTATGGATGTGTCAAGCCATGCCGACCACGAAATAGACTGATCTGATCGAAATAGACTTTAATATAAGCTTATTAATCGTTAGGGTTCCTGGTACACTGACGCAGAGCGAAGTGCTAGGAAGCCTTGATCTAAAAATTTCAAAGCATATTGATGATCCCTTGTATACTACGTAAGGCACACTTTTGCATCAAGATAAGATCCTCGATATCGCGTTAGTGTTTTTTTTGTTTTAGTTACATATTTCACTACAGTTGTTTTTATGCTATACAAGGCAAATTGCCGGTACTTAATTTATTTCAATTAATTTTTCTAGCACCTGAGATTACACGACCGCGCTATGTTAGGATCAACACGAACCTCCTGACAACATCAGATGCCATTGGAGCTTTTCAAGATGAAGGCTACAGATTCATTCGCTGCACTTCAGGCGCTTATGATGACTATCTTAATCAGATACAGAATCTAACTGAATATGATTTTACACAAGATTATCATGTTAAGACTATGTTTGTATTTGCACCTGGTACCAAAATGCATGATCATGAATTATATTTGGAGAGCAAAATCATACTCCAGGATAAGGTTTGTATAGTCTGCCCCTAGCTTTATGTCAGCTCTTATTCTGCCACAGATTGCGTTTTAGGGTTCTGTAACCATATTGGTAATAGTAATATCGAAAGAACAGAGGCCTTACTCAAACGCCTTTCGTCGTTCGTTTTCGTCCGATCAAACCGAAAGAGTCAATGAAGTTTTCGACAGAAGAAAGAGAACCAAGATTTCTTCAAAACTACAAAAATATAGTCCATATAAATGGAAATTGCAATTAAATATAATAAACCCAGCAAACAACATCCTTTCTACCTCCACACTTCTTGCCATCGGCTGGGTGTTCAACATCACTTTTTAAACCGCTTCGGTCATGTACGCAGCATTTCTCGGGAACGCTTCTCTTGTGCACCGTGAGGATTTGGAATGAGGTCCCAGCTGAGGTTTTCCCACAACACTATGATATGGAGTTTTTTAAAAGGTTGTCATAAAATTTCTTTGAGGCCGGCTGCACGTTGGTGACATCTCCATAAGCGAAGCCAGCCACTGTTCATCAGGTGGGCCGTTTGCATCTCTGCTGTACACCAGCTATAAAAAAATAAACAACAGAAACCCTTATGAACTCATTACGTTTGCCCGTCTTTGTATGTCACAGGCATTTCTCTCGGAAACTAGCGGTTCTGTGTGGATGAAATTTAGAAGGATTAATATTATAATGTGATATGAAACATCTACAACATAATTTTGGGAAATCGGGGAGATTGACGCATGTCATGGGACCGTTAATATATAATAAACTACCTAAAAGCATAACGGAGTCACCACCGTCGATTCATTTAAAATACGGCTCAGGAAATTGTTAGTCGAGCAAATCTTTTAGTCATGAAGAGTTTATGATCTATGATATGCACCTAATGTTAATTGTGACCATAATTATATTATAGAAATAGACTTGTAACTTTGTTATGAATAAAAGTTTTCTGATTTCTAATATTGTAGTGAAATCGCGAAAATTTAAAAGTTAGACGTGGCCGCTATATTAGTAACAGAGGGTATTCTTCAGTCAGAAATTATAATATAGGATGGTCGGTAAGTATAGCTACTTCCAAAGTCGTTAAAATTGGGACGGGGACATTTTATATTACATGTAATAGATGCTTTTTCATACTAAATCGGTTACAACGCAGCTAAACTGTAAACAGGTGTAAACTAGTGCTGCGGAACAAATCGGCATTTTACGCAAATAAAACTGTGTAGTAAACTTAATTTAACTTAAAAAGTTAGGTAGTTTGTGTGTTATAAGTAGGTATATTATAGTCTTGGACTTCCTTATAGGCCACTGCGATGGCAGTCCATTTACTGGCACCGCCTCCTGGCAGCATTGCTTTGGACATGTGCGCTGCGCCTGGAATGAAGACGACCCAATTGGCGGCATATCTCAGAAACAACGTAAGGCTATTTTTAATGGTTTCTTGAGTTAAGTAATATTTGTGACAATAATGCATACAATTGTAGAGATAACTAATACCTATATACCAGTTTATGCTTAAAGCCTGACTATAAATTCATCCCCCCCCCCCCATTTATTAAGGTTGGTGAACCTTCACCCTATTAGCTGCAGATTGACTGGCAAGTCGAACCCGTAGGTGTCTTTTGCTTCCCTTTACTGCCAGTGTGTTTTTATCATAATTATACCTATAGTCAGCCAATAAAGTTACCAGTTTTGACAACAACTCGTAGTTATCAAAATTTTCACTAGTGAGAGGTTTGAATGTGGGATATATATTATAATTTTTGTTACTGTCACATACATTTTACAGGCGAAAATAAACCTTTATATCTCATGAGGTTCAAATCAAATAAATCTTGGGGCGCTAAAGGCTTTTTGGCTGAATATACATTAAGTAAAAATAAAACTACACATGCGTGCATTTCGTGGGTAATTAATTTCAATCTAATTAGATACTACTGTGTTATCCTCCCATTTCTTTTCCATTATATATGGTTTCTTATAGCTTGTTTCGTAACATTTTATCAATCTTTCAGGGCATAATTCACGCCATTGAAAGAAGCGAGAAGAGATACCAAACGCTATGTGACTTTGTGCAGAAGACACAGTCAACATGTGCAAAGCCCGTACATAGGGATGTATTAGACATTAAAAGGGGAGAATATATGGATGTGGAATACATACTTTTAGATCCCAGCTGTTCTGGTTCAGGTATTTTATTTGATAGACATTATGCGACATGTAAAAATCTTATATAAAATATTCATCTAAAAATCACTGTTTCGTAAAAGATTCAATAGCCCAATGCCATTAAAAGAATAAGTTAGTTCTATGAAAATAAATGATTTACCACTTTTTCGCTAAATTGCTATAAATCATTCTTTTTTTGGTTCAAAAATTATGTCAATTATACTCAATTAATAAGAATAATTGAAGGAATAACACGTTTATGCATTTTAATAACCATTATTTTCAGGCATGGATCTAAGCGTTCACAACTATATAGAGGAGACAAGACTTGCAAAATTGACATCGCTACAAGAGAAATTTTTAAAACACGCAATGAACTCCTTTCCTAATGCAAAGAGAATTGTTTACAGCACTTGTTCAATTTTTCCCGAAGAGAACGAAAGGGTTATTACTAATGTTGTGAAGACATCAAGAGCTAAATGGAGGGTTCAGGATGTAAAAGAGCTTCTGAAGGGACAATGGAACAATTTTGGGTCAGCCATGTACGGCAGTATTGGTACAAGATGTATGTATGCAAAACCAGATAGTGATTTCACAACAGGTTTCTTCTTAGCGGTGCTCGATAGAGATCCAAAAGATCTAGAAAAGTGTGAATTTAAATCAGCAGAGAGAAGTAAAAATCAGAAACAAAGATCTGTGAATTTGGAACTAGAACACAGTGATAAAAGTATAAATGATACAGTTTTTCCGATAAATCGGCTTCAGCATGAAAACGAACATGTAGAAACTGATCGTAGTGAAAATGTTCCTACAGAACCGGCAAAGAAGAAGAAAAAACATAAGAAAGAAAAAGAAGTTGTAAATAATTTAGTTGAAAACTTTGAAGAATTAAATGTAGAACAAGAAAATGGATGTAATGAACAGAAAGTGAGAAAGAAACGTAAACACAAATCTCATAATGAAGAATCGTTGATTGAAATAATTGATGGTTCTAATATTGTGACAGAAAACTTAGAAGTTCCTAAAAAGAAAAAGAAACAATTGAAAGATCCAAATCATTCTGAAGCTGAAAAGAAAACTGCAGAAGAATGTGAAATAATTCCTTCTGTGAAGAAAAAGAAAAGAAAAAGAGATAAATTAGAAAAAATAGACACTGAAATGCAAGTTGATGATGCGAATGAACTGCCTAAGAAAAAACAGAAGTAGGAAGATAAACATTATTGTCAATAAATGTTAAATTAACTTCCAAAGTCTCAAAGAAAAGGATTTAACAAAAATCTTCCTTTCAATTCGTAATACGATCGATTTTTTAAAATAAAAATACTTAAATATACTTGCGAAATGCTAAAACTCTCCAAAAGTGTTTTGTTTACTTTTATTATATACAAATAAATACAATAAAAATTATACGTTATAATTTTATTTGCGACACATGCTTTCTTCAGAGTTTTCCTGGAGTTCATTTTGAATATCTACCCAGTTTTAACTTAATTTATTGTCACCTATCACTTTTACTCTGATATTAGTAAAATCAAAGGCAGCAAAGACGTTGGAGCCAGTACTAACAAGAACAGAATAGAATATCTACCTTGCAGGTACTATCCAATATTCCGGAATAATTACTCTTTAGAAACTTCATGATAATTGCTTCCTACCCAAGGCCGCTAAGGTGAAACATACTATAAAAATCGGGTAGGTTTATTGAAAGGCTCTAGAGACAAAAGGTCAGTATCTTTTATTAATTGGCTTAGAAAGATTAGAAAAACATTTAAGTAACATGGCCACTAATGTCGGAACACAACTCAAGGCTGTTATGGCGACATACTTTAGACCAGTGGTGGTAGCCATCCAGGCGAGCAAATGACCTACCACCTGCCTGTGGGTTCTTTTGTCGCCTCTTATAAGAAGGCTACCCGGTTACAGGAATTAGTTTTCTTTCGCCGCTCCTGCACGAAATATGTACAGAAAACAGTTATCTATTTACTCTCTGTAGGAGTTATCTATTTGCCCCTGCTAGGAATCAAATCCAGAATCTTGAACTGGGCCAACACTTAGACCACTAGACCAGGGAAGCCTTCAAAATTGTTAGATAATTCTCTATTGTACAACATTAAATAAAAAGTTAGAAAACTAGTAGTACTATGTACCCTACTAGAATAATACTAGTTCGTAAGTTTTTCTGTAATGGTGTACAATAAGGTGTTATCTATCTATTTTTAACCGACTTCAAAAAGGAGGAGGTTCTCAATTTGATCGGTATGGTTTTTTTATGTATGTACACCGATTACTTCGAGATTTATGATCCGATTTACGTCATTCTTTTTTAGTTCGATGTGGAATAGTTGCCATTTAGTCCCCTAAAAATATAATATACTTTGGCCCAGTAGTTTTTATTTTATGAACATTTTTTATGAAAAGAAATTTCATTCCGTTCCATATGTACACCAATTACTCTGAGATTTATGATCCGATTTACATGATTGATGACAATCGTCTTGTGCCGCGACGATGGCAGGAGATGATGAGATGACGCCTATTCCCTGGAAGATGGGCCACCCCGTAGAGTGGGATGCTACTGCGTTGACACTGCCGGCATCCCATCTTTTAACTACGTTCACTACCGCTGGTTCTACTGCAGCCGAACAGGAGGCCGTATACCGCCATTGGAAATGGTTATAATATCTATAGCTGTTCTCCCCTATTTTTTATAGTATAAATTGTAGTTTACTTTTAAGTTTAGATTGTATTTCTAAGTAGAAAATATTTTAAATTAAACATTTAAACACACAATCAAACATTTATTCATAAAAGTTATGGGGACGTTTGGGCTAAAGAAATGTAATGAGTTGAGATATGGCTTAAAATAAAGGTTATATTTTTCTACTACAAAATGGAAAACATCACCTCCAAGTTCTATCTGAAAGATGAGAAATCTTAAAAATAAGGTCATAAATAAAATAACTTATCGATTACGTACTATAATCGATTTATGTGAATGAATTTCAACAACTTAACATGGAAACAACAAAATCATAAAATCACTCTCATCTTTTCATACTCTGGGGTCCAAGAATTTATGAAAGCGTATTTGTCTCCTTTATCCCATAAAGAAGCAATGTGTTCACTGAAAGTGAACATTTACAGAAAACCGCAGTAATATTCAATAGTGTCAAGCATACAAGACATATTTGATAAATGCCGTGCAGTTAAGTAGGGCGCCGGTCATAACAACACGTTTATAATATCGTCTAGCCGTTGTTTCTGCGAACTGATTCTACAATTTTTCTTTTGTCAGACTATACAGACGTCTAAAACAAACTTTATTTTAACGGCATAAAGTTTAAATTATAAATACGAACTCTATGCAGATCGACACGGTATACTATCACGAAGAAATTCATGTGCCCTTATTTTTCATGTAGATTCTTGATTATTGTTTTTCGTGTGAAAAATACATACAAATGCAATCGTACTTACTTAGTACGTTTTATTACTTTTTGTCTCCTTCTGTTATATAAAAAACCCGAAATCTTTCCACGTGTCATGCCATTCTCCAGCATTATATCACGTGCGAGCGGGGGTACGCATTTAGGTTTAGGAGAAAACAACAGTTTTTAGCTAAACGCTTTTATTGACTACACAGTCGTGCGTGATTCCTCTCTGCAGGGTTACACACACAACTAAAGACGCACTGTACGGTGTACCGACGATAAGTTGTCTCACTCACAATACCGTCGCCGATATTGCGTAGACACACCTTCTGCTTTTGCAGTGTTCACCTCAGAATTCGCCGCGCGTAGCACGCTTCCGGACCTCTTTTTAAACTATGCGAAACTCCTCCTTCATTAAACTGTCCACTAACCTTTTCACTAAATTCACCACTAAACTCGTCACTGTCTTCTATTAAACTCTTCTTCCAACTCTTTTGTATCCCACTTGTCGCTTCACTGCCTTGAACTGAACTCAATTCTAAACTGCCCGGTAGGCGCGCCTTACGCTGCTTATACCCGGAAGAATTTTCTGGAACCCATAATTTCGTTATTCTTTTATTTACTATCTGTCCCTTTCTAAACATCTATCTATCTTTGTCTTTTCCTTCCCGAACCTTCTATTCGAGAACTTTCGTTTATACATCTATCCCTTACTAAATTCTATCTATCTCTGTCTTTTCCTTCCAGATTTTTCTAGCTTTTTCTAAAAGTTCTTAAACTAAATATATGGTACTACATCATTCGCCACAATATTTTATGTTCATTACGGCTGGTCATATCGTTCAATGATATAATCACTCTTTTATATCGCTAATCATTTGTAGGTCCTGCGTGCACACGAATATTTCAGAACCATATTTTTCCATTAAATTTGTAACACCTTACATGCCACCGGATTTAAATTCAAAGCGGTCGCTTTAGGGCCCCAGGCGTGCAAAAGTAAGTCGAAAAATTTGTTGTAATCTAATTAGCTACATTGGTGACGTCGGTGATAACAACAATGTGGCTAATAGGTAATTATATTCTTCCGGATATTTACTACCTGGAAGCGCAGCGTAATGAGCGCCACCGGAGAGTTCTGTTGAAGACAGCGAAGCGACAAGTGAGGTGCGAGATAGTTGGAAGAGAAGTTTAATAGAAGACAGCGACAAGTTTAGGCAGTTGAAAGAAAATTTTAGTACAAGTGGCGAGTTTAGTGATGAGTTTATTGGGCGGTTTAATGAAGGAGGAATTTAGTGTAGGTTAAAAGGAGAACCAGAAAGAAGCAAGCTACGTTAAGTAAATCCTGAGGTGAGCACCGCAGTAGCAGGAGGTGGTCTACGCAATATCAGCAACGATATTGTGAATAGATCAACTTATCTCATCGTCAGGGCAGTACGTCGTTAGTTGTGCGTGAAGGGGCTATATATACCAGCCTTTGTTCGCGGCTTCGATTGCGAGATATAAAACCGAATTAAGTTTTTATGTAAGAAACAATTTACTTAGATATAAAAACATATAAAGCAAACTTGAATTAGGAATAAGTACTCAAACATGGTATACTCGTTTAAATAAATTACTGAGAACTGCGTTCTACCTGTATAATAGGTATACTTTACACAAAGAGATCAAAAAGAGAACCATGAGAGAAGTACTGTCCCGAAAGAAGTAAGGTGCCATCTACAAATTCCGTCAGACGAATTTCATGATTTTCTGACCCTCCCCTGTCCTTTTGACACATTAGCGAGACACCTCCCTCCCTAGTGTGACATAACATATTTTGGAATGATACCTACGTCAGAAAATTGTTAATTAATTAATATATTAGCTTTGAAATGTGATGCCACGAAATTTAGAACCCCTCCCACCCCTTGTCACACTTCGTCGTCAACCCCCTTAACGTGTGACATGATTTATGAATGGCCCGTAAGTAAGTAGGTAAGTACTTCTAAAGTAAACAATAAAGTAGGAAGTTACCAACAGTAAGGACATAATAAATATAAATCCCGTTTACTTAAATGTAGGTAGGTATTAAAAATATACAATAACAGTGTCGAAACTGGCAACGCCATTCCAATTAGCTCAAGGCTAACAAAACCCGATAAGAACCAAATTAAACAAGTATTGACCTAAGCAATTTCAGCTCGTAATTATGTTTGCTTCTCGGCTCCAAAAATAATACATTTTCTATGTCGTATTTGGTTACATTAAGCCTAGCGGCACACCCCGCCTACAGGCCCATAGTGCTGCTGAACGAGGTCGCCAAGGTCTTCGAGAAGATCTTGGCGGAGCGGCTTGTGAAGCATCTAGACACTGTGGAGCCGGGGCTATCAGATACGCAGTTCGGGTTTCGGCGGAGGCGCTCCACGATGGACGCCTTCGAGACGCTGCGAACATTGACGGACGAAGCCGTCCAAGCAAAGGACGTCGTTCTTGCAGTGTCGCTAGACATAGCGAACGCCTTTAACAGCCTCCCTCATGAGACGATCAGGGAAGGGCTCCGCGCGCACGGAGTCCCCCCGTACCTCACGAGGCTGTTGGGCGAGTACCTGCGAGATCGGCACATCCTTTGGGAGGGTGGTGAGTCCGCCAACCACGTGCTAGGTCGGCGACGTGTCGCGTGCGGCGTTCCACAGGGATCGGTCCTCGGGCCTATCCTTTGGAACGTAGGCTATGACTGGATCCTTCGGGTGACGGTCCGGCCCGGAGTAGGGCTGATCTGCTTTGCGGACGACACCCTACTCACGGCACGCGCCGCGTCTTTTGCGGAATCCGTGGACGTCGCCAACGACGGGCTGGCGATCGTCGTAGATCGAATAGCTAGGCTGGGCTTGAAGGTCTCCCCCGCGAAAACGGAGGCCGTCATGTTCCATAGGAAATTCCGGAATCCTCCCCCGGACTTGTCCGTTACAGTTCAGGGGGTGGCGATTAGAGTAGGGCCCACGATGAAATATCTTGGGCTAGTCCTAGACGGGAAATGGCTGTTCAAAGCGCACTTTGAGCAGCTAGTTCCCAAACTTCTGAATTCCGCGGGCGCACTCTCCAGGCTTCTTCCTAACGTGGGGGGGCCGGGGGGTGCGACGCGGAAGCTTTATTCCGGCATCCTGAGGAGTATGGCACTCTACGGTGCGCCCGTCTGGTCCGATGCGCTTCACCGCCACAACCGAACCCTGCTGCACCGCGCGCAGCGGGTTCTGGCCGTGAGGACCATACGGGGGTACCGCACAGTGTCGTGGTCGGCGGCGACTCTCTTGGCAGGCGAGCTGCCCTGGCCTCTCCAGGCAGACGTCCTGTCCAGAGTTCGTCGCGCCCAGCAGGATGCCCTAGCTAGAGGACTGACCTTCTGTCAAGTCGAATTAGAGACGGTCAGGAAGCGGGAAACCCATTCCTGCCTCGTCGCCTGGTCTCGTGACCTCGAACACCCTGTGGCCGGCGGCTATACGGTGGATGCAATCAGGCCGCAGCTGGAGAGATGGGTGACCCGCACCAGCGGAACCCTGACCTTCAGGACGACTCAGATACTGACCGGACACGGTTGTTTCGACCAGTATCTGTTTCGCATTGTGGGCTGCTTGCCTTCTCCGGACTGCCGCCAATGCGGCGCACCCGATACGGCGTTACACACGCTTGTTGAGTGCGCTGCATGGACGCCTCAGCGTTTCGAGCTCGAGACACACGTAGGAGCCGTCCGATCGCTTGGCGACTTGGTAACGGCCATGTTGCACAGCGACGACCGCTGGGAGTCTGCGGTTTCTTTCTGTGAGGCTGTAATGTCTCTAAAAGAGGCCGCAGAAAGGGATAGGGAGCGAAGCCCTTCAGCGCGTGCCGCTAATGTCACCCGAGGCCGCCGGCCTTCAGCTGGCACTCGACGAGGCAGGTACGCGCGTTACTTCCCTCCCTGAGTTAGGTTCCGGTACGAGGGGCCCCTTGCTACTAGTCAACGCAAGGGATTCAGCCCCCGTTTCGAAGTGGGGTGTGTTCTCCCAGGGCACACTCCAGGCACTTTATTGCGCTGGATCGACTGTTGCGTAACTATGTTCTATATCTCAGTCTTTCCTTCACAACAAAGCGCAGGGTCGACGGGAGGAGAGGTTTTTTAGTGGGTATTGAGGTTGTTCGCTCGTGTAACATCGCTCGGAGTCGCCACACTCCTCTGTGTAATCCATCGCGGGCGGAGCGCAAATAAAGCATACTATTGCTAGCGTTATCGCCCCCGATGGATGCGTGCCGTTTCCTAGTGACGGCCCAGAGAGTGCGTAAATCGGTTAGCATTTTCCCTCGCCTCAAAAAAAAAAAAAAAAAAAAAAAAAAAAAAGCCTAGCGGCACACCTGCGGGACGTTCCGCGCGGAAAGTTCAGCGCCTGTAGGTTGGAAATTACTTCGTTCGGGAGCTTTCCGTTCTTACACGAAATTGTTTCCGACGTTTGTGAATAGCCCTACTGGGAGAACCTACTATATTTTAATACGTGAAGCAATAACTTTGTATCCCATTTTAAGAAAATGGATAAACTAAACTAACTAAATAAGTGTACGAAATTTCATACTCCTCCCACCGCTTATCACACTATGTCACTTTTAAACACTAAGAAGTATTAATTTATTTCTATTTAATTACAATTTATACATCTTATATATAAAATTCTCGTGTCACAATGTTCGTTCCCATACTCCTCCGAAACGGCTTGAACGATTGTCATGAAATTTTGTGTGCATATTGAGTAGGTCTGAGAATCGGGTACTATCTATTTTACAAACCCCTAAGTGATAAGGGGTGTCCACCCCAAAATTTTATTTTTGGATATTTTTTATTATTATGTGGCATTGAAAAATACATACAACCCTAAATTTTCAACCCTCTACGATCAACCCCTATTTTTTAATAGCGATATTAGTACTGTAACCATTTAACTTGCTTAAAATTACTAAAAAATATTTTAAAAGGCAAACAACGTTCGCCGGGTCAGCTAGTAATTTATAGGATAATATGTATGTAGCTACAAGTTACGTTCTATGTGTCAGCCATAGTGTCGTATCCGAGAGCGACAGTAACGCGAACATTATCTCAGATGTAGTGGTGAGTGGTATGAGAAGCAAATAAGTCGCCGGGCCATAAGCCTATACAAAGTACATGTACTTGTTTGTAAGTCTCACCACCACCATCACCAATTTAGAATTTAGAATATCCGCCCCTGTTGCTTAGCTACCTCAGAAACAATCTTCCAGCTGGGCGTGCCTTAGTAAGGGCGTGTTCATATTTACTGTCAACGTAGCCAATCAGGAAATGTATGCGCAATATTATGACAACGGTGTCACTCAAAGCCTGATACGAGTACATCTTTCATTCATAAACAAGCTTTATTACAACTATATAAGGATGAGTTTATATTTAATAGTAAAACGGATATTGTCATTTCCTATTGGTTGTTTATAAATGTCACCGATCGACTTTACCAGCTTTCGTGACTCAAGAATTAAGTACTCAAAAAGAGAAATAATCAAGCTCTTTAGTTTTTGTTTCTTTGAGATTTCTTAACCAAACTTTTTTTTATAGTTAAATATTTAGCATAAATGAAACCCTTATTTATGTACCTCAGCCATACACAGTACGGTCTACTGGCCAGGTTTACCTATGCACGTGTGGTGGCGTAGGTCAAAAAATCGATTCGAATAAAGTCTATGTTTAGTCATTTTTGAGATAAGGGTATTTCCAATTGAATGCATTTTTGTGATCCCGTACCCTATTGGCGTAAATAGTACATGTTTGTCACCTTCCATTATGCACGGACTGATAAGAATTTTTTATATACATACATGTACACAAACACATACACAATATATATATACTTACTCAAACGTTAAACAACGCGTTCATAATTAGTAGCTCACAATGCCCAAAATGCTCAGTGAACCGTTCCACAAGGCGACCACAGTCGTTGAATTCGTGGCGAAAACATGACACACCGCTCATAACGACCCATGTCAAGAAGTGGGTCGAATAACCATTTCACTTGGATTTCCTATTGTAACGCCGACAAACAAGTGGAACGGGAAAAATCGCGCTCGAGAACGTGGTCGTTGCAAGTCTTTAATTAAACATAGCCAAAATTTAATACTTAAACATTAACCAAATAAGAGAGGTCTTATTTCGATTAATGAGTAGTTAAATTCTTAACTACTTATTAAAATAAATAAAAACGCTGCCTTCTGACTTGTCGGTGCAGCTGTGGTGCGGAATTGCTGTGCTGGGTATACGCGATATCCAAAAACTTACCGACCGCCTATATTTGTACGGGTCATATGTAGAATAGATTCGCTCAGTATGTTATTAATTTTATGATATTCACGCAGTCGCGTCCTTAATATTCAACATTAATCAACAACCAATAATATTCAGCATAAAGTGCGTGTTGTCCTTCATAAAAGTTTAGTTATCGGAGCAATCTGGCGTGATAACTTATTTATTGCCGTTGTTTACGCTCATATAAAAACGCGGTGGTCCTTCAAAGGCGTGAGGAAGTTACCTCAAATCAAATAATAAACTTAACGCCAGTTGTGTATTGCAAAAGTTACAGTTACTAAACTCGTTATTGTTCTTTTTGTTCGGTGTATTGTTTTCTTACTTATGACCGGTTCCTATATTTAAGTAATCGTTGATTTGCCTTACTATCGGTTATAATTTGACAAAATTTCTATACAATAATGTCAAATATCTACCGATGGTATTTATTTTTATTTCCTGAAGCATATGCTTATGCATAATTTTTAAAAAAACATTAGCATTCTGCACTCCTTCTCTATATAAACAAAAGTGTGCGAAATTTCATACACCTCCAAACGCGCAATTTTCATAAAAAGGTACAAACTTTTTGCTTCAGGTAATAATATAATGATCTTAGCATAACCATAAACATATTCATTTCATTAGCATAACTTAAGCAATAAAAATATTACATTTACAAACTTTTATCATTAACATCCTATGTAGGAAAACTCTCTACATAATTTGGTCCCTCAAGCCGGATCCATAGGTCACTGGTTCAAATCCGGCGTAAACCGCTGACACGGCAATATACTGCTACTAACCATATAGGAAGCGTTGGTAGACACGTGAATTTAAATAAATAAGTAATTTGGAAGATTCCATTTTGATATAAAATATGTGGGAAGATATTTGTAGATTAATGCATAGATATCTTGTTAACAATTGAGTATGCATTATGGAAACTTGAAAAGGAAAGTCTAAAATTAAAATGTCACCTTATTTGAAAATATATAATTAAGTTTTCTACTACATGCATTTTAATGGCACAAAATAACACCATGATTGCACACGAGTTGTGATTACTGCGGAATAAAAATATTTACCGTTACGGTTTTTACAGCTTTATTTCATGAGCTAAAGCAATTGGAGCAATAATCATGTACTACATGGTACATATTTATAATTAGATAAGTATATTTGTTGGAGTTATATTGTGGTATAATATTATTAACTAGCACGTACCAGCGAAACATCGTTCGCGTTGTTACCAAGATGACATATTTGTTAGTAAATTGTATGTAACTGCCGCGCACAAAAAAATACGACATCAATGCCTTTTTTTTCGCTATACCTATTCGTCTATCCTATGGGAATTAAGTCATTGTTTAGGATGAGAAAATTCGATTCTTTTATTTATTTTTAACTGACTTCCAAAAAGGAGGAAGTTCTCAATTTGATCGGTATGTTTTTTTTTATGTACACCGATTACTCCGAGATTTATGATCAGATTTACGTGATTCTTTTTTGTTCGACGCAGAATAGTTGCCATTTAGTCCCCTAAAAATATAATATACTTTGGCCAAGTAATTTTTATTTTATGAACATTTTTATGAAAAAAAAATCATTCCGTTCCATATGTACACCAATTACTCTGAGATTTATGATCCGATTTACATGATTATTTTTTAGTTTTATGTAGAATAGCTGCCATTTAGTCCCCTGAAAATTTTACATAGTTTGGTCCAGTAGTTTTCATTTTATGAACATTTCTTATGAAAAATTTTCCGTGCCGTTCCGTATGTACACCAATTACGCTGAGATTTATCATCCGATTTACGTGATTCTTGTTTAGTTTGATGCGGAATAGTTGCCATTTGGTCCCCTAAAAATTTAACATAGTTTGGCCCAGTAGTTTTCATTTTACGAAAAAAATTTTGTTCCCATTTCTTGGACCTATATTTCTTAAGGAGCGCGGCACCTTTCGTAGGTCTACCCATACATAGCTAGACACTAAAAAGTAACACATAAGAAAAACTTCGTTTAAAAAAACCGACTTCAAAAACTAAATCACTAAAAAGTATAAAATAACTTATTTCTAAAGCTATTATTATTAATATATATTATCTAAAACATCTTAAAGTCGGTGCTTAGTAATTTTTTAGTGTTTTACTTTTAGAAGTCGGTTTTTTTAAACGAAGTTTTTTTAAAAATACTCTTATATATACTAATATACAAATTTATCATATCATCAGTATAATTGAAGAAGTAAGGTCTTTCTTTTTTAAGTGATAACTTCTTATGGGAGGGTAAATCGTTTCGTTACGTAACGCGTTACGGCGCGACAGTCTGTCGGGCTTCCCTCTCTCTCACACAAGTTATCACTTCTGTTGGGCGTCCCGAGACGCACACATTTTTAAATATCGCACGTATTTTCGACAGTTTCTATTAATTGAAACTCATAAGTAAAAGACAATTAATAGGTTTTTATAGATTCTTACTTAGATATTGTTCCATATTCTTAGATAGCTTTACATGACGAATATATTGACATTGTTAGTGTAATAATAAAAAATGACTTACGTCAATTAAGCGTATCTATCTAATAATAATTTTAAATTAGCATTAATTTATTCTTTAATTTTTTTGTTTGCAAAAATACATATACCATTTTGAGTTGTGTACTTTGCAGTTCTTAAATAATGTCCAATAATTTTCTGTAGTTACAAAAACGGAAAAATTAGGTCAACATACGACTATAATTAATTATTCATAATGTACGCGTAAAAATAATGGATGTTGCCATACCACAAGTAACAAATTAAAATCAGTGCGTAATAATTGGAACACATAAAACACAGGCAACATTCATGAAGTGCTGAAAGCCGAAAAATTATGGTTTTAACCCACATTAAAACGAGTTTAGTTTCTTCGTACTTTTGTTGGCACAGAGCTACTTAAGTATGTATTATTTCAAAATGTTTAATGTATTTATTTCAAACATGCAGGAATAGGATCTGTTGTATAGTTTTGGATATGTACAATTTTCTAGTATTTTGGATACAAATAACAGAACGAATGGAAATTCAACGCCTCTACTTGACCCTTCCATTGGCCAATTTTATTGTAGTAATATGTATGTTATAGCTATATATATATATATATATATATATATATATATATATAGATATATCCCACCGTTGATTGTTATAATTTACATACATGACATTATATATTATACCGTTACGAATTCTGTTACGGGACTCGAATTTAAAAGCCATTAGAATTATTATAGAGTTTATTAGAACTATACAAACAAGTGTAACACAGGTACAAATATAACCGAACACAACAAATCCAAAAGGTCGTAATTTAATAAAACGCGCAAAGTCCGTTACTATTCGATTCTCGTTATGTAAACGTATATCGACGCTTGACTGCCCCCCTTCCCTCAATCAGGCCATCGTTTTATACTGCACAAATGCAACGTGCCCGTATCGTAGTCGACGTAATCCGCAACACCTGGCAAATCATTCGGCTGCAAGCGGCCATAAACGAGTACAATAAAACAATGTGCTGTTCACTAGAAACGTATGCCAATAAATAAGTTAACAAAAGAAGACGATCATAAAAGAATTACAATTAGTTCAAATGCCGACAGGTAAAATGTGCTTAGTGGAATCTGTGTTTGTCGGGGGGCTAAGTTGTAACAATACGAATACCTATAGCTGTGTTGGTTGGTACTCACTCTTGACTTTCACATTTTCCAAATAATTGTTACTAACAAATTACAACTGTTTCACTGTAAGCGATATGTTTTTCAAAGTGAATAACAAACAACTTTATTAACAAATCTATATATAATATTTATAATAATTTTCAGTAATAAATGATATTATTTAAAAGTAGGTAAACAAATCTAGTGGTCGTTTTCCAAAGGTGACACGCTAGAATTACACGAGTGAGGACACAGTATATTAATAACAGTGGTGACACTTTACCGTTGAAATTAATTTTCTTGCATCATTTGGGATAATGCTATAGTTATCGGCCGTTTCACGTAGATGTAGCGGTGGGTGTTTCGGTGCGACGGTGGTTGGTCGAAGCACCAGGGTCAACCACCCTTTGTTGACGGACGGGGGGGGGGGCAGGCCGTGGTATGCCTAGCGCTGGTTGCCGTCCGTCCCGTGCACCCTGCCAATGCACGTACCGAAGCCGCGTTGTGTACCGTACTACGTCTCGCACTCGGTGAGGGGTGCGAGGGTAGCAGAGGGGGGGGTAGCCGACGTGGAGAATAAATCCTTTTCTTGTCTTGAAGGGCTTCCAGGGCTAACTGCTTGCTTGTTGTAGTCGATGTAGTACTGCTCGAACTGGATACTATTTTGCAATTTCGGCACTTGCTTAAGTACCCCCGGGCAATACCGCATCGACGACCGGGGTTTATCGACCCCAATTTGCCCTTAGGCAAGCCCTATTTTCACTATGAGTTAGCCCTTTCCGCCCTTATATTTATTTATCTTATAACCTTACATACATGTGTTATACCTTATTGCATGCCTTAAAACTAGCTCTATAATTATATACAAACCCTATTTCCCTAACCTTAATATCTACGGAGCTAACTTTAATTTATTGCTAAATTTACTACAAAAAACCATTTTCGTTATCCTAAAAAACTTAATATCTAAAGAACCTTACTATATATAATTTTTTCCCTATTTTTTCCTAAACCTATATATTTATCCCTATCTATTTACATAAAATTATCTCAACAAAAATAAAATGCCTTAACTAATCTTTGGTTTTACTATTGCGCGTTGATTACATTCTCCCCCTCGTGCGCAGCACCATCATTGCATGTAGTCGTCGACGCGCCCTGGACGATCATCACCATGCGGGAACTCGGTCGGCGCAGCACTCCACCCTGCGTTGCGACGTCAGCGATCCTTGTCCTCCCATCTGGTCCGGGGTACACCTGCTGCACTCTTCCTCGTGGCCAGGTGTTGCGTGCCGGGGTCCACGATCAGCACTATGTCGCCGATCTGAACGTCCGCGGAGCCAGCCTTCCCGTCGATCTTCCTTGGGCGCAGCGTCGGCAGATATTCCCTTAGCCACCTCCTCCAGAAGTGGTCCGCCAGACGTTGCGCCTTCCTCCATGTGTCACGACCCACGAGGTCGTGGTCCGTGTGGACACCCACTGCGCCTGCACCATTGGACCGCCCAATTAGAAAGTGGTTGGGCGTTAGCGCTTCCTCGTCGGGGTTGTCGGCCAGGTTGGTGAGAGGCCGAGAATTCACCATATGCTCTGCTTCCAGTAGCAGAGTGTGCAGCACCTCTTCCTTCGGTACCCTTTCGTGCAGAGTTGCTGCTAGTGCGGTCTTTATAGACCTCACCAAGCGTTCCCAAGCTCCGCCCATGTTTGGAGCCCCGGGTGGTAGGAATTTCCATTGTACTCCCATCACTTCTGCCCTTGATGCTAGTTGCTCACCACTCATGTCTTCCAAGGCTTTCTTCAACTCCGTATTGGCGCCAACGAAGTTCGTGCCGTTGTCGCTATACATCGTTTTGGGCATCCCTCTCCTCGCTGCGAATCTTCGAAGAGCCATCAGCATTGAGTCGGTTGATAGTGAAGGTACCAACTCAATGTGCACAGCCCGTGTTGTGAGGCATGTGAACAAGGTGCCCCACCTCTTCTCGTTTCGTCTGCCAATAGTGACGAGCATTGGTCCGAAGCAGTCCACTCCTGAGCACGTGAATGGCAGCGCACCATGTCTCAGCCGCTCTGGTGGTAAGTCTCCGGTTGGCATTTCTTGAGGTTGCCCTTTCTTCATGCGGCACCACTGGCATCGGTGCTGAACTCCTTTAATAGCTCCCCGAAGACCCACAATCATGAACCGCTGTTGCAACTCGTTCATGACAGTTGCGTAGTTGCCATGATTGAATCTTCTGTGGAAGTCTTCGATGATCAATCTGGTGATCGTGTTTCTGCCGTCTAGCACCACCGGTCTTTTGTATTCCGGTGTGATTTCCCTTGTTGCATTGATTCTCCCCCTCAGTCGGAGGAGTCCATCTTTCAGGCTAACGTCGACCTTCCTAAGTCGACTGCCCTTGCGCAGTGGATCACCCTGCTGCAGCGCCTTGAGTTCGTCGCTGAAGCTTTCTTCTTGGCTGCGTTTGAACAGGAGCTTCTCAGCCTGCTCCAGTTCTTCATCTTCCAATGGAATCATTTCCCTTTGGATTTCCACATTGCCCCTTATGTATTTGTTGCAGATTTGCTTTCTTTTCCTGTTCTGTCTCTTCCAGGCAGCGTTAACCTTTTGCCGTGTTCTGCAATGCTTCAGGAATTGAAGGACCCTGGCTGTGGCCCTCCACAGTCTCTTCCAGCTGGAGAACCTCTCTGGATTAGGCGTGACCTCAATCTTGGCCTGCCATGTTGCCGTGACTATTTCGGCTTCTTTCTCCTCACCGGTTTTCTCCTTTTTGAAGCTTCTCGGTGCTGGCCATTGGTTTTCGTCCATCTTCAGAAACTCTGGTCCGACGAACCACCTGTGGTTTCTGTCGAACCTTTCTGGCGCTGCCCTCGTTGCGTCGTCTGCAGGGTTCTGGTGCGTCGGGACCCACCGCCATTCTTGTGGTTTGGTCAATTCTTCTATTTCTGCTAAGCGGTGAGCGACGAACGTCTTGAACGTCCTGGGATCAGATTTAATCCAAGACAGGACTATGCTGGAATCTGTCCAATAGGTCTTCTTGTGCACGTTCAAGTCCATTTCTTCGCCAATGGATTGCGCTAGCCTGCTTCCTAGTAACGCGGCTTGTAGCTCCAACCTCGGGATGGAGACCGGCTTTAGTGGCGTAACTCTGGCCTTCCCAGACACGAGAGCGATGTGATATGTACCGTCCTCGCGTCTACTTCGCCAGTACACAGCCGCAGCGTAGGTTAACTCACTCGCATCGGTGAACACGTGCAGCTCCCCCTCAGTGCCATAAGGTGATATGCACCGCGGGATGTGGAGCTCTTTCAGCACCTCGACGTTTGCCAGGTAGGATTTCCAAGCTTCTTCATCTCTTGCTATGATCTTGTCATCCCAGCCGACACCGCTCCTCCAGATTCCCTGCAGCATCTTCTTCCCCTGAACCAGCACAGGTGATGCCAGACCCAATGGATCGAAGGTCGACATCACCGCACTAGTTACTTCTCTCTTTGTAGGAGTTCTTGCTAGGCTAACGACTTCTTTTGCCGTGTTTCGGAGATTAGCCCGAAACCCAAGGCTATCCGCTTCTGTCAGCCAGCGCAGCCCCAGAGTCTTCTCCTCCGTTGCTCCAAGAGATACTTCCATTTTTTCTTGGACTTCATTCGATATCTGCTCCAGCAGTTCCGGCCTGTTCGAAGCCCATCCTCGTAGCTCTAATTTGGCCTGGCTGTGAATGAAGGCGACTTCCCTGGCTGTTTTGATCAACGTCTCCTCGGAATGGAAACTCTGGAGGTAGTCATCCATGTAATGATTCCTTTCGACTGCCTTTGCAGCCTCTGGGTATTCTTCTTTGTAACCCTCGGCGTTCCTGTTTTTGACGTAGATGGCTGTCGATGGTGACGATGTCGCTCCAAACACCAACGACGTCATCCGGTACTCCTTAGTGTCCCTTGCTTCGCCTTTCCATAGGAATCGGAGGCTATCCCTGTCCTCCTCCCTTATTTTAATTTGGAGGAACATTTCTTTGATGTCAGCAGCTACAGCGTTCGGTCCCTGCCGGAACCTTAGTAGTACTCCGAACAGGGACTGCAGCAGATCCGGTCCTGGCAGAAGAGCATCATTCAGGCTCCTACCCCGGGACTTAGCGGCAGCATCGAAGACAATTCTTATCTTCGTCTTCAGCGGATGTACCACCGCAAAGTGGGGTAGGTACCATCTTCGGCTCAATGTTGTACGTTGAGGAGCCTCTTCTGCGTAGTCGTTGTCCAGGAGATGTTGAATCTGCTGGTTGTACTCAGCTTTCAGCTGCGGGTCCTTGTCCATCTTTCTCTCAATACCTCGCAGTCGTCTTTCGGCTGCATCGTAGCTTTCGGGCATTGAATCATTTTCTTTTTTCCAAAGAAGACCCGCCTCGAACCTACCATCTTCCAGTCTTCGGCACGTGCTGTTCAGGATGGTTAGTGCCTTCCCTTCAGAGTCGTTGGTCGGCCGGCGCGGCTCTATTCCCAAAGACTCGATGGCGAAATGCTCCTTCATGTCCTGGTGCATCTTCTCCAGCGTGCCAATGTGGAAGCAGCTGTCGATGAAGTGCACCGGCTTCGCCTCCCTTGCATCGTAGCCATGTACCACCCAGCCCAAGTTGGTTAATGATGCGACTGGCTGACCGGGTTTACCCTTCTTTATGGCTTGTGACACGATGAGCTCCCAGTTGTCTTGGCCTACGAGCAGTTGTGGTCGGGCTGACTCGTAGTACAGGATCTTGCTCATTTTCTTTAAGTGTGGATACCCTTCTAGCTTCTTCTTGTCCAGGAATTGCGGGGTCAGCCTCAAGTCGTCAATGGTTCGGACTCGTATTTCCCTCTTCCTACTGCAGTGAAGTCCCTTTATCTTCAGCTGCATTTTCATGGAGTCCCTTTTCTCCATGGTTCTGCCCCCAACAGTTTCAAGGACCAATCGTTCTTCGGTCCCACTAGCCCCAATCGCTTCTGCAACCTTTGAGTCGATTAATGAGACTGTCGACCCTTCGTCCAGAAGTGCTAATACCCTCTTTCGGCCTTTGGGACCGATGATCTCCACTGGCGTTATTTTTAGAAACGCCTTCGTTGTCGACACCATATTGACCGGAGAGGTTATATTGGTAGCCACCTCCATGGCTACCTCTTCTGGTCTCTCCTCCCTTGGAGCCGAACTGGCTGCCCTTTCCTCGGGCCGCTGGTACTCCTTGTGCAGCAACTGATGATGTCGCCGTTTGCAGTGCTTGCAAGGTGGGCTCCTGCAGTCCTCCCTTCGGTGCGTACTGATCAGACACCTGAAGCAGAGCCGGAACCTTGCCGCCGCATCCCATCTGTCCTTGACCGCCATATCAAGGAAGCTCCTGCATTCTGCCAAGTTGTGCCGCCCCTGGCATTGCGGGCACATCTGCTTGGCTGGAGGTCTTGTTTGCACCTCCCCCTCCCTGGTTGCGTGAGTCGCCTGGCGCTGAAAGGGCTTCTTCCTTTCTTCAGGCATGGCGTACCCGCTGCATCGATCTGACTCCCAACCCAGGAACTTCGCCACGACAGTCAGGTCACAACATTCCCCTTCGTCAGTACCAGGGGAATAATCGTACCAACGGTGTCTCATGGTGAATGGCATCTTCTCCACTATCTCCGACATCAACACTGGAGAGCAGAGGTGTTGCGGCCTGTTGAGTCCCTTTATGACCGCAACACAGTTGGACACGGTGTTGGCGAACGCGTGGATGTCCCGATGGTTGTCACTCATCCTTGGCAGAGCTTTGATTTTGTTGAGCTCTGACATGACAAGCGCGTTCGTTCTTCCATAGCGCTTCTTCAGCGCGTCCATGATGTCCTCCGGTTGGTTGTTTGAGTACAGGAGCATCTTGATGGCATCACGCGCACATCCCTTTATGGCCTTGCGTAGTCGGGCCATGTTCTGCGCGGCGGAGAACAGCGGAGCAGTGTCTTCGTAGACCACACGGAAAGCGATCCATTCGCTTGAGTCTCCATCGAAGTCAGGCAGCTCGTGGATATACTTTGGTGGCGCAGTTGCTCGCTGATTCCCAAACACCTCTTTCAATGAGGCCGTCAATGTGTGTTGGTCAACCAGTGGACCATGCACTCCATCCCTGTTGTTGACCTGTGGTGGCTTCTCTGGATCCAGGCCTTGTGTCCCTTGGTTTGCTGGCTTCCTTTGCTCCAGCCTTTGGGTCTGGATCCAGTTCTGGACCTGGGCTGTCCTGTTGCCCAGGTCTCCCTCGTTCTCCGAGTCTTCGTCGGAGTCCCTCTCTCGCTGCCTCCTTAGCTTCAGTTCGGCAAGCTCGATCTTCATTCGCAGAATCTCCTCTTCCAGGTCCTTCTCCTGGTGCTTGCTCTCCCTGGAGCTGATGCTTTTCACCGACCGGCGACCCCTGTTGTCCGGTACCACCGTCCTGGCCAGACCAGCCAAGACGGGGGGTAGTACTGGTGGAGCTTGATGCTCTGTCGCGACGGTATGCATCAGCGGTACCCTTGCAGCAGTTTCTTCTGTGGCTGTAGTTGATCCCCATGTTTCTGCCGACGTAGGGGTCACGGTGGTTGTGTGTGACCGTAACCCGCTGGACGGCCCCGCTTCCTCGTGGTCCAACCCTTCTTCGCGTCTGGCTCCCATTCTTGAGCGAGACTGGGACCTCTGGGGGGCGTCCTTCTGCGACCTCGTAATCGGCATCTTCGATGATCTTCTACTGCCTGTAGACCCTTAACTCCGGCGGCGACTTCAGTTCCCTCGATGATGCAGGATCCGGCTCGAAGGACCAGCTGTTTCGGTGCGACGGTGGTTGGTCGAAGCACCAGGGTCAACCACCCTTTGTTGACGGACGGGGGGGGGGGCAGGCCGTGGTATGCCTAGCGCTGGTTGCCGTCCGTCCCGTGCACCCTGCCAATGCACGTACCGAAGCCGCGTTGTGTACCGTACTACGTCTCGCACTCGGTGAGGGGTGCGAGGGTAGCAGAGGGGGGGGTAGCCGACGTGGAGAATAAATCCTTTTCTTGTCTTGAAGGGCTTCCAGGGCTAACTGCTTGCTTGTTGTAGTCGATGTAGTACTGCTCGAACTGGATACTATTTTGCAATTTCGGCACTTGCTTAAGTACCCCCGGGCAATACCGCATCGACGACCGGGGTTTATCGACCCCAATTTGCCCTTAGGCAAGCCCTATTTTCACTATGAGTTAGCCCTTTCCGCCCTTATATTTATTTATCTTATAACCTTACATACATGTGTTATACCTTATTGCATGCCTTAAAACTAGCTCTATAATTATATACAAACCCTATTTCCCTAACCTTAATATCTACGGAGCTAACTTTAATTTATTGCTAAATTTACTACAAAAAACCATTTTCGTTATCCTAAAAAACTTAATATCTAAAGAACCTTACTATATATAATTTTTTCCCTATTTTTTCCTAAACCTATATATTTATCCCTATCTATTTACATAAAATTATCTCAACAAAAATAAAATGCCTTAACTAATCTTTGGTTTTACTATTGCGCGTTGATTACAGTGGGTTTAATCTATTATTTGTGATACGATATTGTAATTAATTGTGAATGATGTTTAATGTTGACAGATAACGTATGTATATATGCAGATATATATATACGTTGACAGATAACGTATGTATAGTGCAGACTAATATAACTATTTGTTAAAGGTGATATATTTAATAATATAATTAGTAGCTAAGGGCCATCTGTATTACAGCATAAAAACGTGGATTAGACTGGTAAACACGGCTTCTTTCTACATTATTTGCCACATCTTTTTAATATATAGGTAAATAATGGGCTTTTCCTCTTTTGGTTTCGTTTGGACACTAACCAATTTTGAAAATTACTAAAAATATGTGAATGAAGTTCTTTATACAGTGTAAATAAAATAAATATAGGTATTCAACGAAAGGTTATGTGGAGAAAAGCCTAGCTTGCAAATGATTTCATAAAGATGGTTAGATCATTTAAAACAATCTAACATAACTATATAAAACTGATTATATTATTATCTAGTGATAATCTCAGCGGAACGAAAATTATTTAGTTGCTCTGAGCTTTGCCTCAGCATCAAAGACTTACTGAGTAATAAATTACAATACCTATATCATTATATTAATACGTGAAGCAAAAACTCTGTACTCCTTTTTACGAAAATTGCGCGTACGGAGTTATAGTTTATATAGAGGAGTGCAGAAAGCCAATATTTTTTTAAATTATGCATAAAAATACATTAAATTAACAAAAAACATTACACACACACTACCATGTATTTGACATACACACGCATATATAAGTATACTCTTTGTTTATTGTTAAAGTCAAATTAACAGTATAGCCTTGGCAAAATCTGTGGTTATAGAAGTGTAGTCTTTGACAACAGAACCTTGATAATGTTCAAACTTATAATATATAAATCTATAAATATTCATATACCAGGCCCGAGCCTCCTCACTTGTTGTTTTCCTTCAGCGTCAACATATAATAATTCTAAAATTTTGCATACTAATTAGGCCAGAAGTGTAGGCTCCCTTGTTTCATGTTTTATACGCTGAACCACTACGCCCTTGCCTACTGTATTACCTTCTATACTGTGCCTCGGGTGCGGTGGCCGCGGGCACCCCGCAATCCGCCCGCCCATTTCACAACCCCTCACTCGATTCCCATCACAAAACATAACCGGTCGGTTTCACATTCAACATTTACGACAAAAACATATTCGTACCTAATTTGCATTACATCCCTCAATCTTTCATAATTACAAACATCAAAAAAACTGTGTCAAATTCTTTGTGTATAAAAGCTAGAGGACTTGAGAAAATAGTCGCTGTGACTTATTGCTGGAAAGCGATTGCGCCACGCGAATTCCTCTCGTAGTTTTTGGTATATATCCATTTGATATTCGTATCAACAAGTGTACGTATGTTGGACTGAGGTGAATTTTCAATGGTGTAAATGACTACTGAAGAACCGATGGCTGCTGTTGCTGCTGTGGTAAGCGATTAAGAAGTATATGAATCCATACAATATATGAAGGGTAGATTATTTTGATTATAACACAAGACATCTTTATAATAAAGATTAATATTACATGCAACATGCAACTAATAATAAAAATGACATCATTTTTTTATTAAATATAAAAAAATCTCTTTATATATTTAAAAAAAATTAATATTTTAGAAAATAAACAAATAAAATAATAAAGATCAATAGTATACTATTTATTCTATAATACTTTTTTAACTTCATCTTCGCCCGCAGCCCGCAATTAATATTACATGCAACATGCAACTAATAATAAAAATGACATCATTTTTTTATTAAATATAAAAAAATCTCTTTATATATTTAAAAAAAATTAATATTTTAGAAAATAAACAAATAAAATAATAAAGATCAATAGTATACTATTTATTCTATAATACTTTTTTAACTTCATCTTACAACACTACCTACATTAAGGTACAATTTATATCATGTAATAAGGCATTTAAAAGAAGAATAACTAATCAATTATTTTATATTATATTTAAAGCTGACGACTATAATAGCCTATATAGGTTTTTATATATATCTATAAAGTTTTATTTTCTTAGTACCCTCAACTACCGCAAGCATAATTATCCAAGTTAACACTTCAGTAATTTTACTGACAATATTTCCATGTGTAAAGATTAGTTCACCTACAAGGACGTAAGCGAAGAACATAAATATATTAATAAATATATCTATGCTTATTAATATATTAATAAACAAAAATATATTAATAAATATTAGCCCTTGTAGGTGAACTAATCTTTACACTTAGAAATATTTTTTAGACTTTCACGACAGATGCTACAGTATACAATATACCTACATTTCTTCTTAACATCTATATTCTGATAAATATTATTCCATTGAGAGGTCATGTCACTTATATTTGAATAAGCATTGAATTATGAAAATGCTTTATTGTCGCAAGTTACACTTGGCGTGTCTTTTCTTGGGGGTCAATAAATATAAAAAACCCCATGTTACATATATGAGAAGCGCTCCTGGGTATCAAGCATTAGAATGACCAGTTCTAGGACATGTGAAATACAACTCGCTTTTGATTGCCACAAAAAATCCCTTTTTCGAAGTAGCTTTCATTACGTAGCGACAAGGTGCTGGAATAATATTCCACCGCCTGTTAGAAATTAGCAAAATCTTTAGGAACACTAACTCTCACCGTTTAAGACACGATGAAAATGGTTTGTCGTGATTCTAGATCTGTTCGTTTTATCTTTTAAATGTTTGTATTTATTATAACACTTATTATGGATTTTATTTATAATCATTAGTTTCACTATTTATATTTATATTTATATTATATAATTACATATAATTATATATATATATATATATATATATATATATATATATATATATATATATATATATATATATATATATCGCTACTGCCTATGTATTATTGATTGCCAATCTGGTTTTTTGCTTCGCAATGATGTAACGTTCTTCATAACGATGACTTAAGGGCTTAGCGGAAGATCAGCGCTAGTTTTAACAGACCTGCATTGTGCTGAGACTGATGCCCCTTTTAGGACAAGTTTTTTAATTTATTTCTTGTATAATTAGTTCAATGTCCGTTAATGCACATTCGTGCACGAACGGAGAAAGAATACAATTTCCTGCGGCCAGGCGGCCTGTCGTAAGAGGCGACAAAAGAACCCACAGCTAGGTGGTAGGGTATTTGCCCGACTGGATGGCTACCACCCCTGGTCTAGAATATGCCGCCATAACAGCCTTGATTTGTGTTCCGGCATTAGGACCAGGTTCCAGTCGCCTTTAAGAGAGCAGCAGCGCATTTTTAGTAACTTTGGTGTTGCAAATGTCCATAGGCTATGGTAACCGCTTTCCATCATGTGAGCCGTCTTCCTATCTGCTGAACTCCTCCAATAAAAAAAACATGTAATTTGTCCTAAATATTTTTCTTTCTTTCTTTCTATTATAACATAATTATCATGCGGTATAGAACGTTTAATTAAACTCAACCTTCCACTTCTATTATATTTCAACAAGATCTTCACTATGCGTGGAGTGCCACGAACTGTCTAATTTTCATTGTTAATTAAACTAAGCACATCAAAGACTTACCATCATGCAAAAGTTTGTTGCTCTTTTGTAACAATTGGCGGTAGTAACGAGTACTTATATAATGATGAGTATGAATAAGCGACCTCAAGGGCAGTTGAATCATTTGTTTGTAGTTCTTAGGGGTTTCGATTTTGCTAGTCACTGGAAACTGGGGTTGTCATATTTGAAATAAAATCACCGGGAACGAATTACGCAAACCGTAGATGTATAATTCGCTAATACATTAACAATTTTAACGTATTTAAAAATAAATTATTGATTGTGAACTTAATTGGCAGATAGTAATAGTTATGTTAAGAATTAAATGAATGATTTAACATGTCTACTGAAGGTAAGAGAAGATATTTAAAAAGAAATTGTCCAGGTTGTATACCTCATAAATGGTTGTGAAAGTATCATTCGTCGCCCTTTTGAGTACGATGAACAGGTATAAAATACTTTTTTGAAATTTATTTAAATGACATTTTTTCTGATAGACGTGTCTTTGCCGGAATAAATAAATATGAATACTTTATACAAAAAAGTAGGTTTAATGATATTTTTTCTGATTAAAAAATATTTCTCATAATCAAGTACTTTCACATAAATATACGTTATATACGTATCATTAACATGAGTTTTGTTATTCAAAATACAATCCAGTAAAGAACATTTAATATAACGTAACCAATGATATTTAATTTAGTATTCTGCCATATCATTCTTTTCTATTTCTTTTTTCTGTTGGTCCACATATATATTACCCGCTGATAGCGCGCCGAAAACTCTTTGTAGACTCTTAGGGTCTAGAGACCAACTGGCCAAGAATCTGATTAGCAAAGAGCACAACCACGATTGTTTTTCGCTACCGAAACAGCTGATCTAACCGAATTTGGTTGTAAGAATGCCGTCAACATGTCTCAAAAGCTAACAGCCTATACTGAAGGTTTGCCATACCATCAAAACCTTAGGTCATGCAGCCATGAAATAAATCTTGCTATTTATATTTCAAACTCTTTGGCAGTTGCCTTAAAATATTTCTTATAATTTTAACATTCTTGGAAAATCAATAAGATGGCAACCCAAGTCGTGGCTAGAATTACTTAGTCATCAGTTATAAGGGCTTCGACTTGTTTGTTACCTTTATCACGAAGATCATCTCATGGGCTAACGCAAGCAAGTTTTATTGTTATTTTTTTTAATATTGTTGATTTTGAATGTTGGTACAATTGTGAAATATGATGTTTGCTATTGTTAATAACGTAAGTTTTCATATTATACAACATTAGTTCCAACATATATTTGATTTAATTTATTTATTACATATCCAACAGCTTAAAGTGTTTATAGCATAAAAATGAACTCTGTTTAATATGATACTCACTAATTACTGGATACTTTACAATGTTTTGTACAAAAGGAAGACAGCTTTACAGAGTTTATGACAAGCTTTGATATAAATGTAATATATTTAATAACATAATGCCATCAGAAGTGTCCTTATATCGTATATATTATATATAATATATTGATAACTATTTTAATGTATTAACTTTTTATTACAAATTAACTGCATTATATTAATATATAAGTAAATTCAATTCGATGAGAATTGGATTCCTCTTCCAAAATTAAGTCAAAATATAATCACAAACAAACAATTATGAAAATAAGTATAATTATCACATACATTTCATATCCAAAATCTCCATTATAGATAATAACGTGTAAAAGAATAATTTTTCTTTTATATTATTTACTTTTAAATCTTAAAGAATTGTCCATAAATTACGTAAATTACGTTTTTGTTCCCGTGACCTGGGAGCCATAAGCGGCCGCTTTTGGAAAATCACTTAGCGAAATTCACGTGTCTAAATATACTGTTAGATGTAAAACATAGTATACAGTTTCACTTTATTATAATACTATTCATATTCGCAATACGAATTTGCCAATGCAGCCCTTTTAAGACCCCAGATCTTTCGTTCTATATCTCACTTTCCCTTCATTTGCCTTATTAGCTTGAAAAGGTAAATCCCATGCGAGTAATGTCAATGTTTTACGAATGCAAGGTAAAATAATAGATAGTAATGAGTAAAAGCCCCGCCATTAGTACAACTCGCTCTACCATTACAAAAGGCACGTGGCGATCGTAAGGTGTCAGATTTCATGAATGAAGCACAGGTTATAGACAGGCTATCAGTTGATTGGGCTGTGGGAGGTGGTTGGGGGGCGCGCGGTGCCCAGTCTGCGGGCGGGACCACAAGAAACATGTCGCGTCGCGCGCACCCCACGCCGCGCCTATATGTAAACTCGCGTGTCCGGCAGGCCGCGCCCGAGCCGACCCCGGCGCCGGCCCCCGAGCCCCAGCCGCCGGACCCCGAGCCCCACCAGTCCGACGAGGAGAGGGAGCCGGGCGACTGGCGCCCGTCCCGCCCACCTTCGCCATCCCAAAACCTCGACATCTCCGAAGGCTCTGAAGCGACTAGCCGTCCATCTAAAGCTGAACCTGCAAGTCGATACGCGAACCTAAACTTCTGGAAAGCACGACGGGTAACATTCTATCGCAATGGCGATCCTTTCCATCCCGGTGTTGAGTTCCGTTTTAAGCCTGGAAGAGATCTGGCATCTATGGACGCACTCCTCGACCGCCTATCCGAAAGGCTGGAGCTGCCACGTGGGGCGAGATTCATCTTCGGAATGGACGGTGATCGCAAGTTCAGGCTGGAGGAGCTAGAAGACGGTGCATCGTATGTCGTATCTTCATATAAGACTTTCAAGGTAAGAGTTCAAATTCATCTGCTAAGTAACACATTAATTACGGTCTCAGTTATTCAAAATGTACCATAAGTACATATATTTTGACCTTAATTTCACGAACAGTTCGAGGTTACACTAGATAAACATTAATTTGATCCAAACTAATAAATATGTATAAATCTGTTATGCCAACCAAAAGCTTTGAATTAGTGTAATATCAATAAAAGTATAAGTTTACTGACTATACAGCGTAGTCGGTGCCTACGTAACGGCGTAGCATCGTAGCACGTGGTTTAGAGAAAAAATATGCTACAACGCTCTATTGTCTCTGTTGGGTATATTTTACTTAAAAATAGTAAGGAAACATTTGTATTGCAAAGTTTCAAATTATGTAACATGTGACGAAAAAAAAGCAAGCAAGCACATAAATAAAAACTTCTCAAACGGATTTAGGCGCGTGTTAAACTTCATTTCTATCTATCTGCTCGCATTTCAAGTACACTTGAGAACGTTACATAAATATATTACAAGATTTAAATCTAACCAAAAGATCCCCTACATGTATACTAAAAAATATATATATTCATCCCTCAGATACATGTACGGTCATCCCTAATTTATTTCGCGATTTCACTACATAATTGTGTAGCAGCATATAGGACACGCCTTCATTAATTTATGTATTAAGAGGACATTATACTATCGTTGACAACTCAGTACAATGAATAGCAGTCTATTTTTTTATTCAGAACTTTAATAAATCTTAATATTCTGTTTATTTCGTAGCAATACAGCTATATAAAAAATTTACTGTTTGGGTTGGGTGCCAACGATGTATACTTTACTTTATATTCCAGAAAAAAATCAGACAACAGTCGAACCGACCTGGTGACTTTATAAAAGCTTAGAGTTTTCGTTTAGTCTTGTTTTTTTATTGCTTGAAGCAGGCAAACAGGCAGATGGCTCATCTCATGGTAGGTGATTACCGTCGCCTATGGACATTTGCAACACCAGGGGACAACGCAAAGGGTAATCCGTGGTGGGAAGTTTCCTCCAGATCATTGTTGTACGCGGAAATGTTCTAGAGAACCGTTGCGTAGTTGATCGTGGGAGCTCAAGGAAATGGGGGTGAATATTTCGTCGTTTAGATGTATTACAATTGTCGTTGTTACTAGATTAACATGAGACTACGACTCTCTAGCAAAAAAAGTAGGCAATATAAATTAACATTTCTCCATAAATATCGCAAGAAAATCCATTGCGTCAACGTTTAGGCCACCCGCTATTTGCCAAGTCACCGTAATTACCTAACAATTTCAATTATTCAGACGTTGTTAGTGTAATTCGCGTCTTGTGAAAAGTATTCGTGATCCAAAATGTCGTGAGGGCCGCGGCCTTGTGCAGATGTGGGTCGCCGGATAAGGCCCACGCACTCCGCAACATTTGCATTTTGATTACAAAGAAAGAACTTTGTTTTAGTTTCACTTAATGTCGATAAGCGGTGTAATTGCAAATAAATTACATATATAGCAAACTTAATACTGTGATTGTGATTGTTTTTACGGAAAGGATAATTGGTGAAACAATCGTCTGTTTGTATGTGTAGGTCGTTGAATTTGTTTAAAGTATTCGCAATTAGGTTAGACCAAATAAACGCAATTAACCTGATAAAATATAAATACTGTAATTGTTTTTACGGTGCTTTTGGCTAAGTAATAATAAGGCGCTAATTTTGGCGAAACAATCGTATATAGGTTAATAATAAAATACAGTATTTCGCGATTTAGGAAAAATAAAAAACTTTATAGTTATCAATATTACTGTACCTAAATAAATATTATAACTCTGTAAATATAATACTTATTTTTACCATTTTTGAAAGTAATTGGTGAAGTGATCCTTTGTTAGTGGGATTGTTAAATTATTTTTAAAGCAGTCGTAATTCGAATAAAATTTATAAATCAACAGAATTTATATAATATCACTAGTTATTTAGTGGGTTAAGATGGCCTCTTTGGTTGAGAGGGCTAAGCCTTTGCCGGCCTATCTAGCCGCAACGCAGAGGCTCTGGGTCAAGTCTTGGTATGGTAAATTTCGGAAAACGAAATTGTTTCTCTTATTTACTATGGTCTGGGTGTCTGGAATCAATCCCAGAATAAACCGTTGTATACCCATAAAACAAGCGTAATTTGTTTAACTTAGGGATATACAATATGGGTGATTGTCTGCCGATTATTAAAAAATATGGAAATGAGTTACACGCAGCATATATATTGTGATATATTCTTTATTATTTTAAGTTTATTATTGGAATTATTTGGGAGTTAGTCATTAAATAGTTTTGGAGATTTTGTAATTTCGAAACCAAAAACAAGTAGTTATTACAGATCTTTTCAAAAAAGCAAATATTTACATACTTTTGATATGTGGTAATTGAAATTACCTACAGCTCTATATGCACAATGCGATGCGAATGCTTTTTTGGAAAAATGTTAAAAAATTAAGGGGTTGTAAATTATTACATACATACATACATAACTTCACGCCAGGTCCCTTGCGGGGTAGGCACGAACAACAGAGCGCCATACAGGCTTATTTTTACACACCTCACTTGCTTCTTTGACATTATTAAATTGAAAATAAATTATTAATTTGAAAATAATTATACATCTACATGAGTTGTGATGTTATTACAAATAAAATACATACAACAAATATTAATTATTTTGGAGGAGAGAAATAATAAGCCAATTATTTATAGGTTTTGCTGAAAATGTTTTACAGTGTTTGCAATTTGATTAAATTACAAAAATAAAAATAATGTAATTTTAATTTTCCATTTATCGAGAAATAGTCGAATTGTAAATTATTCACATACCGTAATAAATATTATTATTTTGAGAAGGAGAATTGCGTGAAATTGGCCGAATTGTTTGATCGTCAAAGTTTTTATGTAACATTTTGGTTTAATTGTGGATTTTGAGTGTGGATATTTTTCGTTTAATATCTTACAATACAACTGTACCTTAGAAATAAATGCAGTGTTCAAATTACTTATCATGTTGAGATCTCCACATCGGTCGCCATGGTTGAAACAGGTAATTTTTCTCATAGCTGCTTACAGTATTCATTATTCTTTAATATTAAAAGTTTATATATTTGTTTAAAACAGATACACCAAAACATACATAAGTTCACGCCAGGTCCCTTGCGGGGTAGGCACGAACAACAGAGCGCCATACAGGCTTATTCTTACACACCTCACTTGCTTCTTTGACATTCATAGCTCTTGGCAAAACAAAGGCGGCCTTATCACTAAAAGCTATTGCTTCCAGGCAAACTAGCTTAAAAAAAATTCTTAACTAATCTGGAGATGTAAGTGGAGCAGAAAAAAATAGGCATGTACAGTTTAAGTAGGTATACATACATACATTAATTTATTAATTTAATACATACATAAATCCAGACACATTTATAGCATATCAGTATGTGCGTATATATATATATATATAATAAATATATCTATTTAGATAATACGTAATTATCTAAATAGATATATTTATTATATTAGACATATTTATTAAAAGACATATAGTTATTTTTGAGTTTCGAAAAGTAAATAATTTTGTACATATTTTTTAATTAATTTAATTTACATAAACGAGATTTAGGACCAGTTTTAAGTCGTAAGCCATATCTAACTCGATGAAATTTTTATCAGTTATTAAATAAACATTGTATGACTCTAAAGGTTTAAGCACGTTTATTGACCAATGAGCGACCTTAGGAGTGTTTAAGTTGGCAACGTTGCAGGGGCAATGCACCACCTTGCACTTATGCGCCAAGGCTCACAACAGTAAAGGCCTTTGCAGTTAAACTGATGACCGATTAGAACAAAAGCTTAGTCTATGGTTTGTGCATTTTGTATTTTGAATGTTAATTTTAGTAGTATTTGTATGCCTATCGCATTACATGTTACAGTTGAATAATATAAATTGCTCTTAATTTATTATAAATAATAATAAATGTATTTATAATACCTGAATATGTTTGCCACTTAACATGCATTTATTCAACAAGAATCAGCCCTCATTAAAAGCTTGGTTGCAATTTTTTGAAAAATAGAATTTTTTGTTTACCAGATTATGGGAATAAAAAATAAAGTACTTGAATGTAACTTTGCAGAGCAACATATTGAGGTATATATAGGTATAAACTTAAACATAAAATAATTGTGACGATTATATCAATAATTATTATTTACATTGCAACGAACTTTTGTAGATAAAATACATATGGGATACAAGTGACAAATAGTATATCTAATTTCCTTACAAGTGACGCTCTTGTCTTAATTAGGGAATACAATAGGTATGCGTGTGTACCTTGTGTCCACAAGGTACAATAAATTATAATATTTTTACAGATAAAATAATAGGGCATTAGGGCAGCTAATTAGCGTTGCCATATACCGAGGAAATGCGGCCTTCTTTTTGGGAAAGTTTTGGGACTTTTTGGGACTCATATATTGTTTGTAATTTTCATTATTTTAATTTATTTTTAATATTTCATTGTACTGTTTTAACTTGGTGTACTCCATTTAAATATTATAACTTATATTTTTATGTTAGATATCTTTTAGATTAATTTGTTTATTTGTAGGCCTTATAAATATATTTTTTTATATTGAAGAATAGGCATTGTCATAACATTGTAACGTCTCACTTTTAAAATATTTAATAACAATTTTATTTTAATTATTTCTCAAACGATAAATGATACTTTATTTAACTCCTTCTACCTATACCTACTTATGACGTCATGAGTAGATACGCTCATATAAGAGGCTATATATATCGATGAGGCTGCGATGTTTTATAAGTTTATAAAAAGTAACTCAGTCTATTTGACTATCAAATGTTAAAGAGAATCTCAATCGCAAGGCACAACTCCCGCTTTTTCTTTTCAATTAAAAAAAAATTGCAGCCATGTTTTTGATCACGGCTGGTTCTTGTTGAATAAACTTGAATATATGAATATTAAGTAAACACAAGTAATGATGGTGATACATTTATAGCATGTGCCATTAACCACCTAAGGAAAGCTTAGTTATAAACACTTGAGTGCAACTCACGCGACCGTCTGAGAGGTTTTTCTGCTCGAAGATGACTATCGAATAATGTGGCGTTAATACCTAATGAGTACAAGTAACCTTTGCTTGCGTAAACTAAGATTAATGTTGACGCCAAAATGGTATAATAAATCACACTGTTAATAGTTCAAAATTCAAGGATCGATCAATTAAAGAAAGTTTGGTGAACTTTAAAAGTCAAGCTCAAATGTGATACTACTTCGGACAGATGATAAGTGTGGCGATCCAACAATGAGGTAACGTTGCCAGCTTTTTGGGCACGTTACCCTTAGAAAATGTTGACCTAGGGTCACTAATCTACTTATAGTCTTAAGGGATTATTGAAAGAATTGATCACGTCGGGGTCACTAGATTGTTATGTCGAGTTCTCCAGATAATCACGTCGTATTCACCAAATATTCAAGTCGGCATCACCTGACGTCACTAAAATCAGATGTTTTAATATTATATATTAATAATTACTACCTATAACCGTCGCACTGCTGGGCTCGGGCCTTCCACTAAAATATCATTTTTGAAGTGAAACTTCTATATAGAGAGGGTCTTAGGATTTTTCTGCCACGAAAAACCGTCACGGCCGCGTGTTCGGATACTAACATTTTTAAACTCGTGATATCTTTCGAATGGAATGTCCGAATTGAATAATTCAAAAAGTTGTATAAAGGTATTGAAGCAGTCTTGAGTATGAAGTAATTTATTTCGAAAAGGATAAATACCAAGATAAAAATAAAGCTAAAGCCTTTTCTAGTGGCGGCATTTTAATTAATTTTTCAAATAAAAGAACACTTACTGTGGCATAACTATAATAGTTAGAAATATGGTGTCGCGACAGTTTTTGTAAATAATGATGTGTTCTTAGAATAATTACGTGTTCTGCGAAGTCGTAGTACATTATTTTATCCTATCATCAATAGTTTTCGCAGCGCACGCGATTTTAGGTATTTTGGTTTGTTATTAGTGTTTAAGTAAAATCGTTTTAAATTTGCTTTTTATAAGGCCAATAATAATTTACATGTACTACGTGTCACTTGTGATTTGATGGGGGTTGGTACTGAAAATCAGCGCTGTGTGTCTTTTCTTGATACAGCATAATGCTGATTTATCAGCCTCATTGCCGTTAATTTTATAACTATAAATATGTAAACAAAAACAAAATCACAAATATCGTTCCAGGTGATTAGGCGGATTCTAGAACCCGATCTCAGCGCCACCTACCGGTTCTAACTATGAATCTAAACCATCCGGGGACCCACTCAAACACACAAAAACGAAATCACCAAAATCGGTCCAGGTAATTAGGAGGATTCTAGAACCCGATCTCAGCGCCACCTACCGGTCCTAACTGTGAATGTAAACCATCCGGGAACCCACTTAAACACATACACAAAGTATAATCAAAATCGGATGTATATTTTACGATTCTATAAACAAAAACACAAACATTCATTTTTATATATCAAGATTATATAAGTTTCATTATATTCAGTGACTAGGTCGTTAAAAAGGTATCAAACTTTGATTATTTAAAAGGGCTCTTAGATTTCCATACCGCTAACACATTAATGCAGTGTCTATAACGACTTGGGCGCGGCTGTACAGTCACGGTCTAAATTATATATAACCGAGTTACTTTTTATGGCTCGAAGGAATGCAGACTTTTAGATCATTGACCTGATGGTAATCTTAATAAAAACCATAATCATACCACACTTCCATAGGTATTAATATAAAATAAATTAAAACAGCTTTTATTCCTTGTTTTGAATATGTTAACTTGGTTATTATATGCCTTCATTTTTACTTTAGTCTTTTGGCATAAATAATAATACAGGCTTGGCCTAATTTAGGTGTTAGTATCCAAACAGTCTGAGTTCTAACGCAAAATTTGTACGTAATTTTTGATGACTACACTTTTTTTATTCTTATATTATTTGAATTTGTATGGCGCGGTTCTTGTCTAGAGTTTACCCGTGACTGGCTTGATATTATCGCTTCAATTTCTAATGGACCTTCTATGACCTCTTATTCCTTATTTTATTTAACTTAAAATCTTAACACTTAACTTAAATATACATTTATGTTAAGTGAATAGCTTTACACATTCATACGAAACCATCTTCAATATATAAAAAAACGACTTCAAAAACTAAAAGTATAAAATAACTTATTTCTAAAGCTATTATTAATAATATATTATCTAAAACATCTTAAAGTCGGTGCTTAGTAATTTTCTAAATATAGTAATTTTATGTTTTTACTTTGCACCGACTTCAAGATGTTTTAGATAATATATAGGTATTAATAATAATAGCTTTAGAAATAAGTTATTTTATACTTTTTAGTTTTTTAGTGTTTTAGTTTTTGAAGTCGGTTTATTTAAACGAAGTTTTTTTATTTGTTACTTTTTAGTGTCTAGCTATGTATGGGTAGACCCACGAAAGGTGCCGCGCTCCTTAAAAGATATAGGTCCAAGAAATGGGAACAAAAAAATGATCGTAAAATGAAAACTACTGGGCCAAACTATGTTAAATTTTTAGGGGACCAAATGGTAACTATTCCGCATCAAACTAAAAAATAATCATGTAAATCGGATCATAAATCTCAGAGTAATTGGTGTACATATGGAACGGAATGAAATTTTTTTTTATAAAAATTTTCATAAAATAAAAACTACTAAGCCAAAGTATATTATATTTTTAGGGGACTAAATTTCAACTATTCTGCATCGAACTAAAAAAGAATCACGTAAATCGGATCATAAATCTCAGCGTAATCGGTGTACATATGGAACGGACTGAAAATTTTTTACATGAAAAATGATCGTAAAATGAAAACTACTGGGCCAAAGTATATTAAAATCTTAGGGGACCAAATGGCAGTTATTCTGCGTCGAACAAAAAAAAGAATCACGTAAATCGGATCAATCTCGGAGTAATCGGTGTACATACATAAAAAAAAACATACCGATCAAATTGAAAACCTCCTCCTTTTTGGAAGTCGGTTAAAAATACAAAATTATATTCTACGATAGGAAATTTTACTTGAATATAAAAATAAAATATAACTAATTTTAACATATATATTTCTATCTCAAATGCAATGCCTAGTAAAATATATTATTGCCTACTAAATTAATTTATTTATACCAATAACGACGCCAAATTCATAAAGGACCTAAAAATGTATTGACAATAAAATGCTATTACACTTTGGATGATTTATTTACAGATCATTTAAAATAGTTCGTGGAATAAATCGATCCACGCTTCACAATATCCATTTAAATTCCTTGTTCACAAAACACTAACACAACACTAATTCTATTTCTATTTTCTCCTTGCTCTTCTTCTTCTTTTACTAACTTTCTTTTCCTCTCTTGTATCAATAAGTATATACATATTTAATATTAAAGCCTAGCGATTACCAAAATTGCCAAAATCGCTTTAATAATATATTTATGTTTTAATCTGTGGACAGCGCTGTTGGCTGCATTATTGATTAATATTTCATTTAAGTTGTAATTTTGTGTTTAATTTTAATAATGTAGCTGTTTCTTGTTCAAATAAAATATAATAAAATTTATAAAGTCTTACCAATATGCAAGTGTACCTAAATGGAAGGGTTATCCAAATTTCAGCCTTGTACAATCATCTAGTTTTGTTTTATTCATAATTTTGTCCCTTGTGTAAAACTGCACTTTTGTCTGTACGCCCATTTGTTATGAAGTCCTTGATATATATTGTCACACCTATTTCCCATTAGAGTAAGCAAGGACGATGGTTCTCCACCTGCTACGAACCCAACAAACACTTTTCGCTTTCTCTACTATCATTAATCTCTTCAATGAACTTGTATTATCTTCTCCTAACTTGTATTTAACTTTAGTAAATAGAGGGTCTTGATGACAGGGCGGTGTAGTGGTTGACCCGCCCAAAATATTACAGCACATTCCTGGCCAAGATAAGCTATATAGGCCACATGCGACTAATATGAACGCTTGCATAATGAGAGGTCTAATATTACATAGCGAACAGCGCTGAACCAAAATTTGTTATTATATACTCTCAATAATAAAGACGTATGTGCGATTTTTTCCATTCCGGAAAATTGCAGTGTTCCTGTGACATTAATTTGAATTTTACGCAAGCGAAGCCGGGTGGATAATCCCTTGTAACGCCGAAAAAACAAATAGTCATAAATATTTATTTTGCGTTACCAATATAAAAACGTGTTGAAATATTTTTTTTAATGCATGAGCACAGCAGACAGGCAGACGGCCTACTTGATGGAAAGCGGTTACCATCGCCTATGGACCTATTTGCAACATCAAAGATGCTAAAAATGTGCTGCTGCTCTCTTAAGGGAAACTGGAACCTGGTCAGTAATGCCGGAACACAGATCAAGGTTGTTATCGCCCGGCCGCATGAAATTCTATTCTTTCTCCGTTCCTGCACGGATACGAAGTTTGCTGAACTTATGCAATAAAAAAAATACATCTAGAGTAAACATTAAAATACAAGATGATTGTTTGCTAAAAGGGTATATAAAAGGTTTCAATTTAAATCGAGGACCCTACCATTGAAATTTACTTCACATAGTATTTTGTCTAATTTTCAGGAAGTTTCAATCCACACCTATCATTATAGTAATACGCCAATGCAAAATTGCTTTCTACATGGCCACTGGCACAGTATAAGGTTGTAGGAAATGTTTAAATTGCACTTTTGTTCCGCCGAACGTCGGTGGTGATTACTCGATTGCCGTGTCCGAAATACAGCGTTGGCAGCCCTGTCGAATTTAAGGATGTAGGTCAGCAAAGGGTTTATTACCAAAAGAAATGCACTTTTTAAATATATTTTATTTTATTATTTTTACCGTTATCAGACTTATCGCTGGTGTTAATGGTTACTCCCGTTTATGGACACGCAATAGGTACGTACTCGGATAGAGAGCTATTTATACATAACTATAGTTTTTCCTTTTTTTTAAACTGCGGACTCTCGATCCATACCATTGTAACTTAACAAAATATTTTTTATTTCTTTTTTTTCCACGCTAATTCTTTATGCTTTTTAAAGGCTAACAATATTTGTTGGGGTAGTAACAATTTCCACTTAATTTCTTCTTAATTTTATTGTTATATTATATTCGCCAGGTGGTAGGGCATTTGCCCGACTGGGTGGCTACCACCCCTGGTCTAAAATATGTCGCCATAACAACCTTGAGTTGTGTTCCGGCATTATTGACCAGGTTCCAGTCTCCCTTAAGAGAGCAGCAGCGCACTAGTAGCACCTTTGGTGTTACAAATGTCCATAGGCGATGGTAACCGCTTTCCATCAAGTGGGCCGTCTGCCTGTCTGCTGAACTCTTGCAATAAAAATAAAAATAATAAAATAAAAATTTTACCTGTTCTAGTGTTTAATTACATATTTAGATATCTTATACATATGTGTCATGTTTATGTTGTGTTACGACATTTCTGTACTTATTTGTGTAAATAAAATAACACTGTTAGCGGACTAGTTTTTTCAGAAATGTGTCTGCATTTTTATTTAAACCACAGTACCTTTAAAAAATTTAAGTTTGGATTTACAAACTAATCTTAATGCAGCTCAACTGAAATCTAAAGTTGCCCTGCCGGCCCTGACGACCTATTTGACTGTGAGTCAATTGACTTCAGATTTAAAAGTGACAAAAGCTTGCACTAGAAATGTTTACTACTTATATATTTAATAATAAAAGTTCTGTTCTTTTTGCTTGTAAACTTTATATATAAAAAATCTTATGAATTAATTAAGAAAATAAATATGGAAACGTGGCTTGCATTACGTAATTTGAATTGGAAAAAATGCGTATAAAATGTTTTTCATAACTTACACTTTTCTAAGTGTAAGTTATAAATAAAACTTTCCCCCATATTTATAAGAAAATGGACGACTTTGACACACTTCCATATACTTTAATTACCTCTTAGAATTTGGGTTATTCGTCTTCATTAACTTCTAGAAACAGTTACATAACGTAAAAATGGATCAAGGTCCATATGAAATGGTTTATTTACATTAGTTTTTGGCGTGGTATTGGACCAAATAGTTTCTTATCGAGTCGCGTGATGTAACCGCTAATTGTTTCAACGTGAAAGCTCATAAATGGGTACCTAATGTTGTGAAGTGGCGTCTGTTTGCGATGCATATCGGTATAAGCTTGGTGGTATATAATATTGCGTGGTATTGAGACTAACCTTGGGACCCCGCCCCGTGTTCGCTGTACGGTGGTAACTTCGAATAGTCTGCTCAATTCAACCGTCGTATACGGATACCTAAAGGTCTTATCGCATCAATATTAAGATTCAAATCGTGTGTGTCAATATTTAAATACTTACGTCGTTTTGGAAGTGAATTAAGATAGCTTCTGTTTTCTTAGTGCTGCATAACAGCTGTTGCAAATAGGTTCTAGTAGCGTTTACTACGCTCCCATACAACGTTGTGCATTTTACTTATTAACCGTGGATTATATTGATTATAAATTGGTAAATTAAAATCATTTCATGTTTCAAATACTTGAAACTTCTTCAGTTTCGAGTTTTTTTAATTTTTAAGTCTTAAAAAATCGGCGTTCTATATATAAACATACATAAACAATAAACAAACATAAAATAATTTTATATTAGTAAAATCAGTTACAGTTATATTTAATTAATACAAGGAACGTTTTTGGATGTTGAATTTTGAACTAAACAGTTTGTTGTGCCGCTATTTAGTTTACGGTTTTAGTGAATTTAATTACACCAATTATTTGCCCTCATTAGTAAAGCTTCAACCACTAAAACTCATTTATTTCTAAACAAAAGACTCGTAAACTTCGCGTGTCTTAGATTTCATGCTTATCATCTTAAAGATAACTTATTTACTCCTGCCATGTCCTAATTACAATTAATATTCAGCAAACACTAATAAAAGCTAATGTCTCAAGTCAATATAATATATAATAGGACTATGGGACACGTTGTCCTGAAATATAATTATGAATAGATAAAAATAAAAAAAATATAACGGGTTAATAGGGTCAGACGCATAAATTGTAATTACCTTGGTAAGTTTTTAATTAAATATGTCAGTACTTACCTACCAATAGTTATAGGAAAAAGTGAGTTTTTTGTTAATATTTGTTTGTTCTTGCACTTTCTTGGATATTACCAGAGTATCATAATATTTGATAATAGTATATCGATAATAGGCATGGCTATACAGTATAATTTTGAAATTTAGTAAGTTTTTAATGTATAAAAGTAATTCGTTGTCAATCACTCTACTTAATATTATGATGGAGCCGAGGCTAATAATATAATTTTAACCTAAATACTACAAAGAAAATAATATCTAAGAATGTGTCCCTTCGTAATTTACTGACTGTTAAGGCTTATAAACTAATTTCGTTTTTCATAACTGCTGTTTAAGTAGTAGTAGAATTCGCCACAAAGGCAGGCAAAGGAATCTTGGTCCATACAGCCAATTCTGATGTATAAGTCTTCGTATAGTAGCGCAGTTGTATTGTAGGCTACAACGGACGCCATTCAACGGAGTTGTTCTGGAAACTCGAAAGGCCACATTTGACTACACAGTTCAGATTTCTCACAAAAACATATAATTACTACTCAAAAATTATCAATATCCTACAACTATTGTTCATTTTAGAGTATTTTTACTCATTTTTAGAAATTAAACTGCACAGCACAACGTCCTCTTACAGTTCCCGCCAAAAACTCTTCCTGCAGCTTAAGCAATTGAAACAAAGTCTAAGGCTTTAGTAATACCTATGTGGCGCCTTTACTCGCCACTGTATATTTTTGTTTAGTGTGGCAACACTGGTTATAAGATTTTAATTATCTATGATCAATGTTTCATTATCACCTAATATAAATAATTACAATGTTATGTTTTGTTACGCGCCTCAAAAAGTCAATATAGATGTTTCATTATTTACTGGTGTTTCTTCGTCTCCAAATTCCTGTACTTACGAACTTAATATAACTAGCTGACCCGGCGAACTTCGTACCGCCATATTTTTTGAATTCCTAAAAGACTTTGTTTCATGACACAAATACAAAATCACCATAATCGGTCCAGGTGATTAGGAGGATTCTAGAACCCGATGTCAACGCCACCTACCGGTTCTGATTGCGAATCTAAACCATTCGGGAACCTACTCAAACACACAAAAACAAAATCACCAAAATCGCTCCCAGTGATTAGGAGGATTCTAGAACCCAATCTCAGCGCCACCTACCGGTTCTAATTGCGAATCTAAACCATCCGGGAACCCACTCAAACACACAAAAACAAAATCGCTCCCGGTGATTAGGAGGATTCTAGAACCCGATCTCAGCGCCACCTACCGGTTCCAACGGTATAAACAGTATCCTATCTTTTAAGTTGGATCAAACTGCACACGGTGTGCAAATTTGATTAAAATCGGTTCAGTAGTTTTGGAGTTTATCGGCAACATCATCGTGACACTAGATTTTTATATATATAAGATAATAGGAGATACGTCTTCACCTCCAAAATGGTGTACGCCTAATACCCTAAACCTAAATATGATTTTAAAAGTAATTAGTGCAAAATTATTGAATAACGATAGCATTTTCATTCGTTTAATTGGCGGTCGGCATCTCATAACTCTTTCTGCAGGAAAGGCGTGCACAGTCAACCCCCAGGTGCAACATATATCCCTTCACCCTTGGGGTCATTCAGATAGGTAAATGCATTCCCTCAGCGATATAAAATATTTTCTACTAATTTTATCTGTACAGGAACGGAGAAAGAATACAATTTCCTGCGACTGGGCGGCCTGTTATAAGAGGCGACAAAACAACCCACAGCCAGGTGGTAGGGTATTTGCCCGACTGGATGGCTACCACCCCTGGTCTAAAGTATGTCGCTATAACAACCTTGAGTTGTGTTCGAGCATTAGTGACTAGGTTCCAGTCTCCCTTAAGAGAGCAGCAGCACATTTGTAGCACCTTTGGTGTTGCAAATGTCCATAGGAGATGGTAACCGCTGTCCATCAAGTGGGCCGTCTGCCTGTCTGCTGAACTCCTGCAATAAAAAGCTCTGGATAGTAGGACTGAAACCCGGTAAAATAGTCTGACTCATAAACAACCAACTAACTACGACTGGCAGTGAAAACTGTAAAAACACAAAGTCGATAACTTTGGCTGTGCTTTAACCTGTAATATGCAAATATATGTCTGCACGATGCCTGATCAGACCAGCGCCGGACAGACATCATGCCGACAATATGCAAAGTAGATATCGCGTTATGCAAAACTATACTGCATGCCGACACGAAGGAAGAAACTGTCCTGGGTTTGTTAGTTAGGTACTTGAACTTGACTCAGTGTACTGACGCTAAAAAGAATTTTACACTAACAATGCATTTATAGTAATAAATACACGTCACTGTAAAACATTTAATTATACCTGAATTTAAACATTTTTATTGTTAGATAAATTAAACATACATAATATCATGCCCGTTTCCCATAGGGGTAGACAGAGACTATGGATCTCCACTTGTGACGATCCTGACAAACAACTTTCGCTCCACCTGCTTTCATTAACCTCTTCATACATGCGCGTTTATTTGAGATGCTTTTTACCTGACCTCTTTTTAACACTGATATTTAATCATGGTGTGTTCGTCTCGATATACCAACAACAACTCTACCATTCACAATACTGTCATACACCTGTTTTGTGAGTCTACTGTTTCCATTCTCTCTACGTGTCCAAACCACCATAACAATTCTTTTTCAACTCTTGTTATTACATCTTCTTTCAATCCACAACGGATAAATTATTATTAGTAAACATTGAAAAATTGGATTTTGTGAACGATGACATAATGATTTGTGGTGTAACAGAGGACGTGTACCACAAAAGAGGAATTTGGAAGGAAAATACATATTATGTCGACCCCAAATAATTGGAAGATGGTGAAAGAAACGAGAGAGATGGAAGAACTATTTATCTGGACAATAAAATATAACTCAACCCCGAAAGATTTTCATTCTCGAAAATAGATGGTAGTTGGTTACAGTTATCTATGGCAGTTAGCAAAAGGTGTCCAAACAACTTCTTGCTAGATTCTTATGTAATCTCGGGTCGTGGAGCAACGAGTACCTTGACGAAAATCCCTATTTATTATCCCCGCAAATTGCTTTTGCGCCTGGTCGCCATTTTGGTAACGTAACCGTAGCCGAACACTCAGTACTGTTAGCATCAATGGCCGGCGAGTACGCGTACATATCCAGTTACGGATGACGTCACGTGAATGTTAAATTGACAAGGTTCCAGCGCATTAGCCATTTGCGGGGATAATACACTAGTGATTTCCATACTATTTTGCACATCTTGCCCCTTTTATAAAAAAAGAACTTAATAAACGATAATTTGACATGAAACTAGCTTGGACTTGAAACTTGGCATATATGTGATTCTACCCTACAAGAACCGTATATTTTTCGTTTATACCGCTCGATCTACCTTTGATTGATACCTTTTGTAGGTACGCGAAATAATATTTACTAGTGGTCACCCGTGCTCATAATTCAACCATAATAAATAATGCATATACATCTATCATCACTGATTTTGCCAAGGCTACATACACTGTTAATTTGACTTAAGCAATAAACAAATGCATGTGTTTCAAATACATGGTGGTGTGTATAATGGTTTTTTTATTGATTTAATGTATTTCTTATGCATAAATTAATTAAAATATTAGCATTCGTCGCTTCTTCTATAGAGAAGAAGCGATGAATGCTATATATAGATAAACTATCAGGGTGCAATTCTCCGTCCGCGCAATTTTCGTAAAAAGTACAAAGTTTTTGCTTCATATATAAATATATAGATTTTGACTGCAGTAACACAGTTCTGTGAGTAACCGATACGATAATATGCAATACGGTATTTATTTTATTTGGCTGACTAACTGTCCTTACTTTATAAATTTACATATTTATTATCGCTTCCACAAACGACATTATACAAAAATGAATTATGTAACAACAACATGAAATGATTTTAATATTAACACCAATAAAATTCATATAAACTGCTATGAAAATTCTCAGAAACGAAACAATTAAAACAGCACTGGTTATCAAGATAGACATTTAAATAAGGATTTATAACAAGGGTTAAAATCCCTTGGAATTTATTGTTTACGTAAATAAAAGTTGTCAAGGTGTGGCGACAGTGGCGGCCGAGCCGGTACAGGTGGCTCGAAGCTGCTGACGCTTCCATGGTGGACAGCGACGAGGACTCCTTCACTATTATATCCTTACCTGTAAACACGCCTGAACCAATGGTAAGCATTTTTGCATTGAAGCTATTAAAAAAAACAACTACTGGAATACACTGTATAAACGACGGATAAAACGATGCAATTTTTTTTGATTTCTTGTTTGTTTGTTCTGAATATACATGTAAAAGGTACTAGGCTGATTTCGTATATATTTTTGCTGATCGTCAGCAAATTCTTAGACACTTAAAAAACAGCCTTTACCTACCGCGACGTCGCCACACGTTTAGTAGATGTCTCACGCGACCAAAAGGCTTGCGTCTATTTTGCTCAAAGATTAAGCGTTGCTATATAACTTGGCAACGCCGCCAGCCTTTTAGGAACGTTCCCGGTTATTGACAGTGGTTTGGGACCATTATTTTTTCTTTAAAAATTTTTCCCTTTTCAATTACTTGTATTTTATTGAGCTCTAGTTATTAAATACATAGTTATTTGTAAAGTTATATTTGCAATTTAAATAAAGAATAACAATATGTCTTTACTTACGCTCAACTTACTTACTTATATTTAATAACCTACTTATAATCTTAATGAATTATAGGAAGAATACAAATACGTTTTCTCCAGTGCTACTCGTTTTCTCTAGTACTAGTTTATAATTTTCGATAATATTGTACAATATATTCCACAACAATATTATAATCCTACTAATCCCGAACCAATCTTTTATATGGAAGATATAAAAGATTGGTTCAGTTCCTCGGGTTAATTAGTTGGAAATAAATAAATTCAAATAACTCGTAAATTTTTCCGCAATGCAAATAAAATACAGTGAAGGAAATAAAATTAATTACAGCTTTGTATTTATGAAAGAAGTTCTGTAATTAATGTATAAATATTTAAATTTATTGCGTGTTTTTTGTTCGTAAGGCATAATAGTATGACGTCACACAACAAACAGTTTAATGTTGTGAATAATTATTTCAATAAAATTAGGTCATAATTGGGCCGTTTGAATCCACTCTTCAAACTTACTGATTTATATACCTGATATACTTGCGATTTTTCAAAATGATATTGAGTAACATGTAGGAATAGTTGTTAAAATCTCAATGCCGTTTAAAAAAATATTTTTCTCTCTGTCTTTGCCTTTTCTAATTTTTTTTTCTTCTAATTTTAATATTTTCCTGGCTATACAATCTTACTTATAATATCTTACCTTATCTTACATATTTTTCATTTGTGTCATTCAAAAATCTACAATTTGGCTGAAACTAGGTTAGGTAGGTAACACACTAAAATTCAAAACAAATATTGATAAGGCTGGTTTACAAGCCCGGTAGCCACAATCGTAAAGCCAATCAAAATCAGGCAGGTTTCTTATATTTTCTCCTTATTGTTGCTCATACAAGTCACTGAACTGCGAAGGACCCTAGACAGTGTAACCAGCGATTACTGCCTTTGATTTTAAATTGAAATTTCTAATAGAAGTTGTCTTATTCTAAGTCACTCTAAGACTCGTATTCTAGAAAGAACTGTACAAATCAGTGATTTAGCACCGAATTTTTAGAATTGGTCGTCATCCTCAGATTAGAAATAATTTACAAAACCATTAAGTCAGGGGGCCGCGCACATTTCAATTTTGATCTTTTGACTTATTTGAGTATTTCCTTAATGCTGCTGCTTCAACTGCGTTAGTGTTAAACATTTAGATAATGTCCGAATGCATCTTATTTGAAGCGTTAAAAAATAACTCCGTTAACAGCACACCATATAAGTGTGTATACACATACTAGTACGTTTTGTCAATATTTCTCGTCATTAACAATATCGCATCTGAAATAAGGCGTTAAACCAATCGGCGTATCTGCGTGAAACAACGGCCTACATCTTTTAACACTATCGCAGATGAAGCTTGTTATCGATCTACGGACTATTATTATTTGCAACTATAATGTTAATTTTATATACAAAATATACACCGCTATCCTAAAAAGTTAACGGCATAGAATTTATTTTAAAATACCTTAGTCACCAGGAAGCAATGTAGGTAAAATAGGTATATGCAATGAAAGAAATACATTTAACAAAACTACTTTCAATATGACGCTAAGGTCATTTCCTATATACACAAGTTTTCAGGGCTCTGTAGACAACGCACGATATGTACGGCGAGCTTTGTCTGCAAAATCTTTCACCAGTTCGATCAGATGACTGAAAAATTCTGTAGTCATTTTTAATACACTGGTATTGAATAAACACGTTGGTGATTTTTAGTCTAATGCAATAATAAAAAATAAGTATAGTATATATATATTAGTATATATATTAGTTTGACAGCATGTACATAGTACTTTTATATATTTTATGAAATGTCACCAAATATTAGACCAATTTGTTTCCAGCGGAAAAAATACTTAATTATTCTGTAGAAACTTACTTTTACTCAACATAATATTTCTATCAGGAACCTTTTATAAGTCTCGATTGATTCGATGAACGAATAAACTTCGATTGCTGCTTCTCACAGAAAGTATTCTACCTATCTTCCAGGGGATAAATCTTCTTTTTCATATATTTATAACAAGTATAGAAAGCAAATACCTATCCATCTTATCATCTTAAAGGATTAGAGGGTAAATACAATATAACAAATATTGATTAATTAAGATTAGTTAAAGTTACGTTTTATTGTTTGTATCAAATTAATATAAATAATTCATAAATATGAATATACTATTAAAATAAATAGTATGGACTTTTAACAGAAAAGAAAGTCATTGCCTAGTGTTTTTCAAGACATTACTAAAACAATATTGTGTACTAAACACTTTATCAAGTTACAGTATTTAAAAAGTTCTTAATTATTGTATGTCGTGTATTTATACTCATAAGAAAGTAGTAACATTTTCAGACATTAATTTCTCAAACACCGCAGTCCATTTGTTATGCAGCAATTTGATACGTGGCCTCCAATACAAAATAGAGGTATATATTCCTAAATCTACAAAATGGTGAAATGAGTCGACTTATAGTAATGGGACAGTTAACTACACTGTGTTACTGTGTGTTAGTTACACTGTGGTTTGATAGAACGCGTCTTTAGCTTACATTCGTGTATTTTTATAACCATTTTAAATACTATTATAGTTAGTTCACTTTAATACATTGCTTGTCGGCTTTTATACTAGTTGATCGTCTGTTTAAATTTAATTTATATTGTTATGTTTGCACAAAATTTAAGTTAAATAAATTAGCTTGCAATTGATATGGTAGTATTGAGTCATTTGACTGATTACACTGTTTCCAAGCCCTTTATTGGCTTATTTAATATATGTTATATAGATAAGTTAAATTAATTAAAAGTTATTGATAAAGTCATTAATACTTATTGAATTCATAAATTTATTTAACATTCAAACAATCAAAATAGTATCTACTAAATATTTGAGATGGACAAACAAATGTAATACTAAAAATTAAACTATCCTCTAAATAAAACTAACTTAAAAATATATATACAATAGTAAAAAAATATTTATTTGTACATTGTACACGCATCAGCCTTGCCATTCAGCCAGGCAATGTGGCCAGTCTTTTGGGCACGTTTCCGACTGACAGCGGTCTGGAACTAGATTTTATAGTTTTATATATAGTTCATTTTTAGTTTAATTTATTACGTAGTTTAATTTATTTATAATTTAGTTTATTTTTAATTAGGTGTTTGATTTATAAAAGTAAAAATATATAAATGAAGTCGATTTTATAACACATCGAGTCGCTATTGCATTAGGACATTATTAATTGGTCCGTCATCGAGCTGTCAAAAGTAAAATAAATGCTTGGAAAGGCTATAAGAAGAAAATTATAAACTTCAAAATTCCTTAAAAATATCGATGACATAAGCCCGACTGCTTCTCTAACGTAGTCAAAGACTTTTAATTTGTGACCGCTTTTGTTCGAGCGTTTTTTCCGACCAGCCCCCTGACAAGTGGCATTAGCGCTATCGAATAAAATTAACATGTATGGGCATGACATACTACTTAGCGAAACGATGTGTCATTCCCATACCATACCCATACCCATTTTCTATTATTCTTTAGCGCTAATGCCACTTGTCTAGAGGAGCAGATTGGAGATATTGTATTTTTTTAATTTAAAAATATATATTTTAGAAATTTTATACATAAAAATTATAGTTTTGTTTAAATTTTAAAATTTTGTATATGGGAATTTAGTGATTGAAATTTTACCTAAGTAACATTTAATCCCGGAAAATGTTACAGCACAAAACCGAAGTTTCCAATTTCACACTAACTCAAGCTAAGGCACATAACAACTTAACGACAATTATATTTTATTTTAAATTAATTTTATTGGCATAATTAAGCTAAGGAACCCTGAAAATTTCTGTAACTACTCCCATCCATTTAAACCAAAGTGGGGTGCGCTAAGCAAACACTACATGAGAAACTTTCGCACACATTTTGGAGGTCGACCAATTTTGATAGGGGGTTGTAATTGCACTCGTAGACGATAAGGCACGACCTTGAGGGTCAGTACCACTAGCCAAGGACTTGGAATAATTTTATAGGGTACTTGTTTACACGTTCGTCAGTGATCCGCCGGTCGCCTTAGGGGTGGCTGTCCCTGTTAAAGGAGAGACCAACATAAGGCGAATCAGAATTCGGTATTACAGTACAAGTGATGAAGATTTGAGGATTAATGTGATGGTAAGTTGTGTTCGTATTATATCACAATAATTTTGAAGTGTTCTTTCAAAAGGTTTGATTGAGGTTAAGTTTTTATAGTGAAGCTCCTTAAAGTAGGCCAAAAAAAACCCACAGGGTGAATGATTGAAATGAAATTATGATCATATAATAGAAAGTATTACGGATTTTGAAGAATTTTTGGAGATGTTTTTATGTAGGTATAGTCGTTTTAGAAATGAGTATACGACAATAATGTTTTAATAATTATTTTGTAAATTATACAGTGTTTTGGGAATTCCCAATAAGCTAGTAAAATACAAAAGTATTTCCAAAAAAATCAATCATAATATCAATGCTCGCAATACATATAATGTACTTCTCTACATTATAAGTATTGGTCTAGGGGTCTAGCTTAACATTTATCGACTTATAATATTAACAAAGTAATCTGCTTTTACAATTTTTGTTACAATTACCACGTGCTAACGCGGTAGCGGTGGAAGAAAACATCGTAATGAAACCTGCACATTGAGATTTGTCAAACCTGCCAAGCCGCCTGGACAAGTGTGGCGGGCTTACTGTCCGTTCCTCTATAATGGGCGGTCCGAGCCCGAGGACGTTTCTGGGATGTTATTTTTTAATCTTATTTTTAATGTTTCCTTACCTGATACACTTCAACACAATCGGAGCTCATAAGTCTTTAAATAACCGGGTCTGTAAATTTTTATATTATCAATTTAAATAAATTTGAATAAAATAGTTGCCCAAATAAATACACTACTATACAGTCAAGCCTTTTGGAGTATTTTTGGGTCAAAATTAATTGTAATAAACACTTGAAACTTCAAACCGCCACAACAAAAAAAAATGTTTTATTTTATTCAGTAATTTTAAACAAGGATTATCACTTAAAAATCTAGTTACACGTTATAAATGATAAAGCAACCCACATAAAATGCTCAGTATACCAGTCATAAATAACAAAAACAATTTTATATCGTAAATCTTGGAAATTTCGATCCTTATAGTCACTTTAATTATAGCACAAATAAATCTAGGTTAAAATATAAGTTACAGTTTAAAATACACGGGAATTCCAGTCATAAAGTTAATTATAAATTCTTTAATACAACTGCGTTAAAAAAAGTATGAAGTCATAACTTTGAAGTAAAGTGGCACGCTTTATATTCAACCACGATAAGTAATTAAGTAACTTGAATGGGTAAGATTTTATTTATAATTTGTGATAATACTTTTAACTATGCGTTGTTCTACTTCTATTTTATTCAGGAAAATATTCGATTGAATTTTATTTAGTTCTTTAAAGTACTCACTTACTTACCTAGTATGTCAGCTTTTGGTCTGTAATACATCAAGATTTATCGTGAAGGAGTGTTGATATTGTCTATAATATTAAAACATTCTAAAGACGCCGTGTCTATACATTAAAGCTATTTAAAAAACAACTGGAGTAGACTATATAAACAATGGAGAAAACGATGCATTATGTTTTAGATCTATTGTGAGTTTATCTGTTTGTCGGTTTGTTTGGGATTCACGTAAAAACTACGGGGCCGGTTTCGATGCGGTGTTCGCTGATAGACAGCAAATTCTTAGACTTGAAATCTGCGCTACATTGTATCCTGGGAATCCCGCAGCAATTTTTCTGGGAATGATTTAAAATGACCAGTTTAATAATAATCGAATTCAATTGTGATTTGTTCACTGATCGGTAATAAATATTATGTAATACAATTTGTAATATTTTTTCCGGAATTTTCCTGGTAGCGATTTGAAGTTTTTCGGATGCATAAAAATTAGCTTATTCCGACATAATTTTCACTAAAACGATAGTTTACATTATTTTTCGATACTTTGTGTCTCAGGAATCCCGCGGCAATTTCATGTCAAGCGTGGCCCAAGTCGCGGACATATCCTAGTTATAAATATAAATATATTCTCTATGATAGTGAACAGTATCATATTTAAAAATGCTTTTCCTTTTTCATCTGTTATTAGATTGACGTTAACGCAGTACGTTTGTGTGTACAAATAAACTCCAATTTTTTTTATTTTGTAAAACTAAAAATTAAAAAAACATATTGGTATATCATCAATCATTTCTAATTATATTCACGCATTTTGGATGAGGATAAAAACAAGACGTTTCAGTAAATATCTGTTCTTGTGTATATGATAGCGATTCGCGACTACGATATGTTCGTGTCGATTGTTTCGATTGATCACATCTCTCGATGACTCTCGATTGTTCCACTCGTAGCGTTGGTTTCCAGTGCGACTTAGCCGTAATCAATGGACTTGCATAAAGTGATGCAACTTACGAAACGAGTTGCGATTACAATCGGAAAACCTTTCGATTGTTCTATCAAAGAGAAAGTCAACTTTAGATTATAATTTTGAATTGGTTGAGATTCGATCGTTTAAATAACTCGAAATCGCTCATTGTTAGTATGTGTGTAATTCGCAGACTATTTTGTTTGCACATTCATCAAACTAAGTATTCGTGTCACGGGCACAAGGCCCGGCCCTTTTCAATACACTGCCTATACAATAATCACTGAATCTTTGCTTTAGATTTTGAAATACTAATTGTAAAAGTGATTAATAAGGTCATACGATAAATTTGAATTACGTTTAAATGGGTTAGGGTTGAAAGCCTGATTAAGATCTACATCACAGTCGCGAACCATTATTTTCATAATTTGCCCTATTTGCCTATAACTGTTTAAAAGACTTTTAAATCAGATATTTGAATTCCACGACAAAAAGGAAGGATCAAGGCTTTTTAAATAGGTCAAATGGAAAACATATTATAGATATACATAGAACGTTAGAGTAAGTTTGAATGCGTCTTTAAGAACCATAAAAACGCGTTCAAAGTTACTCTCTGTATGAATAAGACCGTATGTTTGGGTCTATATAGATAGAGGTGGAAATATTTTGTTGTTTTTCATTAATAGTTCAAATTTAGTGTTTTAAAGTTAAATATGTTAGATTTTGAAATGTGTCGTCACGAAATAAAAGACCCCCCGCCCACCGTTTGTCACACAATGTCACATTTCGTCGGGAACGGAAAACATCGTGGTGAAACCTGCACAGCGAGATAACCCATGTGTCAAATCTGCCAAGCTGCCTTGCACAAACGTGGCGGATTTGCTGCCCTATAATGGGAGCCCCGACCATAGCAGTGGGACGTTTATGTTATTATATTATATGTGTATTAGGTATATATATACCTATAATATCTATGGATAAATTTTAACAGGCAGATATCTTCTATACGCCTCTATATAACGATGTAGTAAAGTCGAGAATACACTGAAAATTAGGGATAGATACCGTACATGTAACTGATATATGAAATTAGGCTTATAAGGTATTGTTAATGTTATTAAGTGGTTTAAAATAAAAATAGAACTTAATCACAATATTTTATGGAAAATTAGTTTCAACAAGATTTGTGACAGTACAGACAAGTAGATTTATGTGATATAATATAGTTTATTAAATCTAATACTTCTTTAGAATTATGTAATTAAGTAAAAACTATAATGGACGTTTGTCTCCCCCAAAAACCTTTAATTGTTCTTGTTGTCTGATCTTTTTATTATATCAATGATATGGAATCACCAGTTAACTCTATTATTATGAGCAAGTTTCAGTATGTGTCGATTTTTGCCAATTCCTATAGGTACCTACTTACCTTAAATTCATTTGCTTTGCTGCTGTTTAAAATGTAACATAAACTCACAACAAACAATACAAAATCCAATTACTATAAATGGGAACATCGAAGAAGAATACTAATAGTAGTATAAAAGAATTAATGGTAAGCAGTAGTAAACCTGGTATATATCATATAGCCTCTAAGATAAAAATTAAAGTTTAAGATAAGAATACTTAATTCTTTGAAGTCAAATAAAAAGAAAAATATATATTTAGTGTTAAATGACAATTTAAAAATAAAAATGATAATTAAGCCACATTTTATACAAATTACTCTAAACGCATGTCAAGGTGGTTCGGGTATGTAGAGAGAATTAAAGAAAGTATAATTATAGAACAAGTATATGACAGCAATATGAGTGGTAGTGTCCGTACTAATAGACCCCGGCGTACTAACCATGATCAAATTGAAGATATTTTGAAGAAAGGTCGGGTAAAAAACACTAGATAAGCGTATATGTATGAAAAAGTTAAGGAAAGTTGATGAAGCCACAAGTCTTCCTCAAGATTGTACCAGGTAGATTGTATCATCTCTGTCTACCTAATGAAAAAAAGGCGTGGCAATATATATGTATATACTTACTCTAAATAAATTCAATCATTTTTCTAAAGCATTTTCTGTAAACAGGCAGCAAGTTACGGCAAGAAAAACGGTATGTGGTACGGCGGTGGTACAGTGACTGCAACAGCTGGGAGTGGATGGTCCAGGCCTGGGACAAGGAAGCAGTCGGTGGCCGAATCTGATGCCCCTCCACCCGGAGGCGGCAAGCCTGCCAGCGGCCGGGTTATAAGGATTATCAATAATATGGACCATTCAATACAGGTATTTCTTGTTTTTATCGAAACGAAATGTAAACTCTATATAACGACACGGAACGGAATGTGCATTTTATGGCGTTGTAGAGAGATATCGTTAAGTGGAGAGTCTATTCTTTTTATCTGACGTCTTATGCTGCACCAGTAATTTTATTGTATTTTTGGTGATAAAGCAAGTACTTAGAAATTTCGGTATGCATGATGCTGACAGCCAAGTTTAATACGGGCTGGGATAGTAAAGCGATAAAAGCACGTACACAACTGTACCGTGTTTACTAATTTTATCAACTTAAAAAATACTTTTGATTACTTTATTATTGTCGTTATTAAGATTGGGTGTAATGCTATATAGAGTATTTCATTGTATGGAAGACAAGCTAAACCAACAAAAGCCAAGTGATTTGGATGCTTAAAATATATTAACCCTATCTAAAATATATCCTGCCTAAAAAGGCATATTCTCCATTTTAAAAACCATCGTTGAAACTCATTATGAAAAAAAAAATGGATAAAAAGTAATTTAATTTAAAATAGCCATAAACACTTGCGTATAAATCAATATTATTTATAAAAAAAATATGACCCTGGTTATTAGCAGGATCGATCATCAGCGTCTCCTCTGCTAAGAAGTAATAACTACTTCGCAGTTTTATGATAACTTATTTTATACGGGGATAAGAATTAACATTATAGTACCGGGGGGATTTTAATAACAGCAGGAAATAAAATGTTACTTTGTTACTCATGTCCTTCACATGAACGGAAACCTCATATGCTTGCGAAACAATACATTTCACATATTGAGGGTCGTGAGCGTTGGAAACACGATATCTTTGTGGAAATTTCAGACATAGTAATGAGAAGGTTTCAATGCTGTCCTTGATTGCCGTCTATTGGTTTCTTGGAAACATATTGTTACGAATTACGGGACTCGAATTAAAATGCCGTTGGACTTACTATAGAATTTATTAGAACTATACAAACACTTATAACACAGGTATAAATATAACTGGACACAACCAGTACAAATGTAATACACGATTCAATAACACGCGCAAAGCCCGTCACTACAGCTTATCGAATGTACATACTCACGTCTTGTCTTGCTTGTGACCATCGCTAGACTGCCTCATCTCTCAGTTGGGGCTAATGACTATTATAAACATTACAATACATAATAGGCTGTTTTTCTAATTACTAATTTTAAACACGAAGTAAACGAAAGAAGTCCGAATGCCGAAAAAGTAATAATCTACAGGTTAGAATTGGCCTTTGTCGCTCTTAACAATATAACCTTTAATTCCATTGTTAAAGTTGTGTAGACAGAACAAATAAAATTAAGTAAGAGAAGTGAGGGGCCTTCCGTAAATTACGTCACACGTGAAGGTCGAACGATATTGTGTGACAAGGGGTGGGAGAGTCCTAAATTTCGTGACAAAGTTTCAGAATCTAGTATATATTTTTTTAGATTTAAGACATTTACTTCTCTAAAGAGATTACAATTCAGTTACAGAGAAATAACTAGTTACATTTAATACACATCTACCTGTATTAGCGCATCTGTCCATTTATTATTGTAATAATTAAGCTTTAAAACACGAAAATTGAACTATTAACGAAAATCTTCAAAATATTTCCAACTCAGATAGAGTTGGAAATATTTTGTACGAGTAGTGTTTAAATTTTTAAAATATAGTTTAAATTAAGACGTAATTCAAGGTCGAAGTGTTGCAAATGTCTTTAGACGAGAATATCAATTTTCTATCAGGGTAGGCTTTCTGTCTGTTTGTCCAGCTTCATACTACTTACTAATAGATAGATAATTATGTGAACAGAAACGATGGGGATTTATTGGGGCAGGTGAAATGAAACTACAAATGAGATACCGTTGATTCACTAGAAAATAGGAGGCTCAATCCCAGTAGTGGCCTGTATATGGGCTCCTAATTCAGATTATTTAATGGTTAATTAATTTCTTATAAAATTTAACGTAATATTTCCATTTAATAATATCTCACGCTTTACAGTGTCGTGTCCTGCTGAACTTACGTACCACACAACCCTTTGAGGAAGTATTGGAAGACTTAGGACAAGTCCTCAAAATGAGTGGAGCAAAAAGAATGTACACGAGCACAGGACAAGAGGTATATAGTATTATTCCGTAAACAAAAACTATTTTGCATAAATTAAAAATATTATTTTATATAAAAAATAATTCCAGGGGAATGTTTCTAGTTGGAAGTATTTTTTATATAAAATAGATAGCGTTGCCAAGAATTTGTCATATAAATTATGAACTTCTTGGTCGTTATAAAACAATACAAGACTGCCTCTATGGTATAGTGAGCTAAGCATTGGTCCAACCAGTTTACTGAAATGCAGAGGTCTCGAATTACGTTTTGGGCAGGGTAAATATTAAACAAACTTTTTGTTGTTTACGCTATCTGAGGTTCACCCCCAGAGTTTTCTGTTGTATATCAGCCATAATTGAAACGTAATTTGCTTAGCTTGGTAATAAAATTCGTTTCTGTTAAACACTTTTTTAAATATCAATTTGTTGTGGACTGCAATTATTTTAATAATAATAAACTGCACGTGCATAAGACGATTTTAATGGAAGGAAAAAAATATATGACGTAACAAAAACAGAAGAATATCTATATTGTCAATTCAAACATTCATTATATTTGAGCGGGCCAGTACTATGCCGCGCCAGATAAATAAAAACTATTTGTTGAACACTTCAACAGTGTGTTTGTGTCGATTGATATCTTTATTATTTATTTAAAAAAATCCTGTGAAGTTTTACTATACCATAAATATTTCACACATATCACAACATGTACAACGTACTGCGTGTATGTTCAGATAACAAACTACGGCTCTCAATCATTAAGACGTCAGATACTTCTTCAACATCCTACATACTTCAAATTGTTTGCAAAGTCCAAGCTCTACTAACCACCATGTTATTTGCGCAAAAGCGTCGTATGCAAGACAAATTAATAATTATAATCTGAATCCACTAATTTAAATTAATTTCTAGGTTAGAAGTTTCTCTCAACTACGCAACGAATTTGCAGACGTGGAAACATTTTATCTGGGTACTGTAGTGGTAGCCCCAGCTTTAAGTCCTGGGATCAGCGCACCTTTGCCAATCGAGTCACCCATCCGGAGGTACTGCATACTGTTATGTTAACGTTGTTCTTAACGTGTGTAAGAAGGCTTATTATAATACAACGAAATATTTTCGATAACGACCGTACAGAATGGGAATAAAGCCATCGCTACCCAAATTGTTTCAGTAGTACATCTTCATGCATATTACCTTGTATTAGTTCAAAATACATTAAGAAAATACCACTAATGTAGATACATAATAATCGAAAAGTAATTATATTTTGCCGGCAAATTTATTGCGCCGCTTCTTTTTTTTTTAACAGTAACACAAATTGCTTTGGAAGCGGTGGTAGTTTCATAACATTCAATGAGTAATTTGTCAGATTCTATTTTGAAATAAATACATACATTCATTTTTAATCATTATCAATAAGGCATAGCATATCTTTATCATAAAAGTGTTGTATTTTGCCATCGAGCTCGTAGAGGGGTCCAGTCGGAGATGAGTTTTCCGCACCAGGACTCATTTGTTCCATCAACCAACTGAGGCAGACTTGACCGGTCCGCTGCTATTTCGCCTTAGTAATTTTATAAACGAAATCGGTTCTCTTACTTGCTTCTACTACTTGATGTCTTGCTTACGAATTTTGTCCTTAAGAGAAGTACTATTTTTTTTTACATTCTCCCTCTGCTGACGTGCGTCTTTGTCAGAGTGTTTTTGCAGGGTATTTTAGTATGTTTTTTCTTTTTTAATATTTTTATTCACTTAGTTATTATATTATACCTTATCTAATACACTTTTTTATTACTATTTCTATACATTCTACTTCTTATTGTCTATTTTGATTTACAATTTCGAGAAGCATCATTCATAAAGCGCTTCACAGTCTGGTGAGTGGATTTAAATTTGAAGATCAGTTTTATGGTCAGTATCCATGAGGACGCCCTGCGGGCGGTTACATAGGTTTATCAAATGACAAAATGAATGTGTTATAGGAGTCTTCTATACATACATATACCCATTAGGTCTCGATCAAGAGGCGCAGTTGCCGCGACACCAATCGCAGAAGACATGCGTGGGAGACGCGCGAGAAGCAAAAGTAGACCGAGGGTCCTTTACGCTCCCGAAGGCGAAATAGTTCGAAATACAGGTAAAAATTGGTCCGAATTAGAATAAAACTTTTTTTCCAAAAGATAGTGCGATATTTGTAACGTAAGCTTCCATATTCATAAAAATATTGTCTGTCGCACTCTGATTACTAAATTAAGGATTGGAAAGTTCTGTAAAATTTGAGGTTTGGGGTGTAGTACTTTAAAAATTCAAGATCAATTCATTCAACAAGTTCCCTCCAGTGGTTTTAGAAATATTGAGTTGTAGGGTATCCCTTCACAATACATATAGCTAATGATTCGTGTAGGTGTTTCGTATTATATGTAGGTCAAACAAATGCAGAAGACACGGCTCAGGATATTTTCAATGGCCCCGTCTGGGCCAAAAGCTGAGTACGCCCATGATTTATCATTTACTATTTGATGATAACTATACACATATACACATACATATAACAATACAATTCTACACAGATTACACACTTCTTGAAGTATTAAAGGAGGAACCAGTTCGTGTGACGATACGTGGGCTCAGACGTACATTTTATCCGCCCATACACCATGCACCTATCGACAATTCACCCCCTGAGAAGAAAATGCAACTTGAATGGGTGTAAGTATTACCAGCGATCAGCTTCTTATTGTTAATTTCTTCAAAATTTCATAACCAATTAATAAGCAACTTGAAGCCAAACCATACATACATACATAACCTATTGTATTAAAAGGTAGATATATAGCTATAGACCAATTATTTTATGAGCCTAACATCAAACAATGGAATTTTTGTGTGTAATCTAAAGTCACATTTCATTAGTTTTTCTTTCTCTCTCAGTAATATTTAAGTTTGATAATGTATTTAAAAAGGAAATAAAGTAAATTATAATTCGTGCTTTAAAAATAAGAATCTTGCAAGTCATCCGCTAAACGGATGAATAGATTATCTAGTCGTTCGAACGATTATTATTCGTCTGGTTAGTGGAAGACTAGACACATCGAAAAAATAAGCCTTATGGTATGCTATAAAAACTATTGTTTATACGTAGATTAGACTGCACAGTAAAGCACTTGGACTCTGGCCGTATGTTACAGGGTTATTGAAATTATTTATTACTAACGTGAGAATTACAGCTGCACACAATGTACAATACATTTTCTGATGGTCTTACAAATATTTTGTTCCATTTGGAAGCAAACCCACAGGACACGTCAGCCGACTACAACAACCATTACACCAAATCTTCTTTCAATGACTGTTCAAGTTATCACAAAAATTATGTATAAGAAATGTTTAAAATTTCGCAGTTACGGCTACCGAGGTTCTGACTCCCGTCGTAATCTATGGGTGTTGCCTACCGGCGAGCTCCTGTACTATGTTGCTGCAGTTGCTATTATGTATGACAGGGACGAAGAGTCACAGAGACATTATATTGGACATACAGAAGATATTCAATGGTAAGTTTTCCATCTCACTTCTTGAATTGTCTAAATCTCCATAATCTATTACCGGATAAGTAATAATCAAAAATAGAAAACGTCGACAAAAATTGTTAAAATCGCGTCTCATGTACCCATGTGTCCCTTAGACTAGTAAGTAATATTGCGCAAGATATGTTTCCTGATGGTACAAACATCAGGGATTAATGGATAAGAAAGTTTTGAGAGCTCAATAATATTTTTTATTTATTATTATTGCACGAGTTCAGGAGACAAGCAGACGGCCCACGGATGGAAAGCGGTAACCATCGCCTATTGACATTTGTAACACCAAAGGTGCCGGAACACAACGCGATGTTCTTATGGCTGCATACTCTAGACCAGGAGGTAGCCATCCAGACGGGTAAATACCTTCTTAAGGCAGGTCGCTCGGCCACAGGGAATTGTAATCTTTCTCAGTTCATATTTGAGTTTAATCTAATATTTCTTCTTATGTTGATGTCCCTTAGGGTCTATCTAGGGATGATGCATTTTTAATCGTGAATAACGCAACACCTACAAAATATTATCCAACATTTAGTTGAGGATACATGTTATGATCTTAACGGCAGACATCATTATGTTTTCCATAGCATGGAGCTCCACCCATCCCGGGAGCTAGTAGCTAGTGGGCAACGTGCAGGTCGCGGCCGACGTGCGCAAGCGCATGTGCGTATATGGAGCACAGACACATTGCAAACCTTGCACGTATTCGGAATGGCCGAATTCGAGGCAGGTGTTGCGGCCGTATCCTTTTCACAATTGGTGAGTTTGAAACAGCATGCTACGATAAACTAAACTGCATTAGGACATCTCTTTCATATCATACAATCAAAATACGTATTATAAACCTGTTTTGTGGATGTTTGCACATAATATTGGAGTATAATAAAATATGTCTGTATCCATTAGGCATTGAGATGTATAACATATCTCTAAGCTATTAGGGAAAATTATTCTAAACAAGAAAAAATAGGGAAGCTTATCTTGCAGAATTTGTTGCTTCGTTTGTTGATTGCATATGACCAACATGGAGGATAGGTATCTCTCTATATAAAGTACGTATCATCACAGTGGTGTGGTCAAGACCCTCAAGAAGAAATCTAAGAGGAACATAGGCGCCGCCATGATTACTTTCAGGGAGACGCAGCTTATACTGTTAACTACTTAGTATATTACAGTAAAACATGTAGCATTGAACGTACATTATGTACGTCAAGACGTGGAATCGCTAAACATTGAGAGAAGGGAGGCTAAGCGGCCTGTGCATGCTCAGTGTTCACAAAAAAAGTGTAATGGAGAATACTAAATTTAACGACCAGGTGATGAATAAATTTGGACAGCAATCTAGACTTCCTCAGTTTTATAACACGGGGTGTGCAGGCCCTTGCATCCTGATGCCGGTAGCCATAAGGAGGAACGAGAACTATAGATGATCTTTAACATCAATTATATGAGTTATTAGTTATTTTAACATAATTAAAATGGTTACAGAACGGGGGCAGCTACGTTTTAGCAGTGGACGCGGGTCGCGAGAGCATTCTATCGGTATGGCAGTGGCAATGGGGTCATCTACTTGGAAAAGTTGCCGTAAGTTTAAAATTTGTTACATGTCTTCGCTGCAATATATACAGTGTTTTTTTTCAGAAAAGAATAACATTGATTGCTAGTAAATACAATACTACAATATTGGTTTCTTAATTCATTTTATTATTATGGGTATAAATAAACAATTTTCGTAAAACAAAATTTTATATGTTGATGTCTCTGGAAAAAGAGAAATCTACGTAAAATTGTACTACTTCCAAGACATAATAGCACAAACTAGAATAATATAGAATATATTCAAGGACTCATTTATTTGTCAAGGACCAATGTTTGTAGATACTTTGAAAATAAAGACTAATTAACCTTCAGAAGAATCTGATACTAGTAAAATATCGTAGTACGTTTCTCCAAAATTTAAATATTTCGTTCTTTTGTCAAGATCTTCAGTCAACCTTGTGAACCTTCAAGGTCCGTAACATAGAAAATGTCGTGACAACCTGTAGCATGTACTTACTTCAATAAAAATAAATACATATACATATAAAATCTCACAAAAATTCGATGCTTTACAATATTATATTCATTTTTAACCGACTTCGAAAAAAGGAGGAGGTTCTAAATTCGTCGGGATATTTGTTTTTTTTTTTTTTTTTTTTGCTTTTTTTATGTATGTTCGCCGATTACTCCGCGATTTATGATCCGATTTACGTGATTCTTTTTTTGTTCGACGCGGAATAGCTGCCATGTGGTCCCCTAAAAATTTGACATAGTTTAGCCCAGTAGTTTTTATTTTACGAACATTTTTTTGTTTCCGGTTCGTGGGACCTATATTTTTTAAGAAGCGCGGCACCATTCGTAGGTCCACCCATACATAGCTAGACACTAAAAAGTAACAAATAAAAAATAAAAACTTCGTTTAAAAAAACCGACATCAAAAACTAAAATGTATAAAATAACTTATTTCTAAAGCTATTATTCTTAATATATATTATTATTATCTAAAACATCTTGAAGTCGGTGCAAAGCAAAACATAAAAATTACTATATTTTGAAAATTACTAAGCACCGACTTTAAGATGTTTTAGATAATATATATTAATAATAATAGCTTTAGAAATAAGTTATTTTATACATTTTAGTTTTTGAAGTCGGTTTTTTTAAACGAAGTTTTTATTTTTTGAAGACCTCGTATGCTATATCCAATGTCATAACAAGTTTGAATCGCTATGAGAGGAACAAATAACTTTTTTGGTTTCGATTACAGATTTAAAATCTTTATTAAATGTATTTAATAAAGATTTTAATGTAATTTCGAAAAAAAAATACATTACAATTGCAAATAGTATATGGATCCCTAATGGCAGTCGGTTGGGAGACCGTGCCTAAAACGCTGGCCGCATTCCCGCGCTGGATGGCAACAGCGATGCGATGCCCCAAGTGCAGGCCAGTTTTTTGTCACGTGAAACTTCTATCAAGCGTCATGACAGGTTTCGATAAACTTCGGGACCCCATGGCCCTCACGACACTGAACGCCACAAATATGTATCAATTGCCAATAGACGTACATTTTCGGCGTTATAGGTCCTCCTGCTGTGTGGTTAGTTGCGTCAGGTAACACGGCCCTGTCTGGAAGATGGGACGCAGCCAAAGTATCAACACATGTGGCGTCCCACATTTCGTCGCAACTTCCAGGGCACCAAAGGCATTCCGTCCGGCCTCTTGCCATCGTCGCGACACAGTCCACTGGGTTCTAGAATGGCCGGTACTACGGCGGTGACAAGAGCGATGTCGATTATATGTGTTTAACGCTCATTCTTTGACAAGGGCCGCTCTATTGGCGGGTAGCAGTGAAGTGTATGCTTTTCTTTTTGCACTAACGGACAAACAGACAGAATTTCACACATATTTCATAATAATTCTGTTTTTGCAAAATGGCTAAAGTACCCCAAAAAGACAAGTTTCTATCTGAATATCAATTCTACAAGGGACAACAATTCTTTAAAATAATATTTAATTATTGTATTAAACATATTTCCTGCGAAATAAGAATGGTTTCATGAAGTTAAACCATTAAAAGTAATTTATTACTTGTAATAAAAATTATACTACTACAGTCGGTAGGTATGTTCCACTTTCTGAAGTACAGCGTAAAGAAAAGAATGTTACATTTTCAACTTGAAACAATGTCCACTTTACAGTGGTTACTTGTTAATTCTTTTTTACGGTAAGTAATTTGCAAATTTGCGGAAAAGTAGCGCATGTCGCGTATCCATTATTTCTTTTATGTCAACAATCACACGCCCATTATTTTTCCAACTTGTATTTAATTACTTTTAACCTCAAAAATTTTGTATTATTTTACTAAAGCCACATGCGTAACATATTTATCTGTGCAGACTGTTACCACTGTCTGTGACATTAACGTGTGTATGCAATAGTTTTTTATTCCTTCAAAACTTCGTCTTTCAATTTGGATGAAACGACTAGAGTGAAGAGTAAATATAAAATTGAGTTCTTCAATATCATTGAATATCATCGTGTGCTTTCAGTACTGCGCTTTGTAACAAACTTGATCCAGTTTGGTTGAAGGCGTATTCTGAATGAATAGAAGAGTGTATTTATAGAGGTATCTATTTACATTCTATTCCAAAGTTTCCACGGGAAAGAAAAATTTCATGTCTTTTGCAAGGTTTGGATCAATAAAGTAGAATATTGAAGTGAAATTTCATTAGAATCGTTGTGATTTAAAACTCTATGAAACGAAAAGCGAAACTATAAAGAGATAAACACGTAAATCTAAGAGCTAAAAGCCTGCGAGAGAATAGAGAACATATAATGGATTATATTTAATAATTTTAACACTATTTCTATACAAATAAGAGTTGAAATGGTTTTCGTTAATACTTACTTCAAAATTATTGTTATAAAGCTTAAATATATTATAACAATATAATATATAAAATGTAACGTCCAGAAATTTTGATTCCCTCCCACCCCTAGTTACACTTAGTTTCACTTCTACTGCGTGTGAACTGCACACATACATTACTTTTTATTGCTGGAGTACATCAGACAGACTGACGGTTATACCTTAGAAATAGGTACAAATGGTTGTCTTATCGCTGATCTCTTCCAGACAATCTTGGAGATTGAAATATGACACAAAAGCTAAAACAGCCAAACACAAACCGATTAAAACACAATATAACAGATTAGTAAAAAATGAAAAATCATTATTTGATAGTGGATGCAGCAGAAGTCTCTCTAAATCATATAGAATATGAATTTATGTCACGTTAATGGTCCCACCACTCGAGTATACTCAATTCTTTGGAAAAAAACCCTTTCGTTGCAAGGTAGAAATTAATCTTCATAATTGTCAAGCAACGTCTTATCGGTCACGCGAACATACTGCATGTTGTGTTGGTCACTTATGCCACACTTTTACTGAAACGGTCATTGTTCTTATACAACTCGCATTGTTTGTATTTAGTATTGTTGGAATGACATTTTTTAATGACTGGATATTTTTACGCACACCCTATTGCTCGGGGATAGATATTAATAAGATCGTAACGGACTTACAACGACTACCGGATATTACTACGGTGTTCCTTCTATCATTCTAAGCCTGGGTCTTGAGGTAACAGCTTAACCAGTGCTACGACCCTGGCAGGTAATGGTCCTTTTCTGACCTAATGGACACAACGATTGTATGACAAATACTGTATTAACAAAAACATTACCGAGTGATATAGTCTAGTCGAGAAGTTTATTTTCTGCGAATAATAGTTACCAGTCTCTTAAAAATATGGTTGATGGCTCATTCGATCCGGAATAGCATCTAGAAAAAGGAGTTTTTTGGATTTTTTCTCCCAATAAATATTACAATTGTTATTAACAAAAAAGTGAAAAAAAAATAGCCGTTCAGCTTTTTGGGAAAATCTCAAAAAGTATGAGAGATATCTAAAATATTATAAAAGTTTCTGAAAGAGTAGGAAATTTTAGAAATTTGTTTCATTTAAAAATTAATAATTAATGAAATAAACAAATTTCTAAAAAATTTCTCACGCAATCTTGTCTAGTAAGTTGATAAGAAGGGCTCCACGAGAGGAAAAATTTATTAATTTTTTTTGTCAACTTTTATATTGCATTTTATAACAACAGAGACCCACGAAAAAATGGTTAATTAACAATTCAATACATTTATAAATAATGATGATAAAACTTTTACTCTCGTGGGATCATTTTCTTTGAAGTTTTAAGATAATACCTGAATTTTATCAAATTTTTAAATTAATATTTAATTGCAAAAAAAATATTTTAAAACTTGCGTTCATTAAAGTAGCGGCGCGCGCATGTCGAAACTGCCGCGCGGAACCCGATTTTCAACGTTAGATAAAAATTATAAATATTGGTGCTACGATTTCGGGAGTCGAGAAGGTTTTTACTAAAATTTCCTACTCTTTCAGAAACTTTTATAATATTTTAGATATCTCTCATACTTTTTGACATTTTCCCAAAAAGCTGAACGGCAATTTTTTTTTCACTTTTTTGTGTAATATTTATTGGGAGAAAAAATCCAAAAAACTACTTTTTCTAGATGCTATTCCGGATCGAATGAGCCATCAACCATATTTTTAAGAGACTGGTAACTATTATTCGCAGAAAATAAACTTCTCGACTAGACTAATAGAGCATTTGCTCATGAGCCGCCATAATAACCTTGATCTGTTTTCCGGCATTAGTGGCCAGATTTCATTCCACTTTTCGAGGTGTTCATAGGCATTAGGCAACAGTAGCCACTTTCCATCTAGTCGGCTGTCGACCTTTTGCTTTACTGTAGCAATACAAAATATCATGAGAAAAAGTACATAATATTGAGATTATCGACATTTGATGCCTGCAATCCATTAGACAAGCGTGGTGAATATAATATCCTTGCTTCAGAAATGGATGAAGAAACGGATATTATAGTCTGTATTCAACAATGGAAAAATATTAGTTCTTTTTTAAATATTTTATCTCGACTTAAACAAACTAATTACTACACACTACTACTTCGTTAAAACGTAGTTTTATTATTAAACTAATTACTTTCAGACGTTACAAGAAGAATTGACTGGTGCTGCTTTTCACCCACTCGACGATAACCTTCTAATAACACACGGGAAAGGCCACTTAGCTTTTTGGAATCGAAGAAAAGATGGTTTCTTTGAACGAACGGATATTATAAAACCGGTAAAATACTTATTTCATATTATTTCATTCCTTAAAATATTTATCAAGTCTAATCGAGTATTAAATAAATTTATTCTAACATATCTAAGACAGAATATTTCGTAAGTTATAATTAATTTTTCATTAGTTACAATGATAAAAATACGAAGTTCCCACCAAAAAGTATTATAACAGGAGACTAGAGACGAGAACTAAAAACCGGTAAGCGGTCATGGTACCGTTTTTTATGAAAAATATTAATTACTCTTGTTTGAATTGTATTTTTTCAGCCATCCCGAACTCATGTAACAGCTTTGCAATTTGAGCAAGACGGTGATGTAGTGACTGCTGATAGTGATGGATTCATAACTATTTACAGTGTAGACAGTGATGGCGTTTATTTTGTTAGGATGGAATTCGAGGTAGGTCCTAAATAATTCTTGCCTGAAAATACACCATCAATTATTTAAATGTAGAAAACTGAATATTCTGCGATCTATTTTGATCTGCTATGTATTCATAGAGTACAAAATAAGCAAGAAGGGGGCAAGTTTCCACAGAATTTTTAAAAACATTAAAAACGACTTTTCGAGGCCACAGGCGACCGGAAGGCTAGAACTTACGTCGCTCAAATGATTATATTTATTAGGGATTTATTTATAGTATAGTTTTTAGGTTTTAATGAACTGTATATTTAATAATAAGAATATTTTTTATCGAGATATGTATAGTGTTTTTAAGTTAAAATGTATGTTAAGAGCTTATAAAAAAATACACAGATGGGTCACTATATATGTGTAAAGGTTCCTGAATATCGTGTCATGTAAATCTGAACCTCTATTATAAAAAAAGAGTGCGTGTAACGTTTACACGCGATTGAAGTAAAACTTTTATACTATTTTTTTTCTAATTTTTTTTATTGATTTGTTTATAAACTATCTATTGACAAAAAATATTTGAAAACCGGATGGTACGCCATATTGCCGTAACGGACTTCCGTTGCATTGTCGTCCAGTTACCTCCTAGTCGCGCCTAAAGAAGTTTTACTTCAAAAAATGTAGGTATATGTAACATATACATAGTGTATAGTTACATATACCTACATTCTAACCTGTAAAAATTAAGTATGGTAGATACAAATATCTACTCAGCTTCATAAAGGTATTGGTAAGTCCTAAAATTGTGTGGCTTTAGGTATATATTTATTTTTACAGGCACACAACAAAGGAATTAGTTCTTTGATTATGCTTTCTGAAGGAACATTGATTTCTGGTGGCGAAAAAGACAGGAAAGTCGCTGCTTGGGATTCACTGCAGAATTACAAAAGAATTACAGAAACGAAGGTATAATAAACTTTTAATTATTTTTAAGCTTGGGATACGAAAAACTCGTTTTTATTTTTAAATAATGTACAAATATTTCAGCTACCGGAAACGTTTGGTGGCGTACGAAGTATTTATCCACAGCGTCCTGGAAGAAATGATGGAAATTTATATGTGGGTACTACTAAAAATAATATCGTGGAGGGATCTTTACAAAGACGATTTAATCAGGTAACATTGTTATAATTAAACCAATTATAATTCTCATCTTCATTACATTATTCAATCATAAACTTTTCTTAATGTAGCTAACCCCAACCAAGCATAGATAATATAGTTTATAGCAATTGGATATCTAGTAAAAAAATATTTTTTCTTGTGAATATAAATTAGGTTTTTAAATTTCTCTTTTACTGTTATTATTCCTTACTTTCTACTTGATTTATTTAACATAGTTTTGTTTACAGTTTCTCTTTTAATTCTTTTTGTTTAACAGGTGCTTTTTGGTCATCACAAGCAACTAATGGGTTTAGCAGTACATCCTGATGACGAAATGTTTGCTACAGCTGGTCATGACAAAAATATCGCCCTTTGGAAAGGACATAAACTAGTCTTTGCTTCACAGGTATACCTTCTACACTGTAAGCTATCAACTACCCTCTTCTTATTCTTCATTTGCACTTCATATAATTATGATATTTACATGAAACCCGTTGAACATAGATTGCCTATGTTACTCTAATATTTATTATACTAAACTTACAGTTATCTCTGTGTTTTAATGGTCTCCGTAATTCTACAGTGAAATAAATAGGCAATACTTTTTAATTCTGTCTCATCTAGGTTGGGTATGAATGCGTATCATTGGCATGGCATCCAAGTGGTGGTGCTTTAGCAGCAGGAAGTACTGAAGGGCATTTAATAATTCTTAACGCTGATGCTGGAGCTCATGTCGCTACTCTTAGAGTTTGCGGCTCACCGTTAAGTTGCCTCCAATATAATACAGGTAAAATATTTAATTTTATTTACTGTTATATAGACATTCGAAGACAAATGGTTTACGTAATGAAATATTTGTTACAGCTGGTGATACAATGGCAATAGGGTCCCAGAATGGAAGTATCTACTTGTTCCGCGTATCGCGAGATGGATTCTCATATAAAAAGTCTAATAAAATTCGAGGTGCACAACCACTAGTCCAGCTGGATTGGAGTCTTGATGGAAACTATCTCCAAACAGTTACAGCGGATTATGATTTATCATTCTGTAAGTTGAGTTTTGATTCAAAACATTTTAGAAAGAGTCTCATAGATTTTTTTAACATTCAGTTTCATCAACTTTATTTCCTTACTCCAATTTAATACTGTACGTGATTTTAAATGCGATCTTTTGGATCAATTGGTTCTAGAATTGATTGATTTATTGTTTTAGGGGACATAAAAGCATTGTCACCAGAGAAAAGCCCAATAGCAATGAAGGATGTTAAATGGTCCACATACAATTCGACTGTTGGTTTCCTTGTTTCTGGTGAGATTCAAAGACATTTTAAATGTTTTTTTTTTATATATACTGGGAATGTCGTTTTAATATAATATATTAATTTCAGGAATGTGGAACAATCGCTTCTACCCAATGACAACATTGATATCAACATCGAGTCGATCAGCAGCTCATGACCTTCTAATTAGTGGGGATTTGGATGGATATATTAGGCTGTTTAGGTGAGGCTAACTTTTTCAGAGTTAATATACTTAGGTAATCTGAGTTTAAACTTCAAAATAACATTAATCAAATCTTGCGGCTGTAAACAATATTAATGTAATCTATTACATATATTGTGTTTTGTTGTATTTGTCCTCAATCGAAATTTGAACCCACGATATTGGAATTGGAAGCGGCTGCTATAGTCATAGACATAATAAAGGAAGGAAACTGCACCTTTTTTGAAGAGCCCCATATTATAGCACTTGAGGAAATTCGCGGGAAGAAGTTCATTCCAGAGTTTGTACACATATGGCATAAATCAGCGAGCGCTATGTACAGTAGACGATTTCTAAATGTCGAAGTGTGGGTGATGCTAACAAAAATAAGGCTTTCTTAGAAGTAAAATATGTTCACAAATTTCAAAATTTTTACTTTTACAGGTACCCCTGCGCCAGTTCAAAGGCGGAATATAATGAGGTGAAAGTGTACAGTGGAGCGATCCATTGCGCTCGTTTCTTATTCAATGACAGGTGCATGGTCAGTTGTGGGGGACCGGACGCTGCTCTCATGCTGTGGGAGTTGGTGGACGACTAGCATTACGGAGCGCCAGGGCTGCGGCCTCCCGCGGTCGTCGTAGCACCCCCCACCCCCTCTCCGCCGCCCTACGCGCTCGTACAACCCCCTTTCAGAGTTCTTGAATTTGACGAACTCGAATGAGGAATTTAAGTATCTTTGCATGGATTTGAACTACAGACGCAAAGCCGTCTTTCTAGATTTTTCGAGAACCAAACATGACATTGGTTTTTGGAGTATTTCTGATTTGAATCATGAAATACAACGGTGAAGATGATTTGGATGAATAGGAATGTGGAATAGAACATATCGAATCATAAAATATTTGATTGATGAAGTTTTCTTCCCGTCCACGGTGTTTTAATGTTTCATATAGTTTCGTAATGAAAAACATATTGCTATAATTTCGTACTACTGTGTTCTATTGTACGTTCTTATAGTGTTAAGAAACAAGAGAAGATATTTATAAAAATACATAAATTTAATTAAATTTGAAATAATACTTTCGTAGGATATATTATCACTGCCATTCTTAATTGCATTAATTAAACATAAGTACGTAGATGCATAGAAAAACACGCTATAAATCACAATAATGTTGAACGATTGAGTATGTATCTTATACCTATATTTTATTATTATCAACAATGACATTATTTATTTCAAAAATACTAAGTCTATTTCAAAAATAATCTCTTTTTTACCATCATGTGATTTGGATTTATTTAAAAATATGCAGCTATTAGCCTTCTCCAGAACAACAAATATATACCGTTACATTATTAGATTCAAACATGAAATCATATTTTATTTCTTACATCCATAAATTTCTCAGCATTTAATAATACGATTTTCATAATATAATCATTGACATATTTATAATACACAAGTTCACATAAAGTTTTATATATTTATGTTAATCCGTTCGTGATTATAAAGGTTGTCGATTTAATAAGGTTGGAGTGACGTAACTACGCGCGGATCGGTTTGCAGCCGCAGCACTACCGGTCTGCGATCGGCTGCGGCTGCAAGTCGCAGCAGTACTTGCAGCCGAGGCTCGGCAGCACGTGCAGCCGCAGCCGCGTTCGGAATGTTTTTCACAGAAATCTATACTACTACATAGAAAACCAGTCGTACAGCCACAGCCGGCCACCTGCTGCCTGCCGCAGCACGTGCAGCCAGCCTCGGAATCACTCCCGGCTGCGTGTCATGCGTGTGCTACTTGCATCCGCAGCCTGCAGCCGTTCGAATAGCACCTTAAAAGTTAAATATTGATTTTTTATGGACTTCCATAAAGTGGCAGGCCACGAATTTTTTAGGATAAGGAATCCTTTGTACACAAATGTACTATGTGGTATTCATAGTATACACACAATTTATAAACATTTAAAATGTTATGCAAGACCACACCACTAATAATCTTTCTACACGATCATATTAAAAAGTCATTACATAAAATATGGTTTTTACTATTTCAAGCTACACATGTAATATGATTTTATTCAATATGATTTATATTACCGTTAACGAAGTAATAATAATGATGTTACGATACGTTATATCAACTTCATAATAATGTTACTTAATACATTTTATATTTCGGAATGTGGTCTAATAAATAAATAAATAAAAACTATAAGTTGTTGTTTGCATTTATAACATAATTTTTATTTTAGAATGAAATGAACTATAATTACCGGTTTTGTGCAAATAAAGTTTAGCTGACGAAAGTAGACACTTACTATTATATTCTTGCTGGTGATTGGCTCCAACGTCTTTGGCATTGGCAAGTAGACACTAGCATTATTCACAAGATTTTTACTAAAACATTGTTGTATTCGTGTTGTATTGTAACTTTTGTTATTTTGGTTTGGGTTTTAGCATTTAAGAACTTAAAACCTCTCCCACACGATACAAGTCAGTTGCCAATCAGATTTACCAGTTAATTTGGCTACAATCTGAAGATCGTCAATATTAGTTTTATTTTATTGACTCTGCTGAACGGACCTGCGTCAAGCAAGATTTATCTTTTTTATTATTTTTTTATTTTTTTATTGCATGAGTTCAGCAGACAGGCAGACGGCCCAATTGATGAAAAGCGGTTATCATTGCCTATGGACATTTGCAACACCAAAGTCTACAATCTACAAATGAGCTGCTGCTCTCTTAAGGGAAACTGCAACCTGGTCACTAATGCCGGAAGACAACTCAAGGTTGTTGTGGCGGCATACCCAAGAATAGGAGTGGTAGCCATCCAGTCGGGCAAATGCCCTACCACCTGGCTATGGGTTGTTTTGTCGCCTCTTGCGACAGGCCACCCGGCCGCAGAGATTTGTATTCTTTCTCCGTTCCTGCAAGGATAAAAAGCTATACATAAGCTTAAGAAAGTGAATAAACTATATTGTGATTTAAAATCTGACTTAAAGACCTAGCTGCCGAGCCTAAAACCTAAATAAATAATTTATAGTAGTCTGTGCTTATGATGCTGTTACTGTCAACCATTGGATTGGAGTTTTTGGCGGTAACTGAAAGGAGATGTTGTGCTGTGCAGTTTTATTTTCTAAAAATTTGTAAAATTACTTTAAAATGAACAATAATAAGGATATTGATAGTTTTTGAGTAGTAATTGTGTTTTGTGAGAAATGTGAACTGTACAGTCAAATGTGACCTTTTGAGTTGTTACAAGAACTCCGTTGAATGGCACCAGCTGATAACTTACAGTTCAGCTGTGCTATACAAAATGAAGAAACTAAGTATATTGTAAACTAAGATCTGGCTTAAAGGCCTAGCTGCCAAGCCATAAACCTAAATAACACTCAACCGTTTGGCCATTAGAAAAAAATAACAGTCAATAAGAGTTTATGGCGGGAACTGAAAGGACGTTGTTATGTGCACTTCTATTTTCTAAAAATGTGTAAAACTACTGGATAATGAACCAGAGTTGTAGGAGATTGATGGTTTTTGAGTAGTGATTATACGTTTTTGTGAGAAATGTGAACTGTATAGTCAAATGTGGCTTTCGAGTTTTCACATTACAATACAACTGCGCTCTATACGACGACATACATCAGAATTGGCTGTATGGATTGAGATTCCTTTGCCTGCCTTTGTGGCGAATCTACTACTACTCAACAGTCAATGTCAAATTGTCAATAATTTATGATATAACATATGGCTGAATGCACAAACCGTGCCAAGCCATTATTGAACAAAGAAGATATAACATACACTTTTGGTAGATTTGGTTCTTTTTTTTTTTTTTTAATTTATTCATGACCATAGAATCAAAGTCTTTCAGTCGGAAACATGTTAATTAATAGGTCTTCGTATAGTAGCGCAGTTGTATTGCAGGCTATAACCGACGCCATTCAATGGAGTTCTTGTGAAAACTCGAAAGATCACATCTGACTATACAGTTCACATTTCTCACAAAAACACATAATTTCTACTCAAAAACTATCAATATCCTGCAACTATTGTTCAATTTAGAGTAATTATACACATTTTTAGAAAATAAAACTGTACAGCACAACGTCTTCTTTCAGCTCCCGCCAAAAACTCCAGATTTGGTTCTTTTGGTCCAGTGCTGCCAATTGCACCGTAATTACGGTAAAAACACCGTAATCAGCATAGATCTATCCACCTACCGTAGGTTTATTATTACGGTACCAAAATACACCGTAATACCCATTGAAGATCGTATTTTTTTAATCTTGTAGTTTGTATATAACTAAAATAATTTTAGCGAGTTTGAATATTTATTGTTTACGGGCTTTACGGGCAGGCTTTCAAATTGGACAAGTACATTAATAATCTAACCGTAAAACTTCAAGTTAAAATTTTGTTGCAATTCATTTTGTCACTTGTCAGTTGAAGTTTTTCCATTTGTACGTTGCAATTCGTTTTTCCACTTGTCCGTTGCGATTCATTTTTCCACTTATCAGTTGCCATTCGTTTTTCCACTTGTCCGTTGCGATTCGTTTTTCAACTTGTCCATTGAAGTTTCACTTCTAATATGTGTCCCAGCACACATTTCGATTTTTTGCAGGTTTACTGCTAATTATGATTTGGTTAATCGTCTATATAGGAGTTTCACTTCAAAAACACAATGTAGATATGTATAAAAATATTGATACAATTATACTGTCTGATTAAAATTATCTTCTTTTTATTATTCTGACCCTTAACATGCTACTAAATAAAGAAGGTAATTCTACCGTATTTAAAATATAAATTACACCGTAATTTTGCAAAATCTACCGTATTTTAAGAAGAAATCTACCACTCTCAAGAATTCAGAGTTGGCAACACTCATGTTTTGGTCTGTCATGACTGTGGTCATCACAGATGAGAGTACCACTTTATATATACGGGTAAACTCCTGAGTTACTCATCTTTACGGGTAATGTCGTTCGCAAAAGGCTCGATGAATATAATAATTGATTTTAAAATCATTGAAAAGACATCCGTATGAATTATGACGAAACCACGGCCTTGTGGATGCAAGGGTTGCAGGACCTGTTTGATTTGCGAAACGCAGTATGGGGCGGAAAACTTAAAACTAAAATTGAAACTGGATAAGGAAAAAGGTTATGTTTACTGCCCTTTTTGTAACAAAGCGTGGAAAGGATGGGATATGAATTCTTATAAAGAACATCCAAATCATACAGGTGATCCTATAATGTACCCTGGTGTGTATATACAACTTAATTTTATAAGTGAAGAAGAGGAAAGAATACTAATGATAAATATTGACGAGGTGCCGTGGAGTATCTCTCAGAGTGGTAGAATGAAGCAGAACTATGGTCCGAAGGCTAATTTCAAGAAGAGAAAAGTAGCGATTGGAAATTTTGATGGGTTTCCAGGGTTCTCTAAGTTTCTTCAAGACAGATTTAACAGTGTTGATTTGTTAAGAGGTTATCAAGTGATTGAGCAATGTTCATTAGAATACGATCCTAGGAAGGGAGCGTCAATTGATCCTCACATTGATGACTGTTGGATATGGGGTGAAAGAATTGCTACGGTTAATTGTCTCTCTGATTCTGTACTAACTTTAACACCTTTTAAAGGAGAGAAGAGTAAATATAATTTGTATTGTGCTGAAGAATACCCACCTATAGTTAATGACGAAGGAAAATTAATCACAAGTGATAACAAGCCCGAAAAGTCTGCATTAACAGCTTGGGGACCAGATTCAGATTTGGATGTCATAATTAGAATACCAATGCCAAGGTAATTTTAATTTACACAAATATGCCTATATTAAAGTAAGTTACAAACATAAAGTAAGCCTTGATTTAATTATTTGGAGGTGAAGTAGATAGGTTTAACAATCAGTATATAAATCAGATATTATATTTTAGTTTGGCTGTTTGTTTGTTCCTTCTTCTCAGCATCTTAAATGAACCAATGGTCATGAAATTTAACTATAGTGTTTTTAATACTACAATCAATTGATTGACAATATCTGCAGATGTTATTATTACTCATGATGGAATAACACATTTGCTGCCAGTTGGCTATACAAATTTTACTGCTCCTACTGACCTACAATTGATACACCATATTAATTAAAATTATATTTATTATACACTTTTTTTGTCAAAGAAAATTGTAGCTTTGTGGTTTGCTCACTATCTATCATAATTACACCACACATTACACATTATTACACCATATTAAATTTGAATGGGCCAGCCATAAATCATGTCATATGTTAAGAGGGAGGTGACAATTGGTGGAAGGGGTTCTAAATTTTGTGACATTACATGACTAGCTAAGCTAGTTACATTTAATATATGTTTACCCCTATTATTGCATCTGTCCATTTATTATTGTAATAAGCTTTAAAATACAAAATTTGATCTATTAATGAAAAACTTCAAGATATTTCCAACTCTATCTGTATGGTTGTAGAGTTTAAATTATTAAAAGATAATATAAATGGAAATAAAACTAACTACAGAACTGCTGTTTTCATTTAATAATTTCTTGATGCAAAGTTGCAAAATATGTGATGTCACTATGGAGGAAGGAGTCTTACAAATGTGACCAGCTGTGACTAGGAAGGGGGAGAGGTGGGACATGAAATTTGTGTGACATAATTTTTGGATGGCCTCTTGTTTGTGGATCTTGAATCTGAATATTTTAATTTCTGGTAAACATAAAAAAATGTTGGCCCCAATTTGCCACCCTTAGGCTCCAGCCGACTAAGCCTGTTGGTAAATCTGCCACTGATTCTGTTTCAAAAATAATATTTAATAAAGTAATTTCACATTTCAGAAGATCTCTCCTAGTCATATATGGTGAGCCAAGATACCATTGGGAGCATTTTGTACTCCGTGAAGATATAACATCAAGAAGAGTATGCATAGCATACAGAGAGTTCACTCCACCATACATGCCTGGTGGTAATTATGAGAATATTGGCAATGAGATACGGATGAAAGCCAAAAACTTTTGGGACCATTACCAAAGATATTACAATGGACATGTTGATATGCAAAACTGATTTAGTTTAAAGTGCAGCAGTCCATTGTGCTTTAGCTCATTCCTATGTTAAATAGTGATATTATTTATAACAAATACCAGTGGCTAATAAATTTTAGAATGATTGATTTTGGTTTTCTTAAATGATTCTAGCTAAAACTTTTACTTCAGTTTCATCTAATATACTTGTGTTCCATGCTCAGTCATGGTACTCTTTCAAGTATTTGATTACTTTGCTTTAAATAAATATTCTTTAAGAATCTTATATTTTTTAGGAATAAACTTTAATTCATTATTGAATTTCTTAGAAACCAGTAAAGTACCACATTTTATGAAAATCAATTTGAAATTAAACTTGGGAAGGGTGAATAAACAAACTCACTGTTGTTTATTTGTATAAATATGAATTTTAAACTTCACTAATGTAAAATTGGTTTCTATTTTTAATACAGTACATGAAATCATATACATAGTTAAGTAATTTCTTTTAAGTACCTGCTTAGGTGTACTGCCACTAGCAGCTTTTAGAATAGTATAAATATGAGTTTGTTTTTTTTTTCTTTCTCGCTTTATTTGCTCAACTAGTCACCATCACGAAATATTGCATACAAAGCCAGGCCAGCCAGCCAGCATTGCCAGGTGGTAGGGCATTTGCCCGACTGGATGTGTACCACCCCTGGTCTAGAGTATGTCGTCGTAACAGCCTTGGGTTGTGTTCCGGCATTACTGGCCAGGTTCCAGTCTCCTTTAAGAGAACAGCAGCACATTTGTAGCACCTTTGGTGTTGCAAATATCTATAGGTGATGGTAACCACTTTCCATCAAGTGGGCCGTCTGCCCGTCTGCTGGACTCCTGCAATAAAAACATTGGTCAGGGGTACCGGAAAGGATATAGGAAAGCTTTCATATAGAGAAAGTAGTCCATATAAAACCAAATAACGGTGCTGTCGCGTTTTTTTAGAGTGAAACTTTTAGAATCATGAACTGAAACTCGATGAAACGAAAAAAAGCGACACTAAAAAGAGATAAATATCGTTCGTTCTACTATTGGTATAATCTATCCTTCAATAAATCTATTACTTTTGTCTGGAGTTTTTGGCGGGAACTGAAAGGAGATGTTGTGCTGTGCAGTTTTATTTTCTAAAAATGTGTAAAATCAATAAAATGAACATAGTTGCAGGATATTGATAGTTTTTGAGTAGTAATTATGTGTTTTCAGTTTTGTGAGAAAGGTGAACTGTATAATCAAATGTGGCCTTTTGAGTTGTCACAAGAACTCCATTGAATGGCACTAGATTACCTACAGTTCAGCTCTGCTACACATAGGCTTAGAAAATGAAGAAACTATATTGTAAACAAAGATCTGGCTTAAAGGCCTTGTTGCCAAGCCATAAACCTAAATAAAAAAAATAGTTTTGTCTAGTTTGTACAATGAATTTAAAATGAGAAAAAAATCAGAGAGGCTATTTCGGGCCGGCAGATATTGAAAATGTGACTTATATAGAAAGTTGTCCATCTGTTAAAGCATCACGTACTGAAGGGATTTAAATAAAACTCGATACAGACCTAGTTTATATCCCGGGTGTACGCTTAGGACACTTCTTAGTCCATAGATGATACACTATATATAAAGATCTTAGTCCGAGAAATTACATCGTTTCTTTGGGATAGACGAATATAGCCAAAAATATGGCGCTGCGTTCACTTATATTCGATGTTGCCGTTTGAATTTGCTAATCAAACGTCGTCATGACCACAGAGCACATTCTATATATATATATATATATATATGCTACGTTCCATCCATTAGGGACTCACAACGACCACGTTCACGGCCGCGATTTTTCCCGTTCCACTTGCTTGCCGGCGCTACAATCGTAAATCCAAGTGGAACGGCTATTCAACCCACCTCTTAACATAGCGTTGTGTGATCAAAAATGATGACGTCATTAGTGACGTTTTCGCCACGACCACAACGACCGGGGTCGCCTTGTGAAACGGCTAACGGAGCATTTTTAGCGTTGTGAGCTACTAATGGAACGCCCTCATAGAGTAATGACAACGCCAACGGGAGTTTTTGGCGGGAACTGAAAGGAGATGTTGTGCTGTGCAGTTTTATTTTCTAAAAATGTGTAAAATTACTCTAAAATGAACAATAGTTGTAGGATATTGATAGTTTTTGACTAGTAATTATGTTTTGTGCGAAATGTGAACTGTACAGTCAAATGTGACTTTTTGAGTTGTCACAAGAACTCCGTTGAATGGCACTAGCTGATTACCTACAGTTCAGCTGTGCTACACATAGGCTTAAGAAAATGAAGAAACTAAATGTATATTATAAACTAAGATCTGGCTTAAAGGCCTACCTCCAAGCCATAAACCTAAATAAAAAAATAAAAAAACAACGCCAACGTTGTTTCGCTAGCCCGGTTAGTTTCAAACACGTCACAGAGTACTTTATATATATTGGTTTCAATTTAAAATTGAATTATTATGATGTTAAACTACTGATAAAAGAATGGTAAACTTGTTCTTGAAGCTAAAGTAAATTATACGTCACCTTGTTTCAAAAGTAGATAAATATTAATGAAACGTAGTTAAAATAACAAACACATGATTAAATACCTATAACGCAAAGATAAAAATTCATTGTGATTAATCTTAAACAAATAACACCATATAAGTAAGTAGGCTATGCAAACAAAATGTGTTTCTAAAATACACAAACAATTTTATGATGTTTCATTATTCCTAAGGAATGCAAACAACTTTATTTTTACATGACAAAGAAGCTACTCAACGTTTCTTAGTCTTCTTAATTATTTTGAAAACTCCATAGCCGGAGCCATAGGCGTCCTCTTAGCATGGAAGAGCGTTGCTGGAACGCACACTTACAGAATATTGGCGTGTAATATTTACTATTTAGCCTTGAGCAGAATCGTCTTTTGTCTGTGGTGCAATGTAGTACCAAAGAGTACATTGAATATATAAAGATGTAGTACGATCCAGGCGCAGGAGTTGAGGTGATGCACACCGTTCTCCTTACAGGTACACACACGTAGGCATAATACAATGCGATAAACGGATGAACATGAAGCTTCATGGGGTTTTTGTTTTTACTAAAATGGCTACGGTCCGTAAAAGTGAAATATAACTTGTTTTCGTTAGTCTTCGCGTGGTAAAGTCGTGGTAGCGTAATGGCTAACGCACGCGTCTCAAACTCAAAGGGCGCGGGTTCGATCCTGACCGGAACGTATGCACCACTTAGTCAGTTTTCTGGTCTAATGTGCATATTGTTACAAGTACCACGTGCTAACAACGGTGAAGTAAAAGGTGATGTAACTTGCACATCGAGATAACTGATGTGTCAAACCTTCCAAGCTGCCTCGGACAAGCGTGGCGGGTATACTATCCGTTCCCCCCTATAATGGAAGGCACGAGCCCAGCAGTGGGATGTTTATGGGCTTATATTGTCGTATATTATAAGTCTTCGCGACTATTACACATGATAAAATGATTTGATTTAAAGACGTATGCAGCTCCTGCGCCGTAGGATTGACGGCATCTTAAGGTCCTATAACAATTTTCTTCTTCCATGCTATAATCGTGGTGAGCCCTGGTAGATAAGTGATTAGCGCAATCGCTTCTGAAGCTCAAAAGGCGAGGGTTCGAATTCTCGGCGGAAAGCATGCACCACTGGACATTTTTTCTGACCTAATATGCATATTGTTACAATTTCTATGGGTGAAGGAAAACATCTCGATGAAACCATCGAGATGACTGATGTGTGAAAGCCGCCATTCCGCGTTGGGCAAGCCTGGCGAGTATACTGTCCGTTCCTGTATAATTTAATAAAAATGGGAGGCCTGAGTCCAACAGTGGGCCGTTTATGGAATGTTATACAGTTAAAAAAAAACAATGATTTTAAGCGTTCATATTTTTTTTTTACATATTTACAACCATTAATACCTCTAAACAAAAAAGTTACGTTATTAAATTAGTTATTTACGTATGTATGCATCTAAGTATAAAAGAAATACATAAAATACTTATACGTATAGATACTTTCTATAATTATATAGAACAATATATATATCGAGGGCTTCATAACAAACGGGCATACAGACAGAAGTGCAGTTTTACACAAGGGACAAAAGTGTGAATAAAACAAAACTAGTTGATTGTGTAAGGCTGAAATTTGGAATACCTTTCTATTTGCATACCGGTAAGACTTTATAAATTGTAACATGTATAGATTTTAATAAACAACAAAAAAATGGAATTTTTGCGAATACGCCCATTTGTTATGAAGCCCTCGAATTAAGAAAACACAAGCGCTGTAACGTAACATGTTGGTATGTTTCCAAATATAGGTAAAGATGTTTTAAGTCAGAAGACAGGGAGATGATTAACTTCTAAAGTCGTAAAAATATGTGCCTCAAAACTTTTAACTATGAAGGGCAAATTTTTTAAAAACTGGTCCTCTATGGTCATTGTCATAGTTTGTGGATTGGCCCAATTTGGCCGACTTTATGTGTCTGTAATTAATGTCATTTATTTATAAAATAAACCGCAGACACATCTTTAAAATATTTTTGTACATTGCGAAAGTGACAATTTCTTGATATAAATTTAATTTAATAATAATAATTAAAAAATGTTGAAAGCAACAATGAATCATCTATGCGACACTAGTAGCTGAAGGGTCAATATACACTCCTTGACTTTCTGTTTTACGTGCTTCCTCGGCCTGTCTGGCCAGGATCATTTGCTCCTTGATCTTCCAAGTCATGAGCGCTCTCTCACTCTTCATTTTACGGATACACCTGGCTAGCAGGAGGGCAAATATCACCCCCAATAACTAGAACAAAAGAGGAGAAATAACGACCGCTAAAAGCTAGCTCACTCATAAATCTCTGCACTTCATAACATACTTATACGTAAATTACTAATTCTAATACTTCCTAACTAAAAAACTAATTGATATAAGCTTTGAAAAATAAATAATAATAAATAAATATTTGTAGTTAAAATAAGATTTTTTATTTTAAATTGACCTGTGTTTAAATATCACGCATCGAATTCAAGTAACAACTAGATCAGCTAGTTAAAGTCAAAATTAAAGGAAACACAATTTAATAACAAACAAGGATTGTAAATTACTTGAAAAAGAGTTGAAAGTACGTGAAAATAATATCTATTCTAAAGATACTTTTATCAATAGTATAGATTTGACGAAATTAACGTTATCTTTCAGTAGATATAAATAAAATAAGCTTCCTTGTTTATCTAGATGTAAGCAACATAGTAGTAATGTATGTTGTTATATCTAGAATTTTAGATAGAGATAGATTTAAATCAAATAGGTAACACGGATATGTTAATGTTCAAATATTGTGTAAATGCGTTAGAATAATTGATCCGTAATTTAAAATTTTAAAGTCTGTATACGTGTGAATGTCGTTTCAGATAATAAATTATTATAACCGTGGTCCATCATAGACGCTGAAAATGGCGTCTAACCCCATAAATGGGGATAATATCCCCAATCTGGAGACCCATTTCTTAAGCATCCGTTAACCGCGTTCAATATCATGTCGCAGCCAACGGTATTGATAACCATCGCCTCATCAAAATATCACAAGACGACAATAAAAAAACATACCTTAATAAACATTACTGACACGCCCAATACGCCAATCACAGTTGCGTTCTGCACTAAAACATTGACCAACGCTGCTTTGCACCCGTTGGAGTACATCCTCGTACAATGTTCCTCTGCACTATTCACACAGCATGAACTCGGTATCACCATTGTGACATGATCCCCGTTGTTATTCAATGAGATGACTACGGTGGAGAAGTTTCCGTTTGAGAAGTCCATACCCATGTAATCGTTGTATGAGTAGCCTCCACAACAACCCAGCTGAAAAATGAGTCAACAAACTTTTTAGCTCATGATGCATGAAGACCCTACCCGAAAATCAGATCAATCCTATTTTTGTGCAAAAGTGTAAAATGAACAGGACATGAAATCAGTCCTCATTGCGAAATCTCTGAACGTTTTGAAACGTATGAAGTCCAGGGCCTAATTCTGCTATTGCTACCTTGTCAAAATCGCCGGATCGCCTGTTTGCGTGGATTTAGTAGAACGCGAATTTTTGACACTGTCGCAACGGAATCGTGCTTTAAATATCGTCGCATCGCAAGTTTTTTTGAACTTTACTGAATTTATGCTTATGTTTGAATCAAGTCTGATAACGCTTTTGGTGTAATGGTTACAATAGTCGCCTTATATCCACTTGCTTGTGACAGATATCATCCAGTCGAACCAAACTAGTAATACAAGAAATCGACTTTAAGCTGCTTTACTCTGGACTACTGTCGAAGAGTCATAACTTGAGTCGTTAAACATTCATTAAGTTGTTTGATCAGATATCACGGGTATCTTAAATTTTGCGTTGAGTATGTGGTTCTAATTTTAGAAGACAAATTCTTCATCATACTGTAAGATGTTCAAGGATGGAAAGTTGAAGGTGAGAAATAATTACATGAGAGAACTTTGAAAGTGTCAGCCGTGATTAGAAAATTTAAAGAAAAAGGCTAAAGTTGTAACGCATGTAATGAGAAGGGATCAAAGTTATGTGAGACAAAAAAATGTTAAACCGAAAGATTGATTGATACAAGTGTAATTGTAGACCAAGAAAGAGATGGATTATGTGAAGGACTTGGTTCGGAATAGAAGATTATGGAAGAAAAAGACGCAACGCATCGGCTCCTTTAGTATTGCAGATGTCCATGGGCCACGGTAGCCACCTGTCACCAGGTGGTCCGTTTGCCAGTTTGCCTATTAGCAAACATAAAGAAAATGTAAGGAATGTTTGCTGTGAAGCAAACATTTTTATATAAGGAATGTTTGTTGTGAAGAATGATGTAGAATGACTATGATGACTTACCCTAGTCTGAAGACTATCAATTTCATCGCGAATCTCGGCATCGGCTACGTATTCTTGAATTGGAATATACACGTATTTCATCATTGCGTCTGCACTCATCGTGAAAGCAAGGGTGACGACTATCAATTTCACGATTAGAATTAGCGATAAAATGATGGCGTACTGCAATAAAGAAAACATTCAATGCCACCTTTATCGATAGATAAAGACAACAGAATATCAAACCATCAACAGTGAGAAGTTTCTTGAACAAGTACGGCTAAGTCTAACTTGTTGAATTTGGAGAAGAAGAACTGGATTAATTAGCAGAAGCCATGGTAGCTCAGTAATTAACGTACTCGCATTTCAAACTCAAATGAGGTGTGTTCGAATCCTGGCCGGAAAAACAAGTCCCTCTTACGACGTGCAATAAGTACCGATGACAAAGGAAAACATCGTGATCAAAGGTGCAACTTTGACATACATCGAGATAACCGATGTATCAAATCCGCCAAGTCGTCTTGTAAAGGGTAGCTAGGAGGTCCACACCTGACAGTGAAGTATTTATGGGCGATTAGTAGGGGCAGTAATCCTTACCTAAAGTTATCTTCGACTATAAAATTGGAGTTTGAAGTGATTTTTTTATATCGAGCAATGTCGATTAAAAGTGAATATTAGTTGTTTGATGTCGATTGCTTTTCTAGAAGAATCATGTGCTTATCTTGAACATGTGAAATTAGTCCAAGACCTACAATTTGGCTCAAGCTTTTACTTAAATGAAATGAATTGTTTGATGAAATTTCATGTTATGTACCTATTCATGACAATGGCTGGATACACAGATAATGCACACTCATATTTAAAATGAAGAGCTACAAAGTCGTGCTAGTGCTTACCAAGTTAACCATACAGGTGCTTTGCTTCAAACTACCAAAGAATCCAAACGATGAAACCACCATCAACATTAATCCAAGGAAGACACATAATACTGAAGGAGTAAAGAACCATCCAGTCTTGGCACTCTCGTAGAAAGTGGCGAAACTATGGTAATGTGAGTAGACGGATATGCCCAACACTATCATCAGAGAGGCTATAACCTAAACAAATAAATTATCAAATGTTTACAATACAAATTCTGGTCTTACTACTTACTTTAGAATAAAATAGAATATGCTTTATTAATACAGATAAAGCCGGGGTACCTGCCGTTCTAGAACCGAACGGTTTGTGCCACGACGATGGCAAGAGACATGATGGAATATCTTTGGCGCCCTGGAGGATGGGTCGCCCTTTAGTATAGGACGCGTCTTTCGTCGATACTCTGGCCGCGTCCCATCTTTCAGCCACTAGCATGTCTGCTGATACAGCTACTGCACAACAGGTGGCCCTAAAATGCCGCAAATATTCCGCCATCGGAAATGGTTACATGTTTGTTACTTTTGGGGTCGAGAACCTGGGTCCATGGGGGGCCGAGGCGCACAAACTTTATCAAGACAGCGACACGCCTGATAGACGTCTCACGTGACCAAAAGACTGGTCTAAACCTCGGGCGTTGCCATACAGCGAGGTAATGTCGCCAGTCTTTTGGGCACGTTTCCAACTGACAGCTGTCTGGCACTAGATTTTATAGTTTAATTTTAATTTGTATACTATAGTTTTATTTAATTTTTCAAATTCATAAATTAGTACAAAATAATATATCATGAAAAATTATCAAAATGATTACATACAAATACAGAAAAATAATCTTTTCCCTATTAATATTATAAATGCGAAAGTAACTCTGTCTGTCTGTCTGTCTATCTGTCTATTCCGTTTTCACGTAAAAACTACTGGACCGATTTGGCTGAAACTCAGTATATATATTTTCGATGCCGAGAATGAACATAGGATACTTTTTATCCCGAAAAATGGTATAGTTTCCAGGATAAAAATATATTTGTCTTTCTGTTTGTTATGCTTTTACGGAAGAACTAATGGGCCGATTTGGCTGAAATTCGGGACGTATGTAAATTAAATACCGAGGGTGGACAAGAGATACTTTTCATTTTGGCCTTTTCGGTAATTTTGGCCTTTTTGGTCATTTTGGCTATTTTAGCCTATTTACTCATTTTGGCCATGTTGGTCACTTTGGCCTTTTCGGTCATTTTGGCCATGTTGGTTATTTTAGCCTTTTTGGTCATTTTGGTCATTTTGACCATGTCGGTCACTGTGGCCTTTTTGGTCATTTTGGCGATGTCAGTCATTTTGGCCTTTTTGGTCATACTTTTTATCGCAAAAATAAAACTAAAATAGATGAAAGTTTGAGTGACAGACTAATCATTTCTCAAGTTTATAGATATAAAAATTCATAATCTATAGAAGTGAAGAAAAGTGCGATAGTAACTCGATCTGTCTGTCTATCTGAATATCGAAAATGAACATAGATACTTTTCATCCCGGGAGATGGGATAGTTTGCGATATAAATAAATATAAAAAAGTAAATCTTATGAGGGCAATTAGCACCAATATAAAAATATAAAACAATTTAACCTGTTTTAACGCCGGCTGTTTAAACAAGAGGTACGCACTAGAGTTTGACCCGCGGCAGAGCCGCGGGGTAAACTCTAGTATATTGTATATCATTGCACGTCGTTGTGCACAGTTGCACAGTTCAATTTTGTTGATCCATCTAATATCAGCTTGCGAGCTAATTTACTTCTAGAATTATTTATAATAAATTAGCATTGTGGTAATTGTTAAAATTGGCCACTACGTGTTGGCCTCCCCATGGCCCCACGCAAGCCCTCCTAAAGTACGGGCCATTTTTATGGCCCGTGGTCTTGAAAGACACAATAATGATGTTAATCTTTAAGTATCAACTAATTGTGCCCTCAATTTCGTCCGCGTGGTTTTTTGCGGAACCCTAAAAAAAATAGCTAAGTTATTCCTTGTAACATCAGCTATTTGCCAGTGAAAGTCCCGTCAAAATCGGTCCAGCCGTTTCATAGATTAGTCGGAATGTCCAGAGAGATAAACAAAATTTTAAAAATTGATTTTGATATAAGTACTATACATACTTTCATATGCATTTAGTAAAAAGCTGTTATGTAGACATTACAAACATACATTTTTATTTTATTTACCAAATTGATTGAATATCAATCAATTTGGTTGAAAGATCCAGAAGTGAAATGACACGATTGTATTCAATAGCGCTAAATAATTCAAGTTTGTGTTTACTTATATGTATATGAACCACTTTGGTTGATTCATATGACAGTTCTTAAAACAACACTACAAAAACCAATCGATCATTAAATTTTTATTATTATTAAGTATTAATGAGTAGTAGGTGCAAATACTCACGAGAAACATGGCTGTGATCGTCAATAATAGAAATCTAATCGATTTCATATTATATTCAGCTTCTGTCTTCGTGAACTTCATTTTCTGCGCGTTTGGATCCGTTTGCGCTACCATATTTTATAATTCGTATTGAAACACAGTATTGTCTTTATCCTCGAACAAAACCCATCTGACGGGCTATCGGCTGATAGTTAATGTATTATCTGATAAGAAATGTTTTTCTATGTGCTGTAGAGCAAGGGAACTATTTAGAAGGAACGAACGCCGCGATTTAGTTGCAATGTTTAAGGCTGGGCTCAAACGGACCACCAACCACAGCCACCGGTGGCCAGCGACAAGCAGTTTACATGCTTGATATGCATAGGGTCTCCCGCAGACGTGTGATGTTCACGTGGTGGCGCGTGGCGGAGGCCCGTTTGCGCGCAACCTAAATAAAAATTAGTCGTGGCATACCCATAATTATTCTATTCTAACTATTGTTAGGCACGTTTCAGAAATTACTAGAAGCATACCACGTTTTATTGCACATAATACATTAGATTAGAAGTCATTAATGTAATATTCTCTGATAACGTTGCTTATGTTACCATTAGTAAATAGGTTGCACGGAAAATATACTTGATATTAAGACTTGTGAAGGCGTGGTAGCTAAGTGGTTACGACCTGAACTCAAAGGGCACAGTTTCGAATCCAGGCTGGATAGTTTTTACCGTTAGGCAGTTCGCTGATCTAATCTAAAGCACGTGCTAACAACGGTGAAGGAAAATATCGTGATGACACCTGCACATCGAGTAAACCGATGTTTCAAACCTGACAAGCCGCCTTGGACAAGCGTGGGGGGGATACTGTCCGTTCCCCTATAGTGGGAGACCTGAACCCAGCAGGGGCCGTTAATAGGCTGTTATTTATAAAGAAATCTTTGTTTTTTTTTATATTTCATTAGTTCAGCAGACAGGCAGACGGCCCACATGATGAAGTGCGGTTACCATCGCCTATGGACATTTGTAACACCAAACGCGCTATCAAAGTACTTCTAAAGAGTACTCGAGTTGTGTACCTCCACTGGAACACAACTCGAGGTTGTTATGGCGGCATACTCTAGACCAGGGGTAGTAGCCACCCAGACGGACAAATACCCTACCACCTAGCTGTGACTTGCTTTATCACCTATTAGGACAGGCCACCCGGCCTTAGAAAATTGTATTCCTCCTCCGTTCTTGCGGATAGGATATTCTTTCTTCTATCTAAAATTTCAGTGTCTTTCAGGCTGACCGTTCGCAAACGAAAGACGATTGAAAGTTAGGCCTCTGTTACTTCATACAATTAAATAAAAACATGATAAATTAATATCATTGAATTGATAAAATAACAAAACAAGCAAGTATAGCTAATTAATGTATGTTTCGCCATTATGACGGCTTTCTCCTTATCAGGCGGCTGAAAGATAACCCTTATCGATACACGCTTATCTATCTGCCCATTTAGATTTATATGGAAAATTCACAATCGATCTATCTAGTTATTACGTACAAATATCAGAATGGTATAGAAGGAGGATATATAGATATGTTTATAGATATTGTAAATACTGTTGGGGTACACCTTCGCCGGGAGGGATCGCACGAAGAAATTTATTATATTTTCAAATTATTTGCTCTTATGTCTACGCTGAGTCACCGTCATATTATTCTAAACGTCTCGTCTACATTATGCTCACTTCCACTTCACGGTACCCCACTTGTTGTTACGAGTTGCGAGAGACTCGAATTAAAATGCCGTTAGAATTACTATAGAGTTTATTAGAACTATACAAACACGTAATAACACAGGCACAATTATAACCAAACACAACAGATCCAAACGTAATGCGGAAGGTCGTAATTCAATAAATCGCCCAAAGGCCGTAATTATTAGATTCTCGTTATGTACACACGTCACGCCCGTATCGTAATTGTCGGTTGACTTCCCCCCTCCCTCAATCAGGCCATCGTTTTATACTGCACAAATGCAATGTGCCCGTATCGTAGTCGACGTAATCCGTAACACCTGGCCAATGATTCGGCCGCAAGCGGCGATAAACTGGTACAATAAAACAATGGGCTGTTCTCTAGAAACGTATGCCAAAAAATAAGTGAACAAAAGAAGACGATCATAAAAGAATTGCCAATTGAAATGCCGTCATGTCATAAAATGTGCTTCGCGAAAGTTGTCTTTGTCGGGGGGCTAAGTTGTAACATTATTAAAAACACAATGTGTTCTAATAAGTTGCCTTTACATAGTTAATCAAGCTCTAAGAGATTTAGTTACCTATATGAGGCTAACTTGTCAGATAATTTTTAGATTTTAATTTGTATTCAATATTTTTATATGAATATAATTCAGTATTCTACTTAGTCTTGAGAGACTATGGGTAGAATACAATACAAATAAGTTACGTTATCTTACATTGTATTCAATAGTATATAATTAATAAACAGACTTAAAATATCAACATATTTTGTTCTTTATGGACTCAAACATTAAAATTGTGAAGTAATCAGAGTTATATATTAAATAAAACATGGACTTATATCGAAATGTGTCACTAGTTTATAATCAATATACCACTTAACATAATTTAGAAACACATATAAAAAGTCTTTCAAATTACATTTGAATATTATTACTTACTAGCTGCGCCCCGCGGCCTCTCCCGCGTGGTGATTGAAAATCGTCATAATTCCAAAATAAAAGATTTTTTCTAAAATAAAAGTTAAGTTAAGTTACTCCTTATTACATCAGCTATCTGCAAATAAAAGTCCCGTCAAAATCGGTCCAGCCATTTCAAAGATTAGCCGGAACAAACAGACAAAAATTGTAAAAAAATAATATTTTGGTGTATGTAGTACCGTATATATATTCATATGCATGTAGTAAAAAGCGGCTATTTCAATATTACAAACAGAGACTCCAATTTTATTTATATGTATAGATTTCATAGTTTCTTATTAATTTGCAATTTTCATTAAGACATATACACAAAACGTTTTTTACAATCTCCCAAAAATCAACTTCTTTAAGTCTGTCTACTATTAAGCGTGCAACATGATACTCGCTTCGCTCACATCCCTCGCTACTTTTTTTTATTTACATGCATATATTTATATGTCATTCTGATGAGTACAAGCTACATTACTCCAAAGTTTCATCAAAATCTGTCCAATTAGTTTTTGTATAAAATTAACCATACCATTAAAATTCGTGCATCATGTAAGTCTTATAACATCCAAAGAGGATTGGCTTCACATTCAATAGCTTTTCATAGATCTAGTGTTAGTTATTTAATTTATAGAAAATTAACCGATTATTGTGAAATATATAAAACATATATTACTTGTAATTTATAGCCAAATATTATGTAGTTTACGCGGGATTCAAATGTACTATCTACATACTTATAGCATAGCCCATACGACATAACGTAAAAATAGTAATTTATGTGGAAATGCGATACACCGATAATATTACGTCATACATATACTAATATGTGATTGTAAGTCCTGGTAGCACAATGGCTAGCGCACGCGTCCCAAACTCAAAGGGCGCGAGTTCGAATCTTGGCCGGAACACAGGTCACTATTTCTGACATAATGTGCATATTGTGCAACGGTGAAGGAAAACTTGGTGATTAAACCTGCACATCGAGATAGCCAATGTGTCAAACCTGCCAAGCTGTCTCGGACAAGCGTGGCGAGTATACTGTCCGTTCCCCTGTAGCGGGAGACCCGAGCCCTGCAGTGGGCGATTATTATATTTAATTCTGATTGCACACATAACAGTAACCACATAATAGAAATAGATTATTTTTGTTACTCGTGACGTTCAAGACATAAGGAAAGCTGTTTGTATGGTATTAAAAAGGTAAATAAAACAACCGTCCATTAATTAAAAATAATTTTGTATAATACACATGGCCCACAATATAATACTTTTTTAAGAAATCATTTGACATTAATATATTAAACTATTAAACAAAACATCGTTCGAATCTTTATTTGGCCCTAACTGATAATAATATACCTATTTTAATTTACTTTACAATGTACATTATGGACGCAAAGCTGTCTTTAACAACAGCTATGATACCACCTTGAACAATTGTTAAGATATAAATACAAATCCACGAAGTCTCTATAAAATAATATAGAATTAGTGGAATGTTTTAAATATAAATATAATATTTAATTTTTTTAAAAACGATCACAAACATATGATACTTTTTTTAAAGTAACAAAATAAAAAGCATTATTTTTCGTATTGCGTCTAATAAACCGACAAACTTAAGTTTGCCGATGTAAAGTGCCGCTAGTAGTAGTGTCTATGCCGAATTCCAAATGTTAAGGAAAATTTAAATGTAATACCGGCAAACTTAAGTTTTTAGTTTTAAGCTTTGGTTTGTCCGTGGAATGGAACGTAGACGACCGGTGCCTTCTTCTCACTGTCGGGGTTCAGGGAAGTGTATGCGTTGATCATGCGCTCCTGAATTTCCCAACGCCTGCGTTCGCGCTCAGATTTTGCCTTACGGATAGAACTTGCCAGCGAGAATGAAAACACAATCCCGATTAACTGAAAAAAGAAATTTAAAAAGAACCTCAGTAACATTTAAATATGGAAGCTTCAACTTTGTTAATTTTACTCAGTAACTTTTTTTTCTTTATTTAGGTTTATGGCTTGGCAGCTTGGCCTTTAAGCCAGATCTTAGATTACAATATAGTTTCTTCATTTTCTCGTGTAGCACAACTGAACTGTAGGTTATCAGCTGATGCCATTCAACGGAGTTCTTATGACAACTTGAAATGCCACAGTTGACTATACAGTTCATATTTCTTACAAAACACATAGTTACTACCCAAAAACTATCAATACTCTACAACTATTGTTCATTTTAGAGTAATTTTACACGTTTTTAGAAAACTGCACAGCACAACGTGTCCTTTCAGTTCCCGCCAAAAACTCCTCAGTAACTGTTATGCAAGTTATGGTATAGATTTATTTACATTTATGTACAGACTGATATTGATCGTTCTTAAGTCACAGTTCTGTGTTGAGAATTTCGACTATTCAGTAAGCATTAACATTTTTAAATTGCCACAAGAACACCGTTGTTGGCGCCAAACCTACAGTTTGGTTTCTAGGCTTGAATATTATCATAATTTTAACATACTTAAAAAATCATTCATATACAAAACTCGACACTGGTTAAATACACAAAATGTGCAGAGACATATTTAAAAACAACATATAAATCTAATTATTACATAATTGCGATTCACAGGCACGCCGTTTTAGCTAAGTTGCTAAAGCATTGTTATTGGAAAACAACCTGGATTTGGACATATTGCACGTATTATTTATAATCACCACTTGCAGTCTCGTGGAGAATCGTAAAGGAAAACATCGTGATGAAACTTATGCGAGTTAACAACTGATGTACGAAACCCGTTAATTCGTATTGGACAAGCGTGGCGGGTGTACTGTCCTTTCCCTTAGAGTGGCAGGCACGAACCCATCAATGGAACGTGTTTATTATTTAAGCCAGAATTTCAACCGTGGTTGCCAGCCTTACACTTTCATACATTACATACTATACTCATCTCTGACTATAGTAATGTATAATAATATATATGTCTAACTCCCTCCCCCAACACCGAGTACGCGCGAAATACAGCGGCGTCGGCGCGTTTTGCAACACTTCTCTACGAACCATGGGACTCTAAACTTCTGAACATACTTGTATACAAAAACAATATCAAAGGCCGTCCCAGTGAACCGTTCGACTTCGATTTTTGTGATTGTGTGAAGTGGTAGCAGACATAAATGTTCTACGTGCTATGTAAGTTATAATGTATTCATATTTATTACTATTTTAATACACAACAACGGTCGCTCAAAGTTGAACTATTTGCTAACCAGCGGTTATTATTCGGATTCCCGGATACATTCCTAAAGTATTCTTTGGAAATCCGGATACAAACAGAACGTTTATGGGCTGTTGTAATTATTATAATCAAGTAACCTGTATAAAAGCGATGGTCATAGCTCCAGCTCCAAGCAACCCAGCGCTCTGATAGACGAGATAAAATACTCTGGGCAGGCATCCATTGGCGTACAACTTTGTGCATTCGTCAACTTCCATGTTATCAATTAATTCGTAGCGAGATTCAGCGCAACATGAGTTGGGGACTGTGATGTTTGAGGTGGATATGCCTAAGACACCAGTCGGTGGGCTCACTGTCTCCCAATCCATGTACGAGTCCACACCGCAGCAGTTCAGCTGGAATTAAGAAAAGATAACAGTTAAGACCCTTGTAACCCAATATTTATAGCTTTTGGGGTCGATACCCATAGTCCATGAGGGTGAATCGCACAAGCTTTATGAAGACTTAGCTAAACGTCTGGCGGACGACTGGTCGTCACAGGCAACCAATCATAATCTGGTTTGTACTTCGGGCACTAAAAAGTGCTCTGCACTTTTGACTAGACCGAGCTATTCGTGTTTCGATGCACTGAAATCGAATTTGGGGTAAGTTTGGTACACGCAACTTCAAAATTTTAAGTAAATTGTAGAAAACCGCAAAAATGGAAAACGTTTTATAGAACTAGATTAATTAGATATGATTTTTATGTATTTCGATCCGCTGATACTGAATCTCAGGCCCATTTGGGCGTCGAAAATCCGAGTAAATTGCAAAAAAAACTAACTCCAGATGGATTCAGCGTACGAAATACATAGAACAGTGGGTGTGTGTGTGTGTGTGTGAAAATTGTGGTAGTGTAATGGGTAGCGTAAGCGTCCAAAGGCAAATGGCGCGGGTTCGATCCTGGCCGGAACGCGTGCACCGACTTTTAACCTATTGTTAAAATAAAATAATAGCTGAAAATTGTAGTGGAAATTAGATTAGAGATTAAACACCATAAAAGATGTAAACTTACCCTGCTTTGTATGAAATCGAAGGCGCCTTGGACTTCGGGGTTATGGTAGTAATAAGGCATGGTGGTCCGCAGATTTTCGTTCAGCATGCTGGCTACTTGGCTACGGAGGGCGTATGCCGCAACCACAGCGGCTATCTCAAGCACAAACACCAAGCTCAGGATCACTGCAAACTAATTGATAAAATCTCATAAGGAAGCATTAGCATGTTAATTTTAATTTGACGTGGAATATCAATCAATCGATGACTTCATTTGCAAGAATGCAGTTAGGTGTTATACAATTTTTGATGCACAGTATATTCTATCACACAGGCCAATCTCACGACAAAGCATAGCCAGTATTGGCTTATACAGTGCCTTCATAAAAATGTCAGCAATTTGGTTTTCTCTATCAATCTTTTCAATCATCCTAGTCCCATAAGCTATGGCTTCTCCTATAAAGAAATATAGCTTGATATGCTTAGTTCTGTTGTGAAATTGGCCTGCACTTTTGAGGACTCTGTTGTTCTTTTGCTTCAAGAGATGTTAGAGTTTGTATATCAAAACTCTTTATAGGTGAATAGCTTCACCAGCTCGCTTATTTTCTACGGGCTTAAGTTTTTCGTATGCATGTTATACGATTTCTCTCTCAATTGTGCGCCGATTTTCAAAGTCAACAAGTCGAGATCTGATAAATGGATCTCAGGGAAATCGAGAGCTTGTTGACGAGCGCCTACACCGAAGAGTGTGATAGTAACATTGTATACGCGTGCCTGTACTATAATTAGTACAGACGCTTAATATACTTATTAGCAAGTGAACAGTAAAAAATTATTAACAAAAACAAAACCGACTTCGAACTAAAAAGCAAATAATAAATATTTAAGCGACTTCTTTACTAGCGAACCAGGTTTAAAAGAATTCGTTATTTTTCCAGAGTAATATTTCTTTTAAAACCACACATTCAAAGTTATAACTTTCAAAAATTCCATAATTTTACTATAATAACCTAAAAAATAATATAAGATTTTAGAAAGATATTTGGTTAAAGTTCATCCAATTTCAGTGGGGAACCCAAAATGGGCATTATCATTTAATATGCCGGAAATGGAGCCCGAACGTGACTCGACAATAGAAATTGTTACATTTTTATTTAAAGCATAAATATGTAATAAATACTTACAATATTGACCAAGCAGGTGCTTTCTTTAAGAGCACCGATACATCCAAACAGGGACACAAACAGCATAATGACTCCAATAACAATGACGAAGATTGCAGGTGAGAAAAAGTGGTTGTCGATGAAGAACGAGACATCGTAGTAGATTGCGTAGATCGTTGTGCCCACTGAGATGATCAGAGCTGATGTAAGCTGAAAGTGAAAAAACTCTATAATTCACTGGACAGGCTACTCTCATTTTATTTTTGTCTCTGTTTGTTGGGCGCCATTTTGGCGCTGGTATTCAAGGCGTCTCGATGAACTAAATCGTTACGTATATGAGTACTAACATTAGTTCCTGAGACTAACGCTACTAACGCTATATATTGACACAAACTTTCGACGATTAATTTTCGACCTAATCCTTAGTATGGAAGAAGAACAGTATTTACAGATAGAACAAAATACTTAGGTATTCGTTTGAAAACATCAGATCGGTCTAATCCCGAAAAGTTTGCTTTTCCGAGTTAATATGTTCATGTCAACCGATGATAACTTTTTCAACTTACCCAAAGATATTACCATCATTGGGTAATCATTAATGACGCATATGGTTTTTGACTAAGGGCCGATTTTTTCATAGTCAGATAAAAAGTTGTAAAACACTTTTAACTCATTAATATGGCAATAACCATTGTTAATCAATTATTCAATTACTGTATTATTCATGAATTTAAAAAATTTAATTTTTCTGTGCTATTTATACTTTATTCTATGAATAACTTTTATCTGATTGAAAAATCGGCACTTAGTAAAATAATTTTAATTTCCGGGTTCGTATTACTTTTTACAGCCGTGGTAGCTTAATGATAAGCGCACGCAACTCAAACTCAAAGGGCGCGGGTTCAAATCCTGACCGAAAGCATGCACCACTTAGGCAGTTTTCTGACCTAAGGTGCATATTATTACCATTACCACGTGCTAGTGGTGAAGGAAAACATCGCGATGAAACCTGCACATCGAGATAACGGATGTGTCACAAACGCCCGGGACAAGCGTGGCGGGTATATTATCCGTTCTCCTATAGGAGGCCCGAGCCGAGAGGGGACATAGTACACAATATTGTATTACCTGTTTATTTGAAATATACAAGCGTAAAACACCGATTCTATATCAAGGTTCAACTGTATCACATTATAGTCCAACCAAGGCCACAGCGGCTTTGTTTCTGACGTTTATCAACTATTGATTTTCTTTTTCTAATAATAACTAAGTGACCTGTACTCATATTACTTTAAGTTAAAGGTTAATATATCAACCGGAGTACATGCTCTTTAAGCTAAATAAGTCATGCTTGTTTTATGGGTAATACAACGAACAAGTCTAGAGTTGATCTCAGACAACCAAAACTTGGTAATATCTGAAAGTTTTATTGAATAAATTATTCTTATTCTTACATACCATTGTAATTTAGTAGTAAATATAAGTAGCGTTATATCTAGTTCATTGGAAGAGGAGGTTATATCAAAGGAATGGGTTCGATCCTGGTAAGGTGCTTGTTACTTACTCTGGTCTGGGTGTCATATGATTTTTATCCCTCCTCATTACATGTCCTTATCACCTTTGTCTTCTTCCTTCTAATTTTTTAGTGTATATTTTGAAGAGTTATTTCTCATATTATCTAACCTTGCAGCAATACTATGTTACCTTTTGTACATAGATAAATTAGCTTCGAGACTTCTGCGTTTGTAGTAATACGATTAGCACATAGATAAAGTAATTATTATTTTATAGGCAGGTACTTAATATGAAACGAATTAAATTAAATTAAAATTAAACGATATTAAAATATTACCCCTTTGAGGGTCCAAATTTAATATTATTTTTTCCACAAGCTACCAGCTGCCATCAAAATTGTCGCGCCAAAATCAAAAGAATTATATCGTCTCTTTGATTCTAATACAAATTTTATATAGTTAGAGGGAGAAAGCATCAGTTGAACGTTCATTTCAATTATCTCTAGTTGACCACAAATTTGTGGTGCTTCCAATTATCCGTGTGTCACAATTCGGGAAACAAATCTTTGGTGGTTCCTTCTTAAGTATCTTAAGGTTATATTAAACATTTTAGTTTAGTTTACAAGTTTAGAAGTCCTGTAATTATACACACGCAAAAAGGTCTCGAAGCTAATTTATCTGTACTATACATAACACAAGCATAATTAAACAAGTGTTGTTTTTTATAAACCACTGTATTTTTTATTAGAGTATCTATCTATTTAAGAAAAATGTAAAAGATTCGAAGATAAATATATAAATGGATAATAACACAATATCGTTATAAGTCTTCAGTCATGTACAGTTTTTACAAAAATGTAAAGATACACTTAGCGGATAACGTGATGATAATAATAAGCCTGTAATTTTACGGTAATTTATCGTTGTCGTTTCGTCATAACTATGTAGTTATTTTATGTGTGTTATTTGTGTGCATGACGATTCATGTGAATCTTCATGCACACAAATAAAAAGGGACTTCCTTTCCATATATAAATATATATGTGCATTCTTCGATGACTTCAACGGTTTAAATACTACCAATTAAATTGTTTTTATCCTCTTTCATTCTAAATAACATTCGATCCCAAGACGTACAGTACATAACTAATAATTCTTTACGATTTACCTGCGCAGTAGACAAATTTTAATAGCGCAGTGTACGAATCGTATAAGCGGAACAGAGCTAAGAATGCATAGCAAGCAACACTGCCATGTTCGTAAAGTTTTATATAGATTATTTATATGTCGAAAACTCGTCCTCACTTTTTTGTGCAAACGGAATTATAAGTCGTGTAAAACTGTAACATCAGCACTATAAAAAAGCCCAGTAAAATGGTAGAGGTGTGGCTGATTTGATGTTATGAAAGCATGGTATGCATGTCAGAATCCCAATGATCATATAAAGTTTAGAAAAAAAAATACAACGGACCTCGGGGTTCGAAATGGAAGTTCCAAGCCGAACCGGCTGTGAATAGTTTTTTTAAGGTACTGACATACGCACTAAAGAGGAATTATTGCTACTTATTGGCATGTGGGTCACGCTCATAGCAAGCTTAGCATGCAGGGTGTCCGTACCCTTGCTTATTTCATTAGGATCTAATAGCAGTAATAAATATTTGTTCAAGTTAGTTGAGCACAAATACATAAGTATCTACGTGCTTAATATGGTAAGAGTAGGTTATATTTATGCCTATATACAAATTTTAACGTAAGTTTATTCGTTTATTCACTTTGCTTTAACGATTTAAATATTCCAAAAGTATTTTTTTATTAAATTTGATTCTAATAGAAATGAGATAGATAAGATAAACAGCATTTTCTAACAACGTCATTCGTGTTTAAAACGTGTTGAATCGCAAACTGGCTTCTGATAAATTCATTGTTGTACCTCATACTATTGTATCATGTCATTTCCGTCGATTTTAAACCGATGTTAGACGGTTCTTTTCGATTTGGATGAATCAACCGAAGTGATCATGACCGAGCCGTGATAGCTTAATGGTTAGTAAAAGAAGACAGAAAAAAAATATTTAGTTTTTACATAGCGACACACATTGTATTAAACTGTGTCAAAAAAACTATAGAAAAAAAAGATGGGTCTCGCGATGGTACCAAATAAGTGCAGTTCAGCATATGCCAGGCAACAGGTGCCTGACGCTGGTTATCAACTGCACCGAAGGATGGACGGATGTTGGACTGTTATTTATTTAATCTTATACTAATATATAAACCTGAAGAGTTTGTTAAAATATATATTTTTAGACTGTGTTATTAACATAAGAGTTTGTTTGTTTGCTTAAACGCGCTAATCTCAGGAACTAATGGTCTAAATTGAAAAATTCTTTCAGTGTTAGATAGCCCATTTATCGAGGAAGGCTATATATGATCACGTTAAGACCAATAAGAGCGGAGCACCAATGAAGAATGTTTCAAAATCGGGGGGTTAACAAATAAAACTATCAATATATTGGACGTCAACTTTTTTGTGATGATCATGATCCACCAACTTTAATGTTAATTACTGTATGAAAATTCTTACATATAGGTAAGTACTTAGCGTTAAAAGTAACGCGTTAAAGATTAGATACATTAGTGTATGAGCTATAGTGTTGTGATTATTGAGCGAGAGATGTCGTTTTTTTAAATAGAAAAACGACATCTCTCGCTCAATAATCCTGCTTTTTGCGTTATTTCAAATATATAAACTTAATAAACACAACAATGGATATTTATACGTGTATGCCTCTCAATAATTAACACGCGACAAAAATCAGTTTGACATAAAAATAAAAATCACATTTAAAATTCTATTCTATGCGGAAAATTAGTTTAAAACCTTTAAACCAGTGTTTTTCAACCTGTGGGTCGCGGCCCCTAGGGGGGTCGCAGAGCCTTGCGGGGGGGGGGGGGGTGGCCGCCTTAAGAGAAAAGGCAATTTAAGTTTATACCTCATAATTAGGTACTTTCTAAGCTCAGCTTTTCGCAGATTATAGGCCGTAATAATGAATATAGGTAACAAAACATGGAAAGACATAAACGTAGTCATTTAAATTACTAACTTTTGTCTGTCTATGGCTCAAGGGGGTTGCCAAAATCTTTCAACCTGTAAAGCGGTCGTGTATTTAAAAAGATTGAAAAGCACTGCTTTAAACTAATGAGTCTGCAACATATAGGTTAATGTTTAACATTACTAACAATGTCGCATCTGATATAACGTAATAAAATGTTGGTTACCTCTACGTCACGTCTTTATTGGACGTTAGTTATAGCATTACGACACAGGTCTAGCAGAGACATAAAGACTATTTATGTGCAATGATAATATACATTAGTAGAGAATTAATTACAATTATTATTAATACTCAACCATCATAATGGCAGAAGTCCGACCCTGACCTGACATGACCTTAGCGAGGTCACTATAGCGTAACAACACCATAAAGATAGCCCTGATATATAGTCATTCTGTTGTATGTTAGAATATACCTACATGTTAAATGAAATTAGTGAAACTATTAAAAGATTAAATTTTTGACTAAGTTGATCAAATAAAGGTGTGGGGTATATACTTATGGCACTTTTATTTATTATAAATAGAATCTAATTTGTTTAATATAGATCAGATTTTGACTCAGTTCTTATCTAACTAAAATTGAAAGTTGCCAATACAAAAGGTAATTTACAACAAAAAAAAATGTGTGTGTGTGCAGTTCAAACGCAGTAGAAGTGAAACAAAGTATTACAAAGGGTGGGAGGGATTCTAAATTTCGTGACGTCACATTTCATGTATTATATTAACGAAAAACTTGAAAACATTTCCAACTCTATCTGTATGACTACATATCGAGATCTTCGTAACATAAAGGCGTATACGCCAAAATGCCATTTTTTTGTTGTTTACTAAAAACTATGCAAGTTACACAATTTAGAAAGCCTTGCCAGTATGCAAGTGTACCTAAATAGAAGGGTATTCCGAATTTTAGCCTTATACAATCAACTAGTTTTATTTTATTCACAATTTTGTCCCTTGTGTAAAAGTGTACTTTTGTCTGTACGCTCATTTGGTATGAAGCCCTCGATATAGTATTTAAATGATTAAATTTAATGTATTCTGTCTCACAGGCTTAGTCCTATAGATTTATATGTTTATCCCTTTTTATTGCCGCTTTTTCGTTTCAAATCGCAACGATTTTAAAGAAGTTTCACTACAAAAATATACTTGGTCCAAATGTCTCTTACTATAAATTGGCGGTAAATGCTCGAAATGGTCTTAGAATCATTTACAGAGCGCTAAACCGTCTAATTAGTGACGTCAAAACTGTTAAGGCAATTAGTAAGTAAATGTTCTACCTATTATGGGGGCCATTATAGTGGATATCGCACGAAATTGCTGTTGTTTGAAGTATAGTTATCGCAGTGAACGTATATTCGGTGTATGCATACTAATATATAAATGTCACACGTGACGTTGTTTGTATGTTTAATTTTCCTTCTTTATAGCCTTGGGGTTAGGTCAGTTATCAAACAAATTGTGTGTTGTCTACTTGTTTGTACATTTTACATTCAATGTCGCAGATTGAATAGAACACAGTTGTTAGTATGAATAAAAAAAAATGAATTAAAAGATGGAAACTATTATTATTTATATTGTTCACTATAAAATAAAACCTTGACAATTAATATAGATAATTTGTCGTTAATTGAAGACCGCTCATTGTACTTTAATATATATGTAATAAAGATATTCATTCATTCGTTCATAAATTTACATTAGAACAGCGAGCGGCCTTATCGCTTAGCGATCTTGTCCAGGCAAGAATTATACAATTATTAGTGATGTACTAAACCAAAATGAAGCTAATATGATCAATCATTAACTACCATTCAAAACGAGCGGGAATATTTTCTATTTCAGCTCCATCTCTTCTAACATCTGGAATACATAATTTGACCGATGCCATGTGGAATGTTACCATACGTAGCCAACGTTACCATAAAACAACTTAAGAAATGCTATATACACCGTGGCTATTGTGACAACATTAAAATTTGTTTATTTTCAACACATGGCCGTAATCACAGTGTGTGTATATATATATATATATATATATATATATATATATATATACACATGTAATATTATTATCTATGGGCTATTTTGATGTCATGAAATTTACAGACGGGTGAATTTTTATTTAATTTCATAAAAAAAATCTTATCAATAAATATTAACTTGTTCATATCGAATTAAAGAAGGTTTGTAGGCTTCTTTAAGGTTTTTATAAACATATGTATAAGAAACCCAACATTATATACTATGTAAAGAAAAAAATGCAATGTTAATTAATAGAGTAATAAAAGCACGTAAATAGTAAAGAATTTTCAAAAGGGATTCAGTAACTTGACATTCCGTTCCTTACGGGAAAGTTGAATACGTAGGGAGTTTAACAAGTCACCCTTACGACCAACTTCAGCGATTCCACTAAAGTACCAAAGTTACTGCGCACAAGTCCCTCTTGTTCGGTGCGACTTACTTAGATAAGGCGGCCGTGTTATGTCGCAATAACTCCAAATGAAAACTCACCACAAAAATAGCTGTTACACACAGCAGCATATATTTGATGCACTTCATTCCTAATTCTAGATTGTTCTTCTCCATTTTTGTAGCACTATAACTTTATTTTAATATAATTAAGTACACTGCGACCTGTTTGTAATGATACTAAAATGTATCTAGTAATATTTTTGATATCACGGTGATAAGATAGTGCCTCCACTCGCGTCCAACCAGCGTACGTTGTTTCGCCTCGACTGTTTAGTACTGACGGAAAATGCGTCGATTTTCTTTCAGCCAATTAGCTTATTTCGTTGTAAGTTACACTGTAAATAATATTCGTCATTTGACTGTACATTATCCGTTGTTGGTGGCGCATTATCAGGACACCATTATATAAATATAATTCATTATAGACATTTAAGGATAAAACAAATAGTTGTTCAAAAGTTTAAACTATATTATGAAAATGTATATTTGAATGCGACTTTGTATATATCTTTCCTAATACTTCATAGCCTTGGGAATGAACTGGTTGTAATTTCAGGGTTCTTGTTTAAAGCTCTTTTGAGTATTTGGTTACAGTTGTAACCATAGAATAAAATAGAATAGAAACACTTTATTGTTCACCCCATACACATAAAATAATCAATTTACAGTAGTCACATTAAACAGTAAAAGTAGGAGCAATGGGCGACATTATCGCTTTAGACTACTTTAGAGCGATCTCTTCCAGACTACCCGGGCTGTGGATTTTATGAACGGGAGTTCGCAAGTGTATGACAGTTGTTTGCAAATAAAATACATATATAAATAGGATATATAAATATCACACAATACATATATATATATATATATATATATATATATACAAGGTTAATAAGAGTACCTATTATATAATAATATATTAATATTATATATACCAATATGCATAATATTAATATACAAATACACTAATAAATAAACATGTAATTAGGTATTAAATATTTAATATAAAGTAAGATAATATTCTCGTACCAGTTTTTTAAAAATGGAGTGTGACTTTGCCTGTCTTACGTTTTCTATTACGTGTGTGAAGGTGTTTAAAAATTATGAGAAGAGTGCAAAAAAAGGGTGAGATGTATGGAGGAAATCCAAACGTTCTTTAAGAAGGAAGGAGTACATAGAGAGTTCAGAGACATGTCATATTTCCATGTGTTCTTGAAAGACCTCTAAACGAGAACCCATCAAGAATCCCATGGACATTTGCAACACTAAAGGTGTTACTAATGTGCTGCCGACCTCGAAGAAAATACTGTATGTAACCTGGCTACTAATGCCGAAATATTTCTTCGTTCCTGCACGGATAAATATTGTTTTATTTGTGCACAAGGAATGCACCTCAAGAATATGCCATAATTTACCCTCTTCAAGGACGATTTTACAAAACCGCTTCAATACTGTATTTCATTATTTCATAGCTAGATATGACTCTTTTTGTATTTTTCAAACTTCTAGAATTATAAGTTGCCAGTACAATTTTTCATCTTCTATTTCACATCTTTCAAGATTGTTTTTTGTGACAAGAGGTAATCTATGTCCGTACTCAGGATGACATCTATCTCTTTGCCGAATTTCATTAGGATTGGTTCAGCCGGTCAGCCGTGAAAACATTAGAAACACTGTTTGATAATGAAGGTGAATCATTTTTGTAAAAAAAAATGCAAATTGATTGACTGGATACAAAAGTAAAACCCTTATACTTCCATGCTCCTCTATTCTGGCATACGGCAGCTGTCGAACCACAAATCATTCTAGCCACAATCTATCCCTATCTTATATGAAAGTAATTGATATCCACAAAAGAGATGACTGATTTATCTGAAGGATTTTTGTTGTGGTTTTTGAAAAAATGAGGAGTGTGAAAACAAGACACTGTGCTGACTCCAAATGATTAGTACTAGGTGAACGGAGAGAGATAGTGAGGACGAATAAGGGATACTTTTTATCGCGAAAAATAATATTTATAGTGTCCACGAGATAGTGATTCAAAGATTATACGAACGATTATCATGAAATATTGGATTGGTGTATGTTCTTTTGATAAAGGGGGAGAACCTAAAAATGCTTTTATCGCAGACCATGGCACAGTTTTTCGTACATTTGGAGCCATTGTTCATTTTTGTTATGATGATGACTTTGTACACGTTGAACACGTAACAAAGATTACAGTTATTTTGCTAAATATAAAATCAAATGTTATTTTGAGCGAGGTAGTTGGATTTTTAATTATCAAAATACATTAATCCCGGAATTCCCGTAAAAACTCGGGATGAGTAATATTACTAAAGAGTAAAAGACAAACAATTGTTTTCCTAAAAATTCTAAATTCTAAAAATTTGTTCAAGTAATGTTAATAATCTACAAATGGCAAGTAAGGCATTAATAATAATTGTTTTATACTTATACTCTACATCTGTATTAGTCGATACGGTTCTGAATTTTGCTTTAGTCATACCTATACAGCCTATACTCTAGTGTATGACATCATCGCATACTTAACATAGTAGGTGATAATTCACAAAATTGATGTTGTATAACGTTTAAACAAAGGTTAAGCGAGATTTTAAAATGGAATGCGTAATTCAAACATAAGAATTTAATGTCTAAGAATTTATGTAAGACCACGTGCGTACACAGGAAGGTTTGGACTGAAAATCAGCGTTGTGTCTTATATAATTTCGGCACAGCAATTAGCTGATTGTAAACCTTGTTTGCTACAAATTCTCAAAATATGCTTTTACTTTTAAGAGACAAATGTAAGCAATGTAAGTACATAGCTGTTGTATCTATTTCTTAAAATTAATGTATTTTTTTTAACTAATCAATTCAATTTTTAGTCAATTCTTTTGTGCTGCCCAGTTACCGATACATACATCCGAGAGGAGGCAATACACTTAAATACATTATATTGAGAAAGACCTGAGGTTCTGTGCGAACCTACGGAATATGTTGGAATTCCGGCTTATAAGAAAATTTAAAAAATCTAAATCAGGATCTACAAAACAGTAATTCGGTCCATTCTGATGTACGAGTGCTAAGCCTGGCCGTTCAAAGAAGATAACCAACTATTAAAAGCGGAGGAATGAGTTCTCCTTAAAATTTTAGGGCCAACTAGGAGAGAACATCGTCTGGGTCGGCTGGAGAGTCTGAACGAAACTCGAAATAGAAAAACTCGTCGATGAGCTTACAAATAGAGAAATAAAAGCAAACTGCCTCCGCTGACTCGGTCACCTAGAACGTATGGGACATGACCGGTCGTCAAAATATCACTGGAAAAACAGTGTTGGCTGACCTGTGTAAGGTTCTGCGGCCCAATTCACTATCACTATCGTCTCAATTGTAAGTTTCCCGGATTTCCGTATTCTGTTAATTCACAATTTATAAGCGCAACCTCACGAAATAAAACTTTGAAATTTTGGTAGCTTTGGAATATTCGAATATAATATAAACTTTTTCCACTATTATTCTGCCACGACGATATTATCGAGAAGATATTGTGGAGTTCTTTGTGGACTTTCGGAGGCCAAGACACATATTTCGCCACTGAGTCAATGGAGTTAGTTAGTTTAGCCCTTTCTAATCTATCATATCTTTTTCGCTGCTATAAGGAACCTAGATTTTAAAGTCTAGTATATTCTTTGTGGATATGTACCAGTTGAGTGATTTTCTTTGTTTAGGCTTGAAACGTGGATTTACAATCTAAATTTTTATCTAAACCTAGTCACTATAACATTCACCAATATGTGAATAATAGCCCGTATCGTTATCTTATCAAGTTTTTTAATATAAGATAAGCCTTCAACACCAAAGTATTGCAAACAAAGGTAATAAATGTGGTCTGTTGTATAAATGCAAGTCATCACTCAGGTAGTTTCAATAACTATATTTCCATTAGGTATAGCATGTAGGCAAAATAGGAGATAAGCATAGGCATTTTTCAAAATAGACTACAGATTTCCGCATAGCACAGAAAATCGCTCCACGTCTATCGTTGCTCCCAGGGGTCGGTGCGCTGAACTTTTATGCTCAGTGGTGATTTCCAAATCATGACTCGTAATTGAACCACACAAAATTCTGTAGTCGGCTTGGAAATGACTTACGGACCGGCCCCGACTTTGGGCTTACGAAAGCCTCAACAGGCTTGCGCCAAGCAAGACTACTTGTCACGCTCGGCTCATCGTGTTAACTGTCGCTGAGGGCGACAAGTTGCTCAGCAATGAATTAATAAGCAGATGCCTTACTGCCATATGCTTCTCGTCAGTTAAATTTTAAACAGAAGAAAGAAAGAAAAACAATTTCTATAAAACTACAATATTCCAGTCTCCTCCAACACACAATTAAATGGAAAATGCATTTAAAAAATTTAAATACAAGAAAGAACAAGTAAAAGAAGTGAAAACGCATACCGAAAGACGTTTGAGTGTAAGCCCTGTGTACCGATTTTACCACTGGTAACTTGCTTAGCGGCAACCACCGTTGCATCGCTCGTCACATTGCTCATCACTAAACTCAAGGTTGTGAGCAGGCCGTCAGTCCGTCAAACATCAGCATTAGCGCCCTGGCCGAGATTTCTACAGAATTCCTTCTCTATTCTTCATTTAAAAATGTGGATTAAAAAGAATAAAAAACAGCAGGCAGTTAAAGCTTCACCACCGTAACATTTGATGTCTTATTCGTATATACATACGAGTACCTAGTTGTTTGTATTCAAAAGACATGGAAGGTCGCCTATATTTATCTTCAGGCACTCCACTGGCCTTTATTATTAACACTGGACTCGCTGCTGTACATAAAATGAAAAATAAGAGCCGCTTGTGGATATTTCTGGAACCAATATTAACCTAGTAACTTCAAAGTGGTGACAAACAAACAGGCTCAAAATTTAATTGACAGCAACCTGTCCAGTAATAATAGAGTTCAGTGAGGCACCCACACATATGCCCAGCATGGTGACGTTGGCCATAATGCCTAAATGCGCATTGCCCTACCGCTGCTATTGACCCTTACTGGTACATGGCTGTAGAAAACTACTCATCCTTTTTAACAACTGATGCAATAAAAATACACTTGAAAACGTAGTATACATTAATAAGGTAAAGAAGATATGGTAGTTAAAAACAATTATTGAAATATTTTTGTCAAATATACTTCAGTATTTCTGCGCAAAGCATTATGTTAGGGGTTTTAAGAAGCTAACGTACCACTGATAGACCTAATTAAGCCAGCTAGCTCTGTAGCCAAACATTCTTCATTTAATTATTGTTTTTGTTAACGCAGGGGGAATATCTTTGCACCCCATTCCCGGGCCATATAGGTGGTAATAAAATAAAATAAAATGCAGCGCTGAAGCATGCATCGAGGGTGTAAAGTTGTAAACCAATAACCGAACTACCCATTAAATCTGAACCCGCGCCCCATTAACGCATTTTTACAGGACGCCAAGGGATCTAGAAAAGTATTACTGTACCGTGGCGCCCCGGGGAAGTTTTTTTTTATTGCATGAGTTCAGCAGACAGGCAGCCGGCCCACTTGGTGGCAAGCGGTTACACATTCGCCACACCAAAGATGCTAATATGCGCTGCTGCTCTTTTGAGACAGGAACCTGATCACTAATGCCGGAATACAACAACGTTGTTATGGCGACATACTTTACACCAGGGTGGTAGCCTTCCAGTCGGGTAAATGCCCTACTACCTGGCTGTGGGTTGTTTTGTCGCCTCTTACCACAGGCCGCCCAGGCGTAGGAAATTGTATTCTTGACCGTCCCTGTACGGTTGAGACAGTGTGAACCACTTCATCGAACAGGGGTGAAAAGTCCGCTTTTACCCCCTTTAACTTAAGCGCACCTGCGAAAACGTCACTTTACGACATACTACCATCCTTGAGCTCGATATACAAAAGGTGTTTATAACTATTAGGAACTTATGTGTCTACGACAAGGTGTGATGGCATAATACCAATATGTAAGTGGCAACACTAGAGGTTCCGCAAATTGGGTTTTATTAACCTGGTAACTCAAACAGGTCATGCAAATTGTAATATATGTGTGGCAGCACCGCAACACTAATAAAGTCTTCTTGGATACGAATCCGTGTAGACAATTTCCCAGCACAACCTAATCCACAAATATATATATACAATCGCATAAGTTAGCGATCAAATAATTAAACCAAACATTATGTCTACTTACTTATGTAGATATTTATTTAGATATAGCTATCCTAGGCACACGACCTCTTTGGCGCCGAAACAAGTATGGCTGAATATCATGCAAAAGGACCTATGATCCAGTAGGCCAATAAAGAACGTGGAAGATCGTGCAAAGAGGGGTAGCTTGAGTAACAAAATAGCGTGAAATTCTAGAGAAATACTTATAAGACTAACTGAATATATATGTACTGTAAAGAAATCTCAAAATTAACCAAATCATTTTTCGTCATATCTGTCATCAAGTTTCTTTGTTTAATATCCCTTAATATGTTTAGATATTATTTATAGCAGCTTAGCGATATACGGTGTTTACCTATTAGTTAATTACATCTTCAATTCAATCTATTCATGAACAAGTCCGTGCAATCATTAATTCCTTGCGTCTTATTTATCTTTTTTTCTACGTTCTGCTTCAATCACTTTGTAAACATTTTAATTGATTAGATTTTTTGTGTATTTTAAGGTTCGTGATTGATTGCTATCTCACCTAACACTGTACTAAATGCCGATTGGGCAATAACGAAACTTTGTCTATCTTGTTTTTTTCATACTTAGTACAATTATCTTCGAGACGTTTGTAATAGTATTTGTATGTTTACAGGACTTCTAAATTTGAAATTTATAATCTTTTGTTAAATTTTAAGAAACTGCTCAGGAACTGATTAACGAAAATCTTACCCATAAACTCCTCTTAAGGATAAGAGGTGGTGGTAAAGTAACTCATAAATAACGTCAAAAATAACCAACATCGAGAGGTAGTTTAAGTGACTGCTAAGAGGCAAGATGGCATGGATGGATGGATGGAAGAGTCTCTTATTTAAGAGATAGCTAATCTTAACGAGATTATTATAAGTAAGGCCCCCTGTATTTAAAATTATGTTTATATTAATATTTATTATTAGAATATCGTTTAATATTATTAGTTTCATATTAAGTACCTGCCTATAAAAAATATATAACAAGTATTAGTTACTACCAACGCAATAAGGTCTCGAAGCTAATGTATCTGTACGATAGAGTTTGCAGATAATATTACATAAGAGAAATACTAAAAATACACTTGTCCAGTAGAAAACTTACATTTTTACTTACATTGTTATTCCTCATATTCTTCTTCTATCAGGTTATTGCTGATTATATAATGTTTATATTTTGATAGTTTTATCAATGTCCATCTATTTGGGAATCATGAAAATTATTTATTTATAGTTATTACATTAAATCAGAAACATCTAGACATCTATGTATAAAAAAATTGTGGGTAGATAAATTAGAAATTTAGAAAATTTGTTTAAAAACTGGAAATATTCATTAAAATGATAACGAAAGCAAGCATCGAGTTTTCTAAACAACATTTATTTCACAACCATTCAACAGAACAATGTAATATTACTACACATTTATCAGTATCTTAAACACAAAGGCAACGGAACACAAACCAACTTGAGTGATAATTTCTTTTATTTTTCCTTCCACCCATTTTAATATTATATAAAACTTTTAGAACTAGGCATGTTTGCTGAAGAGTTTCTTGCGCCGCTTCTTCTCTTCAAGCCACAACATGTTATGAAGCGGTGGTAAATTAGATTAGGCTCGCATAGAGTAAATAATAACCATAAACAAAATTAAAACTAAATAATTAAAATGAACAAATTGGCGGTAGGCTAAATAAAACTTTAACAATACTCGTTGGACAAATGTCATCTTTGTCGTCCGTGACCACGGCCACTGAAAAGCGGCCGAAACGTCGGATAAACCAAAATCAAATAAATAACCGCGCTTAAAACCGTTAAAACGTAGTTTTATTATATATACAAGTCGTGAAAATTTGAGAAAATATTACACAAAGGCGATTAAAAATCTTATAAGACCTTAATGTTTCATTGCTAGGTAATTTATACAACAATTTCGTAGAACTATATATGCAGACACAAGATGGAATTATTAAATAACCTTACAAAATATTTATCACACCCAAATGATGAATCCACAAATCATACATGGAAAGGAATAACATGTTTTGGCGTAGCGTCTTGCAGCAGTAATGACCCATGTTGCATAGGAAATAATAAATACGCATAAAAAAACGTTAATAACTATATTAATTATCATTTTCAAATGCAAGTAAATCTCCACTTATTTCCATGGTTTCCATGTATGAGTGTTCCAAAGGCTTACCCTTTTGCAAACTATCTATTAATTTGTATTTTTGTTTTTATCAATTTTCATAATCAATTTCACTAACGCTAATGTATTAGTTCAATTAGTTCCTTTATCATTTTATCAATCTGAATAAGTTTGTGGGAAATTATGTTTAAGACTTTTCGAAAATGGACACGTTAATTATTACAAAAATGTAAGTTAATCTAGCCACATTTTTACTTCACAATATTTACTTTGTAATCTAAAATCCAAAGTACAATATTTATTACATTTATTTTACAATTCCTTTTCTTTTGTCACCAAATTCTTCAATAGGTTAACAAAGCGTTTGCAATATCAGGAATATAATTCCAGGCCGGCATAGTAGCCGGATCAGGTGGAACTTCTTATTTGCCATCAATTTTCTTTAGTTTAATATCATCAATGCTCCATACAACTCATTTATGCCAAATATAAACAGCATCTTATCGTATTAAATTATACCAATCAATTATTACTTGTAACAATATAAATAAGTAACAATAAATAATTAAACGATAAAAATATGACTGTCGATTCACTAATTATTATTAATAACTAATTATTAAGTAGTTCAAAGCGCGACAGATTACAGCAGCGAATATTTTTGCTCGACTTCCATTTAAAAATTTACCTTTTGCTAAAGTAACTTGTCAGGGCTGGAATTAATTGATCTCCTTTGCTACGGAGGATGCAAAATGCCTTAGTTGTGAATAATGAAAACCAAATCAAGATCCGTAGAAAATTTACAGCAAAGCAACGAAATCTGTTACCGAAACCTTAACGACATGTCATTCATAAGTAAAATTTTGGTTGATTGGGAGTAAAGCCTGATTTACACTAGCATTAGGGGCCGATTTTTAAATCACCAAATAAAACTTATTCATTGAATAAAGTATAATTGGAAGAATTAGAAACGTCAGTAGCATGAATAAAACAGTTCAATGGTTTCACTTATGAATTCACTTAGATTATAACTTTTAACTGATGATTGAAAAATCAGCCCTTAGGTAGTTAATTAACTTGGGAAACTGACCAGTTATGTCTTCGGATTTGAACCCGCTTCCTATATCTTACCAACCGTTCATTTGCCTTACTATCGGTTAAAATTTTACATAAGCACCATATCAGTAATATCAAAATTCAAACGATGGTAAGGCAAGTTAATGAATAGTATATAGGAACTGGCCGTAAGTTAATGTCTATTTAAACAATCATAAGAACTTATTCTCAAGTTAACTAATGAAAACTTAAATCAAGCTTAATACTTTGTAATCAAACTGTAAAAAGACAATTAACATTTGTTCAAAATAAAGCAGTTAAGTACTTAATTTAGGAATTGTATAGTTGATCAATATTTATGTGATGCGCTCATTGCATTTCCTTGTGCTATATTTGTACCGATGCGTTTTCCTGTTCATCATGTTAAACTAAACAATAAGCTTTAGAGAATATTTGTTATAAATAAATGTGACTAATTTCTTTTAGGGATATGCGCCGCGTTCTTCTCTCGATATTTTTGCCATCCATAACGCCCCTCCAACTGCCAACGCCTGAAAACACCAACTTATATACATTTTAAACTAAATAATATTCTCGTTTATTTCTGCTTATTCAAATGACATTTCTTTATCAACGTAGTGAAGGAATGTAGTACTCAGATCATTTACATTATTGATCTAAGGTTTAATAATATAGATTTAAGACTACATCTATACATATAAATAAAATTGGAGTGTCTGTTTGTAATATTGAAACAACCGCTTTTCACTACATGCATATGAATATATATACGGTACATACCAAAATATCATTTTTTACAATTTTTGTCTGTCTGTCTGTTTGTTCCGGCTAATCTCTGAAATGTCTGGATCGATTTTGACGGGACTTATATATTATAGGCTAGGTACTTTATTTTGGAATTTAATTGTGAATTATTCAAAATATGACGATTTTCAATCACCACGCGGGAGAGACCGCGGGGTTTAGCTAGTAATAAATATAACAGTTAGAAATACAATGGCTACGTTATAATCATAAACTCTAGTGGAACTAAATATGGAGCGTTAAGTATTAAAAAAAATTTAGTATACCTGCATGATGATAAGGAATATCCCAGTAACCCCGATTGCCGCCGCGTGACCTTGCACCCATTCGCCAAACGCATCTGCACAACCCACAGTGTAAGCTTGTACAGTCGTACAGTTGAAGACCGCGATAGTTCCGTAGATGTGACTGCAGCAGCTCACGGGGAGCCCTTGACTTTCCACTGTGCCGAGAGGCGGGAGCCAATCGCTGGCGTTCGTCACACCGCAACATGAGAACTGAAAAATACCAAACGTATACTTTAAAAATAGATTGTCTATTCCGCGTATAATAACAACCTAGAGAACGCTTCCCGTTAAGGTTGAGGGAAACCTCAGTGCGATTTGGAATTATTCAATATATGCGACATAAAATAAATGATTTATAAATCATCAAACTCGTATAATAATTAAAACACAATAAAGTAAAGAAATATTACAATGCTCGTCTCACAATCCATCTATCAACAGGCAAGAAAAATGTGACGCGTAACCGAAAAATGTGACGGTAAATTTTGTTCCAACGCCGATAAAGAAGTTTCACTTCAAAAATTCCAGGCCCTAAAACGCTCCTGGTATCGCTAATGCACGAATGACAAACGGTGTAAAATTTAGAACACACAAAAGTCGCTTTAAAGACCCAGTTGGATATTTTCCAACAACTACTTGACTTATTTATGCAAATTTCAAAAAGCATAGAAAAGTTATACGCAAGACCTTGAACAAATGTTCTTTATAAGTCACAAATACGGAGGGTAGAGGCAATAAGTACTATCACTGTGCCTCTAAAGAGTCCGCACGATAAATTTTAAGGGAAAAATAAACAAGGACCGAAAGATTTCCGCTTTGTTTCTCATTATTAAAAATACAATATATCAAATTACTCTACACATTTTCTCACAGGATAATATTTACTAAATTATTTTAGACCACGTAAATAGTTGAGATTTTCTATTTGGCATTTCATTCATTTTATAGCACTTCAAGAATTTTTAATTCATATCTCAGTTTTTACGTACGCCAGCGTATTTGGATCTATATTTGCAACATACTGCTGGACACTTTATCAACTTCCCCTCCACATAAGATGGCACTCCATTCCTCTATCCTCCGTAGTCACAAAAAATAAAACAGATAAACAATACTCACATCTTCTTGCACCTCATCCCAGAGCTTGGTAACTTCGAAAGAAGTTCCATACAATTCCATCGTTGACCTCAACTGCTGTTGCACCAATGCCACTGTGTTTCCTCTCAACGTATATCCTGCTATACACGCTGATAGTTGGAACACGAACATTAGCACCATAGCACCGGCAAACTGAAATGTTTTACCAAGTAATTGAATTTACAGTTTTAGAGGTGACCTTAACCACCATCATCAACAATTTCAAATTGCTGTAAAGAGCTATCTCACAGAGCTATCTGACTTAAGTTTTCTTACTCGAGTTGGAAATTAATATTCAACATTTTCCTTGTTTATCTCATTAGCTCTAAATTCATAGGTTCATGTTCATATTCATAGGTTTCAGATAGGTTACACATAAATACCACATCAAATTACTTCAAGTCAAATTATTTTTTTGTTGATGCGATGTAACATTATTTATCGTATTATCTTACTGGTAGCAATGTGTCTAACATTGCCATTGTATGTTAAATAATATACTTCCCTATTTCCAAATCCTATTATCTAGACTATAATTAATCTGTAAATAGTTCGAGTTTGTAAAATGCATTTAAAAACGTAAAAAAACATCAGGGGGCTAATTCGGAAAAGCAGATTCGGAAAATATAAGTTTTTTTATATATAGTAATTACATCAATCCAATCCTCCTACGATAATCGTATTTACTTTCCTGTAACATTCGGCTTCTGAACTTCAATTATCGTTATATTTGTGCTTCTAGCTTTGTGAAAGACCAAATGCTGTGAGACCATAGGCGATACATGACAGTATATATACCTTGTCTTTTCTTACTACATAAAATTTTAGTAAAAAAACTGTGTCTTTAGATTTTAGATGATTAAAATAAAATTTGACCACATTTTCTACTGTAATATCTAAATACAGATGTGGCTTACATTTTCTAAGACATTTAAATATCATTGAATTATGTACACTTATTATGTCGTGCGCAAAAGGATTGTCGATGGTCGCCCCTCTCGCTTCCTATGACTGGGACCGGGACTAACTATTACTAAGAACTAGACGACTGTGAGTCGCGGTTGTGGGAGACAGGAGGGGTTGTCATCGGCAAACCTTCTGCGCACGACTTATACCCTCAAAATTTTCGATATAGGTATGTATGACTAAGACTTGATTAGTCCCAATTTCCAGTAAAACAATGATCGCATAATTGTTAAGAAATTTAAATTTATTTACATTTAAAAATAATTCACAAGGTTTTAACTATAATTAGGTGGTATTTAAAGTTAGAATACAAAGCGACGTAGTCATTTAACTCCATTAAAGGTATATTTCAAAAGTAAACGCTAATGTCAGTGTCAGTTGTTTTTAAGCTATTTTATAAATGAAACAATATTAAAATTAAGAATATTACTAAAAAAAATACAACATCACTTTGCTAAAGTTTTTCATAGTGCTTTGTACGCGTAATCTTGGCTATGTATCTCACGGAAATTATATCATTTTCCGGGATATAAACTATCCTATTTTTATCCCTGTTATCAGAAGTAAATATTTGTTTATAAAATTTGTTGACACGATTCAGGTGATGATTCATTCCAAAGAAGAAGATTTCCCTTAAAGAAGCTCCTTTTTCATGGT